>OX387274.1:16921018-19421018 GCA_947562075.1 Orthosia gracilis
CTTGCGCACCCGTAGGTGGGCTTCAAATAAAAAATTAAAATAATTAATTTCCTATTCCACGAAGCACACCTACGAATATTACTCACATAGTGCGGGGACTAAGAAATAAAAATGTCGATAGAAGAAAATATTTATTATTTAAAAGACGCAACTTAAATTTCTAACATCATTCAGTTTCATTATACTTAATAATGTGACACAAAATTTGTCATTTTTGTAATCTTACTATTTAAAATCACAGATTGTTTCTTTCTTTATGACGGGCCTGTTGGTCTAGTGGTTAGTGACCCTGACTGCTAAGCCGGAGGTCGTGGGTTCGATTCCCACTCAGGACAAACTTTGTGTGATGAGCATGATTGTTTGTTCTGTGTCTGGGTGTAGTTTATCTATAATATATGTGTGTATTTATAAATTATATAAGTATGTATATCAGTTGTCTGGTTACCATAACCTAGCTCTGCTTAGCTTGGGATCAGATGGCCGTGTGTGAGTTGGATATTTATTATTATTTATTCTATCTATCCAAAAAATAATTATTTTTGAATTTTTTTTCTATTATTTTCCTTTTTGTGCTCTTAATAAAATCACAGATTGTTTCAAAATTATGCAATAAAAACTTGGACAAATATCAAAAACATAGTAAATATTGTTTTACATAGAGATCTATGTTGAAGATTTCTTATAGCTACCTGTTTAGTGAATAATAAAAATACTCTACTTTAACATAAAAAATCACAGATTGTTTCATAATTGCAATAAAAACTTGGACAAATATCAAAAACATAGTAAATATTGTTTTACATAGAGATATATAGTTTTCTTATAGCTACATGTTTAGTGAATAATAAAAATACTCTACTTTAACATAAAAAATCACAGATTGTTTCATAATTGCAATAAAAACTTGGACAAATATCAAAAACATAGTAAATATTGTTTTACATAGAGATCTATGTTGAAGTTTTCTTATAGCTACCTGTTTGGTGAATAATAAAAATACTCTACTTAAACATAAAAAATCACAGATTGTTTCATAATTGCAATAAAAACTTGGACAAATATCAAAAACATAGTAAATATTGTTTTACATAGAGATATATAGTTTTCTTATAGCTACATGTTTAGTGAATAATAAAAATACTCTACTTTAACATAAAAAATCACAGATTGTTTCATAATTGCAATAAAAACTTGGACAAATATCAAAAACATTGTAAATATAGTTTTCTATAGAGATATATGTTGATGTTTTCTTATACTTTAGTTTTGTGTAAAATCACAGACTGTTTAAATCACAAATCACAAAAATTCTTAAATAATCTGGAAGAAATGGGCAATTGAGTATATGCACTTATCAATTAAATAAATCACTATTAATCAGAATCTTAAAGAGGCCTTTGCCCAGCAGTGGGACATCAAATAGGCTAGTAAAAAAAAAAAAAATCAGAATCTTAATTTCTCTAGACAGTGTCCAACTGAAATTAAGCCATTTTTATAATCTTTTATTGTGTTTTCGATTATATTATTTTTTATTTCAGCATGTTTTTGATGATTTGAATAACCCATTTTTACTCTAATTTCGGCATAATTATTGCAATTTTTTTGGAAGCAATCTAAAAGTTTTGCCAGATTTATGGCTCTATTTTTATTGAAAATTTTATTTATTTCAGAGTAATGAGACTCTGTAAAATTATTAGTTTTATTTTTTACGTTATAACACGACCATTTGTCATGCCATAACTTATGTTCGAGCCACTGAGTTACAATGTAATCGTTAAATCTAGAAATACTTTCTCCTTGAGGACATTCGCTCATGATGTAGAGCCAGGCCTCATCCAAGTCTTCCAGCGGTAAATGTGGCAAAACCGTACATAAGGCAACATGTTTTCTATGTATGCTATTCTTATTTAAACCTAAGTCCCTAGATTTTCTTTTTATTGCTTTTTTAAAATGAAAATAGCATCCCATTATCTGTGCGTTAGGAAATACTGCTGTAAAACTCCTGACGGCAGCTTCCTCAAAATCGCTTGTGAAAACATTGACTTGCATTTTGGGTATTGTTGTTTTTAATAATTGAAATAAGATTTTATAGGTCGATTTTTTTTTGTTATGTAATAAAGCATAGGCTAAAGGTTTAACGATATTTTCAAGCGCACCGTGGATGCTATAAATTTGAAGAAATGGTTTAGGCGCGCATTTAAAAGTTCCGTCGCAGTATATATGATCGCAGCTTTCAAGTTCCTGTCTACTCTTCTGTGTAGCAAATAAAAGTATTCTCGTTTTTCCGTCGTTATAGTCAGCAAGTACAAAATCTTGAAACGGTTGAGGTACCTGGATATCAAATAAATACTTCTCTCAATTCATTTGTACTAAAATAAATAATAATATGAATACATAGGATGTGCACATATTGAAGATAGTAAGGTAAAACAAATAACTTTCTTTGAAACCCCCGTGACTTTCTTTCTTTCACAAAATAAAAGCAGCTAGTTTAGATAGTTACTCCATAAATCGTTCAATATCTGCGACTCAAAAACTGGTCACTACACTAACAAAACAAAATTCTTTTCAAAGTTAAATCAAATATTATTATCAACCTTATCCCATTAAAATAGAGTTGAAAATGGCATGCACACATTTCTTTGCTATGATATTAGCAAACTCTTACATGAGGTTTATTTTATTACAATAACGTTCAAATAAAAAAAAATACATAATTTCATGTCTCAATATTTTCATAATATTCTAAGGAAATATGAACTCTACTTACTTGTACATCTATAGGTGACTTCGCAAACAATCTATTTACACCGAGAGATTTGTTTCTCTTATTGTAGAGGCCAGACTTAACATTTTTATATTGTGGCATATCACTGACTAAATTCAATCCTCGGTCCAATGTATCATTAAGTTTTTGCTTGTAGATTGTAGGAATAGGCTCCATGGTGGAAACTACTTGCTGCTCGAGTTCATGCATTGCTTCTTTAATTTGGGTCTCCAAAACGTTTGAGGCACATTTATGTTCCTTTATTTTAACAACTTCTTCCATGCTACTTAATGTGAGTAAGCCATTACACCCTTTTTTAATACACCGCCACAAGGCATTGCCGTTTTTATAAATTTTGTGTTTACTATATTGTTTGTTATTATACACTAACACTTGTGTCCCCTTCCGGCCAAGTACGTAATTAATAGATGGGTTAAAATTTCTACTACTTGGACCTGCCATCGGCTCCATTATTTTGTTTAAATAAATTGCACAAAAATTAGAAAAAATAACAATAACAAGACCGGCGCACAATTGCATACACTCAGCCCGTGACGTCGCGATAGTGTAATGAGAACTAAGCATGTAAACAAGTTCCGGAAACGCTCGGCTAAATTCGGGTTGGCTCGGGAATTCAGTGGCGGGCGCACGCGTTGACTATATTAGCGCATCATGTATACGTCTTACCTTTGGGATTTATATATGAACATTATGAAAATTACAAGTATTGTATCACATTATTATTCATTTTAAATAATAGATATTTTCTTCTATCGATATTTTTATTTCTTAGTCCCCGCACTATGCGAGTAATATTCGTAGGTGTGCTTCGTGGAATAGGAAATTAATTATTTTAATTTTTTATTTGAAGCCCACCTACGGGTGCGCAAGATGGACTACTTTGGGTGGGCTTCCTCTGGGTGGGCTTCTTTTGGGTGCGCTTCGTGGACTACCTCGAAGAATAACTTATTTTTGGAAGTCGGTGTCTATCGTAGGTACCATTTTTTTTGTGTTATGTACTAATACCGTTATTTTTATAACAAATAAAGTTATTTTTATCTTTTCACTTTGCAGTTTTCTTATTTGGAACTCGGTATTATTTATTTATTTATTTATTATATACTTTATTATACAACACAAAAATATGTACAGGACAAACATTCACAAAACAAGTGTACAATGGGCGGTCTTATCGCACAGGGCAATCTCTTACAGACAACCTTTGGATGGACTGTACGATAGGAGAAGAATTTAGGGCTGTCAGTGTACAAATTACATACTTAAATAATATAACTTAGAAATCATAATCTATAATACATACGGTAGCATTTTTTTTTTAAAAAGATTGTCTTTTATTTTTCATTTTTTAGTTGTACCTAACTAATAGGCAAATTGTTTAGTAACGTTAACGCCAGAATTGACAACCCGAATATCGTGAAACTTGAACATAACCGGTGAAATGAGAGATCTATGTACCCCTTAAGAGAATACTGGCGTGATGTTATGTTATGAAATAGTATAATCAATAAACAGACATGCGATTGCAGCAATCCCGAGAGACTTGCCGTTATTTATTGAAGAGTTCTGTCGTATATCTTCGAAGTTCTTCATCAGATCTTCACCATATTAAAATGGGATCAATTTCAAAACATACTCTGTCAAACAAAAAAAGAATTTTCAAAATCGGTCCACAATTGACGGAGATATCGGTGAACATACACAAAAGAAAAAAAAAACAATTCATGAAGTCGAACAAAGAAACTTCTCTTTTTTGGTAAGTCGTTTAAAAATAAATCTGAATGTATAAAAGACTAGCTTCTGCCAGCGGCTTCAACTGTGTTAAAAATGTTTTCTTATCCCAAGATAACAATACACCGGAATGAAAATGTGTGTGTTATTCCAGACTATATTCTATCTCTGTGCCAAATTTCGTCCCGATCTGTTCAGCGGTTCTGACGTGATTGAGTAACAAACATACATCCATCCATCCAAGCTTTCGCATTTATAATATTAGATACTAGTTTCTGCCAGCGGCTTCGCCCGCGTAAATGTCGTAAATTATCCCAAGGGAACATATTGTGCTATTCCAGACTATAACCTATCTCTGTGTCAAATTTCATCCAGATCCGTTTAGCCGTTAGAGCGTGAAGAAGTAACAAACATACAAACACACACACTCACAAACTTTCGCGTTTATAATATTTGTGATAAACAATAATAATATAGTATATATAGTAGATAAGATAACGTAACATTTCAACTGTTCACGAAGCAAGTGGCAGTATGATATGACAATTGCCACTCAGTGAGGCTAAGGTACACAAAATTTAATAAGAAGGTCCATAAAAGTCCATTAGGGTGTGCGGCATTCGCTGAGAGAATGGCAAAGGTCGTCCCCACGGCCTGAAGCTGCCACCTGACGAGCTACATTATCTACGCGTATATTTATTCTAATTACCTGTCAGATACTGCCTCCATTAAAACGACCAAAGAAGTTAAACCAAGTGAATTGGAATTTATAAAGTTTCACAGCTTTAAGAATAACTTTCCCTTTTGTATGTACAAAATCGAAAACGTTTGAGTAGCAACGGGGAGTGTAACGGTTCCAGTCAATGGATTTATGGAAAATTAAATGAATACAGAGAGAAAACGTATAACTTTCCAATTCGCCAGCTAAAAAAAAAACAAACACGCGGTGTAACTAAAATAGTGAAGTAGATATCGAATTTCACTGTTTTCGAATTTGATTGCGATACAGATGATCTAAAGCGAAGTTTCAATTCAACGATCAAAAATGTTCGTTTCCATGAAAAATGTAGCACAAAATTGAAGCCGACATTTTTCAATTCTTTGTGGTACATGTGTATGTGGTGATATGTGAATAGATCACGTGTAAATGTATTAAGTTATACATTCCAACATGTTGTTATTTTATAAATAGGTATAACGTTATTATCAGAAGCTTGAATTAATTGGCTAACTTTGTCATATAACCTTTTATTTTTTTTGATTAAAGTACATTGCTACCAAAACTTTAAAAAAAGTTGTAACAACAATTTATTACTGAAATTACAGGTTTCAAGTAACATTCGTTTCAGAAATACGTGTAAGTATAATCTAAATAAACGTATTTTATATTCACTGAAATAAATAATGAACCCTGTGATGTTTGTTCTAAAATTCCTGCCGAAAAAATGTACGAACAATTTGCGTTATTTGTCTTCTCTAAAAGGCGTCCCTCAGCTGTCTGAATTAAAGCAGTCCTGGGTAAGTATGGTCTCCATACCGAATACGTTATAGAGATGAATAATTTAATGAATACGGGCAACCTCATTCTACGTAGGATCGTAAACTTGTGAAAAGTGAAAAACTCGTAGACATAATAGGTTCTCGTAGCAACAGTGACGTAAACAGAGCCTATTTATTTGCTACGCCGTAGCTGCGACGGACGAAGAATAGATTGATTCTCAGATAGAGATAGAATCAGATAACAAGTTTACTGTATTTAGGCGTCAGTGTTTGTACTGGGACGCTTTTATTTATTGTTGGTATTTTCTTGTCTATCTTCATCAGATTTAATTAATTAGACATGTATTAAGATTATTTCATCCTAGATAAACAATTTGATGCCGAAACAAACGTGGTGCTTCTAGAGACATAATGGCTCGTGCATCTAACAATCAAGTATTTGAGTTACACTTTGATCTCGTTAGTGAAATGAATCCTATGCTTGCATTGGCGACTCTAATGACAGTTGTGAGTCGCATTACAGCGGCTTGGGGGCTTGAACTTAACTGAGACAACGACGAAAGACGCTTTATTTAGATATAAATGCACGGAGCTCTAATTAGTAATGTTTGCTTGGGGAGAGTGACAGGCGCGTTGATAGCGCTACATACGTGGAACTGGAATGTTAGCTGTTATCTTTTGTTTCTGTATAATAATTAAAGTAGCTGTTTCTAGAAATACCTTGCGAATATCATTGTGATGTTTCTCTACACCTAGTTCACGCGGCATTCCTTTTGAGGCTGGCAATAAATTTGAATTTTAAATTGTGTTTGTATGTACTCGTATATTGTATGTTTTAAAATGAACATGGCCGCTGGTTTCCCGAACCGCATAACGCCACCAGCTCGCCTGCATTTGCATTTACTTTAATAAAGCGCTTGTGGTTTTGATTTATATTTCTCCATATTTTGTTTTCAGATTGCTATAAAAATTGGGCCAGTGAATGAAAATAAATGGTGTTGATATAAATGATATGGCTAGGTTAAACTTACGACTAAGATCACGACTGACGGAGGTGTATAAAAACTTCATCTTCACATAAAAAATCAAATAATTTCACACCTGTGACCCTGAGGGGTTAGTCTGAGATATGCCTATTGTACATTTCGGCATATTTCTCTACGATAAGTACATGTAGAAAAAAAAATGGAAACCGGGTGCACCACTCTAATTAAATTTGTTAAAGTATATAACTTAATAATTAATTATTCAGCGTATTCCTAAACAAAACTGTACAAATGAGTATGTAAATGCTTTCTTACAAAACAAATGAGTAACCGTGATGCTCGCGGGCTCTTAGCACGTCGAGATGTCGCGAGACTTTGCACGCTAATGCACCTAACCTTGCAAGCACATGTCAGACTTACAGATTTAATAATTTCACTGTTTATCAACTTTCGTTTCATTTGTGAACAAACTAGCTTTTGCCAGCGATTATTTCCACATTAAGGTCGTAAATTATCCCACGGGGAAATACTTATCTACTTATAGCTTATGCCAGCGGCTTCGCCCACTTCACCTTCAACTTTTCATCCCAAGGGAACATTATAACGAGATGAAAAGTATGCCTATGCGCTATTCCAGACTATAATCTATCTCTGTGCCAAATTCCATCCAGATTCGTTTAGCCGTTCTGGCATGATTGAGTACCAAACATACATCCACACATCCATCCAAACATAATAATAGTTGACGACGTTAGACGTTAGACGTGTGTGATTACAAACACATATCTTACATGTTCAAACACGCATACCGAACCATTTGAAGATGAAACAAATATTTGTGCCAGGAAATGGGAAACCGGGGTTCGCGACCCGCAGCACCTTAGAACCGTCGCCGCCCCATAAAACGATTAAATACGAAATATTGACTTTCTCCTCAAAACTTTTACGCGAATCTCCGTATTCGCAGAAGACGTAACTTTAGCAACTTTGAAAGCTATATAACTGTTTTATCTTTCATCCGATTAATTCATTATTTAAACTTTTTTAATATAAAATACCGTCCGCAAGTAATAGGTACTATTATATCATTTAAAAATACGTCAACGCAAACATAAACTCGTGAAGAAATACCTAGAAAACGATAAGGAACAAGCTATACTTCTCTGAAACATTATTATTCTGCTTATTTGAATTTCAACAAAAACATCTTTATCTCAAACGAATTCAGTTGACGCTTAGCAATATGAAAGAAATCCGGGTGGTCTTTATTTAATAGCAGGTTACGTTCATAATCTTTATTTTTTTCCTTCCCGCTCGGTATTTGTCGTCTTCAATGAATAAAGCGCCATAAATATTTAAATTCACCGGATTTCAGGGCAGCTGTCGAAATATTCTCACACTCCGCTGAGTTAAAGATCTGTTTTTACTTTTTCATTTAGTTCGATGATGAATCAGTTTTTTATATACTTAAGTTCAAATAAGAGGAAAACAAAATAAATAAATTAAGATAGATTGTGATTACTAGGAATTCTAAGAGAGGAGGGAAAATAAAGAAAATTCCAAAGCAATTTCATTGTAATTTTTTGAAAGTAGCACAATCCTACTCAATATTATACGAGGGTCATTCAATAAATACTTAGCCTACAAAAAGTAAACGAAAATTTTGGAAAAGTGGCAATTTATTTTTCAACATAGTCTCCTTTTAGTTCGATACACTTAGCCCAGCGATGCTCCAACTTTTTTAACCCGTCGGAAAAATAATTTTTGTCAAACTCTGCAAAATAGGCCTCCGTGGCGGCGATGACCTCCTCATTCGATCCATATCTGTTCCCGGCGAGTGATTTTTTCAGATTAGGAAACAGAAAGAAGTCACAAGGGGCCAAATCTGGAGAATACGGTGGATGGGGCAGCAATTCGTAGCGTAATTCGACCAATTTGGTCATGGCAGCGGCAGACGTGTGAACCGGTGCGTTGTCGTGGTGAAACAGCACTTTTTTCTTCGCCAGATGGGGTCGATTTTTCTTTAATTCGGCGTCGAATCGGCCCAATAAATCGGCATAGTAAAGCCCTGTAATTGTTTTACCCTTCTCGAGGTAATCGATGTAGATCACACCTTGTGAATCCCAGAAAACGGTGGCCATAACTCCTTATTCTCTGGTGTGTACCAGTGGATCCAGGTTTCATCGACGGTTACAAAACGACGCAAAAACTCCGCTGGATTCCGCTTAAACAGCGCCAAACACGTCTCCGATGTGGTCTCACGGTTGCGCTTGTTTTCTGGTGTGAGTAAACGCGGCACCCATCGCGCCGACAGCTTTCTCATGCCGAGTTCCTCGTGAAGAATATGATGCACTGTTCCTTCTGAAATGCCTACAGTCTCAGCTAGCTCCCAAACCTTCAATCGGCGATCTGCCAATACGAAATCATGGATTGCACCTGGACGTGGTTCATCAAAAACCGACGTACGGCCACGTGCAAACTCGTTGAACCAATTCTTGACGGTGGCCATCGATGGAGAAGAGTCACCGTACACAGCATCCAAGCGCACTTTGATTTCGATGCGCGTTTTCCCTTCCAAAAATAGGAATCACCGAACGATATTGCTCTTTTTCCATTTTTGTAAAACCGATCGACACGTTCGCTTCCATAAATTGTCAAATTAAAACAAATGAAGGGATTGGAATGAAAATTTGAAAAAAGAATTAAAAAAGAATGTGCTACACTGTGGTAAAACTCTTTTGAAACTACAGCGCCCTCTGACGATGAGGCTAGGTACTTATTGAATGCACCTCGTAAATGCGAAAGTTTGTGAGGATGGATGGATGTATGTTTGTTACTCTTTCACGCAAAACGGAACTACTGAACGGAATTGGATGAAACTTTACAGTAATATAGGTTATACATCAGAATAACACATAGGCTACAATCTATAATGATTTTTTTGTAATTTGATTATAATAGTACGATAAATATCAAGTAAATTGGATAAAATTCTGCCCTCTGAGAGCTATATTCGCATGCGCTGCCTAAGCCGTTGGAGATACACGATTAAAATGTAGCGTAGGATTGTTTGTCTTAAATAGTTCTAAATTAATGTCCTTGATCTACCTTTTATGTGAAAATTGCATTGGGATGGAATATTGGTGGGTACCTTATTAGTATAATTGATGCTAATTTATTTATTTTATGGCTGTGTTATTTTGTATTGTCCCAAAGTGAACTTTGAGTAGACAGTATTTAATCTGAGTTTTCTTAAATTTTCCGAGTTACATACTGTAAAATATCAACTTTTACTAACATAAAAATATACCACGATTTGGCCCAAACTTTAATTATTATAAACAGCTACTTCTTGGTACCGTTATAGTACGATAAAGATACCCAGAAGCTAGGTACCTATCTAAATACTGTACCTAACTATGTTTCATAAAAACAGGCGCGTCAGATAATAACCGATAATAACAATCACGGGTGCAAGTTACAAGTAAACACGTCGGGGTTATCGGTAGCCATTCTTACAATTACTTATGTACGCTTTCCTATTGCCACTTCTCAGGGTAGCCTTTGACCAGTTCGCACGAAGTACTCTCCCTCTCTACAAAACTCAAGTAAGTTTAGGAATATTTTGGTTATTTTTTTTCTAATGAAACTTTTTTTTATCAATTAGGAACAATCTTCAATATTGATTTAATTCTGTTACTGAACAGCTAAAATTGCTGAAAAAAACCATATCGCTTTGAAATAATTTTTTAGATTTTACTACTCTTTATATCCTCATCAACTCAGAGAGAAACTTTTTATTGCGATCATTACCTTTGCTTTGCACGTAACAATTATTATTGCATTCATGATAGATAAATGCGTAAATGTGATAAGAAACGAAATATATCGTAAATGTTTTGAGTAAGATAAATCTGATATTGGGACATAAATCCACTTAGCATCAATCGCTGATAAAGGCCCGGAATACGTATTTCCCTTAATCTTTCCTTGTATTGTTGATTCGCAACACGCTCGCAAGTTATTGTCGTTCAGCGCCTGTCTCGGGAAACTGAATATTGTTTTCAGTTTACTAGAACGTTTGGGGTTTAACCTGACCCTCGGATGGATCAATTCTGATTTGGTTAGGTCCGGGGTAAATTGAAAACAAGGCTAAACCTTAACTTGTATTATATGTAGGATTTTTACATAATTCGATTAGATAACCCGAAGTTTTTCTATGAACAAAAAAACATTATCTGCGCGGACGGGCAAAGTGGACGGCAGGGGAATATTAATCTCGTACACGGGCCGGGCCGGCCGCGGTCCGGCCTGCTACCACTGATAGGTTCCTGCTCTAAATTTTGTCTGCTTAGTAACCGCATTTTTTTAAACAAATACCAGTGAATTAAAGCACCATGTCGGACACAAACCTACAAACAAATTACGCCCATCAGATATACGGAATACCAAACAGGATAATTTATAGAATCCGATTACAAACTTCACGTTTTATATTTTTTAAAAGCTAATGAACCTGCAAAATTTCTTAAAAGTTTTTCTTTTTATTCGAAACGGAGCATTTCCGAGAGGTGTATTTGGGATCAGTTTAGATTAGAGCTTTAAAAGTTATACCTTGCTATTGACATTTCAGTTTGTTTTCTTCAGATTGTTCTTCTTCTTCCCAGCCGTTTCCCACATAAAGTGGGATCAGCTTTTCATATCTCACGGCGCCAAGACATTCTGTCGGGTTTGTCGAGTCAGTTAGTTTCTCCTTCATAAGTAACAACGTCACTGGTCCACCATATCAATAGAGGACGTCCTCGGCCTTTTTTGCCTTCTTGGGGCTATTTAATAAACGCGACAATCCGACAATTTTGTCACTTTTTTACAAATAAGTCGAATATTCGCGACATGTCCCGTCTTATAAAGAAGACAGTTATGTCCAAATGCGACAAGTAAATACTGATAAAATTGTCAGACTAAAAACCCGTTTAGTAAATGTGACAATTGTGATATTTTACATGTCTAATCTCTAAGAAAATGTTCTCTGGAAATTTGTCACATTTGTTAATTATACATTCAACGGTAGTTTTAGACACTCGGAACCGTTCTAGGCATATTCCATCGGTCACATTGAAAGAAAAGTTAAGTCTTGGTTTTAATATGGGACATCATACAGTTTGCACCAAACATTCATCTTCACTACTGCAGCTATCCGTCGACGCCGTTAACACCATTTTTTTTAATTATTCGTATTAATTGAATTGAAAATTAATGTAACTGTCAAACTACTTAACATTAACTGACTTGAACAAAAAAAAGCAAGAAAAAAAGCATAAAAGATAGCTTGATCTCTGCGACATATGTCAAACTGATGTATACTTTATTGTTAGCCCGTCAAGCGCTATTGTTACTGTATTGATACTGACAGCTGTCGCAGAGATCAAGCTACCTTTTATGAAGTATAATAATTGACTTGACATTGGGTGAGGGTGCCTGCCGAAAATCTCTGACAATTCGACAAATGTCCACCTGTCACGACAATTTATTTATTTATTTATTTATTTATATACACTTTATTGTACACCATAATATACAAGAAAGAAAGAAACTTAATACTAAAACATACAATGGGCGGCCTTATCGCATTCCGCGATCTCTTCCAGGCAACCTGGAATGGACAGAGATTACCTGGACATGACATGGGGTTGTCAGTGGTGCGACAATTCTAACAATGAACACAATATAGAATAATACTAACAATACTATATACAATAATACTAACTAGAAACGCAAATACATATATATGCTAAATAATAGATACATAAATATATACATAATTAATATATAAGCAATGAAAATAAATGATGTACGACATTCATAGCACATTATGTCAAAAAACCAAGAGCACATCACAGCGATAAATAATGTTCTTTGATGAGTTTTTTAAATACAGGCAACGACTGAGCACGTTTTATTGGGTCAGGCAATGCATTCCATAGACGAGCAGCCTGGACAGTAAAAGATTTATCCATGAAAGTTGTGGAATGCATTGGCATTTTAAGTCGCAAGTTATCTGATGACCTTAGAGATTTCGTGTGGGAATCGCAGATAAACTGAAAACGATCCTTGAGGTAAAGAGGAGTGGAAGGAGTAAAAAGCACATTAAACAAAAGAGAAAGAATATGAGCATTCCGGCGAAGGCGAATTGGCAACCACTTGAGCTAACAACAACAACAACGACAATTTAGTGTTTAACCTGTCAAACGTTAATTAGATTTTCCACCGTGACAAATTTGTCAGTGATAATCTTTCATCGTCATTCTGACATTGTCACGTTTAATAAATAGGCGCTGAGTCGTCCTCAAAACGTGCTGTTCTGGTTGTTTTCTTCCGATGAGAAATAACTAAACATCTTTCCAATACCTATCTCGCCTATACCTACACGTCTTTACCTATACGCTTATGGTCTACTTTTTTCTAGCCGTTACTTCACTGCCAGACTTAAATTAACCACTAGCAAAATTGTGTTTCTAGAATGAAGGCGGCTCTGATCCTGTTAGTGTTGGCATGCGCCTTGGCCGCGGTGTACGGTGACCTGGTCTGCGGCTCCAACTACTGCAAGCAGAACCCCTGCTCCTCTCCGGTGGCCCGCACAAGCTGCCGCTCTCCCTCGCTGTACCGCCCCAACCATGCGGGCAAGTGCGCTTGCTGTCCTGCCTGCGTTACCCTCCTTAGTAAGTATCTTCTTTTAAGGGTTCCGTTCTTCAAAACAAAAAAAAGGACCCTTAGCATCACTTCGTTAACTGTCTGTTTGTCGACACCCTTTTCTTAGGAACGCGTGAAGGTATCAAGTTGAAATGTATAACATACACTCAGGTCTGCAATCCATTGGAGCAGTAATAAAATCAATTTTCAAATTTTTGGCACGAAGCAATTTGTTACAGCACAAGTAAAGAAAAATGCCGAAAATCGTAAATTTGTAGCTACATCATAAAAAAAAATCTTATTTACAGTTGGTAAACTAACCGCGACCTATGTCGACGTACGAGGACAAATTTTTGTAACGGCAAAGTTAATTTTGTCGCTCAATCCAGTTTGTATTTTCGTTACAATAAAGTTTGGTGCTTTCATTGTTTAAGAGCTTCAGTAATGTTAATAATAATAATAATAATAAATCATTTATTTGCCAGAAATATGGTGGTACAAAAGATGTTACAGTTTCGTAGGTGTAGCACATAACATATTTCACCCTCATTTGGGCATGCAAAATAATACTTAATATACAATGACACGAGTACAGAGACGAGTATTAGATCTAGGTAAATCTTGAATTACTATAAATTGAATTGACTTAGAGTGAATGAAAAAACCAAGTCACAAACATAGGGATGAGTCAGTAGCTTAGTGGGCACCAAATCGGCATTTGCTTTTATTTAGAAAATCTTTGAGACTATAGAAGCTCTCTTCAATTAACCATTTTCGCAAGGCACTACAGAACTTTTCATACGGCAGGTCAGTCATTCCTTTGGGCAGAGAATTATATATGAGAGGTGCCATATATGCACAGTTTTTTCTAAACAATTCTAGCTTAGGCACAGGCATTTTTAGAGGAAGGTGGTTTGTTTTACGCTTAAATGTATTGTCGTTGAAGGTGAAAAGATAACTATGGCATTTAACAAATTTTGCTACTTCGTAAATGTATATACAGGGTACAGTTAGTAGATTTTTAGATTTAAAGATTGGTTTGCATGAATCTGACCACTCCATACCATATAGTGCTCGAATGCATTTTTTCTGTGCTATAAACACTCTCGCAATATCACAGGAATTTCCCCAAACCACTATGCCATACCGAATAATAGAGCATATGTATGCATGATACACCATTATAGAGGTTTGTCTGCTCGTCACATCTCTTACCTTTCTCAGTGCAAAAACAAACCTGTTTATTTTCATGCATAAACTATCAATGTGTTCTTTCCATGATAGATGTGTATCGAGAGTAATACCTAAGAATTTTGCACTGTGTATTTGCTTAATGACAGAATTGTTGTAACTTATATTTAAATCGAGGTTTTTACTCTTGTAGGTTTTAAAGTTTATGAATTTAGTTTTCTCTATATTTATTTTTAATTTATTTAAATCTAACCATTGTATTACGTCTTCTAATGTTTTATATATATCCGTTTTAAATGTATCTATATTTTTACAGTCCAAAATTATAGTTGTGTCATCTGCGAACAAGACACATTCATGTTTTAGTGCGCGTGGGAGGTCATTGACGTAAATGAGAAAAAGCAAGGGCCCTAGAATGCTACCCTGTGGCACTCCAGAATTATTGGCTCTTTGGTTCGAGTCAAATTCTACCATATTATTAGTTCCAGTATCAAATTTTGAAATTCTAGCAAATTGTTTTCTGTTTTGTAGATAGGACTGAAACCATAACAAAGAAGATCCCCTTATTCCGTATTTGTCGAGTTTTGAGATGAGTATCGAATGATCAACAAAATCAAATGCTTTACTGAGATCTAACAGTAGTGCTAATGTTGGAATTTTCTTGTTAATATTATTAATAATGCTGGTTATTAAAGTAAAGGTTGCTAGTTGTGTTGACCTATATTTTCTGAAACCAAATTGTTCAGGTGCCAAAATCTCATATTTGTCAAGGAAATTTATTAATCTTTTAAGCATGATTTTTTCAAAGATTTTAGATAGGACCGGAGTTAGGGCAATAGGCCTGTAATTATTTTTATCGGATTTGGACCCTTTCTTATGCAGTGGCTTTATTATCGACAACTTAAGTTTTTCTGGAAAACATCCTTGTTCAAATGAAAGATTAATAATGTGAGCCAAAGGTTCCGAAATAAAAAGAGCAACACGTTTCAATAAATCCGAATTAATTTCGTCATATCCTGCCGACTTTGAATTTTTCAGTGAAATTATCGTATAGAATACTTCTCTTGGATCCGTGGGTTGTAAATAGATACTAGCATCGTTACAAGTTAAATTCGATGTACGATGTTGAGATTCATCATTGACAGAGGCAGAACTACGGGAACTTTGAACTACATCAATGAAGAAATTATTAAAAATGTTTGCTATATCGGATCCAGACGTGACTGTATTAGCATCGTTGTCGACAATACTTTCAATAAATGCACTAGCCTTAGGTACAGTGCCATCAACATAGCGTTTCACTACGTCCCAAGTTGCTTTACCTTTATTTTGAGAGTTATTTATGTACCTTTGGTTACATAGCGACTGAGTACTATTAATGCATTTCCTTAGCAATCTGGAATATCGTGTATAAGCTACTTTATTATTTTTACATTTATTTAAATAGTAGTTGTACCTTAATATTCTTTTGGTACTACAACTTTTTTTAAGACCCTTGGTAATCCAAGAAATTCTGCCGGCTCTTAGACTATTCCTTCGTTTTATAATGGGAAAGCAAAGTTTGAAGAATAGCGTTAATTCTTCGTGAAATTTATTAAAAGCCTCATTTGTATTTGAATAATCAAAAATATCTGAAAAAGTCATACTACTAATGCATTCTACAAATTTATTTATGTTATCTTTGCTGTAATCACGAGCAGTAGTAAAGTAATGTTTAGATATTTTTTCTAATTGTCTGGTTTCAAATTCTATAGTTTGCGCTGTATCGTGATCCGAAAGACAGAACTTGTGTGTCCTACCTGCTGCTGTTGGAATGTTACTTAGGATATTGTCGATGCATTTATTTATTCGAGTTGGTTCCCGGATATGACACTGAAATCCATAATTCGAAATAAGCTCCAAAAATTGAGTACTAGCGCTATCGTGAGCCAGAATATCGATATTAAAATCGCCGCATATTATTATTTTACGTTGTTTGTGGCGCAGTTTCGAGAGCGTTTCATTCATTTTGTTAAAAAATACATTTATATGGGAATTGGGAGTTCTATAAATACATATAATTATAAGTTTTAATTGAGTAATTTCTACGCCACAGATTTCGAATTCTTTTTCAATACTTAATTTATTAATATCGTGAAGTTCCGCACCTTTGAAATCATTTCGTAATAAAATACAAGAACCCCCTCTTCGTTGCAATTTCCGTGAAAAAAATGTTGACCCATGAAAATTATTTAGCTTTAAAAATTTCTCCTCACCGTTAATTATGAAATGTTCGGTTAGACATACGGCTATAACACATTTATTTGATTCATGCAATTCATTAAGTGCTAATTCTAGATCGTTTATTTTATTAAGTGCACCTGCGATATTTTGGTGCATAACACTACATAATATGGGGCGGCTGTGCTTATTTACGAAAAAACTGGTTTTTGTTCTTATTGGTTGGTACCGAAGTATTATTTATGTTATGATCATTCTTTGATACCGCTGAGAAATAATAGGGTATAGTGCCTTTAAGAAGTTGAAGTTTAGGTGGAGAAACCGTAGTGAAAAGACTCTTGGAGTCCTGGAAAATGTAGTGCTTTAATGTATTGAAAATATTTTTCATGCCATGTCTATTTAGTACCCCACTTCGCTTATAGAACATTGTGCTATCATAATTTAAATTTAAATTAGAGTCTAATAATTTTGCATACTTATATTTACAATTATCTTGGTACAGTAAATTGTTAAAAGTCTCAACCCTAGAGTTAAAAATATTGTTATAACCATTAAATTTATAGGTAGGCAGACAAAGTACTACATTAGTGTAATCAATTGACATTAAACTTTCGCGTATACTTACAACTAGATCATAATAGTTTACAGTTGACTTGAAATCATGTTCTCCAACAAAAATTAAACAGTAGTCTATATTATTGAAATCAAAAAGCTTATTTTTAACACTATCGAGTAATTGTTTAATTCCACAGTTTGTTGAAATATAATGGCATACGTCGCAATACGGAAAAGAATTGAGTGCCAACGTGAGAATATTATTTACTTTGTTACTGCTGATAATACACAGTTTTTGACGTCGTGGATTTGAAATTAGTAACTGGCCTGGATCCAACTGGGAGTGCGAAGGTACCGCTGGCTGTAGATTCTTGTTCACCACATCGGGTTTCACAAAATATGAAGGAGTCACATGAATCCCATTCACCCGTGATGTTACGGTGGACGGACTGGTGGCGCCATCTGTTGTTGGGTCACTGGTTGGTGTATTTTGCCCAAGATCGATCAAAGTGTTATCCTCTTCGTAAAATGTAAGCCTCATGTTTCTTGACACTTTGTTAATCGGCGTAATCGCTTGCGTCCCGGGATCTGTATAAGTGCTTTGAGATGTCCGTGACGTAAGTTTTTGTTTTAAGGATAAGTTCTCTTCACTCAGTATTAGTATTTCTAAACGTGCGCTTTCGAGTTCATTTCTAAGCTGTAGTAACTCTATCTTCAGGTCTTCTTTATCACTATCATAACGAGTAGACAAGTCTGGTAAACTTTGTCCTCTTATTTCTGAATTTGTGGATTCAAAAGACAGATCAAAGGATTCATTCAACATTGTTTTATGTCTGCGTAATGTAACATTTTCGTTCGCCATTCTGATAATCTTTCTTTGGTAACGACCCCTGTCGGTTACTGGATACAAACTATTTTTATTTAATTTTATGTAAGTAAAGTAGATGTTTTACTTGTAATCGTTGTTCGTTGATAGATGTCGTTATTTGGAGAGTTGCAAATATTTATTTGGAGGAAACATGAACAAAAACAGTTACGGTGTACCGGGATTCGATCCCATGAACAATAGAACACGATCGGACGCAGTCGACGCTCGAAGCCGCTCCGCCACGAAGCAGTTGGAAGGACAGTCGAAAATAGATAATATATTGTACGTTTTCTTTGTTGACCGTTAATTATGATACTACTAGAATTAAATTATTAATTTTACTAATAAAATTATTAGTAAACAATTGTCATTCACGATAAAATTTTCACAAAAAGTCACTTAACGGGTAATAGTTTATCACTGTTCGTTACTGATGCTTTATATTAATGATTTTATATATGCCACTTTTGTTATTGAACACGCAAATGTTAGTTTATTTTTAGTGTTGTATAAGTCTATAATCACTGAGTTAATAAATCGTTTAAATGGCACTTATTCTTGATATTTAACGTAGATAACACTTGTACACATGAATTGACACTTTAACTTCCTATTTTACTACGAATTACAACTTTTTACGAGAGAAAACTATTTATTATTATTTTAAATATGTGGAGCACAGAATTTTAAATGTTTATGATGTTGTTTGTACGTATATAGAGGAGAAAATAATTCACATAAGCAGCAAACTATAAAAATAAACTGTTCAATGTAAAAAAGTGATAAACAAAAAAAAATAAAAAAGTTCCAAAAACAGTTTGTATTCAGTGGGGTTTGAACTCGAGACACTATGCATGCGCTCTATCGTCGACACGACGCCTTACGCAGTTAGCTGTAATGTCACTTGGCAATACATGCGAAATTGGTGGATGTATTATGCGTTTCGTTAAATGAAACAAAGTGCGTTATTCTTTGTTTTGATTGGTCGAAAGATAAGCGTCGCGCGTCACTACTTTTGAAAAATGGTAACGGTGCCGTAATTTTAAGATTCACTAATTGTTATTTCCTTTTATTATACAAAATTATGTCACTGTTATTATACATTATAGAAGTGGTTGTTTTTATTTATCTTTCGGTTTAAACGTTGTACACTTATTTTGATGCACAATTTAGTTTGTAAACACTGTGTTAGATGCTGTTCTTTTATCACGCTTTTATTCACTTAAAACTTAAGAACTTTTGTTGCCAACAATACACATTATTCACTACATATAAATTGACTGGTATATTACATAATTAGACTGAAATACTAATGTTTACTATTTTTTTACAAAACTTAAATACAGAGCCAATGTTGACGTGACAACTAGCGCCACCTTCCTCCTAATTATTGTTACCTAATTATTTTGATGAATGTAGCATATATATGTATGTACGGAACCCTCGGTGTGCGGGTCCGACTCGCACTTGGTCGGTTTTCTTTTACTAGCTTCTACACGTAGCTGCCGTCCCTGGTTTCCCACTCGTGGCATATTGATAAAAATATCCTATATGCTTCTCTAGGTTCTAGGCTATAAAAAAGTATGATGTATTTAATTAAGATCGGTTGGGTTAGGGGTTAAAACGAAATTATAATTATTTTCGATTAGTAATATCAGTAGATATGAAACAATGGAAAGCCTCGAGTTTGACCAGATTTCAGTATCTCACCAGATGGTAAACTATTATGTAGGCGACTATGGAGTACGCTTGTATAGAAGTAACCTAAAGGTTATCAGGAAACAGAAAGGTAATTTGTATTCCTTATACGTACAAGGAAAGTTTTCTACAAACGTTTTGCGCGTACGGGTAGGATGTATGACATGCATCGGCGGCACATCGCTTTATTCGAGTATGTTATGGAGCAAGCCAGACCAATTAAGCCGGTATTATTTATAATGCCCGGGCAATTTGAAAAATGCCTAATGTGAGTAGGCTATGAGTAGGAATATGATATAAACTATTGAAATAATTAAATTGACCGAGATTTCTGAATAATTTCCATCACTAATTGGGCCAGGTAAAGTTTTAGAATAAGAAGATATAGAATAGGTAAGTACGATTACAATTTAAGCAACAAAGTCGATGACAGGACTCCTATTTCTGTCTACAGGGTCTAAAGTAATCTATCAGGGGTAGCTTAAGCTCCCGAGCTCGCTTCGCTTGTTCTTGGCCAATTGCCCAACCGTTACGTAGAAATATTCATAATGACCATACAATGTGATAAATATAGAATTTTAAATCAGTATTCATTACATTGCCTAATTTGACGTAAATGAATTCATACTCGTAATGCCCGGGCATTATCCATAGTGTCCTGTTTAAACACTTGGTCGTTCATCGTCCAGCATTTCATCCATCCGTTGATGAAACGGGTTTGGCGGAATAAACCAAAACATATTTTATCTATGTACTTATTATATACTAAATGTCAGGCGAAACAAAACATTAGTAGGTATGTAAATGTAATTAAAAAAAGGTACGTAGGTATAGTTATCAGTCGCAACTCGCAAGTTTGAAACTCTGAAAATATAGATACGAGCCATACGAAACTATTGCATTAATTCGCCAATCTCTACATTCCTGTGTTTGTACCTATGATGTACCTAAACACGTTAGCACCTGGACATCCAATCTATGTATCTTCATCCGTATTAATATTATAAATGCGAAACTTACGGCTAAACAGTTATTTTTTCTTTGTTATTGGTAGACTCGCGTATGACCACTATCTCGCCTACTGTTAAGCGATGATGTGGTCGACGGTGAAACACGCTTGCCTAGAATTAACCTATTCATTCTTGACTTAATGACACACTTATTTGCACACTAGTAGACCATGCCCTGGTTCAGGACATTAGATACTTTTCATTCCGACATTCACGCAGGCGAAACCGCTGAAAGAAATTAGTTTGCTATAAATAGCCGAAAGTTCATTGTATACTTTGAAAAGAAAACTCGAAACAAACTAAGTATAAGGTTAATCTTTAAAAACGGAGCAGCTACTTACAGATTGTTAGTTTAGGACCACAAAGATAATTTCTTAGTATTTAGGCACAGCTGTTCCATTCCCATTTATAGAACTTCTGAGACTGGCAATATAAATATCTGGTAAATACTTATTCAATCAAGGACAGACAGAAATCTGCACTAAGTAAATATGTGTATGCAGTATTGTGATTGTTTTAGTAGTGAATAAAACAATGCGCTTTTATTTAGAAATCGCACTTGGATGTTTGTGAAAATAGGTATACGTGCATTATTATATTCTGTAAATAAACTAAACATCTGTTCCTGTACCTAGAAGCCCACACAGATTGTACGCGAGAGAACATTCCCAGTATAATATCATTAGTATACAGGTAGAAAGCGTCGCGGTCTCAAGAATAGCACGTCTCTCTAATAATCCTGTTATTGCCTCCACGGCACTCGCGGGAAGTGATTACATTGTCGCCGAGACAACGCCACTGTATAAAAATAATGGAAATTGTCTTCTTTTTACAAGCTCCGACACTTTCCCTTCCCATGAGGTGGCATAACTGTATAAACGACTTCCACAAGGGGTATAACTTTCAATAGAACGACTATTGGTTTTATTTTAACAACCACTTATTGTTTTAATGATAAATGTTGCATTTAAAAAAAAGGAAACGTGTCAGAAAAGATGGACTGTACTAACTTAGTTAATTTCAGTTAAGCTCAGAAGTTATAATCTTATAAGACACTGGGAAAACTGAAGTCTTGTTCACTTATTTTGCTAATCAGCTAAATTGATTCACAACATCAACTTGTTTTGAAACGCGTGGTGTATTCTTTTCAGACGAAGGCGCTGCTTGCAAGACCTACAGCGCGGAGCTTGGAGAGACCCCCTCCGCCATTTGTCGTGAGCCCCTGAGATGTCTCCGTAGTGTATGTACCAAAGTCACTCCTAGGCGTTAAGTTATCACCTACTATAATACCAACATGTAATAATCCGTAAAAAGAAAATCAGTTCGTCAATATATTTAAACAGCTGGAGATGATCTTTGTTTTAATTTAACAACTTAGCATAGTTTAATCAACCATCCTACCGTAGTTAGTAGTTTCTAACTTTCCTCTCCTATTCAACCACACTGCAGAACACCCGAACTATTTTTCGAGCAGTCGAGTGCATTCAGCCAGCTACAGAACTTTGCTGGTAACAGTTAGAAACGCCATTTTATTTGACCACGAAGTTGAATGAAGTATGCATCGAGTTCGTGTTCGGTATTTCATCGATTTTCTGTCATGTGGTATTGTTGGCAGCCGGCACTCCTGTAGACAAAATTATTAATTATTGAAAGCGAGGATGCGAGAATATAGAGAATGCTTGCAATACACGCCATGGTATCCAATATTCAAACGGATGAATTTGCGAGAAACAGCCTGTCAGTAATAAATCCTTCTATTCTGTATGTGCTCCTGGGGTTTGAAGAGTGGAGTGAAATCAGAATCATGAATCAGATAATCATGAACCTACATATTCCATGTTGCCACTTTTTATAAAAGATATGACTTCTGATATGATACTGAAATGAATGATTTGATACCATTCGGGAATTAATATTGATAAAGAACCTCTGCATACCTAACTGATGGTATATCCAGTAAATTAATCCTTACCAACCTTATAGCAATTAAAAATTAAGTCGAGTGTTACTGATATATGCCTGAATACTGAACGTTTAATTTTGTTTCTTTTCACGAAATTCGATGTAAGATTGAAGTTGTTATAAACGATGACGAAGAATAATTTCGCTTGCTAAGTGTTAATAGGTATCTAACATATTTGATACTTTTATCAATGAACTAGGTAGCAGCTGCTGTTTATATGATACGACACCTGCACTTTTTAATCAATATCGCCAAATTAAAGATCAATGTTAATAGTATGACGACCTACAACTTTTCATTACGATTACATTTCAAAACAACAATATAAAAGCAAAGTACTGCAGTCACAAGTAAAATGATTTCCTAGTTATAATTGTCGTGGTATTTCCAGTACAAAAAGCGAATTGGACCGAACGCGTGCTGCAGCCGTACCAGTGTCTCAGAACAAAAGCCGTTCGCTTGACGTTGCGACACCGCCACTAGACTCAGTCGCTAGAAATAGAGGACCTCTTTATGTACGACGTCTAGGCCTTCGTTTCTCACAAATAAAACTTTTTTACAACTAAATACAACCGATTTCCAAATACAAACACTGAAAAGTGAAAAAAATCTTCAATTTCGGAAGTCGGTGTACTTGTTTTTGTTTCTTATTTTTTTGACACCGACATCCGAAATTGAAGTTATTTTTCACTTTGTAGTGTTTTTGTTTGGAAGTCGGTTGTATTTATTTGTAAAACAGTTTTATTTGTGCCTACCTCTATAATACCCAAAGTTATGCCTGAAGAGATTACCTTATTAACATAAAACTAACATAACCGGTGAAATGGGCATATACCAGGGTGTAAATATCTGCTTACCCTTTTAGAGCGTTTCGGCGTGATAATACGTTATAAAATGGCGTAAACAATAAATAGACATGTGATTCCAGCAATCCCGAGAGATTTGCCTTTGTTTATTGAATAGTTCTGCTGCATATGTCCGAAATTCTTCATCAGATCTGGATCAAATTTAAATAGAGCCACGCGAAAAGCAGCTTTCAAATAAAATAAAACTTCAAAATCGGTTAACCTAGTAAAAAGTTTTGAGGTGACAAACATAAATAAAATACAGTCGACTTGAGAACCTCCTACTTTTTGAAGTCGGTTAAAAATATGACTTATGCAACTATGTTATGCTTTTGACAATTATACAGAACTGTAAACGGTAAAAAGGTATGCAAAATCTGTAGCTGCGCTCTGATACCAACCCGCACTGGGTCTGCGTGGCGGATTAAGTTCCATTCCCTCCCTTTTTTTTTCATTTGTTATAGGCTCGCGCTGGACCACTATCTCACCTGATGGTAAGCGATGATGTGGTCGACGGTGGAGCACGCTTGCCTCTTCTGAAAAAAATGCTGATGATGATGGCAATAAGTGTGACACACAAAACTCAACATACAAACAAAAACACACACCTTTTTGCCATGAGGGTAGGCAGAAGCTACAGAACGCCACCTGCTACGATCTTATGGTACCGTACCCAAAGGGTAAAATTTTCACAGATGGTGCATTTCTGTTGCCGCTATAACAACAAATACTAAAAACAGAATAAAACAAATATTTAAGTGGGGCTCCCATACAACAAACGTGATTTTTTTGACAATGATAATGCTACGGAACCCTTCGTGCGCGAGTCCGACTCGCACTTGTTTACATACTCATTTGCTACATTTAGGTACGAAAAAAAAGGAAAAAAATATCATAACGTCGACTCCGATTAAAAATAAATCTCTCCAACGCCGAGTTTCTGGCAGCAAAATTAATGTGACAAATTGTCAAGCACACGTTATCTGCTGTGATTGGTTGAATGTACTTTCAACAGCCAATCACAGCAGATAACACGTTCTTGACAATTTCGCACATTAATTTTGCTTCCAGGAACTCGGTGTAAGAAAGACTAACATAGACTGCATGTTCAACTTAAGTGCGAGCAGTTGTGAGCTATCAATCTGATCTTTTTTATTTGGAGCAGCTTCAACCGCAGGCTTGCAGTAAATGTCAGTGTCATTCTCCCGCTGAGTTCATACAGTTATGTACGGCTTTTTGCATCGTTTGTAGTAGTCATGCTCGGTTTCCCAGCTAGCCTGTAGGGAATATGTAGGTGCTACATCTAGGAATGTACCAGAGCATTAAGGTTTTTCTGTTAGCTCTGTTTCTTAATGCAACATACGAGTACTATGCCTTAATCCTACACGAAAATTAACATTAACATGTTTGAATATTAGTCATAAGATATATCTATATAAATTCTACTTGGACACACCAGGTAACTGTGTGAAATTAGAGACTGAATGCATATAAGTAATGATTAATGGCTGCTCATAGAAGTAATTGCCAGCTTGTATAGCGCTATTCTGCTCTTACATAGTAAATACATAATTAATTATAAAAACTTTTGAAAACCAGCTGTTTCGTATTTCTCTTAGCAAACCCTTTGATTTGATACGCATATCATGGGGTTGCTTAAAAATAATTGGTCCGCCATCTTATATCTCCGCCCTATTGGATTTAGAATGATGTGACTTAGCTAACCATGCAATTCATCCAAACCAAAATTGTACGCAAAATTTCAGTTCAATCGGTTGGGGATAACTGTTTAAAAATTCAGATGCAAGTTTTGACCCACACAGGTAATACCTAACAAGGAATGTTAATTAAAAGCTTAAGATACCCTTTTAATTCACTTAATTTCATTTATTAGTTAGCCTACCAATTATAGTAAATAAATTACAAAAAAAGATACAAATAAACACATATTACAATATACAAACAGAAAAACCAAAGTAAAATTTGATGGGAATACAGAAAAACAAACAATATAAAAGGTTGACAAAAATTTCATAAACTCGCTCTATTGAAATGCCCGCGTTGGTTCAATTTATTGCAATCAGAAAGTACTCACTTATTAGTCCAATTTCTTAACTTCCTTTCAACTCGAACTGGTAGATGAAAAGCCAAACTATCTTGACGGGTCTCTAGTATTTCAAGACCTCTTTTCCTGTTTGCCCGCTTTTCATTTGATGTTCTGTTCATAACCTTTCTCGATCTCTAGAGAGCCTTCTAAGGTAATTGAAAACATGCTAGGTATTGGAACATTTATTTAATGCTTATTTATGTTATCATGTTTACGTGTGTCAGCTGAAAAGAATGGAATTTCGAAAATAGAACTAACGTATTGTGGAAGGTTCTACGATGGATGTTCAGTGTAGACAAAATATTGCCTGAACTTCGTAACATATCGACAGGCCGACGCCAATAAAAACGAATAATTAAAATGGTGTGCGTGACAGTGAATTATTAACGTACGAAACGTAACATATTTTTTTTTATTACTGTGAAATTACTTGTTCCATCCCCGCGTAAATTGAATGTGTGCCAGCTTGAAAATGTTTCATAAGGTGACATATCTCACGAAGCCGATGACAAGACCCGGTTTACCGTGTGACGTTGAAACGAGCAGGGAGTGTACGATAAAGCAATAGGGATGTTTCCTGGGTATAAAAATTATAATTCTATTTAGTCCGTCAGTGAGATAATCAAATAATATTGGACACGTATATTTTGCTCTACCAAAACAATACAAATTGACAAAGATAAAGCGCATCAAATGTTCAGAAGTTTGTGACGTCACTATGTCAGTTTAAAGTGTACTAACGGCGTGACGACACACGATATTCAACGCATTTTATCTTCGTCACTTAAAGTTTACGTGTAAAAAAAAACATGGCCAATATTTTTTTTAAATCTACCTGACGGACAAAAAACTAATTTTCAGTTAAAACGCATATTAAAAAACCGTTGGACAATCGTGTAGTCAGCATGTGACCCAGTCTCGCGCCGATGTGTAGATCCCATTATGTATATGAGAAAGATTATTCAAATTTCTTACGAGATTTGATGTATTTATAAACAAGTGATCTTATGGACTCACGTATTGAAACACGAGTCACTATTTATGCTGAATTGGTTAGCCGAGTAGAAGTTCACTTTATGTTACTAATTGCTACGTACATATTTCCGTCCATTTTCATGTGTCACAGCACAAACTTGTGGTCATTAATACTTAAACATAATTCGAAGATTCCTTCCTGTTTTACATAGCTACATAGTAATTATTTTCACAGTCTAACTTTTACATTTTTATTTCAAGAATAGGATTATTTCAGCAACGCTGCCAGAACTATCGAACAAAATTGTAAAACAAACCTAAAGTAATACCCTTTCTTCCTACAAATTACACAGACAAGTTTGAAATGGATGCTATTACAGCTAAAGTATAGAGCGAGTTCGTGTTTGAAGGTGAGAAGGTGATTCAGGAACAATGGAAGCTCATAAAGTTTTTTATAGATTTTCATTGTTTATGGTACGCCGTTCCGTCCGACGCGGCCTTATTACTATGTTAGCTGCAGAGGTACTGTTGCACAAACAAGCTTTTGACCTACCACAACAATGAAGATTATGAGAATAACTTGTGCTATATTAAAAGTTTTACGCCCAAGGGTACATTCTTGGGTCGCGGTTAAATTTGAAAAAGAGTTACTACGGCCCTGGCTCGAGCAGCTGAAGGAACACGGGTGGGTTTTAGTCAGTAAAAGGCCTCGCCACGCCCTCCCGCTTCAGCCAGAGCGGGAGAAGTCACTGGAGGAATCGGCAAAAAAAAATTGTTTACATTTTTGGGAAGGTAATATTTTATTTACATACATAAAAAATACACAGTGTATAAAATATGTCGCATCAAGGCTGGCCGATAGATGCAAACCATCGGGAAGTCAGGATGTATTCCCTTAGGTTAAGACATCGTGTATGGGCAGGTCGGTGGGTACAGTCGCGCAAATGAATTAACATAAATTATTCGATACACTGGGTTTATTTAAATAGTTCACAGTTACAATCTTGCTCACTAATATTACTGATCGATACTGATTCTACAACGTCTTAGCTCCAAGGCGGTCAATACTCAACTCCTATATTCTATGTCCCCACCTCGCAAGTCGTTAGAGAAAGCGCACCACAGCGTAGTTGTTCTTGATTTGCCGACAGGTGGCGTGCTCGTGATTTGTTTTGACGTCCGTACTATTGACTAAACCCGACACGGCCATCCTGCGATACAGGCGTCCTCGTCTGTTCCTCATTGTCAGGTTTTAACAGTGTATCGAATCATGTGGAAATCCTCAATGGATGTCCTCAGCCCTTGGGGAAAGCTGAGGGGTCTGTCAGACTCTTACTGACTAAAACCACATGGTGTTCTCTAGGCCGTAATTCCTATTGAGAGGCGAGCGTGGAACACAGCACGTCGCCTTCTCGGGCCTCTCTCAGGTGACAGACTCCCTAAATCTATCACCCGCAGGCATTATCTTCTTGTCCTTGCTCCATGCCATCTCATGTCGTATTGCGCTACACGTTCTTAGTCCACTCCGTTCTACCAGTCTCCCATCATACAAGGGAAGTTTTCTGAAACACACAAAATCTCCACACAGTATTCGCTCGTCCAATCCTGACTCATACTCTAGGTGAGCGAGGAAACATTTTGCATAGTTACATATCGAAAGGATCACTGGTCTAGGTATTTCTTTACAACAGAAAACCCCTACAGTTACAATCAAGCTGGTCTAAATCGTCACCCACTAATGCAGGTGAGATTCCTGCAGCACCTCGAAAGGATCACTGGTCTAGGTATTTCTTTACAACAGAAAACCCCTACAGTTACAATCAAGCTGGTCTGAATCGTCACCCACTAAAGCTGGTGAGACTCCTACAGCGCAGTTACAATCAAGCTGGTCTGAATCGTCACCCACTAAAGCAGGTGAGACTCCTACAGCGCAGTTACAGTCAAGCTGGTCTGAATCGTCACCCACTAAAGCAGGTGAGACTCCTACAGCGCAGTTACAGTCAAGCTGGTCTGAATCGTCACCCACTAAAGCAGGTGAGACTCCTACAGCGCAGTTACAGTCAAGCTGATCTGAATCGACACCCACTAAAGCAGGTGAGACTCCTACAGCGCAGTTACAGTCAAGCTGGTCTGAATCGTCACCCGCTAAAGCAGGTGAGACTCCTACAGCGCAGTTACAGTCAAGCTGGTCTGAATCGTCACCAACTAAAGCAGGTGAGACTCCTACAGCGCAGTTACAATCAAGCTGGTCTGAATCGTCACCCACTAAAGCAGGAGTGATCTTGACATCCCATTTACAAAAATGATCATCTTCCACAAAAGTAGAAAAGACCACATACTAATTGATCATTCCAAAGATTCTATTATAGCTTCGGAATTATCTACACTTAAGGTGCGAGAGCTTATGGAAAATGTTTCCTCTGAATCCGAGGGCTTATTATTAATTACAGGTACAAAAGACATACCGAACTCATCATCTGTCGTCACGGTCCATTCATCATCATCATCACCATCATTTTCGCAAATTTCCAAATAACCTTCTTGCCCTTTAGGTACTTACTTAAATTTTACCACCCTTAAATTTTTATTAGCAATTTTATAAATTCTGTTAATCAAAATTAGAATACCAAAATTATTTAAATTTTCGTAATGAGGGCTTGACGATTCGAACGTCATCAACATTAACATGATGACCTCACCTCTGGCGTGACTATGTGAGTTTACCTTCTTTCAACGTCATAACTCAAAATGAACCTTCTGCAAGGTCTTAAACATGAACATTCACACCAGACATAGTGTCACACAGACTTACAGGTGCCATACAGGCCTTCAGTTGACACACAGGCTCAGCTACTCCTGACCAAAATAGATCATTGGGTTCGTGAAAATAGGGAAATTTTAGAACTCTACGCTTTAACTGAATCATTACCCTGGGCCATGTACCACAAATCGATCCAAACCAACTTTAAAATTCTGCTGCTGCAAAAACTGTCAAGCTTAAAGAAACCCTCGAGTAAAATCTTCAACGCCACGGCCCTCTAGCCGACCAGCAATTGTATTGCTCTCACAACGGTCTCTAGACCCCGACCTCCACCAGAATCCACTGGTACGGTCAATCATAGTACATTCGATAGACTGAATTACTAGACACTTTAAGCTTGCTCATCATCATCAAAATTCCTTTAACATCAACATCGACTGGTACATGACCCGCTGGCATCTTCCCTAACCTACCGCGTGCATACTTATAGGTCCTAAGCGTTCCTATTTAAAGCTTTCATTATATAACTATCACTGTCCTGTCATAATAACCTATCGCGGACTTAATAAAGGGCCCATTTAGTTTTCACACTAGAGTTTCCCACACAACACTATTGATTAGAAAAAGATCCGACGATCAACAACTAAATAAAGTAATTGTAACATTCCCGTTAATCTTTACCATAATTCAAAGGCAATGCATACTCAACAAAACCTCTTCGTAGACCCATCGCCACATTTTACTCATGAGGGGCGGTCCAGAATTTGTCGCATGAGTAGACATGTTAATCAGATTTGGTTTCACTACCACTGTCATTAACTATGATGTCTAATTCTCAAGGAACTTGGTGATCAGGGATCCTTCCCAAAAGATTCGCACTTTTTACTCAAAGATTTACATACCGACTGCTAACAAAAGGGATACAATTAACCCTGATAATATTAAGGAGCTTAAAACTCGAAATGGCATCTCTTCAGTAGAGAACCTTCCACCTCACTATCGAAATAACATGGAAGCGACTCACCGAGTATTCCATTTCAAACTTGCGCGCTCCCAACCTCAAACTGCTAGTCTGCCGTTCCTCCTAACCTCTCAGATGTTGACTGGTCAGCCTTCGCATACAGCATCTGAACTGCTAGCAGCAGCAGAGGCTCCACTGCGACACAATATGGTATCTGAAACATGAAAAACACTACGAGAGTACTTGTTTACACGGTTATCTTAACCATACACAGCTTTGATGGAATTTAACCGGTGTAGTAACCTAAACCGGCACGGCAAAATGGGTTATTATGAACACTGAATGTGAATGCAGAGACCCTGTCCAAAACATGAACCACACATTACAATGTCCCAAGTGCCCAGGTAGGTATTCTAACCTCCAAACAATGATAGTCAGCCAAGGCCAGTCAAGGGCTACCGCCAGTGATAGTAGAATAATAACCCTTCAACAACACCCAACTTGACCATCGATAACTAACATGAAATTATAACCTAACACGGGGCACCCTGACGATCCTTTGACCGCCACAAAACTAGAATTTTGAATAATGAACACTCTTGGCCATAGTCAATAACAAAATGAAAACGACTCACCAGATTGGCTTAAAGATCCATGTGTATGGATCTTTCCACACGTCCATACGCTCCTCCTTGACCTGTCCAGCTCCTTGGTTGTTGCTAGCTTCCTTGCTGCTCAGCTCTAGACTGGTTTTTTTTTATTCAAGACTGAGGGTAGTCGCAGAAACGAACCACTACTGTTTTTTTTTGTCAACTGACACCGCATTTTTTTGCAAGAATGTAACCGCCATTTTCACTAGTATTGTGTGATCTCATCAGCACGACCGAATCCCAATTCTGATGTCGCATCAAGGCTGGCCGATAGATGCAAACCATCGGGAAGTCAGGATGTATTCCCTTAGGTTAAGACATCGTGTATGGGCAGGTCGGTGGGTACAGTCGCGCAAATGAAATAACATAAATTATTCGATACACTGGGTTTATTTAAATAGTTCACAGTTACAATCTTGCTCACTAATATTACTGATCGATACCGATTCTACAACGTCTTAGCTCCAAGGCGGTCAATACTCAACTCCTATATTCTGTGTCCCCACCTCGCAAGTCGTTAGAGAAAGCGCACCACAGCGTAGTTGTTCTTGATTTGCCGACAGGTGGCGAGCTCGTGATTTGTTTTGACGTCCGTACTATTGACTAAACCCGACAAATACATATTTACTAAAATACATAAACTATAAATACATACATATTATGCTATCAAAAACAACAAACTTAGTATGCCTAAACATAACCTAGTCTAAATATGGCGTCGAAAATCTCTTCCACATTGCTGTCCACTGGTATAGTGCCCGAAAGACATCAGCATTACCACGTTGTATGGCAGCTAGATTTTTTTATATACATGTTTAAGATCCTTGATTTTTGCTGTCAACGCTTTCAACGGGTACCTGAAGAAAGAAAGTACCGCCCAGAAAAAGGTGGCCAACTGACCTCTACGTATTCGGCGATGACTGATTCGAGAAAGTGAAAAACACAATTCCCGGAAGTACTTCGGGGAGGCTTTTTAATTAATAATAAAGACACCCAACTTTGTCGTACTTGAGAAGTCAACCGACACACTGAGTTTTTCGATTTGACGCCTCTGCGTAACAGTTAGACAGGCAGCTACTTACTTACGTCTTAATTTCTTTGATTATTCTGAACAAAATCCATGAAAAGATTTCTAAATACAGTAACAAAAGCAATCGCTGTTTGTCACGAAATTACAGCTGTTGAACGCTGACGGAGTCGATATCACGTCTCAACATTACAGAGGGTATCGCTCCACGTCACAGACTGGATCAGGAACAATTCCTATACATACATGACGTCATCAACCCTGTAAATATCCAGTATCTACTGGATTGTACGTGTTATTAAATATTACAAATATGAGTGTCTATTTGTTTGGATGTTTGTAAATTAATCAAGCCTGATGTAGACCATGCCTAGGTTAAAGAAATTTTTTTATGCCTTTGAACGTAATCTTGAGAAAAGTTCCGTCTTACACGCGAGCAAAGCCGCTAGCATAAGGTAGTAGCTATATTGTAATTGTGTAAGTCTGTGATGTGCCTACTGTCACTTTACTCTTGTAATTGAGAATTTCACGTTTGTAATATTAGATTTTTTCTTTATGAATTTTAATTTGATTTTATCTTTTCTATTCACGTTTAAGATGCTACGTTCCATATTATGTTGGCAGGTTGCTAGTTTGTTTAAATTTTCGTTAGTAAGAGACCAGGTTTGGCAGCCATAACACGCGGAATGCAGGCGTTGAACGTGTGTCTTTTTACTTTAAGAGGTATAGATGAAATTTTTAGAATAGGAGTAGGACATAGGTTCTTGTTGTTCCGGTAGACCCAGTGTCACACAGGCGAACCCGCTGGTATAAGCTAGTAGTATAATAATTCTATTCAGTCTATCTGACAAGGGTGGCGACAGAACTGAAATACATGTCTAGAAATACACGGAATAAATGGTCCGTAGTACATAAAACATATATTTATTTGGAGCTAATGGAGCCTGAATTGTGTCTTGTGGTGTGGGTCACAGGCCTCTTTCTGTGGGTAGTACACGACTGAGGGAATATGTTGAATTGTACCGGATTCTATAGGATTAGTGTCCGGTCGGAGGGTTATGACGGAGACATTTTTCTCTGAGTGCGTCTTGGAAAGCGGTCCTTTACTTAAAGACAGAATTCTGTTATCTCTCAGTTGTAAATTTGTTCGCAAACGGATGATTATCACGTAGCACATAATATGCTTATTTTTAATCTCTAGCCGCTATTGCAACTACAATGTACAGTAAGAAGATTCGTTCTGGTAAAACCTATATTTTCTATAAAGACTTAAAGCAGATAGGCCTAGTAATACAGTACCTAACGTATTTATTCCACTAAACCGAGCTAAGTAAGCAACAAACAGACAAGTGGAATATACCAGTTTAAGTGTATAAAAAGGCTTCTAGGGAGTTACTGTCACTTAGAATAAACATACCTTTTCTAAGCAAATGGAACCGCCCACGCTCGTACCCTTCTCGTGGCCAAATCCGGATTGCCTACAATACCGCTTCTTAACTTAATTGGCATGCTGGCTTACTTAGAAAAGGTATACCAAATAAAGATTGCTACGAAAGCGTCAGTGAAATAAAGGGCTTAGGCCTACGTGCTACGAGGTGTTCCGCGCTGCTACGAGGGGCTACGAGCCTACGACTTCCGGCATTAAATAAAAATAGGACTTAGCATTACTTCATGAAAAGGAGAACTCCTCCCTTTGTGCCAATTGTCGTTATTTTTGTTCTGTCTCCTTGTTGATATGGATCCCTCCAAAAAAATACTTTATTTTTAATTTTTTCCTACTCATTCTTTATTATTTTCTGATTAATTTCGTTGCCGGATCCAAGACAGTTAAATTCATTCTCCGGGACTTTGTCGAGCTTTATTGCCTCGGCGCTTTTCTGGTGGTCGCCACTGTTGATTCTGGCTTACAGGAGTTGCAGTGGTTTGGGAATAGTGCGATGAGATTGACACAATTTTAAAAAAAATAGTTGAAAAATTTTAGGTCTAACTAAACTCATGATAGGTAACCCACTATAGTGACTTGCCACACTCTGAGCGTTGATGTGGCAGACATTAAACAAGTGACATTTTTGCTGGCTGAAGTTCCGACGCAGAATGTCACCAGGGCTGTCGTCAGGGAACTAAAAGAGTAAACATGTTCTGTGACTAAAACTTGCATTAGCGGTTGAGCAGAAGGAATCATTAGCAGAGGTAAAAGAATCGTCATCAGATATCATAAAATACGATTAAAAATAAAATAACTAATTATAAAAATAAACTATGGCTTAAGATTAGCCTTACGATGCAAAACCACTATCTTTGCACCACCCACCAGCAGAACCCGTATAAAACAATAATGATTTAAAAGAAGACAAAAGATACTTACAAACACACAGAATAACATTAAAAGCAAGCCAACAACGAAACAAAGCAATAACAAAGTACATGGGAAAAACAAAACGAAGTTACATAGAAACACAAACAGGGTAACACTAAAAGCAAGATATGAACGAAACGAAAAAATAACAAAGTACATGGGAAAAACAAAACGCAATTTACTACACTGAACAAAAACGTGGAACAGAGTATTATGGGACATCAAGGGTTTTTTGCGGGATTTTTTCGAGTGAAGTTCAGCGACTGTTTTAATATTTTCAAATTGATTCCTAGTTGATATTGTGATACAAAATTGGTGTAGTTTTGTGTCTCAACTGTCTACGCAACTGGACAATATGTGAAATCATTGACAGAAGCGATCTCGGGATAGTGGAGCGGTGAATTTTATTGTAGTTTTTACTACCTCCGCAAAGCTTACTGGGAAGGCTGACTCGTTAAAATTTGCTGAGAAATACTCCAAAAAACATTAGAATCTGTTACATCCGCATTCTAATGCATACTGAAGAATGTTCACTGAAGACGAGGCGGTATGTTCCAAGACCTTAGCTTGCCCGAGTACGGCAAAGGAAAAAAAAAAAAAAATCAAATTAACATTTACAATGCAAGGTACAAGTAAAAAAAAAAGCAGGTAGGTAAACAAGTATAGACTGATTTCATGCTTATTGACATTATGACAAATAACATAAATATAATTTACTAGCACAAATAAGTTATTATAAGCGACGAAGATGTAATTATTTACAAGCAAATATATGAGTAAGCACTACAAAAGTTACAAAATAAATACCGCGAACTTTGACGCCCAAGCACAGATGCTGACTCGCTGGTTCTAACGACAATAACCCCGTCTTGTGTCCAGCACGCCGGCATCTCAAAATTTAAGTGCGTTTTACTGAACCAGGCTTGCCTCCCTCGGGTCAGGTATTCCTTAACCGTGATTGTGGAGCCCTTCAGAGCTGATTTAGCCTTCCACACAGCGGATCTATGGTCAACACTAGCAAACCTTACCAATATAGTGACATAGTATGCGGAAAGATGTCGTAAAAACACAGAAGATCGGAGCCAGCCGAGAACCGCTTGTGCCACCCTGAAGTAAGTTATTTATTTATTCATTTCTAAACGTTTTCCTGCAATTTTTTTTGGGACAATCCCACCGCACTATTCCCGAACCACTGCAACTCCTGAAAGGCAGAATCAACATTGGCGACCACCAGAAAAGCGCTGACGCAATGAAGCTTGACGAAGTCCCGGCGAATGAATTTGACTTTCTTGGATCCCGCAACAAAATTAATCAGAAAAGAATAATGGAGGAGTAGGAAAAATACAAATTTTGTATTTTTGTTCCTGCCTTTTATTATTACCTTTAACTACTGTGTAATATAACTTTGTATATTTTTGTGGAAAACAATACCTCTCTCGCAGAGAGGATGCCTGTGTCCCAGCAGTGGAAACATTATAAGGCTGATGATGATAATATTTTTGTGCAAACCAATATTCGACGACGGCGACAATGCGCCGACTTGCTTTATTTTCTTTACAGACTACAGTCTGTAAGAGTAGACTTCTAGCTATTCTTCTGGGATCGATACCTGGGTCGGGCAAAATATTATGGGTTATTTCTACCCTGTATTGCCACATTGAATTGGTCTACATTTGTGCCCGACTGAAAGCAATTAGCTCGCTGATGATGGCAACAAGCGGTCCTATAATATGAGACTTAAATACATGTAGCTGTATTAAGGATAGCTAGATCTCTATCTAACCCTTCGGGGAATACAGCCGTGATGGTATTCGCAAACCGAAAACAGATATCGTCTAAATTGAGAACGCAGTAGGCAACTACGTACGCTAAACTTCCTTTGAAAAGAAACGATTTGGAGATATTACCTACACACGCATGCACAACTATCGATATCCAATATCATAAGAGATTGATATTTGCCGCCATATTCCCAGAAGTACCTTCACATACAATCTGCTACTGTGTTATTACAATATTCCGAGTTCGCTACTTTACTTTTTTTCTACGATACTTTTTATTTCATGAATAGATCTGAGAGAATATTTACATGTATCAATTGGTTTTGTGCTGAGCATTCAAAGTTATATCATTGAAGTAATATCAAGATATCTACAGGATGTAACGGAAAAGTGAGATTTTAAAAATACTGGCCAAGTGCGAGTCGGACTCGCGCACGAAGAGTTTCATACCATTATCGCAAAAAAATCACGTTTGTTGTATGGGAGTCCCATTTCAAATTTATTTTATTCTGTTTTTAGTATTTATTGTTATAGCGGCAACAGAAATACATCACCTGTGAAAATTTCAACTGTCTAGCTATCACGGTTCATGAGATACAGCCGGTAACAGATGGACAGACAGACAGACGGATCGTGGAGTCTTGGTAATAGGGTCCCGATTTTACCCTTTGGGTACGGAACCCAAAAAATCGTTTCTACCCATGTTTGTACATGAACAACTTTCTCCAAGGAAGTCATACTCAATTAAAAAAAATGTATCTCCCATACAAATTTCGGTCAGTTGACGACAACTTTATATGGAAAATCTATTTTTTGTTGCGCTATTCCGATTGCAAATATAGGTGAATGCAAGGTTAATACATTAATTAAAGTAAATAAGCACCTTAGAAGTATTTTAATAGTAATTAAAACGTACTTTTAACGTTCTTAATCAAGCGTTTTATACCACCTCATAAACACTGAGCAGCCGGAGCTGTATACATAAACCTCCGAGGGAAGGTTTATATCAACTACATACATTGAAGTTTTAAGAGAATTATACCACCATCCTTGGCAAACATACCGGCTAATAAATCAAAATGTGTTTTTTGTGTGTGTAGGTAACCTACGCAAAGATTTTAAAAAGATGAACTCTGTTTAGGGTTTCGTAGTCGACAAGGAACCCTTATAGTTTCGCCATGTCCGTTTGTCCGTCCGCAGCTTAGCTCAGAGACTCTTAGTACTGGAAAGCTATAATTTGGAATGGATATTCATATTAATCACGCCGATAAAGAGGTAAAATAAAGCAATGAAACACAATTTTTTTTAAGTTTGCTTCTATTTGGGGTTTTTTTTTTCTCGTCTATCCCATGGTTTGGGGTATCGTTGGTTTACAATTATTTTTTTTTGTATGCTCGCCTTTTACCACTATATCGCCTGATGTTAAGTGATGATGTGGTCGAAGGCGAAGCACGCTTGCCTAGAAGTAACCTATTCACTCTTGACTTGAAGACCTCTAGGTTGTAGCTATCAGGTAACAAAGACGCCAGCAGGGAATTCCACCCAGACCGAGTGATTAATACGGCATTATTCATAATGCCCGGGCAATTAGAAAAATGCCCAATATGAGTAGGCAATATGATAAAAACTATTAAAATAATTAAATTGATCGGACTTTTTGAATAATGCCCATCACTTATTGGGCCGGGAAATAGACGTGTTGTTTTATTTTATTTTAATTTTGACATTGGTTTTAATATAGAATAGTTTAGTACTATTAGTATTTAAGCAACAAAGACGATGGAGCCCTGCTGGGGGCTCCTATTTCTATCTGCAAGGTCTAAAGTAACCTAGCATGAAGGAGATAACGGGAGCTGAAGTGATCTTTGCCTGCTCATTTCAGCTTCCGTCATCTCCTTCGAACCTAACCTATCCTTGTCGGGGTGCACTAAGCTCGCGAGCTCGCTTCGCTCACTCTTGGACTAATTCATTGACCACAGTCATCGGAATATACTATAAAATGTACTTGGAAAAGTAATAATTTTGTATATTGATGTATGGGGACATCAGTTCGAACGGCAAAGTTAATTTTGTCCCTTTGTTAGAGCGATGTTCGGTGCTTTCATTGTGTATGAACGTTAGTAATGTTACCTATTTATTTTGATGAATGTAGCAGTTTATACGGAACCCTCTGCGCGCGAGTCAGACTTGCACTCAGCCGGTTTTTTTTTATGTCTCGCACAGACGACCACTCCTGAAAATAATCGACCGCGTGACGAGTTACCTATGTACTGAGTATGTCCAAATTAAGAAGACAGCAGAACGCGCGGTCAGCCCTGTTTTACAATAAAATTCAATGGCTAAGATGAACTAACAAAACTCCATCAAGTTTCTTGGTATCCCTCCAATACTTTACTACACCTAAAATAAATTTTAAACTTTCCCAGAAGAAACTCTTTTAGGATTTGGCATAGTTGGAATATATCCAATCTTACAAAAGCTAAGGCAATTTCTTGGTAACGTTGCTAGTAAATCTTCTCGTTCATAATACATTCGAGGCATGTGCAGAGACATGTGTAGAGTAGAGCAACGATAGATGACGTCACCGTGACGTAGAGCGTGCATGAGCGTGCATTACGACGCAGTATCGATTTAAGTCAAACTCGAATTTTAAATCAAATCCTGCATGCTAAAAACTTTTAGAACCCTAGCCTTCGACAGTGTAGTACTTATAAAAAATATGTTTCTTTGTTTGATCGTATGTTTTAATTTTATCGTACAGTTAATTTTTTTAACAGACTTCCAGAAAAGGAGGAGGTTCTCATTTCGATTGTTTATATTTCTTTTTTTTCTCGAACGGAGGTGGATGAAACTTTTACACGGGAATACCTGTCTTGCATTAGTACAAAGGTTACTTTTATCCCGGGAGTTCGCTTGTGATGGTCCCTTGGAATTAATTTAGATTTACACGCGGGTGCTGGCAGAAACAATATTATCTTATAACTTACTAGCTGACCCCCGCGGCTCCGCTCCCGTCAACTGGCTATCCTACCTACCACCTACCTATCTACGCTGCCTACATTTTTTTTTGTTTTTATTTTGGCCTTCATCCAATGACTCACTCGGGGTGAAACGGGAGGGTGTGTCAGACTTTTACTGACTAAAACCCATCCTTGTTCCTTCAGTTGCTTGAGCCAGGGCCGCGGTAACTCTTTTTCAAATTTTTCCGCGACATACCCTGCCTACCTACCACCTACCTGCCCACCTACCTCATTTATCTACCATCCTACTCACCTGCCCTACTGATCAACCTACCCTACCAATTTATTAAACTATTTATTTGAATAAGAATTATACTGCAATACGAATGAAACCAACTTTTGTTTCTACCAGCGTTCTAATTAAATTTTAGAACACAAAAGCTGCTATTGTGACTTAACTGTGATGTGAGATATATTCTCTCGAAGTATTTTTTGTAGTTAATAATGAATACTTTAATCATGTAGTACATAATTTTTATATATCATCAATGTTTTTCTCAGCGCACGCCAAATAATGAAATTTATAGGCAAAATTTTGCTACTTTGAGTTACATTATTGCAATTTTCATATCGACCTCTATTCTTTTTTTAATTAGTATATAGCCGATGTTACTCGGGAATAATGTAGCTTTCCATAGGTACAAGATTTTTTTAAAATCGGTCCCGTTGTTTCGGAACCTATTCGGTACAAACAAACAAACACACAAACAAACAAAAAATCTTTCCTCTTTATAGTATTGGTATCGATAATATAAGTGAGAAAGTTTTAGCCACTGAACCAATTTTGATGATTTTTTGGCATAGAGATAGACTGGACCTTGGTGAACGACATAGGATATTTTTATCCCGGGAGTACGTTCCCTTGGAATAATTTCTCACTTAAACGCGGGTGAAGTCACTGAGAGAAGCTAGTCTTTAACATTTATGATTTTTAAGTCCGCGTCGTTAAACGAACCCCGGCTCTGATGTTGACCTAAATTCGCACGTTTGAAGCTAGAGTTGAGGGATTAACACTCGGTTAGGTAATTTTCATGGTTGACATATAGTTCTCCTCAATGTACTTGAGTGGAACTCCTTGAGAGAATTGGCTCCCTCTCTAATTGGCTTGTTGTAAACCCCATTGACAGAGCGTCAAAGTGGCTCCATGCTTCGTGTGCTCATTCTTGGTTTGCCAACTACTATTTGCATATATATATGATGACGAAATGTTTTTAGCGATGAATAAATAGTTATATCTAAATAAAAGAGAAAGTATGTATGTATGTATGTTTCTTACAGATTCTGAAACGTCTGAACCGATTTTAATGAAATTTTCAGACAATCTTTAGATTGACCCAGCGAATTATCCTGTACAGTTTGGTGGCGATCGGAGCCCTTTTTTTTACTTTGAACGCGGGCAAACCCGCGGGCAGGAGCTAGTAAGCTATAATTTTCATAATAAAATAGCGATAAGATATTATTTAAAAAAGCAAGAGCTAAATAAGGATCACATTTATTTTAGGTATGTCCAATTCTATTTTTATTTCTGATAATTCAATTTAATAATACCAAAGCTTCTGATAACCGCAATATAACTGCTTTACAAAAAGGAAATGAGGTTTAAATGTAGACCTACGTCAAAGGCACGGAGGAAAAGGCGATATTAGAGGTACTAATAAAATAAAATGAGATCAGTGCTCTTCGCTCTATTTAAATAAAAAAAGTTATAAATTAAAACTAAATTATATTAAGATAGGTTCATAATATTTTTACCAGAATCTTCTCGGTTTGTTCGCAATAATTATTTTGGTGAACATTTAAAACACGCTTATTTGTTACAAATAAAGGCAACGGCACAGCCTCACCTCCGTCTCCACTTTCCAGATAAATAATTTACTGGAGTCTAAAAGGACTTTTTTTTCGTTTATGTCTTTTTAATTGAAAACCGTGATTCAAATTAAGAACGTTAGAATTTTTTGTGCTAATTAAATTTATCGTGGTTGGGCTCGAAGTTTAGGTTAGAAGGTTTATTATCTGTAGATAAATTATTATCATATCAAATATATTTCTGGTCTTTCTAAGAATGTACCTATACAGCTATTACAGTGCAATTACCAGCTTAAATAACAACTAGCTGTCCCACGCGGCTTCACTCCCGTCAACTGGCTACCTACCTACCCTACATATATGATTGTTGCGTAACTTTAACCGCTTACGCAGCGCACACAACAGGAGCTCTCAAAAATGAATATTTTTGACCGTTTTTGCAACAGTTTTCACTTATGCTCCGCTCCTACTGGTCGTAGCGTAATGTTATATAGCCTTCCTCGATAAACGGACTATCCAACACAAAAATAATTTTACATTTCCAACCAGTAGTTCCTGAGATTGGCGCGTACAAACAAACTCTTCAGCTTTATAATATTATATATAGTATAGATAAGTTTATGAGTGGTGGTACGTGTAAATATTTAGCTTTAGGTACCATTACCTTAGCAATTACCAAAGTTTTTGTTGATATCAACTAATCCTTTAAAATGATAAAATGCGCAATGCCTTTGGAAAAATTAGAACAAAGTTCATGTTTAGGTATCTACATTATTATGAAAAAGTGTCCGTGATCATGTCTCTATGTGTAACCCTACGCAACGGGTTTAGTTCCGGGTTTCGCCATCATTTAGAGAATTTATTTCGGAAGTTTTCACGTGCTGATATAGGTATAGATATAAGTTATACAACGACAGACTTAACGCTAAAGGTAAAAACAAAGTTAATTAAAAATATCAAAAAAACCGACAGCTTAAAAAGTGAACCAAAAAGAAAATCATGCTGTGCAGTCGGAGGATACATATTCGCGAGCTGACTGACCTAAATCAGATGTATCCTCCGACTGCAACGCATGATTTTCTTCTTGTTTACGTCTTTTTAGTTCGATTTTTAAGCAGTCGGGTTTTCTTAATTTTTTTTTTATTTTTATTTATTACTTTTAATTAACATTTTTTTCGAATAAGGTACATATAAACAATATATATTTTTGAAATCACCTCTTAAAACCCTTAATTTTGATACCCCACACGATGGGATTGGAAGAAAATAAAAACTGGACCCCACAATATGTCACACAAAATTCGCCACTTTTCTATATTCCAATTTTAATGTAGCCAGTGACACTCGCAAGCTTAAGACGAATCGATTGACGTAAGAATCATCAAAATCGGCCAACGCGTTTGGTCTCTGGAACGCCACATAGGAACAAACATACATACATAAACACATTACCCTACTTCGGCAGTCGGGTAAAAAGGGGTCATTGTACTCATAATTTTAAACATCTTTTACAATCAGAACTAACTCTAAGCCCTACTCTGAAAACACATCTCAGTTCTCGGAGAATTTATGCAAGTGGCAATCTCTGTGACATCATTTATTACTTGCAATGCAATAGCAAAATTGCTATAACGTTGGGTCAAAATAATAGCGCAAAGTTCACGATAGGTTGTTTACCTATCCTTCAACTTGTAATAAACACGTCATAATATGGACCCAGCCATATCGAGCACTGTACGAAAATATTATGATAAGTAATGTTATCTGTTAAAATATGATAATGTGTATGATAATGTGTTTGTTAAAAATCTTTTAGTAACTAAGAAGTGAACTATAAAAGATTTAAACGAGACTAAAATCATGCTGTGCGGAGGATACAAAATCGCGAGCTGGCTGACCAAAACCAGATGTATTCTCATCTCATGATTTCTTCTCGTTTATGTCTTTTTAGTTCGCTTCTTAACTCGTAACTATGTTTTTTGTTATTTTTTTTATTTGCCTTTTCCTCACAACATCAGCTATCCAGTGAAAGTCCCGGCAAAATCGGTCTAGCCGTTTCGGAGACTACCCAGAACAAACAGACAGACAAGAATCTTATAAATTGCATATTTTTTATACCGTATATACTTTCACATGCATTGAATAAAACGTTGTTACTTTGATATTACATAAAGACACTTTAATATTATTTATATAAATAGATTTTATTGATTTGCCTTTGTCTTTTAATGCTTCTTCAATAGACACGTAGACACCTCATAGGGCATTTAAACTACAAAAAACTTGCTGCAATTGGCTAAAATCAAATTCCGAACATGTCTACCGTTTCTTCTTATCATATATACATTGTAAACTATACAATAATACCCGATAAAAACTTTGCTTATCAAAGATTTATTTTTAAATGAATCAGATTGAAGCAAGCTACGAGATAATTTATTTTATCTTGCTCAGCTTTGTTGATAGCCCTAATTCGATGTTCGCTATGTTTAATGTGATAAAATATAAATAATTACTACACGTCCAGTAGCAAACAAGCTAATGAGTTCGATAGGCGTGCGCGAATCAATAACAAACAATTTATAGTAAATAATGAATGTTTTCTATTCTCCGGGCAATCTAAAATACAGTATTAAATAACTTGTGACAGTGATCACCAGCATAAAGAACTTACACGTCATTACCAAATGATTTGATAATTTTAATTAGTTTAGACTGTCTCAAATCTAATCTCCCTAATTCTTATTGATCGATTCCTAGTCAGAGTTAATATTTAAATTGATACAGTTGTACAGCTGATGCAAAAGGAGTCACTAGTGCGTTTTCATTAAAGAAATTTCAATGTTATTGACGTGATTAATGGAACATTATCTCGTGTGAAAGGTTAGTTCGATATGCAACAATGTAATAATCCTGTTAAGAAAATAGGCTCGGCAAGAGTTCTAGCGATCGAATTGTCAGTGTAAAAATTGTGATGATTTTAACTTGTTGTGTTCACTAATTTAACTGTATAAAAGTATTGGATTGTGAGTTTATAGTAAGTTCCTAATTCAAACGAGGCTGTTACTTTTGAGGATCAAACCGAAAACTTATCCATTTCTTCAGACGTCTAGTGTCTGTTGATCAGCTGACAGTGTTTTGTGTTCTTGTGTGTGAGACTAGATAAAGATTATCTCGCAGTCTATGCGGATGTGATTAGCGGCACATGCGCCGGCGCCAGTAACAAAGGATAATTTAAAAATAAACCGTTTGACACCTGGCTGTGTACACCGTGCGGTTTGTATCACTGTCGGACCGTGCAACCCACCGCCTTTGATCCAAACCCCCGTTTGTTGTTCCAGTCACACTAACTGACATGTGCAATTATTGTACCCGTCAACAATATAATATTGTATCTTGTTAATATTTAGTTTGCGTCCGATTTTGACACGGAAGAAAAACAGTTACAACAGCTGCTTATAATTTCTTGCTGAAATCTAAAATAAAAACATGTCAAATTTCGTTCGCAAATAGATCTTACTTGCGGTAAAAATAACATTAACTAAATCAAAATTGAAATCTATTTTAAATATTTTTCATTTAAACATAATTTTCTGCTTACTAATGTGTACTTAAAATGCTGTATTATATTGAATACTTCTAATCAACTTTTATCTATCTACTTATAAGGTCAATGACAATATCTTCTAGCTCACTGAAAACAATATTTGTTTAATAGAAAACCTTATTCGATTATAAATATAAAACAAAACAGTTTAGATAGAGAAAATAAACATTTGTTTTTATTAAATATGGAGTCGATGTTAGAGCAATATAGCACTCACAACAATAATATAGAGGGCATAGTGTCAACAGCGAATAAGCATTACGTGTGCTCTGTTTACGATAGGGCAAGACAAGCGGATTGTCTGCGACAGATTCTTAATATAAATGCGAGAGAAACATCGGCTATTACATCTTGACTATTGTCTCTGTGAAAGTAAAAAACTCATTGGTCCGCATAACTCTGTAAAGTTCACTTCGTCCCTCACATTCCAATAAAATAACCGCGCTAATTCAAAATTGAGTTCACTTGTTGTGAAAGTCATAGCAAAGTCCCCAATACTTCGAATTTCGAAAACTTTGCAGACCAAAAATTCTGGCATACACACATAGAATTCGTAACCATGGATACGTAACCAATCGCAAGCTTGAGGTTCCGATCTCCGAAGTTACCCAACAAGCCAGACAAATCAAGACTTGGTGCAAGTGTACTGAGTTCGTACTGACTCTTATCTTATCAATACTGGCCGTTAACTGTCTATTGATGTACATTGAACATAGAGTTTGTAATAGACTGCTTAATGAGCTGTCACATGTTGTGAGATACAATTTTTATCATAATCACCTTTCTTTGCAAATGGATTATTGACCGCAATGTATGTGTTGCTATATTGTTGCACAAAATATGCTTTTACCCGACCCTGTTATCCTTGCGTTGTATCTTAACTACTGGCCTTTTAAATAACCCACGACATTAGGGAAGGGTAGACTGTTCCATGGCAACAAGCAGAAAACAAGCTTATACATTTTAATTCCACTAGAGAAACACCGCCACTTAAGTTATAAAACCATTAAAAAAATTACAACCAACCATAATATTCTGTTTCAGAATAAAATATAAAAATGACAGAAAACGGTGTTCGCAACCGTCATAAGAAAGTGCAGCAGAATGTTGAGGCGACACACGAAGAGGAGAAGAAGGAATATGAAGAATTTTCCATAAGAGAGTCACCGCTGACGCGGCTGATAGACACGTCACTCCACATAAGAGCTATATACCACATATTTGTCGTCATTCTCCTTGTACTGATCTGTGATACCGTCATATTTGACCTCGTCGAAAGTGGAAAGCAAGTAAACATTTATAAATGCTTTAATTTTATATACTAGTAATTATAGATCATTTATATGGTTAGGTATAGTGAGTTCACGATAATAGTTGTAGAAAGTAGTACAAATGTTAAAACAGAAAACTTTTCTATCATAATTTCCCAAAGTTCTACAAAATTCCCCGTTTACGATACGGAAGTTATTAACCTAATTTGAACAAGTCACATTATGGCAGACGGAACTAAAAACTTTTTATATTTTCTACTGACATACTTTCAGCTTTATATATTATTTTCCGTATATCACTCATTCGGTGTTACATTCCCGAAAGTTGTTAAGAACACTTTTTTCAATTTATGCAGTGAATGTGTTGTCACACAATTCGGAGGCACTCCCTATAATTAACTCGCGAAGGATGTTCCTCGTTTAATTTCCAGATGTCAGATCTACAGTCTGTTATCTGCCAGCTTGGCAGAGACTAAATACTGCAATTTCACTCGCGTTGCTTTAATTATGCAAAATATTTTGTGCTACGAAAAAATGTTGAACAAGCAGCGTAGCACTTTTTGTTACGTCGACGCCAAATTAAGTCATTTTTTAAGGCGTTAACATGCAAAAGTTTCGTTTGTACTTCATAATAATGTAAACTTGGGTAAACTTTGATGGACCCGGCTGTTTTCAGCGTATTCTTGTTTAAGAACTCACTTATTTAATTGGTTCTTTTTTACAGGATAAATGTAGGGCTGTCAGTAGTTGCAGCGGGATTTGGCGATATAAGACGTGGGCTGAAGTTATGGGTGTATGACTTTTTCGTTTCAATGTCATTTTACCCTTTGCTAATGGTTTATGCGTGGATAGGAGCAATCTCGAGAAAATATCCAGGTAAAGTTTCACTCATTCATTTCTTATAGCAGTAATAAAACACCATTCAAACACAATCAAATAATCAACTAGGTACTACTTTCGGTTGAAGTAACTGCAGCCGTTTATCAGACCAAAAATATTAAATAATTACTATCTAACTTATTCAGAGTAAAAGGACATGATAAATGAGGGTCAAATTCAATGTTGAATTAATTGGTGCAAATGAAAAATGATACGCAATCGGTTTCCGCTAAAAAAACGTTATACCCGCGTTATCGTTATCGTATTGCCAGAGTTAGGTACCTAAATTCAAATTAATATTAATTTTATCATTACATACTTTTTTACTTAAATGCTTAGGTACCTTAATGCTAGGCAACGTAAACTTGTCATCTCAAGGAGTTCCGCAGTCAGAAGTTAAGTTAACAATGCAAGTAAGAATATGGCCAAAGTGAAACATGATTTCACATAGCAAACTTAACATAAAAAATTAATTTAAAAAATCAAAAACGACTGCTTAAGGCGATAGATACGCCCCAAAGTTAACGCAGTACTAGCCGTGCGCCCGCTCGGATCCAAAATATCAATATTAAACCTCCTTTTGAACAGTTATTATTCAGTTATTAGCTATTTCAGTTATTATTCCAGCCATCAATTTTTCTGTGTAAAAATATTTTAAATATCTAAGTCGTTTTGGTGGAGTATCCAAAATTTGCGAAAAATATCGTGTTGCTAATTATTTTTTTAAAGCAAAACTATTTGTTATAGGAAAGAACCATGTTTAAAATATAATGTACATGAAACTATAATTAATATATATTTTTCAAACCTTAGCCTAGCCGTTACTAAGGAGTATGCTTTAGAAAGTTACCGTTTTACGGCACTACAGCGAAGGCCCTTAAAAAGCGAACTAAAAAGCTGTAAACAAAAAAAAACATGCTGTGTAGTCGGAGGATACATATTCGCGAACTGGCTGACCCTCTGACCCTCCGACTGCAAAGCATGATTTTTCTTGTTTACAGCTTTTTAGTTCGCTTCTTAAGTTGTAGGGTTTTTGATTTTTAAATTAACTTTTTTATTTACAACTTTTTAGTTACAATTTTTAGTTCGAATTACTTTTAAACATATGAGTGGTATACAATTTTGTAATCACCTCTTAAAGCCCTTCATTAAGATACTCCAGTCGACGGGCTTGGAAGAAAAAAAAATTGGGGCTCGCACAATATGGCGCCCAAAAACCGTCATGTTTGTTTTTTTAACTTCACCTATCTAAGAACACTTGGGCGGTCAAGACGTATCTAATGATGTCTTTATTATATAAATCCGTCTAGCGTTTTAAAAGATATGAGGTAATAAAGAATATTACATACAAAATACGCGCGAAAAACATAACCGTTTTGCAGGCGGGTAAAAATAATGCTATTTTTGAACGCCACCGCCGTCTCCGTCAGAAATTCTTAGAATAAAAACTTCAGCTCTTTGAGACCGAACCCAATTGTTAATTCTACTTTTTGTCGTAATATTTCCCCGACCGTAATGTTTTTGTGTCGAAATTAACTGAAATTATGAAGGTAGATGTGTCTATTCGAAAAAATTAAAGTCGTGGGCCGAGTAACAGCAAGTGGCCAGTGGCGTGCTCAGGTCGCAAGTGGGGGTCTTTTGTTGCAAGCGGCGACGGCGGCCGGCCGGGCGGGTGGCGGCTCTCACCGCGCCCTCCAATTAGTCACTTGGTTGGCCATAACCGTGCACCCGGAATGACTAGTTTTTATACCGTTGTGCACTTTTCACACTGTCTTGTTTTTTTAATTAAATGCCGGAAACGCTTTTAGAGTAGCGCTGTTGAATTTTCACTGAACGTCCATTCCAATAGACGGATACAATGTTGTGTTTATTCATTTTTTTGCTTGCACATCAGCATCAACCACTCAAGTACCGATTCTTTCATATATCCTTAGATCACATTCTTTTCCTATTGTTGTTTTCAACTTCCTCTGTGCATACAGCTCAAAGTAGGGTCTAACGAATAAGAATTCTGTTCTTTTAAATCCGTCTTATAATAACTTTAAAATAGTCTCAACATAAGGAGCCATCTTATGGCGTATTTAGTAATATGCTGATTGGACACTGCATTGAATCAGCATTGCAAAGGAAAGTTACATCGAAATATTTTATTCGGGATCCAAATGTATAACTTAAGAGTATGATTGTACTCATTCAAGAACTGTATTATCAAAGAACCCTCATCTCAATAAAAGCATCTGCGATAAAATCTCCCCAAAGGTCTCGGCAAAGTACCTCAGATACAGATATTAAAAACGGTGAGGACTATGGAGTGAGGACGTTCAATTTCAAAAGCCGTTCGCTTTCAATGGGTCCTGTTCTCATTATAATTTGCATTTTACTACGAACAGCTGATGCTGAGTTTGGTCATGGTTTTTGGTTATTATTTCTAAGAATAATACTTGAGATCCCATTTTGTTTTGTTACATTTACAGGTAGAATATTTCTTCTCAATCCTATGCTTCCCACTTTCTTTATGCTCTTCACTTCCACGTTCTCGATATAAATCGAATCTTTACATTGCAATTTCTCTAGTGAATACTGGGCTTAACTCACTGTGCCTTCCAATTTGCCGCATCACAAACTCTTATATACCTTCATATATCTAACTGTGACGCCTGCGACCACCCGGCAACCCTCGTGCCACCTCCGAGTATCGAACTATTCCCCAATAAGACCTCGTTATGAATAAACTTCCATTGTTCCCAAATGTGTATTAAATAAAGAGTGGAGCTGGAGACTAAATAATGCTTCGAAATATTGACTCTACGAGAAAGTTTAATAATATTTCTCAAAGTTTTAATTAGGTACCTTGTCCTTTGTTGGTTTTCAACCGGTGAGAAAACAATTTTAAAATGATATCTAATTTAAACTTTTTATCGGGTCTGATCTGGGTTTAATCACGCGAATTATTCTGACGGCTAGAAGTAACTTAAAATTATATTTATTTATAACTTCTTAGATACCGATGAAAACGATTGCTTTCAGTTTTATTTCTTGTACAATATCCAGGGTGCAAGTCACGTAAGGGTTCAACCTCATTTTAAAATATCGAATAAGGTAAAGCCGAAAATAACAACTCAATCCCATATCGAGCTCGTGAAAACCTTTAAGAAGAACCAGGAACACAAGCCATTGTAGTCTAGATGATCCGTATGTTGGTAAAAATAAAGTTTATTTTACAGTGTTACGTCCAACGGTAGTGATGCTGGGTGTCGCCGGATTTGTGGCCATCGAAGTAGCTGTGGCTGCGGTGCCAGTGTTCGAACTAGGCAGAAAACATCTAGAGCTAGGTTCATCAGTTGCTGTCACCTGTGAAATGGTGAGTGATAAGGAAGTCGTATGACGATAGTATTATTTGTATTGTTCCTTCCGTTAGGTAGAACGATTTTGTGGTGAAATCCATAGGAAACGGCTGAATGTGAAAAGCAAAGGACCGGACCCGGAATAGACAATTGGGTGAGGTCTATGTTTAATAGTCGAGCTCCATATCTTTCAGGGGTAAAGTTAATGGCGATATCCAAATTAATATAATGTTTATGATTTAAACTTTCTAAAAGGCTGTATCAATCAAAACTTTAACATTCGCTGTAATTAAGTCTGCTTATAACTAATACAGTCAAATAAAAATCAATACTTGAAGTTTTTAACTAACAGCTGCGAAGTTAAAATTAATGGTTAGCGAACATAATTGTTTATTAATAAATGATTTTGAGCACAATTCATTAATTTATTTTTTACATTCTCAGTATCAGATCTGCTTAATAGCTTTGATTTTGATTTTTGTCTACATCGTATCAGTAAACATTAATAAATTCTCCTAGTCTATTCTGTTAATTAATACTACCAATAAACCAATTAAACTGCAAAGTTAACTAAGTATCTAGTTTTAAGAACAACTAATTATAACACCAGTTTCGTACTACCCCACTGCAAGGGAATGACCTCTTCTTATACAGAGAAGGCAAAAATATTAATCGAAACTTTTGGTCAAGGCGATTAGATTTTTTTTTTTTTTTAAACACCACTTTCTCAATCAGATCTCACACACAAATGACACTCCCGTAAAATTATAACGCTAGTTGACAATCATGCAACACGTACTATGACGTAACAGCAAGGCTACAGTTTTGAAACACTTCCTTTTTTATATGGTTTAATTTTTAATATATATATATATATATATATATATTTATAATTAATTTATTACTTGAAACAATCATTAAACCATTTTAATAAATTTATATATTCACTAAGCCTAAACTAGGGCGTTATTCAATGAACGATCCATTAACTATATTTGAAACAAACATACATCCACAAACACTTAGATAAATGTCGTCAGCGTTTGAACTCGGCTATGAATTGACCCCGTGGGTGGCGGTAAAGGCTACCAGAGAATAAAATGGGGATACCTACCCTAAGGTTGAGAAGGACCCCCTCCCCTTATACTGACAATATGATCGCCAATCCGTCGATTATTGCAATATCCTTAAAGGTTCGTTTGATCCGATAGTTGAAAAGAACCTTTTTCATTGACGGATATTTTTTAAAGACTTCTATGAAAGTGTTCAGTCTTTAATAACGACGTTTCTCATATCTTAAGATGCTTTATAAAAAATGTCTTGATGTAACCTATTAATACCTTTTCGCTTTGTGGCGAGAAACAATGGCTTTGTCTTTTAAAAACAATTCTTAAAAGACAAAGCAAAGGATATTATTGTTGGTCGGCATTAGCAAGATAGGACTAGTAATTGCTTTTGATTAATTAAGTAGATAATCATCTTTTTCCTTATTTCTTAAACATTTTGGGCAACCGGTTAGTCCCGCTATGCTCTAGTCGATCTAGGGTCGACTCGAAAAATACCTACTACAAAGTACCGCTAAGCACGAAATCACATTCTTTGGCAGTGATGAAGAAAAGTGTTAAAGTGTAATATTTTATTTATCCATTAAAAAGTAAATTAAGAAAACCTATGTATGTTAAACTGACGTATACGTTATTGTTAGCCTGCGTCAAGCGCTATTATTACTGTATTGATGTCTGACAGCTGTCGCAGAGATCAAGCTGTCTTTTTTAAGTTTAAGTGTGTAAATTCCGTTACTTTCGCGAAAAAAAAAGTTAATAAACGTTCCGTTTCATCATAATAACGCACACTCGCCGCCACTCAACACGTCCGGCAACGGCATTCATTTTAAAAACAAAGTGACTCCCATAGAACTGTGAAAAACGAAACGGTCTTTCCGTAAAAGAGAAACTTAACCTTAAAATATTTCGATGTTATTTGCAATATTCTTCACCGTCCTGCTGAATTTAATTGAATTCAAATACCTGTCTTTCCAACTGTACCTTCCATTGTTTACGTGTAATTGAAAAATTTCGTGCATAGCGGCACTTTTTTGTAGGTCTTTTTCAAGTCGAGCATAGCGGGACTAGAGCATAGCGGGACTAACCGTGGGCAACTAGTCACTAAAAGGAAAGGAGGCTGACAGAGGTTGCGAAGCTAGCTAGTAGTAGTTATACGAGTAAGGCACGTAGTAGATGAAAAAAAAATAGAACAAAAAAAAGAATATTGTAAAAAAGCGTGGGGTGCTTGATGTCAATAGTTTTAATATTTTATTGACAGGTATTGGTCAAAGTATGGAGTCATTTTGAAAATATCTTCAAAAGCAGAATTCTTAATTCAATTTATTGAAATTATTTTCTACTTTTGAGTTTGGTTTTCTATTAAAGCGTGTTTTTTAGTTTTTTTTTAAACTATTATTTATTTTTTACTTTTTAGTTCAATCGATAATCCCGAAAATCCTGGTAAGGACAATGGGACAAACTATTTAAATTGTCATCGGTCCTTGATAAGTATGCAAAGTTTCAAATTAAGCAGACGTTTTTAAGGAAGTGAAAATCACGTTCAAAGATTCCGTTACATAGATACATACATAACAAGCCAATAAAAGCGTATTGAAACAGAAAACAACGCGCCCTCGTTCTTTAAATATCAATTTAATTCGAGGTATATTTTTTTTATATTTTAAATTGTGTCCTTGGGTTTTTAATTAGATGGAGAACGAAACAAGTTGTTAGTTAGAAGTTTACATTTATTCATAGTGTTGTGCATTTATTATCTTTTGGTTCAATTATAATTAAATTTTCTTACAATTTTTGCTCATTTGTTAGTCATGTCAAACAATATGATATTTCCACTATCACCAGTATCAGCAAACCTCCTAGATGACCTAAATAACAATAGCATGATATCGAAACTGCAATCATCACAGTAAAGAAATTTCTCTACAGCGTATGTTGCATTGGTAAACTTTCGCAGTAAAGAACTTTCGTGATAACGTACTTCGCAATGGTAAACTTTCGCAGTAACGTACATCGCAGTAAAGAACTTTCGTGATAACGTACTTCGCAATGTTAAAATTTCGCAGTACCTAACGTACATCGCAGTAAAGAACTTTCGCAACAACGAACGTCGCGATAGTAAACTTTCGCAGTAACGTACATTGCGGTAATGATCTACGCAGCAATGGGGTACACCCCGGTAAAAAGTAGTACCGTAAAAGAACTTCGGAACCGTTTCTACGAAAAAATATCAGTACAATTACTTAGGGATATCGGACCGTCCAACTAACAACAAATGAAAAAATAAACCTAGGTACAGTTACAGATACAGACGAGATTGTGTGTCTGAACTTTCGCATGGTATTCAAATTAGAAGGGACATCAATCTGGTCACAATAATTAACTGTTTATTTGTGATATCGCAACGGGTGGCAGTTGGTTGCGCGCCAGTGATTCATCTACATTACAAAAGGAAACTTCCAGGCGACGCCAAACAAAGCCAACTCCGTAATACACAAACACCAACTTTCCCCTCTACTACACAATATATATGTATTATTATATTGTACGTATGTGTGTCGTAAATCCTTATTGGCGTAATTTGCAACAATAACTCGCTCGCAAACTTTTATTAGTTGTGTATGAAGAAGTATGGAGTTTTGTACGTGTTGTAATTGTTTGAATAGGTAGTTTTATGTGAGCGATTTGTGATGGAATTATCTTTGAAACGAACTATAAACGTATCAGCTTAGATAGTTTGCGTTAAGAAAATGTTGACTTTTGGCTTTTAAAAGCTTAGGTAACCATTGAGTTTAATCTCATAGGAACGCCGCGTAATATTGTCATCCCAAAACTTTTGTTACTTAATTAAGATTTATACAACGACCACATTTTCCAAAACAACACTAAAATTATAGGCCGTAAAATAAGTTGTAACATTATAAAGAGCGGTGTAAGTTGAACGGGTACAACAGCGTCGAAAGTGAAACGTAACATAAATCACCTGAGTTGGACCCTTGTCAGGCTTCGTGGCCAACACCAGTAAATAACAAGATCGCCGTATGCCGCTGACGAGGCATTATGTAGCCTTGCTTAGCCCTGCGTAGCCTTACGCCCGCTACGAGGGTACGCGGCTACGACCCGTTTGTAGCGCGTAGCCTGTATCTAGCGCGCCTCACGTTCGCACACCCGACGCCATTGTGTTAATTAAAATACAAGCACGATTATGAAAGTATCTTAATATAGCATTTCTGTAATAATGATTCATTGTTGGACACTTTTAATTTTTTAGAATAAATGGGTTTTATGACCAGTAGACATGGCCCACTTTTTTGAAAACACTGTTTTATTTTTAATACTTTCGCTTATTTTTGACACTAAAGTTACATTGTCTAAACACAAAGAATCATCATGAATAAACCAAATACCTTTACAATTGAAATATTTTTGCGTGTGTCACTATTTAATATTAAGGGAAAATTAATTCTTTAGGCCTAAAATTTAACACTAAATTAATCGTAGTGGTACAATAAAAACAATATTTCACCAGCAACATTAACGAAAAAGTTTTCAACAAAAACCTAAAAGTTTAGATTAAGTGCCGACAATGTGCAAATGATTAAAATCACCATCTTGCTAAAACTCACTAGTACAACGTAGTATGTACACGTTGAGTATTAGTACAACATGTATAGTAGATACGTATCACAGACATATATCTAAATAGATATCGCAAGTTCCTCCATATGTATGAAAACAAAGCGTGCCACTTTTTCACAAACAATTAAAAAACAAATTTGCTTACCAATGAAAGAAAACATTTACAATGCTTTGGCCAACTTTTTCTATACATTTTTTATAGCTCAATATTGCATAAAAAATAAAAAAGTAAACATTTTTCTAGATTTCGGTGGATATGGATATAGTGACGATAATGCTAAATGAAAAACTCAGATCACGATTATTTGTCGTAACTTTAGTCCGTTTTTTGGCACGCGAAGTACATACAATCGCGTCATCTAGTTAAATGTATGTCTTTGATACGTATACTAATACAACAACATAATACAGTTGTTTGAACTATCTCTCACTCAACATTTTCGATGATTCTATCTCGTTAGACTGGAAGCCTGGAGCACGCCAGTATGATGATTTTGCCAGTACTAACTCTACAATCCAATCTAACAGATTATTATATAACAAAGCAAGTCTGTTGTTCTGTAACTGATCACAAGTTTTATTAATTTGTTAGTACTGTTTTCTCCCAATTTTCACCTTCAACTTTACTAAAATATGGTGTTAAATATTACAGCAATTATTCAATATCAACAACACAACTGAACTGCCTCTAACTTTTGATTAATTGCTTGAAAACACCTTACAATAAGGCTGTAGTAAAAGAATTTAATTAAGTTTCTCATTTACCTTGCTGACTAATATTAAGTATGAGCGTACCTGAGCTAATTATTTATAAACTCAAGTCACGACATTCACAAATACATTTACTTTACTGAAATTTAAGGCAACTGTTTACTCGTAAACACAATGGCGAATGCTGGTCACTTGAGAAGAGGTATTAATGGATTACAGAACGATTTTAATGGACCACTTGTGAATTGAAGTGGTTGATATTAAACAGTATCTCTGTCCAATCTTTGTAGAGGTTTGCGTTGAGATTAGTATAGGGTGGACTTGTTTTGCGAGTCGATTTTAGAAACTACATACATACAAATTCGATGAGTAAGATTCTAATATAGGACAGGATTTGGTAAAACAACAAATAACGTAGTAACAAAGTGATTAATTTATTGATGTCTCATATTTGTAAATTGAAAGCTATTTATTTAGTACTAGCAACCCGCCCCGGCTTCGCCCGTGACAAATTATACACGAAAACCTTCCTCGTTTCTCCCGTTCATTAGTTTTGGGATTATTGGGCACAGGCGCGGCGGGTGACTTTATTTTATAATATGTAATGATAGTGAAGACGGAAAACAGCATGTATGTGTATAAAAAACGTTTTTACATAAAAAACACTACCGACTTCCAAATAAGAAAACTACAAAGTGAAATGTAACTTTATTTTTGGATGTCGGTATCTTTCGTAGGTACCATTTTTTTTTGCGCTATGGACACCGACTTCCAAATATACTTATCCCTTAAGTAAAATGTGTACCCCTTAAGAGCGTATGTTGTTATGACATGGTATAATCATTAACCAGACATGCGATTGCAGCAATCTCGAGAGATTTGCCGTCATTTATTGAAGAGTTCTGTTGTGTATCTTCGACGTCCTTCATCAGATATTCCCCAAATTAAAATGGGACCAATTTCGAAACATACTCTTTCCAACAAAAAAAAAGAATTTTCAAAATTGGTCCACAATTGACGGAGATATCGGTGAAAATACACAAAAAAAAACGTACATGAAGTCGAACATTTTGGTACGTTGGTTAAAAGTTAGGGTCCGCTTGCACGAAAAACTTACCTCAGACTTAGACTAACACGAGAGTTATTGAATTTTTGTCTTACAATGTAGTCAATTTAATCTCGTGTTAGCACTCTGAGTTAAGTAAGTAAATTGTCACTTTTTCACCGTCTCATATTAATCTACAAGAAACGTAGACCTTAGTTGTTAAAATGTCCACTACTGGGCAAAGACGGCCCCCAAGCGTCGCCTCGTCGCATCCACCTGACTCCCGCAGCCTTGAACAAGTCATCGCTTCACATAGAGGGAGGCGTTCCAACGCTGCATCTTCCGGTACGCGGAAGCCACTCCAGAACATTTCGGCCCCAACGGCCATCCGTTCTGCGAGCAATGCGCCTTGCCCATTGCCACTTCAATTTGGCAATTCTTCGGGCTATGTCAGTAATCTTGATTCTCTTGCAGATGTCTTCATTTCTGATTCGATCGCGCAAGAAAACTCTGAGCATAGCTCTCTCCTTTGCCCTTTGGGTGATTTATGCCTTCTGATGAGGCCCATTGTTAGCGATCACGTCTCTGTCCCGTAAGTTACACTGGCATCACACACTGGCACATTCGTCTTGCGACACTGTGATAAGTTGGACAAAAAGATACCGCGTAACTTCCCGAACGCTGCCCAGCCGAGTCGGATTCGACGGTTGACCTCTTTTTCGAAGTTAGACCAACCTTACTGGACAGTTAAACATAATCGTCCACAACTTCTTGCGTAGAGGCTCTGACCTTGATAGGAGTGGGTGCAACATGGGCTTTCAACATTACCTACTTGGTTTTTCCATGTTTATTTTTGGACCCACTCTTTTCGGAAGCTCTTCTGAGGTCATCGAGCATTGTACTGAGGTCCTCCATGGTCTCCATGGTCACACCAAAATACGAGTTTTCTTCGATAAATAGCAAATTATAGCATAGATAGATACCTATTTAGGCCCGCTTGAGTAGCCCTGGGTTACCTTAGTGACTCCGAGTTAGTAGCTAACGCGTCCAATAATATATTGGATGACATATATTTTGTTTAACCCCGTGCAGCAACTAACTCTGATTAACTCTTTGGTGCAAGTGTACCCTGCTTTTTAGATAAAATTAGACGCACACCCTCTGTATTGTTATTACAGGTCAGTGATAGGAATATAATTAGGTAGGTAACTATGAATTTTAACAAGGGTCAAACTACTCGTACAGACTTCCTTGTGCTCGTATTTTAATAAGAGCCTTTTCTTCGTTTTTATCGTACATCATGCAACCAAATATCTTTCTATATAAGGCTATCTACATAAAGCTCATTTTACAGACCCTAATAGCAAAACTTTCAACCCAATCGACCATGTCCCGTGACGTAAGCGGCTTTTACCCGACTGCTCTGCCCCAGAAATAGTGTAATGATTTTTCTTCGCGAGTTTGTAAGTTTCTAATACACTTGTTTTTTGTTCCAGTTTCGTTTCATGATGAAACTCGTGTCTGTTGCCTCAGCTTGCGGGCCACGCTGTCTAAACGGGAACACACCGCTGCCAAGCTTCAAACATTTCGTCTACTTCATGTTCGCGCCGACACTCCTCTACAGAGATCAATATCCCAGGTAAATTAACTGCATGTTACTTGCAGAAACGCTCGACGTCTTCGTAATATCCTGAGTTAGGCAAAGGCTGCGAGTATATACCTGAATTAAATTATGTAGTTATGAGCCGACTGATGTTATTGAGCGATTGAGCTGTTTGTTTCTAAATTCAGCAGTTACTTGGGTTAATGAAGTAACCTATATAACATTATAGATATAACTAGATAGAGATGACTGTAATCAAGCATCTCCTTTCTTGCAAAAAAACCCGCAGTGCAAAACAGAAGAACACACACAACACAAACCTAATATTGTTCCATTTTGTACGTCATGTAAATCGTTAACTTTACAACTAAAAATTAACTTAACGTCATGACGTAACAGTATTACATTCCCGAATCCGCGATTGTGCCTAATGAAAGCCACAATATTAGACACTAATGTGCCCTAATATCGCAGCCGCCACGATACCTGTCGTAAACAGTCATGAGATGGTAATCCCGCATAGTTCAGCAACCGGCAGTATTTGACTAGGTATTTGCGGTGGCAAATTGCTTGATCGACGCTTTCCTGCTTTTCGGTTGAATACATACCTAGCTATCGTTAAGCTTGTTCAATCAAAGTAAACATTTTCTATATATATTAAGATAGTTTTTGTAACAGTTGCTCTGCATGTTGCACGACATGTATTAAAGTTGTCAAGTTTAAATTAAAATTAAGGGTACAACAATGCAAAAACAAAAATTTATAAAAGCATTTTTGTCCTTCACTGTAAGTATTAAAAATAAAACAAGCATGAGGCGTTGATAAAGAAAACAATTTCCAATAAATGACTCACTGTCTCAGTTTTCCCGTAATATATGGTTCATCAATTATTTCCTATCTATCGAGGCAATTATCATCAATTATGTTCTATTAAAACAGAACAAAGAAGATCCGATGGGGGTTGGTGGTATTCCATCTGCTTGAGGTAGCGGCAATCATATTCTACAACTGTTTCCTTTGGGAGAGATTCATTATGCCTTACTGGTCTAATTACGGGAAGGAGAAAACGGTAAGATAATCCCTTTTTTAAATTCAGTAAGCTTTTTAAAGGCTATTATACTTTAATTTGGATTTCATGTTCCCATGTTGATACTGGCCGAAAATAAAACAGGTGTGGAAAATTATTATCTATACATAAAATAAGATCAGATTATAGTACGTTTTGTAACCGAATAACTATCCCCGATTGATCCGACAATTTTTTTTTAATTGTTTTTATTTAAAATCAACTTAAGATGCGAACTAGAAAGACATAAACAAGAAGAAAATCATGCTGTGCAGTCGGAGGATACATATGGTTTTGGTCAGTAAGCTCGCGATTATATATCGTTCGATTCCTCTCTCGCAAGGTTAAGACGATGCGATTGACGTAAGAATCATCAAAATCGGCCTACGCGTTACGCATAGACTGATAAACACAATACTTATCATTTGCGTCGCTTAATCGGGTAAAAAGCCCTACCTACTTCTTGGTACCTTATAGAATTTGAGTCTTCTCTTCAATAAGGTTAGGTCAATAGCTCGTCAGTATACCGTATAGAACAGACAGTGCTTTGCCGTATCTAACCACTCTTCCACTCTTATTTATTCTAAGAGGGGTCAGATAATTCAAAGCACTGACTGCAGGTACCTAATACTTGAACTTTAATTATAAAATCGACTGTTATAAAAACCAGTCTGACACAATTACCTTACACGTGCAGTTGTCTCCACTTATCGTAAATTACAATAAAACATAGTCCTAACTTGTAATTAATTCACGTATATTACAGGTGGAGGCAGGCGCGGTGGTCCGCGGAATGTTCGCGTGCGTGCTGCCAGGGTTGATCTCCTTCCTGTGCGGCTTCTACTGTGTGCTACACGCCTGGCTCAACGCCTGGTCTGAGATGCTCAAGTTCGGAGACAGGCTGTTCTATGAGGTATGCCCTTTTAAGCCTAACTATCGACCCAGCATACGCTGAACAAAGGTCAAGTTCGTGAGTATTTTCTGAAATATTTCAAATGAAGAATTGCGCTTTAGTACTCACCTCACACAGCCTGGACACTGATGTGTCTATTTAGACAACAAATACACTGTACCCATCAACCTACACTACTATGACGGCTCTTTGTGATACTAGCTGAGTGCCCGCTAAAACTACCCAACTCCTGAGTACCCTTCACTACAGAACGTCTCTAGCACTCAAGTTTGTTGGGTAGTGCTTAATGTAAGTAGATACGTTTAGAATATTATTCTAAGTAGGTACGTTAAGTAATAAACAGTGTTATACCAAGGCACCACATTTTCCTGTATCTTCGTTTGTTTGCCTCCGTTTAACATAATATCCATTAGATATAAGCTGTAGGTATGTTTACGAAATAATAAGAAATGGAATAATTATTTCTTTTGTCAGGTTAATTTCATTCATTTACGTTCATATAAATTCTCACAGTATAAAATACTTATTTAACAAATACTACCTAAGTAAAAACTTAAATAAAAAACTACGAACGCGTATAAAAAAGGCAGGAAATATTGGGTATCAAAAAATTCGTCCACATCGCTGTCAAAACGTGAGAAGTGCCCAGAACGCTGACAGCATTGCCACGTTGGATGGCAATGCCGATTCTCTGGCCGAAGAAAAGCCCAGCCCTCTGGTCTCGTGAAGAGTCGACTAACCGTTTGCTTAAATCTCGAAAAATCGATGAGCCCTTGGACCCCGTGGACCTAAAGTTCCAACCCCAAACGGCTGAAATATGTAGCTTCCAATAAAGTTGTTGTATTTGCGCCGTTTGAAGTTTTCTGCACCAGTTAAAATAATAGTGGAATAATTAGGGTAAGTGTCTACATACGTGGGTAGACAATAATCAAAATACACCTTCAGCGAGTATAAGTTTCCAGATATAATGTTGTGCTGCTGCACTTTGGAATTCTTCTTCTTCGACCTTAGAATTCCAATAAAATAGATACAGGAATATGTTATCAAGCAACGTGATAGTTTAAACGTGGATAGGATATATATAAAATTATAAAGCTGGAGAGTTTGTTTGTTTGTTTGAACGCGGTAATCTCAGAAACTACAGGTTGGAAAAGAAAAAGCCGTGAGGGTCAAATAGTTGAGTTTATAAAGCGAAGAACTTTTCGATTCAGCTTACCATCTACTCTCTCCGCAAATCGCATGAAGTTAATGTTTTTTTTTTTTAATTTATCCTATCCACGAAAACAAAATAGGTGTTAATACAATATTTTTTGAATGAGGGTTTTTAAGAAAATTCACGCCACTAGTTGGCGCCACATTGGTGAGAGGTCTTTTACTTGGAAAATTTAACTTATGACATCAACTTGCTTGACGTCAATTTGACTAATGTCAAAAAACATAAGCATTTGACAGCAGCTTGGACCTCACGTCTCAGTGATGCCACCTAGTGTACATGATTTCAGAATACCCTCATTCATATTTGGAACATTACGTTGTGAGTGTAGATAAATTTTTTAAAGGTTCCATTCTGTTTCTAGGTAGATACGCTCAGTCACTTAACTCGAATACTACAAAGAAAAAACTACTAAAACTGAAATGATGACCGAATTTCTTTACTGACTGTACCTAGTTATTGTGTTCCAAGCAAGTACGGTCAGTAACGAATGCTTAGTTTAGATTTAGTATTGCAGAAATTAAAAACCCTTCATAGTCGCAACTTTAGTCAGGTTTTAAGTATTTCATGAATTCAGTGCTTTTATTAGACAGCCTAGGAAAATTGGAGTAATAACCAACGTTAATGCCTGAGTGTACCCACTTAAAAAGTTAATTTTAATATCAGGGAATTTACAAAAATCTACTTTTATTGCAAATATCAACACTGATAACTACAGAATCACATAATAACAACGAATTTAATTTATACATAAATTACACTCACTCCATTATACACAATCACGCACACTTACACTCACACTCTACACACACTCAAGACCCACTCGCATAAATCGCACAAGCGCGCTACTTTTTGAATTTTATTTTATTTTATTATTCTGTTTTCAATTGCATACTCCGCATAATATTAAGTGGAAGAGCGGAGTCACCTAACACAAGCATCTTCTTGCTTAAAAGGTGATCTCCATATCTTATGTTGCTTTATGTAATTGTAGTATTTTTTTTATGCTTTTGCGCCTCTCAAAAGGCGCCATCGAAATTTTATTTTGCACTGGAAATAGTCTTTCACATTTGCTTTTTTGGCGCCCCTTATCGTCTGGCGCCTAGAGCGACTGCTCCTCTCGGTCTAACCCAGAGCTGGTACTAGCTAAATATACCTTATTACCTATTGTTATTTAATTATTTCAGGAATGGTGGACCACATCTCGCTTCTCGCTGTACTACCGCCGCTGGAACCGAGTGGTCTACTCCTGGCTGCGCGACCACATCTACCTTCCTCTGGCACCGTATGCGGGACGACCTCTGGCTACGTTCACCGTTTTCTTTGTAAGGAAAACTTATACTAGACAGTGTTTTATATTAAGACAAGACGTCATGGGGTCAACAAGGAAAAAAAAATCCTATATTTTTATTTTATTTATATTTATGGAGATCGCATGTCTATCTTATCTAACTTGCATATTTCCACGTTTCAAGTAGTAATTACTTATTTAATGGATAGCTTTCCTTGATTCAAGTTAAATACCTATCTATTAATTTCGATTAATTTTTCGTATTTTTGTTGAGACGGGTGAGCACAACTGTACTTTTTTTTTTTCTCTAAAATAAAATATGTGCGCGATACCCTTCCGCCCAATTAGTGCTACTGGGGGACTTTAATTGGTGCACCAGGAGTGGCTTTTCTCATACCAGGGCACTGATCATGCTGGGCGAGAGACGCGCAAACTTGCGCTAGCCCTAAATCTCACCTAGCTGGTCCAGAGGGCAAGGAGGGCGCTTAATCTAGATTCGCACATAGCCACTCCTGGCTAGCTTGGACCTTCTGCTGACAACAGATCCAGACAGATACTCTGTGTCGATATCTTCACCATTGGGTAGTTTTGACCACTATCTGGTGAAGTCTGTGTCCGTCTACTCCCCGCCCGATCCCAGCCCACGAGGCACCCATCTATTCCCCGCCCGATCCCAGCCCAAGAGGCACCCGGCGAGTATGGTGGTACAAGTCAGCAGATTGGGAAGGGATGTGATCTTTCTTCGCCAGGGGCGACTGTACTTAAAGTTCACTCGTGCGCTGAAGTGCCAGATTTTAAAAGGTTTAGAAAAAAAAATGGTTAATAATATCTCATTAACGATCTATTCAATTTTAACGAAATTTAAGCTCTTTGATAAAGTAATAAGACGTATATTACTGTAAAAAATATTCCCCGTGCGGTAGGCTAAAGCGCACGGCGAGTGCTCATACAACTTTTACGACATACGAACGTAAACGCCTGGCGAGTGAGACAGCGATAGTTCAATAGAAAATGTACGGCAAAATATGACTACTCTCGTGCGCCGCCCCAGCGAACCGAATATTAGCGAGAGCGGGCGAGGTTTGACGAACGAAATTTATTTTCGGGTCGAATACCAGAGATCCACTGGCCGCCACCATGCTGTCCTTGGCAGCCCACTTGCTTCTCTTCGGGCGATCCATCGTCTTGCGCTAACGCTGTGACAGATGTGTTGCGTCGGGGAATGGAGTACTATATTCCATTCTCTGATGTAGCAATGTCTAACGTCGACATACCATGGTTTGGAGCCAAGTGTAGCCGCGCCGACGCGATTAAACACAAGGCTTACCAGGCATGGGTCGACGCGCGAGCACGCAAGGCAAATGACGTTAGTCAGAAGAAGTGAGCCTTCAACAGGGCTGCCAAGTCCGGCAAAAAGTTGATGCGAAGAGCACGGTTGGACTACATTAGCAGAATCGGGCACAAACTAGCTTCATACCCAGCGGGTAGCAAATTCTTTTGGTCCCTGGCTAACTCGGTTGAATCAAACTTCTGTCGCGCCTCACTACCACCACTGCTGAAACTTGACGGGTCATTGGCCCACTCCGTTGAGGAGAAGGCAAACTTATTTGCCTTCCTCCGGAATTTTCGCATCTGAATTCTGATGGCGCGCAGCCTCCTCCTTCTCCTGATGGATGTGTGACGAGTATGTCGGATATTCGCATCCATCAAAAGGACATGCGTAGGGTGGTTGATGTGAACGAAGCGATTGGCCCCGACGGAATACCAGCTCAGTTGGCTGCAAAAAATTCTCGCAAAGGTGAGTCGGTATTTCACACCTGAACAGCTGCTCAACTTGTTTAAAGCGCAAGTTCGGTCGTGCATGGAGTAACTGCTCTCACCTCTGGTACGGATCTGCCAAATACCAACTTGATGCACTTGAGTCGATTGACAGACGGGCCAAGAGGCTTATTGACAACGATGCACTGGTCGCGTCAAAGCTCCAGAGCCTCGAACGTCGACGCCGAGTTGCCAGCCTGTCGGTTTTTTAACCGACTTACCAAAAAGTCCTCCTTTTTGGTAAGTCGGTTCTATGTTCGACTTCATGTTTGTTTTTTTTTTTTATTTTGGTCCCATTTTAATTTGGTGAAGATCTGATTAAGAACTTCAAAGATATACGACAGAACTCTTTAATAAATAACGGCAAATCTCTCGGGATTGCTGCAATCGCATGTCTGTTTATTGTTTATACCATTTCATAACATAACATCACGCCAGTACGCTTTTAAGGGGTATGCAGATCTCTCATTTCACCGGTAATGTTCATGTTTCATGATATTCGGGTTATCTATTCTGGCGTTAAGGTAACTTACTAGACAACTTGCCTATTAGGTAAGTACAACTAAAAAGTGAAAAATAAAAACTTTTTAACAAAAAAAAACCACCAAACAATAAGAAGAAACAATGTTTGGTTTAAATAAATTGCTCTCAAGTTGTCAAAAAATAAAAGACCCGTTTTGACAGCTATAAAAATACTTAATAATAATTAAACTTGATGCTTGCGAATGGTACTCACTGTTATAGTGTATGGGTATGGTATGGGTATATAGTAATTAATTAGGATTATAAATTTGATTTTTCAATATCTTACGTATAAAGTTATCGCAGCATGTAAAATGAGAAACGTCAACGGACTTCTTAGATTGTGACGACTTTAGATGCCGTGATAAGCTTCGATTTGTTATTGAATTTTGTATTATTTTTTATTATTTTCTAGAGAAAATTAAAAAAAATATATGTTCTCGTTTAATTAACTCTCCTAAGCACAATATTAAAGAATATTAAGCTCTTAATTCACATTTCAATGATTATTTGAATGGATCTTTTAAAATTGATTCCAATAGACGGCACGGTTTTAAATTTCTAAGGCATCCACTTGATTTATTAAATTTGTTTCGTAACACATTTTGGTACATTTAAACAGTAAAAACGTGCAAAAAATACTATAAAAAGTCGTCGCTGTATTAAAAAAAAGGTATTTCCGAACCGTGTAAACCCTTTTACTTGCAAGTCGCTGCTAACACCATCTATATCCGTGGCACGGAACCGAACGCAAACGATGATCTTAGAAAAATAATCAGCTTAATCAGACGAAAAGCGCTAGTTAGGTCGGCACGGTTTCTTTGTATGGGGTGAGGCATCTGTATGTTAGTATTATATTATCCGTGATAGAACTGATTATTTCTTTTTGAATTCCAGTTTGTTTTGAAGTTCGTAAAATATTTGCTATGTTGACTGATTCAGGCTCATTGTTGGCACTAAATTATCTAGCGGCAGTGCAGCAAACAATAGCTATTGTCAATTGTCTAAGTGTACAAAGCGAGCCCTGCTGTTGACCTCGTTAATATATAATTAGTAGTTCATGTAGGTAACACCGGATCAAGATGTTATATCAATTAGTTTGATTAATGATCTGTGTTATTTACTGATACTCGCCCAAACATAGTAGGTGTAGCATACAAAGTTTCTATCCAGGGGTCCAACAGAGAAATTAATTAATGCTATATCGAAAAGCCGGAGGAATAGACGTGCCCATCTAATGAGTTCTAGTTATCAAACCGCCTGGTATAATCCTCAAGGTGGACCCTTGACCTTACATCTAATTAAAGTCTTTTTTTTTCGTTAATCTGGCGTTTGACCACTATCTCGCCTGATGGTAAGCGATGTGGTCTACGGTGAAGCACGCTTGCCTAGTAACCTATTCACTCTTTTCTTAAAGATCCCAAAGTTGTAGCTGTCAGGAAACAAAGACTCCGGAAGGGAATTCCACTCCTTAGCTGTGCGCACAATGAAAGTATTAGCAAAACGCTTTGTGCGTGTGGGTGGGATGTCCATCATGAACCGATGGCGCATGGTCGTACGTCTTGTAGTCCGATGATGGAAAGGGCTAGGAGGAATCAAATTGTGCAATTCCGTCGTCTCCCTGAAATTAAACCGATAAATAAAACTTTTTAACAAAAAAAAACCACCGACTTCCAAATAACAAAACTACAAAGTGAAAAATAACTTTATTTTTGGAAGTCGGTGTCTTTCGTAGGTACCATATTTTTTGCGTTATGGACACCGACTTCCAAAAATAAAGTTATTTTTCACTTTGTAGTTTTGTTATTTGGAAGTCGGTGGTTTTTTTTTTGTTAAAAAGTTTTATTTATCGGTTTAATTTACGAACTTCAAAACAAACTGGAATTCAAAAAGAAATAATCAGTTCTATCACGGATAATATAATACTAACATACAGATGTCTCACCCCATACAAAGAAACCGTGCCGACCTAACTAGCGCTTTTCGTCTGATTAAGCTGATTATTTTTCTAAGATCATCGTTTGCGTTCGGTTCCGTGCCACGACGTGTTAGCAGCGACTTGCAAGTAAAAGGGTTTACACGGTTCGGAAATACCTTTTTTTTAATACAGCGACGACTTTTTATAGTATTGTTTGCACGTTTTTACTGTTTAAATGTACCAAAATGTGTTATGAAACAAATTTAATAAATCAAGTGGATGCCTTAGAAATTTAAAACCGTGCCGTCTATTGGAATCAATTTTAAAAGATCCATTCAAATAATCATTGAAATGTGAATTAAGAGCTTAATATTCTTTAATATTGTGTTTAGGAGAGTTAATTAAACGAGAACATATATTTTTTTTAATTTTCTCTAGAAAATAATAAAAAATAATACAAAATTCAATAACAAATCGAAGCTTATCACGGCATCTAAAGTCGTCACAATCTAAGAAGTCCGTTGACGTTTCTCATTTTACATGCTGCGATAACTTTATACGTAAGATATTGAAAAATCAAATTTATAATCCTAATTAATTACTATATACCCATACCATACCCATACACTATAACAGCGAGTACCATTCGCAAGCATCAAGTTTAATTATTATTAAGTATTTTTATAGCTGTCAAAACGGGTCTTTTATTTTTTGACAACTTGAGAGCAATTTATTTAAACCAAACATTGTTTCTTCTTATTGTTTATTAACAAAAAATGAAGCGAAATTATTTTTCCTTGACGGTGAAAAGATAAACTATGATTCGTGATTCACGTCGGACGCAAATGCACGGCCACCCGTGCATATGAAAAGTTAAGGGCGGGAACTGAAAGACCAGAGTCTTATTCGTGTTATATCTGACATTCGTGAACAATGAACGAACCTACATTACATTTTTACATTACAGGACGAAAACAGTTTTGTTATCTCGTAGTTTAAGTCACTTGTGATGCACGAACAAATCGTTGTTATCAATTTGGCGAGCTATTGTTCGACGGCCTATACTTACCGACCCACTATCTTAATTTTTTTTGTCTGTTCTAGGTGTCTTCAATAGCCCATGAGGTCATCCTAGCGTTGTCATTCGGTTTCTTCTATCCGGTGCTACTGGTGGAGTTTGGTGTGCTCGGTGTCATAATGGTGCCACTCACAGCAACGGCTGGTCGTCGCTTCCCAAATGCCTTCAACTTACTCATGTGGCTGGGTTTCTTTATTGGAAATGGTAATTATACAATAAGCTGAATTAATGTACCTAGCGGTAATTAAACACCAAAATTTTACTATCATTTGTGGTGATGAGTCACGCAATATTTTTGTACCTACTTTGGGACTAGGAATAATTTGCGTTCGGTGCGTCATCATCATCATCAACAGCCAATAGCAGTCTACTACTGGCATTGACATAGGCCTCTCCAATTAGACGACATTTGCTTCGATTTTCTGCGACTCTCGCCCAGCTGCTACCAGCTACCCTAACTGCTACCCAGCGAAGATCGTCGCTCCACCTAGCCTGAGGGCCGTCCTGAGGCGTCCTACCTTACGTTTATCAGTTCGCGATCTCCACTCAAGAACACTTCCACCCCAATGTTCATCGGTTCTACGGCTTAATATCCGGCCCATTGCCACTTCAGCTTGCTTATTCTGCGAGCTATGCCAACAACTTTAGTTCTCTGCCGGATCACCTCGTTTCGGATTGGATCCCTTAGAGTGATTATTATTCACCTCTGGAAGTTGGTTTGAATTTTTGGTTAAAAAGTTGTTTTTATAGCCGTGTAGATCAAAAGTGGTGAGGCAGAGGGCAATAGTCCATCTATATTTTTAGGTAATCGATCCATGAAACCTCCCAAACCCATAGCCCAATGTGTTTTGTCTCCATATTCTGCAATAGTCCTGCAACAGCCGGGGATTTTCCTTGGGTGCTCTTGCGTAGTGACTAGTGCAAACAGGGATGATTTACGGTTGATGTCACATTTCCTGATACATGCATCAAAGGCCTCTGCGAGTTAGCTTCGGTCCCTCGCACGCCTTTCAAAGGACTGGAACTCCAGGGTCCCGAGATTGTCAGAGTCATGTAAAAAATAATAATAATGTGGTAGCAGTAGACAAGGGCCTTACTCCGCTATCCTTGGCTAACTAGAACTGACAAAAACCTATACTATTAGATACTAATGGCCGAAGGGAGTTATGGCAGAGCAAGGTGCTTCACGGACACTTCTAACGGGTCCTACATGGCCCCGTAGATCTTTTAGCGTCCTTGGCCTAACTGCGATTTGGTGACCATTTCGGGGAAACTGACAGTTTCGTATTTGCGATTATGGACGAAGTTATGATGACGAACAACTACCGGAAACACCTTGTGAAGGGCGGCACGGTTGACATCTGTCGGGCATGTCACCAGCCGGAGGAATCAATCCGTCACATTATCTCCGGTTGTTCTAATCTGGCTAACGGAGACTATTTGCACAACCATGTATCCAGGATTATCCATCAGAAACTTGATCTTTATTACAATCTTGTAGAATCGGAAGTGCCTTACTTATGTGCCTGACCAAGTTCTCGAAAATGGCAATGTCACGTTGTATTGTGGGATCGGTCTATCACCACTGAAAGGACTATTGTTGCCAATAAGCCTGACATAGTGGTGATAGACCGACTAGAGTGTCGCGCAATGATTGTTGATAAAGCGGTCTTCCATGACGAGAACCTCGTGAAGGCTGAGAGATAAGAAAAGCAAGTATTTTGATCTGGCTCGCGAGGTTGTCGACATGTGGGACGTGAATAAAGCAGTCATTGTGCTGATAGTCGTGACGGCCTATGGCATAATAGCCAAGAGCCTCTACAAACATTGGAGGAGGCTCTCGTTGGGCAGCTGGATCAAGGGCTTGATCCAGAAAACGGTACTCCTGGACACGGCTCGTATTGTTAGGATGTTCTTCTCTCTAGAGCCCTGACCGCCGGTAGCTTGGACCCTATTCCCGATTCCGGTTCCCCTCTATTTGTTTTGAGAATTATTTAAAAATATAATATAATAAGAAATAAGATGAATAAACGACATAATAATAATGCCCTTTATTCTGAATTGTTTGTTTTGTTTTGCATGTGTTATAATATGTCCCGCAATTCAGTGTGCTTTTTGGCAAAGGCCTCCTCTAGCTCTTTCAACTGATTTCTGTCACGAGCCACTCTCCGCCAATTGGGGCCCGCTGTTTATTTCAGCTCGTCCTCCCATCTTCTTATCTGCTTCTCCATGCTGCGTTTACTGCAAGGGGAAAAGCGCAGCAGGGGAGCTTATAATATTATTAGCTACACTATTCAAAATATTCTGCGATCACCATTATGCGAATATTAGACGTAGATAAGTATGCCCTGAAGAAAAAGTTGGTAAAATTTTACGTATGTACCAGTAGGTAGGTGCTATTATTCATTTCCATAATTCATATGTAGGGTTTTTTATATGGGGGCGCGGCAGTGTCCCCAACAAACAAACAAAGGCGCAGCCGTACATACCATCGTTTTCTCGAAGCTAATCGGGACATTTTCGACCCTCCTGTAACTTTGTTGTTGATAAATCTAGAAGCCTGATATTTAACTGTAACTAAGAGAACAATATATAACGATATTCCTATACATTATGACGGCGTTATACAACACCAACAAAAACAACACACACGCACACACACACTAACAACACAAAACAGAACACACAAACACACACACCCACACACTCACACTTAACGTCTCATTAAAGTGTATAATTTTGTTATAAAATAAAAAAAATAAACATCGAAAACATATAAAATAATACAAAAAGTAAAACACCATCGAATTAGTAACAATTTCATATATTTAGTAAGAAAAAAACTTAGGAGTGAAATTTTTACTTGTTTGAGAGTATTACGCTGAACACACGTACCTATCCACTACGCAGTTGCAACTGGTTCGATTCTGACCTAAGCATCCAGGTGTAAACAAAATCCTTTACGACATAAAACTAAGTTTTAATCTGTGGCATTTTGAAAGTTGAAACTATCACGTAATTTACTAGGTTAATTCTAACACAAAATAAATGTAATAAAAAATGATACGTTAACCGCTCGTCTGCGCTCCACGCCTGTTGCGCGAATCCACTGTCGGTAGCACCGTTTCAATGCCGGATTACGAGCAGAAAGAAACAGGCCGAACACAGGCCGTTGCAAGCGTAGGAGACAAAGGACACGTCAGGCTCACAAGGGCTCACGCGCTTAGCCCGTACGGTAAAGCCGGATTACGGATACGTTCGAATGACTGATATCTACACACACAGAAATAAAAATTAACTATCAAAACTATGAAACAAAAAGAGTCTTTCAGATATCAAAGAAAGCGAATCTTTAAAGAATAATTAACAAGAAAACACAATATATACTACTTTATTCTTGAAAACTACACTTAAATGATCTGCGTTGTACACGCGGGACTGCATAAAATGCTCAAAAGAAATAATAACATCAAAATTTTGGCAAGATTCACCAAAAAAATATTTCATTCGTCTACCATATTTTTTTTGTAAAGACATTTTCTTCATCAGATAATTTGACATATATTTTCTGGTCATTCGAAATTTGATAATTCGTATACTGTAACCAGCCAGCTTGTCAAATCAAAAAAAGGCGCTAGGCCAATAAGTCTTGAAGCGATCTGCTACAATTAGAAGAACACAATTATGTCGACCTTTTATGTAAAACCAAGCCCGAATTTTTTTTGTTTGTTACCGAATTATTAAGGTACCTACTGAATAAATTTTCCGAATTGGTTTTAGATACGATCTCACAACTTTTACGGTAGAAGAACAGCTTTGCGAGACACACACACACACACAAACACACGAACAGCTTTGTATTTTTTACATGTTATGTTTTGATTGGATTTATTTATCAAAATCTGTTCAAATAAGATAACTTGGAAATAACGTTCATTTCCGTTATTGGTTTTTCAGCTAATTTTTGTCTTCTTTCAACGACTAAGAATTCGTAACGCTCTTGACAGAGCGGTCGTGCTCGTCATGAAGTGTTGTTAGTATTTGGCAGATGTAATGCGCATCACAATGTCTCGCCACATTTCCCGATTAGAAGTCATCCGAGTACATTCGTGCACTGGACCGCCCACAGTAGACTTTATCTGGCCGGCCCAACGTATGGATGACCTTCTACGCGGTCTAGTGCCTTCCACTCTTCCTTTGACGACCAACTGCCTTGAAACGTGTCCGAAGAAAGTGAGTATTCGGGACTGTACTATTGCGGACAGACGCTGCTTGATGTGAAGTTCTTGGAGTATCGAGATTGTATTATTTTTGTAGGTAGTTTAAAACTATTCTGCCTATCAAAGCCCTTTTCTAGAAAGACAGGAGCTTCCGACGAAAGAAATCTCACCTACTTATCTAAGTACCATCAAGTTTAAAGTAATAACTTATGTTTCAGGAATCCTGTGGAGTCTATACCCAATGGAGTTCTTCGCTCGGCAGAACTGTCCGCCTTCAGAAAACGATAGCTTCTTTATACCAAAGTCATGGACGTGTCCTGAGGTCATTTTGAAACCTAACTGGGCATTCCAGAATCCTCTTCGAATTTTTTATTCAAATTAAAAATGTAATCAATCAATAGGTTACTTTAAAGGTGATAATGTTACTTTTTTCGTTTTGTAAGTAAAATATTTTTAAACAGGTATCTATTTATTTATTACCAGCTGTTGCCCGCGTCAAACTCGGAAATCTAAAAATACACATGGTTTATTTTTTTACGCGGTTCCCTATTTTTACAAGCTTTTATTACTTTGAATTCCATGTGTGTGTCCGGTTACTAGTAATCAATTATTCAAGCACTTCCTGGCATCCAATTAAGCTGAAGTTTGCGTACTTTTGTAGCTTCAGAAACATATATAATAGGGTACTTTAGAGCTTTGTCATTATGGAGCCCGAAGGTGGCCATAGCGACTCTTCAGCCAGACAAGATAGCATAGCTTGATAGTGTATTTGGGCTTATTGTGTGCGTGACAAGTGATATTACATTCAGGTATTTCAGTTCAAAAAGCTTGTTTAAAAAATATTTTTTTTATTAGTACTTATTTTTCTAAAATAAAAGTATCCTTCAGCTATCTGCCATTGAAAATCAGACCAGCCGTTACAGAGATTACCCGGAACAGACAGACCGACCAGACAAAAACAATTTTTTTTTCTTGCGATTACCATTATACAGGATTTTTTTTTCTTATGAGTAGCATAATACAGATTGAGTATTTCAAGTGGGTGTGAATGGCCGAATCCGGAACTATGAGTAGTAGCGAAAACACTCAAAGGAGTCACGAGACCGATTTTGATGAAAACCAAAGCTGCATCATTGGATTTTTTAATCAATATTCCTAGCCAGGCAACGAATCCGTTGATCTTTGAAAAAATATCCACTCTGTATTTTTACAACATCCAATAGTGTCGCTAGTAAGGACCAAATTCTGGGAAATAATGTATTACGGAAAACGAGAAAAGACCACATGTATAACAAAATACTTTTTTATTTTCTTACATATTAAAACTAAAGTTATTAATTGTTCAAATTTATGGTTATTATTTTTAATACCTAGCCGGGTTCGACAACACAATCATTGTGCTACACACATCAAAAGTGTCTTGGGATCAAGTACGTTTTAAAGTATCGCCGCAATTGAGAATTAATCTTTTTTGGATCGTTATTGATTCTTTTTAGTGAATTTCACTATTTCAATAAATAATTTTCTTTAAATTTTAATTCAAATATAAAATCAACTGTCGATCAGGATTTCTATAAACGTGTGTAAATAGCGTTTTTATAAAACCATTACAATTTCTGCATCGGAATTTAAATAAAAAGCTTTTTTACAAAAAAAATACTACCGACTTCCAAATAAGAAAACTACAAAGTGAAAAATAACTTTATTTTTGGAAGTCGGTGTCTTTCGTAGGTACCATTTTTTTGCGTTACGGACCGACTTCCGAAAATAAAGTTATTTTTCACTTTGTAGTTTTCTTATTTGGAAGTCGGTAGTACTTTTTTGTAAAAAAAAATTTTATTTTACACTTTTTAGTTGTACCTACCTAATAGGCAAGTTATTTAGTAAGTTACCTTAACGCCAGAATAGATTAGCCGAATATCGTGAAACTTGAACATAAAGGGTGAAATGAGAGATCTGCGTACCTCTCAAGAGCGTACTGGCGTGATGTTATGTTATGAAATAGTATAAACGATAAACAGACATGCGATTACAGCAGTCCCGAGAGATTTCTCGTTATTTGTTGAAGAGTTCTGTTGTATATCTTCGAAGTTCTTCATCAGATCTTCACCAAATTAAAATGGGACCAATTTCGAAACAGACTCTTTCATACAAAAAAAGAATTTTCAAAATCAGTCCACAATTGACGGAGATATCGGTGAACATAAAAAAAAAAAAACATACACGAAGTCGAACATAGAACCTCCTCCTTTTTGGTAAGTCGGTTAAAAAATGAGTGTCATACTGAATTTCGTCAGTTAATTATTTCGACACGGTCCCAAAAACAATAGTTCGACTTCTCATTGCTTCGACAGAACATATATTCGACTAGCATTAGTCCGACAGATCATACTTCGATAACACGCACCTTCGAAAAACACTACTTAAAATTCTTAAACCATGTGAGAAGCCATTTAAGATTTTTTTTAATTTCATCCCTTAAAGGGGTAAAAAGTGGTGTTAAAGTTTGTATGACTCCGAAAAACAATAGTGTAGCTGCTATTAATGACATACTTCTTAAGAAGTTTGAGGGGTCACAAATACTAGTGCTAGAAGCGGATGAAGCAGTTTACTATCCTGTGGAGTTCCTTAACAGTGTAATCCTTCAAGGCTTCCATCACATAAACTCCTTTTGAAAGTTGGCACACCAGTAATGCTGCTGCGTAATCTTAACCCACCTAAACTATGTAACGGGACTAGACTGCGAGCAACAGCACTGCAAAAATATTTTATAGAAGTCACTGTGATCACTGGATGTGCTTGGGGGAATCAGTTTTCATATCTCGAATACCATTGATACCCTCTGACTATGTCTTTGAGTTTAAGTGATTACTATTCCCCCTTAAGGTCTGCCATGCAATGACCATAAATAAGTCTCAGGTTCAGTCATTAAAGGTGGCAGGAAGCAGATTTAAGGGAAGATTGCTTCTCGCACGGGCAATTCTACGTTGCCTGTTCCAGAGTCAGGACTAATAGTAGCCTGGTCATGTTGGCAACATGCAGAAAAAATACCAATGTTGTATACAAAAAAGTGCTTACATTCTAACTTCCTGATGACGACTTTTTTAACGTAAGCTAATTGGAGTACCTATGTCTAGACTGTACAGTATGGTGCAAAAAAATAGCACCCTATCGGAAGATGCTATCAATTTAGAAAAAAATTTGGCTCCATATATCAATTCTGCATCGAAATTTAGTATAGTTGGATATACATAAAGTTGGAGTTGAGCACCAGACTACTCCTTATAGGCGGAGATGCAAACGCAAAGAGCATCTGGTGGGGAAGTACCAGTGAAGACCCCAGGGGAGAAGAGATGTCCGAGACCCTGTGGGAGTTGGAGCTCTGCCACCGCCATTTACACAGTAAGAGCCATGTGGACGTGACGGCATGTTCGCTCGAGCTTTTTGAAATGATGGACGGCTGGCGAGTTGCTGCTGCACAGGGATAATTAGAACAACAAGGAAGTACAATACAAAGAAGGCAAATTGGGAAACTTTTCAAAATAAATTGGGAGAACAAAAGACAGAAAATAATATTAACGTAAATAATATAAATCAGATAGTAAATAAATATGAACTCAGAGTTCATATTTAAGTACTTTCGGTAGTAAGTTATAAAAAGGTAATTGAAAAGGCTTGTGAAGATGCTATCCCAAAAGTATGTAAGAAAACTAAAATTACCGCTCCGTGGTGGTCCGAGGACCTCGCATCGAAGAAGAAGAGGGTTGCAACTCTGAAGAACCGTGTCCGCAACGCGGCGCCGCACCGGTCCGCAGAGCAATGGTCGTCAATGAGTATCTGAATCTGAAAGCAAAAGAGGAGTACGAGTGCCAAGCCAAAGAAGCCCAAGTCGCAAGCTGGAAAAGCTTCTGCGAGAAACAGGACGGAGAAACCCTGTGGGAGGGAGTCATCAGAGGGACCACCAGAAGACAGGAGGACCTGAACCTGATGAGTGATGGTGCATTTCTAAACCCATAGGAATCAGCAGCCTTACTCGCCGACACGTTCTATCCAAAGGATATAGAGGAAGAGGAGAACGCAGACCACAGGCTCACCAGGGAAGCAGCCAGACGGGTAAATGAATGATGTCATGATCAAAATCATGACCCACCATTTACACCACTGGAGCTGAAAACAGCTGTGGGATGCTTTAACCCGAAGAAAGCCCTCGGAGCGGATGGATTTACGTTAGACATCTGCAGTCGAGCGATCTACCAAGACCTGGACGCTTTCCTTGCCCTGTACAACAAGTGCCTAGAACTGGCACATTTTCCGGATACATGGAAAGAGGCAACGGTGGTAGTCCTCCGAAAACCGGGCAAGGAAAGTTATAAGAACCCCAAGTCATACAGACCGATAGATCTTCTACCGCTATTGGGGAAGGTCCTGGAGAGGATGGTTGTGGCGAGGATCAAGTGGCAGCTGGTGCCGCGGTTTAGTACTCGTCAGTTTGGCTTTATGCCCCAGAAGAGCACCGAGGACGCCCTTTATACTCTAATAAAGCTCGTGCAGAACAAGTTGAGGCTGAAGAAGCTAATAGTCCTGGTGTGATTGGATATAGAAGGGGCCTTCGATAGCGCCTTAGCCGGCAATCAAGGTCAGGCTCGCTGAGGAAAAGTGCCCCGTGAACACCAGAAGACTAATTTACAGCTAACTCGACTGCAGAAAAGTAAGAGTAAGGTATGCTGGGGAGGAGTGCACGAGGGAAACCAACAAGGGCTTTTTGGAACCTAATACTGGACCCGCTACTGCAAGACTTGGAAAAGAGCGGATACTTCGTGCAGGCGTTCGCCGACGATATAGTTTTAGTCGTCGATGATGACACAGCGGCTGAAGTTTCCCGAACTGCCAATGCTGCCATCGCCCATGTTCAGAGTTGGAGCGTCAGAAATAAGTTGAGGTTTGCACCGCACAAAACCTGTGCGATGCTTATAACCAATAAACGTTAGTACGACACGCCAATTCTAACAAGGGCTGTGTCCAGGAATCAATTGGTGGTCCCATCTTTTGGAACCTCATACTGGACCCGTTACTGCAAGACTTGGAAAAGAACGGATACTTCGTGCAGGCGTTCGCCGACGATATAGTTTTAGTCGTTGATGGTGACACAGCGGCTGAAGTCTCCCGAACTGCCAATGCAGCCCTCGCCCATGTTCAGAGTTGGGGCGTCAGAAATAAGTTGAGGTTTGCACCGCACAAAACCTGTGCGTTGCTTATAACCAATAAACGTAAGTACGACACGCCAATTCTGAGCATGACCGGAGTCGACATTGGTATGGTAAGGAATATGAAGGTGCTGGGTTTAACCATCGACGACAGACTAACTTTCAGCGAGCACACCAAAAATGTCTGCAAAAAGGCAGTGGAGGTGTACAAGCAGCCAGGGGAAGATCGGAGCCGCATTATCCCTGTGGCATAATGAGGGTGAAATCCAGAAACTCAAGCTTAGCCTCGCCGCGTACTGCACTGTCTACCAGGCAGAATTACTAGCCATTTGCAAAGCAACGGACGTAATCCTCAAGCGCAAAGAGATGAGCTATGGTTTGTCCAGCAACTCAATGGCAGCATTGCAGACGCTTGCAAGCCATGGCTCTCTCCATTCCCTAGCGGTCCGCACACGAGCCAACTTGGCTCGGGCGTTGGACAAGAAAGATGTGTCTTTCTTTTGGGTCAAGGCCCACGCGGGCTTGCTGGGGAATGAGCGCGCAAACGAGTTGGCAAAGAAAGCGGCATTGTCGTTATGTAGGAAGCCGGACTATGACCAGTGTCCGGTTTCATTCATCAGGCGACAAATCCAACTGGATTCGCTTGGTGAGTGGAATCGGAGATATGTGACGGGCGAGACGGCCTCGGTGACGAAAATGTTTCTTCCGGACGCCGTGGCTGCCTATCGTATTGTACGACGGGTGAGGCCCACAGGCGTATTCACGCAAGTCCTAACAGGGCACGGTGGGTTCTCAGAATACTTGAATCGTTTCAAGTGTAAGGAGAGGCCATCGTGCACCTGCGACCCAAACGTCGCGGAATCAGTCCCGCATATCATCCTAGAATATCCGGTGTATGCCAAAGAGGGAATTAAGTAAGCGACAACGGAAGCGTTTAAAAATAAACTTTATTTGATCCCAGTTACAGCAAGACAGTAATAGCTTAATTCTAAAAAATGTTGATCTTATATACTAATCTTATTGCTAACCAATCATCTCTGCTAATGACGCATGTCCTAGATATTATATGCTGACATATAGCTGTTATTCTAATATAATATAATTATTGGCTGATGAAGCTAATATTGGGGGATTGGGGTTCCTTAACTCCTCCCTCCCTAAGAGAGAAATTATCCGAAGGCGTCGCAGATGACTTCGGAGAATTTCGGCAAAAACGAAAAACATTTAATTTGTATGAGATGACGACAATAATTATTATGATAATGATATACTCTAAAATGGTCCATACGCTAATTTCTATTGTCACTATTTGGGTTGTATCGTCACTTTCACTAAATTTGGCACTTTGTAACAATTCTTTCACGTCACTAAAGTCCACGTTTCTTAGGTCGACCTTCTCCGTCCTTGTCTGTATGTCTTGTTGAAGCTCTGGCATCTCGACCAATGGGAGCTTGAAACTGGAAATTGTAGTGTTTGTGGCGGCACCAACAATTACTCCTCCTATTTGCGCCTCGGATTGTTGACTCAGTGTCACGATATAGGTCCCAAAGATGTTGTATTTGCGGATTTCCTCATTGCAGTTTTCGGTCATGATCAGGTTGTCCTCTGTGTAGACCAACCATTGGCTATCCGTTATCTTCTGCACCTTAGGCTTTTCTATCTTGATACGATTCTTTACGCAGCTATTGTAGTTATTCTTCATCAACATAATTTGTTCTATACAGGTCTCGACTGGATTCTGAGCTAAATTACTTTCATCACAAAGAAATCTGTCATTTTCAATTTCAGTACATGAGTTTACCACGGGCATGTATTTCAATCGATTCACCATTAGGTAAGGGTATTTGGGAATAATGGTAAAAGTGTCTGGAGAATGGAAAATAGGAATAGGAATAACCTTATAATAATTATATGTTTCGTTGTCTATTAGAGGGACTTCTAACACAAATACTAATCTATTGTTATTTAAATATGATTTGACTATGATATTACGTTCTAGTTTTATTAAATTACTTTTACTAACTGGATATATTGTCCTAGCATGTTTACTAATTGTTTCTAAACTGCTGTACAGTTCTGTGCTATTTATAATAGACTGGTGCAAAACATTTAGTTTGCTAAAGGCGATTGCGGACTCTATTTCTTGTATGTTCTCATAACAAGTTCGAAAGTTGCTTAAAATTTGGTACATAGTATCTATTATTCGTAGTAACTTGTTAAATTTGAATTCATTTTCAGCTAGTTTTTCTATGCCATTAGTGTGTGAGCCTAATCTTTTAATATTTGAATTTATGATTTCTGAGTCATTAACTAATTTATCGAAAGCTTTTTGCATTGATGACACTTTACGTTCGACTGCATGTTCTCTATTCTGGAGTAAAACGATTTCCTTATCATATTTAATTGCATCGTCTTCATCTAAATTACCAGATATAGCTTTTACAAATGAGCCCAGAGGGTTGAACAAAGCTCGTTTGTTTCTATGATTAAGGGGTAAAATTTGATATAATTTATCTTTAGTAAGTCTTATTAAATACTCGATTTGGTTTTCTATACCTAAAGTTTCATTACTTAATTTGCTTTCTATAATTTTCGATTTCATATTGCTAAAATCGCGAATATTATTATCTATTTGTAAGCTTAAGGATTCTAAATCTAAAATCTTAAATATAGTCCAATAATTATTCTTCTTCACCGCTACTCCCATCTTCAACGACGCTATCCCCGGATTCCGAGTGAAGTTCTGGAGTTCCAGCGTGAATCCTGACATCACTAGTACCAGAAGTACTAGGCATGACCTGTGGAGGACGTTTTACATTTTTTATCGCCACTCTAGTTGGTCTTTTATTTAATTCTACAGGCACTATATTACGTTCGGTTTCACCAGTGATTTCGGCTTTTTCATAGCGAGGTTTTTCCTTAGCTTTCCTAGTCCTAGTATTCTTCATGTAAATAGTATCTCCTGTCTTAAGGACTGGTGTTTCTTCACCTCCTTTCTTATCTCTTACCTTAAGTTTATCTGTGTTTAATTTATCTGTTACAAATTCGTTTAGTACTTTGAGACGTTTCCTATGATCTAATAATAATTTCTGAGTTAAATTTTTCTCCCTATCGACATTAAATACATTTCCGGCATCGGTATGCCCAAAGACTAGTTCAAAAGGCGTAAAATCTGTCGCTGAGTGTATGGTGTTATTATATGCCATAATAGCATACGTCATAACGGAAGCTGCATCTAAATCGTTTTTTTTCATATTTTGCTAATCGGTAAATTTCGATGATAGTAGAATGGAATCTCTCGACTATTGCCATAGAACTGGGATTGTTTGGAGTCCCTATGTGCAATTCTATTTTGTATAGACTTAACATTTCCTTAATTAACATGTTATTAAATTCTGTCCCTGAATCACAACTTATTCTACTGGGCAATCCATAAATACTCAAATATTTAATTAATGCTCTAACTATCTCTGGTGTACTCCTATTAGGTACCTCTATTGCCTGTGCTAATTTACTAAAAGCATCTACAATAGTTAAATAATATTTTCCTTCAATGTATAATAGATCCATAAAAGCTTCTTGGAATGGACTACTCTGAGTTTGGGTTAACTGAATTTGAGGTTTAATGGGCTTTCTATCGTACTTCATTTTTCTACACATTTCGCAGCTGTTAATAACTGTTGTAACTATTTCTTTCATGTTTGGCCACCAATAATATCTCTTAAGTTTAGCTAAAGTTTCCCTAATGCCTCTATGACAGGTTTTCCCGTCGTGGTATTTCATAATAACTTCTTTCTGATCCTCTTCTGACTCTGTCAAATTGATCACTCTTTCTGTACATTCTGTTAACTTAACTGAACCCTTTTTAAACAAGTTAATAACCATGTTTGAAAAAGATTTTCTAAACGATGGATGTTCAAAATAAATATGATATTTATGTTTAGGATCTATATATTCTTTTAGAAAGTCTTTAACTAATTTGTCATTATTTGTTGGTAAGTGAACTTCAAAAATTTTCTGTTTATTATTAGAAATATCCTTTACTGTCAATTTATCTTTAAACCATGAGTGAACTAAAATTTGTCTAGCTTTAGTATCTACAGCTTCATTTAAAATAGGAATACCTTCATGTTCCCTATTTGAAACTGAATTAGCTGTGACGCCATCATCAGAATCCGAAAGTTCTATCGTTTCTATGGGCGTTTCGTCAAATTGCAGCTCTTCATCTATAATTTTTTGTATTCGCTCTTTCCTATCACCTACGTTAACAAATATCGAATCTAAATCGTCGTTAATTGCATTAATTTTAATCCTAGATAAGGCATCTGCATTTGTATTTTGAGGCCCTTTCTTGTACTTAACCTCGTAGTCATATTCCTCTAAGCGTAAACGCCAACGCGTGAGCTTACTGTTGGGTTCTTTTAATGAATATAGCCATGCTAATGGTCTATGGTCTGTAAAGATAGTAAATTTATTGCCATATAGATAAGGCCTAAAATGCTTAACTGCCCATATTATGGCTAAAAGCTCCTTCTCAATAGTACTGTATTTTACTTCTGTGTCACTCAGAGTCCTGCTAGCATATGCTACTGGCTTGTCTGAGCCTATTGATCCTTGTGACAATACAGCCCCAATTGCAAAATTCGATGCGTCGGTAGTTAAAATAAAACTTTTACTAAAATCGGGATACTGTAATAAAGGTGCGTTTGTTAAAAGTTTTTTACATGTTTCAAAACATTCCCTATACTCCTCATTAATAATTATTTTACGACCTTTCTTTAAACAAGCTGTTAAAGGTCTAGTTATTTTTGCAAAATCTTTGATGAATTTCCTATAATAACCAATGAGTCCTAAAAAGCTTTTTATTTGTGTAACTGTTTCTGGAATAGGATATCTTAAGATTGCATCAATTTTATCATTATTTGGCTTCAATCCTTCACTTGTAATAGTGTGCCCTAAGTAAAGAACTTCCTTTCTAAGAAAATGTGATTTGTCGAGTTGTATTTTTAAATTTGTCGCCCGAAAACGATCAAAAACTGCTCTAAGTTTTTCTACATGCTGAGTCAGCGATTTAGAAAAAATTATGACGTCATCAAGGTATACCAGGCAATGTAAGCCCTGGAGACCTCTTAGAACGTTATCCATAGCCCTCTGAAATGTTGCAGGTGCTGTTTTTAACCCAAACGGCATCCTGTTAAATTCATAATGTCCTGAAGGTGTACTGAAAGCTGTTTTCGCCCTATCTTCTTTCTGGACCTCGATTTGATGGTATCCACTAGCTAAATCTAAGGTAGTAAAATAGGTACTATTGCCTAGCATATCAAATAAATCATTTATGTTGGGCAAAGGGTATTTGTCATCGGTAGTAATTTCATTGAGACGTCTATAATCGACTACCATCCTCCATTTTTGCTGTCCTGATGAATCTAATTTTTTTGGCACTAAATGTACGGGAGCACTCCAGGGGGAGTGTGATTCCTGGATGATATTGTCCCTTAACATTTTATCTACCTGATTCCTAATTTCTTTCGATTGAATGGGAGGTAACCTATGTGCTTTAATATTTATAGGATCTTCATTCCTTGTTCTAATTCTATGTTTTACTTGATTTGTAAACGTTAATGGAATATTCTCACAATAAAATATGTCCTTATACTCATTACATAGCCCTTCGATGGTTTTACGTTCCTCAGAATTCATGTGGTCTAACTGTAATTTTTTTAAATTATCTGTTAGCATCCTATCTATTTCTATGTTATTTTCTGTAAAATTAATGTGAACAGATGGGTTCTGCCTGTAAGGTTCGACCGTAAAAGGTCCTGTTACCACTAAGGTTCTGGTTTCATCCGTATAATTCTGAATAACGGTTGATGCGTAACCTTTAATACACTTAACTAATGCGGTGGGCATTCGAATCCCTTCCGAAAATTGTTTAAATTGTAGTATAGCTTCCCCGTCTAGTAAGTTGACTGGCAATCTAACTCTTAATTCACTACGAGATGGCAATTGATATACCTCTCTCATAGGTGGTGCGTATATTATTGGAATATTCGCATTTTTTAAATGCAAAACTTGACTTTCCATGTTTATTTTTGCCTGTAACTGTTTAAGTAGGTTACTACCTATTAACCCATCATATCTATCATCAACACTGTAAACATAAAATTTATGAAATTCCTTACTGCAAAACGTAGCTGGTAAAGGAATAAATGCCGTTTCGCTATGAACACTCGATGCGTGAGTACTAACAACTTCGAAGGGTTCATATTGCAACCGATCCCTAAAGTACTTGTTTGCAATGTGTGGGCTTATGAAAGACCTAACACTGCCTGTATCTATCATAAACACTGCATTTAATTCTGGTACAACTATGTGTGGTAAGTTAAGACGTTTATTGCAATTAATTTTTATTCGCTCTCTAGGGTAGAGGTGGTTATACAAAAATTTCCCTGTCTGGGATCTTCAGGAATTTCCTGGAACTCATTATTTGAGTTGTCAAAACTTGGTTCGTTATAGCTATGATTATTAGTGTAATTAACACGGCGTGAACTTGTAGTGCGCATAGTAACGTCAGTGTTCGACTTTGAACCCGGCGGAGATGCTTGCGCTGCAAAAGGTGACGTTCGCGGTGCATATGCCGTGGACTGTTGGCTTTGTTGCGCCATCGGAAACTGTGACCTACTTGTCCTATTGTTATGATCATTATTATTTGTCCGATTGAAATTATTTTGATTATAATGTTGCCTATAATTCCTAAACTGCTGCGAATTGTTCATCGTAATTGAACTACTCGTGGCGTTATTCGGTGCAACTGCACTGGATAGGCTCTGCGAATTATACTTCGCACTATTGAAATCGGAAAAAATATTTTTATTAGATCTATTATAATTGCGGTGATCGTTTGTTTTAGAATTATAGACTGATTGAAAGTTCTGTTCTTCTAAAACAATTTTCAACGCGTCTTCCAATGTCGAAACGTCGCGTAAACGAACTAACCTAACTAGGAATGGCGGTAAATTGAATAGAAAAACATTCATCGCCCTATTACTGTAGATTATCTGCTTAGCCTTCCGTAAAGAGTCATCAGCAATAGTCTCTGATATTTTGGAAAATAAAATGCTTCTCATATGCTGTATCCTATGACACAAATCTAAGTAACTTTCACCTTTGTTAATTTTACAGGATTCTAACTCCATTGCTAGACAATCTTCAGTACGTGGGTCGCCAAAGTGTTGATTTAACAGCATTTTTAGCTCATCCCACGTATTTATAGAGTCCCTTTCGCCTACCAAACTAGCTGCTTCGCCTGTTAATCTACTTGTTACTACATGAAATAAATAATTGTTTTGTACAACGCTCCCTTGGAATGTTGTTAAAATGTATTCACATTTTTTAATAAATAAGGGTAACGCTCTAACATCGCCATTAAATACTGGAATTATGTTTACCATCTCTTGCGGAACACGGTTTATACCTTCCATTATGAAGTGAAATAACGAAGCTTCACAAAAAGTAAGCACAAAAATTAATAAATTATCCCTAACTATTTACTACAACTAACAATCTATAAAATATTATTACGGCGTTGTCCAATCCCTAATAATACACACAACATAGATTAATACAAGGTTGGGATGCAAATGGAAGAGCTGAGAGGAAGGTGAAAAGATTTACTCACAATTCCGCAGCTATCTTCATGATCCCTGAATTACTGCTTGGCTCCTGGTCCTCTCCTGGCTTGATGTGGCTTCTTAATGTATTTGTTTGTTCGGTGATCTCTGCTGAACCGTTGAAACGGACGTCGGCTGCTTCCCGTAGATGTGGATACGTGACAGACTGACTACAGAGATCCTACCGGCTGCGCCAATTAAGTAAGCGACAACGGAAGAGTTTAAAAATAAACTTTATATGATCCCAGTTACAGCAAGACAGTAATAGCTTAATTCTAAAAAATGTTGATCTTATATACTAATCTTATTGCTAACCAATCATCTCTGCTAATGACGCATGTCCTAGATATTATATGCTGACATATAGCTGTTATTCTAATATAATATAATTATTGGCTGATGAAGCTAATATTGGGGGATTGGGGTTCCTTAACTAGCGCTACAACCTGGAACAGGAGTTGGGTGTGGAACTGCATAGGGAAAACGTTCGAGAAGTTATGTCGGGCAAAAATCGTAATATTCTAATAGACTACTGTGTGAATATAGCCAAGAAAGTGATTAGTAAAAATAAAACTTGAAAAGACAACCATGTTACTTTTATATTATGTAGATAGTTCAGTAAACATATGAAAAAAGCACAATAATTGTAAAATAGCATAAGCAGTAGGATAAGACAAAATGTAATTTATTTTAAAGTAGATTTATTAAATCAGTGTATAATGATGTATAGCAAATAAGATTGAGTACCTACAATAATTAGCTATCACATTCACGGAAATCCACGTCGCGTCTTTCATCTCGCACGTGATTGGTCGACTGATAGGATCTAAACCTTTGCCTTGCCTAATCCACTTACGTAATAAGACTGCGGGAAAAGGTAACGGTTTATTTAGTAACTCTCTTTAAAACAACCATGTTTTCTTATTAAATAATTAGTTTCAAATAGAAATAAAATCAAATAGAATACAAAATCAATCACCAATAAAAAATCATTTGGTAGGTAACTATCTACGTACTTTGTTTTTTTACCAAATCCTGTTATAAATTAGAATCTTACTTATCGAACTTGTATGTAGATTCTAAAATCGAGTTCACAAACACGTCTGACCTGAAATGTTATAATCTCAAGGGAATCCTCTAAACAAAGATTGGATAGAGATATTGTTTAAAGTTTAGTTTTTTTTTGTGTTTTATTGAGTAAACAGTTGGCGTACATTTTTAGTAAGGTTATTTTATCAGTGAATATAGTAACCTGACCTAATATTATAAAAAAATACAACCGACAACGAAGTCGGTGTTCCTGTTTACATATGTACATATTTCTGACTTGTTTGTCTTACTTGCACTTTTAGATAATTAATTAAAGATAAATATTTAATTTTTTTGCATTAATATATTGCTTACTATTATCTGGACGCCTCGAAAATTCGCAAAAGTCCTTGTGTATGGCTGTCCGAATTAGAGAAGTCCTACTGTATTTAATTTGTATTTATAATACATAAATGTATGAGCATTTTTTGAGTTATTTTCTGTTTAATAAGTTGGCCAATTGACTACTCGCTCCCTACCACTCCCAAACAAGCCGCATTATAAAATAGCGTGCAATAAGCTCAATCGTTCGAATTTGGCCATGGAAACCAAAGCTTCGGACTCTCAACGGTCAGGTATGTTTGATTAAATATTCCTGTTGCTCTTGATATGTTAGTACAAATATTTGTCTAGTTAAAATAAAATTTCAAAAATCACAAGTAAATGAAATCCTTGTAATCAATCTTCTTAATAATTAACAAATATTTGTCAAAAGCAGCGGTGGCCCAGAGGTAACAGCTGCGAATTAAAAGTTGTAGGTCGTGGGTTCAAACCCAGAAAAGTGCTTTACTTTGTGAACATAATAATAATAATAATTACAACTCTCGGATTCCATACACCTTCGATCCCTTTCCTCAACCGAAACTTACAAGTATTTGGGTATGTCGGAAGCATTAGGCATCAATGCTAGTGACGTGAAACAGTCGTTGAGGGAACGCTTCTTTGGCCGCCTGAAAAAAGTACTAAATAGTCTTTTATCAGGCGGAAACAAGGTGCGTGCCTTCAACGGTTGGGTCATGCCGGTGTTGATGTACTCTTTCGGCATACTCAAATGGACTCAGACAGAACTTGACGCCCTGGATAGGAGGGTCCGCGCGCTGCTTACCGCAAATCGTATGCATCACCCACGATCATCGGTTATGAGACTGTATATCCCGCGGAAGTGCGGCGGTCGTGGCTTTTTAAATGCTAGGACCCTGCACAACCGCGAGGTATGCAGTCTTAGGGAATACTTCCAGGCCGCCGACGTGGGTATGCATCGAGATGTGGTAGCGGTGGACAAGGGCCTTACCCCGCTCTCCTTGGCTAACGAGAACTGGCGCAAACCTATAGTATTAGATACTAATGACCGCAGGGAGGTATGGCAGAGCAAGGAGCTTCACGGACGCTTCTACCGGGTCCTACATGGGCCCGATGTAGATCTTTTAGCGTCCGTGGCCTGGCTGCGATTTGGTGACCTTTTCGGGGAAACCGAAGGTTTTGTCTTTGCGATTATGGACGAAGTTATGATGACGAACAACTACCGGAAATACATTGTGAAGGACGGCACGGTTGACATCTGTCGGGCATGTCACCGACCGGGGGAATCAATCCGTCACATTATCTCCGGTTGTTCTAGTCTGGCTAACGGAGACTATTTGCATAGACACAACCTTGTAGCCAGGATTATCCATCAGCAACTTGCTCTAAAATACAATCTTGTGGCATCGGAAGTGCCTTACTATAGGTATGTGCCCGACCCAGTTCTCGAAAATGGCAATGTCACGTTGTATTGGGATCGGTCTATCATCACTGACAGGACTATTGTTGCCAATAAGCCTGACATAGTGGTGATAGACCGACTAGAGCGTCGCGCAATGATTGTTGATATAGCGGTCCCCCATGACGAGAACCTCGTGAAGGCTGAGAGAGATAAGAAAAGCAAGTATCTTGATCTGGCTCGCGAGGTTGTCGACATGTGGGATGTGAATACAGCAGTCATTGTGCCGATAGTCGTGACGGCCAATGGCATAATAGCCAAGAGCCTCGACGATCATCTGAGGAGGCTCTCGTTGGGCAGCTGGATCAAGGGCTTGATCCAGAAAGCGGTACTCTTGGACACGGCGCGCATAGTCAGGAGATTCCTCTCTCAGGAGCCCTGACCACCGGTAGCTTGGACCCTGTTCCCGATACCGGTGGGCTACTATTTTTGTATTTTTAAATGTTTTTTTATTTTATTTTTATAGAATAATATTTAAAAATATAAAAGTATGTTTATAAAATAAATAAATGGAATAATAATTAAACCGTTTATTCCCAAAAGATAATTACATTAAATATAAATTAAAAAAGACATTCATAAATTAAACTCATAACATGCTGAGAAATAATTACATTAAATTAAAAACATTCATAAAATAAGTCATAAATAATAATTGAATAAAATAAAATAATCAAATAATAAGTAAACAAATATGTCTAAATCAGTTACAAATGTCCTATAAGTTATTTATTGGGTGCCCAATTTAGGGCGAAGGCCTCCTCCATCTTATGCCATTCCTCTCTGTCCTGGGCTATTCTAGTCCAGGTGGGGCCGGCCACAGCCGCAATATCGTCGCACCACCGGCGCCTGATTCTGCCTCGGGTGCGTGGTGCATCTCGTGGGTACCAATGGAGAATCTTTTTACTCCAACATCCATCTGTGGCTCTGGCTATGTGTTCTGCCCATCGCCATTTCAACTTGCAAGCTAATTCCCCAGCATCTATTATTTTAGTGCATACTCGTATGTCCTCCGATCTTTTTCGGTCTCGGAGTTTGATTCCTAACATACTTCTCTCCATTGCTCGTTGGAAGGCTCGGAGTTTGTTAGTGACTGCGTTTGTTAGTGTCCAACTTTGACAACCGTAGAGTAGGTAATGTAATAGTGTCCATTGCTTTCTTTTTCAGGCGAATAGGAATGCGGGATTTAAATACGTCTTTCAACGACCAATGTCTTCTCCATGCATTCTTTATCCTGCGATCTACTTCAGTTTCAGTAGGTTTATTAAATGAAATATTTTGCCCAAGATAAACACAATTGTCTACGTATGCGATTGGTCTGTCCTGTATCGCTGTTGGTACTCTTATGCCATTAGTAAAGAGACATGTTTTTTCATCGTTCATGTGAAGACCGCATTTTCGGCTCTTCTTATCTAATGACTTCAACATGCGTTCAAGATCTGAGTGTGTTTCGCTTAGTAGAACAATATCATCCGCGAAACGGAGATGGTTTCAACTCGCCGTTTATGCTGATACCGACATTGTGCCAATCTAACTGTCTGAATATGTGCTCCAGAACCGCGTTAAACAAGCTAGTTGAAATGGGATCTCCCTGTCTTACTCCTTTTTTGATGTTAAATGGCTCTCCTTTTTTCTCCAATTTTATGACTGCTTTGCTGTTCTTATAAATCTCTTTCAACATTTTTAAATATTTTAAATTAACTCCTTGTTCACGAAGAGAGTACCATAGAGATTTATGGAAGATAGAGTCAAATGCCTTGGAGTAGTCCACGAAGGTTATGTAGAGCTCTTTATTGTGTTCATTTTACTACTCGATTAGTTGTGTTATCGTGAATATGTAGTCGTTTGTAGAGAAACGACGAAGAAATGTTGTGAACATTCGTACAAAAAATCGAAGACATGTGACATCCACAAATCCGGACTGGCCCCGCATGGTGGATTACGGACCATTCTCTCTCACAAAGAGGAGGCCTGTGTCCAAGCAGTAGAAACATTAAAAAATGCAGATGATGATATGTCTAGCATTACACATTACATAGATATGTAAATATCACAAAGTTGCATTGACATTCGACGAGTGGACCGCATTCAATTTCCACATCTTTAAAAACCGGCCGAGTGCGAATCGGACTCGTGCATGAAGGGTTCCGTGCCATTATCGCAAAAAAGCGGTAAAAAACACGTTTGTTGTTTGGAAACCCTACTTAAATAATTATTTCATTCTGTTTTTAGTATTTGTTGTTATAGCGGCAACAGAAATACATCGTCTGTGTAAATTTCAAATGTCTAGCTATCACGGTTCATGAGATACAGCTTGTTGACAAACAGACAGACAGACGGACACTGGAGTCTTAGTAATAGGGTCCCGTTTTTACCCTTACGTACGGAACCCTAAAAATGAAAAAAAATATTTTACAACGTTGGTCTTAATCGCATGCGTGGATCAATGCCAGCAGAGTTATGCAATTCTCTGATTCAGACTAGGTTGGTTTTATACGATGTCTCTTTTAATACGATGTGACTGACCTATCAAACTCAGATGATCTTCCTATGACTTGCAACTGATAGAGCAAGTATCATATGCAAAATAGGTCGACTTTTGCCTTTATACCATCAAGATTGTCTTGCTTACGGGATAGTTTTAGCTATTTCCGACGTGTTATGTAACAAATAATATTACCATCTTGCACCAACAGAATCGATTAATAATGTAAATGAAGTGGTTCGTTTTTTTTCTGTTTGCGAAAGCGTCACTAAAAATGTTAAAAAATCATATATAGGTTTTGAAATCCGGATTTCATTTCAAAAACCACACTTATCCATACTGTTACGAGCTAGGGTTCAGGGATAAATTATTAAAACAGCACACTTAATTAATCAGTCTTTATTACTCAAACACTTTTTAAACAATGTTATTATTTCACACTATTTCTCTTGGTATCGCTTCGTATAGCTTCCAAATTGAAACTGACCCATGACGAAGACGACCGCCCTTTAAATAGCACGTTCCATAACGTTCTAGATACGTCGAGAACTTTCCAGGATATTAGATTCTCGAACCCAGTGTTCCCGAAGCGACGAGATTTTTCCAGAATGATCGGCTCGAACCTTCTGGAAAGTTTGATGCGACACGAGTTTTCGAGAAGATTATTTCTGCTATCCGCTACGAGATGGCGCTACTAGCTAGTACTAGTTCTTCCTCTCATCACTAGATGGCGTTGCCTTATCTTGAAGCATTGCCTTCCTCTTAGAAATGCTCGTCCCGATCATTGTTAGACTCACATGCCAATCGATCCACAGGAACAACTTTTAGTGCACCTCGTGGTCTAGACGTCCCGATCCCAGTGCTTGCAACTTGTGCGATGTTCCTTTACTGTGTTATGCAACCATATCAGGTTATGCAACCATACCAGAGATCCTGTATCTTCCGATCGTAGCGGGTCTTCATCCTCTCAGACATCTGTTGACCTGTCTGTCTGATATGCTCTATACATCATTCATCCTGTTCTGTAGTTCATTCGCATAATCTATTTAACTACGTGGAGACTCAGGTGGGATAGCAGTGATTACCTCTGCAGGTAGTTCACTTCTGAAATTAGCAAAAGCTGGTATTACTATTGTGCTTTCATGAACAGCACTGTGATATGCTAAGAAACATGGTTGAATGTGTTTGTCCCAATCCTTCTGTCTGCTTCCTGCAACCTTTGCCAGATATCTCTCTATCTAGTGATTGGTTGAATCGTTCAACCATCCCGTCTGATCGCGGATGAGAAGCATTAATTCTGGTTTTGTGAGCACCCATAACACGACACGTCTCCTAGACTTCACCTTATACTGTTGAAAGTCGAGCGAGCACAAAGAGCAGTACTTAAGGTTATCCTGGCTTGACCATTGAACTCTATGATAAGTGCATGGTTCTCATCGTTTGACAACTTTTCATCATACAGACAATATTACACAAACATACCTACTGTTTGAAGTACGACCCATCTTTGTACTCTCGTAAAAGAATCAAAACCAATGTGCTCAACAAATCTGTGTAGAAGTAGTCTCTCACATCGTAACTACTGCTTCCTTGGCAATTATTTATATAATAAAAATAGCTTCTGCCAGCGGCTTCGCCCGCGTTAATTTCGAAAATTATCCCAAGAGAACATATTCCCGGGATAAAAACTATCCTATGTGCTTTTCCAGACTATAATCTATCTCTGTGCCAAATTTCATCTAGATCCGTCCAGCCGTTTGAGCGTCAAGAAGTGACAAACATACAAACACCCCCACACACAACACAATCACAAACTTTCGTCTATATCATATTATCACATCGCCCCTCGCACCGCTTGCCCGCTTAACCCGCCGCGCGTATTTATGTCGCTCGAGCTCCATTCAATTTAATCTTGTCGTGATAACTTTTAAATTATGCGTTCAAATTACTTAGTGTAAAAGACAAAGTTTATCTACATTAAATATTTAAAGCGATAAATGTGTCGATTTTGATAAAAGTTTGATAAGTATTCTAAAATGTGAATTGTGAAAAAGTACCCAATTTAATTGTATTTAAAGTTCACTATTTTGGTCATAGTGGCTTCCAAATAAAAGGTAGATGCTGTCGCGGACTTTTATTTAGAACTATTTAAGACAAACAATCCTACGGAACATTATATTAGTGTATCTCCAACGGTTTAGGCAGCGCACGCGAAGATAGCTCTCAGAGGGCAGAATTTTTGCCGACTTACTTGATATTTATCGTTACATTATGACCAAATTACAAAAAATCATTATAAATTGTAGCCTGTGTGTTATTCTGATGTATACCCTATATTACTGTAAAGTTTCACCCAAATCCGTTAAGTAGTTTTTGCGTGAAAGAGTAACAAACATACATCCATCCTCACAAACTTTCGCATTTATAATATTATTATATATATATATATATATAGTAGGATAGGAAATAGGATAAATTCTTCCCTAAAAATAGATTCTCTTACAAAAGCCAAATGTAAGCAAATACTCACCACGTACTTGTTGAACCACGATTACGACAGGACAGAAAATCTACTAAGCGTGCAAAGATGATGTTGTCTTCAGTCAGCCACTCTACTGTATTATGACCCCCACACAATCACTATAACGACCCCCACACAACACTATAATGACCTCCACACAACACCATAACTACAACCACACCTCATAAAAATAAATTTAATAATTTTATTAATATTTTACTATAATTTAATAATAATTCTATAATATTTTATTAATATTCCAATAGTAATTTAAAAATAAATTTAATAAAATATCAATAATAATTTAATAATATTTTTTATAATAATTATTTCCTTTTAAGTATTTTAGTTACTGTATTCCTTCTTTTTTTCTTGTCCTTTACCAAAGGTCAATATTTGTAAATAAATTGATTAATAATCGAAGATTTGTGGAGGGGGGGGGGGCGCTGGTAATCTTTGTGACAGGATTTCCTATTGCAGATACCAGTCTCCCACAAAGGATTTATCAAATAATGTTGCACTTTTATGTAATAGTTTGTAAGACACCTTTATGGAAGAGAAATAAATATTTATGTTATGTTATGATATTTCAGAGTCGAAGTTCCCGACAAAACACTTCATCAGCCACCGTAGAGGCTTCTTGATTAGGGATTACAAACACTATTTATTCCCACTTTTGCTTTTAGAAAAAGGCCCAGCAACATCTAATGCTATATTTTCCCACGGGGCACCAACATTGTAGGCCTTTAGTGCACTTCTGCTACAAGTGTGTGGTCCGTTCGCAGCCGCACAACTTATGCATTTGCGGCACCATTCTTCAATGTTCCCTCGACAATGGATCCAGTAAAATCGACCAAGAGCATCGTGTTTGATGTGACACTGCACCCTTCTGACAGCCCGAGCCGTCCAGATTTTAACCCACCGGCGCGATGTTGGGCCCTCAAGCGGCTCAATCGAGATATTTTGCAGCTGCCAACGTCTTGGCGTGGCTGGAAGATGCTCATTCCCAGGGGATCTCACCCTATCCGGAAGAAGAAGCAGCTTGGTTCTGGGACAGGATGACGTCGTTTTGTGACGCTTCCATGCCCCATGTCAAGTGCGCCCGGCATCCGGGTGCGGTTACTGGTGGTCAGAAGATATCGCGCAGTTACGCGTCTTATGTCTTAGTTCCCGACGCCAGTATCAACGCACCCGACGAAGAAGGCAGCCAAGAGCAGAGGTGGAGGAAATAGCCAGAACCTACAGAGCGTATCGGGAAGCGACCATGTCACTCCAGCACGCCATTTCGGATACCAGGTCAAGGTCTTGGTGGGAGCTTCTTGAGGGACTGGACGGGGATCCATGAGGGCGACCTTATAAGGTGGTTATGGCCAGGCTACGTCTATGGGTCCCCCCCATCACAGAAGCCATGGATGCGGGGCTGCTGGAGAGAGTAAGCTTTTTCCAGTAGCCAGGGAAGTTCCCTCATCTTTCTTGACCGCTTCAGACTGGACTGGCGAGTTGAGGGTGACTGAAGATGAATTAGACCGAGCCGTTAGATGCATGGGGACTCGAAACACCGCGCCGGGCCCGGATGATATCCCTGGCCACGTGTGTGGTTCCGGAGGGGTCGGTGCTAGGTCCTCCCCTGTGGAATCTCGCGTATGATGCGGTCCTGCGTGTACACCTGCCTGTCGGCGTTAATGTCGTTTGTCATGCAGATGACACCTTGGTGTTAGCCGGCGGGGACACTTTCGACGAGGCCATCCAGCTTGCCGAGCTCGGGGAGGCAAGAGTCGTGGCGTCGATCCGCGAGCTGGGTTTGGAGATAGCGCCTCATAAAACTGAGGCACTATGGTTCCATAAACTGCCGAGGAGCAAGGAGCCACCCAGCTCGTCAGTGACAGTTGGAGATGCGCAAGTTCAGGTGGGTCGATACATTAAGTATCACTCTTTTGTCTTTTATTCACTAAAAACAGTGAATAAAAAGCACTTGTAATCACCCTTTTGGTGTTTGAATTTGGAACACACCAATGGATTCGACCTCCATCTCAATGCTATATAGCCTCCTCGCACAAATTTTGATTTTGATTTTAATCTAGGATATTTATTGAATACTTGTTTGGATTGTAATTCTTATATTAATTGTAATGGTGTTTAATTAATTATAATTATGTTACGTAACGAAGGTGGTCACTGGCCCCTGAAACACAGGTGCTGTTACCCTAGCTCAGGGGTCAGGGTTTCACATTTTTTTGTAAATGTTTGAAGGTAATAAACAATAAATTTATTATTGGTCCCTGTGCTTTTCGCTTAAATCTTTCTGTTTTTCGTAGTTTTTGTATAAAATATAGTATGCAACTCTTGAATAATATGGATTTACATCGAGGGCCATGAATCACTCGCGTCGCTCAGGATTCTACGTTCGTGATTTAGTCGTTAGAATCCTGCACTTGCACGTGATTCATCTATGGCCCTTGCTTTAAATCTGTCTTTTATTCACTAGTTGCATTTACTACTATTGTCACCGCTGCATGACGTCTAGTTCTTGTTTTTCTCTATTCGTTTAATTAATTTTTAGTGGTCGGGTTTTTGTTTTTATAATAATTTGTTTCTAAGATCGATGAAGACTATTATAAGTTTTCTTTATTTATTCTGTATTTTTCTAAGAGTAATCTGAGGGTGCGTATGGCTTCTGTTTTGGTCTGCCCTGAGTGAAACCGAACTGGTTTCTAGTTGTTCTGGACATCGCTGGAAACCGATCACCCAGTATTCTTGCCCAAAATTTAAGTGTGTGGGATATCAACTTTATACTTTTGTTGTATTTCAATTGGCAATGTCAGCCTTGTTCTTGAAAATTAGACACAGGTTACTTTTTCGCTATATATTTTGTTATGTATCAGTATTTTGTTCAGCAGATCTGTGAGCGATGAGAGCGCTTTGTCACCTAGGATTTTCTGGCCCAAGGGATTTATGATACTTTATTTGTAGTAAGGCAAGTGTGACGGTACTTAATAGACCCTAGACTGATAAAAATTTAGTTTTTCCTAAAATGCCCTACATTTAGTATTAAGGTCGGCTCTTTTGATTAAAAAATTCCGTTCCGACTGAAGTGAATACCAAAATATGGTTTTGTTTTGTTTTTAAATTCACAGTTATAAGGTTTTAACTTGAAAGTGGTTTAGAAGGATATAATATAACTAAAGGGATATAAACTAAATTGTTACAATTAACTAAAGCTTGTGTGAGAAACCCTTTATACTAATATATAGAGTATTTAAATCGAGGACCGAATAATGGTGACAGATAGTGAATATACATTCAAGCATTACAACAACAAGTAACTAATTTGGCAGAGAGTTTTATCTCTAGAAGTAACTGGAGTTGATTAGATCAACTCGCCTACAGACAGCCCCATAAAGCGCCCAACCCGCCATTATTTCCTAGGTGTATTAGCTGGTAAGAAGAAATGATGAAACAAAGCACCAGCACACATTTCTGTCTGTTAGCCATAAGGACTATATAAGTAAAACAATAGTGATGTATGAAGTTAATTAAACAAAAGATTTACAAAGTGCATTATTTACCTTAAGGAAGTTAGTTGGTAGAAGCACTACGATTGCGTTAGTAAATACGTTTACTTGAATTACGTTAATGAGTTCATTGACAATAGTCTAGATTTCCCAACAAAGTGACGAGCGACCGCTTTACAGCAGCAAGCACGTCGTACTTGCATATTACAAATTAGATGATTATATTCAGGATAAGAATGCTTGGAAACATGCTGGTCCTGCTCCATAGAGTAATCTTTAGTGTGGACAAAGTCAAACTGGTTGATTTGTATTATATTCATAATTATACTAACGCTTTATTTATATTTATCTACTCTTGTTGTTTTAAAAAAAAATACGACTCGCACACTGTTCTGTTGTTGTTCAATTAGATAATTAACCTATGTTTGCAATATTTGTAAGTATGAGAGAACCATGTTCCTATTTTTCAAGTGAAGGAATTTACCGGTTAGTGCTTGTAATACTTATATATAGTATAGTAGTGCTAGTTGCATCGTCCTCACGTATATGAATTTATTAATGTATGTTCTTTAATATTGTAAAAGCTTTTTTTTTTTAAAGAGTAAGTGTGGAGTTTCTTGTACGTTCTTCTCCATAACAATCTACTTACCCGAATGCACGGTAGAATCAATTGTTATTACTTGTTAATTTTAAGTTTTAACGTTCTAAAGTGCTGCTTAATGGCCTAGTCGAAATAAAAACATTTGACTTTGACTTGACTTGACTTGTACGTGTACTGCTCTGAGCCTAAAACGCAGGTTCTCGAGAGAATCTGCTGCGGCTCCAAGAGTACAAGCTCCCTATGCTCTAGCATGCCTTGCCTAGTCCTAAGACAGGTGTCATTTTTATGCCTAATTGCCTCTGCCATTGAGCGAGACATGCTACCAGAATTACTGGACGCGCGCTACGTAAAATAGCTTTCCCTCGACCCAAATATCCTTTACAAAGACAATACAAAAATAATGCAAGCGTACCGTAGACTCAGTCTGTTGTATAACATCATTGCGATAGGTACTTGCTGTCCGTCGGAGCGGATTTAGTCATCGCTTCTCATGTTCTTAATCTGCCCATTTCGTGGATATACGGGGCCACTAGGAGCGGCAGTCATCCAATATCGTGTCTAGCTAAATAGTGACGATTTAATATTGTCTACAATTGGCTTATTGTGGTTTTAACGAGACAAGTTCCCTAAACGTACATAGACGATGTGATTTGGGGTTCTATGTGAAGCCTACCGTTGGAACCCTGCCCCTTCTCGCTGGATCAGTGCGACAGCAAGTATTACGCAAAGTGTTCTGAGCTAGACCTTCTATAGGAACCAGTATTTGTCAACATGCAATTGGTTGTCCTACGTTCCCAATTAAAGATAGCCATGTAGCCTATTTTATACAAATATTGAATATTAACGAATCCGCTTTCCATGTATGCTATGTCAGTTAACGCTCAATAATGGTCCATAATCAAATGAGTAATTGTGTAGTGTATAAATGATGGAATTCGGCATGTAATTGTGATGGAAGACTTCACCGCTTCCCTAGACCAAAGGTTAGTGACAAATATCTGCCAAGGTGTGTATTAGGAGATAAATACACGGTCACGCCAAGCTAGAATAAAAGAGTACATTAGTGAAGTGTCCCTACCTATGTAATGCAATGATTAAAAACTTACCCAATCATTCTGGCACTCAATCACACAATATTAATACGAGATCAGACTTAATTATAATTTACTTATTGATTAGCACTCGTTTCTATGATAGCTACCACGACATGACTTTCGACTGTTGATTCCTAAAACTATACCCTATGTTTTTCCGTTTCCTGCTGTCAAAACGCAAACATCACAGTATTTCTGCTCCGAAATAAACCTAAATAAAAATAGTAAAAAGTCACTGTCCTCCAATTAAATCGCGTCCAAACAAAGAACCAAGTTAAACTTAGTGCTGGAAGTCATCATTGTCGTGCACCTGTTGGGATTCACAAAAGTACGAGACACAAAAAACCGACGAACATTTGAGGTTAGAATTCATTTAATAAAACCTACCCACCACTGCTCATTATCGAAGTCTGTCAATGTCACAACTGTCAAGCAAGTGTTCTCAAAGTCAAACTGACTGTGTCTCAAATTCAAACTGACAATACAAATGTCAGTGTCATCATAATGTTGCCAACGAAGAAAAGTTAAATTAACATTATAATAAAAACGTTCCATTACACGCAACGAAAATAATAAGGATGGAAGATCAATTTGAACTTTTATTTAATAAAATGAAAATTGATATACAAATCAAACAATAGAACTAACAGATTCAATAAGTAACACAATTATGGAGAAAATAGATGAAAAATTAAAGCCTTTATTAGAAGAAAATAAAAATTTGAAAATTAAGGCGGAAAGCATGCAAAAGAAGACAGATTTTATGGAGAGAAACAGGAAAAGCAATAACATAATAATATATGGGTTAAAAGAAGAGGAAAAGTCTACAACTGAACTAATTAAAAATGTGAACAAAAGTTTTATGGACGAATTAAAAATTACAATAGAAGACTATGAAATAAATAAAATTTATCGAATTGGAAAAGCAAACAATGGCGAGAAACCGAGGCCTACTCTGCTTTCATTTGTGAGTGGCTGGAAAAAAAGCGACTTTATGAAAAACAAAAAGAAACTGAAGGAGTTATATGTCGCGGAATATTTACCCAAGGAAATTTTAGAAAAAAGGATAGCACTTCTACCAAAGTTAATAGAAGAAAGAAATAGAGGAAACGTTGCCTGTATAAAATTCGATAAACTTATAGTCAAAGAAAACACCTACACCAAAGACAAACGAAAGAGGGAATTGTCTACCTCCCCACAAAATTATTTACAGCCGAGAAAACATCTGACTTTCACAAATGCATTTGAAAAGATGAGGGTTCGGTCTAACTCTCGTTCAACCACCTCAACAAACCAGAAAAATAGCAATTAGACACCTGCGAATGGAAACAACATTTAAATGAAAAAACTAAACACGGAACAACAGAAACAAAATATCCTTTCCCAAGCCGACTGGTCCTCGTGGGAGAAAACGACCACAACCCCTCCAGTGAAGGAGAAAATCCCCAACAGACAGCGCAAAAGAAGAGGAAATTCAATGTTTCTACGACACTCTGGAAAAAGCTGCTAAATTGCTGGTAAATATACCCTTGTTATCGGAGACTTTAATGCAAAGGTAGGACAACCGAAGAAGTTTCAAAACCGTATAATGGGAATACACGGTTATGGAACTAGAAATGAGAGAGGAGAGAGACTTATACAATATGCTTATGAACACAAAATGTCAATTATGAACACCTACTTCAAAAAAAGAAATAAGCTTAAATGGACCTGGATCTCTCCTGATCAAAGCACGAAAAACCAAATCGATTATATTCTAACAAACTACCCGAAACATGTTGAAAATATCGAGGTATTAAATACAATCCCATTTCCATCGGATCATCGAATGGTCAGAGCCTACTATCGTCTGCAGGGAATAAAGAAAAGCAGACCTTCTTACAGACCATCTTCCAATACCTTAAAAACGGAGCAAGACACAAAATTATATAATGTCAATCTAAACAGCAACATACAAGAATTAGACACAGAACACCCTAGCGAAAACATACTACAACAAACTGGAATCAGTTATTAAAAGGAGTTTAGAAACAAAAGAAAACAAAGAAAAACAAGACAGAGTAAACATTTTTTTTCCACATCTACTAGAGACCTCATAAACAGACGAACAGAACTAATAAAAACTAAACAAAAAACAGTAGCAATGAAAAAGGAACTAACTAAACTATTCAAACAAACCAGTAAAGCTATTAAAAAAGACTACAAGATCTACAGATATATTATAATAGAAGAAAATATCAAACGCAACAGAAGTACAAAGAGGGCTTTTAAAGAACTAAGCACACATAAAAAATGGATTCTTAAAGTATATACGAAAAATAGAGACACAAATACTAGGCAAGACGTCATCGATTGCGCCACGGAATTCTACACAAGGCTATATGATTATAACACTGAACCTTACAACAACGAGAAAGAGTATCATGGAATAGAAGACTACGAAGAAGAAGAAAGAACTAGAACAAATTGATGCAGTCGAAGTCTTCGTCAACATCAAAAGACTGAAAGCCGACAAAAGCCCTGGACCTGACTGTATACCGAATGAAGCCCTAAAGATTGGAGCATCTGCACTGGCTCGCCCACTAAGCCACCTCTTTAACATGGCTCTAAACTTATGTCAGGTACCCGAACAATGGAAAAGACATAATATTGCTTTATAAAAAGGGGGACCTAAGTATATAGGGAACTATCGCCCAATCAGTCTTCTTTCGAGTATGTACAAGCTATTCACATCGAATCCTGCAAAATAGAATAAGTCCAAAAATGTATTCTCTTCAACCAGTCGAACAAGCAGGCTTCCGATCCGGTTTCTCCACAATCGATCACATCCATGTAATGGAACAAATTGTGGAGAAATACAAAGAGTTTAATAGATCTTTGTACCTTGCCTTTGTAGATTATGCCAAGGCGTTCGACAGTATATCACACGACTCGATCTGGGCAGCCCTCGGCGAATGTGGTGTTCATAAAAACTATATAGAAACCTTAAAAGACATCTATAAAGGTAGTACTAGTAGAGTCAAATTAGAAAACCGCGGATCGGAGATACCGATCAGGAGGGGAGTACGACAAGGAGACCCACTGTCACCAAAACTTTTTATAGCTTAACTGGCAGGAAAAAGGTATCAAAGTGGCTGGATATCACTTAAGTCACCTGAGATTTGCGGACGACATTGTTCTTTTCGCTGAGACTAGCCCCAAGTTGAAAGAATTGATACATGCACTAAGTGTCGAAAGTGAAAAAGTGGGCCTAAAAATTAATGAGGACAAAACAAAACTCATGACGAACAGCATAGCTGCCCAAATCAACCCAAAAGGCAAGGCTTTGGAATATGTGAGTAGTTATGTGTACTTGGGAAAACAGCTATCCTTCAAAAACAAAAATACCGAAGAAGAGGTTGATCGAAGAGTACAGCTAAGTTGGAGGAAGTTCTGGGCCCTCAAGGAAATCTTAAAAGGCGATTTCTCCCTCCAACAAAAAAAGGGTAGTGCTGGATACATGCATCCTTCCGTCCCTCACTTACGGATGTCAGACGTGGACGTATACTTCAAAAATACAAAATAAACTAGTTGTATGTCAGAAAGCTATGGAAAGAAGTATATTAAAACTGAGAAAAATACAGAAAGTAAGAAGCGAATCTATACGAAAGAAGACAAGACTTACTGATGCTCTGCATTATGCGCTTAAGCTCAAGTGGAAATGGGCCGGACACCTAGCCCGTTACACTGACAAGAGATGGACCATTGAGGCAACTCGATGGACAGGACCCAGTGGCAAGAGACGACAAGGGAGGCCTAAAAAACGCTGGACCGATGACATCATAAGTACTGCTGGAAAACACTGGATAAAAGTTGCTGCCGATAGAAATAAATGGAACAAGCTTGAGGAGGCCTATACCCGAGAAGGGGTTCCTATCCCGTAATAATTAGAAAACAGAAAGCAGTAAGATACATCTTATATTTAAGTGATGGTATTAAGAGGCAAAATGTAAAAAAAAAAATATTGTTTAGTAAGGATAAGAAATAAATGGCTTTTTTATTTTATTTATTTTATACCCTATGACTCACATTCTCGTATATCGACCAGTCCCGACTTCTCCCGATGCCTCACCATCCGTCTGTACTCTCTCCATGCCTAGAGCTAAGTCCCCTTCCATCATGGCCTCCCGCCAACTCCATTTCATCCCCAAACTACCTGCTTTAAGCGGCCCTGTCCCTTGCCCCTCGGGCGCCTGCGGTTTCTCCAAATTATCACGATATTCTCTTCACATGTCTCTAAAGCTGCGAGATCATTTTGATTACCGTTTTTTTGTGCTTTTCTTTGTTGTTTTGGGACTGATTCGTGTTAGAAATCGGATATTCCAAGTCTTTAGAATTTAGTTGGAATATTATTTTTGTCTCGACCGCTTTTACATTACAAGGCAATTTATGAGTTTCTTTAAAAGGTTCGGTATTGTGTTCGTGTGACAATGTGTTCTTACCATCTGGCCGGCCATGCGCAGTTTTAAATATTAAAATATAGAGATAAATGACTTGTAGTCACACAAGCTTATCTTTTATTGGGGCTATACGGTATATTGGTCCTGCGTAGATAGCTAACTTGGGCTGCGGCTCACATTCGTTTTCTTCGTTCCTAAGTAGTTCAATATATTGCTTCCATCTGCTGCTTTTTGCTGCACGTTATCTGTGAGTAACTTACCCTGGTCATCCTTGATGTATTTTGAGCATTTAATATCTAACGTGGGTCTATGGCAATATTAGGCTATTTTAATTATTGTACATCGGGAGCGGCATCCAGTCAGTCATAGAAATTCTGCCGTGGGGTCGCTCCTGAGCTGGCACATTTGGCTCCACAGGCTCCGAGCCTGTGCTTCTGCCGATTTAGCTACAGGTTTTTAGCACTTCTAGTCAGTCCAAGTTCAAAAATTTGTCAGAGCTTTTTTTTAGCCTAGGCAAGATCGCTATTCCACGAGGTGTCTTTCTACAACATTCTGTTCCAGATTAAAAAATAAAGATGATAGAAAACGGTGTTCGCAACCGTTATACGAAAGTGCCGCAGAATGGAGAGGCGTCACACGAAGAGGAAAAGAAAGAATATGAAGAATTCACCATACGAGAGTCCCTGCTGACGCGGCTGATAGACTCGTCACTCCACGTAAGGGCTATTTATCACATATTCATCGTCATTCTTATAACACTGATCTGTGATACCGTCATATTTGACCTCGTCGAAAATGGAAAGCAAGTAAACATATTTTATAAATTATTCTTTAATTTTATACTTTTTCATAATTTATATCACCAACTTCGGATCCGTTAGTACACGATAATAGTTGTAAATTGTAGTAGCAATGTTAAAACAGAAAAGTTTTCTATCATAATTTTCCAAGTTCTAAGAAATGCACCGTTTACGATACGGAGGGTATTAATTTGAACAAGTCATATTATGGAAAACGGTAATAAAACTTTTCAAAATTTTAGCTAACGTACATTCATTCGGTATTTTATTTCTAAAAGTTGTTAAGACCACTGTTTAATGCAGTGGAGGTGTTGTCACGCGATTCGGAGGCACTCCCTATAATTAACTCCCGGAGGATGTTCCTCGTTTAAAATCCAGATTCCCAGATCTACAGACTGTTGTCTATCAGCTTGGCCGAGACTAAATACAATTTTCTCGCGTTGCTTTAATTATGAAAAATATGTATTTTTGTGCTACAATAAAATGTTGTAAAAGCAGCGTAGCGCTTTTTGCTACGTCTCCGTCGACGCCAAATGAAGTCATTTTTCTGGCGTGAGCATGCAAGATTTGCTTTTGTACTTCATAATAATGTAAACTTGGGTACATATTGATGGACCCGGCTTTTTCTGTGTAATATTCTTGTTAAAATTCACTAACTTAATTGGTTATTTTTTTTACAGGATAAATATAGGGCTGTCAGTAATTGCAGCCGGATTTGGCGATATAAGGCGTGGACTTAAGTTATGGTTGTATGAATTTTGCGTTTCAATGTCATTTTACCCCTTGCTTATGGTATATGCGTGGATAGGAGCAATTTCGAGAAAATATCCAGGTAAAGCTCTATGTTTTTACACTTCTTAAGCCCGCGAAAAACTAAATTCAGTTCAACTCAGTCAACTCAAAACAGTGTGTCATACAATATTGTCAATTTAAACTTGTGTTAGCAACTAACTCTGATTTAAGTTTGGATTAGTCTTATAGCACGAATAAAGAAAAAAAACCGGCAACCGTTTTGTATAAAAATAATTCAAAAAATCGATAGTACGTCATTCAAGGCCTTTTTCTCAGGAACGCGCTGAGGTATATAGTTGAAATTAATATCATTAATCCCTTGGAGCTGTGAAAAAACTAAACTTCTAAATCAACGCAATCAAAAAATACGGCAGTTTATGTCGCATATTTTATGAATCGCAAAGAATTCAAAACCTGAAGTTGGTACTTCCCATTAATCAAGAATCATGAAAATTATTAAGAAGTAGTTTTATAGCACAAGTGTAGGAAATTCCAAAAACTTAAAATATGTAACTACATAAACAAAAGGATCATTGGCCGAGAGAGCGCGAAGCGCGATCGAAGTGTGTCCGTTTCAGCTTGGGCAAAAATTCTTTCGTATGGATGTCCAGCTGTTCTCCTCTATAGGTCGCATTTCTCAACAGATTCTCGTGAAATTTTGTGAGCAGCTTCGATAATTATATGTATGTCTTTTAGACGAATAATAAAAAAAAAATTAAAATGAAAACAAAAAGACAGACTTGCGAGGTATACCAGCTCACAGTACTAGTTTACTTATTTGCATACATTTATGTCGATGTATGCGGGACAACCACAGGGGGGTGACCATAAGCTCTTAGAGTAAGGTTATTTTTATTGTGCGTAAGGGACAGATGTATATGGCTTATACACATCTGTCCCTTTTTATAGTCGAACTATGATAGATTTGACACGTCAGGGTACGGGGGCAGATCATTGACCTGTGGGGACAACAGTTTTCCAACGGCAAAGTTAATTTTTCCCACACAATCTATTTTATCTTTTCGAGCAATATTTGCTCATTAAAAAATATTCTGATAAATCCGAAATTAATTACTCAATCCCGTACCGAGCTCTTGAAAACCTTTAAAAAAAAAAGCTAAATTCACAATAATAATCGGACAACATTACTACAGTCCATAAACAACGAAAGCAACCAACATTGCTCTAATGTAAAGATAAACTGAATTGAGGAACAAATTAACCTTACCGTTGAAAAGCTATTGTCCCGATACATCGTCATAGGTCGCGGTCAGTTTTATCATCATCTTCATATCAGCCGAAAGACAACCACTGCTGGACATAGGCCTCCCCCAAGCTTCGCCACACTGACCCGACCCTTGCGTCTCGCATCCAGCGGATCCCCGCAACCTTCACCAGGTCATAGGTCTACCTGGTGGGAGGCCTCCCAACGCAACGTCTTTCAGTTCGTGGTCGCCACTCCAGAACATTTCTGCCCCATCGACCATCCGTTCTGCGAACAATGTGCCATACCCACTGCCACTTCAGTTTGGCAATTCTTCGGGCTATGTCGGTAACCCTGATCTCTACATTTCTGATTCGATTACGCAAGGAAACTCCGAGCATAGCCCTCTCCATTGCCCTTTGGGTGACTGTAAGCTTTCTGATGTAGCCCATTGTGAGCGACCATGTCTCAGAGCCATAGGTCATCACTGGCAACACACACCGGTCATAGACTTTCGTCTTGAGACGCTGCGGTAAGTTGGACGAGACAATACCGCGCAACTGCCCGAACGCTGCCCAGACGAGTCGAATTCGACAGTTGACCTCTTTCTCGAAGTTGGCCCTACCCAACTGGATCGTTTGTCCCAGGTAGACATAGTCCCCCACACCTTCGAGTGTAGGTAGGGCATGCATTTCGAAATTTTATAGTTTCGGAATTTCGGACCATAATTTGCATGTTTATTAAATTCGAAATTGACACTCCTAAATTCGAAATTTCGAAACTGGATTTATTATAAATGTTACGTAATCTTGTAAACAATTATGCAATTTACCATTGAAAACAAAAGAGGATCATCTGAAAACCAGTCTGAATACGAATCTAACACCAATTAGACCGTTACGTTTGGCCACCTTGTGACCATGTGTGGTAACATCAAAATAAAACAAAGGCATCATCATCATCATTTCAGCCTAAAGACGTCCACTGCTGGACATAGGCCTCCCCCAGGCGTCGCCACATTGACCGATCCCGTCCAAGGCTAACCATGGTGTTAAATAAATAAAGAAGAGTTAATGAAGCTCGGTCATTTAAAAAAACCGAGCTTTTTATGGTGGCCAGTGAGGGGAATACTTTGACAAGGTCTAAAATCGTTTGCTGGCAATGCCCATATTTTTTTGCTATCGGGGGGAAACCTTCGCCTAAACTTTTGGGCCAAAAAACAGGCAGTGTGGTATTTTTACCTCATTAAAACCAAACCGGTGATCACCATCAGCACTTTATACCACATCCTTGGGGAGACTATATAAAGGACTCCTTTGAGCCTCACTGTGCATGGCAACACGTGATCACTGTGCCACTGTATTTCCTGAGGTCACTCGGTGGACGGACAGAGTCCCCACTCTGAGCCCCGAAGTTTCGAAATTTCGAAACTGAGGAGTCCAATTTCGTAAGCTAATTTCGAAATTGAAAATATACGAAACTGCATGCCCTAGTGTAGAGTCTTGTCAAAAGTCGATCTTATATGGAGTGGTTGTAACTTGGGCATTCAATATCACATTGGTTTTGTCCATTTTATCCTAAGACCCAATCTGTCGAAAGCTCTACTGAGGTCATCGAGCATTGTACTGAGGTCCTCCATGGTCTCAGCCATATCGTCACTATATCATAGGCAAATCGAAGATGAGTGATGTATTCGCTATTGACGTTGATGCCTAGTCCTCTCCAGGACCGAACGATGCTTGAAGACATCGTTCAGTGCAGCGGTGAACAATTTCGGAGATATAACATCTCCCTGTCACCCACCTCTGTGCAGAAGGACGGGTGCAGAGTCGAACCTGAAATCGAACTGACATGGCGTTTTTGTACAAACACTTCGATGTACCGGTAGTCAATTTGGCACCGTTGGAGAGACTGCAGTACAGCCCAAGTCTCGATCGAATCGAAGCCTTTCTCGTAGTTCAAAACGCTTAATAGACAAGCAGGTCTCTTCGGTCTTCTATAAAACCTGCCGCAGCGTATGTATGTGGTCTACGGTGCTGAAGCCTTTACAGAATCCGGCTTGTTCGGGAGGCTAGAAATCGTCAAACCTGCGGTCAGTTTATTAGATTTAGATTACGTTTTTTTAGAAGTTTAACTTTTTCACAGCTCCAAGGGATTAATCATAATAAATTCAACTTGATACCTCATCACGTTCCTGAGAAAAAGACATTGAATGACGATTTGATGTGGCTACAAATTAATAATTTTCGGCTTGTTTCATTTATTTGTGCTACAAAACATGGCTCCTTACAAAATTTCATGATTCTAGGTCAACGTAAAGTACTCTGTAGGTTTTGATTCCCTTGCGATTCTTAAAAATTCAACTTGTACGGCCAAACCTATTTATTGCGTTGATGTAGAAGTTTGATTTTTTCACAGCTCTAACTTTGGTATTGCAGACTTAAGTAAATGAAATATATTAATTTCAACTTAATTTCCCTCCAAGCATTTCAGAGAGAAAGGGCTTCACACACGGATAATCAGAAAGACATCGAGTTGTTTCTATAAGGGTTCCCTATCTTCATGTAGAAGAACGGAATCCTGAATGACCAGGAACACAAGCCATTGTAGTCTTGATGAGTCGCATGTATGTTTCTTAAAATAAAGTTTATTTTACAGATTTACGTCCAACGGTGGTAATTCTGGGTGTGCTCGGTTTTGCGATGGTAGAAATGGCCGTAGCTGCAGTACCAGTGTTCGAACTGGGTAGGAATCGTCTGGCGCTAGGCTCATCAGCCATCGTCATCTGTGAAATGGTAAGTTATAAGAAAGCTGCATGAAAAAAATATTACCTCATATCCTTTCTGCCACAAGGCGACGATTCCCTTTTAAATTCAAATTCAATTTATTGCATCCATAATGTACATACAGGTGGTAAATATAAGTAACAGAAACAATTATGGACCCTGTCGGGCACAGCAACATTCTAGATACAGTCAGTGTCTAGGAGAGAGGAATAGCGCTTAATAGTTTTCCTATATAATTAACATTTCATTTATCTATTTGCCATCTATCTGGTTTTATGTGATTAAATGTACCTACTAATATGTGTGTGTCTTTCTGTGTGTATATTAAATTATGTATTATATTTACTTATTTGTTTAAATTTTTGTATTTATTACAATTAGTTTATTTGATATTCATAGATTATCTATACTAATATTATAAAGCTGAAGAGTTTGTTTGTTTGTTTGTTTGTTTGAACGCGCTAATCTCAGGAACTACTGGTTGGAATTGAAAAATTCTTTTTGTGTTGGATAGTCCATTTATCGAGGAAGGTTATAGGCTATATAAAATCACGCTACGACCAATAGGAGCGGAGCATAAATGAAAAATGTTGCAAAAACGGGCAACATTATTCCTTTTTGAGAGCTTCCGTTGCGTGTGCTGCGTGAACGGTTTAAGTTTCGCAAAAATCATGTATAATGGAATTGCTCCTCTTTAAAAGTTCTAAAAAAAAGTTCGCGACAGCATATGTCTATCTTTTAAGATTGACTCACTATAACCTTTTTTATGGTAATCAAATTTGTTCATTTGCAAAGAGTTTTATCAACATCTATACTAATATTATGAAGCTGAAGAGTTTGTTTGTTTGTATGATAGGTAGGGTAAGTAGGTTAGGTAGAGTATGTAGGTAGTGGTAGGTAGGTAGATAGCCAGTTGATAGGAGCGAAGCCACGGGGGTCAGCTTATAATAATCTATACTAATATTATAAAGCTGAAGAGTTTGTTTGTTTGAACACGCTAATCTCAGGAAATACTGGTTGGAATCGAAAAAATATTTTTGTGTTGGATAGTCCATTTATCGAGGAAGGTTATAGGCTATATAACATCACGCTACGACCAATAGGAGCGGAGCATAAGTGAAAAATGTTGCAAAAACGGGCAACATTATTCCTTTTTGAGAGCTTCCGTTGCGTGTGCTGCGTAAACGGTTTAAGTTACGCAAAAATCATATATGAAGGAATTGCTCCTCTTTAAAAGTTCAAAAAAAAAGTCCGCGACAGCATAAATGTCTATCTTTTAAGATTGACTTACTATAACCTTTTTTTATGGTTATCAAATTTGTTCACTTGGAAGGAGTTTTATCAACATCTATACTAATATTATAAAGCTGAAGAGTTTGTTTGTTTGTTTGTTTGAACGCGCTAATCTCAGGTACTACTGGTTGGAATTGTTAAATTCTTTTTGTGTTGGATAGTCCATTTATCGAGAAAGGTTATAGGCTATATAACATCACGCTACGACCAATAGGAGCGGAGCATAAATGAAAAATGTTGCAAAAATGGGCAACATTATTCCTTTTTGAGAGCTTCCGTTGCGTGTGCTGCGTAAACGGTTTAAGTTACGCAAAAATCATGTATGAAGGAATTGCTCCTCTTTAAAAGTTCTAAAAAAAAATCCGCGACAGGATATGTCTATCTTTTAAGATTGACTCACTATAACCTTTTTTATGGTTATCAAATTTGTTCATTTACAAAGAGTATTACTAATATTATGAAGCTGAAGAGTTTTTTTGTTTGTAAGGTAGGTAGGGTAAGTAGGTTAGGTAGAGTAGATAGGTAAGGTAGGTAGAGCATGTAGGTATTGGTAGGTAGGTAGATAGCCAGTTGATGGGAGCGAAGCCACGGGGGTCAGCTTATAATAATAATATTATAAAGAGGAAAGTTTTTTTTTGTTTGTTTGTTTGTACCGAATAGGATCCGAAACTCTGTACCGATTTTAAAAATTCTTTTAAAAATAGAAAGCTTAATTATTTCTGAGTGACATAGGCTATTTTTTAACCTGAAAACAGGTCCTGTGGTGTGGTCCACGGGAGCGAAACCGAGTGGAACAGCTGTAATATTATAAAGAGGTAAAGATTGTGAGTTTGTAGGGGGTAATCTCTGGATCTACCGAACCGATTTAGATGAAATATAGCATGGAGATAGTTTGGGACCCTGGGAGGGACATAGGATAGTTTGTATTCCCTTGGGATGAAGAAAAAAATTTACGCGGGCGAAGCCGCGGGCAGAAGCTAGTATTTAATAAAATTAATACTCAATATGTCCATATTATATTTTGAGTCAATTTGTTATTAATAATGTCATTTACTTGTCTTATCTTTTATGTTTTATTTGTCTTATTTTTATTAGTCTTATCTTTTATTACTTCCTTAATTCCTGCTGTTCCGCGGAAATCAGTAGATTCCGAAAAGCATCCGCCAAAATGGCAAAAGTGTGCCAGGAATCGCTGCGGTAAGGCTGAAGCGGCAGAAACGGTTGCACGCTCTGGAACTCTGGCGCAAGCGGCTACAGCAGTCTCGCGCAAACGTGTTGTCGAAGCCGTCCTGCCGCACTTCTAAACCTGGCTGAAAAGGGTAAAGCGCATCTCCTACAGGTTCATTGAGGTACCGACCGAGCACTGTTGCTTCGATGAGTGCCTGAACATGATTTTGCACAAGGTCACGGCAAATTGCCATCATTGTGGCGGCGCCCTGGACTCTGCACAGCACACGCTCAAGGAGTGCCCTGCTTGGGCCTCTGAGTGGCGGGTCCTGTTCGCCAAGATCGGGCGGGACTCATCTCTACCAGCCTTAGTGAGGGCAATGCTAGCACAGACAGCAAACTGGACGGAGATGGCCTCCTTCTGTGAGACCGTGATGGTCCAGAAGGAGGTCGCCGAGCGCGATTGTGATAGGGCCGATCCCGCTCGCAGAAGAAGGCATCGTGGAGACTATTGTCTTGACGCATAAAACGCCTTAACCCTGTCTGCATCATACTGGAGGCGGGACTACGGGGTCACGGGCGTTCAGATTGAGGATTCTGACCACCCAGCATATGACTCGAGGTACGACCGTGTAGAGGTAAGACGGTGTCACAGTGGTCGGTGCTGCGGTGCTCAGCGAGGCTCAGGGGAGACGTTACTCGGTCTCCCCAGGGATGTGCCCCAACAGGCGTTGCACGGAAGGGGTTCCGGAGTGGTATTTTAAGAGGTCACAGAGGCCCCTTCCATGTGCTCACCAGGTAATCACTGGTGTTTTCCTCAAAAATCCAGGCGCCTTTTGAAGGTTTCCCCACGATAACAAAAAAGGGCACATTTTATGTAACCTAATAACAAAACTTTAAACGCAACCGACCATGTTCCGTAACGTTAGCGACTTTTTACCCGACTTCCTGCCCCAGTTTTTCTGGGGAAGGAAGTCGGGTTATGTTCTCGGCTAATTGTTTTTCTTCGCCAGTTTGGAAGTTTTCTAATACCCCTGTCTTTTGTTCCAGTTTCGTTTCATGATGAAACTCGTGTCTGTTGCCTCAGCTTGCGGGCCACGCTGTCTAAACGGGAACACACCGCTGCCAACCTTCAAACATTTCGTCTACTGCATGTTCGCGCCAACATTACTCTATAGAGATCAATATCCCAGGTAAATTAACTGCAAGTTACTTGCAGAGACGCCGAACGTCTTCGTAATATTTATTATTTCGAAACTGGATTTCATTTAAATATTAGGTTGGGGAAAAAGTCTTTTCGCATTATAGTATGTATGAACTTGTAATAAAATCTCTTTGGCTATACTATGTGTATCTGGCTGGTTTTGGTATCATTGAAAGTTTAAATTTTAAAGAACATAATTCCAAATTCAAATTAGGAAAATGTGTGATTTTCATTTGTTTTTCGTTTAGTCAAGATGAGTGAATCTAACGAAGAAAGAAATTCGATACATTTTAAAATTTTACTACAAAAAAGGTAAAAATGCAACGCAAGCCGCGAAAAAAAATTTGCGATGTTTATGGACCTAGTGCAGTGTCTGTGAGAGTAGCACAAATTTGGTTTAAGCGTTTTCGTCGCTCTGGTCGCCCTATTACGGATAAAATGGGTGCCATTTTTTGAAAAAGTGGAGCAAGATTGGCATATCAGTACTTACGACGTAGCTGAAGAACTCGGAATTGACCACAAAATAGTTTTGGTGCATTTGAAAAAAACTGGGTACACAAAAAAGCTCAATATTTGGGTACCTCACGAGCTCACTGAAAGAAACCTAATGAACCGTGTACTCATTCGTGATTCTTTATTACGACGTAATGAAACCGAACCATTTTTGAAGAAGCTGATAGCTGGTGATGAAAAGTGGATCACGTACGACAAGAACGTGCGAAAAAGGTCGTGGTCAAAGGCCGGTCAGGCTTCACAGACTGTGGCGAAACCGTGTTAACTCGCAACAAGGTGATGCTGTGTGTTGTGGGATTGGAAGGGCAATTATGAGCTGTTACCACCAGGCAGGACCATCGATTCTGAACTCTACTGCGAACAACTGATGAGATTAAAGCAAGAAGTTGAGAGAAAGTCGCCGGAATTAATCAACAGAAGGGGTGTGGTTTTTCATCATGATAACGCTAGACCTCACACATCTTTAGCCACTCAGCAAAAATTAAGAGAGTTTGGCTGGGAGGTCTTAATGCATCCGCCGTATAGTCCTGACCTTGCTACTTCAGATTTCCACCTGTGTCGGTCTCTTCACAATTCTTTAGGCAGTGTCAGGTTAACATCACGAGAGCACTGCCAAAACCACTTGTCGCGGTATTTTGATCAGAAGTCCCAAAATTTCTATAGCAATGAGATCATGTCCCTACCTACAAGATGGCAAAAATAAATAAACTATATCAAAAATGTTTTGCATTTTCTTAAAAAATGCGAAGAAACTTTTTCCCCTACCTATTATTATGTAAACTTTACAAACCTATACTAAAACTATCTACTTACACTATATACAAAAGAAAGGTACACTTAGGCGTCGAAGTACTCCTCCACATCGCTGTCATCCGGGAAGACAAAGGAGTGTTATAGTGTTTAAGTATGTACATATTTACCTTTGTTTTAAAAATAGTTTCCTTTCCCCTAAAAAAAAACAAAAAAAAAATATTATGTTTTTTTTATACAATTATGAAATTCACTATTGAAACCAAAAGAGGAAATGAGTCTGAATACGAATCTAAAGCCTATTAGACCGTTGCGTTGGGTCACCTTGTGACCATGTGTGCTAACATTACAATAAAACAAAGGCTCACCATGTGTTAAACAAATAAAGAAGAGTAAAAGAAGCTAGGCTTTTAAAATAAACGAGCTTTATAATAATGGCGGCCAGTGAGGTAAATACGTTGCCAAGGTCTACAATCGTTTGCTGGGAATGCCGATTTTTTTGCTATCGGGGGTAAACCTTCGCCTGAACTCGTGCCTGAACTTTTGGAAAAAAAAACCAGGCTGTGTGGTACCTTTACTTCATTCAAACCAAACCGGTGATCACCACCAGCACTTTTTAAAATACCACATCCTTGGGGAGACTATAAAAGAGTCTCCCTTGAGCTTCGCTGTGCACGGCAGCACGTGATCACTGTGCCATTGTCTTTCCTAAGGTCACTTGGTGGACGGGCAGAGTCCCCACTCTAAGCGTACGAAACCCCGGAGTTCCACCTACCTTTAAATGATACAGGTGGGGTTTCGGCGTGTCTACATCGAGGTGGTTGCCTCCACGGTGCTTTCTCCGAGTGGGATTGGCCTTCTCACGATTACACTCGGTGGCTATTTCACTCTAGTTTTCTGTCTCCATCAGCATATTCCTCACTAATACTGGCAGAGACAGGTCTCGCCCGATCCTGGCGACTAAGACCCACCGCTCAAAGGCCCAAGAAGGCACTCCTCGAACATGTGCTGTGCAGAATCCAAGTTGCCTCTACAACGATGGCAATTTCCCGTGGCCTCTCACCCAATCCCATTCAGGTACTCACCGAAGCAACAGTGTCCGATCAGTACCTACATGTGCCTGTAGGAGATGCGCTTCGCTCTTTTCAGCCAGTCAAGTACTACTGAAATAACCATTTTCCGCTGCAGGCTGTTGATTTTAGTCCTGCAGCGTCGGACATCTGACAGTCTATTTCTACCTTCGAGATTGTGCAGCAGTCTATGCAAAGCACCCACTGGCCTACTAATGCGGTGGAAATGGCGCTCGAAATGCTCTTCTAAGCCCCACCGTACATGGTTAAACCAAGATAGTGGACTTGCGCATCTTCTATTGTCAATAACGAGCTGGATGGCTCTCTATTCTTCGGCAGCTCCTCAATTTTATGAGGCGCTATCTGTAACTGTCTTTAACCCCGGCTCGCGAATCAACGCTGACCGAACGTCTTTTGCCACTCCGAGCTCGGAAAGCTGGATGGTATCGTCGAAGTTGTCCCCAGCGGTGGAGTATTTGTAGAAGAAGTCTTGAGAAAAAGAAAATTCACTTTGTTTGAATATAAATTGCACTTAGCCACCTCTCAAGACTAATTTGACTACTAATTTTGAGTTTAGTTTAAGTATTATTCTGATTTTAATTATGTATTATTCGGAATTAAAAAAGTTGGGGATTCTTGCAAAGGTGAGATGGTACTTCACGCCTGCACAGCTGCTCAACTTATATAAAGCGCAAGTTCGGACATTCATGGATTATTGCTCTCACCTCTGGGACGGATCTGCCAAATACCAGCTTGATGCACTTGACTCAGACAGACAGGCCAAGAGGCTTATTGGCCTCGATGCACTGGTCACCTTCTTCAGAAAGCTCCAGAGCCTTGAACATCGACGCTGAGTTACCAGCCTGTCGGTTTTTTATCGGTTACATTTCGGGGAGTGTGCGACGGAACTGCACAATTGAATTCCGCCTAGCCATTTCCATCATCGGACTACAAGACGTACGGCCATGCGCCATCGGTACATGTTAGACATCCCACCCATACGCACAAAGCGTTTTGCTAATACTTACATTGTGCGCACAGCTAAGGAGTGGAATTCCCTTCCGGAGTTTTAGTTCCCTGATAATTACAACCTTGGAGTCTTTAAGTCAAGAGTGAATAGCTTACTTGGAAAGCGTGCTTCACCGTAGATCACATCATCGCTTACCATCAGGCGAGATAGTGGTCAAACGCGAGCCTATACATTTTCAGTCACGTATTTTATCACGGCTTTTGCTCCCAAACTGTGATAAAAATGTGTGACTCAAGCTTGTCACAGTAGGCCGTGCACACCCGGCTGTACTAAACTGTCCTAAGATGGTAACCCCGCATAGTTCAGCAACCGGCGGTATTTGACTCGGTATTTGCGGTGGCAAAATGGCTTGATCGACGCTTTCCTGCTTTTCGGTTGAGTAAATAGCTTTAGGTAGATGCAGTGAAAAAATAGAAATGTATAAAAGCACTTTTAACCCTCGCTGTAAGTACTAATGAACAAATTCCTTAGTTTTAATAAAGGGAATAAGCACAGGCGTTGATGTACAAGAAAACAATTTCCAATAAATGGCTCAATGACTCAGTGTTCCCATAATAATATATCTTTCATCAATTATTTCCTGTCTATCGAGATAATTGTCATTTACTTATTTTCTATTAAAACAGAACAAAGAAGATCCGCTGGGGCGTGGTAGCGTTCCATCTGCTGGAGGTAGTGGCAATTATATTCTACTACTGTTTTCTTTATACGAGATTCATTATGCACTACTGGTCTGATTACGGGAAGGAGAAAACGGTAAGATAATCCCTCTTTTAAATAATTATAGTAAGCTAACCGAAAATAAGCCAATCGATAAGACAGTCTCTTCCAGTGGAATACGAATTAAGAGTGGGCAATGATTATAGAAAAACTAAGATCCCATTATAGTAAGACTCATCATTCTTCACTGACTAACTACCTCTATCCTCGATTGCTACGAGAAATAACACCTACTTACTTTTTAGTACCTTGTAGAATTTAAGTCTTCACTTCAATAAGGTAAGGTAAGGTCAATAGGTCGTCGGTATACCTAGGACAGTCAGTGCTCTGCAGTATCTAACCCTTCTTCCTCTCTTCGACCCATAGTCGCCAGCAGGCTCTCTATTCCTGGCTATGGTAGCGGTCGAGGTTACGGTATAGCAAGGGGCGCTATGAATCCCCGGACAGTAGCCGTTTACCCAAATAAAAACCGACGACTGGTCCTGGCAACCTACAACACGCGTACAACCGAAGAAAAGATCACTGAACTAGAGAATGAATTGAACAGTTTATGATGGAGTACTGAGGGCTATCTGAAGTCCGAAGAGAGGGGTAGGAACAAGGTGGTTTACCTTATAGACAGAATATCTTCAAGATATTCGCTGAAGATCGTACAGGTCTACGCCCCGACCTCGGTACACCCCGACGACGAAGTGGAGATCATGTATGAGGATCATATTTCTAGAGCCATGCATGGTTTCAAAACTCACTTCACCGTAGTCATGGGGGACTTTAACGCGAAACTGTGCAAACGAGACAAGGATAAGCCGCAAATAGCGCAATTTGGAGTTGGTTGTCGGCACCACCTACTGGCCAGTTTTCTATAAAACTCCTTCTTCAGAAAGCATGAGCACAGGAAGTGATCTGGCAGAGCCCAGATGGTGCAACTAAAAATGAGATCGAATTCATTATGTCGACGAAGTTGCATGTGTTCAATGATATACTGATGAAGTCTATGCTCTGATCAGCATAGATCCAAATCCAAAACCCCGAAAGTTTTCAGCTCAAACTCCAGAATCGTTTCGAATGCCTAGGGAGCTCTGTGGACGATACAATGATGGGTTCGTGGAAACAGTCCATACGTTCGAGTCTAAGATCTTCAAGAACCATCGTACAGTTAAGAACATAAAACTCTCCGATCCTACTCTCAAGCTCATTTAGGAGAGGCATGAAATGATTCTGTAGTCTTCAGACGATGCGTGCAAATACCGGCAGATCAAAATACGGATCTCTAAGTCCTTAAAAAGCGACCTCCACCACTGTAATACCAGGTTTGAAAAGATGCTATTGAGCGGAATAAAGGCTCCAAGGTCTTTGCAAGAGATCTAACTATTGGGCAGAACCAGCTCACGACACTGAAGACCGACAATGGCAGAATCGTATCCGCCAAATCGAAATTTCTGCGGGAGATTGAGAGGTTCTATGGGCAGTTGTATACGTCAATAAGTAAAACCGATGCTAAACATTGCCAAGTCTGATGTCAGTAATAATTCATATGCTGACAAATTAAAACCTCAGTTACCTAAAATTGCACCAGTGGTAGACTTTCGTGCCAAACTTCCATGTCTTGTGGCCTACCCCACCGATGAGCGATCAAATCATTACGCAACTTCTTCCGCGACTAAACAAGCGCGTATGAAAGCTATAAATAGTGATGACTTTCAAATTGTAGGTATTAAAAAAGCTGCAAATTCTGGCGTCGTGTTACGTGTTGCTAACGATTTTCTGATAAAAAAAAATTGCAATCGGTCGATGCCATTAGGTCCGCAGGCTTGCGCTCGCATTTTAGTTAAAGACGTCCCATCCTCAATGGAAGATACTGCCTTTTTGCATGCGTTATTCTGTCAAAACATTAAAGACGAGTTGCCACTAAATGAAGACGACTTTATAATATCAGCCTATCCATGGCCAGGTCTGCCATGGATAGGCTGATATTATAAAGTCGTCTTCATTTAGTGGCAAGGCGTTCGTCGAAGTAAATATGGAGGAATCACAATATCACCAAAGCCACTTAAACCCGGCTCATACTGGCACTTGTGTTCCCCATATTTCTATACGCAGCCGAGACCTGGACACTAAGAGAATAGACGCTCTGGAAATGTGGTGCTGGAGAAAAATGTTTGGAGTGTCGTGGACTGAGTTTCGCACTAACATATCCATCCTTCAAGAACTCGGTATCAGGCAGCGTCTATTGGCTACAGTCCAAGCTCGAGTACTCCAGTTCTTTGGAAACGTGTACCGACGAGGTAACGACTCTATCGAACGGCTTGTGGTTTAGGGTAGAGTTGGAAGGACCGAGAGCGCGCGGCAGGTCGCCTATGCGATCGACCGACCAGATTAAGTCTGCAGTGGGTGGCCCATTGCATGAGTGCACACGAATAACAGGCGGTAGAGAGGGATGGCGTCGCATCGTTAAGCAAATTATGGCAACCTGAAATCTCACTGCAACATGATGACCACGACCTCTCTGCCAAGAGTGTAGCGATAAAGAAGATTCTTCTAATTTCACAGTTGCGTCTTTGCGTAACCTTATGAAACCCCATTGTGCCGTTGCGACGGTCTCATCATCTTTTTTTTTTTTTGAAGTTTACGGTGTGAGCTGCTAGTTTCAATATTCAGACCCTGGTGCACCTCATATACATAATCTTCGTCATGTCTTGCAGTCGCTTGTGGGCTGCAAAGTTATCGTTGGTGCTGATGTTAATGCGTCTTCGGCTCTATGGCAAAGTTCTGTCTACGGTTTATGAACGACGCTGCACTATTGAAGATTTCATTGCTGAAATGAATCGGACTATTCATAATACCCCTGACGCACCACCAACTTTTTGCAGTAAAATGGGCGAATCTTGTATTGACGTCACACGTGTCCTACCGGACGCGTCTTGTAGTAATCATCGCTAGATCGTGTACGAATTTGTTCTGGTTTTTACTCATGGTACATCACATGACATTGGTAACTTTAGGTACAAATGTAAGGGTGTGAATTGGGAATTCTTTAAATCGCTTCCTGCGTGTCACGCCAAATACTTCACTCGTGAAAGAAAAACTCCAAAAACTTATTTCAAATACTTTTATTTTATGAGATACACGTACGTTAACACTTAGTTTACAACTCACTGCTCGAGAGCTAACAGAAAAACCCCATTTTACAAAATATATAACATTCGTCTTTTTCTGCTCAAAAACCGTGACCAAAAAGTGCGGGCTGGCGCGCGAATGTAGTCAATTGATGGACTTTTATTAACTATAAATTATAACTTGTTCAAAATAGTTTAATTAAAATGGTTGGATGGTTTTAATTGTTTTCGAGGTAATTTCAATATATTAAATCATATTATAATATTAAAACAAATTATCAGTGATTAATTATAATAAAGTAAATATATTACATTCTATCAGTACATAGAAATGAACTACCGTACTAGTCAAATTGAGTACTAATAAAGTCTTGAAATGTCTGTTTATACATCAATTGACGTTAAAATATTTCGATTTATTTTGTAATTGCTTACATTCGTCCATCCTGACTTACTAGTCGCGCCCTCGCGATTTACATTAACAAAAATTAAAAAAGTACTAACAAAGTTATACTCGTTACTAATTGAAGTTGCTTAAACAAACATCATTTTTTTATTTTCCTTCGATTTACGAATGCTTTGAACGAACTCATTATTAGGGAAAACCTTGTAACTATTAACAATCAAGTAATGTAAATATTAACGGTAACAATTTGTTAAAAAAAAAACAATAAATAGATAACAATCAATGCATCAATGACTCATTAAGTAAGTATTCTTTTACTTTAAATAAAATCAAATTATCGTGAACAATTTGTTAATAAACAATTCAGTAATAATCAATTTATCAATATCAGTTGTACATTAACAATAATCTTAGTCTATAAGTAAAATAAAACAAATTCAATTGCTTTCTTACAATCAATTAATACACACTTTTGCCTGAATAAGGCAGACTATCTTAATTATTCACACTTATAACTTTGCGTTAATAAGGCTCACTTTTACTTAATCACACTCACTTTAGCCTTTGTAATACTCACTTTCTTTCCATACTACCATAATGATGGCCTACCATACTACCATATCAATGGCCTACCATACTACCATATTAATGGCCTACCATACTACCATATTAATGGCCTACCATACTACCATATTAATGGCCTACCATACTACCATATTAATGGCCTACCATACTACCATATTAATGGCATACCATACTACCATATTAATGGCCTACCATACTACCATATTAATGGCCTACCATACTATTCGATTGTAGCAGAAGAATACTTTTCTCAACTAATGAAATTAAACGAAACGAAACTAATATTTTATAAGAATCTCTGCGAATTAAACCGCTTTGGTTCTCGTATGTTTAGAAGTAATGCATACTTCGTGCATTCTCAATTTTAATGATCTTTATCCAAATCCATATCCATATATATCCATATCTTCATTATCAATATCCATATCTTCATTATCAATATCCATATCTTCATTATCAATATTCTCATCTACCGACTGATACACCAGCTTGGGGTTAATTTTTATCTACGGGACACGGGACGGGGTACGAGAAAACGCCAACATATATATTTACCCTTTTTTTTTTGTGAGAGCCGTTGGCGTTTTGTGGTACTTCGTACCTAGCATTCAGTAAAACTTGGTTATACGATACGGGCCTAGACATTTTGGAACTAACATTTTACTCTTCCCTTTCTGACCTACTTCTCTTTCTACCCTAACCAGTTGTCCTACAGTAAACTGCCGCGGTGCAATTCTACCCTCATCAAACATTTGCTTTTGCTTTCCCTGAGTACGTTCTATTTTATCTAATGCTTTGGTTCTATTATCTTCTAAACTATTTGTATCCATGGGAATATTTTCCTGAGCTGGAAAAGCCAGTCCACTCTCAGTCAAATCCTTCAATCTCAACCCAAATAACAATTGTGCTGGGGATTTACCCACTGCTTTATTGATGGTATTATTTAAACTCCATTTCACTTGTTGTAAATACTCATTCCATAATTTCGTCAAATCATAGCCGTTAACGAATCTAATACCGTCCTGTTGTAGCGCTCTATCTGACAGTCCGTTTAATTCTTTGAGTCTCATCGTCATCCATTTGAACCGTGGCTAGCCAATCTACAGTAATATGAAAACACTTTTTATTCAATTGGGTCGGTACTAGAAGTATTTTCTTGCAAAGGATTCATATTTAACGCATTTACGTGCATCATAGAAGTCACTGGTTTATAAATTATATTAAAATCAAATTCTTGTATTGAACTCCACTAGCGAGCAAAGTCATATCCCTCTTAACAAAAGTGGCCCGTAAAGAGTTACAATCGGTCACAATAGCAAATTTTAACCCTATTAAGTAACATCGAAATTTACTCAAACTATTAACAACTACTAGGGTTTCCTACTCGTATGATAAAAAGTGCTGCTCTTCTGGTGAAGTACGCCTACTAAAATTTAGCGACTGGTTTCATAGCCTCATCATCTTATTTTTGTAAAAGCATCTCACCTACACCATGTTTACTCACATCCGTATGCAATTCAGTGGTAGCCTTTGGATTGTACAGTATTAAAATTGGCCGAGATACTAATTTGGCTTTTAACTGTGTAAACGCAGTCTCTTCATCTTTGCCCCAAGTCCAAGAGACATTCTTTTTGAATAAGTTTGTCAATGGCCGTGCGATTATGGCAAAGTTTTTAATAAAGCACCTAAAAAAACTAGCCAGTCCCAAGAACTGCCTAATATTATGGCCACTTTTAGGGGTAGGGAATTTATCAACTGCATCTATCATTTATATTGTCCAGGCTTTATACCATTACCCGAAACCTCGAAACCCAGAAATTCAATTTTCGAATGGAAGAATTTGCATTTCGAGAGCTTCAATGTAAGACCCGCGACCATAAAATCTAATTGGACAATAACACCTTGAATTTCCAAAACTACTGGACACCGACCTATCGCATGAACTAAATGTTTCGTTTTCGCTCCGCCAAAACCCGTCATGGCCACTGAATAAGTCCTATCCCATTCGCATAATATTTACACAGCATCGGCGTTTCTAATGAGTGTACATTCGCTTCCTGTATCTTAATACGAGTACCCTTCTTTTTCGTGACCGTTAATCAAAACCGTTTGTAAATATTTGTCATTAATTTTAGGTCCAGTAATTGAAATTTCTAAAACAGGTTTTGTTCCTTCTTTCGATAACATTCGTTGGAACTGTGACCAACTATTGAACAGTTAGTACATTTGTTTATTGGTTTAGTACACTTATTCATAATATGGCCTTCTTCATTACAATTAAAGCATCGAACGGTTTTCGGTTTATTATTAGCATATTGTTTATCGTTGGTTGGGAATTTCTTATTTGAGGTGGCTGTTTCTCAAATAAGAATCATCATTTGTTTTACCTATACTTTTTGCATTGCGTAGATAAGCTAAAAGTTTGTCGGGATTATCAAATTGAGCGGCTTCTGCTCCTATCCTAATTGCCCTATCATCTATGCCAAAAATCACACATTCTACTGCCCGTTTCCCCTTGATTTCGCACCTATTGAGTAAAGCAATTTTATCGTAATAATAATTCTCTAAAGATTCCCCGAACTTCGCTCTTTTGTCTAACATATCCGAAAGCATTTGGCCGTAATTTTCATCAGATGGAAATGCTGCTTTGAGCTTTTCTTGCCACCCAACCCAGTTATAATTGACAGTTGTAAGACCCTCGTACCAACGTTTCGCATTACCAGTAAGTTTAGGTATCGTGTTATGTATGATTTGTCGGTCTGTCCAACCATAAATGCTTGAAATTTCATTTACTTTATGAATCCAAGTGTTAACATTCTGACTTTTAGAAGAAGGATCGAACTCAGGGACAACATTAAAATTGCTAATTCGCTCACTACCCCTACTTGAAATTTTATCAAGAAAGTCGGTAAACTTGGAAATCATATTAGTGACAGGAAAAGGCTCACGTTCGCTGGTACTGTTGCGTGGAGAATGTGAGCCTTGTCGGTGACGTGAATCCCCGCTTCGCTGGTAAGATCCTGTGTTGCTCCTTCTGTGCGTCGAAAGTGATCTGCAATCTTGACGCTTCTCTTGTTGAACCCTGGTTGAGCTGCGACGCCGATGAGCTGCAGCCGTTGGTGGCGGCGGCGTCTCAATACGCCGAATTCCTGCCTCACATGTGACTGCGCTCACGGCTGCGCCTGCTGCCCTGACTGCGCCGGCTGCACCTGCTGCCCTGGCTGCGCCGGCTGCACCTGCTGCCCTGGCTGCGCCGGCTGCACCTGCTACCTTGGCTGCGCCGCCTGCACCTGCTGCCCTGGCTGCGCCGGCTGCACCTGCTGCCTTGGCTGCGCTGGCTGCACTTGCTGCCCTGGCTGCGGCCCGGGACGTGGCTTACCCTGCGGCCCTGGCTGCGGCGCGCCCAGCGGCCCTGGCTGCGGCTCTCTCTGCGGCTTTGCCTGTGGCTCGACTCCCGGCTCCGCCTTGGGCTCTGCCTGTCCACCATGATGAGTGGGTCTTGCAGGGGTTGAACCAAACTTTTTTCATCACTGTTATCCATTTGAAGGCGTGAGATTATCCAACTTCTGAACTGAAAGAAAAACTCCAAAAACTTATTTCAAATACTTTAATTTTATGAGATACACGTACGTTAACACTTAGTTTACAACTCACTGCTCGAGAGCTAACAGAAAAACCCCATTTTACAAAATATATAACATTTGTCTTTTTCTGCTCAAAAACCGTGACCAAAAAGTGCGGGCTGGCGCGCGAATGTAGTCAATTGATGGTCTTTTATTAACTATAAATTATAACTTGTTCAAAATAGTTTAATTAAAATGGTTGGATGGTTTTAATTGTTTTCGAGGTAATTTCAATATATTAAATCATATTATAATATTTAAACAAATTATCAGTGATTAATTATAATAAAGTAAATATATTACATTCTATCAGTACATAGAAATGAACTACCGTACTAGTCAAATTGAGTACTAATAAAGTCTTGAAATGTCTGTTTATACATCAATTGACGTTAAAATATTTCGATTTATTTTGTAATTGCTTACACTCGTGATGGGCTGTCAGCTGAAGAAAGTGCTGAAATAATGTCAGACACCTTCACTTACTGTGCTGTCATTGCCATTGGTCGTGGATCTATGACCAATATACGTAGATGTGATTGGTGGTGTGACTACCTAACTGAACAGCGTAAAAGTTATCGCCGACCGCGTAAACATCTTAACAAGCTTAAAAAACGTAAGGTGACCCTCTTTCCATTGCGTTAAATACGTTTAATGTTGCCAGGTCCCGCTACAAAGCATCGGTGGAAAAATCTAAGGGCAATTTATTGCGTAAAATAGTAGACAAATTGGATAAAAAAGGTCCGTGGTCTCCTTTATATCATCATGAGTTTAAAGCCAATCTATCAATCGACCTCGCGTTTGTTCAGAACATTAAAGTATATAATAAACACACCACCAGTATTGAGGAAACAACTGAAGTTTTGCTGAATACTCTTATACCTGATGACTTACAGTCCTACCAACTTATCTGTGAACTGAAAGAGGACGGCACCGTCGATTCAGTGTTGCTAATTAATATAAGTTGCCCAAAATTGAGTAAGTTTTCAAGAAGGAAATTTCACATTAGACAATCGTTTAATATGAATTACAGTTTTTACAAATTAAAAACAATGATACCTATATAAAAATAATAAAATATATAAAAAGCATTTGATAATTTACAGTTACGTAGATACACTAACAGTTTAGTCTCTCAGCAATAAACAATGGCTTTATCTAAAAAGTAATCCAATGAAGTGGAAATTCAGCAGATAAAATGTTCCACAACTTTCATTTAATGCGAAGTTAAGTAGGTACCTACCCTGCAAGAGGTACCTGGATGTCTAGCATTTAGTTATGACCGTACCTAACCCCTAACACCAGATTTTACTAATTATAATTAGCAGTGGTACCTAGTGGTAGTGTAGTGTAATAAAAAAAAAACAAGTTGCTTTACAATGATTTATTGAAAACCAGGTTTACAGTAATTGTGATCTTTAGATGAACCTGCATACACAACTTCATCCTGGTTGTGAGGCCATACTCCGCTTATTTCCGTACCACTATCATCATTATCACTATCGCTTTCGGTTTCAGTGTCACTTACCACTTCTATAATAAAAAGTTTATCTAAATACCTACAAATCATGTTTTAAGTATTCTCCTTCTAACCTGCGAACGTGTTTACAATGCTGTGCCCACTCATGAACTGTAAAGCTTCTCCAACTAGGCGGGAAATTTCAGCATTCTTGTTCTCAATATTTACATCAGCAACTTTTCTTTTCATTGTGCTCCATATGAGTTCAATGGGATTGAGATCACAGTGATAAGGTGGTAAATATAAGCATTTGTGCCTATTGCTTCTAAATTTTTTTCAATCTCATTTACAGGTTCAGGCTTGTTTCTCTTAATTATTTCTAAAAGCTGAGGTTTAGTCAAATTCTCTCCGTAGTCAATTTTATTTTGGGTCAACCATATATATATTTTTTCTAAAAAAAAAACGTTGGCCCACACTAGGAATGTCTTCCTGTATCGTGGGTGCGTTTACAAACATATAAACTCACATACACAACACCCAGAGCCGGAACAACTATCTGTAGGTCATACAAATATTTGTTCCGTGCGGGAATCGAACCCGCGACACGCAGCGCAGCAGTCAATCGCTCAACCACTGCGCCAACCGTGCGCCCAATTGCATATCTTATTTTGAGGAATTCGTATTTGGGACTTTATTCACACAAATACGGTGATAAGGAGCATTATCCATCACTGTTATGGATAGCTCTCGTTAATTAGGCACAGGTTTTTCAATAACCCACTTTTTAAAGTTGGTACTATTCATCTCGTCATGATAATCACCACTTTTTGAGTTTGATTTAAACACAAGTGAAGCATTTGTAACAAATCCAGTATCTCCTCCCGCATGAAAAATAATATTTCTTTGCCCTTTCGATACAGGCTTCAATACTCCGTCTTCACCCTCTCCTTGCCAACATTTACCCGATGTGTGCGAACTGCGAAGAGTGAATATAGGTCTCGTCTAAATAAATTATGCGCCGGGGCTGGGCAGATTTACTTGTATTATTTTTATCCACTGCATGCAAGTACTTAGCTCTTCAAGCTGATATTTCATTACGCTCCATAAGAATCCTTCCGATTGGATTGAGATTTTTTAAAACGAAATCCCACCTTGTGAAGCAGCTTTCGCAAACTCTCTCGCTGTCCTGTGTAATTTATTTCTGTCTTTAAGACCTCTAGAAGCTTTTTAACAGTAGGGACCTTCTTTTTTAGCAGAATAAAATTCATGTACTTTCCTCCGTATAACTCCCATGTCAAAATCATCAACATGCACAAATCCACTTTTTCGTTTTCTCTCCTTAACTGGTGTCCGAATTTTTGTACCAGTTTCTTCTGCTGCGTGCCCTTCCTCAACTATTTTTGAAATTAGTCCTTGATTCACACCTGAAATATAAGATAATAAAATAAATGTTAGTAGAAATTTGAAATCTGTCAGGTTCATTTGCTCACTCACTTAGCATGTTACCTAATAGATGTACGTTACCGTTACGCTAACCTGCAGCAGAATATTTCGTGGACTTAAATAATTAGTTAAGTATCGGGTAATTTATAACAAGAAAGTTGACAACACTATCCTGTCGCTGCCGAAATTCGTTTGTATATTTGATTAAATGGAATAATCGGAGACCCCGCCCGAGATTCTTCTTCAAAAAAGGTTTTAACCTTTAGAATAATCTTTCGAGCATCACTTTTAATAGCTTTCGGCATATTTAACTTTATAAATTAATCAAGATCAATATCACGACAAAACAACCAGAGAACCCGAATGTAGTAGACACTGACAATCGAATGACATTTCAACATGACGGCCGTAGTTCCACTTTTCGCCATTTCAGAGATAAGTTGGTAGGACTGTACTTGCTAATGACAACGACTACCATCAACAGACCTACAAACAAACAAACTCTTCAGCTTCATAATATTAGTATAGATGTTGATAAAACTCCTTCGCAAATGAGCAAATTTGATTCAAAGACCTTATACGTATTTCTTACTACTAGACTGTGTACCAAAAATTTTTGTTTAGCTAAAATGAAATCTATCATCATACACCTAGGTTAGCTATTTCCTTAAAAACGGTAGCTAACCAAAAGTGGTCCTGGCGAGAGGGTTACCGCTGGTAATGTGTCCTTGTCTGACATCTTGCCAGCTCGACTAATAGGGGTTTGGTAGAAATGGTAGTAAAATTTTAAGTTTTTCTTTTTTATGTTTTACCAAAACGAATCGTTCGTTTTGATAAAACATAACATTGACTTTGAAACGTATTTAAATATTTCTACAGTTCCTATAATTAATCAATTCGTTGTATTTAAAAAATAATTCATTAATAAGTAGTAAGAGTAGTACTTTTAAATGTTTGGGCCTGGTAATACTAAATGTAAGGTGGTGGTTTGCGGAGTTCTTGGCGGGCTTTGTTCGAGTAAAATTCAGCGGCTGTTAAAATTATTTGCAAATTGATTCCTAGTGGAATAAAATTGGTGTAGTTTGGTTTCCCAACTGTCTACGCAACTGGACAGTATGCGAAATCACTAAGACCCTTTGAGGTATATTTAGCTGCCGGTATTACAAAGCATTGTCTGAGGACTGCAGGATCATCTCACGCCTCTCCTTCATGAGCTTGAGAGTAGGATCAGAGAGCTTTTTGTTCCTATCCGGGGGCCGAGTCACCCACGTCCGAAGGAGTGTACCCTTTGATTCCCTACACGTGGTCCCCGGGTGGTGCAAATGAGGTGACATCTGGTGGTAGGCTTCGGCCGAAGGCTTGCGACCACCCACCGGGCAAAGACGTATCGCCAAGCGACCTAGCCGTGTTCCGATACGATGCTCAGTGTAGCCACTGGAGGAGTTGGGTCGAGACAGCCGTTCCACTGCAGGCTGACCAGCCTGACGCGCGCTGTTATGGACGTATCGGGAGACTAGTCGCGGAGGGTAGCGGGATCCGAGGCACGGTGCGCCGCTGGCCGACCGCAGGTAGTTGGGGGCCCAAGTAGTGTGCCAGCCACACACGAAAGGCTGCCCCGCCAACTGACGAAAAATTCCGGAATGCACCATCGTGCTGGTTGGCGACCAGATGGGGAGGGCCCGATGGACATTCCGGGGGGGCTCGGGCGTCCCCGCAGTCTCCGGACTAGTGCCCCAATGATAGCGTCTTTTTCAGTGCGTGTCTGTAGGTTAGCAGCGTGGAACCTCGTCTCACTTCCTTCTCCTTACCTCCATTCACTCCAATAAATATATGAGAAGGAAAAAGAAAATTGGTCTTAAACAGCGGCTGCACCCCCTCCCCCACAAAGTGCACCTCACCAACATTCGAGGTCTGCACTCAAATCTCTCTGCAGTCCACTACCACCTGGAGGCTGAGAAACCAGCGCTGTTTTTCCTTGCGGAGACGCAGATAGCGAGTTTACTCTGGAGCACAATTTTAAACCACGCGCGGGTGTGTGTATGTACGCCCGTGACGACACTTGCTATCGGCGTCTCCGTAACCTTGAGGACCCCACATTCTCAACGCTGTGGGCTCTAGTGGACACAGGTCTGGATAAAATTATCTACGCCTGTGTCTACCGTTCGCACAGCGGAGATCAGGAGACAACCAGGCTCACAGAGTACATCAGTGAGGCTGCTGACGCGGCACAGCAGCGGTACCTTTCCGCCCAATTAGTGTTACTGGGGGACTTTAATGCCCACCACCAGGAGTGGCTCTTCCCATACCAGTGCACTGATCATGCAGGGAGGGAGATGCGAAAGCTTTCGCTTGCGCTCAACCTTACCCAGCTGGTCCAGGGAGCAACGAGGGTACCGGATGTTGACTCACACACGGCCAATTGCTTGGACCTTCTGCTGACAACAGATCCAGACCGATACTCTGTGTCGATGGCTTCACCTTTGGGTAGTTCCGACCACTGTCTGGTGAAGTCTGTGTCCGTCTACTCCCCGCCCGATCCCAGCCCAAGAGGCACCTGGCGGGTTTGGCGGTACAGGTCAGCAGATTGGGATGGCATGCGATCTTTCTTCGCATGATATCCTTGGCAGCCTACTTGCTTTTCTTCGGCTGATCCTACGTCGTGCGCGGACGCCGTGACGGGTGTGTTGCGTCAGGGAATGGAGTACTACATTCCGTTCTCTGACGTAACAATGTCCAGCGTTGACCGGCCATGGTTTGGCGCCTAATGTCATCGCGCCGACGCCCTTAAACATGAGGCGTACCTGGCATGGGTCGACGCGCGATCGCGCAAAGCGAGTGACGTGGGTCAGAAGAAGAGGGCCTTCAACAGAGCTGCCAAGTCCTGCAAGTTGGTGTTGCGAAGGGCTCGGTTTGACCACATTAGCCGAATAGGAACCAAACTTGCTTCTTACCCAGCAGGTAGTAAAGCGTTTTGGTCCCTGGCTAAGTCAGTCGAATCGAACTTCTGCCGTCCCTCACTACCACAGAAACCAGATGCTGAAACCAGATGGGTCGCTTGCCCACTCCGCTGAGGAGAAGGCAAATTTATTTGCCTCTCTTTTTGCGGAATCTTCGCGTCTAAATTCTGGTGATTCGCGGCCCCCTCCTCCTTTTGTTGGATGCGAGACGAATATGTCGGACATTCGCATCCACCAAAAGAACGTCCGTAGGGTGCTGCGCAACCTCGACGTGAACAAGGCTAGCGGCCCTGACGGAATACCAGCTATAGTTCTTAGAATCTGTGCGCCTGAACTGTCTCCGATCTTGACACGCCTATTCCGCCTTTCATATGAGACTGGAAAAGTGCCGAATGCTTGGAAGCAAGCCAATGTACAGCCCGTGCCCAAGAAGGGCAGTCGAGCTGACCCGGCTAACTACCGACCCATCTCTGTAACGCTAAGGAGCACGTACAGCTAAGGAGTGGAATTCCCTGCCGGAGTCTGTGTTTCCCGATAGCTACAATCTAGGGGTCTTCAAGTCAAGAGTGAATAGGTTACTTCCAGGCAAGCGTGCTTCACCGTCGACCACATCATCGCTTACCATCAGTTGAGATAGTGGTCAAGCGCGAGCCTAAATAAAAAAAAAAAAAACTATACGATGGGACTTGAGGAGACTTGGGATTTGAGGATTATCGATTAACTTCACATAACCCTATAATACTCCATCGTAATCTGCTCTATTCCTCTTCGAGTTCGGTGATCTTTTCGTCGGTCCGGAGTGTGCGCGTTGTACGTTGCCAGCTCCAGTCGTCGGTATTTGTTGGGGTATCCCGATCTCGTCCGGGATTCTTAGCACCCCTTGCCATACCGTAACCTCGCCCGCTACCGTAGTCAAGGGTAGGCAGGCTGCCGGGCACTAGGGACCATGTTTTGTTTGTGCTATTCATGGGGAGTGCTTTGCAGGCGGGTTGGCGATCACAGTATGGTTGTTACAAATGCACAGAGAACGCTGCTGCCCATTCTCTGGTTTGTCCCTTAGTTACCTCTTAGGACACCCACGGGAAAACATGGGATGGTAAATGATGTACATTCCAAAAAATATACACACATTTTTTTTTATTTACAATAAATTAGGTAGGTTTAGGTAGCGTAGTTAGGTAACATAAATATATCGAGATAATTACACTATCGTTTTTACAAACAATTTGTCCCGTGTTCTGTTTAGTTACGGTCACCTCATTAGAAAGAGACACACTACCAACGGGAGCCCTCTCGCGCGGACCAGTTTTTGCGCCATAGTGCACAGTCTAGTAGTAAGAAGTATAAGGTCTTTGATTTGATTACCATAAAAAGGTTATACACATAGTCATATGCTGTCACGGACTTTTTTTAGAACTTTTAAAGAGGAACAATTCTATCATACATGATATTTGCGTAACTTAAACCGTTTACGCAGCGCAAGCAACGGAAGCTCTCAAAAAGGAATAATTTTTCGTTTTTGCAACATTTTTCATTTATGCTCCGCTCGTATTGGTCGTAGCGTGATGTTATAAAGCCTTTAAATTTTGTCGATAAATGGACTATCCAACACAAAAATAATTTTTCATTCCAAACAGTAGTGCCAGAGATTAGCGTGTTCAAACAAACTCTTCAACTTTATAATATTAGTATAGATTTTAGTAATGATTTTGATTTTACTATAGGATGTTTAGCGAATACTTATTTTTATTGTAATTCTAATATTAATTGCATTGATGTTTAATTAATTATAATTATGTAACGTAATCACTGGTGATCACTGGTGTTACCTAGCTCAAGGGTTAGGGTTTCACATTTTTTGTAAATTTTGAAGGTAATATACCATTTATTTACTATTATTCCCTGTGCTTTTCGCTTAAATCTTTCTTTTTCTCGTAGTCTTTGTATAAAATATAGTATGTAATCCTTGAATAAAACGGATTTATATCTAGGTCCGCAAGTGATTCATATCACTTGCGGCGCTCAGGATCCTAACCCTTGAATCACTCGCTATGCTCGTGATTCAATCATGAATCCTACAATCTCCCTACGGTCGTGATTCAGTTGTTAGAATCCTTCACTAGCTCGTGATTCGTCTATGGTCCTCGCTTTAAATCCGACCTTTATTCACTAGTCGCATAATATACTATTACGTGTTGATTGACTACAAAACTAAAATAAAAATAAAAATTTCATAAAATAAATATTTCATAAAAAAATATACATACTGTTGGCTAGAAATAAGAAGGAGATTGAGACGAATCATTTTGTTTATTTTTCAATTTACGCTCACTTGGACAACTTTCCACCACGCAAATTTGCCCCATTATTGTTCAAATGTTTTAAAAGTTAACAAACTGCTACATTCATACCACACCTTTTGTCAACGCTAGCGAGATTTTGGAACTATTATTTATTACACACACACACCACACACACACACACACACTGGACACTTTTTCAACTTTCGCCACATATAAGATCATTCTCCTTTACTCTACCCTCCTTACTAATTACAATGTTCGCTCAGCTCTCAACCAGTAGACAAAGCCCACCTAGAAATGGTGGATGCCGAAGTCGAAGGTAGAGCTTCCCTACCACCCGTTGAAGATCCTGATGACCCAATGCCTCCCGTAAATCCAGACGAAGTTGAGGAGATTATCAAAAGGCTTCACGCTCGGAAAGCACCGGGCTAATTATCTTAAAGATATAAGTAACGAGTGTGAGTTGCCTCCTGACCCTCAGTTCATTATATCCGACCATACCTAAGACAAATAGTGTTGCATACATCAACGGATAAAATGGATACGATATAGGGAATACGGGGTTCTCTCATATATTGATATCTAATAAATTTATTCTGTTTGCGCTCCAACATGAGACTACATTTAGTTTCATGCGGAGCCCAGATAACTTTTTAACCATTACATTCTAATTGGCTCCTTACTAAAGAATTATACAATGCCGTTTAGCCTCCATATTTGTGAAACCTTTAACTTTTCTCAGGACAAATCCTACGTTTCTATATGCTTTTTTGCATACCTTAACTATACAATCACGAAACGTTAGCCCAGAGTGAAACAGACACCCAAGTCCCTTCGGTGCCCCTAGTCATCGGTACCCCGTCCACCGTGTAACTATGTATAATGGGCGTGTGTGCGCGTGAGAAACTTATGGTCCCACGCTTTAATGTGTTAAACTGCAGGAGATTACTCTTGCTCCAAGTTACTACTCTGTCTATATCTCTCTGCAGTCTTTCACAGTCATTCATGTTCGTTATGGGGAGAGAAAGTTTGAGGTCGTCGGCAAATAGTAAGCACTTACCATCTTGTACAACACTTGGTAGGTCATTTATCATTAAGAGATACTCTATGGACCCCAAATTACTTCCATGGCTTACACTAGATCTAGTATAGTAAGCCTTCGATTGGTATCCTGCATAGTCAACATACTGTTGCCTGTTACTCTGAGTTATATACTCACAAAAAAACTTAAGTAAATGCGGGGTGAAACCGACCGCTGCTTTTTCAGTAATGCGTCATTATCGACTAAATCAAACGCCTTTTTAAAGTCAAAGTATACAACATCGACCTGTCCCACACCGTCCACTATCGGCACCATTTCCGCCATGTAGCTAAGTAAATTGCTCGTAGTATTTCTAGTCGCCCGAAATCCATGCTGCGCGTCGATGATTTGCAAGCTAACTCGCTGATATACTTTCTTATGAATAGCAGATTTTAATACTTTAGCCGCTGTTGACAGTACATACAGCAACAGGTCTGTAATCCTCACCTTTAGTTCTCAAACCTCCCTTCGGTACCGGTATGACCCGGGTAATCTTCCACATCTCGGGAAATACAGCTAAAGATAACTCTTTAAAGTTGACAAAGTGATCACAATACGGGCACGTTCCCGATTGCGATGTGGAGGATGAATAGGTAATTCTAGTTAATGCAATGTTAATAATTCTAATCTTGGCAATGTATTTTTTATTTATTTAAATAATTGTAAGATTTTGTAATCTTTCTTTTATTTTTAAGGTTATCAATTCCTGTTTAACCTAAAAACGGGAGCCCATTACTAAGACTCCGCGGTGCGTCTGTCTGTCTGTCATGACACACAACCTGGTGACAGAACCAGGCTGTGTGTCATGAACCGTGATATCTAGATAGTTGAAATTTTCACAGATGATGTATTTCTTTTGCTGCTATAACAACAAATACTAAAAACAGAATAAAATAACTATTTAAGTGGGGCTCCCATACAACAAACGTGATTTGTTTGCCGTTTTTTACGATAATGGTACGGAACCCATCGTCCGCCAGTCCGACTCGCACTTAGCCGGTTTTATTATTTATCATTCCGTCTCTCATGCTACTTTTGTATATACCCTGTATTATGAGAGGTCTATTTCTTGTTATACCGGACTTCCCAGTACAAGAGAAAGGGTTGCACTGATATTTTGTGAAATAAAGTGTGTTAAATAAATAAAACTTATAAAAAGTTCACTCATTTCACAGGTGGAGGCAAGCATGGTGGTCCGTAGAATGTTTGTCTGCGTACTGCCAGGAGTGACCTCGCTTTGGTGTTTGTTCTACTGCATCGTGCATGCCTGGCTCAACGCCTGGGCTGGGATGCTCAAGTTTGGAGACAGGCTGTTTTATGAGGTATGTAATTATCGGCCAAGCCATTTGCCAAACAAAGTTGTCAGTTGCGATTTATTTTCAGGAATAGGATACGATTACCGGTTTAAACCAAAACTAGACGACACTTAAATTTAATGCACTGTTAGAGTTTCATCTCACGGCGCTGAGCCAAACTTCTTCTTCTTCTTCTTTTCGATTCGACGGCACATTCAATTAGATTGTCTGGGCCCAATATGCGGCCACGCTTATTGCAACGTCAGAAGCACTGTACAGGTCTTCCGGGGTACAAGTGAATGGACAGCCAGGACACTCCAGCAAGTGGGATATAGTCTGTACAGGGGCACCACACTCGCACCGGGTGTTGGACGAATCAATAATCCCCCATTTTGCCAAATTATATTTGCAGCGGCCTACTTGGGTACGTAGCCGATTCAATGCTTTCCATACAGGCCACTGCAATTCATGACCAAGCGGCAGATGTTCCTTGAGCTCAACAAAGTCATGGTGTGGGGGAAACTTCTCCACCCACAACCTTCTAATCTCCTCAGGCGGCTTGTCCTGGATTGCCTGTGTAGTTCGCAGGAAATTCCTTCGACTTTTCAGTCTACCCTGAGTTGTTGAATAGTCGTAGAGGGGATGTCGGGAATCGGATTCCTGGTACTTTTTATCAATCGCGCATGCCGCATCCCTTCGTACGGCAGGTGGTGCTATGCCTACTAGCGGGTAGAGCTTATTAAGTGGAGTTGGTTTTAAGCAGCCCGATATTATCCGACACGTCTCATTTAGGGCAATGTCTACTTGCTTGGCGTGAGTGGATCGGTGCCACACTGGGCACGCAAATCGCCAGCAGAGAAGCATAGAGACATACCAGTTGTGCGGAGAACATCGGGTGCCGCTCCCCAGTTGGTGGAAATGAGGCGACGGAGCAAGCTATTACGGTTCCCGACCTTCTGCTTTGTTACGTAGCATTGTGACTTACATGTTAAGGCCCTATCTAACGTCACACCCAGGTATTTGGGGTTCGAGCAGTGTTCGACCTTAGTTCCTCGCCACGAGTTGGCGAGTGTCCGAATTATTTTTATTACATAATTACGTATTATTATTTATTTATGATATTATTTAGTATTTATTAAATAGTGTATTATTGATTTTATTATTAATATGCATGTATATGAGAGTATACATTAATTAGTTATATTTTATTATACTTTTTAGTGAATTGTTTTATATGTTTTTGTTTTTATTTCCCTTTTGCACACGGTGTCTACATATTTCTTTAACTCTCCTCTCGCAGGTATGCTGGAAGAGATTTCATAAGAAATAAGTATATCTTTGTATCTATTTTCTGTTCCTTTTTCTTCTCGTCTGTTTATAATGTGTCTACATTAATGGTTAAATAAAAAATAAAAATAAACATGTAAAAAGGAGAAGTCCCAGCCCAAATGTGAAAAAATTGAAGAAGTAGACTCTTATTCTTATAATCTCCATCTTCAAAAGAAAGGAGACAAAATCAAAACTAATAACTACAGACTCATTAGTCTAGTCTTACACAAGTCTCACGACGTTCATTAAGATCATTTACAACCGCATAGAAGCAACACTAGACTCGCATCGACCACCAGAGAAGGCTGGATTCCAACCAAGTTTTTTCCATCACAGACCACCTTTAAACGTTGAATGAACTAGTCGAAAAACACTCAGAACTTTGGAAAGCTCTGTATATGGCTTTCATGGACTACACAAAAGCTTTTGATAGTATTAAACATAGCACAATATTTGCAGCCTCCAAAGCCAGCTTCTAAAAACTTTTATGGTACTAGCACAGCGAACGGCAAATTGGATTCGGTTGGTAAACATTCAGTATTAACAATGGAGTAAAACATAGTGATCCGCTCTCTCTTAAACTATTCACTAGATCCCTCAAGGATGTATTAAAAAAACTTGCAACTTGCGGTTGGGTAGCGCACGGCATATAGATCGTTGACAAAATACTATTCTGCTACCTTCGTTTTGCAGAGGGCATAATTACTTTTACTCCAACGAAGCATCAGCTACAACAAATGCTCCAAGATCTGAGGTTGGACTAACCATGAGTCGGTCAAAGACTAAATTCGTCATGACATTGCCATTTGCCTACAATACCACTAAATATAGGGTCGAATTCGATGGGTAGGAAATACATATGTCGACGAATATATCCACCTGGGCCAGTTAGTTTTCTTCCACAACAGACAGGACGAAGAGATCGAGTCGAAAACGCCTGAAGGAGTTACTGATTCATGGAGACGGTACTGTTGCATGAAGGCACTGATGAAGGGGCCTTCCTATCTAGCTAAAACGTAAGCTCATCAATATGACTTGTTTCCTACCTATCCTAACTTATGGTGCTCAGATTTGGTCTTTGACCGAGGCTCCAAACTCAAGGTTTGCCAAAGGGCGATGAAGCGTAGCATATTAATAATCTAACAGTCGTATATCATAATAAGGGTTCCTTTTGAGGAATGTAACCCTAACAAGTGGAGTATTGACCAACGCAATGAACGAACTGGCTGTACCTAAGGTACCATACGTTCGTAGTTATAATGTTAATCTTAATTATCGAGCTAAAGTTAATTTATATACTATTATTATTTACCTATTCCAGGACTGGTGGACCATATCCCGCTTGTCGCAGTACTACCGCCGGTGGAACCTTGTGGTCCACTTCTGGCTGCGCGACTATATCTACTTTCCTCTGGTGCCGTATGCGGGAAGACCTTTGGCTATTTTCACCGTGTTCTTTGTAAGGGAACATCATACCAAAACAAACTGGAATTCAAAATGAAATAATCAGTTCTATTAACAAAAGATGAAGCGAAATTACTTTTCCTTGACGGTCAAATGATAAACAAAGATCCGTGATTCACGTCGCACGCAAACGGGCGACTCTGTTTATGACAAGATAAGAGGCTCCCATGCTGCCAGACTGGACCAGCGGAGCCTTCTTCGCTTTAAATCTGACGTTCGTGACCAATGATCGTACAAAAGATTACAAGACGTAAACAGTTTTGTATCTCGTAAATTAAGGCACTTCTGATGCACGAGCTAATCGTTATCATCAATTTGGTGAATTTTTTTTGACGGCCTATACCAACCTATCGTCTTATATATTTTTGTTTCATCTAGGTGTCTTCAATAGCCCATGAGGTCATCCTGGCATTTTCATTCGGCTTTTTCTATCCGGTTCTACTAGTCGAGTTTGGTATCTTCGGTGTCATACTGGTGCCACTCACAGCAAATGCTGGACGCCGCTTCCCAAATGCCAACCATCTACTCATGTGGCTGGGATTCTTTATTGGAACCGGTAATTATAAAATAATTATTATCTATGAGGAAAAATAAAGATAACAAAATATAAGCTATGGTAGAAGTAACAACTTTAATTTGCGTATGTAGCGGTAATTAAACGACAAGTTTACAAGAAACGAAATCATTTGTGGTGAAGAGGTTAAAGCGTCACGTCATATTTTTTTACCTTTGTACTTTGAACCAGACATGATTTGTAGAGATGTGCCGACCATGACTTTGGCCAACTAGCTGACTACGCGATTAGTCACAAGACAGACAAGCCGATCACGGTTTCGGGGGTATTCGACAATTTCGAAACAACCGTCTGCGAGCGTGTCAGAACATGGTTTTGTTTATTTCGCATCGTTTCTTAATTTTTGCTATTGAACGGGTCAGGGCGGTGTTTTTGTGTAAATAATTACAACAATAGTGGCGGCACCAACGATGCCACATAAGAACTAATGACAAGACGTCACACAAATCCTGCATCGTGCAAGCAAAGTATTCGGCGCGATTTGAACGTATACAACAGTCCGACATCAACCGTCGGGCTGTTGCCCGGACCAGACACAACTCCCGTCTGGTCGGAGGATACTTCCTTTTCTATGGATGTTTGTGGGACTTTACACCCTGTTCCACCTACCCCTAAAGTTCATTAAAGTGAAAGAGCTCAATTAAAATTTCAAGTAAGTCTCGTGTATGGATTTTTTTACGAATTAGATACCTACGCTATTTAAAACATTCTGCGATCACCATTAAAAGAATATCATTTCCATATCAGACATAGGTAGGTAGTGAGGTGTAGGATCGGTTCGGGAATAATAAGCGCCAAATACCAGTATATAAGTGTCTCTTTTTCTGCCGTTTTTCCAGTCGTCACAGGTCACAATAAAAAAAGATTTAAAGGTAAATAGGTTAAGGTTAAATAGGGTCCTTGGCTGCAGTTGGCTGGAAAAATTTCCTTATATTGAATATTTATCAAATATTTTTTGGAGGCCGAGTCACCCACGTCCATAGCAAAGTACCCTACGATACCCTACACGTGGTCCCCGGGTGGTGCTAATCAGGTGACAATAACTGGTGGTAGGCTTCAGCCGAAGGCTTGCAACCACCCACCGGGCAAAGACGTAACGCCAAGCGGCCTAGCCGTGTTGCGGTGCGATGCTCGGTGTAGCCACTTCAGGAGATGAGTTGAAATGGCGGTTCCATTGCAGGCAGACCAGCATGAGGCGCGCTGTTATGGACGTATCGGGCGACTGGTCGCGAAGGGTTTCGGGATCCGAGGCACGGTGCACCGCTGGCCGACCGAAGGTAGTTGGGGGCCCAAGTAGTGTGCCAGCCCCACACGAAAGGCTGCCTCGCCAACTAACGAAAAATCCCGGAATGCACCATCGTGCTGGTTGGCGACCAGAAGTTAGGGCCCGACGGCTATTCCCGAGGGGGCTCAGGTGTCCCCGCAGTCTCCAAACTAGTCCCCCAATGATAGCGACCCTTCAGTGCGTGTCTGAAGGTTAGCAGCGTGGAACCGCATGTCACTTCCTTCTCCACACCCTACTTCACTCGCATAACAAAGTTTGGAAACGAGAAAAAAGTTCAAAGTTGAAAAGTGGCTGAACCCCCTCCCACTCAAAGTGCACCCCACGAACAGCAGAGTCTGCACTCCAACCTCATAGCAGTCCATCATCATCTAGATGCTGATAAGCCGGCTCTCTTTTTTCCTTTCGGAGAGGCAGATCAAATAACCGTCAGACGTATCGTACCGAACATACCCAGGGTATACCCTGGAGCACAATTTTAAGAAACGCGCGGGTGTGTGTATGTACGCACGAGACGACATCTGTTATCGGCGTCTCCGAAACCTTGAGGACTCTAGGTTCTCTGTGCTGTGGGCTATGGTGGACACGGGCCTTGATAAAATTGTCTACGCCTGTGTCAACCACTCGTACATCGGCGATCAGGAGACAACCAGGCTCACAGAGTATCTAAGTGAGGCGGCTGATACGGCACAGCAGCGGTATCCTTCCGCCCAATTAGTGTTACTGGGGGACTTCAATGCCAACCAGGAGTGGCTTTTCCCGTACCAGTTCACTGATCATGCTGGGCGAGAGATGAGAAAGCTTGCGCTTGCGTTAAATCTCGCCCAGCTGGTCCAGGGGGCAACGTGGGTGCCGGATGTTGATTTGCACACAGCCAATTGCTTGGACCTTCTGCTAAGAACAGATTCAGACGCTACTCTAAGTCGTTGTAAACATTTAAGGTATATTCAGCAAACTGAATATACCTGAAATGTTTACAAAACTCTGTTAAGACTCACGTGTTACCTATCTACCTATCAATTCAATTATGCTAACGTCGAACTTGACGTTTCATTTAAGGAATCGGTTTTTTCAGCGCATAAAAACATATACCGATATGTTACTCGAGTTTAAAAAATATTCTGCATGCAAAACCTCTTTTCCTGAAAAACAGATGCTTTCAACGAAAAATATATTCCATCTGTTGTACCATGGTTGTATCTCTAGGAACTGCAGAGTTTAAAGTAGGGACCTATCTAAAAACATAAATTATTTTTCAGGAATCCTGTGGAGTCTATACCCGATGGAGTTCTTCGCTCGTAAGAACTGTCCGCCTTCAGAAAATGATAGCTTCTTCATACCAAAGTCATGGACGTGTCCTGAGATCATTTTGAAACCTAACTGGACATTCCAGAATCCACTACGCATTTTTTATTCAAATTATAATGTAATGAATCAATAGGTTACGTTAAACGTGATATTCTTATTTTTATACTCTTGTAAATAAAATATTTTAAAACAGGTATCTATTTATTTTAAAACAAGTATACAATAAATACCAGTAAAACAGAGTTAATGACAATTAACGTCAAAACTAGGACCCGATAATCCTCAAATCCAGTAAACTGCTCTATCTCCGAGAGGGTGACCAGCAGTCCCATGTGGTGTCGGGCTTATCGTCCATAAGTTCCTTGTGAACAACGTGGTGAAGATCGAGAGTGTGTCGACCAGGGTGGCGTATCTTATACTCAGAATAGCCTCAAGATATTTGCTGAAAGTCATACAGGTCTACGCCCCGACTTCGGCACACCCCGACCACGAGGTTGAGACCTGTATGAGGATATTTTTTTTTTTTATATATATATAATGGGTTTGCTCTTGACTCTAGTCTATGTCAGAGGTGACAGAGACAAAGTCGACGATGGAGTGAGCTTACCCAAAAGAAGCCTATTAACTCTAACTTTGAAGAGATTCGGGTTGTATGCGTTCGGAAATACAGACGCAGGCAGTGAGTTCCACTCTTTTGCTGTGCGCATTATGAAGGATGTTTGGAAGCGCTTGGTGCGAATTGGTGGAGTGGCAACAAGGTAAGGATGGTAACTTGCAATGCGTCTAGATGTCCGATGGTAGAAGGAGGCTGGTGGGATGAGGTCGTGAAGTTCTTGAGCACACTCACCGAAGTACAGTCTGTAGAAGACTGACAAGCAAGCAACCTTGGGGCGATGAGCTAAGCTGTGAAGCTTGGCATCCACCAGTTTGACGTCGCCAATTAGTCTCTTGGCTCTGCGTTCCACCGAGTCGAGCGCGGCAAGCTGATATTTAGCTGAGCCATCCCAGAGGTAGCTGCAATACTCCATGCAGGATCGTACTTGCGCCTTGTAAAGAGTCAAAAGCTGTCCAAGCATAAAGTATCGTTTCACTCTGTTTAGGATGCCCAGTTTTTTTGCCGCAGTTTGGGCTTTGTACTCAATAGAGGCGCCGAAGTTGAGACTGGATGTCAAGTCCACGCCAAGGAGCTCGAGCCGATCAGTTATAGGAACAGATGCACCCCGAAAAGTAGGCGTTTGGATGAAATGAGTCCTCTTTGCGGTAAAAAGACATGCCTGTATTTTGGTGGCGTTAAAAGCGACCAGATTGTCATTACCCGACCGGGAGACGAGGCTTAAAGTCAAATCTGTTCGCTCCACCATAGCCTCCCTCAAGGAACGAACTTCATCCCAGCTGGTATTTGCGCTGGACAAGTATCTCTCTGAAACAGTACTATCATCTGCGTACCCAACAATACCAGGCAGAAGTAGGTCATTGATGTGCAGCAGGAAAAGAGTTGCAGAGAGAACAGACCCCTGAGGAACTCCGGCATTAATAGCTATAAGGTCAGAGGAGCAGCCGTCAACGACTACTCGGATCGACCGTTCGCTGAGGAAGTCTGATATCCAGCTACAAAAACCAGCTGGGATGCCATAAGCAGGAAGCTTGCTGAGTAGACTAGCGTGCCAGACCCTGTCAAAGGCCTTCGAGATATATATCTCCAGAGCCATGCATGCTTTCAAAACTCACTTCACCGTTGTCATGGGGGACTTCAACGCGAAACTGGGCTAGGAGACGAGCAAGGGCTATATAGGCTATATAAGGACATAAGCTGCAAGTGGGGCAAAAACGAGATCGACTCAACCAAGAAGATTATGTCAACCAAGAAGGAAATGTTGAATGATGTCTCAGTGAACATTTCGGTGAAAACCGGGAGCGATCACTGCATGGTAATAGGCACATTGAATATTAATATCAAGCTTAAAAGGTCTTGACTGAAGAAGTCTACGCTCCGTCCAGCACAGATCCAGATCTAAAACCCCGAGAGCTTTCAGCTCGAACCCCAGAACCATTGCGAGTGCTTAGGGAGTGGACAACCAGTACATAAGGCCCTTCAGAAGCTGTTTGATGCCGTCATAAACAAGGGGAAAACGCCACAGGCATGGTGCAGGGTGTGGTTGTACTCTTCTTCAAGAAAGGTGACAATGCCTTTCTGAAGAACTATAGGCCCATCTCACTTCTTAGCCACGACTACAAGCTATTTTCAAGAGTCATCACGAATCGTCTCGCGCGCAGGTTTGGCGATTTCAACACCGTAGACCACATACATATGCTGCGGCAGGTTATACAGAAGGCCGAAGAGTACAATTGACAATTGAACTGGAAAACGCATATTGGATATATAAGCAATAAACTGAGCTCGTCCGCGTATTTCATGTACAAACTGTCTTCAGAACTTAACCCAGATGGTTTGGTGGACAGCTTATCATGGATTGGTACCGTCACTTCTGCGCTATGGTATAATATTTTGGGGTAACTCTACAAAGACAAGGATATTTTTTTTATTTCAACTAGGTCACCAAGCGGCACTTTTGAACGTCACATTAAAATTTACAAGGAATAAAAATTGATTCGGATACTACGGACAGCGAAATAGCGTTTAAAGCTCCAAAAGAAATGTATTCGGGCTATGTTTAAGTTGGAATCGACAGAAAGCAATCATTGTTTAAAAAATATAAATTAATGACTTTACCCTCTTTATATATTTTTGAAGTTGCATTGTTTGCAAAGTCTAACCCCCAATACTTTCTACGGCTGACACTTTTACACGCAACGGACGTGACAATAGTCAACTTTGTTTGCACTTTTTTTTTTTTTTTATAGGCTCGCGCTTGACCACTACCTCACCTGATGGTAAGCGATGATGTGGTCGACGGTGGAGCACGCTTGCCTAGAAGTAACCTATTCACTCTTGACTTATAGACCCCTAGATTGTTGCTATCGGGAAACACAGACGCTGGCAGGGAATTCCACTCCTTAGCTGTACGCATAATAAAAATATTCTCAAAACGTTTAGTGTGTATGCACTTGGCAAAAACTGCCCTCATGGGGAAAAGCTTTTTTTGTATGGCCCCGAAAATATACAACAAAATACCACAGTCATATAAAGCTATGACAACAAATCAATTAAAAAATATGATTCGAAATTTATTAACAGACAAGTGTTATTATAATACAAATGACTTTTTGACAGACTCCTTTTGAATGCTTGAATGTTTATATTATTGTTTAGATATTATTGTTATTCTTATAAAATTTTATTCTGACATTCTGGTATCACATCCTTGATTTGTATTATTTATTGAAATCTGCATGATTTTGCACGATATTTGCATTTCACACCTTAAATATTTTAATATCCAGACATTTTTTAATAATTTTGCGTTGACTAATTCTAGAATAATTATTTTGAATTGATATATTATTTTAATATCTTTAATTTTTATATTAATTTATCTCTGACATTCTAGAAGCAAAATTTTGACTTGTATTATTTTATTGATATTTGCACGACATTTATTTTATTTTTTTATTAGTACTAAACATGACATTCTATTAAGTATTTTGATTTGTATTCTTTATTAATATTTGCATGCCATTTTCCGAGGTAAACATGACGTTCTATCATTTTGTATCCTAACATCTCTTCATGCTGACAATTTGTTATGCATGTATGGTACTCATGTTTAAGCAAATAAAAATGATTTGATTTATAAAGAGAGTCACAGTATAAAAAAAGATTGGGAAGCCTTGCTCTAAGGCATGTAAGCATGATATGATGTATGTTTAGACGAATCGATGTATTTGTGTTTGTAAACTTACATTACATACGTAACCCTAATGAATCTGTAGGTAACAGTTTTCGGGATGACGGGAATGGTCCTTCTGTATACCTACTGTAGCGTAAAAAAAAAATTGTCACTACATGTGTCACGTTTAATTTTGACGAATAAAAGATAAAATAAAAACAAACATTGTTCAACATAAAAAATATACAAAGAAAAAAGGAATGGCGACGTAAAGGAAGACTATCGGTAAAGTTGGGAAATGGATTGTCTAGAATAAAATTTGTAATTTTGGAAAATAATGCCTATAGGAGAGAAGGGGTTGCAACCGCTATCCGGCCCTAGGCGCGATTAAAATATAACCGTGCATAAATGTAAAATTAAAAACGGTTCATTTCACGACCTTTTGACACGAATAGGTGATACATATAAAAAACTATTCAATAAATACTTCGCTATTGCTACAAATTATAAAAAGTGAATAGGAACAAAATTTTGGGATCACTTGACGCGGAGCGATGTCACGACGTCCTCCCGGGGTCTTCACTCGTATATTATGGAGTCACCCCCGCAAGCACACGCTTCCCGAACTCAGTCGGTGTTGAAATAACTCGGAACATCAGTCCACAGCTTGTTATATATTCCAAGAACCGATTCTGAGCGAATCTATGGTGAGAAAATAAAAGGAAATAAACACCACAATACTCAAAACAGAACCTTCCAAACAGTTAAAATTTAAAATGTTTTAAATACATACCGGTTCTTTGTAACAGACGGCCTTATGCGCCGGTAACTCGGAAACAAATTAAATTCCTGGTGAACAATTGACACTCTCAGAAAGAAATGTCCAATAATGCTGCAGAACTAAATGCAACATATTGGTTTGCATGGACGCAATGCGATATAAATCCAACGATTTGCACTTGAAATTTTCTTAAAAAAAATACTAAACGTGTTACTTCCAAGTAGATACGTCGCCAATTTACAAGAAAAATTTTCTCTGTCATCCAATGGAATGATCAAACTTCTAAGTTTGAACCGAAATAAGAAAAAATTAGAAATGAGGTCGACTTACACGAACGGAACAGTTTTTATTCAGCCGAATCAATAGGCAGCGTGATAATGCTGCAATACCCCCTTTCTAAGAAAAAAAAGGACGAAAGTACGAGTGAGAAGAAAGATAAAGCTGGAACAGGCAATGACAACAGCAGGAATCATTTCTGAATCAAACGATATCGAAGTGCAAAAGATACTGAATAAACACGGTGGCCACCACATCTAAACGTTATCCGCGCGAACTCGCGATATCTCGATTACATCTATGGAGAATATGAAAGAAAATAACAAACTCATAAATCTAAATATATATTGTTCAATTAGAGACAAACACCAACAACTACCACATCCTAACAACTATGAAGAACAACCAGGGAACTATACATCTAAGTAAAGCTAGCCTAACTTAACATAAGACTTAACTATTACCTAACAACAATAAGAAAAAACCCCGGGGATTCCCAAAAAATAAATAACGTCAACACGTAAAGTCCAACCTTAGTTATAGAAACGAAAGACAAGTTGGACAAAAAACAAAAAAACAAGTTTGAGAAAGAAAACTTAAGTCAATTAAGTCAAAGAAGAATTCAAGACAAAAAAACTCAAATCAGAGAACTCAAGTCAGAAAACTCAAGTTTAAATTCAAATTAAATGTAGAATGACACACCATTTGTGTTAAACTAAAAGAAATAAAATAACCTGAGAACACAGGTTGACACAACACAGAAATAAATAGATGTCATTATTAACAGATAATTCATGAAGTTTTTAACATAATCAAAAACTTATGCAAAGAAATATTCCCATAAACCAAAGAGGAAAAAGGTTTAGAAAGCAAATGTTAATGTTAAAATGGAACAAAGAGAATTCAATCAAATTTATTTTAAGATATCTTTGATATGATATTGTCCGGAGTGGACTGAATCACAATCCTGGAGCAAATATGTGGTCCTAGAAATGACTCTTATTACACGGCACTTAATAAAACGTGGAGCAAGCTTTCCAGAAAAAAAATCATTTCCAGAAGACTTGGAAAAGTTCTTTCTCCATACAGTATCACCAATATTCAGAGTGATAGCTGATCGATTAGAATTATATGCACGAGAGTTACGGAGGAAAGCTAAAGAAAGATTATCAGCTACCTTTGCATAAACTTCGCTGAGAGAGGATAGGTTTGAAGCATGACGAGCCCGACTGTCTGCCAAATTAGAGCTTCGAGTCTGACTATCTACACGACTGCTATCCATAAGGACCTCTCTACCAAACATAAGAAAGTTAGGCGTAAAGCCAGTAGCTAGATTAACACAAGAATTGAGGTAAAGCTTAACTTTAGGTAACATTTTAGCCCAACTTCTTTGGTTTTCACCAACCAAAATACCTAAACACGTAATAACACTTTGGTTGTATCGCTCAACCGTATTTGCTTGGGGTGTATAATATGGCGTAAAAGTAGGTGATTGAATATGAAAAGATCTGAGAAAATTAAGGAATTGATTACTACGAAAAACTGTAGCGTTGTCGCAAAGAATAGTACGCGGAACCCCAAAATTAAAGAAAATTTCAGACTCTAACGCTTTTATAACAGAAAGAGCGTCAATCCTTTTCAGAGAAACTAGCCAAACATATTTGGAAAAAAACATCTACCATAGAAAGGATATATTTATAACCATAATAAGCACAGGGCAACGGACCAATTATATCGATAGAAATCATCTGTAAGGGCAAGGAAACCTCTTTAGGGTAGCACATCTGACCGCGAGGTTGCGTGTTCGAGATTTTATAGGCTTTACAAACCTCACATTGACTTAACGTCGAAGTAACGTCACGGAACATATTTGGCCAGTAGAACAACTCCCTAAGCTTTAGATACGTTTTAGTAACACCGGGATGTATCGAAGGAAAACTATTGTGAATTTCCCAAATAGCGTCTGGAACCTTTTCAGCTGGTAACACCACGTGCCATGGTTCAGAAGATAAAGGACTAGTAACAGGCATGCGTCTCATGAGGATACCGTTATTTATAGCGTATGCTGGGAACATTTGTGGCGTGTCTCGAGCACCTATATACACCTTCTTATACCAACGGTCATTAGTATGTTCAGGACCCTGGTCAAACGACACAGGATTAGCATAGATCCTGGATAGAACATCGGGGACTATATGTTGCGAACCTTTACGATGCACAATATCAAAAGTATATTGGGAGATAATAGTAGCCCAACGAGCTAAACGACCAGATGGGTTGTTAAGAGTGAGGAGCCACTTAAGGGCCATATGGTCTGTTATGACTGAAAACTTCATCCCATCTAAATAACATCGAAAATGTTTAATTGAATCCAAAACTGACAAGAGTTCACGTTCTGTAGTACTATAATTGCGTTCAGTTTGAGTGAATAAACGCGAATAATAGGCGATTGGGTGCTCAACATCGTCTATCTTTTGTGTCAGTACCGAACCAAGACCAACAGCTGATGCATCACACTGCAGGATGAACGGCTTGGAGAAATCAGGACATGCCATAACAGGCGTATCGATTAGCGCTTGTTTCAACTTAGTGAAAGCCTGATCGGCTGCATCATTCCAACTTATTGGATCATTACCCTTTCTCTTACCGATAAGGGCAGTAAGCGGAGCAATTATAGAAGAAAACCCTTTAACGAAACGCCTATAATAGGAACACATACCAATGAAACCGCGTAATGACTTAGCTGAAGTGGGAGTAGGATAATCTTTAATAGCATCAAGTTTGCCGGGATCGGTTTGAAGTCCCTTTTCATTAACTATATAACCCAAATATTTTAGTTCGCTTTTGCAAAACTCGCATTTTTTCAAATTTATAGATAAGCCTGCTTCTTTAAGTCGAGCAAGCACCTTCCTGAGCAGCGCCATATGACCAAAGAAATCTTTAGATACGATTATCAAGTCGTCGACGTACCCAAAAATACAGTCGTCACTGGTAGAAGTAAACTCGAAATTAACGATCATATCAGTAAGGCGTTGCATCTCCGAAGCAGCGTTCGTTAGACCAAAAGGCATCCTAACAAACTCAAAGAGACCACGTTGTGGGACAATAAATGCTGTTTTCTCACAACTTTCTCTATCAGCAAGTGGAATTTGCCAGAAAGCACTTCTAAAATCCAATGAGCTAATATATCTAGCACCACGAAGGTTGTCGAGGATATCGTGAATACGGGGAAGAGGATAAGAATCTCTGATTGTCACACTATTCAGTTTTCTACTGTCGACACAAAACCGAACAGAACCATCCTTTTTTGTCACCATTACCACAGGACTAGCCCATGGAGAACGAGAAGGACGAATAACACCCATATCTAACATTTTGTCAATCTCTTCATTGAGAATCTTCAACTTGACTGGGGATAAGGGATAATATCTTTGACGGATAGGGTATCCCGTAGTATTAATTTTATGGGACAACCAAGATGTCTTTCCAAGACCAACTTTTTCCGAAGAGATAACTTCATACTCCTTAATAACTTGTTGAAGACAAGACTCTTGATCCGGCGATAGGATGTTACGAGGATGAATATAACGAACCTCACTAACAGAGGAAACTTGAGGGGGAGAGTGCTGAACAGAAGGGATAAACATATTACCATCAATATTTTTATCGAAAGCCTGACTAAAAATAGACGTCAAACCGAATTTATTCCAAAATTCGATACCTAAAATAACAGAAGATGACATCGAACTTGCCACTAAAAACTCATGAATAAAAGTTGTACCGTTAAATTTAACTGGAAGATGTACAGAACCAAGAATATCAATCGGTGAATTATTAGCCGATATAACACGGGGACAAGCGTCTTTTGATGTCAAAGAAATACCAAGTTGCTGAATAAAATTATCGTTAACAAGCGAAATCTGAGCACCAGTGTCAAGCAATGCTTTAACAACTCTACCACATAATAATACCTCTATAAACGGTCGGTTATCAAATGAATCTGTAGTAAACACTGGGGATACTGTACGAAAAGAAGCGTATCGCCAGTGGTCTATGCATTTTTTGGATTACATTTCGGACATTCTCTAGTAATAAATCCAGGAGTGCGACACTTAAAACAAATCATGCCTGTGATCTCTGGGCAAGAGCGGTAAGGATGACCAACTTTGTTACATTTTAAGCAAAGCTGAGGCTGACTACAACTAGGACAAGTCCGAGGCTTACTAGTTGTTGGTTGATGGGAAGTTTTGTTCGGCCTGGGTTTTGGTGAGTTAACAGCCTGAGAAGTCGACTGGTCGGCAACACAATCGAAACTGGCTACCGCCTTTGGAGGTTTTAGAAAGGACTCGAAATGAGTAACAGCTTCGATTAAATTATCGATGTCATGAAATTTTTGGATGGACAAGCAAGGAGTGTACTTTGGCAACATGTTGTGAGTGATGATCCGCAACAACTCCGATTCTTCAATAGGCTTGCTCAGTTTAGCATTTAAGTAAGAAACCTCGATAATAAATTCTCTTATTAGCTGTTCCGGTCTCTGCTTGAGGTTACGGACCTCCTGGCTTATCTTAAATTCAAAATCGGTCGTACCGAATGTCCTAAAAAAGGCTTCTTTGATCTCAAAGAAGGAAAGATCCGGACGACGGATTGACCTAAAATATTGAAGTGCGACACCTGACAAGACTTCATGGAATCGCCTAACTAAGTAACCATCAGACAAATTGTCGGCCTCCCTGCACTCTTCTAGACTCGTGAAAAATTCCCGTACGCAGGTCTTTCCATCGAAAACAATCTTCCACTTAGTAAGAGAGAACTGCCTGGTAAATTGTGGGCGTTCATCAGATCTTATTGGAGAAGGAACAACACTTTGTGAGGAAGCGCGAGAAGCTCTTGGCTGAATGGGACAAGGTGGTGGTCGCGAAATGATGGGACTATCACAACGTGGAGTCTCACCAATAGGGAACTCCTCTTCTGACATGATGTAACTAGTATAGACCTAATAACGAATGAAAGAACAGACAAAGGACGATTGAATCCTAGCGAAAAATAAGCACGGCATGAACAGCTGGACAAAAATAATCCAGCAACCAGCAGTCAGCGAACGCCAAGCTAGTAAACAAAGATCTAGGCTAAATAAGGAGTAAAAATCAGGAAACCTATCGTTATATTTGCTGCCATAAGTGGATAAAATAAAAGACGGTTATGTGTACTATAGTTCACAAAATTAAATTCCATTAAAAAACATTACATTTCATGAAAAAAATATGTCAAGGAAAATAACAGCTTCACAGATCTGTACTGGTGGTATAAATCCTAGAATACCTTTCTTGAATGGAAGAATATCAGCGTCCTGAAACAAATAAGCTTAAGAATCATTAGCTCCCAGAGGGAGTGACCATCCTCAATAAAGCAAAAAAAATAAATTATGTCGAATCATTTAAATTTCAAAGTTATTAGGTAAAAACACTTACTTTAGTTGTTCGGGCGCCAATTTTGTAGCGTAAAAAAAAAATTGTCACTACCTGTGTCACGTTTAATTTTGACGAATAAAAGATAAAATAAAAACAAACATTGTTCAACATAAAAAATATACAAAGAAAAAAGGAATGGCGACGTAAAGGAAGACTATCGGTAAAGTTGGGAAATGGATTGTCTAGAATAAAATTTGTAATTTTGGAAAATAATGCCTATAGGAGAGAAGGGGTTGCAACCGCTATCCGGCCCTAGGCGCGATTAAAATATAACCGTGCATAAATGTAAAATTAAAAACGGTTCATTTCACGACCTTTTGACACGAATAGGTGATACATATAAAAAACTATTCAATAAATACTTCGCTATTGCTACAAATTATAAAAAGTGAATAGGAACAAAATTTTGGGATCACTTGACGCGGAGCGATGTCACGACGTCCTCCCGGGGTCTTCACTCGTATATTATGGAGTCACCCCCGCAAGCACACGCTTCCCGAACTCAGTCGGTGTTGAAATAACTCGGAACATCAGTCCACAGCTTGTTATATATTCCAAGAACCGATTCTGAGCGAATCTATGGTGAGAAAATAAAAGGAAATAAACACCACAATACTCAAAACAGAACCTTCCAAACAGTTAAAATTTAAAATGTTTTAAATACATACCGGTTCTTTGTAACAGACGGCCTTATGCGCCGGTAACTCGGAAACAAATTAAATTCCTGGTGAACAATTGACACTCTCAGAAAGAAATGTCCAATAATGCTGCAGAACTAAATGCAACATATTGGTTTGCATGGACGCAATGCGATATAAATCCAACGATTTGCACTTGAAATTTTCTTAAAAAAAATACTAAACGTGTTACTTCCAAGTAGATACGTCGCCAATTTACAAGAAAAATTTTCTCTGTCATCCAATGGAATGATCAAACTTCTAAGTTTGAACCGAAATAAGAAAAAATTAGAAATGAGGTCGACTTACACGAACGGAACAGTTTTTATTCAGCCGAATCAATAGGCAGCGTGATAATGCTGCACTACTTTATATTTTGTGGTCATACTAACCTAACCTTTGACGTGCCTTTGACAGCTTAATAATATTATCTTCCTTAATAAAACTTATAAAAATCTCCAGATCACGCATTCGTTTGCCAGAGATCCGCCCCTGTGTCCAACGTCCATTGCTGGCTGTACCTAGCTATATTATAATGTTAATCTTAATTATCGAGAGCTAAATTCAATTTATTACCTGTTATTATTATTTACATAATACAGGACTGGTGGACCTCAACTAGCTACTCACTGTACTACCGCCGGTGGAACCTCGTGGTCCACTACTGGCTGCGCAACCACATCTACCTTCCTCTGGCGCCGTACATGGCCGACAATCTCTGGCTACTTTCACCGTGTTCTTTGTAAGGGAAAGTTATACCAGATAGGGTTCTAATTATACATAAGTATTATGTAGTTACCTTACCTTAAATACTTATAGCATATAGGCACATTACTTAGGTATGTCTCATCTTCCGGATATTGGATTGTGATGTAGCATTAATTAATTTCTCTGGACCCTTGGTTAACGACTATGTAGGTATAGCTACAGGCCTACAATGTATGAGCGTAAATAACACAGATCATTTATCAAAATAATTGATATAAGATCTTGATCCGGTGTTAGTAATTCATCTCTAATTGAACGTCGACCTACATGAACTGCTAATTAGATATTAACGAGGGACGAGGTCAACAGCAGAGCTCGCTTTGTACACTTAGACAATTGACAATAGCTATTGTTGGCTGCACTGGGATAATAAGGGGGCAACAATGAGCCTGAATCACTCAACATAGCAAATATTTTACGAATTTCAAAACAAAATGGAATTCATAAAGAAATAATCAGTTCTATTAACAAAAGATGAAGCGAAATAATTTGTCATTGACGATCTAAAGATAAACAAAGATCTGTGATTCACGTCGGACGGAAACGCGGCCGTGCATATGACAAGATAAGATGCTCCCTGTTAAAAGACCAGCTGAGCCTTCTTCGCATTACATCTGACGTTTCTGAACAATGAACGAACCTACGATACTACTGTACGTCGTTAGATGAGCGACGTAAACAGTTTTGTTATCTCGTAAATTAAGGCACTTGTGATGATTGATGAACGAACAAATCGTTGTATTTAATCAATTTTGCGAGCTTTCGTCCGACGGCCTATTATTTTACTATACTGACCTATTGTCTTATATATTTTTGTCTGTTCTAGATGTCTTCAATGAGGTCCATGAGGTCATCCTGGCGTTGTCATTCGGCTTCTTCTATCCGGTGCTACTGGTCGAGTTTAGTTTGCTCGTTGTCATAAGGGTGCCACTCTCGGTCTCGGCAACGGTTGGACGTCGCTTCCCAAATGCGAACAACCTGCTCTTGTGGCTGGGTTTCTTTGTTGGAAATGGTACTTAATTTTAATCATACAATTACAATTATTATGCGGAAATAATAAGGCAAATCTTAATAGAAGCTGTGGTAGAATCAGTAAATTGTTTTGACGTAGATGGCGGTAATTAAACGACAAAATTTTACAAGAAAGGAAATCATTTGTGTTAGGTACCGGTAACTACCTAATGGGTTTAAACCACCACGCAATATTTTTATACCTACATTGGGACCAGGCATGATTTGCGGACGGTACGTTTTCCTCTTGTTTTACGTCAGTAGGCCTCAAAATGCGTAAATAACGGATTAATCAACTTTAAATAGGTATAGTTCTCGCCAAACTTCTTGGCTGGGTTTAATTTGGCTACAATCGATCCGCATTAGTAAATCTCATACTAAAACAGCACCGCTCTGCGCCTTGCGCATCGGAAAGCGAATTTCAGAGCGGCCCAGAAATTTGGCGAGAACTATACCTAGGTAAGTAATTAGGTACCTACATAAGCTATTCAAATCATTCTGCGATCGCCATTATGCAAATATCAATTCCATAATAAATAAATAAAACTTTATTTCAGAATCACTTCCATATTTGTTAGTAACAATGTAAACTTATAAAATAGTGTTAGAAACATTTATTCTAAGCTGTGAGAGGCACACCGATCCTGGGGCATGTCTATTTGACTGCGTGCAGTCGTATCCATCGCCCCAAGATCGGAGAGTCCAACCTATCAGCCAACGCTCTAAGAATGGTGTTGGGGCTGGCGCGAACACGGCGTAGTAGAGATGCGCATCTCTTGCAGTCTTGCGCATGATGGCCGCAAAAGCATCAACGTCCGCGTCGGCAAACATGCCGGACGCGCTACAAAAATGCGGCAGCCCCATCAACATCCGGAACGTGTTGTTATATTGTTTGCGCAGGCCACCATATGACCTCTGCGTAAAGTTCACCCACAGGCTGCACGAATAAAAGGATTGGCAGTAGGCTTTGAAAAGCGTCACCTTAACCTGAGCCGTCGAACAGCCAGTGACCTGCGCTCCCGTTCTACATCAACATTATCTTTTAAGTCGTCTGAGACCCAATGACCCAGATACTTAAAATTTGCAATTCTTTTTAGAGGTCTGCCGCACAGCATAACAGGTGGAATTGTGATGTAGCATTTTGTGGCTGCTCTGAATACCATGAATTCGGTCTTTGCTGCATTACATTTGAGCCCATGGGTCTCAGCGTACAATTCACACACTGTCATCAGTTTCCTTAATGCCCCGATCGATGGGCTCAGCAGAACCATATCGTCAGCATAATATATATTATTAATGCATACACCATCAATATGACAGCCGCTTCCAGTACCGCTAAGCCCATCGATCAGATTATTCATGTACAGATTAAACAACGCGGGCGAGGACAGCTCCCCCTGCCTCACCCCACACTCAAGCCTGTACTCAGCTGAAAAGGAGTTTACCCATCTGACACGGTTCTGTTGACTAGCGTAGCACAATTTAAACAAATTTATTAGGTACTTACCGTGGCACATCTGTGTCATGCTGCAGTTTGCCCCAAAGCACATTATAAGATACAAGGTCAAATGCTTTTGATAAATCTAGGCAACTGCACAGTCTGCTTCAAGCTCAGGATAGCACTCTCTGTAGATAAACCGGGCCGAAACCCGAATTGAGCGTCGTTTATTTTTAGATGTTTATCAAGCTGGCATACAAGCAGACTGTCCAGCACCTTAGCAATTATCATCGCTAAAGAAATAGTTCTATAATTTAATAGCACAGATGAATCGGAACAACACTGCCAATGTTTAAGAAAACGGTAAAGGAGCATTACCTTTCACTATAATTTTTAGTCTTTTCCTTTCTCTGTCATATATTCAATATTTATTAGTATATTAGATATGTAGTATAGTATATATGTATTTTATGTTATTATGTACGATGTAAGTTATTTTATTTATGATCATTGTACACTGACAGCCCTTAATTCTTCTCCTATTGTTCAGTCCATCCAAAGGTTGCTGACCGCCCATTGTACACTTTGTTTGAAAATGTTTGTTCGGTATGTATTATTATATGGTGTACAATAAAGAATATTACAAATAAATAATAAATAAATAAACAACAGTTTTACGCATTAACTTTTCAGGTAAATAAATAAATAAATAAATCCCAGCATGCTGCTGGTGCTCGTTGCTGAGACCGTCATGCCCGGGCGATTTTCCTCTAAGCATGTTCTTAATTGTAGCGGCAATTCGTTTTGCAGTAAACACCTTGTTTTTGATTATGTACCTACTCGTATTAGTATAGTTTAAAAGAAACGTTTTGTTTATGAAGGAGCGGAGTCTCCTAATACAGTCATCTGTTGCTTAAAAGGAGGCTTCAATCTAAAATAACTTGTACAAATTTGGTTATCAAATAAACTATTTTTATTATTTATTTATTTAAACGTGACGCTTCGCGTGGAGCAGACGGTCCCAGAATCAGGCGCAGACAGCTGAGACTCATTGTTTAGGGGTGATTGTACTCTAAAATACTGCCGAAACAGATCCGCAATACTACTCTGCTCATGTACACCTTCAAGAACAGTCTGCAGGAAAGTCGTTGAATATGGTAAATAGGTTGCAGGCAGTAGCGTAGCGTGGGGAGAGGACTGATTACCACGGGCGGCGCGATTCAGGGGGCGGGAGTGAGTGGAGCCAGGAGGCAGCGCACGGGGTTAGGCAGCAGTGACAGATCATAGTCATCTGATTACTATTGTCATCCGGATTGTGTAGTAAAAACAACCAAACGTGTAGCAAAATTTCAAATTAATCGGTTGAGGATAACCGATTTAAAATTCAGTTGCAAGATTTGACCCAGCCTTATTGCGTAATGAATTCGGCAAGGCAGAGGGCAATTACATAGACGGAAATTATTTATCACGTTTTTCATCTCGCATGTGATTGGTCGATTTTTCATATTCTTTGCCCTTTACCTTGCCGAATTCAGCAATAAGGTTGTGAACACGCTTTACAAACATACATACATTGCAAGTTAAATAAAAGCTTGTAAAATAGTTTACGTTCGAGATCATCATCATTAGATACAGCCGAGAGACGTTCTCTGCTGGACATAGACCTGCCCAAGGGTCTCCGCACTGGTCGGTCCTGTGTGTCTCGCATCCACCGATTCCTGCAACCTTAATCAAGTCATCGGTACACCTAGAGGGAGGCTTCCAACGTTGCGTCGTTCGGTTCGCGGTCGCCACTCTGAAAACATTTCGGACCCATCGACCATTCGTTCTGCGAGCAATGTGCCCTGGCCACTGCCACTTCAGTTTGGCAATTTGAGATAGTAGAATAATATTTATAGAATAATATTTATTTATAGCTTCGGTGGCTTCGCCCGTAAATGTAATGTACATAACTAAAGTGTTTTATTATAGTTCTAGCCAAACTTCTTGGCCGCCCTGAAGTTGGCTACAATGGCTGCGCAGTAGTAAATCTCATACAAAAACAGCACCGTTTCGTGCCTCGCGCATCCGGTAAACCAACTTCAGGGCGGCTCAGAAGTTTGGCGAGGACTATATCCCAAGGAAACTTATTGCCTGGATGAGAAGTACCTACCTATCCTACGTCCTAGCAGTATAGTTGTGGATCAAACAGAAAGAGTTACTTTCGCATTTATAATATTAGGTACTAAGGATGTATTTATCCAACCTACTACTACTAAAATGTTATTAATAGAAAGGAATAGTTACCGTTCACGTTTTTCCTCATTATGGGCTCGGATTAACTTTTTTTTGAAACCGCAGCTAATTGGCTTACAAGGGTAAGGGTTTAACTAACATCCAGGAACTAGGTTTCGAACGAAAACCAAAACCGTAATAATGTTAGCCTCTTTGACATGGGGTGATTTCCATTTCCGGTTTATTGGCGAGAGTCACGCATTGAGAAAATGCAAAGCCTAGGTGTAGGCTTAATTTGAGTAAAAACTATTTTTTTTTATTACACTAAGTATTAGACAACTATTATCTATACTTCTATACTTAAACTTAATATTATAAAGAGGAAAGATTTGTATTTTTGTATTTAACGAATAAACTCAAAAACTACTGGACCGATTTCAAAAAATCTTTCGCGTTGTTGGGAAGCTACACTATCCCCGGGTGACATAGGCTACTTGTTATCCCTGTTTTCCCACGGGAACGGGAACTACGCGGGTGAAACCGCGAGTCGTCCGCTAGTTCTGTTATATACAGGGCTTTCATTTAAAAATAGGTACAAATTGTTTTCGAAATAATTTTATTGAATATAAAAAATATTAAAATACAATAAAAATTCGACGTCATATAGTAATCAAGTATATGTATGCGTTTACTTCCAAATATTACGTCATTTCGAACCATTTGTTGGCATACCTACAGAAACGAAATTAACCTACGCGCAATAAAATAAATTCTATGGCCGCATTATATCTTAAATAATAACATAAAACAAAATCTCTTGAATTAAATTCTTAACTTTCTAACATTGAGTAACTTAAGAACTAATAATAAATATATATTTTACTATACTCCATTTGTTTAGGTAGTTAACTAAAGGTAAACAATCTTGATATGTCTTTTTATATAAAATAAATCGTATAAAAGACCAACAAATATTATTTAAATTTAGTAACTTACCTAACATCGGTTTAAGTAAATACCTAATTGTAAACATTTTTAGATTCAATTTTTAGACATTTTTTTAGATAAAAGACATGTTAAGATTGTTTACATTTAGTTAACTACCTAAACAAATGGAGTATAGTACTATGGAAATGAGTGTAGTTGGCAAAACAGGAATGTAGCCAGTTATACCTATTGAAGCTATTAATTAAAATATATATCATCACATTTAAGGAGGGAATCTAAAACAAACAGGATTTATAATTGACCTAAAAACATTTGTTATTTATGTAAATATATTAAAAATATTACAAACAATCACTTTCAGCTTACCATCTCCACCGGACCAGTCACATTTCCATAGACAAGCACCGTGTTAGCAGACACACACACGGCACACCTTTCTGATAGTTGCACTTCAATCAAACTGCATTGGCATCTCTTCACAGCCCTTACTGACTATTACAAGCACTACAAATATAACGATAGTACTCTTAACACAAAATAAATCTAATCATTGTATAAGGAACACCTACATTTACGAAATTATATCAAAATATTTAATTGCAACTACATAGATTCAAAACCGTGCCAATTTGTGTGTACTTGAAGTTATAGAACTAGATTTGTGACACAAAGCTTTAAATATTTTAGATCCAAAGTTAACATTTTGAGCAAAGTCCATGTAATGTGCAATTTATCAGACTTTTTGTAACAATATATAAATGTATGTATAAATTTTCAATTTTTCGCTATATGCACGGCAGTGTTGGGACTTTGCTTATAACAACTTATAAATCTTTGTTCAGACAGCAGGAGTGCGATCCAATTCCTTGAATAATGACGACGACATTCTGCAAGAGATAGCATAAATAAATTAATAGAGCAACAGAATCACTTTGAGAGTTATCAGCATTTGCGCTTGTAGGTGACATTTAGATAAGCTATTTCCCATAAGTGATAATTATGTTGTAACAACGGCTTCATTACAGTGAAAACTTGAACTGCCAATGTTTGGTAAAAGATTTTATAACAACCTATACTGTATATTGGCATAAGGTATTCAGAAATAAATGTATAACAACTGGCTTTATTGCAAAACGTGAAATATTGTTACAAAATAAAGTAATTACTCACTTGCTTATCATATGCTGATATATGTAGGATGGAATTATTGTGATGTTTACAACAGATGGGCTGGCTTCAATAACCCTAGATATTTCCTTATCTTTCATGCCCACAACGTTTATAGTGTTTATTTCTAGTATCTGATGATCAGTCAATAAACCGTTACGTGCTGCAGAAGAATCCTTCACCAAGCCAACAATCTTGCCATCTTTGAACTGAAATCCAACGTGGCCAAGAGAATCCTTGTGGAGGGTTATTGTCCTCTCAAATGGTCTGAAAGCAAACAGAAAATAGTAATTTTGTTTGTTCAAGTACCTACAAATGGAAAGTAACAAGTACCTAAGTAATTATAATAATGTCTAATGGATTTTTTTTTAAATATTTGATGAAATATAATGCAATACATTAACAAAGAGTAGAAAGGACAAAATAGATCAATAAGAATGTTTTGAATTGTTCTATTATTTAAAGCGTTCATACCTATCACGAACAGCCATAGAAATGCCATTAGCAGGAGATTTCTTCAGCAATCCATGGCATTGGTCCATTGTCATTCCAGCCAGAGCTACATTGTTAATCTCCAGAATTTGATCTCCGAATCTCAGCCCAGCAAGAGCAGCAGGGCTGTTAGCAGCCACGTAGCAAACAAACACTCCATTGTTGACTGAATGCAGCCTCACACCACACTTCCCATCTTTGTCTTTGCACAGTATAAGTGGTCTTATGGCCCCAGTAACAGTAGCCTTTGCCAAAGTTGTTGATTGAGACGACAAAGGTGCTATCATATTACTAATGGTTCCATGTGGCTGAACCTGTTGGTATTTAAAAATTACCTGTATTTTTACATAATAATAGCAGTTTGGTGGCCATACAAAAGACATGTGTTACTTTCTCAACTTTTACACAAGAAAATAATACATTGAAGAAATCTGAAAATACCTTCCTTAATTTTTCTTTAGGGAAAATCATGTCTCATCAAGACCCTTGATGAAAGACAAGTGCAAAGAAGTAGACTCTTTATTACGTCGTTATGGGCGGACTTCGCTATTTTATTATATATATTGCTAGCTAGACAAAACTTACGGTTTGGAGTTGATATTCTGGCATATTCATCGCAATAACATCACTAGACAATTCAAGGCCCATGTAATCACCCAGCGCAGGATACATATGAGCTGAAGGGGCGCTGGCTGGCATGGGAGCAGCATGTGGAAGGCTATACATGGGCGCTGTCTGCTGGTGAGCTATCTGAGCCCTCACCATCGTATCCACTTTCATGTCCTCTAAGGATGGGTACAAAGACATCTTGATTATCGTGAATGACGCTATTTAATCCGAAAAACAAGACCCTTTAATCGTTATTTTGACGTCCGCACTAACACTATTTCTGTGACTAATTGGAAACACAATGAATCATAACAAAAAAACCCCAATTGATAAAATTGAAACCATTAGAGACGTTCCACAGAAAAATCATTAGTTATAGTTTGTATCTCTCAATATCGATTGCCGTCTCAGTCTATTACTATTCATCAGTTACGAACGCCATTTTCATATTTTAAGACCATTAATGATCACAGGAAAACCGTTTCTTTGTTATTTCCTATGAAAATGGCACGTTATTTGAGGATCAAGCCTATTTGTAAAATGCCGGGGTCCGTGCGTAGTCCCTAGAAATGATCTGATATTTGTAGAAATAGAAAACGGTACGTTCAATAAGTTTAGTCGACTTCTAGTCGCTTCACTACTGACACACGTCATTCATCGCAGCTGTCAGTGTCAATTGTCACGCCCGACAAAAATTATGTCAAAGTCATGAATGTCAAGTGCTAAGCTGATGCCATTTAATAAGAGTTGAAGTTGAGTTGAATTTGTCTTTATTAAATAGAAATGTTATTATTTATGGCGTACATGAAGTAATTACAGTATATAATTGTTTTCCTACGTGATTCTAAACTATGGAAGCAGTAAACAGCAAGCGTACTCCAAGGTAAACTTTTATTTCTGACCATCCAAAATTAAAAACTGTTTACTTTTACAAAATAATTTGATTGGATAATAACAGTATATTATCAATTTTCAGCCGTTGTCGTGAATGGGAAAGGGCTAGACGAAATAAATTCAATGAGGCTATAAATAAGCTTGGTGAAATAGTCAAATCCATACAGAAGAGTAACTGCCCAGCAGAAGATAATGAAGATGTTCAGTATCCGAAAATTGAAATCATCCATAAGGCCATATTTTACCTTAATAACCTTGTTCAAGAGAAAACACGATTGAGTAAGATGATAATTTTTTTTTTACCTATGTCTGAGTAAAACTATTAATCTAGAAGGTTTTGATGAACAAAGCCAAGGATATCTAAAATTGTAGTATTTTATAGGTTCCTATACTCCATTTGCGATAACATTAGACATTTAAATTAGCCCATTTTACGGCTTGTTCAACCGATTTTGACTTCTATTGCGTTGGTAAACAGTTGGTTTTTGTATCAGGTTTATGCTTTTTATGTCATCCTTATGTTTACGGGATAGAACTCAAAATCGGTTGAATGGTCTGTAAAAAGATTTGGAAACATGTCTAATGTTATTTCAAATGGAGTTTAGTGATTTAGATTTTGGTAGGCGTTTTTAGAAAGTGTTTATCATTATTATAAAAACAACAGTGATGAGCAGCACTCATTATTATTATTATTACTCATTTAATTAAATTTAAAAAAACTGTTTTAGCATTGCTTACCTACTACCAAAAAACATTTTTCGTTTTTAGGGTTCCATACCCAAAGGGTAAAAACAGGATCTTATTACTAAGACCCCACAATCTTTCAGTCTGGCTGTCATCAGGCTGTATCTCATGAACTGTAATAGCTAGACAGTTGAAATTTTTACAGATGATGTATTTCTGTTGTTAAACAACAAATACTATAAATAGAATGAAATAAATATATAAGTTGGGCTCCCATACAACAAATGTGATTTTTTGCTATAATGGTATGGAACCCTTAGCGTGCAAGTCCGGCTCTCTCTTGGCCAGTTTTTATTTCTTTATGCTTTGTGTAACACCTACCTTTTTGCTGTACCTTTAGAATTAATAAATAATAATTAATTAAATATCAAAGAAAAAGCTAGTAACTTTAATGACTTGGTACTTTAAATACAGCTTAAACTTCCCCAAAATCCAAAATTTCAGTCCCTATGACCAATCCCAATGGAGATTATTCATATGTACGAGATGTTTAAGTGCACTCTCTGATCATTTATACTGATGTTTTAAGATACCTACTTATTTATTTATTTCTTTAAACTTCATGTACAATAGTGGTACATAGGTGGACTTAATGCCACAAGGCATTCTCTACCAGTCAACCTTTGGGTTAAAAAGGACAACTTTGTGAAATGGGTACAAAAAATATTTATAAATTACAATTTGTATACGAAAATGTATATACTTACATAAATATTAATAATACACATATACAAATAAATAAATACATAAATATTAATAATATACAAATAAAATAAACTAATATATACCAATAAAAAAAAACGAGAAACCTGTTAATAATTATTATGACTAAACTTCTGACTCTAGATGAGAGCTATTTAGTCTGACTCAAATAGAGGTCACAAACTTTTCTTTTAAAAGAGACTTTGCTTTCAGCCTTTTTAATGCCAAAGGGTAGCACGTTCCAGAGCTTTATTGTTGAGACAGCGTATGAATTGGACATAAAACCGGTGAGGTGTGAAGGAATTTGGAGGAGTAGATTTTTAAAAGCTCGAAGGTTACGACTGTGAGAACTGCCCAACACTTTGAAAATAACTTTTTAGATAATCGGGAGCACAAGGATCGTTCATAATAGTGAAGAGCAAACAGAGAGATCTGAGGGACCTCCTGAGGCGGATAGGCTTATTTTCTTGTATAAAATTTAATTTATGTAGTTAAACTTCAATTACTACAAATCAAAGCTATTTCATAATCTCCTTCATCTTTCAATTACAGAAGCAGAAATATTGGCCTTTCAAGTGGAGCTAGACACTGAGAAGAACAAGAAGGGAAAGGGCAAAGACGTATCCACGCAAGTTTATATGACCTTGACTAAGAAGCGCAAAGGTGAGAGAGGATGGTGGAACCTTTAGTATTAAAAGTAATTGGTATTATTTTATTAATTTGATACTTTGCGCACACACGTGTTGCGCCGACCCCAAGTAACATTGGACAAGGGCAGGAAGATGAAAATGATACATTGCGCACAACAATGTACCGAGGCAGGCTTAATGCCTCAAACATTTTCTTCCGGTCGACCTTTGGGTGAGGCAGAGAAAAAACGGGATCAGCGCGTAAGATTAATAAATGATGTTTAGTTTGTAAATGGGTTAAAAAAAAGAACATTTTACACACATCAATCTTTTTTACATCATGTTAAACTAGATTTGGTTGGAGTTTCCTAGCTTAGTACTCAGAGGACAAAGTCTTTCTAAACATAACAATTGTATCACAATTTTATACAAGCAGCATCAAAATACAAGAAATACAAATGTAATTTAACATACAGTATAATTATTATAGTCATTATCAGTATTTGTGAAATAATTTTCTAACATAACATAGGTAACACTGAACGTTCGGTTACGCAGAGTTTTATCCACAACATCTTCTTAGATTTCTACCTAGCCATTTTATACAGTAATAATAGTATTATTTGTATTTATTTTAGATGGTAAATATGCAAAACTGTTGATGTTGAAGAAAAACAAAAATCAACCTCTACAAACTGCAACTCAGAAGAAATTACCCTTACTACTTCCAAGATCAAACTTCTTAAATAAAAAAGGTAAGATGATAACTCATAAAACAGTAGAGCATTTGTAATTTCAAAACCTTTAGTAGTTTAGATTCCAAATTATTAAAATTATCCAGAGTTAAAAATAAAAATGTAAACTGCCAAACTTATAAATGACTTTAATCCTCGTACATAGAGATCAGCTTGCGGTACAACATAATTTATCATTTAGAAATAATCTTAATTTACCTTTAAAGTCAGTATTTCTTTTTTTTTTTACTTTCAGGAATCCATAGCACAGGGTATCCTAGTTTGGATTCCTGACTCCCACAAACCTTTGTACCTCCAATATTTGTAACACAATATAGAAACAAAATTGTGCTTTGTGGGAGATAAATAAATATTACATCAATTTGAATTTGGAATAGCTTGGCACAAAATTTGCAAGTCAGCAAGGGCTCGGGCTTAAGGTGTTTTACACCTACTAGTTTGAGGGTTCACTATAAATAAAACGATGCTCTCATTTTAAAACTCGATTTAAATCTGTTTCAGGTGCCGAAAATACAATAGTGGTACTACCGGCAGCACCATATATTTTCCCACAGAGACCACTATTGTTTCCGTCTGTACCACCTGCTATAGTTTTAATAGACCAAAATATACATCCGCTAAATAAATCACCTGTTCCTATAGTCAATAGAAATAATGGAGATATCACTAAAACTACTATGGTTAATATTCTACCGATATCTGCCTACTCCCGTCCATTATCAGCTACTAAGAGTAAAAAGAATAATGTTAAGTTAAAAAATGATATTAGTAAAAAATCAGCTAAAAAACTTAAAGCAGTTGTTAGTGATGTAAAAGAAACATCAAAAAGTACGGCGATAAAAGTCAAAGCGGTGGTGGTTGAGGTTTCTAGGGAAAGTAAAAACACTGAATGTCCAATTAGCGAAAATAAGAAAAATGATACAGAAGGAATAACTGATGATAAGAAGACTGAAAGCGATAAAATCACAACTAAAGATCAATCGGTTAAAACAGACGACGCGCAAAAAGATGAGAACAAAACAATGAAAAAACCAAATAATGCTGATATTTCTGATAAAACTTGTAGTAACAAAAAGAAAGACATTGCTGTTCCTATTGTTATTGATAAACCTAAATGTACAGAATCTATCGACAAAGAAATGCCAGATCCTGTGGTCACTTCAACTACTACCACAACAAATACAGAAAACATCAAAACAACAACTGAAGTCCCTAAACCTAATAAAATATTGAATGTCAAAGAAACAATAGCAGAAAGTAAAGAAAACAAATTGCCTACTATTTTACCTCTAGACACAACATTATGCGATAACGTCGTTGATGGAGGTAATGCACGCCTTGAGCTGGCTGAAGAGTTTCTAGCTACTTCACCTACAGCCGCATTTCTAATGTCTTTTCCACTAGTTAGTGGAAATAGGGCAGATAGCCCCGCCGAAGAGCATAATCAGAGCACTGCCCCAGTAATCCCGAAAGATAATCAAAAGAGACCCGAACTAGTTCCTCCGCCTATACCATACTTTGAAAAACCAAACGATAACGATATTAAAATAAAACCAATAACTAGCAAACTTCCCGAAACATGCAATCCTACAAATAAACAAAACGAACCACAGAAATGTGCCGTCAGTATCGTTACTAAAGAATCCAGTATAACAACTCCAGTAACAAAAAATTCTAACAGTGTGACATTGCCAAACGTTTCCAGTGAAAATCCGTTCTTGAACTTATCGGTGCCTTCCATAATAACAACCAGTTGTTCATTAGGAGACACCACGTTTAATTTAGATTTCGATTGCAATATTAGTAAATCTGTGCCCAGTCAGTCCACTGGTTATGCTAGCAGTAACAATTTCTTTTACAAAAGTGATCCATTTGCCAAGAGTGCTATTTATAGTACCAGCAGTATTACATCTAGCCATGAATTTAATGGACTTGGCCTATACCCCTGTGCAATGGAAAAATACACTTCGAAAAATAAGCCAGACTATACAAGCGTGGATGACAATCTTATGAAAATTGGCTCTTCAAGATTAACGTACGATATTGATTTGGGCTGGTCACACAAGGGGTTAGATTTTGTCAATTGCACCACAACTGCAAACACTTTCAACAAAGACACCATATTAGCGACTACTTCTGCTGCGGCGCCATACACGACATCTTATAATCCATTCAACCCAGATTTTCACGTCCCGTTAGTTGCAAATTCTAATAAGAAAGATAACTCTACCAAACCGATCTCTTCGTTTGCTGAAACAATTACTAGTTTTTACTCTCAACCTACTAATTTATGGACTGAAGACGTACCGTTCTATAACAATAATAACATGCCCAAAACTTTAACAACCAAGAACCAAAATTATACGACATTTGATCCAGTGTATACTAACGTCAATTTAAAAGCAAATACTCATAAACATTACGAACTCAAAACGGCTGAAGTAAGCGTGGAAAGTGGGTTAAAAGCTGGCAATAATATCGTCACTCAAAATATTCCCGAGAAGTATACCAAAAAATCGCCGAGCAAAATGCACATCAACTGGATGACATCTGAGACAAGATCTGTTCAAAATAACTGTAATCCGATTCACCCGCAGATAAAAGAAAGTCACAAAGTGACATACAATCAAGCGGATCATTCGGTTAAAAAACAAGAGCACAACGAAAGTAACTATTTCCCTATATCGATGCATAATTTTCCAACTCAAACAGTACAAGACGAGTTTCAAGTGTGGCCTTCTACTAGACCTTTAGGAACCACAGAAATAAGCATAGATCCACCGCCTATCAACTTACCGACCTTAGTTGGTGATCTAGCACTAGGCCCACATGATAAGAATAGGAAGCTAGACGTATCGAATCGTGGTGTACCACATCCTGACATACAAAATTGCGGTAATTTCCTCTCAGTCACACAGCTTATGAATCGCTCAACTGATAATATGCCTTCTCGATATCAGGTTCCAAATATTGACGCATCGAAGACAGTACCTGGAAAACAAAATGTTAACCACTTTACCAACGAAAGTAACCGCAAAGCTATGCCACATTTAGATAATCATATGTCACAACCCTGTTATGTTTTCAATGACCCTAAATTAGTAAACTCGTATGAAACTATGGCACATAGCCAGTTTCCTCCAACTAAAACGAAATCTAATACTAAAACGGAAAAATCATCTAAAACTCAAAAAAATAATTATTCAACTGAAGCATTGTTACGAGGTGCAAACGGCACGCAGAAAATTCAAGACAGCAACAATGCGAAGTTTATGATGCCGCCGCAGAAGTATACAGATTTCAGCGCCCCGCAGGACAGTGCTGTAGCACAAGTGTCACATTTCCCACCAATTTTGGATTACTCTGATAACAGCTACGCCACACAACAGTTTTCGGGAACCACTTTATACAATACCACCACTAATACAATGTCAAATTCTTTTTACTCCAACTTTATGCCTGGCAGTAGTAACTTAATGTCAAGCAATTATGCCAGTGGGCCATTTACTGGCGACTTTATTGATTACAATCAGTCAGCTGAATGCAATTACGGAAACCATAAATATGAAGAGTTGAAAATGAGAAACAACTCAACAGTATTTCAATCTGAGAAGGTTCCACCTACTTACAAAAGCTCAAGAAGAGAGTCAGCGACAAAACATAAACTAGAATGTTCTAAAAAGGAATCAAGTAAAAAGTATCAAAGTAAGAAAGCTAAGATCAATAACGAGGTTGAAGAATGGAACGATCCTCATTTGTTTTGGCAGAACAAGGCATTAAATAAGAAGCACCCTAACTTGATGACAGAAGAGTTACCTTTTCCGAATTACGTCGGGAATCAAATGCCTTCGCAATACCAAGCTGACTTCTTTAACAGCCATCTGATGCCTGCCAACGTGCAGGGAATGGGTCACAACGTAGACAGATCATTGGCCAGTTTTCCTGTCACCTCCCGTGCTAACTTCAACTTAAGTACCATATTTCCGGAAATTACTATGGTGAGTGTTCATTATTTTGCCATGTTTTTTTTTCTGCTTAAATATTTACTCTTCTGACTGTATTGTATACAGTCTACGATAACCCACAAATCAAGAGCCATTGCGTTGAATAGTGCTGGATAAAGTTTCACATAAACGATAACACCTGTAGAGCCCCACTCAGCATCATCATCATCATATCAGCCGAAAGACGTCCACTGCTGGTCAAAGGCCTCCCCCAAGCGTCGCCACATTGATCGGTCCCGTGCGTCTCGCATCCATCGGATCCCCGCAACCTTCACCAGGTCACAGGTCCACCTGGTGGGAGGCCTGCCAACGCAACGTTTTCTGATTCGCGGTCGCCACTCCAGAACCTTTCTGCCTCATCGGCCATCCGTTCTGCGAGCAATGTGCCCTGCCCACTGCCACGTATGTTTGGCAATTCTTCGGGCTATGTCGGTAACTCTGGTTCTCTTGCGGATCTATACATTTCTGATTCTATCACGCAAGGAAACTCCGAACATAGCCCTTTGGGTGGCCCGAACGCTGCCCAGCCGAGTCGGATTCGACGGTTGACCTCTTTCTCGAAGTTGGCCCTACCCAACTGGATCGTTTGTCTCACACCTCACTGCAAAAGGATGGGTTCCGAGGTCTGGCCCTGAAGTCGAACTGACATGGTGGCGTTTTTGTACAAACACTTCAACAATACGATGTACCGGTAGTCAATTTGGCACCGATGGAGAGACTGCAGTACAGCCCAAGTCTCGATCGAATGTCAGGCTTTCTCGTAGTCCACAAACGCTAAACACAGAGGCAAGTTGTACTCTTCGGTCTTCTGTATAACCTGCCGCAGCTTTTGTATATGGTCTACGGTGCTGAAGCCTTTACGGAATCCGGCTTGTTCGGGAGGCTGGAAATCGTCAAACCTGCGCACGAGACGATTCGTGATGAATCTTGAAAACAGCTTCTAGATTTGGCTAAGAAGTGAGATGGGCCTATCTATAGTTCTTCAGTAGGGAATTGTCACCCTTCTTGAAGAAGAGTACCCCCACACCCCCGCACCATGCCTGTGGCGTTTTTCCCTCAAGTATGACGGAATCAAACAGCTTCTGAAAGGCCTTAAGTACTGGTTTTCCACCCGCCTTCAGGAGTTCGGCCGTAATTCCGTCATCACCCGGTGCCTTGTTGTTCTTAAGCTGTTTCATAGCCACCCTTATCTCATACAGGCTGACGTCCGGAAAGTCTTCGGTGTAGTGTCGGGTCAATCTAGCTCCAGGGTCATTTGCTAGATTCGCGACGGGCGTACTGGTTGACGTGTACAACTGCCCATAGAATCTCTCGATCTCCCTCAGAAGCTCCGGCATCATCGGTCTTCAGTTTCGTGAGCTGGCTCTGCCCAATAGACAGATCTCTTGCAAAGACTTTGGAACTTTTATTCTGGTCAATCGTGTCTTTAATACTTTCGGTTTTAAAGTGGCGGAGGTCACGTTTCAAGGACCTTGAAATCCGTCTATTTAGCTGCCGGTATTTCAACGCATCGTCTGAAGACTGCAGGATCATCTCCTGGGCCTCATTCATGCCTCATTCATGAGCTTGAGAGTAGGATCGGGTCTTAAACCACACAAACTTAGACCCGACCGTATGGCAGCTTCCACGAACCCATCGCTGTATTCGTCTACGGAGCTCTTTAGGCACTCGAAACGATTCTGGAGTTCGAGCTGAAAGGTCTCGGGGTTTTGGATCTGGATCTGTGCTGAACGTAGCGTAAACTTCATCAGTCGAGACCATCACACTTCATCAGGCGGTGATCGCTCCCGGTTTTCATCTAATTGATCACAGAGAGAACATTGAACATTTGCTTCTTGGTTGACATGATGAAGTAGATCTCGTTTTTTAGTTGCACCATCGGGGATTTGCCAGGTCCACTTCCTGTGCTCACGCTTTCTGATGAAGGAGTTCATCAAGTAGAGGCCCTTCTTCTCCATAAAATTACCTCCACTATTAGCCCACACCCCTCTTTAAGCTAAATTTAGTTAGTAGACAGATGGTGAAGTTAAGGTTGCTAGCAGCCGGTTCACGTCAAAAGTGCATCGACAGGCAACCTAACTTATTACCTCTTCACTGTTCACTCCGTGCTTTAACCTTTGGACCAAGGCTGTTTACAGTCCGTGGCGAATACGTCTCTTCCTTCCTTCAAAAATCATCGACATACTCAATAACTACTGTAAAATCTTTGTTTCAGAAAGTGCAATGATAGTTAAGGTGATCGCAACGACGCCACAGGTGCAGTGATGATGCGAAGTTTTTATACTAAGTAGGAATATATTTTGTAAGTTATTATTACATTTAATATGTAAATCTGTTATACCTATCTATCTAATGTTATATTATACGAATTTATTCATTTGTTTTCTTTTTCTCTGTCTGAAGAAGATACATCACATAAATTCCTTCCAGCCTGTAATTTTACATTTGACAGTTCAAAAACTTACCATTTAGTGATGTCCAAATGTGTCACCGATACGATTTTCACAACAATCGACTTTATTTACGAACAAATTTTAATCGATTTAACACAAGTATTTAATTTTTACTCAATATTTCGTATTGCTTTACAGGCATACCGAGGCGTATAAATGTAAATTCTTGGTATACTTTTGTTTAAGGACATTAACATCATGACGGTACCTTGCCAATATATTTACGAAAACATGGTGTACGTTAGAAAGAATTTACATATTTTAGTAAAAAACAGCAATAGTCATAATTATGTTACTAGAAATAGGGACCAATTAATTCAACCAGGTTTTAAGCTGGCTAAAGTAGCGTCATCTTTTATGGGGTACTGTATAAAATGTTACAGTAAAATACCTCCCAACATTCTAGAATTGAATGCGAAATTCAAAACTTTTATAAAACGCACACTGTGCAGGCAGGCATATTATAAGTTGGGGGATTACATCGCTGATAAAAATGCTTAGCTCAACGCTAGTCCTGCTCCACAGCCACTAAGGCACAAGAACAAGTGATAAGCAGAAAAGTTCTGAAGTATTTTTGGACCTGCTGAAAACTGTATGAATATATTTGTGTTGTATAAACTCAATTTATTTTAGTATTATATAACTGCACAGCACGTATGTAAATATACCATTTACTGTACCTATGTGTCGTTCGTTGACTTCAGTGTGCCCTGGCAGTTGATAGTGTGTCATGCTCTCTCTTGAGTCATTCTGATGGTGGCACATGTGTTGGATCATTCGGTTCCCTTCATGATGTTTGAGCTGAGTGGCGACGATCCATGTGTCAAGTTCGTGAACGGGCGCCATCAGTTGGGATTTTCATAAATTAGCTGCATCGGCCTGTTTTTAATTACCTATTTATTGTATTTTTGATTGTTTGTTTAACTCCAGACGCTTTTACGTGCAGGTTTTTTTTACACCGTTCTCACATATATGTATTTATCCAACAAGAATAATGTAACCAAATACTTTTTTTTTAAAGAGTAAGTGTTAAGTTTCTTGTCCGTTCTTCTCCACAACAAGCTACATTTCCGAATGGACGGTAGAATCATTTATTATTACTTTTTTTTGACGTTCATAAGTGCCGCTTAATGGCCTAATTGAATAAAGAAATTTTGATTTTGATTGATTTTTATATTTATCCAATGTTACTTTTTCAATATTTACCCTTACTTACATTTATCTTGTTGATAATTAGATGTGTTATGATAATAAAATGAACATATTTAATTTTACTGCTTTATTTACTGATACATAATTCGAAGTATTTATGAATTTTAAATCATCGGAATATCATGGTTAAAGAGCACGTCGCTTCACTATTGTAAGCGTCCATGAAGGAATGCATGTTATTGTCTATGGCTGCCTTTTAATAAAATATTAAGAAGGGTTTGAGTAAAGGAGAACGATCTCATATGGGGCGAAAGTTGAAAAAGTATCCAACTATAGGTAATAAATAATAGTTCCAAAATGTCGCTAGGGTCGGCAAAAGGAACGGTATGAATGTAGCAGTTTGGTAACTTTTTAAAACATTTGAACAATAATGGTGAAAATTTGCGTGGTGGAAAGTTGTCCAAGTGGGCTAAATTGAAAAATAAACAAAGTGTCTCGTCTCAGTCAACAGTATGTATAACATTTTTTTATGAAAAATTGTTTTTTTTTTTACCCGACTGCCGAAGGAGGATAATATGTTTATCAGTCTATGTATGTATGTATGTTTATTTCTGTGTGGCGTTCTAGAGACCAAACGCGTTGGCCGATTTTGATGATTCTTACGTCGATCGATTCGTCTTAACCCTGCGAGTGTCACTGGCTACAATAAAATTAGAAAATAGAAAAATGGCGGATTTTGGGCGCCATATTGTAGGGGCCTCATGTGTATCAAAGTAAAGGGTTTTAAGAGATGATTACAAAAATATATAACACTTATATGTTTAAATGTACCTAAACTAAAAAAAAGAAATGTTATAAATAAAAAAACTGTTAAAAACAACAAAAAAGACGACTGCTTAAAAAGCGAACTAAAAAGACGTAAACAAGAAGAAAGTCGTGCTGTGCAGTCGGAGGATACATATGCGCGAGCTGGCTGACCAAAACCAGATGTATCCTCCGACTGCACAGCACAAATATTTGTAGCCAATCAACACGTAATAGTATATTATACAACTAGTGAATAAAGAACGGTTTTAAAGCGAGGGCCATAGATGAATCCTGAGCAAGTGAAGGATTCTAACACGACCGTAGGGAGTGATTCAAGTGTTAGAATCCTGAGCGACGCGACTGATTCATGGCCCTCGATATAAATCCAATAAGGGCTTTTTATTCACTGTGAAAAAAAGTGAATAAAAATAGCTTTTTAGAGGGGGAATGGTATAAAATATATTTGTTTATATTAATTTACAGACATTGGCGAGATTGCAAAATTTACCCGGTAGCTACTGTAGCGCCACCCTTATTTAGTACATTTTCACGGATACTTCCTACATTACTCTACCCTCCATAATAACTATAGAACTTCATAAGCGTGCTATGTTAAAAACTTAAAATTATAGGCTGGACGGAGTATAAACCTACAAAAACACTAATCCTAGAACAGAATTCAGCCCTACCCAAATTATATATGTTCCCTAAACATTGATATTTGCAACGTAAATCTAACGTCGTTCCTAATATGCTTGCAATAACTTACTAATATAGTTTTAATTTAAAGCGGTTAATGTCAAGATAAACGATCTACAAGCTGATGGAAGCATAGTTAATCTAATTTTGTTTCCTTACGAATCAAATGGGATTATACTTGTCTTAAAATGAACTCATCATAAGAACTCTTGTTTATTAAAGTGTTTTCAGCCGTAGCCACGGTTTTTTATCGTCTACAGATGAAACGCTTGCGCGCTGAAGTTCAAACATCTGCGATTCTGTAACCGATTTATTTTATAAATAATTAATTAGGGTGCAAATACCCATTAGTAGCTGATTTTAAAATGAGAATCACATCTAAACGGCTAGTCGTAATCTTTTGGTAAAAATATATGTTACATTAGACAATTTTCTTAATAATTTGATCTAAGAAAATTTTGAATTTTATTCGCATAACATGGAGTAATTATTTTGTAAAGTTATGTCTAAAACCGACAAAAACACAACAAACGCACGAAAACCGCTGAGCGTATTTTAATGAAATTGACACCATGTCAAAGATAATAAAATTATCTACATTTTGATCGGAGGTTTTTTTTTAAAGTCATAGAATGAATGAAGGAAAGTACAAAAAACTACTAAATTTTGGGTCGCGCGGGTGTGAAACTAGTGCGCGTTTTGTTCGCTCAAGGTCGTTGGCGACTATCGTCGTCTTAAAGAGACAAATATAGCACTTCCCAGCGGCTTTCGCAGTAATCATGCATTATGCCGGAATAAAAAGTAGCGTTAGTACTCAGCGACCGACAGATTGTAGATCAGTGAACAAAAACACAAAATCGGATCAGTAGATAATTTCAGTGATTACCTTCTGCAAACAATCAGTTTTACCTGTTTACAATATAAGATGTAGATTAGAGAGGCGTGTATGTAGGTACAATTGATGACCAAAATCAAACCCAGACTAACTCTTATAATATCATAAATGTCAGCATTTTAAAGCAGATACAAATATATCTCATTTGCTCTTTTTCTTGACGTGGTTTAGAGACTGAGTCGTGAGTAAGATCAGAGACATTGATACCATTATAATGAGATCGTCTGTCGTCTTTCTAGACAAAATACTACCATGTTTTGTTTTTGCGAACTCATCGTAAAACTGAAATTCTTATTTTTTTCATTGCATGGGGTAACTTTTGTAGAGTTTAAATTCTTCCCACTATTCTCCCTAACTTCTAATAATATCTAGAATAAAATCTTTGATATAGGTATCTACCTACCTACATCATAAGCGGGTGTTTCTTTCTTCTTCAAAGGCGCATACAATTCACAAGAGTTTATCGCCTGTAAGAGACAGGCTACTTACACCTACGTACCTACTTTGAAAGCATTCTAGACAGAATTCTATGTGGGAGTGCGAAGTACAGGTGATAGAGAGCTGTTAGGCACCCATTTATCACATGTCGGTAAACCACAGACAAAAGTACACTCACAGCTAAACTTAAACTAAATAAATGCAACAAGAGTGATGTACATCTTTTGCTTAGTTACACACAAACAAGCATTTTGAAAATCACTATCTGCGCCAATCGCAATACTGTGTACCGTAATGACTTTTTTTTACAACTAATTGCACAATACTACACGGAATTCAACTTCACCAGTTGAAAGCTAGTGCTATCACGATCGAGTTACGCTGCAGTCAAGCAGTGACGCTGCTCCTCACAGGGTTCACTAACTCCCTGTGGTGTAGCAACTTAAATCGAATGGATTAAAACTTCCTGCTCTCAGCACGTCTGTTGTTAGGACTTGGATTCTGGTTGGGCGCTACACGGTTGACCTAGGTGTCTTAAGTTACACTGATATCTTACTGTGTTAGGAAGTTTGTGATTCGAACTTTTTCTGTTGTGTTTTCGATACATATTTTATCAGGATTCCGCTGGACGCGGTCCTAATAAGGCTAGTAACGCAAGTTGCTCCACAATACCGCGTCAACCTCTCGTGCTTGAGGCTACCAACAACAAGGCTTTTGCTATTAAAGATTTTAACTAAAACAAGAGGGTTCATTAAAACTAACTTAGGCCCAGTTCCTATCCGTAGTTAACTTAAGGTTACACTAGTCGAACATTCTTCCATACGAACGTAGTCTGGCGATTACTCCACTGTACAATCATCGGCACGGTTCTTGAGCGCTGAGCTTCACGTGCGCAAAAGTGAATTATTGGGTCCCTCTGGTGGTATGAAGTGAGGCGCGGGGGCGGGGAAAGTGCAGTGATTGGCCCGTAGCGTATCGCGTCATAGCCGTCAGTCGTGATTCGTTCTTTACTCTTGTTGCACGTACCTCACGACGACGAGTACAATATTCCGGCCAATTTAATTGCTACAAATTTTTAAACTGCATCATTTTAAATTATCTGGTAAGTTAGAACTCAAATATGTTATGTGATTTTTTTATTAATTAGACCTTTGTTATAATAATAAAAGGTGATATTTATCGAAAATATAGCAGGAAAAAAATTAATGTGAGTTTGTAATTATAGCAAAACTATTATTTTTCATTACTAACTATACTACTATACTTACAAACTATATTGTTTTTCATTTCATTAATGAACAAATGAAATTAGAGGTCAAAAATGTTAACAAAAAAAAATATGTAGGTACGTTGTAGATTTTTTAGTAATTTTTGACAAACTATAAGAACTAAGTTATAATTTTAAACTAGAAATACTTTTGTTAGTTACCTTTTTTTATCACAATTTCCATTTCTCAATTTAATAAATCATTATTTAATCTTATAAGTAAGAAATTACGTAGACCGTAACTTAGAAAAAATAAATAATAAACGGATGTGCGTTTTATTTGTCATTAAGTGTACGATGCGCAAAGCGATCCCCACTCTTCCGCCGAGCGCTCAAGAACCGTACCGGTATCTGTATGACGATGTACGTTCAAAATAAAAAAATATATCAATTTGTCTCATTATTATCTAGCCCTGTATGGAAACAAAACAAAATATTTGAAAGTTATGAGCGTCGAAACTTCCATATTTCAACATTTTCATATTTAATCGTTGGTTAAGTTAACTACAGATCAAAAAACTGGGCTTCAGTGGTCAAAATAAAAACTTGACATCTTTGCAACTGCTTATAAATGGATTGAGGGCACCATCTGAAAGCAATCGAGATAAAGTCATGATTAATAGCTGTAAGATCTTCCTCTTTGTCTTAAATTTTTGGAATGAACCCAGCTGATAACGATTTTTTCATTAACCCGTCGCCCCGAATCGTATCCGCCCAAAAGTGAATGTTAAAGTATCATTAAGCAGCCGAACAAAATCGACTCTGAATCATTCTGTTATCAGTTACGTTTCCTGTTACCTGCCAGGCAACGAGTGTGAAGAAATGCTTTTATATCTTCAGTGAGTATATTGTATGCAGACATTGTATTTTGCTCGACGTAGGTATGTCGAATTCATATAACATGAAGAGTGGAACGTGTCTAGCATCAAATATACAACTGTAGAGGTATGTAGGTAAGTAAGTAGATAATAATATACCCAATACTCATATTAACTACTAGCTGTCCCACGCGGCTTCGCTCCCGTCAACTGGCTACCTACCTACCCATTTACCCTACCTACCCTACACTACATACATGATTGTTGCGTAACTTTAACCGCTTATGCAGCACACGCAACGGAATCTCTCAAAAAGGAATATTTTTTACCGTTTTTGAAACATTTTTCATTTATGCTCCGCTTCTATTGGTCGTAGCGTGATGTTATATAGCCTATAACCTTCCTCGATAAATAGAGTATCCAACACAAAAATAATGGTTGAATTCCAACCAGTAGCTCCTGAGATTAGCGCGTTCAAACAAACAAACAAACTCTTCAGCATTATAATATTAAGTATAGATTAATATGCGATGCGATACCTACCTGCCCAAATAGCAATTTGGTGTAGGTAGTTACCTATGTAATTTTAAAACTGGATTCTAAAACAAAGATAGGCATGTAAGAATTTGAGTTTTCCTCAAATGCCACGGGTGATTCATAAAACATGGGGAAAATTATCACTATTCAGAAAGAAAATTAATGGAAGGCGAAAAAGAGACTTGCGGTGACAGAATAGTCTTTCGAGATACAGATTAGGTACATACCACCAGTTTCTAAATTGTCAAGCACGCGTTATCTGCTGTGATTGGTTGAATGAATTTTCAACAGCCAATCACAGCAGATATCGCGTGCTTGACAATTTGTCACATTAATTCTGCGATAATTTTGAGCTGGAAAAATGAGGGATAGACGTGCAGACAGGAATGCTACCAGGGCAAGATGAAACTACTGTGGCTGGCAATTTATCCTGCATTGCTGGCTGTTCTGTTACCATAACTAAATGTCTGCTTAGGTTAGTTTAGGTCCCTATATAAAAGTATAGAACAGGCCCAATTACGTGTTGTTTAAATAGTTTTATTGGTTTCGGTTCCGTTCTTAATGACCGTGGATTGGTTTCAGAGTCACATAAATACATACCTACCTACCTATTTAAGAATTAGGTACCTTTGGCTGTGACACCTACTGATTAATGGTTAATGTGACCTCCGTAACCCAACTACTGGCTGTTAAAATTCCGGTAAGTAGTCGAAGGTGAAACGTTGTCAGAGTCCACTAAAATATTTGCAGATTACCTAACCAGTGTCACAGAATTACTATTACTAGTACTAGGAACCTAATCCAAAGCGAGATAACAAAAATATACGTAAATATCTACTTGTGTAAACGCACCTATACAGGTACCCCAGCTTTTCCAACTACGATGTAAGCGACTTCCATTTCAGTCTGAACGATCCAGTTGTATCAGTATTTTACGAGGCTCGACAGCCTGTTCTTACATCACACCAACCTACAAGGAAACTTAATTCACATTTATTGACGCGTTCATTTATGTCTACCTATGTATTTACAATACGTAGCATATGTTACAGGTACCTACTTAACGTACATATGTAGTGCAACAAGCATGCTCGCCTTGACCGCACTCCGGTTATGTATAATGTGTTCCATTCATAATGCCATGCCGACGATAAAAAAGTATTCGTAATTTTTGAACGATATCGCTAATTCACAGTGAAAACGGAAGTCCAATGAATTTATAAGAGTATTAGCATTTATTCGATTTTTTTTATTCAAAGTTGCCAACAGTTTTGGTTTTGATTGTACCCTGTGAAGTTTGGTTTTTGTAAAGCAACTGCATATATTCAAAATAACTAGTTTAAAATTAAGTTCTGAAAATTCACTTAACAGTCTTTGTCAAAATTAATTTAAAAGCTAAGCACATAATTTATATTAAGCATTTTATGAATACCTAAAACTGACGCTATTTTCGCACGAAAGGGTGGATTATCCCAAAAAAATCAGTTCTCATGAAATGAGTCAGAGCGAAACAGTTCTGCTTCTGTCGAGCACAGATCAACGTCATCACAATTTCACCTTACCAGTCAGTCAACTCGAAAACTGGACGTGTTAGTCTGTAGGTATTCTTTAGCCCGCCAGTCTATTGCTGTAATTCGTTGAGGACAGTCGCGCGCTCATTCCTCCGACTCGCGAACCGCGAGTTAACTTTACGTAATGGCGGGAAAATAATTCAACGTTGGAAATCTCTGAAATATGAATTTAAGTGACCTTTTGAGCTATGGTTAAATAAATTCTGTGAAAATTTAGTGAAAAAGTTACGAACTTGGACATTATGAAGTTTTTGACTTGGATCATGGTAAGAACGCATTGGATTATTTTCTAATATGCCTATTACTTTTTTAATGTGGATCATAGATAATATATCTATAAATAAACATCTCTATACAACTAACAATAGTTATAATGTATAAAATATTTTTCAAAACTTGCCACTTTCTACAAAAAAACTAATGAGAGACAAAAACTAACTCAGCACTATTAATTTTAATTTAAACACAAGATAAAAGAAATCCATAATTTATGCACTGACGTATCGAACTACAAGCATCGTGGTTGCAACTGTTTTGTATTAAAATAGTCTCATTTAATAAAATTTGGTGAACTTTAAAAAAATACCTATGTATTAACCTTCTTTCAAATTATAAATTAAGATAAGATATAAATTAGGGCCGCAACTTCTATAACTTCTGAAATCCTGAAATCTTAGAACTCGTTGTTTGACTATGGTCTCCGGACCCACGGCTAGGTTATTGACTGAAAGCTGAACCCTAAAAACTTTGAAAACTCTAATTGCTTATTGCCGAGAGAAATAGGAAAAATAGACTTTCCACAATGAAGATACAAGCTATTGAAATCTATGAAAACAGGGAAGAATAAACTTCCTACATTAAAGAAGCAAGCTATTGAAAGCTAGGAAATCAGGGAAGAATAAACCTTCTATAATGAAGAAGAAAGCTAGGAAAACAGGGCAGAATAAACTTTCTATAACAAAGAAGTAAGCTATTGAAAGCTAGGAAAACAGGGCAGAATAAAATTTGTATAATGAAAAAGCAAGCATTTAAAGCTAGGAAAACAGGGAAGAATAAAACTTCTATAATGAAGAAGCAACCTATTGAAAGCGAGGAAAACAGGGAAGAATAAATCTTCTATAATGAAGAAGAAAGCTATTGAAAGCTTAGAGAACAGGGAAGAATAAATCTTCTATAATGAAGAAGCAAGCTATTGAAAGCTAGGACAACAGGGAAGAATAAACCTTCTATAATGAAGAAGCAAGCTAGGAAAACAGAGAAGAATAAACCTACTAGATTGAAGAAGCAAGCTATTCAAAGCTAAGAAAACAGGACAACTAAACTTCTATATACAGGGTGTCCAGTAAATAGCACGACATACTGCATGGGGTGATAGCTTGGGTCACTACCTATCAATACAACACAATATATGTTCAGCAAAATCTTACGGATTTACAATTTTACAAGATTTTCCGAAATATCGAAAAATCTCTACCTTGAAACAGATTTTTAAGCAACTCGTAATGAAAAAATCCTTTTCTAGTACTTTTTTTTACATCCAATTATTCGTGAATAGTTACTATTTTTTCATTATATTATATATCTATAAATAAACATCTCTATACAACTAACAATAGTTATAATGTATAAAATATTTTTCAAAACTTGCCACTTTCTACAAAAAAACTAATGAGAGACAAAAACTAACTCAGCACTATTAATTTTAATTTAAACACAAGATAAAAGAAATCCATAATTTATGCACTTACGTATCGAACTACAAGCATCGTGGTTGCAACTGTTTTGTATTAAAATAGTCTCATTTAATAAAATTTGGTGAACTTTAAAAAAATACCTATGTATTAACCTTCTTTCAAATTATAAATTAAGATAAGATATAAATTAGGGCCGCAACTTCTATAACTTCTGAAATCCTGAAATCTTAGAACTCGTTGTTTGACTATGGTCTCCGGACCCACGGCTTGGTTATTGACTGAAAGCTGAACCCTAAAAACTTTGAAAACTCTAATTGCTTATTGCCGAGAGAAATAGGAAAAATAGACTTTCCACAATGAAGATACAAGCTATTGAAATCTATGAAAACAGGGAAGAATAAACTTCCTACATTAAAGAAGCAAGCTATTGAAAGCTAGGAAATCAGGGAAGAATAAACCTTCTATAATGAAGAAGAAAGCTAGGAAAACAGGGCAGAATAAACTTTCTATAACAAAGAAGTAAGCTATTGAAAGCTAGGAAAACAGGGCAGAATAAAATTTGTATAATGAAAAAGCAAGCATTTAAAGCTAGAAAAACAGGGAAGAATAAAACTTCTATAATGCAGAAGCAACCTATTGAAAGCGAGGAAAACAGGGAAGAATAAATCTTCTATAATGAAGAAGAAAGCTATTGAAAGCTTAGAGAACAGGGAAGAATAAATCTTCTATAATGAAGAAGCAAGCTATTGAAAGCTAGGACAACAGGGAAGAATAAACCTTCTATAATGAAGAAGCAAGCTAGGAAAACAGAGAAGAATAAACCTACTAGATTGAAGAAGCAAGCTATTCAAAGCTAAGAAAACAGGACAACTAACCTTCTATATACAGGGTGTCCAGTAAATAGCACGACATACTGCATGGGGTGATAGCTTGGGTCACTACCTATCAATACAACAAAATATATGTTCAGCAAAATCTTACGGATTTACAATTTTACAAAATTTTCCGAAATATCGAAAAATCTCTACCTTGAAACAGATTTTTAAGCATCTCGTAATAAAAAAATCCTTTTCTAGTACTTTTTTTTACATCCAATTATTCGTGAATAGTTACTATTTTTTCATTACGAGATGCTTAAAAATCTGTTTCAAGGTAGAGATTTTTCGATATTTCGGCAAATTTTGTAAAACTGTAAATCCGTAAGATTTTGCTGAACATATATTGTGTTGTATTGATAGGTAGTGACCCACGCTATCACCCCCTGCAGTATGTCTTGCTATTTACTGGACACCCTGTATATGAAGAAGCAAGCTATTGAAAGCTAGGAAAACATTGCAGAATAAACCTTCTACAATGAAGAAATAAGCTATTGAAAGCTAATAAAATAGGGCAGAATAAATTTTCTATAATGAAGGAGCAAGCTATTGAAAGCTAGGAAAACGGCAGAAAAAAAAATTTACAATGAAGAAGCAAGCTATTGAAAGCTAAGAGAACAGGGAAGAATATATCTTCTATAATGAAGAAGCAAGCTATTGAAAGCTAGGATACCAGGGAAGAATAAACCTTCTATAATGAAGAAGCAAGCTAGGAAGACAGGACAGAATAGTCCTTCCACTATAAAAACTAAGCTAAAGGAAGCTGGAATGCCTATTAAATTATAACGGCAACCCTGCTGGCGCATTCCCATTATTCCGAACCATAGTTTAAAAGAAAACCGCGACGAAAAACATTGAACAAAATTTTGTTTATTCTATTTAGTTAAACTTTATGTACAGTAATGATACATAGGGGATATTACACTATCATATGGATAGGATCCTATCTTTAATACCTACTACATATATGACCTATACAATCATACCTGTGTATGGCGGACTTAAACAAACAATAAGGCATTTTCTACCAGTGGGCTTATTCAGAGTTTTAGGGCCGATTTCACCAATGAAACTAAACGCGATTAGTTCAACTAAACTCAGTTTATGCAAAAACTATGTTCTGATTGGTACTTTCTCAGCGGTCTCAACCAATCCGAACGCTGTTTTTGCATAAACTGAGTTTAGTTGAACTAAACGCGATTAGTTTCTTTGGTGAAATCGGCACTTACTCGTGCTCGATCGCGTAGACATAAACGATCTCTTATATTAATTATGTCAATTTCTATACAAAAAAAGATATTTCTCCTTACTGGCACCTGGCGGCGCTTATCCATTTTCAATACAAATCGACGTTAAAATGAACACGATCCAGCAAACAAAACTCGCACTATGCCCACAGTTAACCTGTGTGTTAAAAATACTAAACTGTGATAAGTGTACAAAGATACAAATATTAATTTATTGAAACTTGATTCAATGCATCATAAAGTACAGAGGCGGACTTGAGGCATTCTTTACCAGTCAACCAATGGTGGTGGAGGATAATCCCAAGTTAAAGAGCCAGAGAGTCTAAATCATAACACGTCAGCAGCAGCACTTTAGAAATCGATACATGAGGCAGTGAACAAACTGCAACTGCTTGCCCCAGGCCAGGGTCATGCTCGCTCACGTCACTTAATGTAATTTCCTACCCCGACGTGCATGATCCTCACCCAATAGTTAGCTAACATGACACCTTCACAAACCTGATTAAAATTTGGAGCAACTTATGTAACAAGATTGCTAAATATCGGAAAAAAAATCTGTGACATATACGACAAGAAGAATAAGAATTTGAAATATCTGCAAAAACATTCTTTTAGCTATCAAAGTAGACCAAAAACAACACCAATTTTACATTTCCTTCATTGAGAGAACCCCATCCATCATTTTCTAGGCAGACTACGTTAAATAAACGTCTGACACCTCAACTGACTGAAAAACAACCTCAGTTAATGGACCCAGAATTTAATTTACTTCTCCGAAAACCATTGGAATGAATGTTATTACTGTTTGACTGGAATCCTCCCATTTCGTATGATAACAATCGCAGAATTTAATATTATTGTTGCTGGGAAAGTGGACGATTAGTGGCTACCACAGGAAAAACCCTCGCGTTTTTCAGCTGAAAACAGTAAAAGCTGTTTTAATAGAGTTGGCGGTGAGATTTGTCATGATGGTAAACTCCCGTTGAAAAAACAAAACTCTAAAAAGTTCAAAATAACTTTCGTTTCTTTCGTGTCGAAAAATTATAAAAACAAGACACCGACGTCTTGTTTTTATAATTTTTCGACACCGACTTCCGAAACGAAAGTAATTTTGCACTTTTTAGTACCTACTCTGTTTATGGAGTCGGTTTATGTTTTGTGAAAAAGTTTTTATTTTTCTCTTTTTAGTTATAGTAAACCATCACTAAAAAATAGCAATGTCTATAGTATGGTACCTAAAGAAATGACAAAATACCCATAATAACCCAATTTACACATTCTTCTGTTTGTCTCTAAGGAGTTCGGTTGTATGCTCCATATCTTGAAAACTGCTGAACCGATTTTGATGAAACTTGCACTATTCCTTAAATTGAGAGATACTCAATCCAACACAACTAATGATCACGATCCGATAAGTAGTTTCGGAGAATGCGTGGACAAACATACACTTATGAAATTTGGCACACGTGTTTAGAGAAGGCCACATAGAATAACATTTATGTGAATATTGTACAGTTCTAACAATATTACATACATACGTGTCGAATTGATTACCACCTTCTTTTTTTTAAGTCGGTAAAAATAAACAAGAATTTACATAAATTAACTTCTTCTTGTTTGATGCCTTTATTTATGTGAAGTAAAACAATGCAGGAAATTACAGCGTACGAAGATCGAATATGATTTGATGGGTGGTCGAATTCTACCTAATATACCGTATGAAGAATCATGAATTGATTCCAATCCTTGGTGGTACCTAAAATATTTGAGTATCATTCATACTACCATCCGATCCATCACAAAAATGCACGCTAAACTTAAATTGAATATCCGCCGCATATCAGACGATCATTCGCAATATTCACGGCCTAATTGGTTCCCTTACATGCGACAGTTAGACAGGCCCATGGGCCTCAGACCTCTTAGGCTAAGTTTTTTTTATCCGTAGTTAACTCAACCAATGGTTAAAAATGCTAACGTTAACGTAAATGCTAACTAATGCGTTTATTCGTCGATTATTAGTCTAACAAATGGTCAAATAATTAACTCTCCAACGTATTTGACTATTTGTCAGGCTGACTGAAGAAAACCGGCCAAGTGCGAGTCGTACTCGCGCACGAAGGGTTCTGTACCATTATCGCAAAAAACGGCAAAAAAATCACGTTTGTTATTTGGGAGCCCCACTTAAATATTTATTTTATTCTGTTTTTCCTCCTCCATCTCCTCCATCAACTCATCCTTAAGTCCTAGTGGTATTTTTCTAGTTGAGCACACTACTGGCTGAACATTTTTAACCACAACGATACTGTATTTACCGAGTAATTTACCGACTCCTTGAAACAAATCGAAATAGTGTTCAATGTCAATTGTATTAATCTGACAAATTAATCTTAAAGCAATGCAGCGAAACTGAGTACATTCTAACAATTTTGAGTTAGCAACAAAAAATGACAAAAATAATGTTTATTATTGAATAAAAAACTGACTAAGTGCGAGTCGCACTCGCGCACGAAGGGTTCTGTACCATTATCGCAAAAAACGGCAAAAAAACACGTTTGTTGCATGGGAGCCCCACTTAAATATTAGTTTTACTCTGTTTTTAGTATTTGTTGATATAGCGGCAAAAGAAATACATCATCTGTGAAAATTTCAACTGTCTAGCTATCACGGTTCATGAGAAACAGCCTGGTGACAGACAGACAGACGGATCGTGGAGTCTTAGTAATAGGGTCCCGTTTTTACCCTTTGGGTACGGAACCCTAAAAATGGTGTTTTACCGAAATTTGCAACTGTTGGTTGTTAACTACGGATCAAAAAACTGGGCTTTAGTGAAACACTGGTCTCAATTTCTTCTGCACTTCCACTACAAGTGGAAGTGCAGAAGGTAGGTAAGCCCTCGCCTTGCGTTGGGAAAATCTAGGCTTATAATAATAAAGGGGTTCTTTTCGAGGTTTATATACGTACACTTTGGCAGGGAGACAAGATTACAAAACAAATTACTTTCACAATCGACTTTAACGTTATTGCTCGTAAAATCAAAAATGGTAATCGTAATAAAGATCTTGTTCTTTTATTATTATTTGTTTAATAAATATTTACGTGAAACATAATTTGTTGCTACCTTCAATTCCTTCTATGTCCATAGCCTATATCCCAGATTGCTCGTTATACCAGATTCCTCTAATTGCGACGTATTTCGTCACTGTATTCCTAAATAAGTTATTCCGCAAAACATAGAGAGGATTTTATCTTTCTATATCAAAACCTAACCTAACATCATTGAGGTATTAATGTACTTAGTACATATTATCTCAATGCCTAACATAGGTAATCTGAAAATACTCTATTGCAACATCAGAACTTGTCAAATATTAGCATCAAATTAGAATTTCACAATTTACTAGTACCACAGATAATATAACTAATACTCAAAAAAATAAGTGGGTACTACACCGGCGGGTTAGACACTACGTAAACACAGGTCCGGCCCTACAGATAATTTCTAGCAAAGCAACCAAATAAGTAGTACGTAGTAATTCATTTTCCGTCCGGGGTAGTAACACGACCCTATCACTAATGAAGTGGGAATAATAGAAAAAATCGCTTATTAGTTACAAAATACCGAATTTAATACTAGTAGAAGAACAGAATATTAATACTAGTAGATAATAGTACGCTTATGGCAAATGAGAAAGAAGCATTAGGCCAACTCTTTTTACCCGACTACGGGAGAGTAATGTTTTTCGAGCGTATGTATGTCCGTTTCTATAGCACGCTCTACAGCCCAAACGGCTTGACGGATTATGACATATGAGGTGTCGTTGGATTCGTCTTAATTGTGGGAGTGACATAGGCTGTATAACAAAAATTATAGAAAAACCGACCAAAACTTCGTTTGTCACCGCTGGCAGCACCTCATAATATTTAATGTACTGATAAATTATATCTAGTACTTATTTTTCTCTTTTCAGTTAAATAATTTTTAGAAGTAGGGTTTTTTGTTTTTATAATAATTTGTTTTTCTACATTGTGGACAGTTTGGTTGTGTGTTGACTAAAATAAAGGAAATCCTGCGAATTTTACTATGTACTTACGTCCTTTTAAGTATATTAACTGTGAATTATCCTCCTTGATTGCGCAAAACGTTTACAAATAACTAAAGTGATGTAAGACAATGAGTAATCCTTTGTTCTCATGGATTTCAAGTTTATCAAAAAACTTTCGAATTTGGTGTATTTTTCCGTTGTTGTATTTCGATGTAGGGTAATGGTAACATTAATCTAATTTGTCTAAACATGCGGGCTAAGAAATACATAAATATTTTAAACATCTACGTATAACATTGTCCTATTTTCTAAACCGGCAATATCGTAAATCGAAGACCGCATAAATTTGTAGTAATTAACGGTTATCATAACGTTGAACGCTTCATAATATTTATTAAGTTTGACGTTCGTGTGTGACCTCACCCAATTTCTAACCATACTGGAAAAAAATAATCAGAAATTCCTATATAATATGACAGAGTATGACACACTCGTTTATAGGCAGACAGAGGTACCTAACTATACAGTAACAGTACCTATGTGGTTACAGGAATGAATGACACTACATGATACAAGAATGAAAAACATGTCATTAATATGTATCAGGTGAAGTGACAAGAAGGCTGCGCGGGCGCGCCCGGGATCAGACATTGTTCATCGATGATGCGGGCACAATCGATGGTTCCACAATGTACGGGCCCACCCCGACATGCATACAAATGCTTACTTTTCTCTTCCACCGAACTATTGAATCGAACGATGATGTTTCAAATTATATTGAGCCGAAATCGACGAAAAAGCAAATGTAAAATAACGATCATCGAAGAAACTGCCTTTGTCTGGCAGAAAATCACAAATGTGAACTTATTGAATGAACTTATTTTTAAATCGTTCACGTAATCTCACAAAAAAGCTACCCGCATTTTATGTTAGCAAGTTGACAGCAAGAAATAAAGTACATAATAAAGAGTCACTCGTATTTGTTAAGAATTTTAAAAGGAACCTACGTAACTTATTGGCGTTCACGTTACACTGGAATTTAATTAAGCTAACAAGGAGCTTTTCCTTACCCATTCATGGAGTTCGGTGTCCGATACTGATGTAATTAAATAGCTATCAGATGGTTTAGATTTTCCTTAGTTACCACAGTAGGTGGTGGAAGAAAAGCTGTGTTAAGAAGCTCGTCTGAGCTAGTTCTACTACTATACATACTCATATTGCTCTACCGCTAAGCAGCGTTGTTGTGTGTTTCGGTTTAGCTAATCGAATGCTAAAAGAAAAGATGACATCCGCAGAAGAACCAACACAAAGAAACCGTATACCCCGAAGAACCAAACTTAAGTGGCACTGGGTACATTGCTCATACAACTGATAGCCGATACGGGTCTGAAAGGTTCTGGAGAAGTGAACGCGAACCGGAAGCCGCGGCGTTGCGTTAAAAGGCGTCCAGCAAGGAGAACCGATGATTTGATGAAGGCTGCAGGAGTCCGCTGGATGCGGAACAATGTGACGACGCTTGGAGAAGGCCTGTGCCCAGCAGAAGACGTCTTTTGGCTGAAACTATAATGATGACATTTTTTACTTTCCATCTAATAAAAATCTCTAGTTAAATATTTTGATAAATATTGGCAAGATCGCGTGCGCCTGAGTCGCGTTCCGCGGGCCGTTGACGCCATGGCGCGATGACGTGGTGACACGGCAACTATGTCATTGCCGCGCCCGCGTGTCGGCTGCACTATCGCATAATTCTTATCGACCTCTTCGATACATTGGAAAACAACATTGCTAGACACAGATCCACTTGTTGTTTCTAATTATTCGGATAAGGTCCAAGTCCAAATATAATAAATAAATTTTAAAAACATCCCCGACACATTTTTATTTCATTCTAACACGCTTCGATCGACACGAACACGTAATTATGACAAGATATTATGTATGTCGCGAAAACGCCCATAACTTTTGAAATGCTGAATCGATTTTATTCAAACAGCCAAGATCACTCTCGATAATCATCCTTTCAAACAAAAAAACTAAATCAAAATCGGTTCATCCGTTTAGGAGCATGATGCCACATACAGATACACAAAAACACAGGCACACACGTCAAACTTATAACACCCCTCTTTTTCCTTCAGGGGTTAAAAATTGATTAACAAGGAAAAATTGCAATAAATATGGTTTTGGTTGGAACCTACGAACTCAAATAAATTAATTTAAGTAATTTCACAAGAAACGGGTCTTTATGTAACAGCCATAACAATTAACAGCTTTCCATTTTGTATCTTACAATAAAAATAAAACGCTTTCATTCTTTTTACCGCACTTAAATAAATGGCGTTTCAATATATACAAACATTCTGAAAGGCTCATATTAGGGCCATTTGGCCAAAGTGGAAGATTCGGAGATGGCGTTAATTGAACGTAACCCTCCATTCTGCCACATCCTGATAGCCGGACCACTAAAGCGAGGGAGGATTCCAACAATAAATCGCCGATATTTATTGCATTTTCCTTTTATTCTGATGGAAGAGAGTTAGCTGCTAGTCTGCATCTATCAAATGTGTCTAACCGCAGTTTGGCTAGAGCAAATCGTTTCATCTGATGTTGTAGCAAATAATACCTGAAACTAGATCAAGCTTTAAAATTAACGAGCTTCTTTTCTATAGTAGAACATATCTCAAGTCTCAAAGTAAGGAACAATTAATCTTTTTATAACGCAAATTGTCACTTTCGCTATTTAAGTTTATCTAGAACATTTCTAATGAGTCCACAAACCCTTAAATAAAAAACGATGATATAAAAGCATGCACAAAGATTCTTGAGTTTCTTAAACCAGTATTGTGCCCAAAGGCTTATTTTAACACCACTACAAGTAACAGTTAGAATCATTAACTGAAAATTGTATAGATCTCTAAGTAAGTAGATCTAGTAAGTCCTCAAATCCTTAAACAAAGAATGATGATAAAAAAAGCTTTCCTTCAAAAATTCTACAGCTTATTACACCGGTGATCGTGCCCATAAAGCTTTCATTTAACATCGTACACATGAATAAATAGCCGATTAATCTACGGGGCTTTGAAACGAGTTTCAAAATACACTGATTAATAGTACCTATAGTGTAGTCATGCGTAGAAACTGCTACACGTAATGAACCTGTTTCTAAGACACCATCAATTAATACGTGTAGGTAAACATGGTCATTTATTTTAACCTACGTCGACGGGGTTTCGATATCCAACTAATACGCATGGTTATTTGCAATTTGCATAGTGATTTTAGTGTAAATGCTGATAAATGAAAGATTATAGGTTGCCCTTCTAGGCTCTCCAAAGGATTTTAGCAGACACTTCTGGAATTGTGAATTTCCGATAATCTATACTTAATTTTATAAATGTGAATGTAAGTTTGTTTGTTACGCTTTCACGTAAAAACGACTGAACCGATCATCATGAAACTTTGTACATATATTCTTGGAGGTATTAGAAGTAACATACTTTTTATTAAAAAAAAAAATTAATGGCTTCACTGCGAGCGAAGCCGCGGGTTAAAGCTAGTAAATTATATACCTCGACCACTTGTAGGTACTTCGTAACGGTGACTAAAATGTTTTAGCCAGCTTTATCCTTTAATGTTGCCCCAGTCGATCATTCTTCCATACAAACGTTGTATGGCGATTAGGTACTCCAATGTTTGACGGTGTACGTTCAAAATAAAAAAAATATATTAATTTGTCTCATCATTATCTAGCCCTGTATGGAAACAAAAAAGTAAATAATTATATATGTTACCGTTAGAATACGGAAAACTTTAATATGCGCATTAACTAGGTAATCTGCAAGTTACCGGGTACAATCCGTTAAAGTGTGAAATTTGACTTAAAGTAGCAGATATCTCCACTTTACCTAGTTAATCTGCATATTAACGGATGCTACATCGTTAAATCGCGAAAGACAGTGAGCGAAACACTTTTGTCTCGTTTTCAGTGGAGTAACATACTAGTAAAATTATAATTACGCAATATTGTATTGATTTATTTTATTACTTTTGCTTATGTGTAAAATGTCACCAAACTTTAGATTATTATTAGAAATTAAAATTAAATAATTACAATGAATTCGAATTTTTTATTCAAGCAAAGCACTTGTTTTATTAACTTAACCGTACGCTTGGCCGTTAGTCTGCAGATTACCTAGGAAGTCTGCAGATTATCTAGTTAATACAGGAACTTAAACATTTTTTGCACTTTAACGGACTCAACCAGATAATCTGCAGATTAAGTTAATCTGCACTCTAACTGATTCACGCACATTAGCGGTTACATATATATTTGAAAGTTATGAGCGTCGAAAGTTCCATATTTCAACACTAATTTTAACGCATCTTTGGACGGAAATATTTACCACAAGAAGAAGAAAAATTGCAAAACAGTCACCATACTGGGATAGATTAATAGTTCAACAATGGAAATAATTTTATTTTGAACATATTCATTTATTCGTTTTTTTTTTTATGATATCTATATACCCAAAGTTCTGTTTATAAAATTTCGCGCGATCATTTTCGTCCTAAATCGTCATCCATTTCGCAAAAAAGCACAATCAGTTTTCGTTGCTATCGACCCCTGGGAAACCGATTTCGACCCAAGGTGTCGATATCGACCACTTTGGGAATCCCTGCTTTAAAAAAATAAAATTGAAGAGTTTAATACCGATCGGTAGATAGCCTACTTTATGATGGTCTGATCGCGAATGATAATAACGAACAACAAAGTGGGTAAACCCCACTTTATTGCAGATTTGCAGCACGCAATTTGTAGTTAAAACATTTTTGGTAAAATATTTTTTTATGGTAGGGTCAAACTTATTTTCTTACGAAAGTCCAGAGCAAACAATTTCAGTATCCACTTCGATATTCCGCCGAAATCGACTATGGTTATGGACCTATAAAACAACCATAAAGTGGAATCAACTCCAGGCTTGTGCGAAATTTTCAATCATCCTTCCTCGTACTTTAGCAGCTGTTAAATAATGTTGGGAGAAGTTCGACACCGCCCATGAGTAATTAGTTGAGCCGCCTGTTACCAACTTGTTATTTTGTTCTGAACCCGTAACAACTTTCGAACTATCCCATAAAATTCCGTAACATATAATACCTACATAGACATTCTCGTAATACCTATTACCCATTAGGTAGATCATCGACCACTCACCCCAGCGCGATATAAACTCCACCGGGCGCGGATCGAGATTTATACCGTATATCCGTGTGAAATGCACTATGTCTAACGATGTCAGTGTTAGTTCCTTGATTCCTTGAACCCCATATTATCACAGTGCGTTACTCCACGTCAGTTGCACTTTTCATTTGCTCATTGATGATGGCAGCGCTTTAATCCCATCGAGTCGAATGCGTATCCGACGCGTTTAATCCTGTAACTGGAATGGATTCCACGAAAATGGTTTCAGGGGACTGTCTGAGTTTTTTAGTGGAACGTAGCAGACTTTAGGTCCAATAGCATTATAGCAGGCCTGAGCTGCAAGGTAAAACGGAGTGGCATATAAAGTAGGTCATGATTAGATTAGTATGTAGCACCTATGAATTGGTCGATGAGGTAGATACATGATATTGGTGTATCTGCCATTTTCTAATCATAAAAACATGGGTTGTAATTGTAGAAAACAAAAGTATCCTCAATACATGAACGTCTTTTTTAGCTTAGCAGGTTTCTCTTCGCAGAAATATTAGGCAATAAACACAGCAGGAAAATAAATTGAAAATAAAACTATTAAGTGAGATATTGCGCATAAAAAACGATAATAATTGACGCATTCAGGACAAGACCATTGACGATCGAGACGATTTTTATTAACGATAGACTTTTAATACAATATGAGAGAAGATTCGGTCTAATGCAAGTGCAATGGAGCAGGCAAGGGACGGTTTCATGACACTCACTCACTTAACCCGGTCATAGTTACATAAATATCCCACGGGAGCTATTTATAACGACATTGTACACAAAACGAGAGCCGTCTAGTGTCGGAGAGTGTTCAACAGCCGAGAACGCTGTCATGTTGCTCGTCCACATCAGTTTTTAATACTTCCAATAGCCATTAGTCTACTTTCTGAACGTTATTAACTAATAGAGATGTTTCTTCAAAAGAATTCAAAACAAGTGCTGCGAAATTTTTACACTCATAACATAAATTCGCAACAAGTCGACTTTGAGGCCTTGATAGTTTATTTTGACATTTTGTTTATAATATATGAACGGGTGGTCTATAATTAGATTATATCTCATTCCAGCTCCCGTTTCTCTGTAGAAAGGAATTCATACATCGAAACTACTATTGCATGGTATCCAAAAACATTTCACTTACAAAATGATGCCACATGTGGATCTTAATGGCAATTGGCGGATGGTTACTTTCACAATATGAGGCAAATTGTATGCTTCACATACGGTCGCCTTTCGGATGTACCTGTCGCCTGCCCAGACAAGTTTTGTGTACCACACTCGTTCGAGTCGTTACATAAACACTTGAAGGAACACTTAATTATTATGCGGCTGAATGGTCATTCTAACAATAACAGAGGAAACCTACGCAGAATTTTAAATAGGGAACGTCTTGCTAAACTGTCACTAGTAGAGTAGGTACTCAGTAAATTCACGAGACAACGACTTTGAATGAAACGCCTAATGACATTATTTTAAGTACAAAAAACAGTTTTTGCATTGTAATTAGTACTGGGAGAGCTAATAGAAAGATTAAAGTAACTGGTCAAGAAGCACAAGTACTATTCCCTTCTCGTAGTTTTGGTGAGCAAAAAAAAGGTTTTGAGTTAACTGTTATGGGTTTTGGGTACGATGGCAATAAAGTGCCGAGGCTTACACTAGAAGTTGTGCTTAATCAGAATCAAAATCTTAAATCAAGAATATCTAAAGTAAGTAGGTAATCGTTTCAAAGGTTAATCAAAGTAACAGAGAAACAATTTCCATAAGACAATGATAAGCAGTGTCGTGTCGCGTACCTATTATTCAGAATTCGTCAGTACGATAAACTTTCCCTAATTCCCCTATTATATGGAAATTCGGCACTTCGCATTTCAAGGATATGACGCTGACATCCCCATTAGACGCAATAATAGAACGTCGTTACTAAATCTGGCGCTGTTATGTCGCAAATGTCTATAATTTGGGGACATAAACATTAGTAGAAACATAAGCTTTAAAGCGCTTTTGGAGCGTGTGTTTAAAGTCGGGGCCATCCACAAGCCGTGCCATTTTTAGAGCTAGCAATATTGGAAAAATGTTGGCGGCACGTGCACTCTAAACGATTTGCTGCCATAAGTTGTTTTTTTTTAATTGTTGCTTAGCTCCACTCCACTTTCGCGTGCCATTTTTCCGGGATGTAATATTGTTTTCCAAGCTTGTTTAATCATTCGATGTAAACCTTTTCTTGTTAGAGAATCTCTATTACCTTCCTAATGGTATAAAATAAACATTGAACAAGTAAAACTAAAGAATTTAGAAAACCTCCGATATGTTTTTATTTCATACTACATAATTGATTTAGTAGTAGACACGCTTCGATCGACAATCTTTATTGAACAAATAATTATGACACGTCATCTTGCGGAAACAGCCCGAATCAAACAGTAAAACACCCATAACTTTTGAGCGACTGAACCGATTATATACCAATACACAGGTACACACATCAAACGTATAAAACCTTCTTTTTCCGTCGGGCGTTAAAAATATGCGACGTTTACTTGAAATCAAATAAACTTTTTTGTCGAATGGGCATTCAAATTAATATTAAATGTACCAATAGTACCTAAAGCCAATTACCATGCATTACGTTAAGCAACGTACTCTATGAACTTTTAATTTTTAATCATTACTTCGATCGAAACTGGTATCAAACAATAGCCTGCAACAGCGACCACAGCCGCTGTGTCTGTGTGGTCGCTGGCCTGCAAGCAGCAAATTTTAATTTATGTTCTATAGTAAATATACCTATGTTGACCAAAACATTTTGTTCACAGTGGCATTGGTGTTGGGGCTTACTGTTGATATCATTGAAATATTCATTAGGAGAGAAATTCACACTTGGCTATCTGACCGGCTCAGAACGACGGCCTGGAGACTACAGCTACCAGAGACCAGGGAGAGTCATTTCAGGTATCATCACAAGCTAATTTATATGAAGGCATAAAGACGAGACAAAATGAATAGCAATGAGACTTTATAATAACTACGCACTTAAAACTTAAACACGTAAGTTTGCATGCCAACTAGGTACTTATTTCAACCAAGTTCTAAAGTAAAATATCCCTCCAAAACGTCTCGCCCGTTCTGTGCAAGTTTAAAAGCATTACCATGTCGATAAATTTTCCATTAACGTCAACACTATCTCTAGTGACTCAAGCTTGTAGTAAAACAGTTCTTCAGAGAGTGATGAAGAACACAGAATGTAACCTCTTATGAAGCTTTTTACACAAACAAGATTGCATTTATATTATACTGAAGCCATCAAACGTGAATTTGTATATTCTGTCTGACAAACCGAATTACTTCAATAAGATTAATGGCGGCAACACTTGGCTCTGAATCCACTTTATTAAATAATTTGCTTTTGCAAATAAACAATTGTGAAACACAAATATTGACGGTACAATTTCGTAAAAGTAAACATATTCCGTTAAAATAATATTGTTTGTTTTGTTTAAAACAGGTGCCATTTCGATGGCGATTGATGAGGTGAACGAGAAGCTCCTTGGTCCAATGGGTCACTCTTTAGACTTCGTCATCGCAGAGACATTTGGACAAGAAGAGGTCTCCATTCGGCAGGTGTGTTCCCTTTCAATAAATAACTTTTTATTACCCTCATAGACGTTAGCTTTAATTCTGGAGAAGAAAATCTTCAGAAAGTATTCCAATTTAGTCCGTAGATACTTTTTTCCAATCGGTTGCAAAATTACTTGGGAGTTCATTGGGAGTGCCCACTCACTCGACGACCATTATTCTTTCACAGGTTGTGAACACAGATTACTCTCGGGAAATGTTATATTATTGGTGATATCTTAGGGAGCTATTTATTCTACTATGCTCTGTAGGCGCGATATTACTTTATTACCGGAGAGCCAGAAAATATCCGTACTATATTCGATAGCTAGCAAAAACTGTTTCAAATCATATTTTGTTTGTGAGCTGTAAATTTTTTCCCGAAAAAACAGAGCTAATATTTATTCTACGTAAAACTTCGCGTCGTACAACAACCTGTCACCATAATTCACACCAAACTTTATTACATTGAATTATGGGTAATTCGAAACGACAAAGGGATACAATCGATATTCGATAAGATTTACGATATGCAAGCTAGATAGATCGTAAGCATAAAATAAAATGGCCAAACTTGAATGGTGAAACTTGTATTGGTCATCTTTCGTGATTTTATGACAGTGTGTAATCACAAAAAAAAAAACAATTTATTATATATGTAAGCTCGTGGCTAAATAATAACAGCCGCACGGATCGATCTTCAAGGTTAAGCAACGCTTGACGAGGTCGGTCGGTGGTTGGGTGACCATTTTCAACATACCGAGTTTCCTCCGTGCCTCGGAAAGCACGTTAAGCCGTTGGTCCCGGCTGTTATTTGAAGATCTTGGACAGTCGTTACGGGTAGTCAGAAGCTTGAGATCTGACACCAGTCATGCCAAGGAGTACCGTGTTACCCAGTTACTGGGGTGTGGAGGTCAGATAGGCAGTCGCTCCACCTAAAACACTAGTGCTCAGCTGAATCCGGTAAGACTGGAAGCCGACCCCAAAATAGTTAGGAAAAGGCTAGGCAGATTGATTGATGTAAACTGGGCGAAATGGAAGCAATGCAGGGTGCATTGGGACATAATATGCTCTAAATAAATAATAATATTTATATATTCATAAAATGGAACATTGAAGCGATGCATTATAATCAGCCAGTGAATAGAGTCAGATAGTACAGTCGCACAACGCGCAGTATGGATGAGTTTTATGGGCAATAGACCGAAGTTTAACATCGCCATAACTATGGGGCTGAATGTTCACTTGATCCGATTCGAATTAAATCTGCAGTTTCTCGGAGAAGCAATTCCCATTGAAATACATTAGTTTTTAGAGCTTCGTTTTGCAACTGCCTCAAGATCCTCACGCGTTACTTTAAACGAGGTAATTGTTCATCTGTCGTATTTTCTTATCTAGTAAAAGGGCTACTTAGTTGTTATTGCACATTTATTCTCTAATCCACTTAAGCACTCAATCTCATTATACTAAGCAGCAGTAGTAAACCTTGATTTAAAACTGTACTTTGTTTTAAAGGCCACTGATAAACACAGTTTATCTAACTGTGAAGCTTCAAGCACATAATATAAAACGGATGCATCAACCAGAAATAATTCCATGGTTACTTCTGCAAAAAGCAATGACCCAGTAATGGTGGCCATCGAAATGCAAAACACGTGCACGTCATTGAAGCATCTTATTAGTTTAATTCAAGCCAGTCTTTACATCAAACCACTTTGGTGCGCTTGTAAATTAAGTATTATTACCCACTTACCTGAAAATAGACATTGCCAATGAGATAACAATGAAGGATGAAAGGTACATATTAAACCTATATGCATGTAACGAATGTGACATAAAAACAAGTTAAGAATGATAGATTAAGTAAGAAAGTCGCAGACCACGTCATTAATGAGACATCTGGGCCTAATGCAGACTAATCAAATGAATTTATTAAGGATGTTATAAAATTTTACGCACCACAACTTATTACTTTGACTTCTACAAGGATGAGCCTGGCTGAATGAGTAATCTTCATCACTATAATAAATTAATGTCCCCGCCGCGTTTGTACGCGATGAACTCAAAAACTACTGAACGGATTTTCATGTGGTTTTCAGCAAATGGAAAGAGTGAGAAACGAAGAAGCTTTTTGTGTATAATTTGTCTTGGTCGAAGCCGGGGTGGGTCGCTAGTTATATATAAAACAAAGTCGGGATAGTTACACCATTTATAACTCGAGAACGGCTGGACTGATTTACATAATTTTTCATTGGTTTGATTTAGCTCCGTCCAGGATATCAAATGACTATTAAACATCGAAAATATTAACGAACTTTTTTTTTGATAATTAATTTTCCCCTAAGGACCGTAAACACAGCGCCATCTCTGATACATGATAGAATACAGGGTAGATTAAAGAACTAAAAAAAACGTAGGTAAGTAGGTTAGGGTAGGTAGGTATGGTAACGATAAAAGTTAGGTTTGTAGGGTAGGTAGGTAGCAAGTTGACGGGAGCGAAGCCGCGAACACAGCTAGTAAAATATAGAGAAAAGGGATATTCAAGAAATGGAGGATTTTCTTGTTCCGTTTGAACGTCTAGTTAAAGTGAACTAGTAATTTTTTCTTTTGAATACGGAAAAATTCCAGCGAAAAAAGTTCTAGATTCCATCCCGCCCAATATGGAGCATAAAATAAAATACGGCCACAAAATCTTTTTACTGTATATTGTGAAAGAGAGCAAGTAAAGAAGATTGGGTCACCATTAATGCCACCCTCTGTTCGAAGCCTGACGTATCAGCCTAGCTAACGCATAAAATGGTAATCGCAGATTCCTTTCTGACTCACTGAGATTCTTGTAACTGTGTTGTAAACGTATTTTCTTCGGAAAAGTTTTAAGTGCTAGATGTTTTCCGATACTTTTTTCCAAACCGATAAACGAAAAGTTCTTGGAAGACTGTTATAAAAGTATCTGTCTAATACATCGACTGACAAGATATTTTAATAATATTTGTAACAGCAAAAAGTTGCGTTTTTATAGAGATAGAGATGAAAGAAAAATCACTCAATCTTTCTTTTGATCTCGATTTGTTTATACAAATGTGTATCGTTCCACTCTGTATAAGTAGCTGCATGTAGAACAGGAAATATCGAACATAAATTTCGCTGTTACAGGAAACACTATCTTTGCAAACTTTTATCTATTAAGGGTATTTGTCTGCGTAATTGATGTTGTCGCGTAAAGTTGACAGTCGCGGGCTCGTCGAGGGTTCCGTAAAAAACGAGAGCATCACTCGCTGTCTCTCGCATGCTTTGCCGTGTCATTACGCTGTACTCAGAAATCTTTATGGGATGCCGACAGAGAAAGTATCAGTTACCATTACCATAAACGACGTGAGGCATGTTATTGGCGTGCATGCCTATACAACACCGTAGTAACACTAGATTGGAAAGTGGCTTTGTTCGCACTTCAATACATCGCGCAGGAATTAGAGTACGAGTACCTACTCAATGTCATTACGTTACAGATAATGCTAAGTGTACCTAATAGCTGTTTACGTCTAAGTACAAGTAGAACAGTGGACGACTAATTGCTGCAAGTGATTATCGTCTGTATGCCCTCAATAAAATTGTAAATAATAAAATATTATGTTCCTCTAACCGTCAACTAGTGTTCTACCGAAGTTCGATTTCTGACCGAAGCCGATTAACGCTTCGGCCAAGATTTCGGTCCAATTTGACGGAAGCCGGTATGGCTGAAGACGGCCGAAACCAATGCTGAAAGTTCGTTCGGACACTACCGTCAACTCATTTCGTTACTAATGGCTACTATTAGCCGTAACCGGGTTGTTTCCCTCTTGATAAATAATCTGTTTTGTTTGTTACGAACTTTAAACAGATAATAATGCTCAGTTTCCTTCGAATAGTTTGGCGTTCAGAAATGTGTAATAAATTAAGTTACTTGGGCCCTCTGAAGTTGATTGTGAGAAAGAATAAATTTTAGTAAACGGAGAACATAATGTTGATATTAGGTAAATGTGGCCATAAAATGCAAACATGCATGGCTATTTGTTATACGGAACGATGTACGGAACTCAAGAAAGTTTTTCCTAAAATTCGTTTAGATTTTTCCTCGCACTAGTGCTAGTTTGTAGAGGGTAAAGATATAATGACGATTAAATGCAATGGGGTACATAATGTAGGGTAGCCTCGTGTAAAGGTAAAACCTATTTCAGCTGATGTTTGTGTAGTCTCGTGTTGCCCAACACCAAAAGAGCAAATAAACAATGCTTGCGTAATGCTTTAGGTGCGCTGTTCCAATCTGGCACAAGTACTAAAAGGCTTACTGACTAAAAGGCTGAGGTGTTTCTAAGTGCACCTAAAATGCACAATCTGTTTTCATTCTCGCAGCAAGTTACGAAACGGGGTGAAAATCACATTCGGCTTTTAGCTAAAACATAGTCACAACGAGCTTAGTAACTACCTACATTCGGCTTTTAGCTAAAACATAGTCACAACGAGCTTAGTAACTACCTACGGCATAAATTGAAAAGTTAATAACCTCCTCGTTTTTTGTAGTCGGTTATTTAACTTCGTAAAAATAAAATTGTGGCGACGGACATTTTAAAGTTGCGTCGTTAAGTTTTTTACAAGTTTTTTACAATTGCAACAGGGCGACTTATGATAAAACTTATTTTTATGACCTTTAAAAAGTTTCGGACGGAGAGGGAGACTTGTTACAGCTCATAAACCAGGCCAAACATTCATACTTGTTTTAAACAAGCCGTGTGCCTGATGGGATTTCCCATCGTCAAAAATTATGCATTGCCGTACAAACTTTCAGCCCCTTTGGGCGCTAACTTTCTTTACATAAAGAACTGTTGGTACCTACACATGCTTCTAGTCTAGACAGACAGACTTTTTCAGTGTTTTCTATCTGTTAAAAATAGAAATACTTTCACGGCTGTGTTCTTGTACCTCGCCATGAGTAAACTATACAGCCTACTACATATTTTGTGGTGTAACCAAGTGATTGCGTCCCACAGGTGGCGGCTTTGTGGGCAGCCAACGTGTCGGCGTTCATCGGACCGCAAGAGACATGCGTTCACGAAGGGCGCATGGCGGCAGCTTTCAATCTGCCCATGGTTAGCTACGTAAGTATCCTTTTAATTATTAAAGCAAAGAAGGTTCTCAAGAAGTCAACACTTTTGGCAGAATAGCTGAAACAGTAAGGATCTTTTGGAGCTATGGTATTCAAAATTGGAAGTAAATCCGCCATCTTCTTTTTTCAAAAAATCCGTAGATAATTCAAGAGTTAAAGTATGAAATTGGCGTTTTATTGTAATAGGTACTTCGAATTGACATAGAACCTTCATGGTTTGAGATTTTTGAGTGAAACTTTTTTCACATGGTAGCTATGAAGTTCTTTAAAAAATGTGCGATATTCGATTATCGAGTTTCAGCTGTTTTTTTATTCCGCTTACATAAAAAAGAGGATACATCTGGTTTTGGTCAGCCAGCTCGCGCATATGTATCTTCCGACTGCACAACATGATTTTCTTCTTGTGTCCGTCTTTTTAGTTCGCTTTTTATTTAGTTGGATTTTTGTTATTTTTTCACAGTGCCGTGGCATTGTCATTCAATCGCCAAGCGATCCTTGTAGCACTGTAGTAGGAGAAAACGTGCATTCTACCAATAACAATGTCTACATTCGTCCTAACTCTAACCTTCTGAGACAGACATACTGACATGACATGAGAAGAATTACTGTTCTATTTTCAAACGCTAATGTTGTAAAACATCCATTACGATCATGCTCCATCAGTGTTTGCCCAACTTGATCGATCAACTGTCAAAACTTAATTTAGCTTTTATTGATTCATGTATTCACACACTTTACCTGAATCACGACAAGGTTATCGTGTTCATAAGGTTTGATATTAAGTGGTTCTAGAGTTATGAATGAATTCTCCCAATACCAGATAAACAGCTTATAAGAGAAACAGATGAATTGTTTTAAAAATGAATGAATGAGTGAATGTGTCCGTGGCATCAACAGTGGGCCCTATCAGAATATCAGCGCAGCGTTATTTCTTTTTAATATCGTTGCACATGCTGAGATAGGAACCTTTTTGGTCTCGCTCGGGGATTATTATTGTTTGTGTTTTGCTTAACTCTTGTTGCCTGTTACAATTAAATAATTTTTCTTTCTTTCTTTTCTTTCTTTCTTTAAAAGATTGTGGAATGCATCAGTTATACCTACAAATCCCAAGAATTACAATTCCACTTTGAATACACAAAACATAAATAATGAGGCGACGCCACATCCATATAAGAACGACACTAAACTGTTAGCTGCGGTACACAATGAAACTTGACATCTTCAATAGGCAGACTGCCAAGAGTTTGCGAGTTAATTGGAAAAAGAACAATATACGTTATTGATGTCGAGTTGAAGGCAACGAAACTGCAAATGCAGTCAATGTCTTATGTTAATGCAATCACATTAACCATCGAGGGTCTTACAAACTTTACGAAGTATATATGTTATGGACAGAGTGATCAATACGGCATTATTCATAATGCCCAGACAATTTGAATAATGTCCAATATGAGTAAGCAATATGCTAAAAACTATTGAAATAATTAAATTAATCGGGCTTTCTGAATAATGCCCATCACATATTGGACCGGGTAATAAAAAGATGTGTTTTTTTTAATTATTTTAATGTTGTCTTATTGATTTTAATATAGAATAGATAAGTAAGATTACCATTTAAGCAACAAACTCGACGGAGCCCTGCCGCTGAGGTTCCTATTTCTGTCTGCAGGGTCTAAAATAACCTAACATGAATGAGATGACGGGAGCTGAGTTCGGTCACTTCAGTATACGTCATCTCCTTCAAATCTAACATATCGGTGTCGGGATGCCCTAAGTGCCCGAGCTCGCTTCGCTCGCTCTTGGACTAATTCATTGACCATAATAATTATCGAATTACACAACCGTTACGTAGACCGTGACCAGACAATGTGGTAACTATAGAAGTTTAAATCAGTATTCATTACCTACATTGCCCGATTTGACTTGACCTGATTTACATAGTGCACTAATTAAAAACTTGGTCCATGAATAGAATAGAATAGAAATATATTTAATCGATAGAGACACAACACAACTGCAACAAACATGGAGTAAAAGACAAAAAAGAAGTGCAAAGACAAATTTCGCCGAACGAAAGGGTTAGGTACCAACTCAGCACTTGCTGTACATGGCATGACCTATTACACATCAAGAACGGTAGACTAGTTTTAGTATTTGCCGGGTGCAATAAAACTGACTTGTCACATGACGATTAGCGCTCTTTAAAATCTCGTTGTAAACATACTTACTGTGTATAATTTGGCTTCGTAAACTGTTGTCCATACAAGCATTTTTAGATTGTCTTTAATTACTGTAAATATTTTTAAATACTTTCACAACTCATTTTTCATACTGTCTGACAAGTTTGCTGATGGACTATTGTCGCAGTTTTTAATCTTCCTAGCAAAAACTCGTGAAGGGCAACCCTTTTCGGGGGTTTTCTTTTATAATCCTGAAAAATTGTATTTGGTTTGTAGGGCCTTATTTATAAATCTCTGAGCTGTTTAGTAACTGATTAGCAAATTCTAAATTCAAATTTTATATAGAGAATTTAAATTTTGAATCTGTTAATCAATTGCTAATCACTGTCGAGATTTTAAGCCGACTTCCCAAAAAAGAGGAGGTTCTATGTTCGACATTATGTATGTTTTGTTTTTTTTTATGTATGTTCACCGATATCTCCGTCAATTGTGAACCGATTTTTGTTTGAAAGAGTACGTTCCGAAATTGGTCCCATTTTAATTTGGTGAAAGTCTGATTTAGAACTTCGAAGATACAATAGAACTCTTCAATAAATAACGGCAAATCTCTCGGGATTGCTGCAATCTCATGTCTGTTTATTGTTTATACCATTTCATAAATAACATCACGCCAGTACGCTCTTAAGGGGTACGCAGATCTCTCGTTTCACTGGTTATGTTCATGTTTCATGATATCCGGGTAATCTATTCTGGCGTTATAGGTACCTTAGTAAACAACTTGCCTATTAGGTAAGTACAACTAAAAAGTGAAAAATAAAAAAATCTTTTTACAAAAAAATAATACCGACTTACAAATAAAAAATACTACAAAGTGGAAAATAACTTTATATTTGGATGTCGGTGACTTTCATAGGTACGAATTTATTGCGTTATGGACACCGACTTCAAAAAATAAAGTTATTTTCCACTTTGTAATTTTTCAATAAGTTAAATTGGCCTAACTTATAAAAATCTCGACAGATTAAACTTCTTTTTCTTTGTTTGTTTGTCCCACAGTACTGCCGCGATGTGGCCAGCTCCAACAAGCGAGTGTACTCCACGTTCGCCCGCACCAGGCCCTCGGACATCGATATCTCCCGCTCCGTTGTCGCCGTGCTCACGCATTTCAATTTCATGCATGTAAACATTATAACAATACCTACATTTCACTTAGTTCATTTACGTAAAATAAAAATTTGTATGCATACCAAGCTACTAGTAATAAAGAAACCAAAGGTCAATTTTGTCATATCTTTATCGTAATATACAGGCTGAGCCAAAAATTGTGGACCAAACGAAACAGGTTAATATTTGAGGCTATTTGCAGTAGGTCATAAAGCACCGTAAAAATTTTTGTTCTTCTTCCTTTTAACCCCAACTATCGCCCTGTTTCGTTTAGTCCACGAATTTTTGCCCACCCTGTATATCCAGAACCGAAAAGTAATATCATTTTTGTTAGAATAGGTATTAACACAAAACTAGCTCAATCTATTTTAAACATTTAATATAATTCCCAGAATTCTCTAACTGTTCTCCTTTTGATGAAAACGATCCACTAAGGGATTTGTCTAACCGTTAAATTGAATTCCTTTATGTCATTTTGTATTAGCGCTTCATAAAAGGAAGGATGAATCTACTGTAGAATGCTCCACAAAGTCGAAGTAATCTATTTTTCATTCCGCAGGTAGCTTTCGTGTACCTAAAGGCCCCAAACCACGACTTTTCACGTTTAGCGCTTGCAATAATAGCGGCGGCGAGGGAAAAACAAATATCAGTCCGGACGGTGCAAGTGTACAGACAGCCTTATTATTACGAGAACAGACGGGAAAACTTCACCCGTAACCCGTTCCTGGACATCGTTCGCGACACGTACAAAGACACAAGAAGTATGTCAACTTATAATTGATATATTTACATTAAAAATTAACTCGCTGAAACTCTGAAACATTCTCTAAGTATTGTGTTTTGTTGCAGTATACGTCTCAGTTGGATATTATCACGATCACATTGGATTGATGTTGGCTTTGGATGCTATGCAGTTACTGGATTCTGGTAAGTGAAATTATACACAGTGCTCTTTCAGATAGATGTTATTTTTTTCAGGAATTCATAATTAAGTACACTCGTATCTAATTTAACGTAAAAAAATCTTTTTAAAAAACCTTTTTTCGTATTCTTCGCAGCAAACCCTTTCATTTGATACCCATATCATGGCAGTGCACAAAAAATAACTAGTCCGCCATCTTGGGCCGTCCGCCATATTGAATTTAGAATGACGTCACTTATCTAATCATGCATTGTCATTTCAACTAAACGTGTACTATGCAAAATTTCATCTTAATCGGTAGAGGATAACTATTTTAAAATTTAGTTGCAACATTTGACCTGCAGGCTTATTACGCTAGCGATGAAACGCTTTATGTCATAAAAGTCGGCATTACCTGCAGTGTAGGTATGGTAAGTCCTACACAATCGTTTACTAATCGCTCGCTGTTTGTCAAAAGCACTTATTTAAAAAAAAAACCGCTGTATGGAAGACTAAACTAAGCTAAAACTTCTGTATGGAAGAGCAATTAATGCGCAAAAATCGCTAAACTTTTGCTCTTGCAAAAGATAAGTAATAAGCCTGCCGAACACACTTACATACATAAATACATTGCAAGTTAAATAAAAGTTTGTAAAAAGCTGACCGCTCTTGAGGTTATCCCTACATACTCGTAGGTAAGATAGGAAAACATTATATGTCTGCCGCCCTATGATGAATATTCACTTTAGTTATCGTATTTTTTTCTAAATTAGGAATATTTTTAAAGCATATATGTTGCCCTGGTTCTCGTCCAACCCCCATTTTTTTCTATTATCATCAAACTTGCTTCCGTTTCCCAGCGTGAATAAAACGTTTTCATCACAAAGAACACGGGATTCATACCGTTCTATTTATCGGCACCGCCATCAAAAGAAAACTTCTCTGATTACTGAAATAATATTCAGAGCGTATTTGCCGAAGCTAGGGCAATATCAATAAGGCAAAACCTTATCTCTAACTGATACTTTAGTAAACTTTAGGGAAAATGAACATTTTGTGGAAGAAACAATTCTAACAAATATCAATCAACTTAGATCAGCTCCGTTATAGATATCTCAGTTCTAAGTCCGCCCAGGCGGCGATAATCGAAATATCAAAATGTAAGGGATTGATCACGTGATGTTTCGATATCGCTTGTCAATCCCATACAATTCTGCCTTTTTGACAATCGCTATCACCACGCTTTTGATGATAGAATATCACTTATCTAGGACTTCAAGTTCCGCTAATAATTTGGTAAACTAAATAGAATCATGTACACCATTTGCTTTAACATCAATGCAGAAGTTAAGTAAATAAGAATAGAAAATTGTTCTTCTTAAGAAAATAAGAATACACTAAAGGTCTTCAGACCTTTGTTTGTGTAAATCTATTTGTACATTATACAGTGCACCATTAGCGTTGTAGAGCGATATACCAAAGAGTGAGTGTACAAGTGAAAAGCTTAACTACGTGCGTGATTTCCATAAGCTCGCGTGTGATATATTTGTCTAGATCTTCTCTTTGTTAGTTGACACCACCGCCCCATTATTCGACGAAGACTCTTTACGCGCGTTATTCATCCTCAGTTCTCATGGTACATGGTAAATCTATACATATAAATAAAATTGGAGTGTCTGTTTTTAATATTGAAATAACCGTTTTTTAGTACATGCATATATATACGGTACATACACCAAAATAACATTTTTTACAATTTTTGTCTGTCTGTCTGTCTGTTTGTTCCTGCTAATCTCTGAAATGACTGGACCGATTTTGACGGGACTTTTATTGGCAGGTAGCTGATGTAATAAGGAGTAACTTAGGTTACATTTATTTTAGAAAATTTTAATATATAAAACTTAAAAATAAAAATCAACCCCGTCTCATCTGTTTCTTTGAATGTTGAAATTGAAGCTCGGAGGAAAGCTTGGCAAAGCATAATTTGCTACCGGGATAAATCCTCTATCGGTTGAGGAACTTAAATGAAGCAAAATGATTTGCACCATTTCCTAGATATTTAGCAATTCTGTATATAAAATGAATACTTACATAGCCCCGGCACCTAAACAAAATGTTCACCAAAACGAAAATATCAACACATGCCTAAAAAAATATTCCCGACCTGTATCAGAGCTATTTTAAGGCTCTCTCAAACATAAAACACGAAAATAGAAAAGAGGAACAGTCATGTTTGTGACATATACTAATAAACTGAATCTATTTATTTATTAGAACACCATTTTGTTTTTTTTTTTCATGATTCTGAATGATAGACTATTGTGCAAAAAGTAGAGACACAACGATGAACGACGGAGACGATGGACAAGAGATTTTCTTTTCAGATGAAAATCTATGATCAGATTATAGGAGCATAATAAGTATAAAGATATCGGTGAGTTATTGAATAGTTATTCGAGGAAGTATTGTGGGTCGCTGAAGCGAGCACTATTTGCCTCGCGAAGGCACATCGATCACATGACAAGCAAATATTGTAGCTCTACACAGAAGCGCTACTATTCAATTTACACCCGCTTTTCACTATTATGTTAGGATGATATATTATGGATGTATCAACAGTACCAAATCCAATAACGCTGTATTTTTTAAACTATGTAGTTCTAATGGTTGTGGTTCATGGCTGATGGCGGCCTAATCATTATTCAGTGACACGTTTAATAAGCCTTGGCAGATAAACAATGGTAGCTCTTATCATCGGCCCGCCAGATAAATAATGATAAAATAGGTATTTAATCCATAAAACGGGTGAACTTATTGACAAGTAGATATTTTACAATCAACCGAGATTGTAAAATATTAAGTTGTCAATAGTTCAGCTTTTCAGTTTTAAAACTCAAACACGGAATGTAAAAGTTTTATCGCCTCATATTTTGTTTCGCGCGCAGTTTGCACCACAGACATTAACTTTTGTTAATGCCCAAATATGGCGGATTTTCACGTGAAAACACAAACTCTGGCGAATAATATTTGCTCAAACAATTTTCGCGTGCATAGCGGCCATTACAAGAATGAATGCCAAATGAATTATTAAAATTTTGAATAGAAGCGTGTCGGATTTTATTAAACCTCGGTGTAAACACGTAACAATTCCTATAAACATCTTTTTCTTTAACTTTTACGTAAATACAGATGAATTTGTAAGAACAATAGCAGCAACAGATGGATGATTAAATTAGATATTAAACCTTGTCTGGGACAGTTAAATCCTTTTTTGATGCTAAACAAAAGAATATGATTTTCGACTTTAATACTAAAGTTAACACGCAGTATTTTCTTCATGAATCTGACAATAGAAATCATTTCTTTTCGTTTTGCTCAGCTTTTCAGACCCTTTTTTTTCTCTCTCTCTCTTATGTCTCACATTCCTCCTGTACCTATAAAACTAATATTATAAAGCTGAAAGTTTGTGAGTGTGTTTGTTTTTTACTTTTTCACGCTCAAACGGCTGGATGGATCTGGATGAAATTTAACGCAGAGATAAATAATAATAAATAGTTTATTGTCACAAATAAAATACATTAGTATACACTGATTAACAAGATTCTAACTACGCTTCAGAAGTCTGTATACAGATATTGTGAGCTTTGCCTCTCAAACTAGGATAACCTGTATGTTCGATTCTTATTATCGAATTGAGGGTAGTTGGTAAATCATCACTAAACTCGCCCTCGACCTACGTCGCGGTTCTATATATCCGTGGCGTGCAGTACGAATTAGAGCCCTGAGCTGGATGAACGTTTCTTCCTCTCTTGTTGTGATCGTCTTTCAAGCTAAACGTTTTAGCATCTTTAGTGTTTATGGACTCACTACCGTGTGATGTGCGATCTTCAAGACCTTTGAACCCAGAGTACGTCTAGACTGCCTATCTGTGAAGTGCCGTGCACGCCGTAGGTCTTCTGCTGACCCAGGAGTTGAGATGAGGTAGGTGGTGTTCAATTGCCTTCTTGGAGATAGTAGGAACGAACGATTTCCACCCACAAATACTTTACATACACATTCTTAGGTTCATAAGCCGCCAGCAAATATTTTCTTAAAAAAGGTTGATCAAAAACCGAACACTGTATCTTAAGAGACAGTGTTCAGCTGTGAGGTTACTAAAAAATAGGGTTTCTACAACTGCGGACTGTGCCGACCTATTGTTCGTGTTAACAATCAGATTTACTTTTATACATATTATTATTATATTCTAAGAAAAAGGAAAAACAATATGGATAACAATTAAATACCTACGAAATAGTAAATAGATGAAGTTGTGTGGGGATGTGTTTATGATATATGCGTGGTGAGTTTTTGTTTGAGAGTAGTGAGTGTGAAGTGTTATTATGTGAAGAAATAACATGCTAAAATAATCCAAGTTATACGATATACCAAAGATTATAGTCAGGATACTATATTTATTCCCGGTAATATGTTCTCTCCTTCCGGATTATTATCGACTTTCTTGCGGATGAAGTCGCTGGAAGAAGCTATCTATCTATAAGTTCAAGATAAAGGAACATTATAATCTTCTTTTTTAAGAATAGAGACAAAATCTCTACCTTTGAACCGAATCCAAAACCACACTCTCCACAGACAAGATGCCAACAACTCTACCAACAAGTAAGAGTTTTTTCTTCTACCAAAACATAACAAAATTCAAATCTTTCACAGGAGAATACGCAGCCATTGGAGTGGACGTTGACAAATACGAATCAGAAGAAGCTATCCGGTACCTTTCCGGTCCTCTACGAAAGGAGCCAGGATATCGGACTCCTCAAGCCTTTCGCTCATACATGGCCGTGGCTCCGTCACCCTCCCCATCATACCCAGTCTTCGCCAGAGAAGTCAACAGGAGACTACAGATGCAGCCTTTCAATTTCACCAATCCTTTACTTGCTTTTGGTGGGGGCAAAGTGGTAATTATTACGTTTTAACAAGTTTAACTATGCTATTTATGAAAATTCACAGTCTCTATAATAAAAAAAAAAAACTATATTTTAGACTTATACACCATGATTTCTGACGCAATAAAAGAAGCCAGAGATCGTCAAAAAGTTGAGTTAGTCGGGTACATTACACGTCGCACGTAAACGACTGAAGAAAATAAAAAAGCTTTTAAAAAGGAAATTAAATGATAAACTTGTTTTCACCAAATAACGACTTAATAATAGTTGAAATTGTAGAATCTGTTTTCCCCGTCTGTGTTAAGATGCTGTAAAAACTGACCCAGTGTTGTTTTGTTTAACCGTGTCCGAATCAACGGCTAATAAAAACATTATGTAGCCAAAATTATTAGAAAGAAAAGTCGTTATATCGTACATCATTGTTTAATTTAAAGACTTAATTTACTGTTTCTTGGCAAGGGAAATTGCTGTTGCTGACATCGTTAACATAACTATAGCATTCACATAATACGCTGTCCAACTAATTAAACAGGACGTTACACACGCGTTAATTAAGCTTGCATCTGACACATTGGCTCAACATCTATCTACCTACACTATGTACAGGCTATGATTACAAAGGACATGGAAACGACTACATTTAGAGCAAATTATGCATCGCGTCCATTTTACGCTTTCGTAATGAAATCTGCATCCTCGAAGTAATTAATTCAAAGGCAAAGAATGAGCTCGTCCCCGCAGTAGGGGACGTTTTAATGTAATGAATGGAATTTACGTAAAGTCCGACTTACACAATGTTGCGTGTTGAATTCAGATTTTTGTATTGTTCTTTCATTTCTTTTGTAAGTTAAGGACATATAACGGCGAACAGCAATCCGTTTACCAGTGGTAGCTATAAATCTTCCTCCGGATTACCAAACGTTCTGAAATCTAATTGGCTTGTTTTATGCATGAGAATTACGGACCATAATATTACCGAATTTTACCTTAGATATGAAATATGAGTAGGTAAGTAAGTCAAACAACAAAGTTTGTAAATAAGGAATTAAATTGGTAGATTAACACCTAGCTAATTCGCGTTTGGATAAAGGGACCCGGACATTTTACAGTCCTACACGTAAAATAGTAGAAGGTAGGAGGAAGATAGGCACTTTACCTGAACACCGGACCCCGCCCGTTATCTGACCCTCGAAATGAGTTTTCGTTATTTCACTGCCTTTTTGACCGCCTATTCGACCCCTAAATGAATTATCCTAAAGTTGACACCAAGCTTAATAGCTTGCCGGGGTTACCGCATGTGAAAAAAGGTAAGGTTCGTTTCATTAACTTTGATTTAAAATGAAGAAGTTTTGACTTAATTACAAGGTTTATAATTATAATACCGACAGTTTTATTTATCTCTAGTATTAATAATGAAGGCAGCTGCGTACCGGAAATAAAGCGACGGTTAGCCATTGCTAAAGATGCGTCTCCAGGAACATCTCGCAAAATCTCAGTATAGGTTTCAAAACCAAGGCTCGTTTGGTCAGAGCACTGATCTGCACGATTTTTCTCTACGGAGTTGAGTCGTGGACATTCCAAGCAAGAGAAAGACAGAGGATAGACGGATTAGAAATATGGTGCTGGAGGCGGATGCTTCGAATCCCAAGGACAGCCAAACGCACAAATGTGTTTCTCCTTCAACTTAATATCAAGATCCGATTGTCTACAGTTTGCTTACAGCGTATTTTGACCTATTTTGGCGACATAATGCGAGGCGTAGATAGCAGCCTTGAAAAGCTGGTTATTGTTGGCAATACCGAAGGAAGGAGAACACGAGGCCGGACACTTACACTATGGTTGACCAAGTGAAAGAAGCTACGTCCTCAAGCAAATTCCAGCAGGTGGTGATGACAACTTTGGACCGGCGTCGATGGAGGCAGCTTGTCCGCCTAAAGGGATCCAGTGACTATGATCCTCAGTAATGAGGGAAGGGAAGAAGAAGAAGATAATACCGAATGGTTTCCGTATAATTCTTCTGTTACAATAGGTGGTTACGAATGGTAAATGGCAATTCGCACGTATGTTCATTCTCTACAGCGAACAGTAAAGTCAACGTCAAATGTATGTATTTCGACTAGGCCATTAAGCGGCACTTTCGAACGTTAACAATTAAAATTAACAAGTAATAAAAATTGATTCTACGAACGAGAGAAGAACGCACAAGAAACTCCATACTTACTCTTTTAAAAAAAATAAGCTTTTACAACATTGAAGTACATACATTAAAAAATTCATATACGTGAGGACGATGTACCTAGCACTACTATACTACATATAAGTATTACAAGCACTAACAGGTAAATTCCTTCAATTGAAAAATAGGAACATGGTTCTCACAATATTTCCCGAACTCCCTCATTCCATCATAGACCTCATCCATCGCCCTATCAGGCGAGATCAAGCTCAAGTGAGGGACACAACTTGAATAAAATACTTATATCGTCATGCTTTCTGCAATAGATCCCAGTGGAAGCAGCATGGCTACACGACTCCGTATGGGTGTATGCGCGGGCGCTTGCAGAAGCGCTGACCAGTGGTGAAGGAGCTCGGGATGGCAGGGCCATTGCTGCGCGGATGAGGAACACCACCTACCACAGCGTTATGGGGTAAGAAGACTCGATTACTATGGATATTTTCTTGAATATCCATATTAATTGAATAAAGTATGTTATTGATCTAACAAGGAAAGGTACCCAACTGTCCGGCTCCGATTTAATTTATTTTGAAATATGGTAGAGAGTAATCTAAATTAACAGACACGTATTTTTTTAGCTGCCCAGTCTACTGAAAAGTGTCCTCCAAAGTACAGAAAACTGATTAAACCCTCTAACTTCTGGAGAGTTTTGTTCAAGAAAATTTCTAGTTAATTACTCATATTTACCTAAAAAAACACCTTTCAAAGTTTTATATTTCTCATTCTTGAAGATACACTTTGGTTATTTTATTAGTTGTTTTTATCATATAAACTTTACGATCCATAATCTCTTTTCTCAAAATAAAAACAATATAGGTACATTAATACCATTTATACCAGTAATTTATAACTAGCAGTTTTCTTGAACAAAACTGTCTACAAAAGAGAGGGCTTAGTCAGTTTTCAATACTTTGGAGGACAATTTCGCCCAATAGGTTGATAAAACAATACGTGTTTGTTATTTTAGACTACTCTCTATCATATATCAAAATAAATCAAATCGTAACTGGACAGTTGGGTAGGTACCTTTCCTTGTAAGTAGGTAGTTAACTAGGTCGTAGGTACTCCCACCTAAAGTTTTAGGAAAGCAATTTTATTTTAGTGTTTACCTGAATTTTCCTACTCGGGTACCATGTTTTTTTCGTAATGGAAGTACGTTCAGACCAAGATCAAATTACTTGAATTTTCGCGCATGACTGTTGAAAATTAACGTAATTTTCAGCCCCAATCAGAGATAAAAGCGGTCGCCATAAAATCCGGCCAATTTCTTTCCACGAAGTCGGATAACGGACTGGCTTACCTACCCTCTGGTTAGGTAACTGCGACGTGCTCCTTTCGTGAGCCACATCTTACCATTTGTGGCTTAGGTAACAGAATTAGAAGCGACCGAGCGATATAGCCGATCGCTTAGATTACCCAATCTGGATCGGAAAAGCGTAGATTTCCCTCTGCGATGCTGATCCTACCGATAGAATATTCGGAACCAATTTTACTCTGGGGACACATTTTATTGATAGAGTAGTGTAAAGGCCAATAACTGTTGCATGTTAGTCGGTTCCGACGTGTCCTTTTTTCCAGTGGAACTTTAAAACAAAACCGCCACATCAGAAGTTCGTGCCACGCCACGTTTCGTGTTTTCGTGCAGCAACAATAAAAGAGTTCTACACCATTTCCTCTTACAATACGTTGACATTAAACGGTCAAAGCTCGGCCTATTTTTTGTTTGTAAACTTTGTTCTAATTTAATTGGCCTATTCGGGTTTACAATCGTTAAAAGTCACGCTTATTGTTAGTTTCCACATCATAAAATTAGGAAATTATTGTTCACTAACTTTTTGGTCGGCCTATTTCCTATTGATACGAGTAGGTATTGCTCTTTAAATCATCGTAGGTATCGTGAAATCTTCAAAGTTATACAATACAAGTTTTTGCCCGCGGCTTCGCCCGCGTATGTAGTGTTTCATCATCCCAAGGGAACGCATTACCGGCGTAAAAATTATCCTATGTCCTTCCTAGGGTCTCAAACTATCCCCATACCAAATTTAATCTAAATCGGTTCAACAGTTTAACAGTTTCAACAGGCAAATATTATATTATTATTTAGAATAAGTAACTCTGTATCTCATTATAACTGAACTGTTATATTTGATAAGTTCTTATGGGAAATAAATATCTTTAAACCTAACAGTTTAAGCGTGAAAAGGTAACAGTCAGACAGAGTAACTTTCGCATTTATAATATCAGTTAGGATTGTGAATTATCTTAATCACGATAACATGGCAGACTGCCATGACCTACGTGAACCGTATTTCTGGAGATTAAAATGACAAGACATTATTCAGACTTTTCTGTATACCTATGGACTAACCAAATTGACGAGTTTTTTCCATTGTTCAGGTACTGGGTGCACATGGATGAGCATGGTGATGCCGAGGGCAACTACACCCTGCTATCCGTCGACCCATCTCGACCTCCAGGACTCTACCCGCTCGCAGTTCTCCATAAATCTGCACCGGTAAAATATACCACAACCATCCAAAACACTACACTTTCATCAAAAATAAAACCCAAATTTGTTTACTAAAATTGATGACGATATCATGTACAAGTTTGTACGGTACCTACTTACATACTTATTGGAAAAGAAAAACGAGTCCTGAATAAAATATTTCTGTAGTTAAGTAGGTATAGGTATAGCTAATCACACAAACTTTTATCCCAATTCAACTTATGTTTACATCACCCATCAGGAAAAACTACTACGCCACAAAATTATTTATTTATGGCGTAATAATTAATTGCGGCCCCACACTGACAGACAAGTGATAAGTTACAACTATCCATCACAGAACAAACAAATTAACAGCTAGCCAATAGTTGAAATACTAGAGCTTTTCTGGTGCCAATGACCTTTATTTTAGTTCAAAACTCGAGATGAAATACATTGTAACATGGTATATATTTCAGTTAACGAAAAAGTTTGTAACTAATTGCTGTGCAATAAGGCCAATTTTATAAATATTCGCATGAAAACACTTAAATCTACATGTAAATAGATTCGTTATCAAATATCCGAAACACGTACGCACAGCGATACTCGACGTGCCCCGAATAAACGGCATCTTTTAACCGTTTACGTCACTTTTTGGCTTCGGAGATGCACTTTGCTGCCAACCAATGTATAGATTCAAATCTGAAGACGCTAAGGTCCTTTAAACTGGAACAATCTGTAATCCTATAAGCGTTTGAAATACGCTTACGCACATGTAGGTAATTTATATTTTCAACCTATTTCTGCAGCAGTCCGTTTGATGTACGAGGAACTTTACGGCAATTTGTTTAAAACAGTGAAAAATGTTCGTTCGGGGAAAACTTAAAAATATTTATTTCACGCAGGAAGTGCGATTTCTACGGGAGATGGAGTGGCCAGGCGGTCAGGTGCCTCTCTCCGAGCCGCCATGTGGATTTAGAGGAGAAAAATGCGTCAGTAAGTAACAGCTTTTTATCAAAGAACACTCTGTCTTCACAGGAAACCCGTTGTCGTGAAGAGAGTACCTATTCACTTTCCCCTTAATGCACAACGTATGTTGGAAGCTAATAGAAACAGCAAGTGGGCTGGAGCACTCAATTACGGCCAGCGTACGGACGCGACCATTTTGTTTACTGGCGATCTAAAAAACTAATATACACTGTTAGAACTCGGGTCGGCATTAAGCGCAAGGATTGTAAGCGACAGTAAGTGGGGTTGGTCGTAAAAGCGTCGTTACGAATCGCAGAGTCGTAGTGACAAGCAATGCGGGGCAGCGGCCATCGGGCCATCGGGCGCACGCGACGCGACGCCCGCTGCGCCGACATCGCCGCCTAATGCTATATATATACAGTACATAGCTTCTACATTACTTACTAACATTTACTGGACCTACACAGTTGCTACACGAAAATACTTTAAGGCAAAACATCTATATGTCTACTCCAGGCTATGTAGGCTCTATATATTATATTATCTGTGCTACTACTCTTAGTTTTTTTCTTTCTGGTCAAGCATGAACCATGAAGTATTTTAAGTTTGGGCCAACGATGTGCAACATGGTATCCCAAATAAATCTGTAATTTAACCATATGAACATTAAAAGATAAGTACGGAGAGCGTCGAAAATCGCCCATTATTTTAATATAAGTAGATTTGGTTAAGTAAATATGTTTATATGTGATGTTGTCATATTAGTAACAAATGTTTTCTATTTCCTATCTAAATTCGGAGTAAATCGTAAAACTCTGATAGTTAATTTAATTAATAACATCGCAGGCTAAATACATTTTGTTACGCTCTACAATACTCCACATGTTTCAGTAACTTTGTTTTAAAGCTCAGTATTGGATAGTTTAGTGGCGATTAAATCGGACCAAACGTATCTTTTTCCTATTAAATTTGCTAATCATATTCCTGTGATTTCATTTATTGATAATAGAATTGTCATCCATAAATCTTTTTCGATTTTCTTCCAAGTTCTTTGCGTCCATTTCAATTTGCAGAGCTTTATTGACACAGAGCCTTATCTTGAAAAGGAATTGCACGAAGGAAACGAGGCTTCATTCTATTATGCGATAGTGGTTTGCCAGTAGCCTGGGGCGAGTGTAATTGTGGGCAGTGCCTTAATTTCTTTGTGCCTTTTTCCCTTGAGGATGCAAACCAAAGGCTTTCAAACGTTATGAGGGAAATACGTGATTATTTTTCAGTTAATTAAAATGAAAACTATATCTACCTCGTTTTAAATGTCTTGGGAAATCAGAACCACAATTTTCGCACGTTTAAATACTGCGAATATTTGTTCGGGTCGGTGGTAATGCAAAAGAAAATATTTCTAGATAAAATGTACCTCTATCTAGTTTTTACTTTTGTGAAGCAAAAGAGAAATATTTCCTTTTCTTGGAGTCTTTCAAACGTAGGTACTTTATGTTATGCTCCAACGCGCTGCATGGAATCCAGCTCCGTTCCTGAAAACAAGCTAAAATTGAAAAAAAAACGTTTATTAAAAGCAATTAAAATTCTACAAAGCAAACTGTTTCTATCATAAAATTGAATTTTGATCTTCATAACGACGTAAAATTCCGTTTTCGTTGCGCTAATTCACTAAACAAATAATGAACTCGAGTTAGGATTAAATGTTTGTAGCAAAGATTAAAGTCGTGTCGTTCACCTCGGCGTTGTTTTGAAGTGTACTCTATCTTTCAGTCAATCTGGTGATCTACGGAATACTTACGAGTAGTTTGGTTGGACCTGACTGTCTTTAACGACATCATAAACTGATCATTAACTCCTGCCATCAAGTTCACTAACTAACTTGTCTAACAGTGTAATAAAATTTAAAATCACGCAAGAGTGAGCATAGCATGAACTTCAAATTAAAACTTCAATAATTCCTATTCTCAACTGACTCAGATTAATGGTAGAGTTCATATAGGTAATGAAATTAGTTTGCTTAGATACATATCAATAAAACCACTATAATAGTGGTTAACCCATCGATTTCAGACATCATAAAAGCGTAGAATATGGCTACTTAAGGGCCTTCCACCGCTTTAATGCCGTAAAACGGATACTTTCTAAAGCATACTCCTTAGTAACGGCTAGGTTAAAATGTTTAAAATATATATACTCGTATATTAATTTTTGATACATGTACATTATTTTTAAAACAAGATTGTTTCGTGTAACTAATAGTTTTTCTTTAAGAAAATAATTAACAACACGATATTTTTTTACACAAAAATAATTATGGAATGTAAATCAAATAATATTTTCCAAACAAAACTGTTCAAAAGGAGGTTCAGTATTGATATTTTGGCTCCGAGCGGCCGCACGGCCAGTACTGCGTTAACATTGGAGCGTAATGTATCGCCTTAAATAATAATTTAGTTGGATAGATTGGAGCTAATTGAGAAGTCAGATACCTTTGGAATTTGATGGACTATAATTTACCTTCTTTCAACCTAGGTCACATTGGAGCATGGGCTTTAGGAGCATCAGGAGGTACCCTAGCTCTTCTCGCCCTGGCTGCTCTCGCTTTATACCGAGGCTGGCGCTACGAACAAGAACTGGACTCTCTTCTCTGGAAGATTGACTTCCGCGAGTTACACCTGCCTGACGAAGAACAGCGAGCGAACAAACTGAGTAGGTAAACCGAACTTGTACATGTTGTTTGCATGCGCTAATGCTAATATTGGTATAGACTTAATAGTACTCACAGCGAAGGAGATTGGAGTGCAGGGTGATTCCTATTTCTGGTACTGTCTGTACCGCACGTCAGTTTAATCTCTTTGACTTTGGTTTGCTAGTACGGAGTTTCAATAGATAACGAGGCAAGCAAAGTATCTATTTCTATTGGTTTGATACCTAATGATGACAAACGTCTTTGTCTCCCGAAAGTCTTCTTTTTCTCCACACGCTCACAACAACTGTATTTAAAAGCAGATGTGCCTGTACACTTCTATATTTTTTTGCCGACCGTACAAGCTGAATAAAGCGAAGTGATTTACTCAAGCTGTGTTCAATTGTTGATATACAAAATATTTCAAAGCAATGCTCGTTCCAGCGAACAGTTTGATACATTTCAGGGCAATAGAAATAGATTTTATGAACACATTTTTAACAATCCTATTTCGAAGTTCAGTACTTTTGGCCTAAGAAATAGAGTACAAAATAGAAAAATGTGTGACACTGCAATTTCCTTCGAGAGTAAATCATATCTGGAAATTAATAAAAGAAACCAGAACTTTATATTATCGTGTTGGGTTGAAAGCCTGTTTTTATAAAAAATCATTTTCGCTAGTTTATAGCGTAGAGGTGTCGAGGCTTTGGTAGGTACTGCTCCAATTTTTGTATTATCGATGTTTCCGGACGGTGTCTTTACCTATTACCTGATCGACTGGAAAACAAAATTTCGGGGAAAAAAAAATACTTATACTGGGCGGAGGAGATCGAAAACTTGACAAAGTAGGCATGAGGCGGAAAATTTAACCGGAAGTTCGCAGTGATGTTGATTTTTGGAGCTGCCTAAGTTTATTTAGGTACTTCGGTATATTTTCACACAATAACTAACTAAACAAAACTAACTTGATTAATAATAATGCAATAACTGTTGCCCCCGTCTCTTTTATCGGATCCTACCAAACATTTGCTGCAGTTTTTAGCCGCATAAATAAATCTTTACGAGTTGATCAGAGCTGAATTCTTCCAGCAAGATAGCAATGCAAGCGGTAACGTCACCTCATCTACCAATGCCGTGGGGGGCGAGAAGAATGGTGGTGGTAGTACCGGTGGGGTCCGTTCCAGCCAGGTGTCCCTTAGTTCCAACCCGGACCTGGACTTCCGCTACTCTGCTATCTTTACTGAGGTAGCGTTCTACCGAGGACGCTTGCTGTCTGTCAAACGAGTGCGAAGACACCACATCGATATCAACAGAGAAATCAAGAAGGAACTGAAGATTGTAAGTTAAACAAAATCAGTTTTATTTATACAAATCTCGACGGTGTTTAACAATTGCTTAGCAGATTTTAAATTCAAAAATTAAATCTTTTTATCATTTGCAACACTGTCGAGATTTTTATTAACCCCCGACGGAAAAAAGGGATGTAATAACTTTGATGTGTGTACCTGTGTGTTTGTGTATTTGTGTATCTGTCTGTGGCATCATAGCTCAGGAAAGGATGAACAGATTATGATTTCGTATTTTTTTTGTTGAAAGGTGGTAGCTATGTTAAAAGTTATTGGCGTTTTACTGTTTGAATCGGGCTGTTTCCGCAAGATATCGTGTTATAATAACGTGTTCAATATAGATTGTCAATCGAAGCGTGGCTACTACTCGGTAAATTATATAGTACCTATGGAATAAAAAAATGTCGGAAGCTTTTTAAATATTTTTTTAATAAGGGTTTTTATTATATGTGCGATAAACTGCCAGTGCCATTTCAATATTTAAAAAAACGTATAAAATGCGATTAATTATTATCCTTGAAAGTTTATGGAACAGATTACAGCTTAGTTTGAGCTTCTTAGACTATTCAACTCGTGCAACCCAAAGAAATAAGATTTGCCCAAGATATAAATAGAGTCTTTGTTATTTACTTTGATATATCCTTACGACATTACATGAGGATAGCTCAAAGCCCCCCGGGCCGCGAAACAAACAAAACATTTCTCTTACAAGCCTTGTATGATGGAGGCAGCGACTGAGACAGATTGCTTTAATACATTCGGATTTACAAAACTGACGCCGCAGGTATATACTAGAATAGATACAAATAGGTGGGTTTATATAGCAGTATGTTTCGCAATAATCATGTTTAAGAACACCTTTCATCATAGATCAGGAGAGATTTAGTAGCATTGCTCTTATTATTAGCGTGTTTACTGCTGGTTCTATCTGGTACCTACACAGCACTAATATATTAGAGACTAGCTGTTGCCCGCGATTTCGTCTGCCAGCATTAGTAGGTACTTCGATTAGACTATTTTTTTATATCGCGCCATACTATTGTGAATGAGTGAAAGTGAGAATATGTGTGATAAGTGTGCCTTACTTGAGAAATTATTAGTTCACCATACAAACTTCCACCCCCCTTTCCATCACCTTAAGGATTATTGCCGGGCTAAAAACTAACCTAGCTATGTCCCAGGGTCTCAAATGATCTCAATACAAAATTTTGCCCAAATCGCTGCGGCGGTTTAAGCGTGAAAAGGTAACAGACAGATAGACAGAGCTACTTTCGCAATTATTATATTAGTTAGGATATAAGTGGATTCCCAAAAAGATTATCTGATTACCGAGAATATATCTGAAAAGATTCAGATACAGGTAAGGGTCAGGGGTCCACTTTTAGATTACCTAAAAGGACACTTAAAACATGAAGTTCCGTTTATTTTCGTTTAATTGGGTGCGGCTTGTTCCAAAATGACATAAAAAGGCAAAATCCGAAGAAAATGTTGGCCTCCCTTAAATCTGACGACAGTTTTTTTTTACAAATATATGTTTTCAATAACGTCAGACTTGGTCAGGCCAAGCAACGGTAAGGCTCTCTCAGCGTGCCGCACCTATGCAGATATCTACTTTTTACTCCGAATATGCAGGCTCAAAAACCCTAAGCTCCCCCTCTATTTAGGTATCGAATTTTATATACATATAGGTACTCGTATTAGGTACATTTGCCATATTATAAAAGTACATCATTGTAAAAATAGCTGTAAGAAATACTTTTCTAAGATCTCAGCAGAACTTAAACATGAAGCTTAAAGTAAATAACGTGAAGCACCAATAAAGGGCGATTTGTTCAGGTGTGGATAAATATCTTGGTAGGTACTCGTAGTTCGCACTAACTCACACCTGTTTATCCAATTCCAGTTAAGAACCGACATTATTTGAACGTCCAATCACAAAAACTGTAATAAAAATATTGAACTTTCTTTGTAACAATTCGGTATGACGACTTTAACCTTTGGCCATGTTTTAGTTCAATATAATTATGTTAGGCTTACGAAATGTTAGTCTCTGAATTATGGAACGCGTGGGCCCCGCGGCTCGGAGTAACTGTATTAGCATTCCTAACAACATGAGAAATACTGCTATACCTAACCTAATATTCAAGCCAGGAAAGGACGACTATACCAGCCCCAAGTCGTACAGGCCAATAGGTCTGCTCTCGGTCCTAGGAAAAATTTTCGAGAAACTTTTAGTGGGCCGACTACAGTGGCACTTCCTCCCAACACTACACACAAAACAATATGGCTTCATGCCACAGCGCGGAACCGAGGATGCCCTCTATGCTCTAGTGGGCCACTTACGAGCCGAAATCAAAGCCAAAAAGATCGTGCTTTTGATATCACTGGACATTGAGGGAGCATTCGACAACGCGTGGTGGCCCGCACTCAAGAAGCAGATGGTAGCCAAGAATTGTCCAGCAAATATCTACGCTCTCGTCGCCTCATACCTCGAAGACCGGAACATCAGGGTCAACTACGCCAGAGCGACTAGCGAGAAGGGAACCACGAAAGGATGCGTCCAGGGCTCAATTGCCGGACCGACGTTTTGGAACCTTATCCTAGACTCACTTCTACACAAAATGGCTAGTATGGGGGTATACTGCCAAGCCTTCGCGGACGACGTTGTTCTGGTTTTCTCTGACTTCACAGCCGGTCCCCTGCAACAATCGGCTAACAGCACGCTAGCAAAGGTATCGGAATGGGGCGTCCAAAATAAGCTACGTTTCGCCGCGCACAAGACCAATGCGATGGTGTTAACGAGAAAGCGAAAGTACGACGTTCCGGTACTTCACATGTCGGGCACGCGGCTTAGCCTGGTTGAGGAGGTGAAGCTGTTAGGTCTCACGATAGACTCCAAACTCACCTTCAATGCGCACGTGTCTGCGACCTGTAGAAAGGCCGCAGACATCTATAATCAGTTGGCATGTGCGGCGAGGGTGACTTGGGGCCTCAACGGAGATATAATCAGGACGATATACGTGTCGGTGATAGAGCCCATCGTGATGTATGCAGCGAGTGCGTGGGCCCCCGCAGCTGAGAAACTGATGACAAGGAAAAAGTTTGACTCACTGCAGAGAGGATTCGCGCAAAAAATCTGCAAAGCATACCGCACGGTGTCTCTGACATCGGCACTTATCCTGTCAGGTCAACTCCCCCTAGACCTCCGAGTAATCGAGGCGGCAACCCTTTTCAAGATCAAAAAGGGACATTCCCAAGAGTTCATACCGCTGGGCCGTGAGCTGGAGCGCAACGTGCACCATTCTAAAAATCCCCACCCAGCGCAACTCACAACAACCGATTATGAATGCCTACAGAATTTGACTCCCGAAACCCTGGCAACTCACCAAGCATTCGGCCCCCAGATATACACGGATGGCAGCAAAATAGAGGGGAAAGTCGGAGCTGCCCTAACTTGGTGGGAAAATGGGACGGAGTCAAAGTTCAGCACCTTCGGCTTGGAGCCTCACAACACCGTCTTCCAATCGGAAATGTACGCTCTCTTCAGAGCTGTCAGGATGGCAAGAGAATCCAAGGCGGCCTCCGTAAGCATCTTTAGTGATTCGAAATCGTCACTGGACCTGCTGAGGAGACCGTCTGTCACTCACCACCTGGCACTACAAATCAAGAGAAGCGTCCGTGAAATCAGAGAGGAGGGCAGAGAAGTGAGGCTCTTCTGGCTTAAGGCCCATGTGGGAACTGCCGGGAATGAGAGAGCGGATGAGCTGGCCAAGGAGGCAGCCCTAACAAAACTCACATCTGACTACAGCAGGGTCCCCGTATCGTTCGTGAGGAGGAAGATACGGGAGGGGACTATAAGAAAGTGGCAAGCGCGGTACGAGTCCTCGAGTACAGGATCGGTCACGAAAGTTTTCTTTCCAGACGTCCTAGCGGCAAAAAGAACACTCAGAGACGCAGTGCTCACACCGGTCCATGTACAAATCCTTACAGGACACGGAGGATTCTCAGCATATCTCCACCGCTTCCACCTCAAAGATAGTCCCTCGTGCGTCTGTGACACGAGCTGCGAAGAGACAGTCTGGCACCTGCTTTTCGAATGCCCAAGGTTTAGCCAAGACAGAATGGAGCTCGAAGTAAAATTCGAAACCCAGCTTAGCCAGTCCACACTCCATACCATCATGGGGAGACCAGCTACTAGGATTCCATTCTTGGCATTCGCGAGTAAAGTCGCCATAATCGCAGCAAGGGCCAACAAAACGGACGTAACCTTGCGAAGTCGACCACACACTCGAACACACACAACCACAATAACAACCACAACCATACAAACAATTACTACAACCACACAAACAACAACCACAACTACACAAGCAACAACAAGCACACCATTGACTGAAGCACAAGTTACACACACACACTCTAACCAACGGCCATTACCAACGGTAGCAGCAGCGGATTCAGTAACAGCCAGCCTACAGCTAGTCTCTGGCATGACTACTACACAATTCCTGGCATGCGGAGAAGACGGGGTCCCTGGCATCCGACTGCGAGGCGTCGCTCTGTTCATGAACAGGGATCAGGAGAGGTTGGGCATAGGCTTCTGCATAGGCTCAAGTCGAGCTGCGGCCCGAATACACCTTTCACCGGGTATTGCCGCCCTGATTAACGGAAGCACCACCAAAACGAGCATAAAAGGCAGCAAGTATGCTGCACTACCTCAAGTGGAAGTGGCCACTCACCGATGTCGTGTAATGCGATTTAAAGGGAAAACAATCGCATTGCTAGAGTGGGGGGAGGCTACTCCATTTGGTCAGGCAAGCTCATTGCTTCAGAAGATTGGGGAGGCAGGAGACTACATGTCATCCGCGGCCCGAATCATAAGCGTGGACGCAATGGTGGTGGGAAGAGAGAGAGGAGACGTCGCAGACCGCTTTGGCTGTCTAAAGGCTTCAGAACATCATGAGGTCGTTGTCTATGAGGACAGAGGCGAAACCCTGAGTTTCCTCAAAGCCCCCAGACAACCAACAGCCAGCGCGACGAGCCCCACAACAAGCCCCACCACTCAAAGCGGATCGGAAAGGGCCCAGCAGAAGACAGCAGCCGAAAAAGCTGCAAAGGAGCAGTGCAACACCACAAACCCGGAGGACAGGGCCCGGTCGAGGAGTCGCCTGAAAGCGTTCGGCACTTTCCTCAGTGCACTGCTCCCAAGCACTAGCCACGCATCACCATCTCACAAGCAGGGGACAGCACTGGAGAGGTTCTTCAGAAAAACACCAAAGGAACCAACCCAGCAGAAGCCTAAGCCAACACGAGCCGACAAAGGGCAAGTCAGCCCGCCGACCCTTGCACTAAAGTCGGGTACCACGGACCACGTAAAGAGCGCGTTCCTCGAGTACGTAGCAATTGTAAGAGCGACCAGAGAGGTCAATCTTACGACATGCAGGAAGATCCTGCAGACCTACCAGAGAGACACAGAGGGTCTGTTAAGGGTACTGCTCGAGGAAGCAGGGGCAGCGGTGTACGACAACGTCACATGCCAAGTCATCAAAGGGGAAATGACGGGGTCGTATATGGCAGCCTACAGCGCGAGGAGTGGTTTTGTGGCCCTGGACAAGGAGGAGACGGAGCGCTCAGGCAAACTTAAGTTCAGCGTGCCAAATGACGATCCGATAGTGGTTACCGCCAAATGTACCAAAATCATGCCGGATGATAAGATCCTGGAAATGGCACAGTCCATTTCGGGAACCTCAGATATCCCGGCATCGCAGGAAAGCTGGGCGGTACCCAATATCAGATGGATTAACGGAGTTCCGGGTTGCGGTAAGACAACCTGGCTGGTAAAGCACTTCGACGAGGACAGGGACGTGATAGCCACTACGACAACAGAAGCTGCCAAAGATCTTAGGGAAAAGCTTGCGCGCCGCTTAGGAGACCGAGCAAAGACCAAGGTGCGCACTATGGCCTCAATCCTAGCAAACGGTTTCAAGAGTCAAGACAAATGCTACCGTCTTACGGTAGACGAGGCTCTTATGAACCACTTTGGGGCCATAGTCATGGCAGTAAAGTTGTCTGGAGCAAGCGAGCTTGTCCTCGTCGGAGACGTTAACCAGCTTCCATTTTTGGACAGAGAGAACCTTTTCGAGCTTAGGTATACCCGTCCAGACCTGGTGGCTGGCATCACCCGGGAGTTTCTCTGCACACACCGCAATCCAATGGACGTGGCGTTTGTACTGAGTGAGATATACCCCGGTATATACTCCTCCAAGTCGTCGCTGTCGCGGGTCCACTCCCTGAAGGTGAAAGGTTACACAGGGGCGCAAATACCGAGCACTGCCCAAAACACCCTGTTCCTGGTTCATACGCAGGGGGAGAAAGCTTCTCTTGCGAGCCAGGGATTTGGATCCGGCGAAGGGTCGCGCCTGCTAACCATACACGAGGCTCAGGGGCTGACCTACGAAAGTGTCATCATCGTCAACACCAAGTCCAGAAGGCTTCAGGTCCACGACAGCATCTCCCACGCGGTAGTGGCGGTGTCCAGACATTCAGTTAGTTGCGTCTATTACACCGACGACGCCGATGACGCCACAGGCCGCTTTGCTAAGAGGGCGATGGATGCGCCAACTAAAACGGTCGTCAACTACAATCTTAAGACGGCCATGCAGCATCGAGACGTGGTCGTCATAGAGGCCTTGCTCACGCTGGTGAAGTCCCTGGTCAGCAGACATCACCAAAACGCCACCTAACAAATTCTATCCAACAACTCTAACCCAAACACCTCCCCAAACCCAAACCATCATCCTGCCTAAATCCTGTAATGAAAATATACATGTAAAGCTGCATGGTGGAACGAGTCAGTCATACTCAGCTTAACGTCCTAACGACGGGGTTCTAAAACGGGGACCGTCGGCCGGGACTGGTCTGCTCGCACTGCCATGCATCTCCCCCGAAAGTGTACAAATAGAAATAAGTAGACAAAATAGTAAATAACATAGTACATAGCATTGTATCAATAGAAACCAGTAAACAAAATAGTTAATAATATAAAGATAAGTAGAAAATAGAAATATAAAATTGTAATGCCAGTGAGTAATAAAAAAAAAAAAAAAAAAAAAAAAAGAACCCATAGTATTTAATGAAAGATGAACTCACGTAGACTTAAGTTAGTTAAGTAAGACTAGAAATAATGTCCGACGTAGGAGTCCAATAACTGAAATATTATGAAAATTTATTAAACAAATAAATACTGTAAAAAAGGGCGCGGACGTCTATGTCCGCGGTAGAATATATGAATAAAAAAAAAAAAAAAAAAACCTAATATTCTAATATGAACAATGGTATGTACATCCCTACATACATTTATTTCTTATATCTATATTTGTTTTTCTTAATATGTGCTCTCAGTCCTTAGAGAATGTGCTTATGAGCATAATTGGTTTTCGGTTTGGCTGTGTAGAGTGTATAATGATAAATTTGAACCGACTTGCTCGGAGTAGCTGCAATCTATTCTGATAACATTAATTTATTACTTGGACCACACCCCAAAATCACGCAGTTTTAAGTCGGTGTCTTTGTTAGGTACCATTTTTTTCGTTATGGACACCGACTTCGAAAAAGAAAGTTATTTTTCACTTTGTAGTGTTTTTAGTTGGAAATGGGTAGTAGTTTGTAGTTTTGTAAAAAAGTTTTATTTTAATTTTTCACTTTTTAGTTGTACCTATTAAGCAACTTGCCTTTACTAAGGTACTTATAATGCCAGAATAGATTACCCGAATACTAAAACTTGAACATAACCGGTGAAATGAGAGTGTACCAAGGTGAACTGTACACATCTGCGTACCCCTTTAGAACGTGTTGGCGTGATGTTATGTTATGAAATGGTATAAACAATAAACAGACATGCGATTGCAGCAATTCCGAGAGATTTGCCGTTATTTATTGAAGAGTTCTGTTGTATATCTCCGAAGTTCTTCATCAGATCTTCACCAAATTAAAATGGGACCAATTTCGGAACATACTCTATAAAACAAAACAAGAATTTTCAAAATCGGTCTACAATTGACGGAGATATCGGTGAACATACAAAAAAACAAACATGAAGTCGAACATCGAACCTCCTTCTTTTTGGAAATTCGGTTAAAAATTGAGATTTTCTTTAGTTTTCACACGAAGCCCTAAAAGTAGCTTCAAGATAAAAGCTTTTTCAATATTCAGTAGCGGCACCCATCCCACCAAATAAATAAAACAGCCGGAGTCTGCTTCATTGATATTCTGTATCTACGCAATAGTCGTAACATGCAGCGGTGTCTACAAGCTATTGTTTCTGCAGCGTGTAATAAAATGTGTGTCGGCAGATGCGGGATTTGCAACACGATAACGTGAATGGGTTCGTTGGCGCGTGTATCGAACCACCTAATGTTTGCGCCCTATCCGAATACTGCACTAGAGGCAGCCTCAAGGTAAAAACTGCAATAAATACTTACTATCTATGAATTTAATCTTTGGCTACATACCATTCTTAATGCGAAGTCTTGCTATTCACAGGATATTCTCGAAAATGAAGACATCAAACTGGATAACATGTTCATCGCGTCTTTAGTTGGAGATATAATTAGAGTGAGTTACAGATCCAAATTACCTTCACGATTGTCTCGCACAATCGCAGGCAAGGTCGAATTCTGGCAGATCAAAACTGTAGCTATGTGATTCAGTGGGTCTTATTCGACTTTGCTCGTTTTTAATAACTTCTGTGAACAAATCCAATTAAATTATTTGTTAGAGCTTCCAATCCCACTTCCATTATCAGACGAACGGAAAGATGCTACACAATATGCTATATGATGCTTTATCCAATATGTATGTACCTAATCGTTAGATGAATCTGAAATAAATGATTTATTATTATATTATTATTATTATACTACTAAGTAAACATACGCATTAATCTTTCAACAGGAGTTTTCCTCAGCTAACAGTCTGCATTCAAAGTTAGGATCCTTGTTTTTTTTTGTTAGTCTATATTGTCCCACTGCTGGGCAAAGGCCTCTCCCATAACCCAATGTTCTTTAAAAGATAGGATCCTTGTGACAATAAGTACTTAATTGGTTTTTTCTATCTAGGGCATGATTTTCATCCACGAGTCACCGCTACAGTACCACGGCGCATTGCGACCGTCCAACTGCTTGGTGGACGCTCGGTGGGTGGTCAAACTGGCAGACTTCGGACTGAAAGAGTTCCGAAAGGGAGAAATGCCTCCATCGGAGTCAAATGCATTGAGATCTCATATTGAAAGTAAGCAAGGTTTTTTGTTCCACCAAGGATCTGTTTAAATTAGTGGTAATAGTGATAAAGGACTTATCATAATCGCACTTTGATCCTCCTGAACATCTAGCGGTTTCAGAAGATCTCCCATAATTTTAAAATTTAAAAAAAATTGCGTATCTTTCTCCAACGTTTCTTCTATAGTTCTCCACATCTCTAAGGACCTATAAAGAACGTTTTATTGTCTCCATAATGACCTACACGGGTAAAGCATACTTGTTCTTTTACTAATTTAGACACCAGACCATAAAGTACAATATTTTTTCACAGGTCTAGCGTACTTATCGCCGGAATTGCTCCGCTCAGCGGGTTGGGGCAAGGAGACCACCAACATGACACTGGAATTACACGATGGTTCTCCACAATCTGATGTATACGCCTTCGCTCTCGTGCTGTACGAGTTACATACGAGACGGGGACCGTTCGGAGGTGATGCTCTCCCACTGCCCTCTCTGCTGCATAGGATAGCATCACCAGACCCTGCGCCATACAGGTAGGTATGTGTCTGGGCAGCGGGCAACGTGACCTTACTAACAAATAAAAATAAGGCCTGCTCTACTGGACCCTGGCATTATACAGTTACGGTCTGTTAGCCAGATACCAAACTAGACACATAACAAATCGATTTTGAAACTTATATACGCGTTGACCACACCTTAACTATTTGTTATTGGCAACGGCAAGTCTAATACAGACGAATATCTTTGGAAGCTTTGGACGCATAATTTCAATTTTAATTTTCCTGATTTGCAGGCCGCCATTGGAAGCACTGACTGCTAGTTTCGATTGCGTACGAGAATGTTGCACTGAGTGTTGGACCGAAGAACCAACCGCTCGACCAGACTTCAAAGCTATTCGTACTAGGTTACGACCCTTGCGGAAGGGCATGTGAGTATCTTTACCAAATATGATTAGATTCCTACTGATAAAATAGCGCAGCGTCAATTCTAACGTTCTCATGTGTTTCATTTCATTTCAGGAAACCTAACATTTTCGACAACATGATTGCAATGATGGAGAAATACGCGAACAATCTTGAGGCTTTAGTGGATGAAAGGACCGATCAATTACAGGAGGAGAAAAAAAAGACTGGTGAGTGTACATAGGCATTCTATTGTTTACAAATCCCATACAGATTATACTGATAACCTTTATATATCTTTTTCAGAGGCTTTATTAGAAGAAATGCTGCCAGCACCTGTCGCTGAACAATTGAAACGAGGCAGACGGGTTATGCCAGAGAGCTATGATTCCGTGACTATTTACTTTAGTGATATTGTTGGCTTCACAGCCATGTCAGCAGAGAGCACGCCATTACAGGTAGATACACCTTTCAGGTCATATGTTTGATTTGATCTCAGAACTACTTGAGTTAGTTTGAACCGCTTTCTTTTGAAAAGTTTAACGATAACAATACTATTCTTTCTCTTTTTCAGGTGGTAGATTTTTTGAACGATCTTTACACATGCTTCGATTCAATATTAGAAAATTTTGATGTCTATAAAGTGGAAACTATAGGCGATGCCTACATGGTGGTAAGTTATCTTCAGATTCAGTTCTTAATTCTTCTTTAAAATGATTATGTTTTAGATTATAATGAATTCTTCCTCTCAGGTTTCGGGGCTGCCAATTCGCAATGGTATTCTCCACGCAGGCGAGGTGGCGTCAATGGCTCTGGCGTTATTATCTGCCACAAGAGCATTCCGATTACGACACCGGCCTGACCATCGACTCATGTTACGAGTCGGACTACATTCAGGTTAATATGCTCTGCTCTATCGATGTCAGAAATTATTTTATTCGATTGCATAATGCTACAGTTGTTCTATCTCATGACGGCGGGTTGGTCTTAGTCGTGTGTGTAGATGCACATTGTTTCTGTGTGCGTAAGGTCGGGAGCGCTCAGTATCGCCTGAGCAACCCACCGTCGCCGTCGTGAGATAGAACAATTGTAGTTAATTTAAAAAAAATACCCATTCTTCATAGGCTTGGTTCACATTTCCAGGTCCAGTATGTGCAGGCGTAGTAGGACTCAAGATGCCCAGATATTGTTTATTTGGAGACACAGTCAACACTGCCAGCCGTTTCGAATCGACTGGAGCACGTAAGTTACACACTTCTCTTTTCTTCCCATGAACTTCCAGCGGATTGCCTCAGAATTGTAATGAATTTTCGGGACATGAATCTGACTTACGTTGTGTATTTTCAGCCCTTAAAATCCACTGTAGTCAAACCTGCAAGACTCTACTGGACCAACTTGGGGGGTACATTCTTGAAGAGCGGGGAATAGTCTCAATGAAAGGCAAACGTGATCAGGTGACGTACTGGCTAAGGGGCGAGGAGCCTACTGCAGCCGCAGCCAGGGCTCGGCGACGCGCTGCGAGAGACAATGTGCAGCCGCCCGGGAGCAACGACAAGCGAGGCCAACGCAGCTCGCTCAAGACTAGGAACTGGAAGAATCAAGTCGGTGGGCTACATAGGTAATCATGGAATATCGTCTTTTGGACCTTAGACCCTAAAATAATTCGACTTTTTACACGTCTGCCCAAAAAAGGAGTGTTATGCTTTCAGGGTTCATGTATTTACACGACTGCCCAAAAGAAGGAGTGTTATGTTTTCAGGGTAAATATATTTACAAGACTGCCCAAAAGTGGAGTGTTATGTTTTCAGGGTTCATGTATGTTTGTGATTTTCTTTATTCCACCATAACTTCCAAACGCCTTAACCGATATCAATATGTGGTATCGTTAGAAGCATTGCGTTATCCCGGGTAACATAGGCTGGCATATATTTTTTTAAATATATGCCATGTTATTGTTGCCATGTTGTTGTTATTTTTTTTTCATGAAAAAACCGGAAACCGTTATTCCTTTAAAAAAATACTACTATCATCGTCTAGAGCTTACTTAGTACATAACAAAAATATATAACAGTAGTATTCGAGGTCGAATATATTGGTATGTTCTAAATTCAAACACCAAAATAGTGTTTTTTATTCACTGTTTTCAGCTAGAGTAAATATGTTCTGTGGTTTTCAGTGAATAAAGTAAGCTTCTTGGAGGGGGAATGGTAGAAAAGAAATAAAATAAATATAACTTATAAAAAAACATAACACTCTTTTATTATTTGCGCGATATCGATTTCCTAAAAAATAAGAGTTATCTTTCGCGGCACTTGTGCGTTTGCAATATCTTGTTTTCACTTAAAGGTGTGAAATGAAAAATAAATAATAAATAAAATAAAAAAAGATAATTCAAAAAATCAAAAAACCCGACTGCTTAGAAAGCGAACTAAAAAGACGTTGTCCAAATAGTTTAGCGTTTTGTGTTGTGAGCCTAGATATATATATGTTTAAAAAGTAGCTATCTAAGATATATACAGTCCACTATATAGTTCAGTTGCGAATAAACCTGCATACTAAACACACGTTGTTTTCTTCAAAAAATCCCAGCAAACAAAAGTCAACCTTATTACTTCAACATTTTGGTCCGTATTCGAACCGGAGCGTGTTAATGATCCTCGAGCCCGGCCGGCCCGCGAGAACAAAAGAATATTACCTGAGTGCGATAAGGAGTCGGCGGGTGCCACGTTTTTTGCTAAATACATATGTGCAAGTTATAAAAACATTTTTAACTGACGAGCTAGTAAGCAGTGATTGACTATAAAATTAATAAAAACTGATACTTGTTTACAAGGTGTATGTGATTTTTGGTGCAAATCATAATAACAGTACATTGAGTGAGTGTTTAAAGAGATTAAAATTAACAAACTGTTATTTTGCGAGAAGTTATCACCTAAAATAAGTGACCGATCGGTGTTGTTTGCTGAGATTGCTGTGCGAGTTTATTTGTTACCACAATGGAGGAACTTTTTTCGTTACAAGATGAGTTGTTCGACAATTTGATGAAAGCTGAGAGAAATTTTAGGAAAACTCCAAAAGACAGAATTAAAACTCAATACTTAGAAACAAGATTGGAGTTGTTAGAACAACTATTGAAAGATTTTAAAGACGGACACAAGGAGATAGTTGCAAAAGCGAAAAATAAGAAGGAAGCATATTTTACAGAAGGAAAATATGAGATTTTTGAAGAGTTATATGTGCAGTATAAATCGAGTTTGCGAGAAGCTTTGCAACAGTTTCTACCTTCAGTTACCGAGTTACTTAGCCCAGCAGTTACCAATAACGCGAACAATAATTGCAGTGATGTAAAATTACCCCGCATACAATTACCTAGTTTTGGGGGTAATTATGAAGAATGGCCAACCTTTTACGACATGTTTTCCTCATTAATACACACTAATAAGAACATTTCATCGGTACAGAAATTACATTACCTCAAATCCAATTTGAGTGGAGAAGCATTTAATTTATTAAGTAATTTTTCGACAACTGATGCAAATTATGAGGAAGCATGGAAGCAGTTAGTTCGGCGATACAATAATAAGCGTTATAACTGCAATGCTATTATGAGGACTTTATTTGGCACAAAGAAAATTCAAACCGAGTCAGCAAAGGCAATTAGGAGTTTGTTGGATACGACATCTACCTGTCTTAAATCTTTGGAAAACTTGGGCATCAGTACTGAATCCAGTTACGCTGACGCGTCTGTCGTTCACTTAGTTGTTTCGAAATTGGACACGGAATCTGTCAAACAATGGGAACAGCAGATAAATATGATGAGTGATGAGTTGCCCACTTGGACACAATTGAGAGATTATTTAGAATTCCGATTCAGGACATTAGAAATGATAGATACGAACGGAAACCGCACCGCGCAACAAGCTAAGCCTGCTGCGAAGTCGAAATCTTTTCACGCGTCAGTGGAGAAGGAGAAAGAAAACAAGTCTAAGGCTAAAAAAGAGTGTCCGATGTGTCATGAAATTCATTATCTCAACCAGTGCAAGCGTTTTAGCCTTATGACACCTAAGGAAAGACAGGCCTTCGTTCAAACAAGTAAATTATGTTTTAACTGCCTGGCACCAACTCATGCGGCAGTTAAGTGTCGTCAGTCATTCAGCTGTAAGAAATGTGGGAGAAGACATCACACGATGTTACACTTTGAGAGAGAGAACCAGGAGCCAGCCAGTAGCCTGGAGCAGGCAGACGCCGTGTCACCGAGTGAACCACAACAAGAGAGAGCGAGTACAATACGAGGTGACACAAACATAACTGCTACATTTTCTAGACGAGAGCTACAACCCAACAGCGTGCTACTTGCGACGGCTAAGGTTAAGGTAATCCGTTCTAACGGTTTTAAACAAATAATTCGTGCTTTACTCGACCAAGGGTCACAGGCATCTTTTGTATCTGAGTCAACTGTGCAATTATTAGGTCTTGTACGCAAACCAGTGAGTGGCTGGGTGTCAGGGCTGGGAGAAGGCCGTATGAGGATAAAAAACACGGTTTCACTTCGCCTGGAATCACGTCATAATCCAGCTAGTTTCATTCTAGTTAACGCTTATGTGTTACATTCCTTAACGTCACTACTTCCTTCCACCAACTTTAGCACTTCCAAATGGGTAGACATTGACAATCTTCCTTTAGCTGATCCTACATACGCGACGCCAGGTAAGATCGATATTTTGCTAGGTGCAGAGGTTTATAGCGAAATATTACTTGATGGCGTTATGAAGCATCCTGATTGTAATTTAATAGCACAAAATACGGTGTTTGGATGGATTTTGTCAGGAAGAATGTCAAAAAGGTATCGAACGTTAGCAAAAGATAATCTCATTAGCATGCACATACAGGTGAAAGAGGATGAGTTACTTAAAAAATTTTGGGAGATGGAAGATGAGCCTAATTTAATAAAGAAAGAGATGACTAATAGCGATAAAGTATGTGAGGATTTGTTTGAGTTAACTACAGTGAGAGATAATGAAGGGAGATTTATAGTGAGATTGCCTTTTGCAACGGACGATCCTAAGTGTCAATATGGTAATACAGAAGAGAGAGCAGTGAAGAGGTTAGAATATTTAGAGAGAAAGCTATCGAAAGATTCGAAGTTGAGAAAAGAATACAATAATGTAATGAGTGAGTATTTGAGTATGAACCACATGAGAATGGTTTCTGAGAGTGAGTTGCAGAAGTCTAAAGCTGTGTACCTTCCTCACCATGCTGTGGTGAGAGAAGACAAAAACACCACTAAGGTGAGAGTCGTCTTTGACGCTTCGAGCAAAGGTGACAACAGTGTGTCACTAAATGATGAGCTTCTTGTTGGACCAAGGTTACAACAAGATTTAAGGCACATCTTGATGAGATGGCGTCTTCATAAAATCTGTATCGTAGCCGATATTGTAAAAATGTATCGGATGGTAAGAGTGGCGGACGAGGATACAGATTTCCAGAGAGTTGTCTGGAGATTTGATTCTTCAGAACCCATACAACGTTACAAAATGTTACGTTTAACGTTCGGTACAGCATGCGCGCCATATCTAGCTGTCAAGGTATTGCAAAGACTTGCTGAGTTAGAAGAGAAAAAATATCCATTGGCGGCGAGAATAACAAAACAATGCTATTACATGGATGACTTAATGGCCGGGTGTGACACGGTTAATGAGGCAATTAAAATTTATGAGGAGATGAATGAGTTGATGATGAGTGGTGGTTTTGAGTTACAGAAATGGAATAGTAATAATGATAAGTTTTTAGAGCAGATTGGGAAAACTGAGTTGAGTGAAAGGCAAGCTATTAAATTAAATGATCTAATCAAGGTTTTAGGTTTGAGTTGGAATAGGAAGAATGATAATTTTGAATACGTAGTAAACTTACCTGAACCTAAAGATATAGTCACTAAAAGACAAGTATTATCTGAAGTAGCGAGATTGTATGACCCTTTAGGCTGGATTGCCCCAGTGGTAGTTACTGCTAAGATTTTAATTCAGAAACTGTGGAAATCTGGTCTTGGGTGGGATGATAGTTTGACGGATGAATTACATGGTGAGTGGCTAAAATATAGGCAAGAGCTAAAAGATTTCAAAAATCTTAAAATACCTAGATGGATAAATTTTACACAAGAATGCAAGAGAGAGTTACACGTATTTTCCGATTCTTCAAAATCAGCTTTTGCGGCAGCAGTTTACATACGAGTGATTGATAGTTCAAATAGGGTGTATGTACATTTACTGGCCGCAAAGACTCGAGTTGCCCCAATCGTAAAGGAGATTTCTATACCCCGACTTGAATTGTGTGGCGCCACCTTAGCAGCCAAGCTTTTATGTGAAGTATCACAAGTTCTGGAGATACCCAAGGAACATCTCTATGGGTGGACCGACTCCACCATAGTGTTAGCATGGCTCAAGGGAGGCTCAAGTCGATGGGCAACGTTTGTTAGCAACAGAGTGTCCACTATATTAAATATTATGGATTACCACCAGTGGCGTCATGTCTCCTCAGAGACGAACCCTGCGGACTGTGCTTCACGTGGTCTGCAGCCCAAAGAGTTGAGTGAGCATACATTGTGGTGGAGAGGACCGCATTGGTTGTCAGAAACTACAGTACACACAGAGAGTACACCGATTGAAGACACACATGAAGAGGAACGAATCCAATCTTTATCCGTTTTATCCCACGTTGACGAAGAATTTTTTTGGTCAAAATATTCATCTTTAAGTAAATTATTAAAAATTGTATCCTATTGTAGACGAGTTTTGAATTATAAATTTAAGAAAATTAATAGATCGAAACTACCTAAATATATCACGTCAAGTGAAATGAATGAGACTTTATTAGCATGCATTAAACAAGTACAAGAGCGCGAGTTTTCCTTTGAAATAAAACGGTTAAAGACTGGAGAATGTGTGCCTAAAAAGAGTAAATTACGATCTCTTTGTCCCTTTTTGGACCAAAAGGGGATGCTAAGAGTAAGTGGACGCATAGCACAATCGGACGCGTGGTATGACACGAAGCACCCGATAATTATGCCTGGTAACTGTCATATTACCAAGGTTTTAATTGCGGATGCTCATGCAAAAACATTGCACGGTGGTCCACAAGCTATGTTAAACTTTCTTAGATCCAAATTCTGGATCTTACGTGGTAAAGATCGCGTTAAAAAATATTTCAGAGAGTGCACTATTTGTTTAAGATACTCCACAAAGAAGACTACTCCTCTAATGGGCCTGCTTCCAGAGGCAAGGTTGAAACCCAGTAAACCATTCAAATCTACTGGTGTGGATTACTGTGGTCCCGTTTTTATCAGATTTTCGCCAGGCCGAGGAGCTAAGTCTTACAAGAGTTACATTTGCATATTCGTGTGTATGGTTACACGAGCAGTCCATTTAGAAGCAGTAACCGACATGACTGCCAAGGGTTTTATTGCTGCGTTTAGGCGATTCACTGCTCGTAGAGGCCATTGTCAGGATTTATACAGTGACAATGGCACTAATTTTGTTGGTGCTGATAAGCAAATGCGAGAAATGTTTAATAGTGCTAAATCTTCTCTGCCAGGAGAATTAGCCGAGCTACTTTCTTTAGAAAGAACCACCTGGCATTATATTCCTCCCCACTCGCCCAACTTTGGTGGGCTGTGGGAATCTTCAGTGCGAAGTACTAAGACCCATTTGAAAAAGGTAGTAGGAATTAGTACACTTACATACGAAGAAATGTCGACAGTCCTGGCGCAAGTGGAAGCGTGTTTAAACTCGAGACCAATTTCCTTGTTGAGCGATGACCCCAATGACCCTCTACCCTTGACACCAGGTCACTTTTTGGTAGGCGAACCATTGTTGAATATTGCAGATGAGGATTACACTAATTGTAATGTTGTTGGTTTGGATAGATGGCGATTAACGCAAAAAATTGTAACTGATTTTTGGAATAGGTGGTATAAGGAATACCTAGTTAACTTAAATCAAAGGTATAAATGGAACACTAAACGTGATGAACCAGAGATAGGTGATGTTGTTGTTTTAAAAGAAGATTATTTACCGCCAGCAAAATGGTTACTTGGTAAAATTATCAAAAAATATCCTGGACCTGATAATGTAACCCGAGTTGTATCCGTAAAGTGTAAAAATGGAGAATATAAGCGTCCAGTGAGCAAAATTTGTATTCTAACTAAATGAAATTTGTTTATTTTTTCTGTTATTTGTTCAAAATTTTGTTAAAATCGATTAAGTTTGTTTTCAAATTCAGAGTTAATTTTACCTACCTATCTAATTGAAGTTAAAAAAGCCAATGTATTTATGTTATAACATTATCGTACTATGATGAGTTCTGCCTACTCTTTACCGGCATCATTAAGTTCAGTTGAACTATATTATGTACTAATGATCTACTCATAAAACTTGTTTGTTATCGATGTGCCTACTTGAATACGCCGAACTTGAGCCGCACGTGTTCTGCGTTAGGTACTTGTTGAATATTATTTACTTAGTTCAAATAAGAAAGATACAGGTTGTTCTGTTAGTATTCAACTGTTTTTATTTTATTAAGATTTGAGAAGAATATTTTTGTTTCTTTGGTTTGTATTTATACTTGTTATGTGTTAAGATTACACATTAGTATATCTATGTTTTTATTGTTAGAGTTAAAGTTTTTTTTAAAGAGTAGTTAAAGAACTATGTTCTTTGGCGGGCGGAATGTCCAAATAGTTTAGCGTTTTGTGTTGTGAGCCTAGATATATATATGTTTAAAAAGTAGCTATCTAAGATATATACAGTCCACTATATAGTTCAGTTGCGAATAAACCTGCATACTAAACACACGTTGTTTTCTTCAAAAAATCCCAGCAAACAAAAGTCAACCTTATTACTTCAACAGACGTAAACAAGAAGAAAATCATGGTGTGTAGTCGTAAGATACATACTCGTATGCGCGAGCTGGCTGACCAAAACCAGATGTATCCTCCGACTGCACAGCATGATTTTCTTCTTGTTTACGTCTTTTTAGTTCGCTTTTTAAGCAGTCGGGTTTTTTGTTTTTTTTAATTATCTTTTTTTATTTATCGCTTTTTAGTATTTTTTTTTTAAATTAGGTACATTTAAACTTATAATTTTTGAAATCACCTCTTAAAATCCTTTATTTTGATACCCCACTCGATGGGGCTGAAAGAAAAATAAATTTTGGTCCCACGCAATATTGCGCCCAAAATTCGCCATTTTTCTATTTTCCAATTTTAATGTAGCCAGTGACATTTGCAGGGTTAAGACGAATCGATTGACGTAAGAATCATCAAAATCGCCTTATGCGTTTGGTCTCTAGAAAGCCACATAGGAACAAACAAACATACATACATAGACTGATAAACACATTACACTCCTTCGGCAATCGGGTAAAAACATGCCTGTCTTGTCAAAAACAGAATAAAATTGAAATAAAAAAAGCTAAAGGATTAAAAAATATGTTTTTGTATGTTTACGAGATCGTTCCTCCCTAATTTGATCACAACTTGTTCACAATTATGAGTCTTCTTCTTACTATCATTTCCTCTTTGTTTACAGATGTTGCAGTTTAGAATCTCCTAAAAAGTTGCGTTTCGCATCTGGAAATCATTTAGAATCTCACACAGATGGTGTTCTACATCATCGCAGTGATGAGTATCTCATGGAGGTGAGTGTACCTAGTGCGCTATTTATTAGTAGTGCATATAGGTTATGTATCAGGAAATGTAATAATAATTATGCTATTTGTATTTTTAGGTCGTTGGCGAGGGAAGACTGGCTCCAGCGCAACGATGTGACTTATTAGAGGCTCCCAGCCTCCGGCAAGAATACACGAGCGTGTCGTGTCCTATCATAGAACACACTGAGTGCACCCCGACGCCGCCTGCCCCCACCGCCGACACGCCGCTACTGGTGCAGGACAGCACGTGCGAAACCAAGCAGTGTGACATCAAGCTGGTGATCAACGGCTGCTCATACAATGAACGCGATGGTGCCGGTATCCCCCTGCTTGCCGACGCGTAAATGTGCATTTGTACTTACGATGTAAACCTAGTCAATGACAGCGACATGCATCTCTAGCTACAGCGACATTTCAAGCATAGCTCGATCTGAGTCGCAGTGGTTTCTATATGTGTAAGAACGGTCGTCTCATGAGCGATAACGGCGGAGTTCTACCTAAAGGTTGGAGGTGAACACTTGCATTAACCGCCAGCACCTCATGATTCCAGAACCGATTATCTCGCACCTCGAATGACACTTAATGTAATTGTGATCTACGTCAGTATTATTAAGAGACCTCGTTCAATAGAAATTATTTAATAACATTAAACTTATTTCACAATTGACGGTAACATCGTTTTACTTACACATATTATTTACAACATCATTTCATATAATAATATACATATAATGTAACATAGTCGGTGCGACACAGCACAGACGCTCAGACAGCTGCTCAGACGGCGGACTCGGTGTCCAGTAGCGGCGGCGCGCGGCGCAGCTCGGCGGGCGGCTCGCGGCCGCTGAAGATGCCCAGCAGCCACGACGGAATGGCGAAGCGCGGCGCCTTGCGCGAGCCCGCCTTGCCGTCCGCCACGTTCTCCAGCGAGCGCCAGCGCTTGTAGAACTCGATGTAGCTGGCCTCGGGCGCCTTCCGCCGCGCGCGCTCCTGCTTGCTGGACAGGCTGCTCTTGCGCAGCAGCGGACTGTCCTCGTCGCGCGGCGCCTCGTCCGTCACGATGCCGATGATGGTGCCATTGAACACGGGGTCGCCGCACACCGTGGCCACGCCCACGTCGAGGTCCAGCGAGGCGGCGTGCTGGCGCCGCAGCCGCACGTCGGTCGCGCGCGGCGCCAGCAGGTCCAGCGACTGCGCGCGCAACCCCCAGCGCGCCGCCGGTTCGTCGGGCGAGCCCGAGCACGCCGTGGACGACGCGATCGAGCTGAGCGCGTGCCTGCCAGATGCCACAACATGCTCATTACTGACTGCTGCGCCGTAGCTCGCAGCTGGCCAGCAGCGCGAGGCGCGGGTTTTCGGGGTAGGGCGGGTAGTGCGGGTAGGGCGAGTACCTGGGTCGCGGCGGCTGCTCGGCGCGCGGGCGGCGCTGCGAGGACGGCGACGAGCACAGCGGCGCCGGCAGCGAGCAGCGCGAGCCGCGCATCACGTCACCGTCGCGCGCGCCGCTCGACATGCGCTGCCGGATGGTGCTGCCACCGCCTCCGCCTACAAATAACAAGCCACATGTTATTGGAACTGAAAGATTTTAACACAATAAAAAGACGAGAATAATGCCAATACAGATATTTGAACACATCATATGACGTCATATTATAGAAAACACACCACCACCAAGAAAATACCTGAAAGTGAAGGATGCCTGGAATCCGCCAATCTGGGACTTCGTCTGGGTCGACGGAATAGGGGTCGCTCCTCTCCTTCGACAGCTCTCTTCTGTATAGCCTTCTCTGTGGCACTAATCAACCAGTATGTCTGGAGCTGTAACACAGAAAAGCAAAAAATGTTTCATCATAATTATCAGCCGAAAGACGTCCACTGCTGGACATAGGCCTCTTCCAAGTCATGCCTACATAAAATCAACGTTTTCGGAACGAGTTCTAACTTTAGTCTTAAAGCTAAACCTACAAAGCAGTTTTTTGTATTTTGAACTTTATTTCAAGTTACTTGTCAGCAAACACAAAAACATGGCTGATGGAGTTTCATAAAAAATCAGTGTTGCCTCTGCCACGTTAAACATCAACATTTCATAGTTTTTGGGCTTTTGGGTTTACTTACTTGTTGTTGTGAATATTTTCCAAATATGGCAGATAAGAGAGGTACAGGTTTTACCATACCAACCACTGCTTTGATAGTCTTATGTTTCGTAAAAAATTTATCATTCTTTTTTTGGAAACAAAAAGTGGCCGCGCCAAACTGCAGCATAGTCGATTTTATATTTAATCGCGCTTCTACGGGATTAGAAATTATTTTAATCCAAACTTTGCTTACGTGCGCATAATAACATCGTTTAACAGCTATATTTAAGGACCTCGCCAGTGTCGAGTGGAGTCGCCAGTGGCGCCAACTGTTGACAAAAACGGAAGCCCTCATTCGTAGTGTGTTTTTCACGAACCTGCCCTTTCCCCTTGATAGGTATAGCGCCTCTAGGCTCGACGATGTAACCGCCTATCTTGTCGAGCGCTTGCTTGCAGCTCGGAGAGATGTGAATCTTCAGCGGCTCGCCGTTGGACTCCATGCGCGAGGCTGTGTTCACCGTGTCGCCGAACAGGCAATAGCGAGGCATCGTCAGACCTACCACGCCTGCTACTACTGCGCCTGGAATACGAACATTTTAGATTTGAATAATTTTTATGTAACGTAGATGATTCCGAGAGACGATTATGCTAGGTTGATTCTAAAATAAATTTATCTTTTAAAGTCCGAGCTTCAGCCAAGCTAAATTGTATTTTTTTTAATGTGAGTAATTTCTTATCAATCTCGCTTCAGCGGCTGAACTGGACTGACCATGTCTGGGATTAAAACAGGCCTTTTTACTATGAACCTATTGCCACCAACCGGGCACAAGTCCAAACTTCGCAACACTAAGGCTTAGTAGAAAACTTAAAGTAACAGCTAGCAGACTGATATCTGGACACATGCCGTTCAATAAGTTTGGATTTTTAATGAAAAGATATAATGCCACAAATTGTGAGGGGTGTGGTGTACCACACCCAGACACACATCCACATCGTACATCGTAGTGTACTAGAAGATGTTATACACCTATCGACGGAATGTGTAAGATTTCAGTCTGCAAGAGAGCAGAGGAGTTTGCTAAGAGAGCTCGAGACAAATATGTACGATGTTGGTATGTTTCATCATATTTTGTCGACACCTTCCGGTGCTGCTTGCAGTTTAATTAAGTTTGTGTTGTTACGTTATAAGGTCCGATGGGACTGACATATACATTTTTATTAAAGTCCCTAATCTATACTTATAATATTATAAAGAGGAAAGATTTTTTTGTTTGTTTGTACCGAATAGGCTACGAAACTACTGGACCGATTTAAAAAAATCTTTCATCAATAGAAAGCTACATTATGCCTGAGTGACATAGGCTATTTTTTATTCCGATAACGGGTCCTGTAGGGTGGTCCAAGGGAGCTAAGCCGCGGGAAACAACTAGTTAAAAATAAAGAGAAAAATCCTCTAAGATCCCGACTGCTAGCTGCTACTGTGATTATATATGGAAAAACCCTAGTATACCTTGCCCCACCCGGGAGTCGAACCCAGGACCTCACCTGTGTTATCCATGGCTTGTTATATTGAGGAACAAGATTAGTTTTAATGAAGTGTTAGCACTTACCAGTATGTATTCCTATCCTAAGCTTGAGTGTTTCATTTGGTCTATGAGATATTTTGTGACTTTTGACTGCATTCAACAATTCGAGCGCCATTGACGCGATTTCACCCACGTGTCTGTCGCTGTTCCTTATTGGGAGACCAGATACCTGGAAATAACACCGAAATAATATCATTAAAACTAGATTTTTGATTGCTTAATTACGCTTACATTGATTAATAAACGAAAAAAAAACTGCCAACTTACCACCATGTACGCGTCCCCAATAGTCTCTACTTTGTAAACATCGTAGCCTCTAATTATTCTATCAAACACAGTGTACAGATCGTTGAGGAAGTTGACGACTTGCAGCGGCGTGCTCTCGGCGGACATTGCGGTGAAGCCCACGATGTCGCTGAAGTAGATGGTGACGGAGTCGAAGGACTCCGGCTCCACGCCCTCGCCCGTGGTCAGGCGCCGCGCCACAGACCTGCAACAACCGCCCTCATGTACACCGCACCACACACGGCTCTGATAGCCCAGACACACTTTTAAGACATTCTGACGAAACACAATATCACTCCAACTTACCTACTACATACTTCAAATCATGCCGCTACCTTACTATAAACCAAGAATAAAATAATACACTCAAACCCTACAGATATGTACAATTCAATCACAAGCACTAGAATAATGAAATCTTAATCAGTAAAAACTATATTGTACTTAGACATAAAAATTACTTAAATTATACATACTTAAAAATAAGAAAGACTTAAATACGAAAAATAAGTAGTACTATTAATTTTAAGCATGCTGATCTATAAATAAAAACATTATCAAAAGTGCAGTGTAATTTGAGAAAGAGTCCACTCGTGCCCCAATACGGAAGTCCACCAGAGAAACGCTACAAAATCACTTGCAATAAGCTATAAAACCATTAACTACTTGAAGAAAACTGCCATCACCGACAACGACGCCACGCTACACCGCCACAGACCCAAGCAAGCGCTATACTACTCAAACTCTGTTAATGAAAGGTGAGCCACGTGTATCACAATGTCGGAACATTCATGAAGTTGTGACGTGAGCCTGCCACCTGGGTGAGGCAAATCATATTAAACTACAATCACCAATAGGGAGTTAATTACCTCAAGACATTTTCACGACATTTCTATAATGGATTCAACCTCCACATCTGGAAAAGAACACAAGTACAACAAAGTGAATACATTAAATTTTTAGACGACGTACTACTGTTTTACATCAAGTCCATGTCGATGGTTCATGTTTTGATGAATGAACTATATTATGTATATTAGTTTATTTATAGTACCATTATCAATCCGAACTAATAATATTTTAAAGGTCAATAATGTTCATGATTCAAATATACACTGAATAGCCTACACTGTGGTTACTATACATAAATCACGCCAATGTTTGTAAGATAATACACTCCCAATTTATTTTATAGCACACTCTTTACAAAAGAACAGGAAATAGACATAAAGCGAAACATTATTCCTGCAATAAAAATAGCACATTATTACCGATCGCCTCGACTGTTAACAATTTCGTGTACCTACTTGTACGGAGATTCACAAGACGTCTAAGTTAGTTATCACATAGCAGCGATGAGACTTGGACTAAATGTAAACCAGTACGCACACTACTGCGACATCCAGGTATGTGATACAGCTTGTTGTATTTGCGTCTTCCTCAACTGTGCTCACATGTATATTATTATTAATTACACCGATTACATTTCAAACCAACAAATTAGTAATAATATAACGATTAGATGACGCTAACATATAACACCAATGTACACAGAATATTAATGACATGTACATGCACATTTCACGATGGGTACCAGTCTCGACTGGCTCGTGAGTAAACAAAGAAAAGCATGTTTCTTTTAATGCATTCTTAGACACAAAAATTTATACTAACGTACAAATATGCGCGTTTGGTTATTGACATTAACTGATGCGACACCAGTTTTTATATACAGAATTTATTGCTTGTATAGAGCTGTATTCAGTACAAGAGTTTAATTAAAATGTGGACTAATACGAAAAGTAACTTACTTTGGTAGCATCCTATGTAATAAGTCTTCGGTTTTCTGTTTCTCTTCGATCAATAGCCTCGTTCTCTCGTTGACTAGTTCTTCTAAATTATTGGCATATTTCTCCATCATGTCCATCATTTGATCCATTATGTTTCTTGATCTGGAACATTCAACGAAAAGGTTTAAATAACATATACAGATTTCAACATATAAGGATCAAAATCGTATACACGATATGATGAAACTGTACACTCACTTCCCAGACTTCATTTTCTTGAGGCGGCTTCTGATAATGGGGAAGTCGGGTCTCAAGTTGGGGTCCTCAGTCCAGCAGTCTTTCATGCACGCCACCACGTAATCCTCAGGAGGCGGATCCAGAGCGTCTGTGTCAGGTCGGAACACCTCCTCACCATCTAACTTTGGTCTCTTCAGACGTTCTACAATATCTGAAAAGAAAAATCAAAACTTAAACATCGGCAACTCTTAAATCATCCGACTGACTTATAAAACAGGAATTTTGAAGAGTAGAGTTACAAAACGCAAAATTCATTATTGGCGTCTAGTCCTTAACGTCCGTCCAAACTAAAGTCACGTCATTCAAAACAACTGATATATTGACTTACCCTTAGGTTCAGTCCCCGTCAATCCAAAGGGCCCTCTTCTAGCTATTATTTCATAGAGTATGATCCCAAATGCATAAACATCGCCCTTCTGCGTCCCCCCAACAGTACCGTTGGGGTTATCCATTTCCCTTAGCAACTCGGGTGCCTTCCATAATAAGCCTGGAAATTTAAATCAAAGAGAACTTTAATGAAGCATTGTGAGTAAATCATAGATTATATAAGAAAGGTCGTGTTCTTCATACCTCTATAATATTGGTGCTCCCCTATAAATTCGTTTTCTGCACAAGCTCTTAGCTCATGTAGACCAAAATCAGCAACCTACAACAGATACATAATTTGTAGAAGTATGACGTTTTATAGCGCAGACATCGACTGCCTTGCACAGAAATATATTGTTTTAGGTGTAGAATATAAAGTACTGACCTGGAGCATCCACCTAGACGTAACAACACAATTCGAGGATTTGAGATTTCCGTGAAAAATTAATGGCGAAGTATGAATAAACATCATACCCTGTAACAAAAGAACACCATGTATAATGCACATCATAATTTTAAAATTTATGCGTAAAGTGATAGTTAAACAGCAAATTAGACTAACCTTTATGAGATCATGAATTAGCGAAGATATGAACATTTGATCCAGCTTTATATCTTCATTTTCAATTATATCCTGGAAACAAAATTATTACGAATTACATTAAAAAAAAATTGCGATTGATTTTTCGTTGAATTTGTCAATCACGCGTTATAGCAGAATTAATGTGACAAATTGTCAAGCACGCGTTATCTGCTGTGATTGGCTGTTGAAAATTCATTCAACATTCGCAGCAGGTAACGCGTGCTTGACAATTTGTCAAGTTAATTCTGCGATAATTTTGAGCTGGGAAACTGAGGGTCAAAGGCGAATTCATGTTTGTATAAGCGTTGAAATCATCCTGAACACGCGATAAGTTAATTTTATGGCAAAGGGGGCGTTCAAGTATTAAGTAAAGCTATTTTTGAAGATTTTTGACCTTCCCTCTCACCCATGTAACGCGCCGTAACGTGGCGTTACTTTTTTCTGTATCCCCCTCCCTATACGATACGTAACACCCAAGTGATTAATTTTATTTTTGGGATGGGAAGTCATCCAAAGACTTCGCCCGCTATAAGTCACAATTATTTTGCGCAAAGAACTGGAAAGTCGCTAAAATACCTTTGTGGGTTTGTTTATTTATATGTTTCCATAAACTTTTCTTTATTTCATAGTTTTTCTTTAGCCGTTTGCCAAATTTCGTTGGTATTTTTTTGGCACAGATGCGCTGGCAAGTCAGCATGAGAGCCTCTAAAGGCCAAGAACAGCTGATGATACAAAATGCATAGACATTTCGTAATTCAACATCGTAGCGGAACGCCACACGGTAATGCTGATGCTCTCTCGCGAAGACCGTGTCCAGACCAATACTAACATTGTGCGAGACAAGAAGCTAAGCAGGCAACGCTAGTGCGGGTTTTTAGGACAGATCTTAGCGAAGAGTGGAAGGAAACCTTGCAGAATGCTCAACAGGAAGACAGAAACATAAAACCTATACTTGAATGGAAGAAATCCGGTGCTCCTAGGCATCACTGGAGCGATGTTGCAGCAACGAGTTCCATCACCGAGAGTTATTGGGCACAGTGGGAAAGCTCGGTTATCCAGGACGGAGTTCTGTGCCGGAAATGGGAAAGTGCTCGTGGTGACCAGTGTCATCTACAAATGGTCGTACCTAAAGTTAAGGTGCCGGAAGTCCTACAGCTGTATCACAATAGAAGTTCAGGAGGTCATATGGGAGTTAAGAGGACTCTAATCAAGATCCGAGAACGATTTTACTGGATCCAATGTCGAGAGGACCTTGAGGAATGGTGCCGCAAATGTACAAGTTTTACAATACAACATTAAAGGTTTACAATGTTGGTGCCCCGTGGGAACGTATAGCATTAGATATTGCTGGGCCATTTCCGGAAAGCCAAAGCTGGAATAAGTACTTCTTGGTTGTCATGGACTACTTCACAAAATGGCCGGAAGTGTTTGCAACCCCTAATCAAGAAGCCTCTACGGTGGCTGATAAGTTAGTTCACGAAGTGTTTTTTCGGTTTGGGGTTCCCTTGGAAATCCGGCCGAAGGCTGGAATTTCGTGTCTGAAGTGTTCAAGGAGACGTGTCGTGTAATGGGTGCTCACAAAATCAGTACTACTGCTTTTCATCCGCAATCAGACGGGATGGTTGAACGATTCAACGAGTCACTAGAGAGGTATCTTGCAAAGGTTGTGGAAAGCAGACAGAAGGATTGGGACAAACACATTCAACCATTTTTCCTGGCATATCGCAATGCTGGCCATGAAAGCACAACAGTAACACCAGCTTCTGCTAATTTTGGAAGAGAACTACGATTACCTGCAGATCTAATCACCGGTATCCCACCTGAGTCTCCACGCAGTATAACAGATTATGCAAGTGAACTACGGAGCAGGATGAATGATGTATACGAGCACATCAGATAGACAGGTCAGCAGATGTCTGAGAGGATGAAAACTCGCTACGATCGGAAGGCGACAATAAGGGTTTCGAAGAAAGATCTCTGGTATGCAGCAAAGGAAAATCGCCTAAATTACAAGCAAAATGGGATGGACCATATCGCGTAGTTACCCAGATTAATGACATCACCTACCGAATTTTTATTTATTTATTTATTTAAATAACGTTCACCAACAGTTGTTACAGATATTACACAGATATGAACATTTAAGTAATTGTTTCTTAAATCTAACTGCACAACCAATTACAGGCAAACACCACATGCAAATTGCTCTTTATAATTATAAAAACTTGATGTACTTAAATTCTAGAAAGTTATATTATATTCTAGAAAGGAATTCAAAAGGGACCCCGAGTTGCATCAAAGATCGTTCAAGTGGACGGATGGCCCGTTATCATGGAACAATGCTCGGGACGAGCTTGTCTAAGAGGGAGGTAATGTTATAAGATATGGCAACGCAATCTAGTGACGAGTAGAAGAACTAAGTAGTAACTAGTGGCACCATCTAGTATCGAATAGCGGAACTAATCTTCTCGTGTAGAATGGAATTTGCCAGAATGTTTGAGCCGAATATTCTGGAAGTTTCTAGTCGCTTCGGGAACAGCAAGTTGGAAAGTAGATTGTTCTGGAAGTTTCTAAAATTATCTAGTACAGTATGGAACGTTCTAGAAACATCTTCCGTGCTATATAAAGAGCAGTCGGTTTCGTCGTGAGTCAGTTCTATCTGGAAGCGACACAGAGCGATCGGAAAAGGAAAATAGTGTAAAGTAATAGAATTGTTTAAGAAGTGTTTTTGTAGTAAGTGTGATTAATTGAAGTCTGTTGTTTAAATAATTTATCCTTGATAACAATATTTTTGGTAGCCTATCCAACGGACACCACACCACGGGATAGACGAAAAAAAAACATCCCCAATTTACTCCACAAACGTCGCGCGCACACCATGTGTGCGTAAGCTATAGTTATTTCAATTTTGGCTGCTAATTGAAGCTCAATGGGAGGAGGTACGGTAAAAAAAAAAGTTTTCTTTGTTTTATTTTACCACTTTGTCGGCGTGATTAATATGTACATCCGTGCCAAATTATAGCTAAGAGTCTCTGAGCTAAGCTGCAGACAGACGGACATAATGAAACTTTAAGGGTTCCTCGTTGAAGACGGAACCCTAATGACGTACAATACGGTCGAGGGATTCCCCGTATAACATAAATGAAAAGGGTTGCCAACTTGGGAGAACAAAATTAAAACTGACGTACAATAGAATCGAGGGATTTCCCGTAAATCATAAACGAAAAGGATTGCCAACTTGTGAGATTTTAATTCCCTAAGTTTTTATTTAAATAAATAAAACAATATTACGTAACGCGTTATTCAAACCCAACTCCCGCCCCTAAAACGCATCATGTTTTACAAGACCCTCCAAATTGCGTTACGTAATAGTTGATCGCCCCCATAGACATAAGGTTTAAATTGCAACTATTGTCACTAAATGCATCAACTGTAGTCAAATCCGAAAGCATTCATTTCAAACAAACCATTTTCAGGCAGTTTTGTCTATCAAGAATTTGGTTAGTCAGCAAGATGAATCTAATTGCCATTTCTGACACTTAGATCTGTATGGAGAAGAACGGGCAAGTAACTAAAAATACATTACTTACATACAAGCTTCCTTTGGCACAGTAGTCAGTGAGTATGAGAACGCGCAGTGGTTCCACTACAGCGCCAATGAACGAGTTAAGGTTGTCGTGACGCAACTCGCGCAGCAGTCGCATCTCCTTCATTATCTCACGTGGAATGTCCTATGGCAAATGTTCGATATTTCATTAAAGTGCACATCAATATTATACTTTAGTTCTAGCGGTTGTAGTCAGCGAATCAAATTGTTTATTGACTGCTCATATACTGTCAGAAATTTTGATGAATCGGTCGAAACGAGTTAGGTACCGTGTCCATCTACTAAACAATTTACTCCCTTGGCTTTACAAACTAAGGTCAACGATCGACTTACTTTCTTTTTGGAGAACTTGAGCTCTTTGATCCTGACAACATTCCCCTTAAACTGCGCTGTTGTCGTGAATATCTGCGTGCAGCATTTGCTCTCGCACGAGATCCCGCTCGCTAAACTCAGCTGCAACATAAACAATTTATTCGAGGAACGCCAGTCTTCACCCACAAACAACCACAAAATAGCACATAAAGTCTGCACTGTTTACACAAAAGCTAGCGCTTGCCTGCGCGTCTATTTCTGGTAAGGGGTTACCTTACTAGGCGACCACACGAGCCCACTGCCCAAATATCCAGCTATCTCTTGTGGGTCTATCTTCCAGAGGAGACCCTCGATCTCTTGCTCGATCTTCCACTTGCGGTAGATACTGATGGTGACGACCAGCGCGCAGAAGAGAGTCACAGCCAACGTGCCTGCTACCACCAGAGACGTTATTTGAGAATCGTCTTTTGGACACTTCTCGTTCAGAAACCCGCATGAAGGCTCGTCTTCGGGTTTGACGCTGTCGGGCCAGTCGATTGGTAGACGAGGGTTGAGTTTATATTCCTGGAATATTAACCTTGAGTTACCACTGGTTTTTATATGGTAATTTCATAGAATTTCTCGCGGCGATGAATATGTGACTCACAGGAAACTCTCTTTTATTCTGCTGAAAGTGTCCCACAGGGATCATGCTGGAGGTACAGTTGACATCTCCGTCGCGGTACTTGGTCGGCTTGAACGCTAGCACGGAGAAGTTTCCCTCAGAGTCGGCTCGCTCGTCCAGACGAATGGACATGCCCGATATACCTGCAGAAAGTGCGATATTCTAACTATAACGTAATAATTGATGATATTAATGAATACTTCGATGTTTTAAGACTTATTTATAGCCTAGATATTTGAACACTTACGGACTAGATATTTGAACACTTAAGCCAACATGTATTTATTTAATTTTAGGAATAACTTTAATATGGAGTAAGTTCTGGTTGTGCACTTCGAAAGTCCCATAAAAATAATACAATATATCACAAACTCACTTTTGTATGGTGAACTTTGAATCATCTTGGCGACGATACGCGTTCCGTTCGTGGCGATAGCATTCAGTTTCTCCACCGTCAACATTTCTGTACGAGTCTCTTCCTTTATGATTTCGTCCAAAGCTTTCGCGTAAAGTTTCACCGAATCATATAAATAAGCAGCGTAGATGGAAACAAACTGTAACCCGAAAATTATGTTGAGATACACGTAATTCGCCTTATAATATAATTTATAATCAGCTTTAAATAAAGTTTATCCTTATTCCTCAAATAAAAGCAGCTATTTTAAGGGTGTAGAACTGTGTTTACAGTGTAAAATAAAAAATGGTTAACCTTTTTGTACTCATTCTTAATACAGACATGTCTCATGCAAATATAGTTTTGAGCTCCCAAAATTAAAACAACTACCTTATTAAATTTATTCCCGAATATGGAGTCTTTAAACTTGAAGGGTTCCATGGTGTTGTACTTGCGGACTTTGTTGGTGAAGTCCTCGTAGCTGCTGGCCGGCTCGGAAGACACCACCACCAGGAGTGACTGAGCTCGCTTCTTGAACTCTAGCGTGTTCGGACATGTTAGCTTCGTTCGATCCTCCGTTTCTGTAAAAGTTAAATCATTTAATATCCTTTACTTCGCGTGGTCTAAGGGCTGGCTGTTACTTTGGTCAGAGGATAAGCATTGCCATACAACGAGGCAATGCTGCCAGGCTTTTGGGCACAATACCAGGCGACAACCGCCAGGAGCTTTTCGGCGCCATATTTTAGATTAGTTTATTTTTAAGCTTAGTTAGTAGTTTTTGATTTAAGTGCATTTATTTGTATGTAGAACAGTATTTTATTAACTGTCTACATTTTTATCTAAATAAATAAATAAAGTTGTTTATTCTTTATGTATTTACTATTATTATTACTATAATCACACTTAATATTATAAAGGCGAAAGTTTTGTGAGTGTATGTGTGTGTTTGTTCCTCTTTCACGCAAAAACTACTAAATGGATCTGGATGAAATTTGGCACAGAGATAGATTATAGTCTGGAATAGCATATAGGATACTTTTTATCCCAGGAATATGTTCCCTTGGGATGTTTTTCATCATACATTCACGCGGGCGAAGCCGCTGGCGGAAGATAGTCAAAGTCAAATATATTTATTCAACTAGGCCAAAAAGCGGCACTTTTGAACGTCAAAGAATTAAAATTAACAAGTCATAACATAAAAATTGATTCTACCGTGTACTAGTCACACTTAATATTATAAAGGCGATAGTTTGTGAGTGTGTGTGTTTGTATGTTTGTTACTTCTTCACGCTCAAACGGCTGGACGGATCGGGATAAAATTTGGCACAGAGATAGATTATAGTCAGGAATAGCATATAGGATATTTTCATCCCGGTAAAATGTTCAACACTTTCCACGCGGGCGAAGCCGCTGGAAGAAGCTAGTATTTCTATTATATAGATTCCATATAGCTCTATCTTTTTCGCATTGGAATAATCGTCGCATTATATGATGGTAGCAGAACTTCTACCTGTATCATGCTGTATATACAGTCATATATCAGTTCGTACTAATATTTCTTCGGCAAAGGGCGTGGCGTTTTTACAATACGACTAAACGAAATTGAATACCTTATTTTTTTGTCATCTTCATCGACTCAAAGAAGAAGATTGTATCGGTCGTGATTAAGGTTTTTTTATAGTCTACTAGCTTTTACCCGCGGCTTTGCTCGCAGTGAAGCCATTTTTTTTTAATAATAAGTATCCTATGTTACTTCTAATACCTCCAAGAATATATGTACAAAGTTTCATGATGATAGTTTCAGTAGTTTTTGCGTGAAAGCGTAACAAACAAACTTACATTCACATTTATAATATTAGTATGATTGAACTGATTTAACATAATGAGCTGCCTACGACACAACTGACGCAAGAATGCACAAAAATTAATGAACATTACATGTAACACCCTCGTGTCCAAAACACATAAATCAGAATAAATACAGTCATATACATAATTTCTGTTTCAATTAGATTTGCAATTGTAATGTTTACGCCTTGCGAACAATATGATGACGGTTTAACTAAAACAATAAGGAAAACGGAACTATTTAGCACTACTAACAAATACGTAGAAATTATAATACTTAGTTACGTTAACATTTTTTTCCTTTGAGCGATAATTTTATTTCGAAAGCATGTTGTTTACTCACTTATAAGGTACTTCAAGGCTTCTTTTGGCGAATAAGTCATCATATCCACGAAAATAACCATGTATTCGCCCTTGGAGAACAGATGGAGAGATTCCATGGCCGTCATCATGTCTATGAGGCCGGACGGCGAGCCCAAGAACACGTAAACTGAAAATAAAATAAATTTGTTATTTAAATGACTTCAAATTTTTGGACATCTGGGTTGAAACCAAAACCGGCTGGGAAGAAAATGTCCGTTACTTAAAGGTACCTACTAGGTAGTGAACTTTTTGGTTTGTGGGTGGCAATGATACTTCTGTAAGAAGCCTCTTATAAGTGTCTGCAATATAGACGCTTTGCCATCCTTAAGACACTGCTAATATGTGGAAATAACAAAGACAATAACAGAGCTGTCTGTCTGCCCTTATCCTACACACGATTGATTGAGATCTTTTTGATTCAGGCACTCTATCTGTCACATTAGACCATTAATAAAATAAAATAAAGATATCCATGCCTGAAGATGGGAGGCGCCGCCAAGACCTTCCAAAAAATGTGGCGAGACGATTTAAACGCATAACCTCAAGGGCTGTATCGAGGAGGCGCGGGCGTAGTGTAAGGAGTGGAAGTGAAAGGAAGGTTAAAATAAAAAACCCTGAGGCACTCACTTCTAGTCTTATTCTTAGTATCCTGTATGAACTGGTACCAGAAGCCAGGCGCGCAGCAGGTCATCTTCTCCTCGCAGCACTTGAAGCCGTCAATAACCGGCCGCTGGTGGTTCACTGTCATATTATTTTTCTTTGCGTGGTTCTCTAGTGTGAGGGCCACCGTGACCCATGACTCCTCGTACAGAATCGAGAACTTGTTCCATCTGTAGTACCGTAGCAGCGATATTACGGATTTTGTTGCCTGAAATTAAACAGAATATCATTAGGTTATGATATCGTGTCAGAGACTGGCGGTACTGAAGAGGACATCGCTTCACGAATCGCAAAAGCCCGAGCTACCTTCGCGCAGCTGAAACCTGTTTGGCAATCGCGGAAACTGACCCGAAGGATAACTAAGATATTCGGGTCCAATGTGTGCTGCTATACGGGTGTGAAAAGTGGAAGGTCATAAATGAAATCTCAGACCAAATCAAAGTCTTCATCAACCGCTATCTTTGTCGCATTATCGGAATTTACTGGCCCGAGATCATCTTCAACGTAAGAGCTGTTGGAGAAATGCCACGAGAGCCCGATCGACCGCCAGATCAAACGTCGCAAGTAGAGATGGATTGGCCACACACTCCAAACGGGCCCCGAGCACATTCCCAAACAAGCTTTGGACTGGAAACTCCAAGGGAAATGAAAGCGTGGCCGTCACCGTCAAACCTGGCGTCGCACAGTGTTGGCAAAAGCGGCAAGCATTGGAATTAGATGGAGCGAGGTGAAGCGTGAAGCTCAAGACCGATCCGAAGACATCTGTGGACGCCCTCTGCCCCATATAGGGGTCATATGACATTAAGTAAGTCATGATATCGGTGGATGGACTGTGTTGTATGACAAGAAAAAGGTTGACCACTTGACTGTGATGACAACTAATAAATAAGTATGGAAGAAAACATGTTGCACCGACTCCAAATTATTTGGTATAACGGCAAGATTAGGATGTTTATTAGGTTACCCTAGTAAAAATTATGGTTAACAAATCTATGATCTATGTAAACGAAAGCACTGCTTTTTGTTTGGGGTCATTCAGAAGAAAATAGTTCAGAGAAATAAATAAAATTCTGAGAGACCTACAAGATGACTGAATAAATGAAACATAATTTTAAAGTACATTGGACTATGTCAAAACGTCTGAAGATCATGTCGAAACAGCTATTGTCCATTCAAGGTGGGAGGTAGTAAACAATATAAATTACTTATAGGCTTATTTGACTATACTTATTTTTTAGATTTATATTTATAGCATTTACGCTTCTAGTACAAATAAATGCAGTATCCTTATGTATATATAATAAAACACCGACGTGACGTAGGCTTACCTGAGCGCCAGGTGGCTCCAACCTCGCAAAGTTCGTCAATTGCGAAGTTTGGTAATCGGAACATCTCTGAAACAAGCAATCTCATTGATTATTATTATGACTTTGACCATCTCGGGACCCTGGGGTCCCGGTCCTTTGAAAGGCGTGCGAGGGGCCGCAGCCAACTCGCAGAGGCCTTGTTAGGCATGTATCGGGAAACGTGACGCCAACCGACTATTATCCCTGTTTGCACTACGCAAGTGCACCCAAGGGCAATCCCCGGTTGGTGCAAGACTATTGCAAAATATGGAGAAAAAATGCATTGGGCTATGGGTTTGGTAGGTTTAGTTGATCGATTGCCTAAAACTATAGGAGGAGTACTGACCCCTGCCTGGCCACTGTTGAACTACACGGCTATAAAATGGCACACTCCATTAATGAGCCCCCATAAAGGGCCGCTTTCTCTATAGTGACGAAGCGGCATATCTGTAAGACCTTACTTTTCGCCAAATTTCGTGATTCCACCTGATCCGGAGAAAATCGGTGGTGACACACGGCCAGACAGACGGACAAGAGAGTGATCTTATAAGGTTTCCTTTTTTTACCTTTTGAGATACAGAACCCTAAAAACATAATAATTGAATCTATGACGCTTACGTAAGAGATCATGGGCAAGTTCCTGGACTGTGCGATGATCGCCTCAGTGCGGCAGCGGCCCTCAGGTCCGAAAAAGGCAACGACGCCCGCGCAGCTCATGTCAGTGAGCAGGCGCGTCGCCGTCACCGTGTCAAACTTGGTGTCATGCCATTCTAGCAACAACTCCACGTCGGGCAGCAAATCGGTGTTATTGTTTAGCTGAAATGAAACAAAAGTATTATAAATCTACATAAATATTATCGAATTCTGAATTGATTAAATGTAATTACAAATTACATTATAATCATTAGACTTCTCTCTAGATATTATTAATAGCTTTCATATTATTTTATTGATACGATCAATAGCTGCTCCCCTGTGGGATAGCCGAGTGTATCTAAGTAACGCATCGATATTTATATAACATTTATTTATATACGTGGAATCTAAAAGTTAACTCAACTTGTTTGCCCTCGAGCTAAAAATAACTACGGAAGTGTAGATATGATTTTGCGCTGATCAAACAAAGTTTATCATCGTACGAGTCCAACCGAATTTATAGTGACATTTCATACTTCTAAAAGTAGTGGATTGAATTACATCGCATGGAATTTAAACATGCATGAATCATTCGAAACCGCATCATTGGAATCAGTTTAGCATTACAGACCGGTACATGTGATTTAATGTGATACTAAAAATATTACATGGTATGCGAGATGAGGCTAATGGAAAGATTCACAGCGTCCTTGACTAGATTTATTTTAATGAGTATATCCTATCAAGTATTATCTGAATTATGATAATGGGTCGTAATACGAGCATACCTCTTCGAGGGCAATGGAGAGTGCCCCGGAGATAGTGAGGCCCTGTCGGTCGCGGAGTTCGCCGGTGAGGCAGGGTAGGTAACCGATTTTGAGGTTGAACGTCTTGTTGGCGGCCAGCGAAGGCTCGGCCAATAGGCTCAGCGCCGCGAGTACCAACACCCGCGCGCCGCGCCACATGCCGTCGCCTTCACCACGACACGCTCACCTGCGGAACACAATAACATTCATTGTCAATTTTCAGTAAGTGGTGGTTCTGGAAATAGGACTCCTGAAAAATAAGACGGGTCTCCCCAGACCTAGAGGAAGATGGTTGGAAATATGACTAGATTATTTATTTATTTAGACGTATCCATAAGAGAACTGTGCCTGTTTTCATGTTCCTTCGTCTTGTCCTTGTATTACCTATGTGTGTACATAAAATAAAAAATAAAATAGAAATCATTATTATCAAATTAGAACAACTAGGGGTATTTTATCTATGGCGACTGGCGACATCGTATCAAGATAAACCCTAGGGTTTTATAAAACTTCAGAGTCATTGTCCTATTACGATAAGAGGATGATTGGTTGATAACAGACGTTCTGAAACAGTGTGCGCTTTGATCTCGCACAGCAAACGTAATTATTCTGGTGGCAATTAAAACTTATCATGATCAGCATAGTTATGTATTTGTCGTGAAGTGAACTTACAGAAATTATTAACTACAATCTATTAATAAACACTTTTGTCCGTTTGCCGCGAATATTTCCATAATCTACTGGGAAACAAGACCGACGTATACAACATATTCTCTACGTTGCATAATTGCCTCATAGTAAACAAATGTATAAAATAAGATTAGTGTCGCAATAAAATCACAATGTTATCTTCTAAAAATACAAAAATCATTTCGAGATTTCACGAATTGCAATTTTATTGTCTTTCATATACCAATGCCAAAGAATAATAGATATTATTTTTAAAAAGTCTATAACGCACACTAACACAGCAATTCCAAAGCAAATAGAAATCTATAACAAATTATAAGAACACTGTATAAAATAAAAAACTATTTTTTTACATTAGATAATTTAACAATTTATCGAAAGACTACATGATGGCGACAATGAGCGTGTCTATTACTGTAACTCAATAAAGGGAAGTCTTCCTGCAGCGCGTTTTCCGCCCTCAAATGTAGGAATTGCTTCCATGCTGTCAAGTAAGTAATTGGGCTCGCAGCCGGCGACCGATTATACCAATTGACGTGCCGCTGTTTTGACAACATGCACCTCGTCTTCTAAAAACTTGTCTTCCAGACATTTCAACAAGGTAAAACATTTTTGAGGAATTTCTTGCTTCTTTTATTTATTCAATCATGAATCTAGTGATGTCTTATCCAAGAAAGTCTTACTCCAGATGGGATGTAGCAGCAGAAATTTCATGTTTGTCGTATACATAAACGCTATCTACCCCCAGAGTCAATAACCGCACGCAGCCTGTGTGCCTCGATGCCGCGGAGTCAGCATATTGGTGGCACTTAGAAGGCTAGGCTGCTCGCGAGCACAAAGTCAGGCTAGCCGCGGCTCATTGGAGGCGTGCTCACTGCCCGCAGCACACGCACGACCGCCAGCGCCTATGAACCACGATCTCGCCAAAGATAAAGCCCGCGATAACGTTCTTCACAGCTATTTTTAGAACTTAATAAAAAGGTAATGTGATCATTTCACGTACTCCAATAGCATACTCTTCCCGCATAACTTTAAGTTGGAAGTCAAACGGTGGCATTTTGCATTTAAATATACGACCAAAAACGGTGTTCTGGCTTCAACTGAGCATAACCCTGTCTAACTGTAGTCAGTTGAGTTTCATTAGCTAACTACTTGTTTTATTTCCTGGAGCTGTTATCCTTGTTTCGCTTACTCGCTAGGTCTTTCATGCCAATTGTGGTCCTTTTTGCAACAATTATTTTAATCCATTCCTTATTATCAATAGAAAGTTAAAAATCGTTAGTTATTGTATTTTTTTGTAAATAAGTGCATTCCATTATTCAAATAATAAAAAGAATAGTAGGTAAGTAGGCTTTGTGTACATTGTGAAACAACGAAGCTTGTATGGAAATAACCATATCTTTCTGTACAGGCGGCAATTTATTTTTATTTTTTTATTGTAGATGGTTTTGCTCTTGAATCTAGTCTAGGTCAGAGGTGACAGAGACAAAGTCGACGACGGAGCTTACCCGAAAGAAGCCTATTCACTCTAATTTTCAAGAGATTCAAGTTGAATTCGTTCGGAAATACAGACGCAGGTAGTGAGTTCAACGAAGTGTCGACTCCATGCCTAGGAGCTCGAGCCGATCAGTTACAGGATCAAATGTACCCCGAAAAGTAGATGTTTGGTCGAAACGACTACTTTTAGCGGTTAAAAAGACGCCTGTGTTTTGTTGGTGTTAAAAAAGACAGGTGGTCTGTTTTAACGCGACGGGGTGGGGAGGTAGGTCCCATCCCACCCCAAACAGAAATAGCACAAATGAAAATAATAGTCAAAGAATGACGAGTGTAGCTGTACATACCCACACTCATTACTTATTGAGATAACCACACTTCACCCCAGGATATTTTTATAAGCTCCCCAAATAGCTAATCAGAATCACAACAAGTACAAGTATGATGCAGGTCTCAACTCCAACTGAATTCCGAGCAATCGAAGAAAAATCACAATAGAAAATGTAAAAAAAATACTTTTCTGATGTGTGTGTACATCAGAAAAGTTTTTTTTTTTCATCAAGGCAAAACGTGGTAAGTGGTCAGACAAACCAAAGAACACTCAAAATAACCGGTACTTTTAAACACATCTTAAGTCGGTCTCGTACGGTTTTTGAGTCAACTGGAAACATTTAACCAACGATAACGATACCGATACTTATGTAGACCGCTCGTGTACTTAAATGTCACGATTATATTGTGTCAAGATCTTATTGCGTCCTTCCAGCTGTGCCGGCAACGTTTTTCCGAGAAATCCTATGTTGTTGACAGCAAAAAAAATATCTAAACATTTGTCTCTGAAATGGTCCGAAGAATACATTTTTCTAGCTACTGTGTAGGTTGCCTGCTGAAGGAAACCTTACAGCATGCAGTATGTCGGAAAAGTTTTGGCTGGTTTTGAATACATAGGCAGGCCGTGGGCTGACAGGCGGGTTATATCTAAAGTGTAAAAGTTTATCTTAATAGAAATATATTCCTATTCTAGCGCTAATACGTTTGTCAATTGCTAATTTCGATCCCACTGAAGCAACGTCTACTTCACAGTACCTAGTTTTATGCAAAATAGTACTTTTGATAGTTTACTTCCTAAAGTAGTTCAGTGGAGGATCAAACAAAATATTTACCGGAAGCGAGAAACATGCATGCTCCGAATGACACATAGCGTCGAGTTAATTTTCTTGACTATACTGGAATTAAGTGCTTCCCATTTTTGTCACCCTTAAGTTTTTAAGTGACTCAACTGGAGTTGGTTAATGATGCCCAAGGCAACTACAGCCGGATGACATGGGGTATTCTCATGATACTTATTAGCAACACCTGTAGCTTATTGATGTCTCATGAAATTACTGATTTTTGTTAATGTTATTGAATATTGCGTAATAATGGTAGACACAAGTTTTAAGGATCTAAAACAAAACCCTGCGAGACACCACTGAAAATTGTTTGAGAGTTGAGACGTTGACAAGAATCATAATTAAGTCCAAGACCTAACTAGAATCATGATGAATAATAACCATTACTTTCTGACTAATGAGAAGACACGACATAAATCGTTATTATTATTCCTGGTAAGTGCGCCTTATGGTTCATTACGTCACATATTTATTCAAGTTAATATTTGTAACCTCGACTTTGGTTACATATTTACCAAGTTATTAATAGTACGCCAAATACATAAGCTAGAGGCTGAATCAGCAGATGGATAAGGATAACTCAGATCGTAAGGTATACTAGGTAGGCTAGGTATTTGTTTATTATGAGGATCGATAGCGAAATAAAGAATTTTTTAATAGGGTTTTTCAATAACAGTAATTGACTGAGAATCCCTAATCCCGTGGGGCATCGAAGCCCGAAATATACTTCTGAACACCGAACAGAATAGTGAGACTTGAAGACTAATATTATAATACTAGGTAGAAAAAAAAAGTCATACTACCTACAATTAATTCTTAAGGTTACACTAGTCGATCATTATTCCATACAAACGTAGTCTAGCGATTACTCCACTGATTGAAGATGAACGTTCAAAATAAAAAATGATATAAATTTGTCTCATCATTATCTAGCCCTGTATGGAAACAAAATGGTAAAAAAAGAAAATATTTGAAAGTAATGAGCTTCGAAAGTTCCATATTTCAACACTAGTTTTAACGCATCTTTGAGCGGCAATAAATACCATAAGAAGGAAAATTGAAAAACGGCCTCCATACAGGGATAGATTAGTAATTCAACAATGCAAATAATTTTATTTTGAAAATATACATTCAGTCGAGTTTTCAAGATATCTAGACTCCCAAAGGTCTGTTTATAAAATTTCGCGCGCTCGTTTTCGTCCTAAATCATCATCCATTCCGATACAAATTTGCAAAAGTGCTAATACGTACGCGAACTAGCTTCTTATTGCTCATCACAGCATCTATCTCTTACGCACGTGTTGTCGTACGAGATAGCATGCATTTTAAACTCGCGCACGAAATAGTTCGTGCCGTCGACTAGGGGATCCTTAAGTGAATAGGACGTAAAAACGGACCTGACACACGATTTGTTTATGAAATTTATTTATCAGTCCTCTTTCCTTTCTAAACCAATTTTTTTTTACCATTTGGGTGATCTCTTAATCTCCTTATAACCTTATTTAATCACGAATTTTCAATCTTATCATATAAACATTTTCCTACAATGACACACAGACATTTTGTAGCTGCAAAATGTTCAAATATTCATCAAAATTAACTAAACACTTCAAGATGTGAATCTTAAAAACTACGTAAGGGAAAACAGAACGGGACAATAAGGTATTCGCAACAACCCAGGCAGCATTCCTACAAAATATTATAAATCCTAACTAATGCTTCAAATAGAATGTTATATTTTGACGGAGTAGCTATAATTCTAGACGCTATTTTATTGCTAACTAAGCACTTTCGTAGCAGTCATAACACTTCACTGCTTCCGTTGAATGTAAATTTTAAGCACCGAAACGTTGCAGTTTTAACCACTCGCGCACTTACTACAAATTGATGAGCAGGAATTTTAAGTATCAAAATCTGCAATTCTAAATATAGACAAATTATGTACCTATATTTCAAAGAAAAATATTCATCGCCCATAATGTTGACACATAATACGCAAACAGCTGCTTATCTTTCTCGTAGATTTGGATGACAGAATAAAAAAAATGTTATGCATATAGGTATATATTAAATAGTGGAATTTAGTAAAAAGTACAAGTACTGTTTTTGATTTTGATCTTGTACAGTCACAACAATTGATTTTAAACAATTTCAACATCCACATGATGCCAACTAAACTCTAAACCAATTGATTGTGACAATAGCTTTTAAGTTATCAAAACCTACTGAAACTATGCGACAGAACACTCGAAGAATAAAAGAATATTAGCAACATAACATGCGCTTGACTACAATAAAAAAACATGGTGCGATTTGGAATGTGTCGCAAGCGGAATAGTCCGTAACGATATCGATCTGGACAAGGCGATGTTTGGCCTGCCACTCCCGACCGCACCCACACTAAGTTAATAAAAAAATCGACCACCCCTCGTCTCCGACGACACACTGACAGTATATTGTTTTACTTATAAGGTTGCGATCTGCTTCTACATAGTTCATACTGTCGATGCTGATACAAATATTATAACACCACTCTCTTAAAATTGGAATCTTTTTTTTCCTCCTAGGTACGTAGGAAAATATAGAAAGATTGAACAAAAGAAACGTGGACACAAGAAAGAGCTTTGTACAACTTTCATAATCATTTAGATTTTTCTGTAAATTCGACTCACTTGTTGAGATAAACGTAATATTTGGTAATATTATAATTGCTTATAATAACTATGAATCTTGACTACTCCATTCTTGAAACCCAGATTCAGGGCTACAAAACTTGTCCTACCACCATCAATGAAAGTAACAAATAGAAATCGTAAAATCTTAGACAGAACCCAATGCCTAAGTAAGAAGCTGCAGATTCGAACACCATTGAAGAGAATAGAACTCTCGAATGAGATAGGTATGTAGAAGAAGTTGACCTGACCAATATGCCTAAACAAACAGAACAAGAAACAAATTTGAAAGGTTCGCATGGACCCAGTTAACTAAAATACCCTTGGTCCTCTTCATAACCCTGCCCATATTAATTACCATGGATTGTGTTTTATTGTAATAAGCATTATTTTGCTTTTATCTCGATTAATGTCATCTTTTTATTTTATACCCTTCTCATAATGCCCATTCCAGCCACAGCATCTATCACACACAGCACCCAAATTTTTTTTGGTCTTCCACTACTATGTCTACTATCTCTTAAAGTCATCCAAAATCAAACCACAGATATACTAGCATATATATGTTGTAGGATGATTTGATAATTCGAATCTTCGCGAAAATCCTAGGGGTTTTGCGAAAACGCGGATAATTAGACATAGGCGAAAAATTATCCAAGTACGATTAGTACTTTGGCAACATAGTCGACGGAGCCCCGCTGCGCGGGGCTCCTATTTCCGTCCGCAGGGTCTAAAGTAACCTAACACGAACGAGATGACGGGAGCTGAGTTCGCTCGCTTTGCTCGCTCACTTCAGCTCCCGTCATCTCGTTCGAACCTAACCTGTCCGTGTCGGGGTGCCCTAAGCTCCCGAGCTCGCTTCGCTCGCTCTTGGACTTTTTCCAGTAAGATTGAGAAACAGTTTCGCCATTGTCTAAATATCCGTGTTTTCGCAATATCCCTAGGGTTTTCACGAAAATTCGAATTATCAAATCATCCTACGACATATATACCTCATCCCATACAAAGAAAGAGAAACCGTGCCGACTTAACTAGTGTTTTTCTAGTTTTATTAAATTCTAGTAAATGTTCAATTTACACACAATTCAATGACAAATCGATGCATATCGCGATTCGAAACAAATTTACTTTTTTATCGCTGGAACCCCGTGTTCAAACTAAAATCTTCCCTAGCACCTACACCCTAAATGAGCTGAAGAAAACGCTATTGACGTGGCTGAAAACATATTCAATTTTGAAATCATCGAAACGGCTAAAAATAAGAATGTATGGGCACAAGTAACAGACTCGAGATACATTTAAGCGCCCCCTAAATCCCCAGCCCTTGCTCATCACGAGTGGCTTAATGATTATGACCACTTTTAATGCTGAAAGATAATTGTTAAAAAATGTTCATTTTTTAGGGTTTCGTACCCGTTTCATGAAAATAACCCTTTTATAATAGTCACAGCGGATTTTTGTGTCTCTAAAGTTGGCTCTGCGAACCATTGCGCAAGAAACAGTTTGTCATAGAGTATACTGCAAAGAGTAAGCGAGATAGGACGATGCGACAAACGTAAGCGAGTGAAAGAGGCAGTTATACAATGCTATACGCTATGTTCACCTTCAATGTTGACACAAAAATAACTACTGCGCAGGGTCCAGCTGCCAACTTCAGAGACACAAAGACCCGCTGGAAGTATTATACTAAGCTTTCACTGTCCATACGTCCTTCTGTCACAAGGCTATATCTTTGAATCTGTAATATACACTAGAAATTTTTACAGAACATTTGAAACTTACCCGTAAAACAACAATTATTAAAAATTTAAAAACGTTAAAAATTATTTATTAAGTTGAGGCTTAAAAATCAACACAAGAAATATGTTTTAGGTAATTTATATCGTTACTATTGTTTTCCCTACATCGTACATCAATGGTTATAGGTTATACATAAAATTTTGCATGTCTATAGCGCTAACAAAGCAAAATATAAGGTTTAATCAAGCTAATATCAGCGAGACGACACGAGTCTGCCTACCAAGGTTTCGTAATGCCATATATTTCGACACTCGCAGAATCTATAAGATACTTGCCGTGAAATTTGCAATAAGCAAGCTACGGTACGGAACCCTTCGTATGCGAGTACGTCGCGCACCTGTTGACTTTGAAGTTTGTCCGCCGGGATTTTTTTTTATAGATACAGTGATTACTACATACATTATCAAAACGTCTACCTATTTACTCATTACAATTTACTAATAATAATGTTGGTTGTGTCTGTAGCATATCTATTTCGATTTTCCTTGAACATGTATTTATATATAGATGTATTAAAATAGGACAATTTGAACTCATTAAGCAGTATAGTAAAATAGTAGTTTATATAAATAGCTACCTAATACAATCACACCGTAATTAAATAATATAATATTAGATGTACCAATCCATTCGTTTGTTACAAATACCATAATTTTCCTTGATATATTGTATACACTACAATATATACAAATAAATTGATAGCTACTTTTAAAATAGAACAATACAACAATAACTCATTTAGATGGTGGCTTAAAAAAGTTTTTATTTTGCGACAAATTGCTTGTTTGCACTTAGTTGTAATGGCCTTTTTAACCAACACATTATTTTTTAATTTTTATATTTTTTTTAAATATCAATATTTAGAATTGGACAGTCATGCAGTAGGTTCACCCTACGTACCGGGTACTATTACCAACCAGGTACTCAATAGTAGGTCAACTAGACGATAATGGATATCGTCTAGTTAACTTAGCTTTATGAACAATACGAGTACAAAGGCGGACTTAAGGGCCTACATACGCTTTAGTGCCGTATAACGGTAACTTTCTGAAGCATACTCCTTAGTAACGGCTAGGTTAAAAGGTTTGAAAAAAAATATATTTATTATTGCTTCATGTACATTATTTTATAAACATGGTTACCAAATAATTTTACTTTAAAAAAATAATTAGCAACACAATATTTTTCGCAACTTTTGGATACTCCTCCAAAACAACTTGGATGTTTAAAAATATTTTTACACGGTAAAATTGATGGCTGGAATTTCTTCATAACTGACATTGCATATGTAAATCAAATAATATTTTGCAAACAAAACTGTTCAAAAGGAGGTTCAATATTGATATTTTTGCATCGAGCGGGCGCACGGCCAGTACTGCGTTTACATTGGGGCGCATATATCGCCTTAATGCCTTAGGCATTTTCTTTTAAATTGTTTTAATAAAACTGACTTCTTCCCAAATCTACCTGAACATCCATGTTTTGTCACCAAAAGCAACGCTCAGTGTGCTTATTCCGAGTTTTTAACGCACTCGATCATGATAACATAAACGATCTCTTATGTCAAGTTGTAAACAATAAAACCTTTTCACAAAAAATAAACCGACTTCTAAAGAAAAACAAAGAAAATGACCAAAAATTTCTTTCGTTTCGGAAGTCGGTGTCTTTGGTACCTCTTGTTTTTATCGTTTTTCAACACCGACTTCCGAAACGAAAGTAATTTTTGCACCGATATTGTACACAAAAGAAAACTACAGGTTTATCAATAAGGGGTCGAATACTGAATATCCTGATGAAGAAATTCTAAAAATACAGTTTTTTTTGAGTATCAGAATCGAATTTAAAAAGCAATAAAAATATAGGCCGTGTATTTTAAAAATCAATAACATTTTAGTGATAGATTGAGTATGGTTCTCAAAACTTCTTAGGAAAAAAAAACAGGATAATTTGCCTGGAAAATTGGAACATTCAGGAAAAACTGAGGGTGTTTATTTCTTTGTAATTTTCGAATGAATGAAGTTTGGACAGGAGTACTTGCTTAGAGCAAAAGTAAGGAAACTCGTTAAAGGTAGTCGCATAGATATCAACTCGTAAATAGATCATCACCGTATCAACCCGAGCCATTCGGTATTCTTTGTATGATGAAATTCCCTACTGCAACGCACACTCATCAGCATCGTAAGGGCATCGCCTCAACACATCGGACAAGCTCGCAAACCTCAACTAGTGCGTGGTCAACTCGCGTTACCCGCGCTTACGCCTCAACGTCCCCCGCGATTGCGTCTCGCCGTCGCGTTGCCGTGCTACGGCGTGCCTTCTTGCGTACCTATCTCTGAAAAATGGTCAACTACGGCGCAACGCTTAGCCATAAGCGCGGCGTTGCCTATCCGTAGCCTAATCGCTGCGCTGGACGGAGGTGTTGATCCGCTCCGGGTACGTGCATGCGTAAGGTTAACGCCAGGTTCCCTCCCCCCCCGGTGGGATCCCGCATTGTCGAGGCGGGGGGGGGTTCAGTAGCAGTGGCTTGGTCACCCACGGTGAAGAGGAACCCGAGGAGGGGCCGCTCGTCAAGGCTTTTGCCGATAAGCCGATGACGTAGCAGCCAACAAGTTGGTTGCGGTGCCGCTTAGGCGACATCGCAACTGAGGCGGGCCGCGACGTTGGAGGCCGCGGCGGGGGAGAAGTGTCGGTATAGCATTGGCCGCTTTCCCCCCCTGCGGCCGAATAGTGGCAGGCGACGGAGCCACTGACCTGACCCGTCACAGGGGCAACAAAGGTGCCGTAAGCGGTATCGTCTGGCGCCCATGTGCTGGTTTGGTACCTGGTTGGGTTACGGTGTGCAATTTGTTCTGGTGCGCCGGTGAAGGAGAGTACTCCCCAGAGAAGGGTCCGGTGACGGACAGCCGCGGCAGGTTCTCGGATGAGTGCTTATGCGTGCCCGTGTTCCCGCCATAAGCGGCACAGGTGGACACCATGGAGTTTTACCGGGTTAGAGTCCCACATGACTGCACTATCTCTCCGTGGTAGCGCAATACGTATGAGCATATCTCGACGTAAAACAAAAAAAAGTCGACGCCAGGTTGACGGCGAGGTGATAGACGAAGCGATGACGATCCATTTCCGAGTTGATAAGTGTGCGACAACCTTGAGTATGTAGTAGGAGTTTTAGTGGCGGGTTAAGCCTGTCTTTATCAGTATTTTTGAACAGTTCTACATGAGAACTTTGATTTCCAATTTCGAAAAAACTGAAAATCTGACAATCTTTCCAAAATACTGACTTTTAAGTGACCGCTTTACATAAAACTGTCTTTTATTGATTTTACTGACCAGTTTCAACACCAACAATAGTAAAAAAATAATACAGTAAATATTTTGGATCCATCAGTGTTCCATAATTGTGGACTTGCAGTAACGAATCCTCAAATCCAGTGGGTTTATTGTGTTCTTATTTACAACAATTATTTTGTTTAAAACTGCCTATGTATAAAGTCGTCACTTATTCTGTTTAATGAGTTACCTTCTGACCTTTGCAATCTTGAAATAACCAGATCATTGCAAAATATAATATAATCAAAAGAACAAAATGATTTTGACTAACCATTAACCTGATTTAATAAGTAATTTTATATCTGATAAATTACGCCAAAACCTAATGACAACCAGGCGGCCGAGCACTGCCTACTGTGACAGTCTTTGAGTTACACATTTTTATCACAGTTTGGGAGCAAAAACCGTGATAAAATCAGTGAATCAAGCCTATCACAGAGGCCGTGCTCGCCCTGCAGGTTGTCATTAGGTTTTTGAAAGTCATTACAGGTACCTATTCAGAAGCCTGAAATCTGACACCAGTCATGCCAAACGGTATTGTGTTATTCAGTTTCTGGCTTGTGTAAGTCAGATATGCAGTGGCCCCATGTAAGTTACTAGTATTCAGCTGAATCCGATCAGACTGGAAGCCGACCCAAACGAACCACATGTAAACGAAGTAACCATTAAACGAAGTTGGGAAAAGGCTAGGCAAATGAAAGTGAAAAATAACTTCAATTTCGGAAGTTGGTGTTCTTGTTTCTGTTTTTGGTTTTTTGACAATGACTTCCAAAACTTTTTTTATTTGTGGCACATCTATAATGCCCACAGTTATGCCAGAATAGAATATCCGATTAACATCAAACTTGAACACATCCGGTGCAATTAGAGTATACCAGGGTGAACTGTACAGTATGTGCATACCCCTTTAGGGCGTACCAGCATGATATTATGTTATGAAATGATGTAAACAATAAACAGATATGTGATTGCAGCATTCCCGAGTGATTTGCTGTTATTTAGTGACCAATTTCGGAACCTATTCATTCAAATCTATTTTTTTTTCATAATCGGTCCACAATTGACGGAGATATCGGTGAACATACACAAAAAAAAAAAATTTGTCAAATAAAAAACATTAAGACATAGAACCTCCTACTTTTTGGTAAGTCGGTTAAAAAAGGAATAAGTACTTGTTTAATTATTTATCCAAACATTATTTAAATTTTACACTCTCTGTGGTGCAAGCGTTAAATCGACACTTTTCTTACGCCTGTCAAAACAGAAATATCTAGGTACTATTCTTCGGGTTGAGTCTAAGCGGTTCCAGTGGGACCCATATATTCATCCTACCCTCCATAACGGATCGAGTCGAGGGGTATAAACCACGCCGCACAAAACGGTGCGGGCTCATTGTTCTGTGCTTGTCTGTCGGATGAACGGAACCTACCTTAGTGGCGTTACAGTGTTACTTGAGTGTTGTCGTTATTCTATGATCTATTTTAAAGGGTTTGTTTTCCACACTTTCCTTCAGATGGACCATTGTGCGTGGGCCATGGCGGCCGTTTGGTGATTATTCCAACCAGCCCACCTCCCTATAGAAGTTAATTAAAGCTTCTGGTTTGCTCAGAACATCTGTGTAAGATCTGGGCGACCCGAGGGTTTGCGTTCTAATCTGGGTGACGCCTGTGCATTCAAAGAGTACGTGCGCTACGGTTTCCTCAGCCTACACGCACGCCCTGCAACGGCTGTCCGTTATGCCTTTTGTGTGGAAGTGTTTGTTTAGCAAGCAGTGTCCCATGATGGTCCCCGTCACCAGGCGCAGGCCGTTCCTATCCAGGCGTTATAAACGCCTGGTTTGCCTACTATTTAAGGTGGCATAGCTTCTTTGGAGTGCCTGCAGCCCGGCTTCATGGTCCACCAGTTCTCCACCTGTGTCTGAGTGAATTTCTGTAGCCACCTGCATATACGGTTGAAAGGAATAATAAGGGGGGGTACGACAGGCTCGGGTCCACAGACCGCCGTGCTGGATCCTCGTCTAACAAGCACGTCAGCCGTGTCGCCCAGCGATTTGCTGTGTCCCTTTATCCATTGCAGTGTCACCGTGTTGCGGCTAGAGACATATATTTGTTCTAGTGCATTGTGACATTCCAGTATTAGCTTCGAGTGTTGTTGTTATACTCGTTATTTATGGATATGTAGTTACGCTTAAAAAAACATACCTGGTTGGTATTCCTTCTGTTTGGTTTTAAAATAACCAATGATGTTTCATAAGAATAAATTAAACAAATCCGAGCTTAACTCTAAATGGAGTTTTTCTCGTGTTTTTGTTAGATGGAATTGCAGTGAAGTTATAAATCAAGAAAATCTGCTTCCACAGATACCAGATGGTAAATATAGTACACAACGTCTATTTTTTCAAGACTTGTATCAAAATGACTTCTCCAACAAATTGCATCAGTGTATGCTGGTCATCATCAAGTTTAAGGGGTATTGCCCACACACATAAAGTGACGACAGTGCTGAGGCGATGCTGGAGCTTCAACATAAGAGAGACATTAAGAAAGCATAGTCATACACCTCAACTCTAATAAATTCTTTCAGAAAATCCGTTCTAATACCACCTCAATTTCAATTTGTGGCAAATAAATACTTTTCCCTCTTCCTCTCTCCTTTCAATAACTACCACAATATAAAAGAAATAAAAATGTTAATTATAGCAAATAAAAAGAAAAATTTTGATTTAATGTAGAAATCATACGTCTAATTTGAATCAACTGAGCTGTTTTTTGTGAAGAGGCCTATCAATACTAATATTTTAAAGATAGTGTGCAAATTTCGTGAGCTTTTTATAAGTGCAGGGCAACCTACGGAAAAACTGCAACTATTTTAAGGAAATACACCGTTAAGAAGATACGTTATTCCGGATAGACAGAGGCTATATTATTATTATTTTTATTTAACTATAGGCTCGGGTTTGACCACTATCTTGCCTGATGTTAAGCAATGATTTGGTCGAGGGTGAAGCACGCTATATTTTATGATTGTTCAACCCAGGAAAAGCTGGGCCGGCTGCTAATTAACAGTAACATAATGAAAGTGCAAGTAAAGGATTGCCATAAAATAAGAGCAAAACGAAAGGTTATTTTAACAAACATACCACACTTTTAACAACCATGGCTCCTCCTGAAAGCCATAATAAACAGTGGTGACTACCAGAAAAGCGATGAAGATCAGCAAGTCAAAAATAAATGTTTTTTTTTTACAAACTAAACCAATCAGAACTTCTGATAATTTTCATTATAAGATAGTAAATTACAAATAACAAAAATACTAAATTATGAATTCCGTGAAGAACTTTACAGAAAACCAGAAAAACTTGAACCTTACAGAAAACCAGAAAAACTTATGTTCCTATGTAAACGGTCTATACCACCCGATCTATGATATAACAACTGAATAACCTCAATCAATTCAGTAAAGAATAAGAACAGAAATATATTTTAATTATCATTGACATGACATTTCCTAACTTCTTCCATGAAAATGTGGATTTTCACAGAAGTTTTTAAGAAAAAACATATCATTTTTCATCAAACAAATTATTAGTACACAAAGAATCATCGATACAAATGTATTAACCCAAGTCCAAGTAATGAATCACAGTGGAGTACTACTAACTAAGTGACCACACGTAACTAGATTACAAGTTATTGATTTAAAAAATACTCAAAAGGCTTAGCAATTCTATGCCAGATCCCTTATTATTAATAAATTATTATTGATACTTACTTTTTATTTTTAGGCTTTAGATAAGAAGCATTTTAAGAAAACATGTATTACTCACCATGAATGTCAAATTATCCTGTTCGAATTGTCCTGACGTCTCCCTCATAGGATCATATTTAATCACAGTCTATATAAGAGTCATTCAATGTAAAACCACTGTATATCTATATTTCATTTCACATGTACACAAACTGAATATAAACTTCAAAAATGTTTACAAAGGAATCAAGCTTGAATAGCATAGTAGGTTGGATTCTAAAAATACATCAACATGATAAAACAGTATGAATGTGTTAACTTAAAGCAACACAGTGATGACAATATGTAATATGGATTGTGAATCCGGATTAACCGCTTCACGTGGGTGATAGGGTAGTAATAGTGATTGGTTGCAGCTAATGATAATACCAAAATAGATATATAAGCACAATGGAAAAAATAGAATTGCAAATTAAAATTTCTGATAGCTCAATTTTAAAATATTAAATTCTACACATTCACTAACACTGTGTTCACAGGTAATCTAAGGTACAAACGAATTAAACAAAATAATAACACTGATAATATAATCGAGTATAATTTAACACTGGACTTTAGAAAGTCGTAGGTACTCATGAATTGACCTGTATTCTCAGTAAATATGTTATGACATTACTCTACCGATGTACAAAAGAAACCAAAATCTTTTAGTCGATAAAATCACTGTATTACAACGAGAAACGCAAAAACTTGTAGAATAGCAAAGTATACAAATAAAATATCTTCCCATCCACCATCACATAACCACCACTACTTGACAAGCACAGCACCATACACAAAAGTATCGGTTAAAAAGAAGACAACACTACTATGACAATGTTGATAACCGTAATTTAGTCAAACCGATTAAATTCTTTAGTCGATTTAAAAAAATGTTGTCAGAATTAAATAATAATTCACACAATAAAACACAGAACGCTCAATACTCATTTGTGACAAACCAATAATAAATAATTCCTAAAATTTAATGAGACTCTTTCATATAGTACTAGCTATTACCCGCGTCTTCGCTCGCAGTGAAGCCATATTTTTTTATTTTTTTTATTTAATAAAAAGTATCTTAAGTTACTTTTATTACCTCCAAGAATATATGTACAAAGTTTCATGATGATTGGTTCAGTAGTTTTTGCTTGAAAGCGTAACAAACAAACTTACATTAGCATTTATAATATTAGTAAGTATGAAAGTATGATAGTATAGTAGCACTAAACAATATCATTTATTTTTTGTGAGTTAATTAAGACCTTGGAACCTATCCTTCTGCAGCGGGGTATGAAGTAGGGACACATCATCGCTCCGCCACTGTTCACTGCTGCTGTTGGGAGGACGTCTTCAAGGTCTGAAGGCATAAAGTCAAGTCCACAGAACATTTTTACTGGCCAAGTCACCCAAAGGACAATGGTGGCAGGGAAAGCTGCGGACACATTTTTTTTCGGGTTGTTGTTTCCGGTACACGTTACCCCGCGTACCGGAAACTAAAACATCTGGTAAAATGCATTGATATGCTCTAAATGGCAACAGACCTGTGCTCCTAGGGCCGATTTCACCAATGAAACTAATCGCGATTAGTTCAACTAAACTCAGTTTATGCAAATAAGCGTTCTGATTGGTAGTTTCTCAACGGTCTCAATTAATCCCGATTAATTTCATTGGTGAAATCGGCCCTTACTGCGAGTTTTTACTCGTGTTCATTCGCCTATATGAAAACTGACGTCACTGGTGGTAGGTGATTTAAATGCTGGATACAGACTAAGCGAACAAACGTTATCAAAGAGAACCGACGGGTGCCAAATGATAGCGACATGTGAATTAGTTCTAGTAACTCGCACTTTATATTAAGCTTATCTCGTAAACATATGCAAACTTTTCCCATAAAAATTTATAAGTCCTCTAATGTAGAGGGAAAATACCCGAAAATGGGACGCGAAGTGTTAACCAGGGGCGTAGCTAACGCGGTATCAGCCGTATCAATGATACGGGGCCTCCGAACTTAATGGGCCCCGACGTGTGGAATCAAAAGTTCGTAAAATTTTATCGACAGTTCAAAATATTTTTGGTTATTCGCTGAGGGATTATGTTTGTTATAAAATAATTCAATTTTCTTAATCGCTACAATCACAATCCCAGACAGGGTTCTCTAATTTAAGAAAACCTACAAAAATACCCACGGGCTTATTCAGGGGGAGGGATTTGGCGGTTATCCGATCGTTCGATGGAAATCTTTATAAATGATTTTATTTCTGTAAGTATGTTTGTACAAACACTTTTACATGTCGATCATATTTTTAAAACTAGATGAAGTCGGCGTTTCCTATCCGATTACTCTGAGAAGAAATGCCGACACAAACTCAGAGGTCACAGTCTCTTTTAAAGTCCAGACAAAATCTTTGTTAGATCATATGAAGACCATGTAGACTGAAGTCTGAAATGGTCTTTCCTTAAAATGGTACAGAGCATCATATTATGGATCGTGGGTAAAATTTCATCCCACTGTGGACATGATCAAGAACTTCAACGTACGTACTTCAAAAATGAGATGTCAACCGAAAACGAGGAACAGGATGATGACGCGGTTCTGGAAATAATTAACAACTTTGCTTGATTATGTAATAAAATATTTTACCAACTTGTTACGTTTTATTTTATGAGCTACAAAATAATTTAGGTAAGAATAAGTATACAAAATTCTATTTAGGGATTTTTAGGCAAATTAAGAAAAAAACTTGGGGAATATTTTTGGTAAAGGTTGGTAGCACTGATTATTATACGACGCGTATAATGCGCAGAAAAGTTGTGAAAGAGTGGTTCTGTACTCTGATCTTACAATGACTGATAAGTTCACTTTTTGTTCGAGTACACATTCACTCTTTAAATAATTATAAATAATCCCTAAAAAACCTAGAAAAATTAGCCGCAGTCAGGGGCGATTCTTAGACATTTGACCAAATTTTCGGATCGCTCCAAAAGTAAACTCGATAATGTCGATATGACAATGGCACGGATCTACTGATTACCTACTGATAGTACTGATTCTATAGATAAATATCTATAAGAGTCTACAGATAAATATCTATAGCATACTCGGCTACACGGGCACAAAAGATCGCATAGACAAAAGTATATCTATCTCTTTTTGCTTATGACGTTATCTGTTAGTTTGAAAGTAAATACCGATATTGAAATTGCGTCTTAAATATAAGTCTCTGGTTTAGAGAGTTTTTGGCGGGATTTTTTCGAGTGTAGTTCAGCGGCTGTTAATATTATTTGCAAATTGATTCCTAGTGGATATTATGATATAAAATTGGTGTAGTTTTGTGTCTCAACTGTCTATGCAACTGGACAATATGTGAAATTATTGACAGAAGCGATCTCGGGATAGTGGAGCGGAGAATTTTATTGTAGTATTGACTACCTCTGCAAAGCTTACTGGGAAGGCTGATTCGATACAATTTGCTGCCAAATACTCCAAAAAAGCATTAGAATCTGTTACATCCGCATTCTAATGCATACTAAAGAATTCAAGAAGAGAAAAATACTGATGACTAGGCAGCATGGTCTCAGACCTTAGCCTGTTCCGTTAGGAACAAATATAAAAAAAAAAAAAAAAGTCTCTGGTTTATACATAGACTACTATTATGAGTTTAAAGTTATCTGTGGCGTGTGCGAACCAAAGATTACTACATGCTACTATTATATGTATTATATACCAAAGAGTATATAACACTACGTTTATTCAGGGTAATATGTATTCTGTGGTATACTGCGAGTCTGTCTGTAGCCATCTGTAGCTGCGAAGCAGAGTAATTTTTTTTCTATGCTGCGAAGTGCGAAGCTTGTTTTTTGTAAGACTGAAAATAGTTTACTTCATAGTTTCCATAATCGTTTCAAATTAAATTAGCAAAATGGGTAAAGGATTCAATAATTATATGTGTAAAAAGTTCTTCCATCCTGCTTCAAGAGATAATTTGAAAAGGGTAAGTAATGGCTGTGGTATTTTTTCATTGTGTTTACGATGGCTTGTGATCAGCTGTATTTTTTTTAGCTTCGTAATAGTTTGCTTTATTTAATCATCATTTACTGTCATCGTTAGGTATGGATGGCAGAACAGAAAACAGAGGCTTACAAAAAGAAACAAGAGGAATTACGTGTTCAATATGAGAAGGAACAAGAACTTCATGAAAACAAGTATGGAACAGTCGCAATAGTGTCCCAGTGTATTTTCTAAGTATTGTTTAGTCTTGAATTGTTAATAATATGCTTTATTTGTAGGGCATTGCTGAGTAAAGACAGCAAGGACAAATTAAGTTTGAACTTTATGTATGAGCCACCTCCTGGTGTCAAGAAAGAAAGAGAACGCGAGGATAATGAACCAGAATACAAATTCGAGTGGCAACGCAAGTACAACGCGCCTAGAGAGAGCTACTGCAAAGGGGACAATGAAATCAGAGATCAACCTTTTGGAATACTTGTCCGCAATGTCAGATGCATCAAATGCCACAAATGGGGTCACATAAATACTGGTGGGTTCCTAGTTTCCTACATTTCTAAATAATTTTGAGGTATACTAACTAATGCTACACTCCAAGTTTGTACTACTGTTGATCTAAGCCTTACCCTTGTACCAATAAGATTATATTTAATTGGTTGCATCCATTTTTACAGATAAAGAATGTTCAATGTACTCTTTATCTATGAGTGAGGCTCGTGCCCTGCAAGCTTCCACTTCTGCTCCTGAAGAAGAAGAGGAAAAACCTGATGTACCAACACTGATGCAGCAAATGAGAGATACTGGTCTTGTAATGAAAGCTGGTGCTCTGCCACTATCTGCCACAAAAATTGAAGAAAATGACTCTTCAAGTCTCACTGAAATGGATTTAATCAGTCAATTAACGAAAAAACAAAAAAAGAAACTTTTGAAGTAAGTAGTAACAAATTAGACAGTATCTTTGTCTAAGTCAGTACCTTAAGAATACTATCTATGTCCCATAAGAAACAAAGCATTTACTTTTTTTTTAATTCCAGGAAATTGGAAAAAATGGAAAAAAAGAAGGACAAGAAACATAAGAAATCTAAGCATTAAATGTCTTTGCGTGCGTTAAGTTACCAGGTTGTGATAGTCAGCATTTGAGTAATTGATGTATAGGTACATGGGAACTTTGCTGTTTGTGGTTAGTTATTGCCACTGGTTAAAGGCAAGTCAAAACCACTTAAGATCCCGCCAGCCTAGGTGATCTCATGTGCGCATGCCTACAATGTAATGTCAATAATAGACAATGACCAAGAGTACCAAGAGTACATGAGGTACTTGGTATATCAAGTCTCTAATTTGATTCCTTTATAATCATTATGCAAAATATGTGCTTGGACATGGAAATGCGGACACCAGCCCGTCTTAAAAATCAACCTTTCTTTACAGTGTGCTATTCCACTTTATATTTAGCTAAGGATGATGCACTTAAAATTCTTTCTCATGTCAATTACATATAATTTTTTAATGTTCACCATAAATTAATTTATTGATAATAAAAAACTGCCTGCATATTTAATTTTGATTTGGTCATTATATTTTTAATGATTTTTATTTTTTTTATTGTAACATAACTTATTTCAAATAAAGTTAACTAACAAGTAAATACACAAAGCAAATCAGATAGGTTTGCTTCGTGTGCGTAAAATCAACGAGTGTATTACTTCGCCTATTTATTAGTGTTTGAATCAGAATATATATGAAGCATAAATTTAACTATGTAACAAACTGGTCCCGTGGTATATAAGCAATCGTCTGGTAATCAAAGGTCTAAGGATCAAATCTCACCAACGCATAAACTTTTTGCTTTATTAATAACCATTTTATCCATTTTCGTAAAAAAAATATTTTTGTAATTTACCTGATAATAAGAACAATATTGGAGAAAAAATATATTGAAGTAAAAATTAAACAATTTTTAATAAGAATTCAACAATATTTATTGACTAGGTTTTTTTAAAATTATAAATTACAAATTATAAAGTTTTGTGCATGACAAATATTCGAAGTCGGACAAGAATTAACGTTATGTTTGATACTCAAGTAATTTAAATAAATTACCTAATTGAGTATCAAACCAACATGTTTATTCATATCACTAATATTTCCAATTAAATTACCTAATTGAGTATCAAACCAACATGTTTATTCATATCACTAATAAATATTAGTGATATGTATAGACATGTTGTTTTGATACTCAATTAGGTAATTTATTTAAATTACTTGAGTATCAAACATAACGTTAATTCTTGTCCGACTTCGAATATTTGTCATGCAGGTGTCCTTAATTATTGTAATCTCACTTACAATAACTTCACTCACATGAAACAAATTAAATCAACCCCTGATATATTTATAAATAGCCTATAAATATATAGGCCTATAAATTACAAATTATGAAGTTTTGTGCATGACAAATATTCGAAGTCGGACAAGAATTAACGTTATGTTTGATACTCAAGTAATTTAAATAAATTACCTAATTGAGTATCAAACCAACATGTTTATTCATATCACTAATATTTACAATTAAATTACCTAATTGAGTATCAAACCAACATGTTTATTCATATCACTAATAAATATTAGTGATATGAATAAACATGTTGGTAAGTTAGATTTTAAGATACAGGTGTCCTTAATTATTGTAATCTCACTAACAATAACTTCACTCACATGAAACAAATTAAATCAACCCCTGATATATTTATAAATAGCCGATTGGTGCAAGACTTTGATAGCAATTCAATCACAGTAAAATTTTCTTGGACGTTAAACCAACTTTGCACACCGGCTCACATCTTTTCGCCACAATATTTTGCGACCGTCCTTGTCTGACTAAAAACATTTTTCATCGCTAAGTATAAATATATTATTGAACCAATCGAAATCCTAATATTCTATTGCGAAGAGTACCCGGTTTTGCCTGAGAATATCTGTAAAAATGTCTCGTTTTCTTGGCTGGCCTACAACATTTCACACCAGTTGCACGAAAGTGGTTCCGTACAGTTTGTTATGTCACGTCATGTTAAGTCGCCCTGGAACGAGTAGTGAACTAGTGAGGAAGGGCTCAGCAACTATATCACGGTGCCGCGCTTTGGCATCTGTGTATGCAAATCCAGCCTTTGGTCCCAATCGGCGAGGATCAATACTTCCCGAATCTGCATAACGATGAACCACAATCTCTGAACAATAATAAAATATTATTACAAAAAAACAACAATCAATAACATGTGAATTATTTAAACATATTAAATTTCTAAACATAATAAAAATATTTTGTTACTCACCGATGGCGATATCAATACACGCCTCGCAATTTCACTTTTGCTCATGCAAAATAATTATAGTGGCACCAAAATGGTGGTGTTTACTTCAATTTTGTTTATTTTTTTCACCAACGCTAGAATTCGCCTATTGTAAGGTTGATATTAGTTAAGACACGAACCTGCTAAGTCTTATAGTTGCGTGCAGTAAGGTACCTACATCATTTCTTGATAGGTTGAACGCAAACGTCAGTTTTTTCGTATTCTTCTCAATAAACCCCTGTCATTTGATACCCATATTATGAGAGTGCTTATTATACATAACTAGTTCGCCATATTGGATTCAGAATGAAGTCAATTTATTTTTCGTAGTCTGCTCAGCACTTTTATTTATTTTGATACACATATAATGGCAGTGCACAAAAAATAACTAGTCCGCCATATTAGATTTAGAATGGTCATTTTATTTTTCGTATTCTTTTCAGCAAACCCTTTCATTTGATACCCATATCGGTAGTGCACAGAAAATAACTAGTCCGCCATATTGGATTTAGAATGACGTCACTTAGCTAACCATGCATTGTCATCCAAACTAAACGGATACATACTAATCGGCGGCGGATATTTACTTTAAAATTCAGTTGCAAGATTCGAACCGAACATACATACATTGCAAGTTGCTTGTAAAAAATATAATTGAAATTTCTATAATTAAAATATAAGTATATACAGCAGCTTACGTCGAATCGAAAAGGAAACAAATAAAAAAATATTTTAAACTTTTTAGTACTTTTTTTAACAACTTATAAAGGGATGTTTTTAAAGAAATAAAATAATGGTTTAATATTTTTTTTAATTACACATAATTACACCGAGTTTCCCACCTTTAAATTATCGCTGAATTAACGCGTTATCTGCTGTAATTGGCTGTTGAAAATTCATTCAATCTATCACACCAGATAACGCGTGTTTGAAAATTTATCACATTAATTCTGCGATCATTTAAAGATGGGAAACTCGGCCTTAGGAACCTATAATATAAAAATATGTTTTTACTTTTTACATTCTCTTCCAAGTGATAGTTTGCATTCGTCATCATAATTATATCACAGTAACTTGATCAATAACTACATAATTTACCAAACATTACATAAATTCCACCAGTAAGTTGGTGAATACAAAAAAAATTGCTCTTTCATACAAAAAAAAACCATCTACCTACATACATACATTACATAGCAGATCACATTGTCTTAAAAGTAATTATTTTTTAATTAGGTACTTAGTGATTATATCATTAATCATTATACACATTGCAAACCTTACTTACAAAATTAACACATTCAATACCAATGGGCACTTTAAATTGGAGCGAGTAAGGAACAACCTACTCAAACTGCCATCAAATTAATTGCTTAACTTAATGTAATGGCACCTAATCACATTGACAGTGATTAGGTGAAATCCACATTAGAAATCCACATCCATAGTGGGTTCATAGAAAATTTAGGCAGCATTATGTTTAAAATTTGTGGCAATGGTGAATGTATTAAATCTTTACATAAGTCTTCTCATCAATTTCTATGATATCTTGTCGGTCATTTCTTTCCTTCCAATGCAAGTATAAGACACAACCAGTTATTATAACTATGATTGCAGTCAATACAGACACACTCTTCAGAATAACTTTGCTTGGTGTCACAAACAATTGAGCCTTCCATTGAGACGGGTCGCTGGGTGGAGCTGGAATCACTACAATTTGAGAATTTGGTATTATTTGAGTCCAACTTTTAGAGTATCCTGAGAGGCCAACATTCAAAGTATCAACAAAATTTGGAGTGCGATCCAAGCCAAATATGGAGTATGGTAACTGTAGGGCGAAGTATGCAGACTGTGGTAATTGAGCACAGACACCTGTTCTGTAAGTACCTTCTTGAGACCATGTGTTGTAACCTATTTTGGGTCCTGGAAGATTGGTTCCTGCAAGAAAAATGAATAAATTAATACTTGTCCAAAATCATCGAAAGAAACTAGGCAATTCAATTAAATGCTTACCAAATGTAACTTTTCTGTTATACAAAGTTCTGTTATTGACTGGTATTCTTTCATTTGTCAAACCAGTAACAACAATGACTTTGATGAAGTTTGTGTCATATTCCAATTCATTTTTGAATGAGTTCAAAGTATGTTGTAGTGTAGTTACATTTTTCTTGACATATATTATATCAAGAACACCATCCATGTAAAAATCATAGAAAGTGGCCATTAAAACATCATTACCAAAGGAATCAAATTTATCCCACTGCACTGCAAATGTTCGGTGAAACTTGCATCCTGGCAAATTGCATGGACTGTTGTGTAACAGAAAAGCCCTAGTTTCATTACTATTAACAGGACTTAGAGTCATCAAGATGTCTGGGTAACCATCCATGTTATAATCTCCACTTCGCATAGTGATTGCATCTAAATAAATTTCGTTTCTTGGTGGCACAAATCGCCACAATGTTCCCTTGCCATCATTAAAATCCACTTGAAGGTCATGCCACTTCTGATTGTCATATATCAATATAGTACTATTGACACACTGTATATCATAACACACAGGTATTACTAAAAAGAATTGTCCAGAGAGAGCAACATCAAGAAAAAGAGCCTGACCATAAATAGTTGGATGGCCTACCAGTAGTTCAATACTGTTGTTATATCTAAATCCTTCTAGTTCATCATTCAACCAAACTTCAACATTAGAAGTAGTTGTAACTAGGAGATCTGCAGCATCATCATCATTAACATCTAAAAATGAGTGTGAATGTGGCAGCTTAATCATCTTAGCTTTAATAGCTTTATCATCTTCATCACCCATTGGTTTTTCAACAGGAGTCAATCTGGAATTGTCAAATACCCAAAACACCCTTTGTTTTTCTGTATTCATGCCAAAAAGGTCAAGAATCATATCTCGATTATAGTCCATTACTAATGGTTGACCTAATGACATAGCCTTTATAAACAAAGCATCAGAACAGTTCAAAGTTGACTCGCCACCCCATAATATTCTAACAGTATGAAAATTTGAAATATCATTTAAACTTTGGGTGGTCAGCATTATATCCATATATGCGTCTCCATCGAAATCTCCTGGTACAACACTGGTTATTATAATGTTACTGAAATTACAAGCATATACTGAAGGCCGCATAAAAGGTTCTTTGTCGTAAGCAAGATAAACTTCCACACTTGAGTAATTTTTAATGACAAATGCATCAGTCAACTCATCTGAATTGAAATCTCCAAATGCAGCAATAATACCCTCATTATGTTTTCCAAATGAACTCTCAGTCATATCACTTAATGCGTAACTCCCACTCGTCACTATAACACTTAAAAATATTCTCGTCACTAGTTTGAGGGACATTTTGCTTCGAATTTAATTTATTTAACTAGTTAAACAAAACATCAAAACATTTTCTCAACCAGATGTTCTGACAGTCTGACGCAGTTTAGTTTAATAAAATGTACTCTGTGGTCTGACGTCATTTTTTTTTTTTTTTTTTTTATATTTGTTCCTAACGGAACAGGCTAAGGTCTGAGACCATGCTGCCTAGTCATCAGTATTTTTCTCTTCTTGAATTCTTTAGTATGCATTAGAATGCGGATGTAACAGATTCTAATGCTTTTTTGGAGTATTTGGCAGCAAATTGTATCGAATCAGCCTTCCCAGTAAGCTTTGCAGAGGTAGTCAATACTACAATAAAATTCTCCGCTCCACTATCCCGAGATCGCTTCTGTCAATAATTTCACATATTGTCCAGTTGCATAGACAGTTGAGACACAAAACTACACCAATTTTATATCATAATATCCACTAGGAATCAATTTGCAAATAATATTAACAGCCGCTGAACTACACTCGAAAAAATCCCGCCAAAAACTCGGTCTGACGTCAATTGACTTGACGTTGACATGCATTTTTTATTGCCATTATCATTTTTTTTTTTTTTTTTTTCCTTCGCCCTTCTCAGGCAGGCTAAGGTCTTGGACCATACCGCCTCGTCTTCAGTGTTATTATTTTTCTTGATTTTTAAGTAAGGCCAAAGCCTCGTCCTCAGTAGTTTATTCCTTGTTTAATATTTATTTTAGGCCAGAGCCACGTCTTCAGTATTTATTATATAGTTAAAATCATATATTATGTTGTCATATCCGAGTATTAAGTAGGGTCATATCCGTGTATTGGTCATAATCATGTTGTGAAGTAAAGTCATATCCTTCTAGTCGCCCCGAACGGTCAAATTGCCCATCCAGTGCTGTCAATAAATTTATACAGTGCTATGTATGTACTGTAATTTTCCAGCAAACCTTGAGTGTCGCGCGGGATGCTTGCAGGCGTTTTATATATTTCCAATAATTTATCAACTAAATGAATTCTTTGTAAGTCATAAGCAGGGCATTCAAAAATTATATGATCTAGAGTCTGATCACTTCCTATGTCACAATTGATACAAACAGGCGATGTTATCATTTTCATTCTGGCTAAATGTGCATTGAATCTTCCATGTCCAAGTCTAAGACGATTTAAAATTGTATAAAATTTTCTGCTCTTAGGAATAACAGATCTGGTGAACCAGGGCATAGAACCAATGGTTCGATTTATTTTCGCATACCATTTTCCTTTAGTTCTTAGTGTTTCTTGCCAGTTCTCATGCCAAGTAAAGGTGTATTGTTCATGTAATTTGGTAAGCAGGTCGGAACTTGGTATGGCAACATTTCTCGTCTCTGGGATGTCAACGTCAACAATAACTCTTGCAAGATAATCTGCGTTTTCGTTTCCTGCTACTCCTATGTGGGAGGGTGTCCATAATAAACATATCGTAAATCCTCTAGAACAAAGATCAGCGTATAAAGCCCGAATCTCATATAAAATATTTCCGGTATTGGCGTCCAGTTTCGGATTGTGTAAGGCCATGAGAACACTCATGCAGTCAGTCGCTATAAGCCAGTCTGTGTGCCCAAGATTCTTTTCATGTATATACTGCAAAGCTGATAAAATGGCTAGAGATTCTGCTGTAAATATAGACATGGCTCCAGGTAACCGAACTCCATGTCCAACAGTAATATGAGGTATATATATAGCTAACGAAACATTTCTATTGTTTTTGGATCCATCAGTAAATATATGCCTGTATCCAGTGAACTCTGAAATTAACTGATAGACCTCTTCTTTACTCCGTAGGTCACGGTTAATATAAATGTCCATGGGCCAAAATTTGCTGATATAATTACCAGAGTAGCATGGCCATCTGTCTTTACATTTCTCAATTTGATATTGATCATCAATACTGATTATATTAGAAAAGTCATGAAATATATAGGGGACATTTACGGAATTTGAGGGACTGTATACTCTATGATAAAATAATATTTTCTTTAATAGAGGATGATTTTCGAAAGATAAAAGTTTGAGAATGTACTTGGATTTTAAAAACTGAAATCTTATATTCATAGGAGGTGTGTTACACTCAATTTGAAGTGAATTAATTGGAGTTGTTTTCATTGCACCAGTTACACATCTAAGATTGTGGTTTTGAAGGATCTCTAATTTGTGAACCAATCTCTGATCAGACCCAAAGCATAAAAATCCATAGTCAAAATGACTACGAACTAAAGATTTATATAGCATAAGTAAAATTTTAGGATCAACTGCAAATGACAGTGACTTTATAAAATTAAATGCTTTATTAGCTTTACCTAACAGATAATCAACATACTTAGACCATGAGAGGCTGCTTGTAAAAATTATACCCAAAAACTTTACTTCATTTACTATTGGAAGAACACTATTATTGTAATAAATACATAAGTCTGTTTCAGACTCTCCAAACACTATAACTTTAGATTTTTCTGGACTGATATCCAAGTTTAAATAATGAAAATAGTTCTTTAGCCGAGTTAAAGCTGTGTTTAAAGTACTTTCAACAGAACTTATATCTGAACCTGAAGCATAGATTACCAAATCATCTGCAAACTGCAAATTTGCCACTTCAAGACCAAGAACAATGTTAAGTCTATGTAAATAAAGAAGGTAAATCAATGGACTGAGGATGCCACCTTGACATACCCCTTTGTATGAAAAACGTGGCCCTATTAAACGTTTATTTACTTTGACATATACTTCTCTACCATGTAAAAAGTTAAAGATCCATATTATAATTTTTTCAGGAATACCAAGGGCACGAAGTTCACCACACAAAATGTGCAGATTGATGTTGTTGAATGCACCCACTATATCAAAGAAGACACCAACAAAATGATTGTCCATTTTATTAGAATTGTATATATCTAATTGCAAATGAGAAATGCTATCTCGAGTGGAGTAACCACGTCGAAAGCCAAATTGATTGGATGGTAATAGACTATTACTTTCTATATAAAATTCTAACCTTTGTTTAATTAATTGTTCAAAAGTTTTTCCCATGCATGAAGTTAATGCTACTGGCCTATATGATTCTGCTTTATGTCTTTCTTTGTTAGGTTTAAGTACTGGGATGAGACAATCTATTTTCCATTCATTAGGGATGATTATTTCCTGCCAAAGTAGATTAAAAACACTTAGTATGTCAGAAAGTGCCTTAATTGATACATTTTTCAACATTTTATAGGGTATTCCGTCAAGGCCAAAAGCTGAATCACGTCTAGATGATATTGCAGATTTGAATTCCTGAAGAGAAAATGGATTAAGCAGATACTCATATTGTCCTGAAGCTTTTACTTCATAAGAAATTGATTGAAATGGCCTCTCAACTGTATCTGGAGTATATTTTTTAAGAAAATCGAATACCCAAGCTGAAATATTATTACTTGGAGGTTTATGTGTTTTATTAAATCTCTTTGAAATTTGCCAAACTCTTGATAATGGAGTAGTTCTATTAAATGACTCACATAGAGAAATCCAGCTCAAATGTCTTTCTCTTTTTAACACTAACTTTTTCAGTGCTTGTAATTTTTTAAACTCAATATATTTTTCTAATGTGGGATTGTACTTGAATTCTTTATAGGCATTCCTAGAGTCTTTTACTGCTTTAGTGCAATTCAAATTCCACCATGGTAATGGGATGCGTTTTTTACGATTATTATTTACTAATGTTGTATCAAATGATGTAGCAGGTCTTAAATTTGAGGGTGATGATTTAATAATAGCTAAATTTAACAACTTTATCAAGTCATTGTATGACTGTAGTGGGTTATCTTGATTAATTTTAAAATCCACTATCAAACTATCAACACTCTTCCTATATAATACCCAATCAACCAAGTTAAAATTAACATGTTTTGGTAAATTTGAAGTTTCTGCATCATGTGAGATATTATAATTGTTATTTATATGTACCCTTGTAATTACAGGCAAATGGTAACTACCTAACGGATCGTCATGAACAGACCAGTTACAAGACAATGATATTGAAGCTGATACTACAGTTAAATCAAGTGCATTTCTTTGCCACCTATCAGAGCCTACAGTAGTCATTTCTCCATCATTTAATAAAACCAAATTATAATCATTAATGATTTCAAGCACCTCTCGGCCGCGAATGTTCACACTGTTACATCCCCAAGCCGAATGATGTGCATTGAAATCTCCACCAATCAAGAGAGGACCAGGAATATTGCGAACTAAGTTATCAAATTTATACTTAGTAAATGGAGCGTTTCCGGGACTATAAAAACTGACTAATGAAATTTCTTTACTATTGCCATATTTTAAACGAATCGCTATATTTTGTATGGAATCATCATATAAAGTATCTATTTTACTAAACTGTAAACTGTTATGTATTAAAATAGCTACACCATTATGTGTATTACCTGAGTCTAATCTTACTATATTATATCCTTTAATACTAAATCTCATGTGAGGCTTGAGCCAAGTCTCACACAATAAAGCTATATGTATGTTATACTCATATAAAAAATATGAAAAAGCATGTTTGTTACTATTGATGCTCTGAGCATTCCACTGTACTATATTTAGCTGATCCATAAAATTAAGGTTTACTTATATTATTCTGAATTTTTGATAATAGAACATCTTTTATGCTTTGAGTGCAAATACTCTTTTCGTTATTTTTATTTTGAGAAATTAATGTTACTATTGTCTGTATTAAAATATTTAAAATTGGTTCTGTTTCAACTAATGATTGTAATTGTTTAGCAGGACTGGCCTTAGAAAGAGATGGAAATGACTTTTCATTGAATAAATCTGCATATGATTTTTTATTAATCTTGCTTTTGTTTTCTTCCACTTTTTGTTGTTTGACTGGGCACTGTGATGAAATAGCTACATGTTTACCTTGACAGTGGCAACATGTTGCCTCCGTTGATGGTATTTGGCATTCTTTATAATTATGGTCTTTTGAACATATGGAACATCTTTGGGAGTTCTTACAGAATTTAGCTATATGGCCATACCTTAGACACTTCAAGCATTGTTTTACCGGCGGAATGTACGGACGCACTTCGAACCGCCAGCTGTTCAGGTCTACACTATCGGGTATCGCTGCACACGAGAATGTGATGGACACCGTCTTCGTCGGCTGAAAGGACACCCCCCCTCCTTCTGAAATAGTGCGACGCATAAATCTTCTAATAGAAATAATATTCTTTGTACTAGTTATTGCGTTGTAGATGTGTTCATTGCTAAGGTCAATGGGAACATGCATGATAACACCTGTATTTTCCGTAGCGGCTGCAGGAATACTGGCTTTCAATTTATAAGTATCCAGAAATTTTCTATTCATTAGCGCTGCATTGGCCAAACCAGGACGTTCAAAAATGACACCAATTTTGTAACGATTCATCCGTAATAATTGTTTTACACCCTTGTTGTATTTTTTAATGCTGGTTGAAAGAGACATCATATCTCTATCACCAATCGGGACTAAATCAATGCTTTCTAAAAATACGACATATTCAAAATTGCCTCCGTTTTCAGGATATGACCTAATGTAGTCGGGAACCCTGAATTCCCGATACTTATCCTTTTCTACAGGGACAGCTTCCTCTGAAGAGCTTGAGGCTCCACCGTCATCTTCAGAAGACACCAACGGTGGAGCAGTAGACGAACTATCTTCTTTTTTTCTTTTTTTAGGATTCCCTTTCTTCCCCAACATGAGAAAAGCAAGCAAATAGACTTATGAATGAATAAAATAATTATTTAAAAATTTGTTTTAAAAAAAGGCGCCCTTTCGCTATGAATTTCCCGCGCTTTTCTTGCCATTATCATTCAAAACAGATTTATTTATTTATTTATATATACTTTATTTTACACCAAGATAAAAAAACAATACATACAGAAACCTTAAAATAAACACAAACATACAACAGGCGGCCTTATCGCGTTCTGCGATCTCTTCCAGGCAACCCAAAATGGAAAGAGATAGCCTGGACATGACATGGGGTTGCACTTGGTGCAATTATAAAATTAAATAGGTACCTAATAATTTAAAAACATAGGAAGCACAAAATACTAAAATATATACATAAATACATATAAATATACAGGCAAGAAAACAATACAGCTCCAACAAGAATAAGATCACAGTGACAGGTAGTGTTCCTTTTCCATTAATTTAAAGGTCGGTAGTGATTTTGCAAGAAAAAGCCTGCAATTAACTAAACGCAAGTCCTGCATTCCCCACGCACGCGTCACCTCTGGCATTTGTTCTGCCAACTTCTGCCGTGATAGATACTGCCTGCCAGCCAGCAACGGACCACGAATGCGCCCCATCGCCGGGCACCCGCCCAGTGTTCATTTGTTAGCGGGCAGTGGATTGGCTGTGCATTTTTTTTTATTTTGTCTTGTCCACCTTTGTCTCATTTCACGTTGCATTAATCAGGCATTGTTCATCCCTTACATGAAACTTCATTTAAAACCGGTAAATCAAGAAGAGAGTAAATTTGCGCATCACTACGGAACCACGAACAACAAGAATTGCATGGAGTGTGGATTATCTTTGGCTGTCAAAAATTTGACAACTATAAAACGTAATGGCGAATAGGCGTCAAGTCAACTGGGAATTTAATAAATAAAGTTTCTTCATCACAATAATTGTAATCGTAATCCCAAAGACATATTTAATTGCTGGCGCAATTTTCAATTTTGTAATCAACAAACGTTCCCATTCGAGATGGCCGTTGAAGCTGTTCAAATATTAAGGCGAAATCGACCCGGTTCGAAAGCAAAGGTATTGAAATGTTATATTAGTGAACATTTTGTGTTTTCATTGATATGTCTTTATTTTCATGCTAAAATTTTTTGTAGGATTTTTGTCGCTGGCCAGACGAACCCTTTGAGGAAATGGACAGCACCCTAGCTGTCCAACAATTCATACAACAAACCATACGACGAGATCCCTCCAATCTTGAAGCTATTCTAAAAATGCCTGAAGCTCAAGATGAAGGAGTTTGGAAATACGAACATTTGAGGTAAGTTGGAAACGACAAAACGCAGTTTTTCTTGGGAACTGACCCTTTTTATAGTTCATACTTACTGATTTAATTTATTAGCATTTCCCAACGACTTCGCTCGCGAAGAAATTTATCCTAAGAGTACATATAACCATGGTAAAGAGTCTTACCAAATCCTTTGCCCTAAACCATGTAAAGGTCTACTCTCTACTCTTTTGCCAAGTTTGATCCAGCCATGTTTGTTGCACATACATCCAGACAATTATATTACTAGTAAAAAATATCGATTTTAATTAATGTTTGTTAGTTTTAAAGCTAATTCTCTACTTGTGTAAGAGAGTAATAATAAATCTCTTTTTGCTTTCAGACAGTTTTGCATGGAACTAAATGGTCTGGCAGTCAAATTACAAGCGGAGTGTAAGCCAGAAACATGTACACAAATGACTGCTACTGAGCAGTGGATTTTCCTATGTGCTGCCCATAAAACTCCTAAAGAATGTCCTGCTATTGACTACACAAGACACACCCTTGATGGGGCTGCTTGCTTGCTCAACAGCAATAAATACTTTCCTAGCAGGTTTGTTTATTTTCTTCATCATAAAACAACTTCTTTTTGAAACACATAAATATATTAAAAGTATATTCATAATAACACTCTTGTTACAGGGTCAGCATCAAGGAATCCTCAGTAGCTAAACTGGGATCAGTTTGTAGACGAGTTTACCGAATATTTTCTCATGCATACTTCCACCACAGGGCGATATTTGATGCCTTTGAGAAGGAAACCCATCTGTGCAAGAGATTTACTTATTTTGTCACAAAGTACTCCATTATTTCTAAGGAGATTTTGATCCTGCCTAAACTAGATGATGAAACACCAGTGGGTGAATCAGAAGCATGAGGTTTAAAGAAATAATTTGGTTCTCCATCATGAACGAAATTATAAGACATTACTGACTGTTGTGTTCACATTGATTTGTGATGATAACTGAAGTAGTAATAATGTTTACTCTTAGCGTACTCCAAAAGGTAGCACCTTTAAAAAACCTTACTTTAAAGTGTCTTCTGGTTTATTTCTATATATGTGAAGAATAATAAAATTATTATCTAGGCAACTAATAACAGTCCCAGATAACCAAGCACTTACAAAAATCGATATTACGTTATTGTTACTTAGATAAAGAGATGTATGTAATCATTGCATTTACTGCTTAAAGTGTAGATTTATTATAAATATCTAAGGCCCAGTTTCTAGAAATAAAATTATCGAAAAATTGTAAAACTTGCTTAGATTGCTTTTTTTATGATTGGTTGAATTATTTTTTTTCTGTCATTTCCATTACTTGGGGCTCTTTCAATTTAGACTTTTGATGCGGGACTGCTGTGGTGTCGCAGCGGTGCGGTTGATTTTTCCATATAATTTATGTACACACATACACATCCTATGTCGTGCGTGCGCAGCACCAGCGCCGCTCTGCGCGCTTTTTGCATAAATTGACTAGAAAAAATCAACCACTCGTGCGACAAACACACCACTGCAGCGCCGCAGCAGTCCCACAAACGTCTAAATTGAAAGTGATCTTGATGTGCGTTTGAGACGCGTCGGTAATTTATTACTAGAAACAGGATGTAAAACTATAAATCCCTATTTTGAATGCATAGTACCTAGTATTTAAATTATGTATGTGACTAGATCATGTTTATTATTATTATAAACATGCAAAAATGCTCTCAAATATTAGGAAGTGTAATATTTCATGTGTCAAGTATTTAACTATGTGTTATTTATAAAATAGTCCTAAGCAAAATTGTGAGTTCATTTATAATCTCCAACAATCTTATTTACTATGCACAATAAAACAAGTTGATTAAAAAAAGCAAATGTTTATGTTTTCTTTTGTTTAAAAGGTTTCTTAGATTTATATGGCTGGTGTTGTTTTGAGTTGCTGCTCTGTTCCTTTTGCCAGAACTTCTTTCCTTTCAGAGTTTGGTACCTGTAAAATATAGAACACATATAGGATTACAAATCAAAATTATGAAACCTACAGGTTTTTCTCAAAGACCAAGGAAATAATAACTAAATATTGAAATGAATACTAGCTTCTATCAGCGGCTTCGCCTGCGTGAAACGTGTTTACTTATCCCAAGGGAATATTATACCAGGATGAAAAGTGCTATTCCAGACTATATATAATCTATCTCAGTGCCAAATTTCAACTAAATCCATTCAGCCGTTCTGGTGTGATTGAGTAACAAATATACATCCATCCAAACTTTCGTATTTATAATATTAGTAAGATAATGATAGGAATAAATCATGTTAATTACAATTAACTCAACTACATAATCATTAAGCTGCCAAATCTAATAAACTAAAAATTGAACTGGCTGACAAGTCTATGATACAACACCTACCCAATTTGGTTGGTATCTGGGATAGCATCCACAGATAGTAATATGTGTATGATAGGTATCTGTCTTTTTACTACAAGTGTTTCAAGACCATCCAGTTTAGGCTCCCAAAATTCTTCCACTCTGAAAATAGTAATATGACCATTATTAATCTATATGAAATTAATATGTATGTTATTTACCAATGAGTGTTATAAAACAATAAAAATCTACATAAAATGTAAAATTATACACCAATATCATTTTCCTTACACTGTATTACATGTAACCACAGCTTATAAATTGCTGAGTATAGACAGCTCTACATAACACTAATTTAAAGAGAAATAATTGACAAGTGGTAACTATTACAACAATACAATACAATATGTAAAAGAGGTCAAATATTAATTATGATTCTTACGTTTTGTAGGATAGTTTCGTTACTTGATGTTCAATTGAAAACTGCCTCTTCAGTATTTCTGCACATGATATGGCTTTAGAGATAGCAGCGCCTGCCCCACTCCAGACAACTGCAGTAGCTGCCTTGTCTTCAAAGATACCTGACGCATGGGATAGCAAGTTTGCCATCTTGCTTCCACCTTTCACCTTAAATAAACACACAAAAATAAGGGTATTTTCGTACATATACATTACTAAGATTGTGCAATATATACCATGTTAATAATTATTGATATGCAGTATCATTTATCTAGCACATAGCTCACAGGACATTTGTATTACTTCACATTCATTAATGGTTTAAAAAAGTTCAGGAATAAACAGTAAACACTCAATAACTCACTTGCATCCATAGGAAATTCTCGGGTAGGTCCTTAATAGGTATTTTATCACGTTCTAGTTCCTCTTCTACATTTTTGCCTTTGCTATAATTCTCCATTTTATTTACAACATTTCATTGAACGGCACGTATTTTATTTATTTAAATGCCAATCTGGAAAATAAAACTCTATTTCATAACCTCTGGGCCCTGCCTGATGTTTATTGTCATTTAACTCTCTCTAATGACTTTGACAATTTTGACATTTATATTTATCCCCGCTTTCCGAGTTACATCAAAATCGATTGGCTGCTACATTACTGTTTCATCGTGCACGGCACGTCACGTTATACCAATCAAATGAATCTGTTCAAGCCTACGACGTATCACAAATCACAACGAGTCTTGTAGCCAATCAAATGTGGCATGAGGCGCATCGCCACGCCATGACACGTAAGAAAGTCAGAACCACACTTACGTGGCGTGGCGTGTCGTGGCGCCTTCTGCCGCAGTTGATTGGCTACAAAACTCGTTGCGTTATGACGTAGGCTGGAACATAGTCGTTTGATTGGTGAATCCCGCGCCACGCCACGCCACGACACGTAAGTGTGGTTCCGACTTTCCGCCTTTATTACCGCGTCAAAAACTATTCCGTTTAGGCGTGAAGGGTTCGATCAATAGGTGAACGCGAAAATAAATCGATTTCTTGATGCCCTAAATCGATTTTAACGCGACTCATAACGCGGCCTGTGATGACTTATTTTTTTTTTTGGGAATTTGATGACCTTGCTACTGAGGCCTGTCAGTAAAATCTTTAGATTTTTAATACTATATTTTGCATTATGATTATGATGAAATTGGCTACAATAGCTGTGCAGTAGTAAATCTCATACAAAAACAGCACCGTTTCGTTCCATGCGCTTTGAAAAGCCAACTTCAGGGCGGCCCAGAAGTTTGGCGAGCACTATACCTATGTTCAAGTTAAGCACAGCATGACCGACATCTGATTCAGACAAATAGCGCTTAGCACTGCTGAACTGCTGTTCCGTTTGAGCGCGCTCATTCTGTGCTTGAGACTCTGGGCAAGGGTGTAGATTTTGAGAAGATGTCTCATGCGTGCATGTCTTCGACTGATAGAATAGACACGGCAGGTAGGTACCTATATCTTTGGAGACGGTATGACATGAAACCTGAACCCCGACACAGTGTTATTTTTGGTGGTCATTTTATACCTGTTGTGTGAATGAACCTTAACTCTATGAATGATATATGATCTATGGAAGATGAGATAGATGGTCTATGGGGACTTGAGTAGAAGATGGACATGAGAGATTGTAAATATTGTAATGATGAAAAAGTAAAACAAAATAAAGTGATTAATTATAAATATATTGTGTTTAACTAAATATGTAACATCATCATAAACATGGTGTCAGGTGTAAAATAAGTTGAATGAACCAAAACGATACGTGAAAATGGAAAAGCATAGCGTTGCCGGCCATGTTGGGCCGCTTATCCTTGATGGCGAGAATCACGCAGAGTCTTGGAAGAAATGGTTCCAAAAATTGGATATTTTTATAATTGCCAATGATTTAGAGAATGCCCCAGATAAGAGAAAAACGGCGATCCTTTTAAACGCCATCGGTGATGCTGGAATAGAGATTTATAATTCATTTGATTTGGGTGATAAGAAAAATGATTTCCAAATTATAAAATCAAAATTTGACGAATACTTCATACCCAAAAAGAATATTTCAATGGAACGTCACAAGTTTTTTACTAGAAAGCAGGGTCCAACTGAATCTTTAGAGCATTATATAACCGAGCTTACTAACAGCAGCTTTTCCTGTGAATTTGGTGACCTGCGGGAGAGTCTAATTAGAGACATATTAATAATAGGCATAAGAAACAACACAACAAGAGAAAGATTATTAAGGGCTGATGACATAGATTTGTCAAAAGTCATAAGAATATGTAAAGCTGCTGAACTCTCACAGAAGCAGTTATCCGAGATATCCTTAGAAAATGGAAACAGGAATAGTGCAGTGTCTGAAAGTGTATTTTCAGTTAAATTTAAGAAGAAAGTGAAGGAGAATCAAAAGGCTTGTTTCAGATGTGGTTTCCAAGGTTGGGAGCCTTCACACAAGTGCCCGGCTATGGGTGCTACATGCTTAAAATGCCAAAAGAAAGGCCATTTTGCGAAAGTTTGCAAGAGTCGCCATGTGGCAGCAGTAGAGGACCGGGACAGTGATCTGCAGGAGGCTGGGGAAGTGGAAACATTTTTTATTGGTTCACTAGAGATGAACAACAAAAGTGAGTGGCTTGAGAAATTATTGATTAACAGAAAAGCAATAATGGTAAAATTGGATACTGGTGCACAAGTGAACTGCATGTGCTATGACACATTTAAAAACTTAGAACTTAACTCTAATTTTATTATTAGAAAACCTATAAAACTAATAACATTAGACAGTAAAAATATTTCAGTTAAAGGAGTATGTACTATAAAATGTTGTCTGGAAAATGGCAATACATATAATGTTGAATTTGTAATTGTAAATTCACCTTGTACAACTATTTTGGGACTAAAAACATGTGTAAACATGAAACTTATTAACAGAAATTTTATAAGTAAAGTTTTGTCAATAGAATGTCCGAATGTAAATATGCTCATAGAAAGTCATTCTCAATTATTCAAGGGAATAGGTTGTTTTGATAAACCATACAAAATTGAATTACAGGAATGTGCAGTTCCCAGAGCCGATCCACCTCGCCGAGTACCCATTGCGCTTTGCAAACCTTTAAAAAGTGAATTGGAACGAATGATTCAAGAAGATATCATCACAAAAATAGATGGCCCGGCGGAGTGGGTCAACTCTATGGTAATTACTAAAAAAGCAAATAATAAATTAAGGATTTGTATTGACCCTCGTTACTTAAATAAATTTATTATCAGACATCATAAACAATTGCCAACGGTTGAAGATATTATGGACAAACTATCAGGAGATAAATATTTTACAAAACTAGATTGTAACAGTGGGTTTTGGACAGTCAAATTGGATGCAGAGAGTTCAAAACTTTGCACTTTTTCTACACCATTTGGCAATTATAAATATAAAAGATTACCATTTGGACTTTCTGTATCCACTGAAGCTTTTCAGGAACGCATGGAGGAATCATTCAGTGGTATTGAAGGGGTTGAGTTTTACTGCGATGATTTGATTGTTCATGCAAATAATGTAACTGATCATAATGAAAGATTATTAAAGGTTTTTGAAGTAGCAAAAAAGTATAATGTAAAATTCAATAAAGATAAATCTAGATTTTTACAGAGTGAAATAAAATTTTTAGGCATGATTATAAATGGTGATGGGATCAAACCAGACCCTTCTAAAGTAACAGCTATTACAAATATCAAAATTCTTAAGGATAAAAAAGAGTTAGAACGTTTTCTAGGTGTGACAAATTATTTATCCCGTTTTATAAATAATTATTCTACTCTAACTGCACCACTAAGAGAACTTTTAAAAAAGGATATTATATTTCAATGGGATAAACCCCATGAAGATTCATTTAATAAATTAAAAGACATTATTTCACAAGCTCCCACATTAAAATTTTTTGACAACAATAAAGAAGTTACTATTTCTGTAGACTGCAGTAGTGAAGGTGTAGGTGCATGTATTATGCAAGAAGGACAACCAGTTGCTTATGCATCAAAAGCATTGACTGACTGTCAAAAAGGTTATGCTCAAGTAGAAAGGGAAATGTATGCAATAGTTTTTGGTTGTATTAAATTTCATAAATACATTTTAGGTCGACATGTTACTGTAGAAAGCGACCACTCAGCACTAGAGACATTATTTCAAAAACCTTTAAGTAAAGTACCTGTAAGACTTCAAAGAATGATGCTAAAAATACAAGGGTATGATATTCTTGTTAAATATGTCCCAGGTAAAAAAATGTTTATATCTGATTTTTTAAGTAGATCATACCTCCCAATAAAATACAAAGAATCAGACAGATTTGATGAAGAATTAAACAAAGAAATAATTTGTCATGTAGAAATAGCATTAGAATGTCTTCCTATTTCAAAAAGTAAGAGAGATTTAATAAAAACAAAAACTAAAGAAGACAATACTCTTACTATTATAACAGATTATATAAAAAATGGTTGGCCAAACTCTAAAAATACAGTGCCTGATAGTGTCAAACCCTTTTGGAATTTTAGATTTGATCTTTCTGTCATTGATGGTATAATATGTAAAAATAATTTGCTGGTGATACCAATATCTCTACAAAAAATTATGTTACAACTAATTCATGAAGGACACTTTGGTATAAATACTTGTATCAATAGAGCCCGGAGTGTAATGTTTTGGCCTAATATTTCATCTCAGATTAAGGAAATGTGCCTAAGCTGTCAAACTTGTGCAACATACAGGAACAATAATACTAAAGAACCTATACAATTTCATGAAATACCAGAATTACCGTGGATAAAATTGGGCTCAGACCTATTTGAGTTTAATAAAGAGCATTATTTACTTGTAGTGGACTATTATAGTAAGTATATAGAAGTAGTTAAATTACACCAATTATCATCTAATATAGTAATTAAACACATGAAAGCTATAATGGCAAGACATGGTATTCCTCTGGAACTGGTCAGTGATAATGGTCCGCAATTTTCAAGTAAAGAATTTAAACAATTTGCCTTGGAATATGATTTTAAACATACAACTTCTTCTCCAAATTACCCTAAATCTAATGGACTTGCTGAATCAAGCGTCAAAATAATTAAAAATATTTTCAAGAAATGTTATCATGACAGTTCTGATCCATATATAGCATTGTTAAATTTAAGGAACCAATGCAAGGGTGATTGTCCATCTCCTGCTAATTTGCTATTTAATAGAAATCTTAATATTAAGTATCCGGTGTCTAAAAAGTATCTACAACCACAAATCTCAAAGCGTAACAATTCATTAGACAAATTAAAACAACTTAAAATTAAGCAGTATTACAATAGAAATGCAATAACTTTAAAAGAATGTTATCCAGGCCAACATGTTAGATTTAAAAAGAGGAGTGAAGATAAGTTTTGGACACCCGGAAAAATAGTATCTAAGCTGACTAATCCTCGTTCATACATGATTGAGGATCAAGCGGGTAATATGTATCGTAGGAACAGGCAGCACATCAATTATGATTATGGCTGTGGTACTGACATTAATGATGATAGTATGGTTGACAGTCATAATGCAAATGTAAACAAATCGGAGTATATGTTAAGTGATGATGAGTCTGTGCATAATTTCAATGTTCCTATATTTCATGATAATTCTAATATACCTGTATCTCAAGATAATTCTAATTTACCTGTATCTCATCATTCTGAAACTATGAAACTAACAAGATCAGGAAGGCAGGTCAAACCTCCTATTCGTTATGGTTTTGATGATTAAGGAGGGGAATGTTGTGTGAATGAACCTTAACTCTATGAATGATATATGATCTATGGAAGATGAGATAGATGGTCTATGGGGACTTGAGTAGAAGATGGACATGAGAGATTGTAAATATTGTAATGATGAAAAAGTAAAACAAAATAAAGTGATTAATTATAAATATATTGTGTTTAACTAAATATGTAACATCATCATAAACAATACCCAAATTGCTTTGCTTTGTTAAACAACAAATTACTTAAAGATACAAATTCTCATAAAAATGTCGAGTGACGATAGTGATTTGATACCTAAGTACATTAAAGCCGAAGCTATTGGCATTGCCAACAATCTACTCCCAGAAAAGTCCAAGGCATCGTACATGAAAGCCTGACACGATATTTACAAATAGATAACTACAAAGGGCGTCAAGTCTGTATCTGAATCAGTGCTTATAGTACATTCCAGCATTTATCAGGTAAAAAGAAGCCAAGTAGCCTATGGTGCATCTATTCGATGCTCAGGTCAACAATAAGCATCAAAAATAACATACACCTTAATTCATACACCAAATTACTGGCAACTTTAAAACGGAAATCAGAAGGACATTGTCCTAAGAAATCAAAAGTTTTCACAGCTCAAAATAAGGAAATGGTTTCTAAATGAAGCGCCTGAACACAGTTTTTTGCCACAAAAGTAAGGTAGGTACTTACTTTTATGGCAAAAAACTGTGGTCAGGAGCTTCATGTAGAAACTATTGATTACTTTTGATTTTAGTAACTAAAATAGCTACATACTTATATTATTTACTGCTACTATTTTTTTATATACTTTTATAGACTTTGAACTCTTTGCGCACTGTATATAGTTGCTCATAAAACAATTTGTTTTATTTTAGACCAGTTTCAGACTTTTTAGTTTTATTAATGAACGAATTCTCCAAATAAGTTATGTGGTAGGTACCTAAAAAAATAATTATTTTGTTATCAAAGTTACACTTATCTTTAATTTGTGCCAAAATAATAACATAAAAGTATTACGATATACAGGGTGTTTGGAAGGGAGCTGTACATACGCCTAGGGTAGAAACTAGGGATAGTCTGCTACCTACCCCCGCCCATTATATTGACCTTGGCCTCAAGGTTTTTTTTAATTTATTATTATTTTTTATTTGACTTTTTTATGATTTTTTGACTAAAACTACCTGTAGCTCAAAATCTATCCATGGGACCGGTCGGCTAATGGTCTTGTTTTAATCGTTAGAGTCTTAGGGTCCTGCAAAAAATTATTTTACACCAGAAAATTGTGGAGAAGAAAAGTTATGGGGCCTGAAGTACCGTAGTAAGGTAAAGAAATAATTTTAAGGGCAACTTTCTATGGGGTTTAAAAAAAACTAACAGGGTTGGAGTTCTTCTGATTTTTTTAAAACATCCTCAGTCCATGCCCTTTCTAACGATATGCTAAAAGTGTATTTATCACTTTTAGTTTTAAAGTTATTAATTAATTTCCGCAACTAGGGCACTTTTACCACCACGAGTCGACATTTGTAAGACAAATGTAATTTCAAATATTTTTATTGTTTTAGGCTTAGAGGATAACGACTATGCAAGAAGGGTGGAGTTTTGCCGCCACTTGCTCCATACGGACGTGGAAGATATTAATTTTTTACGGAGTATTCTCTGGACTGACGAGTCCAAGTTTGACAAGGAAGGAATTGTAAATTACCACAATCTCCATCACTGGGCACCCAGAGATCAAAACCCGAGAGTCAAGAGGCACAGAGGTTTTCAACGAAGGTTCTCCGTGAACGTATGGGCAGGCGTCATCGGTAATCGGTTGATAGGGCCGCACTTTTTGCCAGACAACCTAAACGGGCAAAACTACTTAGATTTCCTCGAAAACGATTTGCCTGATTTAGCGGAAGAAGTGTTTGACGAAGATCGGCCCATAGTCTTCCAGCACGACGGCTGTCCTGCTCATTGGAGCCTAGCAGTGAGGGAGCTTCTGGACAACTGCTTTCCTAATTCTTGGATTGGTCGGGGTGGGCCAATTCCCTGGCCCCCAAGGTCGCCTGACCTTACCCCACTCGACTTCTACGTCTGGGGAAGGGCGAAAGAGTTGGTGTACGCAGAAGAAGTACCAACAAGGGAGGTTCTAATTAACAGGATCCACGCCGCATTCGATACAATGCGCGAGGAACTGCTGCTTAGAACGGTGACCGTGGAGATGAGGAAGAGGTGCCGAGCATGTTTACAGGTCAATGGTCATCAATTTGAACAAAATTTGTAATTAATTAAAATTAGTAATTAATTAAAATTTGTAATTTAATGACATTAGTCATTACCAAATTTTTTGTTTCATTTGCCATCCTTTTACGATCGAACACATTTAATTTTCATTAGTTGAAATTTTTGCTTGAAGTGCCCTAGTTGCGGAAATTAATTAATAACTTTAAAACTAAAAGTGATAATTACACTTTTAGCATATCGTTAGAAAGGGCATGGACTGAGGATGTTTTAAAAAAATCAGAAGAACTCCAACCCTGTTAGTTTTTTTTTAAACCCCATAGAAAGTTGCCCTTAAAATTATTTCTTTACCTTACTACGGTACTTCAGGCCCCATAACTTTTCTTCTCCACAATTTTCTGGTGTAAAATAATTTTTTGCAGGACCCTAAGACTCTAACGATTAAAACAAGACCATTAGCCGACCGGTCCCATGGATAGATTTTGAGCTACAGGTAGTTTTAGTCAAAAAATCATAAAAAAGTCAAATAAAAAATAATAATAAATTAAAAAAAAACCTTGAGGCCAAGGTCAATATAATGGGCGGGGGTAGGTAGCAGACTATCCCTAGTTTCTACCCTAGGCGTATGTACAGCTCCCTTCCAAACACCCTGTATATATTTGGAATAGTCTATTTATTTATTTATATACACTTTATTGTACACCATAATAAACAAGAAAAAAGAAACTTTACATACAATGGGCGGCCTTATCGCATTCCGCGATCTCTTCCAGGCCTTCTATGTAGTAGCTTTCATTTCATACCCATATTGTTAAGATATTTTTTTTTAATAAAATATTGTTCAACCCCTTTTTTAGGGGGTGGAGCACCATGTTTACCACCAAATTATTATAGCCTATGTCACTCCCACAAATGAGACGAATCCAACGACACGTCATATGTCATAATCCGTCAAGCCGTTTGGGCTGTAGAGCGTTCTATAGAAATGGACATACATACATACAAACGTACATATATATATTATTACTAAGTAGTAATAGTTTTTAGATAATGCCAATCAAGTGTATGTCCAGTAACATTCAGATTTCAGATTTTCCATTTGTGAATTTCAACTGGAGTAACAGACAATTTTCAGACGTATACGGTATCCGGTGGCGACTGTAGGTTAACCGGGTGTTACCTACCGGTACATGTGAAATCTTTTATTCATCATATCGAGCCCTTCCTAGACCGTCCCGCAATCCGGTACCGACTCGGCTACGGCATCCTGATTTCCCGTGCGAAAGGGAATTGGAATGAACTGGGACGGACCAGTACACTCGGAAGTTGAAGCTTCTGCTTGAGTTTTCGCAATAAGATAAGAGAGGGTTTAAGGATTAATATAATTACCTATAATATTTAAAGTTTCTTGTTACAAGATTTTCATCTTAAGGCGCAGATAAGGCACTCAGGGGGAGTAGCTGCTTTTAAAATGAGAATCACGTCTAAACGGCTAATCGTATTTTTTTGGAAAAATATACGTTTCATTAGACCATTTTCTTAATATTTTGGTCTAAGAACATTTTGAGTTTTATTCGTACACGGAAAATCACAATCGCACCAAAACCGCCGCCGGAATTGTCACCATCTTAAAGACAATTTAACTATCTGTATTTTGATCTAAGGATTTTTTTTAGGGTTCTATACCCAAAAGGTAAAAACGGGACCCTATTACTAAGACTCCACAGTCCGTATGTCTGTCTCTCTGTCACCAGGCTGTATCTTATGAACCGTGATTGGTCGACAGCTAAAATTTTCACAGATGATGTTTTTCTCTTACCACTATAACAAAAAATACTAAAACAGAATAAAATGAATATTTAAGTGGGGCTCAGAAACTACAAACGTGATTTTTTTGCCGTTTTTTGCAATAATGGTACGGAACCCTTCGTCCGCGAGTCCGACTCGCACGTGGCCGGTGTTTTTTTTTATAATAATAAGGAAAGTACAAAAATCTACTGAATTTTGGATCGCGCGGGTGTGAAACGAGTTTGCGTTTTGTTAATTTAGTATTTTAGATACTTAGACTTTTGCAAAACAAGCATAATGAAGTAACAAATACACCAGTGTTGCTTCTTTATGCCCGTTTTCAAGAACACTAGGAAACACCAAAATGAATGCCTAAATGAGAACTTACCTATTATTGCTACTTACATTGCTTTAGGCGTACGTACGCGTATGCGTATTTTGTATTCAACAAACTGTTCAGTCGAGTTGTGTACCTACTCCTCGTGAAATCCACACATCTAAACCCGTTTAGTCGATGGAGGTGCGTAAACAATCGATGCAATCGATCGTCGATTTTTTATGTCACGTGTTTAAGGTACCTTTAATAACTCGTTTTTGACTTTAACTTTCTAAAATAAAGTTATTTATCGCTTTGTAGTGTTTTGTTTTGGAAGACGGTTTAATTTTTTTGTTAAAAGTTTTTATTTTTCTCGTTTTGGTATCATATATTACCATAAAATCATTTATAGCTAGAGAGCTTCTCATAACAATTCTAACAATCTTACACACGACTGGAATACATTGTCTATTACGGAGTTCCGGTGCCTACCGGTGGCTTCATCACCAGATCAGATCGATGGTGCTCTTTTCATTAGAAGGATTTATTTAAATTTGCTTCATCACAGTCATTAAACTATTCGAGATATCCTATACCCAATACATACATTCATATCATTGAGTAGTGCCAGACCATCTGTGGTCTTCTTCATAAGTTCTACTTCATGAAATATTATTATCTTGATGCAAATGCTTGCCATGTTGATGAAACTACCAAAATGCTAAAATGTATGCCTATAAAATTTGAGGAGTTACCTCGACTTCCACGGGATTTCCCCATCAGATCCTGATTTTGTGACAATGGGAATATTTCGAGAGAATACCATTTCCAACAAAAAAAAATATTCAAAATCGGTCCATAATTGACTGAGTAATCGCGTAACAAACATACAAAAAAAAACATACAGTCGAATTGAGAACCTCCTCCTTTTTTGAAGTCTGTTAAAAAGGAGATTAAGGAGAGGTATTTTCCAGCCATGACGACAAGAGACGTGGTGCCCATTCTTATTCAAATGCTAATGCGAGACTGATCAGTCGCGGATCGACTTTTTAGTCAATAGATCGCACTAAAAATTGAGCGTTTGATCGATAGTTGTCCAACTTTTTAATCAAAAGCAAATCGATTCAGCTTTTTGATTTTTGTCGAACAACTATCGAGTCGATAGTATGTGCAGGTTCCATGATCTCAATATATTTCTATAAACTTTTGACACACAACTAAACAGTTATTCGACTAAACGTTGTGAGTATCCGCTAGGCCTTATTTTGTCGACGTCAGCGTCGTCTGAGCCATGCTTGAAAACCACGCCAAGAGTTAATCTTGTCGGTCAGGGGACTGCGATTTTCTGTGGCCAAAGAATCAGCACTAAGCTGCTATCATTATTGCCAGCTTTTCCCACTGACAACGATGTGGTCGAATTTTTTGATGCCCAAAGAAAAAAAACCTTTACGAATAATTTTATGATTTGTTTTGATGTTCCTGTGTCATTAGACTTATATCAATCAAAGACGAGCAGCCTATGGTTGCCAACTATACTGTTAAAAACAGTATTATACTGTTTTTCGCTAAATTATACTTTTTACTGTTGAACAAAAATAAAGTATACAAAATACTGTTTTCAGCATCAAAATGCCTATCAGTATTCACAATAGGCGTTTCAGATCGAATCTGCTAATGTCAAATATTCAAGATTGACACTTTCTGATACTGACACACAGGGTGTGCGTGCGCAGACATAGCCTTTTCGTGTTGTATCGTCCTTGTTCTTCAAATATGTTTTTTTTTTTTGATAGTTTGTTTAAGTCAACTTAAATTAAAGTAATTGATATGCATGTATGTGTACTAATATTTAAGTCAACTTAAATAATATGTGAATATATTAAGATTGTAAAATTGTCTCATATCTACTTTATGTTCCTGCTGCCTCAGCATTTACAGAAAGAGTTTTTTTTTTCTGTAATGAATGCAAAGTGGCGGGCAGAAAGAAATTTTTCTTTCTCATTTATTTTAACTTTAGTTTAGATCGCGGCGAGGCCTATTGAGACTTTAAAAAATGCTAAATTGATAAGTTGTGCGAGAAACACTAAAAAAATATGTCTTTAAAATATTAAAAAAATAAAATACTGTTAATTTTTCTAAAATACTGTTTATTTTCCTTCTCAGACCTAAATACACTTTATTTCTTGTAAAAAAAAGTTGGCAACCCTAGAGTAGCCTCATTCTCACTTAGAAATAGAACCACCTTCTTACATTTATTTGATAAACGGAAAGGAAATTTATTTATTTATCTAATTAAGAAACGCTCTATTTACTAAGCAAAGCACGATTCTGAAGGGATGTTTTCACTAAATAAGATGAAAAAGAAAATCTTCGAGCATTTTAATGATTTTGTTTCAGAGGTCCCGCTTTTGTTCATGTACCGCGGGTCTCTTTTTTATAAATGAATCTGTATTCTATGGAGTTTTAAAAATTCTATTTTTGCGCGGTCCCCGAGCAGCCGACCAACCTACTCGTTTATTTCCAATTTCCATGCATCAGTAGATACCTATAGCAAACTTTTCTTTTTGTTAGTATAAGTAGGTTAAGTTAACAACAAGAGTCGACTAATACTTCGGTGTTTCTAATTCTTGAACAGAAGTAAAATTTAAACAAATTAGCAATTAACTGCGATCTCCTCAATTTTCTCAGAGTTGAGGTCCTTACCTTCTAAGGGCTCTGTAGATAAATTATATTTATATATAATATCGAAACAATGGCGTACCTAGGAACATTGAAAGCCTTTAAATTTAGGTAGGTAGATTTTATTAATATGGAGCATTTATTCTGACTACGTTCAATATTTCACCTTCGAATGTATTAGAATTTCAAACTAATAGATGTTTGTATCGATATGAAACGGGAGCATTATTAATTTACACAGAACTAAAGGTTATCTCTCGCGATATAAATGCGTATTACAAGTCATGGCTAAGCAGATATCTTTACCTCGACATACGCATAGCCAGTACAAGTAACTAGTAGATACTGTGTCGTACTCTAGATTACACTTCAGTGAGAATTTACAATAACAATGTTTAACTTCTCGATTTTTTACCTCTTTTGTTTTACTATTGTAGTAGTAAGTGCTCGACATGCCTTCATCATGGATGAACGCTTAGTATGCAGTGTCAAAAAGTCGTGTTTCGAATGTTTAAAGTTGCCTCAATGTTCATGGTGCCCAACGGAAAACAAATGCTTCTCAAAGACCCTGCCGAAGTTTGGAGATTTCTGCTCCAATAACACCATTCTTCATATAGATTACGGATGTGAGTTTTAACATATATATTTGATTATAATTATTCTAGTAAATTTTGCGATGAACCTGAACCTATACTTATTAAAATAGGTACCTGTACTAAGCTAAATATTTTAGTAAATATCTAGATAGTTCCTTGCTTTCACAAGAGAAAACTTGGCATGAAATGATGTAGCTTACCTGTAATATCCGTAACACTGTTACAGTGAGTTACGAGGAGAATTCAGAGTGTTCCTGCAACAAAGGCGATGTGGGGCGAAGCTGCTACCCGCCAGGCGTCACTAAAGGCCTACAGTGCTCCGGCCGAGGCACCTGCGTGTGTGGCCAGTGCTTCTGCAATAACCCCGATTCTAATGCACCGACCAAGGTAATGCGAGATGGATGGAATCACGAACTATGCTCTATTTACTTAATGTAACTACTATTTAATAATATTACCTGCCTACGAATTCTAAATTGTGTGTGTTCAATGTACAAAAGGCCTCAAAAACTGCATTGAAACAAAACTTTGTAAAATTCAATGTGTCCACAAAATGTCAGACTTTCCTAATTTTATTTAAAACCAAGGTGTGTTTGCTTCTTACAGATGGTGATGGGGGAGTACTGCGAATTTGACAACTTCTCCTGTAATGACCCCAAATGCAATGAAGGACCATATTCTTTGACCAACCCAAAAAGCATGGAGAACTCTTCTAAACCTACCGATATTGATTTACCAGCCTCATAGCGCAAAAACCAAACTAAATAACAAATTAAAATTAAATAAATTTTCAATAGTAACTTAGGTAATTTGGAAGATACCTACGTTAGATTATAGGACTAGGTATAGATTGTTTTTATTGTATCTGTGGATAATTTTAGAATTCGTAATCATAACTAGGTACCTAATCGTGTTTAAGTTATTCAGTCACAATATTGTAGGCTTCGATTGCGAAATACGGTAATCATAATTAAAGGTCTGTACATAGTTATGAATATCAGTATAATGACTGTGTGATTTACAAATAATAGTGTAAATAAATGGCAACAAGTAAACTGTGATTTCTAACCTTAACCAGGCCCTCATATGATATAAAACAAGCTATCTCGACTACGTACGTAAGTCAAGATTTCTGTGTTGAGTGAAAAGTTCGCAGAATTTCTTTATAGCTAGCTATGCTTAGTTATGTTATGAAGAATGCTCGGGTGGGTAGCAGTGAACCGCGGCGGAGGCAATGAGGTTTTCAGAGAAGCGTTGGAGCGAAGAAGCCGCGGCTCAATTAAGAAATTGATATGAGCCCGGCGTCTGTCGCGGATGGCTCATCGTTCTCAAGTGCTGCCCGTTATGGTTACGCGAAATTAGATTTCAACGAGTCTATTTTCTCTCCCACAACGAGTTCACCTTTTATTTTCTCGATATTTATTGAACGCCTGCCTTAGATGTCGGTCGCCGGAGACTCGCTCGCCATAGTTCGTATGTGCTGCGTTTTTAATTGAAACGTCATAATAATACGCGGATTAATTGCTGATTACAAACACAATCGGTTTTCTGACACAAAGATCAACAATCAATGATCATAGCCTTGTAGTACGTTACATTGATACAATAGTTGCTACCGAAGGTCGATTTTGATGATGTTTTTTTTAAGGTAAGTAGATATTGGTCATCTCTGTGAATTGGCTACAAATAAAGCAAATGACAATTGATCTAGTATGCAATTAAACTTGTTCGTCCATAATGTATTTAATATTTCACCATCGGAATAATTCTAACACACTACAAACATGTAATAATATATCGCCACTCAGTGCATACTTAATCACTGTTAGATGTTCAACCTAACAATGAATAGTCCCTTTATAAAAAACATCGAACCTGAATAAACGCTGTAAATAAGGTACCTTTACATCATAGACTATGATTTCGATCTAGTCTCTATCTTTCATCTGGTACAATTTAGGTCATTCGCCACAAATGGTTTTTCTTCTCGAACAGTTGCGATTGAACGCAGTCGGGACGGATGGCACAATAAGTTCAATAAGACGTCGACCATCGAACACAATTTGCTTTTAAAATAAAATTGTAACTTTGCAAACAAAACGGATTTACGGATGTTACCAAATGTGAACTTCGTACTAACAAACGAATATGATGCTGGAGACATTACTAGACATAGTTTGTAAAAGAATTTGACCATACGACCACTAAGTGAAAGTCAAGTCTTGCTTTCATAAATAAGTTTTGGGTAAACGGCAAAAGATACTCAATGCCTTATAAATACGTCCTTAATAAAATAAAACTGTCACCACCGTAACCGAATTTGTGCTCAATAATTGTGGCGGAATGCGGCCCTCGAGGAGCTCGGAGGAGATTCGATTATGGAAGGAGCGCTTAAATTGTTTTAGTGTCGATCAGCATCATATACAAGACGCTGGGCATCACGTACCGCAAGTAAATTACACTACGTCCTGTTTATGGAGATATTTGAAATTAATTATGTGCAGGTCCTAGACAAGTACCTACTGCATGATATTACTGACTAAATTCAGTAGTGGCACAAAAGAAACTTGAAACAATCTATTTATAACTAAGACATCCAGTTTTTTTACCACTACTGATTTCGGTGCAGTCAATCTACAAGTGGTCATACCATCCAGCTGTGAACGTCTACATAAGTACCGCGTTGCAAGACATATATTTTATAATAAGTAGATCTTATAGGAAATATATAGTTTTCTAAATATCCATTTTGAAGGTTTATACCGTCACGAAGATCTGAGCGGTTCTTCAAATCTATCGATCGTCATTTAGTTGTCTTTTATATTATTTAATATAAAAAAAAACTTTTTACAAAAACATACTACCGACTTCCAAATAAAAAAAAAACTACAAAGTGAAAATAACTTTATTTTTGGAAGTCGGTGTCTTTCGTAGGTACCAATTTATTGCGTTATGGACACCGACTTCCAAAAATAAAGTTATTTTTCAATTTGTAGTTTTTTATTTGGAAGTCGGTAGTATTTTTTTGTAAAAAGTTTATTTTTTATTTTTCCTTTTTTGTTGTACCTACCTAATAGGCAAGTTGTTTAGTAAGGTACCTATAACACCAGAAGAGATTACCCGAATATCATGAAACTTGAACATAACAGGTGAAATGAGAGATCTGCGTATCCCTTAAGAGCGTACTGGCGTGATGTTATGTTATGAAATGGTATAAACAAAAAGTCGGTTAATAAACGGACATGCGATTGCAGCAATCCCGAGAGATTTGCCGTTATTTAATGAAGAGTTCTGTTGTATATCTTCGAAGGATTTCATCAGATATTCACCAAATTACAATGGGACCAATTTCGGAATATACTCTTTCAAACAAAAAAGAATTTTCAAAATCGGTCTACAATTGACGGAGATATCGGTGAAAATACATAAAAAAAATCGGTTGTCTGTAAAGTCGGTTTACTGACGATAGTTGAACGTGACAACGTCATAAGAAAATACTGATGGAATGGTTGCATTTTTTAAAAGAAAATTTTAATTTTATTTGTTTGATAGATATTTTGTATGGATATAGAGAAGGAGGTAAATGGAAATCACAATTGAATTGATCAAGTTACATTTATTTGTACGCATAAATACAATTATGTCATTTTTTTTTACAATGTACATAGTTTTTACAAGTATCACTGAACAATATATCACTGAACATATATTTAATATCGAAAGAATCATTACCTTTATCGCCGCAATTATCGTTGCTATAAACAATTGACACCACATTCACTTTTCACTGCACTTCATACTTGACGAAAACATGTAAATGTATTATTGTATAGCAGCTGTCCACGCGGACTCAAGTAGGAGAGACAGATGTCGAACGCTGCCGAACGCGGAGGCAGATTGTGCCTCTTTGTCGCTCGTTCCGCGCTCTCGCTTGCACTTCAAGCCTTAAATGGAACGCCTCAGAGCGAGGTAACGCCGCATGAGTCATGTTTTTTCGTGCGTGCAGCCGGCTCCATCGAATTATAAGACGTTGTCACGTCAAAAATACATAATGTCCAACATAGAACCTCCTCCTTCTTGGAAGTCGGTTAAAAATTACCGTTTACGGCGGCGGAGCACTTGGGTATGGAAATTACAGATCATAAACATATCTTAAACATGAGTATAATGTTTCATCTAGCTAGAAGATCAATTTATTGAAATAAAGATAGTGATTATTCTCAATTATTATGTTGAACATTATTTCAATGTCACAAGTTTGTAAGCATGTTGTCAATTATTATTTTAAATTTTAATTCAACATATTTTATCACATATTTTGTAACGGAAATGCAAAATTATTTCAAGATAAATTGTTTATCACAAAATAAATAACAAGGTATTCATCCAAAACCCAAAAAACGTGACTTTCTACCGACCGCTACGGATCTGCTACGGCGTAGCACGTAGCAAGGTGCTTCAGAACTTTACACCTAAATAAAGAACCTAAAGCCTTTTTTGGGGTCTTGAATATTATTTCATTGATTGCACTATGTATTGGTCAAAAATAAAATAGATTAGTAAGTAACTTACAATAATTTAAACGCCTACGGTGTAGCAAGCACGTAGCATGTCGTAGCAGGGGACTCTAAATACGAGTACAACAGGAATAACTTGAATTTTCTAAATTCCTATAGCGCATCAATGATCACTAGAGCAAATAAAATTTTAAAGTTAGACTTCTAACAGACTGAATAGGTTAAATATCTGAAAACGAATTTTAGTATTGAATAATTCGCGTGGAAACGTGATCGGACTTTTGAGCACGGAATAAGATGTCATTGGAGGCGGGCGGTGGATATATATTGCACAATAGGAGCCGAGATCACACATAATAATATGGCATTGGTATTCTGGAGTGGGGAAGAATGCGCGTTCCCCGGCGAGGCGGCGACTGCTCGGCGTGCCGCGCGCCCTCTCGCCGCGTGCTAGCGTCACCGGCGTGGCGACCGGGGCCTAGGACCCCGCAGCCCACCACCCTTCATTTCCTAATTGTTTTATTCGCGAATCTATTTACAAAACTTTTGAACTAGTTTATCAATGTCTCCGTCAAATTGGTTTCCTTACACATGTGAACTGAAATAATAGGACCGTCACGAAATAAGTGTAAGTACACGTGGTTTTCAGGGTTCCGTGTACAGTTTTCATTCGTTATAGAAATTGATTTACGATTGAGTTTGGTAACCTGTATAATTATTTGGAAAAGTCAGACAATACGGTGGGCGCAGTGGTTGAACGATCGGCTGCTGCACTGCGTTTCGCGGTTTCGATTCCCGCAAGGAACAAGTTGTAAGGCCTACAAATTGTTATTCCGGGTCGACTGTTTGTTTATGTAAGTTAATATATATACACGATATATGAGAAGTTCCTATTGTGGGTGTAAAAAAGAGAAAAAAAATGGAAAAGAATAAGTAGTTTAATTTTTATTACTATGTTGAAGAATAATTGATCAGCACTTAACATGTTACGAGTTTGAAATTTATGGGAACTGACGTGTTATCATATTATGCAGAATAATGGCTCTCTCTTCTGAGTTGGCGAGTCATTAAAAAGAGACAAATTAATTGGTTTTATGAAAATTTAGAGAAACAATTGAAGCTGCGTTCCTGAGTCATCTTTGTTCGTTCCCCGCTCATAATCATATTAAAGTGTCACCTCAGAAGCCAGAAGTAGAAACAAGTGTCAATCTCAGGGCTCAATCCTGAGGAATATTTAGAAGGGAGGGATGAACCTTGAATATTCATGTGGCCACTCTTGCCTCTTGAGCGACAACGAGTTCTCTTTCACCCATTTGGCTCGATTTAAATTATTTATAACAAACCGTGTGGGCCCGGCGTCGCGGCTTCTCCTCTATAATTTGGTAAGCGCTTGTACGAAGCAGCCGACATACGAGGCACGTAGGGAAATATCCTTTATACAACTGAACATTCTATTAATACATGTTGAATAGGTAATTTTGTTTTAATAACGGCGCCTTCTACAGTAAATATTCAGACGCAAATGAAAGACTTCAAAGAAACATTTTTTGAAAACCATGCATTACCGTTGTTTTAACGCGCATCTTATACAGGCTGAGTTTTCCAAGTGGGCGTGGATAACCAAATAATAAAGAATGAGATAATATAGATGACAAGTCCCTTCATACATTTTGCTTTCCATTACTAGCACTATGCAATGTCGCTTCAACCAATTTGCCGTTTGTCATTATTATCTTGTATCAATAAGATATATCAAAGATCAACAACCATGTTTTAGAAAATCCTTTAGAAACATGAGTCATCTTGCCTGTATCGTTGACAAGATCCAATTGGTATTTAAACAAAATAGTCTATTCCTAATTATCATTAAGTAAAGTCGAGTAAGTGGGCGCACGGTTGGCGCAGTGGTTGAGCGATTGACTGCTGCGCTGCGTGTCGCGGGTTCGATTCCCGCACGGAACAAATATTTGTATGACCTACAGATAGTTGTTCCGGCTCTGGGTTTTGTTTGTGAGTTTAAATGTTTGTAAACGCACCCACATTACAGGAAGAAATTCCTAGTGTGGGGCAACGTCTTTTTAAAAAAAAAGAAAAAGAATCATTTTGCTTTATACTGCATAAGCAATGTACCTCTCTCAGGTCTCTTAAACCATTTTGCGTCCTGCTGATTAGTGACAATGTTGGAAGTTGAATCATCTAAAAATAAGGTGACACAGATAAGCGTCAATTATCTTGGAACTCAAAAATTTCTTTTTTATTTAGAACTATACCAAAATATAAAGAAATTGTTTCGCATCAAAGATCCCCGATCCCCATTAAAGTTAGAGCAGTAATTTTTTGATAACGTTTTTTTTTCCAAATTTTGAACCTTTAAATGGCTATCCCCTGTAAAGTTCGTAAAATGTCGCTGCCAACAAATAGCCTTTTTTCTCTACTACTTTACTCGGTATTATTACACCTTACGGTAGTGTCACTAATAAGGATCAAATTCTGGGACGTAATGTGTAGTGTCCAACGGTGGCCGGTGGTGTAACCATGGGATGCGCTCACGCATGCTAGGTAACTTTTTCGGATATAGGTCACCGAGGCACTGAGCCGCGGCTCTGCATTGGGTGGCGTGGGCCATTTTCACCTTTCGACCTTTCTATGCGGATCGCCATAGTCCTGCAAGTTTCTGGGGATGGCAAGGATACAGCTTTAGTCGGGTCGGTTTGATACAATCAGTGGAAATGCAACACGTTTTATTAAGAGCTGTTTCCAATAGGTAGGAGTGGGTGGAGCGGCTCTGTGCTGGACATGCATATTAACCAGCGGAAAAGCAAAACTCGCGCTTCGCGAGTTCGCGGGCATTGGGAGAAGACTTGGACTTCCATCTAGTGGATATAAGGCGGCGTTGTAGGTTTTCCTTACTGTGCACCTTCATTTTAACATTCTCGCAGAACTTCATCCTATAGCTTAGAGACCTATCCAATTTAATGCCCATATATTTTGGATGGGGGCTGTGGATGATTGGCACCCCCTGCCACGAGATTTTGAGAGTTCGTGTCGCTTGTCTGTTACGAAGGTCAAAGGCGCACGCCTGAATTTTAAGAGGATTAGGTTTGAGAGCGTTCTCAGCATAATAACTACTAAAATCGGAAAGCTTGACCTCTTCTCAAATCAGTGGTTGCAGGTGGAAGAGCAGCGGTCGTCCAGTGGTAATGGCCGCGACTTACGTGTAGTAGGTCGTGGGTTCGAACCCTGGCAGGCGCTTTACTTTGTGTAAATTATTTTATCACCACTGCTCTCAAAACAGTGAGGAAACTGGCATGTCATAGAACCAAAACTTCGAAGAAAAGTGATATCTACAAACCCGCACTGGGGCCGCGTGGTGGATTACGGCCCATTCCCTCTCACAGAGCAGGCCTGTGTCCCAGCAGTGGTAACATTAAAAAAATATATTAAAAAATAACAAAAAACCCGATAGCTTAAAAAGCGAACTAAAAAGACGTAAACAAGATGGGATTGGCAGAAAGAAAAAATTTGGGTCCCCACAATAAGGCTCCCAAAATCCGCCATTTTTCTATTTTCCAATTTTAATGTACCCAGTGAAACTCGCAGGGTTAAGACGAATCGATTGACGTAAGAATCATCGGCTAACGCGTTTGGTCTATAGAACGCTAGATAGGAACAAACATACATACATAGTCTGATAAACACATTACCCTCCTTCGGCAGTCGGGTAAAAAGGCTTCTGACGATGATGATGATGAGGAGTTCTCTTCTCACTTCATACTTGAGTGATAGGATTCAGAGCGTTGACGTTATACGTTTGGGCGTCCCGCAGGGCTCGATTCTTGGTCCTTTCTTGTTTCTTATTTATATTAATGACTTGCCCTACCTCATAAAGGATAACCATGATATAGTGTTGTTTGCGGATGACACTTCACTTTTGTTTAAACTTAAACGTCAGCAGCTGGTTACTGACGATGTAAATAGCGCGATCTCAAAAGTAGTTCACTGGTTCAATGTTAATAATTTACTACTTAATGGAAAAAAAACCAAATGTATTAAGTTTACCCTACCTCACGTTAGGCAGGTGAAAACTGATGTGTTGGTAAAGGGCGAAGAATTGAATCCTGAAAATAGCACAGTATTCTTAGGCTTAACTTTGGATGCTAAGCTTCAGTGGGGCCCACATATAGATAAATTGTCGAAAAAGCTAAGCTCCGCAGCATATGCTGTTAGGAAAATTCGTAATTTAACTGACATAGAGACAGCACGTTTAGTATATTTTAGCTATTTTCATAGTGTAATGTCGTACGGTATTCTGTTGTGGGGGAATGCCGCCGACATCCAGACTATCTTTGTTTTGCAGAAAAGAGCTGTTCGATCGATTTATAAATTAAGCCCGAGACACTCTCTCAGAGATAAATTTAAGGAGATTAATGTAATGACTGTGCCTTCTCAGTATATTTATGAAAATCTTTTATATGCCCATAAAAATATAAAATTGTTTAAAAAATACAGTGATATCCATAACATAAATACTAGAAACAAACACAAATTTGTAGTACCTGCAACAAGGCTCAAGAAAATAGGTGGCTCGTTTAGATGTCAATGTGTACACTTTTATAATAAGCTTCCAAGCCACGTACAAGATCTAAGTGTTAATAAATTTAAAACATTCATTAAACGTAAGTTGTGCCAGAATGCGTTTTATACAATAAAAGATTACGTTGAGGACAAACAGGCTTGGGATTGAGCTGCTCCAATTAATTTGATTTTTTTTATATATTTTGCAACGTGAATTTTGTTTTTTTTGTTGTTTTCTTGCAATGACAAGAATATTTCCTTTTTAAAGTATTATATTATTTTATTTTAAGTTTATTTTAATTGTTGTGAATGTGAAGACTATGTGGATTCAATTTTTGTTTGTTTTTAATTTTAATTTATCCAAATTAGTTTTAATCATGGTCTGGCAGTTTGAGTAGTTTATGCGGCCTACCCGAATGTCCTTTCTTTGGTATTGTTCGTCGAATCGTTGAGCTCCTTAATTTCTGAGTTGAGCTGCACGGTTATTGACAAATGCGTGCACTGACTGGACAGGTCCACTCAATCTGGCTGGTTCTTTCCTCAAAAGACCATTTCAGACTTCAGTCTACATGGTCTTCACATGATCTAATAAAGATTTTGTCTGGACCTTAAAAGAGACTGTGACCTCTGAGTTTGTTTCGGCCTTTCTTCTCAGAGTAGTCAGATAGGAAACGCCGAATTCATCTAGTTTTAAAAATATGATCGACATGTAAAAGTGTTTGTACAAACCTACTTACAGAAATAAAGTCATTTATCATTTATCATTATCATTTATCACTGACAGTTTGGGGCGACCCCGAGTTAGCCGCGAAGTTTGCCGAACAAATTGCAATTATAGAAACTTATATTTTTCAGGTATTCCAACATCAGTTGCCTTGCTAAATCTAACTTTTTTTACACCAATAGATTGATTTCTTTTTTATACAGCCCTTTCTTTACGTTTCTAAAGACAGGTAGTTTTTTTACTAGATTCATGTCCTTGTTTTTGAGAGTATACATGCATTATTCAAATATATCTTACAAATTGGAACAGACCAATCTTTTTGAAAAGCTTGAGATTCGACCAGTACTTCATTGCCGATGAGCCTCTTGGCCCGTCTTTCGATCGACTCAAGTGCATCCAGCTGGTACTTGGCAGATCCGTCCCAGAGATGAGAGCAGTACTCCATGCATGATCGAACTTGCGCTTGATACAAGTTTAGCAACTATTCTGGCGTGAAGTACCGTCTCACCATCAAGAGGATCCACAATTTTTTGGCAGCAAGCTGAGCTTTTGCCTCAATGAACGGACCAAAATTGAACGTCGATGTCAACGTAATGCCAAGAATCTCAAGATGGTCAGTTATCGGCACGGTCACACCTCGGAAAGAAGGAGCTGGGTGGAATTGGCTCCTTTTAGCGGAAAAAAGACACGCCTGGGTTTTAGCCCAGCGTTGAACCTGACCAGATTGGCATCGCCCCATTCGGAGACTGCCTTCAAGGACAGATTTAAGCACCCAACTATGGCGTCCCGAAGAGACCGGATCTGAGGTCCAGTAGCGCGCGTGTCGGACACGTATCTCTCAGCAACAGTTCTATCGTCCGCATACCCAAAGGTTTTTAGCAAGTCATTTATGTGCAGCAAGAACAATTTTGCTGAGAGTACGGACCCCTGAGGGACCCCGGCATTAATACCCAGTAGGTTAGAAGAGCGGCCATCAATAACCACTTGAATGGACCGGTCCCTCAGGAAGTCTGCAATCCAATCGCACAGACAACTGGGCAGACCGAATGATGGAAGCTTATCAATAAGGCTTTCATGCCAGACCCTATCAAATGCCTTCGAGATGTCGAGGGAGACGGCAAGCGCTTCCCCGTGCTTCTCGATGGCCTCACTCCAGATGTGTATGGCATACCCTAGAAGATCCCCAGTTGATCGATTTTGGCGGAAGCCTTATTGGCGGTCACTGAGGATGTCGTTAGCTTCTAGGTATGCCAGGAGCTTGGAGTTGAGCACTCGTTCCATACTCTTGCAGAGGATGGACGTTATTGATATGGGTCTGTAGTTGGCCGGGTCTGCCCGACTGCCCTTCTTGGGCACAGGCTGAACGATAGCTTGCTTCCAAGCATTCGGCACTTTTCCCGTCTCATACGAAAGGCGAAACAGGCGTGTCAGGATCGGAGACAGTTCAGGCGCACAGGTTCTGAGAACAATTGCCGGAATCCCGTCGGGGCCGCCAGCTTTGTTCACGTCAAGGTTGCGCAGCACCCTACGAACGTCCTTTTGATGGATGCGAATGTCTGACATACTCGTCTCGCATCCATCAGGAGAAGGAGGGGGCCGCGCGTCACCAGAATCGAGACGTGAAGATTCCGCAAAAAGAGAGACAAATAAGTAAGCTTTCTCCTCAGCGGAGTGGGCCAGTGACCCGTCGGGCCTCAGCAGTGGTGGTAGTGAGGGACGGCAGAAGTTCGATTCAACCGACTTAGCCAGGGACCAAAACGATTTACTACCCGCTGGGTAAGAAGCAAGTTTGGTCCCAATACGGCTTATGTGGTCAAACCGAGATCGTCGCATCACCTTCTTGCAGGACTTGGTAGCCCTATTATAGGCTCTCTTCCGCTGACCCACGTCGCTTGCTTTGCGCGCCCGACTGTCGACCCATGCCAGGTACGCCTCGTGTTTAAGCGTGTTGGCGCACTTGCACTCGGCGCCAAACCATGGCCGATCAACGCTAGACATTCCTACGTCAGAGAACGGAATGTAGTACTCCATTCTCCGACGCAACACATCCGACACGGCGTCCTCGCACGACGAAGGATCTGCCGAAAAGAAGCAAGTAGGCTGCCAAGGATAAGATGCGAAAAAAGAACGCATCCCATCCCAATCCGCTGACTTGTACCGCCAAACCCGCCGAGAGCCTCTTGGGCTTTATAGTAATGTATTATTATATCTCAAATTCGTAAAAAACTTCACTTTTTACTCAAAAGTGACGTCGGAAGCTGAACTTTGATGCGGTTTTTCTTTGTTATTTTTATTAATTTGTTAAAGCAAAAAATACGTGTTAAATATTATTTGATAATCCCACTGATGGACTTAATTATCATTTTTCTACCCAGAAATCATCCCTATTAAGACGTCATAGAGCTCTTAATCACTGAATGCTCCTTTTTCTTTTGTTGTACTTACCTAAAATAAAAAAGGATAACCCTTAAAATGAATAATAAAATGCAAAGTTGGTACCTACTTCATGTCATTCCGTTGCCGCGGAAGCAAGCTACCTACCTACATTTAATTATACAAGGAATTGTAAGGTTTTGATTGATTTGGAATATTCGTGAATATCGTGAAATTCGCTATACAATGCGACATCGACCACACAATGCGACCACTTAGAATCAAGAAGTTACCGCGGTCGGAGCGGAGTCTGTCCCGATCATAGCTATTGTTATTACTACAAATACGAAGTAAGTGTTCAAGGACAAGTGGCAAATAACGTCTCTGAGCACATGATGCGATTCCTCGCTCAGTCAAATTGCCATATTTATCGATGCCATTTAGTATCTAGGCAAACTATTAGATGGCGCTAAAAAACTGCAGTCTCGGGCTATTAATGAGTCACTGGTGCTACGCCTGTTAAAAATATGGAGAATGAAAAAATAGCCCGACTTAAGGAGGTGACATTTGTTTGTATGGGATTGGGTATCTGTACTATAGTATTATATTATCTGTGGTTGTACGAATAGTTTAGCATAGAAATACTGGCTGATTTCTAAATTAAAAAATATAATATCGTGTCTCAGTATTTTATTACATTACATTATTACTTTTTTTTTTTTTTTTAATATCAAACTGTTTTTTATTCAATTATATCATTAAAATTTACATAGTATATAATACTTAATTAACAATAACTACCTATATATACACTTAAATAAAGATAAAATACCACGAACACGTATAAAAGGGCAGGGGTCATAGGGCGTCAAAAAATTCGTCCACATCGCTGTCAACGTGAAAAGTGCCCAGAACGCTGGCAGCATTGCCACGTTGGATGGCAATGCTGATTCTCTGGCCAAGGAAAAGCCCAGCCCTCTGGTCACGTGAAGAGTCGACTAACCGCTTGCTTACATCTCGAAATACTCGAAGAGCACTCGGACCCCATGGACCTAATGTTTCAACCCCAAACGGCTCAAATATATAACTTCCAATAAGGTTGTTGTATTTGCGCCGTTTGAGGTTTTCGGCACTAGCAGCAGCTGCCCCAGCACAGCCCGCCGTGCTAAGAAGATGGGATGGCGCAAGGGTGTCGACACATGTTGCATCCCACACCAAAGGCCTACCCACCTTCCATGGCATTATGGTCATCCCGTCTGGTCTCTTCCCATCGTCGCGCGCCAAGCCATTGGGTTCTAAAACAGCTGGCACACCGGCGGTGACAAGAGCTCGACGTATGATGTCATTAATGCTGGCGTGCCGTGCTAACCGACCAGCGCTCCTACTGCAGGATAGGCCATGGTGTCCGAGGCGGTCGACTGCTTCACCACATTGACAACGATGTGGAGCTCCGCTGGGAGCGCCCAAACGCAGACATGTAGCGATCCGGAAAGTGTTGTCACTCAACATAGTTCCTATGTTGGGTGACGGTAGTGCCTGTAGCCAGAGGCCTGACTCCCATTCTCCCACAGCCAGCAGGCGGGCACGCTCAGCAGTATTGGTGGACGTATCTATAAGTTTATTCCGTACCAACCTGCAGAGCGGCTCATCCCACTGTCTCTGGGAAAACGGGGTCTTGGGCAACGCTGTATTCGGGCAAGCCACTTTCCAGGCATTCACTGCATCGGTCGAGTACGGCACTTCACAGTTAACCAGTGATGGCAACAGGATTTTTCTGGTTAACTTTTCAGTGCTGTGGACCGAAGACAGGAACGCCGGTAGGCTTAAACTAGAAATTTGGCGGATGCCGAGCCCACCGAAGCGAATGGGTAGACTGGCTTGCAGCCATGCTCGGTCATCCAGGGCCACATTAAGGATAGATGATAGCGTGCAACGAATAATCTGGTCAATTTTGTCCAAGAGAATTTGTGAATGCTTCCATAATGGCGAAGCGCGAAGAAAGTACATGAAATTTGGACCAAAACAACAATAACGAATGAGGGTGATAGCCGAATGTACATTAATTTTAGAGAGTCTGTCCGAAATATCGTTGAAATGTGTTATTTTGGCGTCAATGAATGGAGAAAAACTATCTTCCAAAATTGGGGAACTTAGGAGGTGCAGTGAACTTCTTTCTGCAATTTTGATCTCTGGTGCTATTGTATTGAATTTTTGAAGGGTCGATTGTCTGTCTGTATTGTCACAAAAGAAAATTTCGCATTTGGAGTGGTTGAGTTCAAGGCCAATGGACTGGAATTGCTGCTTCAGGAACTGAAAATCTTTCAAAACTGTATCTACGTCACCTCCTAGTGTGCCATCATCTAGATACCAGACGTTGAATTTTGAATTTAATTGTTTGATGATAGGATGAATAGCCAAACTGAAAATGACTGGCCCGAGAGGGTCACCTTGTTGGCAACCTACTGCAGATTCCAAAAGATTTTCTTTATATAATAATTTAGAAGGGTGCCTGTAGCACTGCCAAATAAAACCGAAAATTTCAGGAAGTTCCTTTTTTACCTCCGCCAACAAAGTGTCCCTGTTAACAGAATTAAAAGCGTTCTTAACGTCAACCTTGAGGATGACCTCACCCTTGTCAGAATTCAAAAAAGTAGAAAGGGCATGTACAGCAGCCTCGCAGCCTCCCCTAGAGCCAAAGCCAAGCTGTAGGGGCTGGAACTTATTGGTGAGTCTTTGGCCGTAGAGTTTGCAGCAAATTTTGGCTGCCATACGCCTGTAGGTACAACCGACGGCAATAGGACGAATGCCGCCGTCCCTCTTGCGCAGGGCACATAAGTTGGCCCCGTACAAGACATCGACGACGGCATCGTTTATACCGCCGGAGAGCATTAGGTTGATTAGACCCGCAAGCTCCTTCAAAAGAGTCTCACCAGCATCCCCGGCGCCTGAACTTAAAAGATCTTTTAAATGTTGAGGAGTCAGGCCGTCGAGGCCGCCGGCGGAACCACTTCGGAAGGAGCTCACGGCTGCAATCAACTGGGGAGCTGTAATTTGGTAAAAGGATGAATTGAGATCGGGGGTGTCGGGTGGGTCGGGAAAGGTAAGATCATCCGCAGGCGCTGGATGTTTACTCTCCAAGGCTGAAATTGTTTCTGGAGAGTAAGGCGCCACCACATCACTGCTGAACAACAGCCTGGCCGCTCCCCTAATGTCACCTTCACTTAATTTGGATTCCACATGCGAACACACACCTTTCTGGGAAGGGTGGTTAAATGCTGGTAAATTTGAATCTAAAATAAAGGTCGAATCGTTGCAATTGTCTTTAATTTGAGTTGTTAATGTTTTTTTTGTAGCCAAATTTTTCTGGACATGCAGAATCCTATAAGGGAAGGTGAGCAATTCCTCCCAGGCACTTTGTGAGTTCTCCTGGGTTGCAAGACGGACGCAACGCGCCAAACTTAGTGCGACAGACCGTCTTGCACCCCGAGGAATCCTCTTTAAAACAGGTGTAGAATTTTTTTAATTTTGACAGCGTTTTCCAAAGGGTTTGTTCCAAAGGTTGGGCGGTGGCTGGAGGGCACAAAGGTACACTATGAGGTTTATGGACCTTCCCATAGTGTATCCTAAGTCCCCGTTCGCCTTTAAAAAAGCGTGCCTGAGAGCAATGGGGACATCTCACCAGCTGAACATCAACGGATGTGGCAGGTTGACTGCTACAGGTTCCGGCCTCGCTACAGTCTACATTGTTCATTAAAAGAAACTAAATTAAAACTTACCCTAATATAAAACTATACACATTATACTATCACTTTAAAACTCACAAATTAAAAACATAATATAAAACACAAATGGAAATAACAAATTGTCACCAATAAATGACACTCAGAAAATGTCTTTTATGACGGTTGCGGGACGCAGGAGGCCTACACACTTCGCAACAGTAGCCTTGGCAACGGGGCGTCGCGTCGTATTATTTGGTTTGGAAAACTGCTTCAACTCTGCGTAATCCTTACAGTATAAAGTAACCCTTACTCGCTCGTGGTAAAAGGCGCGACCACAAGTACATAATTGTTCGCACTCCGATGCAGCGAGAATCCCAAACAAGAGTAGTTTCCAAAATGATATGGAATTTTAATCTTCAGTAATGAATTGTGTTCATTTCTTCCAGTTTTGGGCGTTTCAAAAATGTTCTTTGAGTGTCAAAGACCAAATTCTTTCCTTTGAATTTTTAACATGACATTTTATTTCAATCGTATATATTTATTATTTTGCTTATATTATGCTTTTGGTTGATAAATTCAAATTGTAATGACTTCATTAATATTGGCAATTAATTGCATACTTGTACGGCAAACTGTGTATGTATTAAACTTTGACATTAAAGTGAGATTAGTCACAAAGTACGTAAGCGGCGGCGCGCTCGCGCTGCAGTTTAGTCATTCTAAATTTTGGAAGCCGGCCCTTACTCTAGTCTTTTTTCAGCCATACTTTATCTTCGCGTAATGAGTGATCGATAACCCACTATGTCGTCAAAAGGAAGGTGTTGAAGTAGTACTCAGTTTAACAGGAAACCTTATAGTACTTCAAGCGCCTTTGTTCGCGTCACCGATCGGCTGCACCGGCCGCTAATGCATCGCCGCGCCGCCGGTGCAGGTTCGATTCCATTATCCCTCAACCAGAAATTCAATCTTTGACCATGATTTTTTCAAACATCACACTTATCAAGGACCGATGACAATGCAATTTTTATTTAAATGTTTTGTCCCATTATCCTCACCAGGATCTTCAGGATTAGTGATTTTTTATATCCGATACCCGGTAGTCAGTGTCTTTGTGCCGAGTACCAAGGCGCCTGCTAAGACATGTGCATGGCTTAATTTTTTGTTATATCCGAAGACACCGTAGTGCCTTGCAATAAGTATGTATTAAATAAATGCTTGGGAAATATCAGATCCAGGGAAGGCAGTAGACACGATAATTACCAACTCATCAAAGGGAGGTGGTTGCATTATAATAAATTGCCGTTTAAAAAACTAAAAAACACGCTTTAATGGTAAATTGAACTAAAAAAAGCGTGGGGTGCTTGATGTTAATTGTTATAATACTTTATTGATAGATATTGTTAAAAGTAATCATTTTGAAAATATCTTAAAAAGCACCCTACGCTTTTTTACATTTACATTACTTACACTATTCTTAAATTCAATTTATGGAAAATATTTTTTTCTTTTTGTTTTGTTTTCTGTTAAAGCATGTTTTTTTAGTCCTTTTTTTAACTATTATTTATTTTTGTCTTACTTATTTTAACTGCAACTGCAGTTAGGTTAGTTTAGGTTAGTTACTTGAATGAAAAAATATGCTAAGTGTATTCTATGGGATAGCTGAGCTAAACTCGATCGCTACTTAGAATCAGAAGGAGCGTCATCGTTCAGCTGACACAATGAAGTGGCGTGGAGGGTGGAACGCGCCTCGCGACGTATCATTGGCCGCGGCGGACGTAGGACGCGGTCTAAATGTAAGGCGGGTAGCGGGCAAATCATTCTAGCTATCCTTTGTCCTATGTTGGGGTCGGCTTCAATTCTTGCCGGATGCAGCTCAATATCGGTTTTTTACATAAAGCACCTGCCTATCTGACCTCCATAACATACATAGTTTGATCCACCTTCTGTTTTTATACTATTTTGTTTATTATTTATTTATTTAAACTTCATGCAACATACAGGTACATGGGCGGTGGAGAGATAACATGGCAGGTGCATACAAATTTAAATAATTATTGAGGTAAAATAGAATAAAAAATTATATACATATATTGTAAAAGACTTTTATATATATATATATAAGCTGAAATAAACATACATATAACGGGTGATTTTTTAAGAGGTATAGGATTTGATTTTCAAAAAAAACACAAAAAATTAGAAAAATTTGATGAAATCTTTATTGGAATCGATAGAACGATCAATATAATTTAATGTTTGAAGATGATTTCATGCAAATGCTGGCCGCGGCTCCGGTTTAGATGGCCCATTCGCAAGGCCCAATTTCGGCACACTCTCGGTATATCACGAATAAATGCTTCAATATTGGCTCCCAGTGCGTCAATCATTGCTGGTTTATCCCTGTAGACATGAGCCTTAACATGGCCCCACAAGAAATAGTCCAAAGGCGTTAGATCACACGATCTAGGCGGCCAATTGACGGGCCCAAAACGTGAGATAAACTGTTCACCGAAAGCGGCTCTCAATTGGACCATTGTTTCGTGTGCCGTGTGGCATGTGGCACCGTCTTGTTGAAACCACATGTCAGGCATGTCCAATTCTTCCATAGCTGCCTCAGTAGGCCGACCAAACTGCCCATAAATTGGAAGAAGTGCGCGATGCACTCTCTTAACCGAGCATGCATTTTAATAGTAAAATTCAATAATTTGCAAGCGTTGTTCGTTCGTAAGTCGATTCATGGTTAAATTATAGACCAAACTGAACAAGTTTGACAATGACACAAGACACGATACACGCGTGATCTGTCAAAAACAGTGTTGCCAAAAAGATACCAGCAAAAAAATCACCCTTTATATTAACTAGAATAGATTCCTTTATATATATACATATATAACTTAATAGAAAGGTGATTGAGACGACTCTGATAATGGTGTAGAAAATAATGTCGCAACTGCCGCTTAAATGCAAATTGACTGGTGGCCTTCCTGATATCTAGAGGAAGCGCATTCCAGAGAAGAATGGACTGAATATGAAAGGAAGAAAGAATAAAATCAGAAGTATGAGAAGGACAAAGCAAGAGAAGATTGTTAGACGAACGCAGATTCCTAGCGTGTGACGTACACAGATATTGAAAGTGAGAGATGAGATAAGAAAGAGGGGTGGGAGAGTCGACTAGAGGGAAAAGCGTGGTCAAAGCTCTTAAATTTCGCCTCCGCCGAATGGGCATCCATTTTTTTAACCAGAAGACCACCCAGGGACGAGCTCGTAGTAGCGAGCTCCGGTGCAGCACTCGGAGCTAGGGAACAAGGTGACCACTCGCCTCGGCCCCTGGCGGGGGGCGATGCGACTTCTAAGGAGCGGGCATTTGAGCTGAGATCTACAGCTCGACACATGGTCTTATTTCCTCAGGTTGAATATGAACCGGATGCAGTTGTTTATTAGCCTATCAAGCTTATCCAGCAATACCGTTCAGGCCAAAGTAGCACACGTCACCATAGTCGGTTATAGGGAAGATTAAAGTCTGCACAAGCATAGCCTTTGTTTTTGCACGCAGAAAGTTTCTCAGACGATACAGGCAAACCTTGCGTTGCCCTTTGATTGACTCTTGAAACTTGACTTTGCCAGCCAAGCGTCGAGTCAAGATGTGGACCGAGATCTTTTACACTAGGGCTGATAGGGATAACGGTACCATTAAAAATAATCCACCCATCATGCGCGATTTCCTGATCACAATGGCCTGACATTTTGAGTGGTTTATAGACACCCCAAATCTATCAGACCAGTTCTTGACAGCGACTAAGTCCTGGTTCACATCGCCTATAGCGTCCGACAAACCCTCTACCCTCGCAGCTGCATACAGTTAAAGGTCATCGGCATAAAGATGATACGAACACCGAAGACAGGGAGTTATAAAATTTATGAAGATGGAGAATAACAATGGAGAAAGAATACCGCCTTGCGGAACACCAGCAGCTAGACCATACCAACTCGACGAACTCTCGTCAACGCGAACCGACTGCTGATGTCACCGAAGATAGGAACAGAACCATTTCAGTGTCTCGGAAAAAAACATAAGTTGTTAAAGGATAGAAAGGACAATATCGTGACTGATCGCATTAAAAGCATTGGAGAAATCAATTAAAACCTAAACAGAAACTTTGGTATCCTCCATCGGTTCTCTAATGTCGCCAGTCACTTTGAGGAGAGCAGAGGCAGTACTGTGCCCATGCCTGAATCCAGACTGGAGTGAGCTTACAAGGTTATTCCGATGAACAAACCCTGAAAGCTGCTTGTGGGCACAGGTCTCCAGCACTTTAGATAGAAAGGAAAGGGTAGGAATTGGTTGAAAATGGTTAGGTAGGGAGGGATTAGAGATCAAGAAAAAAATTGATTATGTGGGTAATTGAGGGGAGAAGAAAGTTTAGGATTAGGGTGACCATATAACGACTGATACTACCAAAACTCACGGCTTTGGATTAAATGGATAGGATAATCTTTCTGATTTCATCCAAGGTGACCGGAGAAAATTGGAACTGTTCTATAATAGAACCGGGTAGGCCAGTAATATAATCAACCGTCTGAGACAGCATTTGGGAGCCCAAATGGCAATTGATATTTGTATTTTATTTTTGAAGTGTTTTCCGTTTCCGTGAGTGTGTCCGTGGCACCAACAGTGAGCCTTATCAGAAAGTGCAACGTTATTTCCTTTTTGGATATCGCTGCACATGCTGAGATAGTAGCCTTTTTGGTCACGCACGGGGTTTATTTTTTTAATTGTTATTTTTTTGTTTGTTTTTCCTTATTTCTCGTGTCTCCTGTGCGGGTCACAAATAAATATTTTTTCTTTCTTCTTTCAAAACCGAGTGATTTGGTAAAACTCTTTGGTTAGACTCAATAACATACTACCATTAAGACAGTATATTTCTAACTATATTTGAATTATGTCCTACAATCATCGATAGAGCTATTTTTAACCGACTTTCCAAAAAGGAGGAGGTTCTATGTTCGACTTTGTTTGTTTTTATTTTATTTTTTTGGTTTATGTTTTCCGATTAATCCGTCAATTGCGGACCGATTTAAAAAAAAAAAATTGATTGAAAGAGTATGTTCCCAAATTGGTCCCATTTTAATTTGGTGAAGATCTGATGAAGAACTTCGGAGATATAAAGCAGAACTCTTCAATAAATGACGGCAAATGTCTCGGGATTGCTGCAAGCGCATGTCTGTTTATTGTTTATACCATTTCATAACATAACATCAAGCCATTACGCTCTAAAGAGGTACGCAGATGTGTACAGCTCACCTTGGTACACTCTCATCTCTGTTACCACTCATTTGTTCGTATAGAAAGGCCGACAGATCTACCACAGAATAACCAATTCTTGAAGTAACGTTTGGCCACTGTGTGATCCACAATAACATGTTTTTTGCACCCCGCTTCAGGCAGGCCACCCCCCGCCCTTATTCGAAATAATAATCGTAATCGCTAATCGCTCGTGTCAGATACGTTCGGCATGAGTACGAGCGAAAGCCTTCACGCTCGCGGATGCCCCCCGCGCGCGCAGCCCGCCCTCGCCCTCCTCTCAGCCGCAAGAGTGCTGGCTGCGGACGTCAAGTCAGCCGGAGGCCGCCGCGCCGCTGACATCGCACCGTCCCATACTACACCATTCGTTGCCCTCATCACACAACTTTTGCTAAGTGACTTTCAGCTGCAACCATGGACGTGGAGGAGTTCCGTATTCGTGGCAAGGAGATGGTGGACTACATCTGCACGTATATGACCACACTGCAGACCCGCCGCGTGATCCCGTCCGTGGAGCCGGGCTACCTGAGGGCTGCGCTGCCGGCAGACGCCCCGCTCCTCCCGGAGGCATGGGACGACGTGATGAGCGACGTGGAGAACAAGATTATGCCGGGGGTGACTCACTGGCAGCACCCTCGCTTCCACGCCTACTTCCCGTCCGGCAACGGCTTCCCTTCGATCCTGGGTGATATGCTGTCTGCGGGCATCGGCTGCATCGGATTCTCTTGGGTAAACTTTTACGATATACACTTTTTCTTCATACTTGCTCATTTCACCAGGATTACCAAATTAGTTTTAAATAAATCATCTTTTTAGCGACATCTGAAACTTTTCAAAGTCTGTAGAAACATGTTGTTGAAGTTGTCATTTGAAACTGATGAGGAACCTAAAATTAACTGCATATTAATGCTTCGTTGTAACCCATACATGGAAACCCTATATTTTTCATAGCATTATCATTAATTAACTGTTAAGTTACCCTAATTAATCGATAAGTTATTAATTTATTATGTTCTAAAAAGTAATTATGTAGAAAATGTTATTTAATTGTGAGAAAAGATTATTTCATTCAAAAAAGAATCTACATAGCCTACAAATTTTCAGCATATCTATACATATCCTACATTTTTGTTGTAAAATGTGTTTAACACAAATTTGCCCTTTCACAATGAAAACATTGTGAAAAGTCATGGAAGACCCTAGTCTTATTATCTTAAACTTAAATCTCTTATTGCAATGAAAAATCAAAGAACTTTCATTGTGTGCCAAAACGAAAACGATCTTAAGTACTAAGAGCACATGAAAAGCAATCGATAGATTTGATTGGCGTGCAGTGAGAATGATGGATCGACTGATAATAATGAGCTAAGCGTCGTCTAATAACCACGTAATTATCATTACATCATTGTTCTTACGAGACGATCTAGTAAAAGGAAACCAAGTAGATTATCTTTTCTAATCAGCCATTTAGATAAGAGAAAAAGCTTACTGCACGAGAAATAATTAAGTTCGCTCTATATAAACTACATCTTAGCTAACATAAAAAGATGTTTATATGTGTGTAAGGGGTTATATCTGGAAGTACTAATCTTTCATTTCACTTAATCTTATTACTGAGTCTCATATTCATAAATATTTTGCCAGAAAAATAATGGTTTCTATAGGGTTAGGGAAAAAACCTAGTAACATACAAATCAAAATATATTTTGTAGAAATAATGTTTATTTTCGTGTGTTCCTTAAATATTCATTCTAAAAGTTTAGTGGATGGCTTGTCAAGCCATCACACAGCATACTTACAGCTTTGTATAATACGAAAATGTGGTTTTAATTAGATTTCTTTTCAACTATTTTTGAACTTGATTAGTTAAGTAGAAGTTAAATTAACAATACGATATTAAGTTCTAAAGTAATAAATAGTAAACTATTATTATATTATTACGTATTATTTTTATGTTAATCCATATTAATCAATCTTCAAACGCGAAGCGCGTAACTCTGTCTGTCTGCTTGAGAAAGATAGACCAATTTAGACGAATTTTGGTTTAGAGATGGTTTGGACCTTGGAAAAGGACATAGGGCTTTTTATCCATGGAATACATTCCCTTGAGATAAAATTTACTACAACCACGCGGGCGAAACCGCTGGCCAGTTTGGACTTTAGAGAAGGTCATAGGGCTTTTTATCCAGGGAATACATTCCCTTGAGATAAAATTTACTACAACCACGCGGGCAAAACCGCTGGCCAGTTTGGACTTTAGAGAAGGTCATAGGGCTTTTTATCGAGGGAATACATTCCCTTGAGATAAAATTTACTACAACCAAGCGGGCGAAACCGCTGCGCTGGCCAGTTTGGACTTTAAAGAAGGTCATAGGGCTTTTTATCCAGGGAATACATTCCCTTGAGATAAAATTTACTACAACCACGCGGGCGAAACCGCTGGCCAGTTTGGACCTTAGAGAAGGTCATAGGGCTTTTTATCCAGGGAATACATTCCCTTGAGATAAAATTTACTACAACCACGCGGGCGAAACCGCTGGCCAGTTTGGACCTTAGAGAAGGTCATAGGGCTTTTTATCCAGGGAATATATTCCCTTGATATAAAATTTACTACAACCACGCGGGCAAATCCGCTGGCCGAATCTAGTAAGTTATAACGGACATAGAACAGACTGAGTCAAAGACACCGATTGCAACAGTATTGATTGTCCTGTAATTGGTGTTTTAAATAACTTATGCTACTGCTGTCCTAACTAAACTACTACTTTAGTGCAAACTAAACAACCTAAATTCTGCTTTCGGAAAACATACATTTTAAAGTATTGCAGTAATCTTTTTATTAACCGACGAAAGTAAAAGTGGAGGTTACGTATAACTGTTTATAGAACAGTCCAATTTAAAAGAATATTTTTTTGGAAAGAGTTCGTCAAAGTCGGTACAAATAAAATTTGAAAAAAAAAATGGTAAAAAAAAAAGATTTATTTATAATTTTCCAACTGAATTTTCAATTGGGAAATGTTTCTGCTGCAATTAATTAAAATGAAAAGCAAAAATTTTTTAAACTAAAAATTTAACCGACGATATCACGAACTGAAAAGCAACAAGCAAAAAAGCGATGATGCTTTCTGGCTAGAACAGTCGGTCTTATTTCGAATTGTTAACCGATTTCTTTCTTACTTAAGGTTGCCCTAGTCGATCATTCTTCCATACAAACATAGTATGGCGATTACTCCACTGTTTGACGGTGTAAGTACAAATTGAAAAAAAAATATATCAATTTGTCTCACCATTATCTAGCCCTACAAAGAAACAAAAAGTAAAAAAATATATATTTGAAAGTTATGAGCTTGGAAAGTTATTTCAACACTTATTTTAACGCATCTTTGGGCGGCAATAAATAACTCAGGAAGAAGGAAAATCGCAAAACAGTCACCATACAGGAATAGTTCGTGCCTGCGCACAAAATAGTTCGTGCCGTCGACTTAAAGCAACCTTAAAGTTTAAAAAACACTATTTCTGAACAGACAAGATAATCTCCAGGTAAATTAAAGAACTGCTCGAGAGCATATTGGACTACGCTGACTACGCACAATGACGGGCTCCGTAGCTGGGATGAATATTTAACCAAACACAATTGCACATCAGACATTTGTTTATCGTGTGCAAAAATATATTCGCTAGTATTTCAAATTTATCATAAAGTCACTAGGTATAAAAAATCAAGTTGTGTCTGCAGTTTTCATTTTGGATATCTCACCAACTAAGTATTAACTTACATAAAAATATCACTAAAAACATCTTAATCTTTCAAATCACCAAAAAATACCCCACACGCTATTGAACACTGATTTTTATTTTCTTCCCTCAGTTACATGGTGATTAGTCAACTCCTTTTTTTAACACTATTTTCTTCCGTAATTTGAGTACATCATTCACCTCTCTTTTAAATTACATCGATATACCTACTGTAGTGTCAATAGACTACAAAAGTTTGGAATATCAGAACAGGACTAAAGGGTTCCATTTTTATCAATATACGCTGTGGAACCCTAACACACTTTCTCGATCATCTCCGTTTTACCCTTGTCTCATCATTTCAATGCCTAATGAAATTAACCAAGTAATTGATAATTTAGACCAGCTTTCTGTATCAGTAACCCATACATGTGCACCTGAAGACACTCATTCAATACTATTGCATCCGCATAATTATTTTAATATTTTATCACAAAATATTCTATCTATTTCTCGTAATTTCTTAAGTCTACAAACGCTCTTACACCGCATTACTTTTGATTGCGACTTGGTCGTATAGACCGAATGCTGGCTACCCTGTACCAACTTTGTAACTGCAATATTCCATTTATGCAAAACTACAATATATTTAAAACTTCCAAACACAAAAACCAAAGTGATGGTGTTTTGGTTTATCTAAAGTCGAACTTGTTAGCTACCTGTGAAGAACCAGACCTCTATCAATCAGCCTCTAGTCTTATAATAAAGATCAGCACTGATATAGCGATAGTGTGTATCTATCTCTCACCATCAACAGACAACATAAATAGTTTTATAGGTGCCCTCAATGTGGTTCTCCCTTCGCTTCATGCATTCAAATCTGTAATTATAACCGGTGACTGAAATTTAGATATAAAACCTAACACATCTGACCTGCGTTCTCAGGAATACTTGGACTATCTTGCTTTTCATGGTTTTCATCCTGCCCATGTTCATCCAACCAGAGGACCCATACATTCGTTTATAGCTCCACAGTTACCGATCACTTCGCCACTTTATTGTGCATCCAAAACCAAGGCTTGAGAATAGCAGCTTGTTCTACAGTTACGAAGATAGATTGTGAGGGGCTTCATAAAAGTATAAGGCAATTAGATTACAAGCCTCTTTACGATGTGGGAGACGCTAATATTGTTACCGATAATTTCATACAACTTATTAGTTCAGCCATTTCTGATAATACGACTACCAAAAAAGTTTCCTCTAGAAATAAGATTTTAAAGCCCTGGATTACGCCTGGTATATTGCGATGCATAAAGAATAGAGATGCGCTTCATAAGAAACTAAATAATACTCCAGAAAATAAACCATAAAAATTACGTATAAGAGATATATAAACTTTTGTACTAGTATACTGAAGAAAGAAAAATACTGTATGATATTGCTTGAGGATGAAATATTGTATCACGTTTGAATTTCACATAATTAAACCCCATCCGGGTGGATGTGAGTTATCACATCATTTCTGTTAGGAAGAAGAGGCCGCCTTGTTACTTTTTCGGAGGTTTTGTGCAAGGAGGTTCAAGCATGACGGCGTTGACTTGTTAATGCATGTGCACTTGTTAGCTGAAGTTAGAGTAAATATCGGAGAATCCGGTAATTCGTTTGCCATGACTTGAGCCTTCCCCTTGTAAGGGAAGGACCTCAGATTAATTCCTCCGTTAGGTAAAGGTGTTAGGTAAGAGTGATTTTCCTTCCAAAGTTGAGAATAGCTGCGCTTCACATGATTCTGCGCATCTATTCGTAGGGGCGTAGCTCATGTAGAGGTTTTCCACATAGGACGAGCAACCTGTTCGGCCGCTGACACCTAAAGCTGGCGACTTATATTTATTTTAAGTTTGGAAGGAAATCGAATACAAAATATTTAGAAATATATCGAACGCGTGTAGTTTTTTGTTTAGCGGGCACTTCTGTGAGAGCCGACCTACGGGCGGCACGTTTGAATAAATATACGTCGTAGAAGTCGAATAGTATTTTTTTCAGCCCCTGGCTGCGTCCCCCTTTTACAATACACAAGAATTTACTAAGGCAACTAATAACTCAAAAGCCTTATGGGATACCATCAAACGTCTATCCAATACCACAAAAACATAAAGCACATCATCACAATGACTTACACTATCACCTTCACCTACACAATCATGCAATACCGTTAATACATATTTTGTCAGTATCGGCGAAAAGCTTGCAAATGATGTAGAAAAAGATAGAGGCACTGAAGTATCTAGTCCGTCCCAAAACACATGTAAACCCTCATCGTCCTCGTCTTTTGTTCTAGAGCTTACTGATCCCGATGAAATTACAGTGATCAAATCATTACGCTCTAATGCTGCTACTGGTTGGGATGGCATCTCGCCTTATTTTCTAAAAGAATATGCTTTTATCCTAGCACCAATCCTAAGCCATATTTTTAATATTTTCTTTGAAACTGGTACCTTCCCTACATGCCTTAAAAAGGCCATAATTCACGCAGTTTTCAAGGGAGGGGACGGTATGATGCCTATTAATTACCGCCTTATAGCCGTTCTAAGTGCCTTGTCAAAGGTACTCAAACGCCTTATCAATAAAAGACTAATTACCTTAAACATCATAACTTGAAATCTTCGCAGCAATTTGGCTTTCGCAAATGTAAAACCATCACTGACGCCGTGCAAGATTTGCTTAATAATGTGGTACATAATTTAGATAAAAACAAAAAGGTTTAAACTGTATTCTTAGATCTGGCGAAAGCCTTCGACACCGTTCCAGTTTCAATTCTCTTAAAAAAACTTGAAGGGATTGGCGTCAGGGGCTTACAATTAGATCTTTTCCGAAGCTACCTTTCAAACCAAATGGTAAGAATAGATACTTATAAAAGCGTTGAGCTCCTCATCTATTACGGAGTACCTCAAGGTGGCATATTGGGTCCTACGTTTTTTCTTGTTTTTATAAACGACCTTTGCAACCTTGGTATTATAAATGCCAAGATTGTAACTTTTGCAGATGATACTGCTATAACCTTTGTTGCCGATACTTGGTCGGTACTCGAGCAGATGGCACAGTCAGGCTTCAACATAACCTGACATTGGCTTTATTCTCACTCATTTACACTCAATACCTCCAAAACCAACTATATTACATATTCAATTACTCCAGCCACCCAGCCAAGATTGCCTATATACATTAAAGCTCACACCTATAAATGTCTGCAAGGAAATTTGTCCTGCCTCTGCTCATCCCCAAAAACAGTTGATCAACTTAAATACCTAGGTATATATATAGACAAAAATCTTAATATTAAAACCCAGATTAACCAACTTACCAGTAGAGTCCGCAAATTAATTTACATATTCTAACCCCTCCGAAATATTGCCAATACTAATATTATACGTGTAGTTTATTTTTCCTTATGTTTATCTATTATTACATATTGTATCACATGCTGGGTTGGTGCTGCGAAAACTATATTAAAACCACTCGAGGTCGCATACAGAGCGGTACGGAAAATAGCTACCTTCAGACCTATCTTTTTCTCTACTGATCTATTATATAGTAATTGTAATGTACTTAACGTTCGACAACACTTTATCCTTAAAACACTTCTTCTACAGCACCGTAAAACCCCTTATAAAAAAATAACAAAGCGTAGGAAAGACTTAGTTTGTATTCTTCCACAAGTACGCACATCCTTCACAAATAGATTTTTTTAATACCTAGGTCCGGCTCGGTATGATGAAATTAACAAAATTTGTTTGATTTATGGATTATCTAACTTCAACTGTAAAAAGATTTTACGGTAATTTCTTCAAAACAAACACGGTGAACAAACAAAAACGGTGACAGTGACAGTTTGAGGAACAACTCGCAAGACGTACCAATCACACACATCCATGCACATTTACAAACAATCGCACATAATACACACACGCACTTACACACTTATAAACACACACTCACATGCACTCAAAAATAAACATTGTTGTAGTATTAAATTACTTCTAAATTGCTGTAATATTATATTTTCTTGTACTAGTTTCATTTCAACATTTTGTAAGGGACAGGGACTGTTATTCCTTAATACAGGTTACTCTGTAACCTAGCTACGAAAGCAGAACTTCACCCACCTTATTGTTATTGATATGGTACGAACTTCTTATTAAACTTTGTATATGCCCATGTACTACATGTATGTATTACATGTACTACATGTATATGACATGTATCTCCATTTTTAACCGACTTACCAAAAAGGAGGAGGTTCTATGTTCGACTTCGTGTATGTTTTTTTATTTTTATATTTTCTCCGATATCTCCGTCAATTGTGGACCTATTTAGAAAATTCTTTTTTTGTTTGAACGAGTATGTTTCGAAATTGGTCCCATTTTAATTTGGTGAAGATCTGATGAAGAACTTCGATGATATACAACAGAACTCTTCAATAAATAACGGGAAACCTCTCGGGATTGCTGCAATCGCATCATGTATGTTCAAGTTCCAAATAAGAAAACTACAAAGTGAAAAATAACTTTATTTTTGGAAGTCGGTGTCCGTAACGCAAAAAAGGTACCTACGAAACACACCGACTTCCAAAAATAAAGTTATTTTTCACTTTGTAGTTTTCTTATTTGGAAGTCGGTAGTATTTTTTTTTAAAGTTTTTTTTATTGAAATAAATTATTTGATTTGATTTGATAATTTAGAAGAATTGGTATGACATTGTTGATCATACCAATTACATCATTTTATTTTCTGTTTCATCATGAAATTTTAAAATGCAAATAACCGCAACATGTGGTTATGTATACCGATCATAAATGCGGTTCATTAATCTAGATTTTAGTACCTATTGTTGCATACGTAGGTATCTTTATGCATTACATTTTATCGTTTTCATCAATAATGAAAAATTAAAGCAGGTAAATAAAGCTTTGCTTTTTAGATAATAATAGATAATAAATTTAAGGTTCAACCGTGTCAACAGCCGAACTAGTATTTACAATCGATAGCTTTTGGAACGCCGCTATGACAGATGACCGATGATGATTACTTTTTAAGTCTGCCTACAATATTTATCAAACTGTCTACAATAGTTATATTTTAAAGCAACCAACAAAACCTCCACGCATGCATCGGTGATTAATTCAGCCTAATTTTTCGTAACACTGTACGATATAGATGTCCTAACTTAATATAGGACTTATTACTTAGTTTTCGTGAACCGTACCTGTGAAAGCTATCAAAAGCGTAAAAGTCTTATGCCCCACTCGGGTTCCTTATTAAAAAGAATAAGTTCTTAGAGCTGTACATATATCCAAAGGCATCAATGCAAAGCTGATGCATTATCTGATAATGTTTTAATGATTGAGCATTTTCTTCAAACGCATTTACTTTCTTTTCCACATCGTAAGGTAATCGGCACGTCCTAGAATCCAAAATTTGAAGACTTGTGACATCTATCAAATCGCAATTGGACCGCGTAGTTGATTATTTCCGACTCTCTCTTATAGAGATTTAAAAAACAGCCGTACACTCTACTCGACAAAGAGTATGTAACACTACGTTTAATACTCGACTCGTAGCAGTCGTAGCTAATGCTCTGTGCTACGGCGTAGCAGTTTCGATGCTCACAACCCAAGGTTACTACTTTGGATTGTGGTCTTTGCGTGTATATTTTTCAATGTAACTGATATTTCGATTGCTCGATGCAGGACAGATAAAAATATAGCAACCTACTTTTTAGGATTCCGAAGTCAACAAGGAATTGGGTTTCCTCCTTTAGACGTGGGGTGTGGGGACGAGTGGGGTGGTGTGGGGTATCGTAGGCCATTCAAAAATATTACGGGTTTGTAAAATTAAGCTTTAAATTGCAATTTTTTGTTAGAGTCAAGTGTCCCTCCCCCCTGCCAGCGAAATGTTTGTTCTTGGTTATGTGATATAATTAGGCTTTATAAGTTTACGAGTAATAGTCGACCAACTTATAAAATGTACTTGGAGCATTAAAAATTTTGTACAAATGCCATTGAAAAATTACTTAAATAACGTTGTTAGCTGTGTAAAACAGAGTAAATATATGCTTTTGAACCATGTAAAAATATATATATAAAAAAAAAAAACATAACAGGCTTAACAAATTTACGAGTAATAGTCGACCAACTTATAAAATGTACTTGGAACAGTATTTTTTTTGTAAAAATACCATTGAAAAATTACTTAAATAACGTTGTTAGCTGTGCAAAACAGATAGTAAATATATGCTTAGGAACCATGTAAAAATATACGAAAATAAAATCATAACATCCTTAATAATAATGATTTCTAAATGAATAATGTTTAAGCTCGAATAACACATTGGAGTGGGCGGAGTCGTTGGCAGTACCGGTCTGTAGTCCATAACGCGCATGCGCGCGGATTTGAGCTATTTTGTGTTAGTGCAGAAGTGTTTTCGAAGTTTTGTAATCTAAAGTCAAAGTAGATTCGATTGCCAAGCAAATTCCACTACCTGACCATAGATGGTGGTATTCTCAGTGGTCGCAATTATAAACTTAATTGCGTTTGCCGTAAGGTTGACATTCGTGTCATAGGTCGTTATTTACCACTACTCAACCATGCTCACATCCTCACATCAGTGCAGTATAACACATTGCAATTTTAATTACATTATCGATATCGATTGATACCCGATGTCTCAATTCGAAAAAATACGACATGGTTTTTTTTTATTTGTAGGCTTGTTTATATTTTTATAAATAAAGTCAATTTGAAATTATGTACCAATTTGATTATGCTCATTAAGGCGGGCGGGCCTCTTCATAATATTATCTTATAGAAATACTAGCTTTTACCCGCGGTTTCGCTCGCAGTGAAGAAATTAAAAAAAAAAAAAAAAAAAATAGTATCCTATGTTACTTCTAATACCTCTAAGAATATATGTACAAAGTTTCATGATGATCGGTTCAGAAGTTTACGCGTGAAAGCGTAACAAACAAACTAACATTAACATTTATAATATTAGTATGATTAAATTACTTATTTTCTTTTGTTGATATCCATCTAATAAAGTCTATATTCGACCCGATTACATCACTAATTGAGTAGCATAGAACTTTCGAGAACGAAATAGCGGATACCTCAGATTAGAGGTGAATACATTCGAAATTTTTCAAATCCCGAAAGAGAAATAAACAAGGAGCGTGCGCGAGAGGATCCACGAACGAACCATACCATTACCCGTGGCTCTAACGCGCGCTCGTATCGACTCCTTTCGCAATGGACATCCTTCATATAGATTATTTATTGCAGCTTGTTTACGTTGGTTGTTTGTTAATATCATTGAATAATCTGATTTTACTTTTTGGTAGTTGAGTAGGTTGTTTGAAAATACTCATACTAAAATATTTGTTTTCGGTTTGTAAATATTTGGAGATTTTAACGTATACTATCTCCGTAACGGCAAAACTGCAGTTTTCAAATTATTAAGCGACGCTGGTTATAGATCTTTATTACGAACGCTTGCCTCTACCCGCGGTGGTACTCGTTGGATTTTATAACTCCATCTTCAGTTACCATCGTCCTATTTGGGCCCGTTTTTAGACGTTGTGAGCCGCTCAAACCGTTTTAATGTTCATGTAATAACAAAAAACCCTCTTCTTAGTCCGCATTATAATGCAACTTCGGCACCCTATTACTGCGTGTGGCCCGACCCGCACTTGGCCGGATTTTATATTTTCGGGAAACCTAAATTAACTATTATTAAATTTGACATTATTTCTTGCAGGCGGCAAGTCCAGCTTGTACAGAACTGGAGATTATTATGCTGGACTGGATGGGTACGTACTCTTTATTTAATAAAAAAAATATCGCTAGTATAATGGTGTATTAACAAAAACGTTATTTTTTATACCGCAGTATAAGCACAAGTATTTAACTTAAAACTTTCGTTTAATATAGATAGAATTAGAAATTATATCAAGGACATATATGTATGGTATTGGCTAAGGACTAATGAGCCAGTCAGTCAGTCTATCGTTTATCCAGTAGCCCGTAGTACGAGTAGTATGCGATACCGCGTAGCCGCGTAGCAGTACCGTAGCACACGTAGCACTTCCTTCGTAGCAAATAAAAGGCTAAAAGGGGATGTTTCACATTCACGCTCTTAGAATCAATTATAGAGGCCTAATTCCATATTATTTAACGTAATCGATCGCGTTAAGGTAAATGTTCTCTTATGTTAATTTGTAAACATAAAAAGCGGTTTCCCCTTACTGACACCAGACGGCGCGTATCCAGTTTCAATACAAATTGACTTTTACGTTAACGCTAAAACTCGCACTAAGCCTTCATCAGTGGATGATATCGATTATTTCACCTATATTTTACAATGACAATTACATATGAGACATATTCAACATTATAATACCTTCTGTATTTACCCTGAGTTCACGAAATAAATGAATTTGAATTTTGAACATTATTGATTTTAATCTAAACAAGAACCCTTGTTTAGATTAACGACCTAATATTTAGAACCTAATATTTCTATTGGAGGTCCGTTTTTTACAAATTTATGACCGTTTTAAATTTAAAGACGGATCGCGGTCCTGGTCTTAACTAATATAATAACATGTAAAATTGTTTGTCGGAGGGTAATCTCTGGTAGTAACTAGTACTGAACCTAATACGAAAATTCTATCACTAGAAGCTGCTCATAGCCTCTTTATACCAGAAATGTGTTCATGTGGGATACGGAGCGAAATCGCAGGCAAAAACCAGATATTAAAATAAAGTACCTAATCTTTGAACAAAATAAGCTGTACTTAGCCAGTTTTTAATTTAGTCCCACTGGTGAAAAACTTCTCAACGATGTAAAATTATTAAATGTACTAATTAATTCCAGGTAAAGCAATTGGTTTACCACCAAGCTTTTTAGCGCTCGAAGAGGGAAGCAAAGGTGGCGGCGTTATAGAGGTAAAACCTTGTTTATTATATCTATGGGTAAAACACTCAACTTTAATTTAAAGCGGACTATTTATTAGATGTTTCAAAACTTTTTAATTGTCCAATGATGGTCTATGCCTCAGTTGCCTATGTCAAAATTATCGAAAAATTAATGTGGCAAATTGTCGAGCAAGCGTTATCTGCTGTGATTGGCTGTTGAAAATTCATTCAACCAATCACAGCAGATAACGGGAAACTGAGGGTAAGCCCAGAAGTTGGATGTAGATATCTAATAAAAACTAAGACCGCCTCTTTTCGTCTATGACAGTCTGTGTTTCGCGATAGCTACAACCCCGGGGTCATTAAGTCAAGAGTGAATAGGTTAATTCTAGGCAAGCGTGCTCCACCGTCGACCACGTCATCGCTTACCATCAGGTGAGATAGTGGTCAAGCGCGAGCCTATCTATAATAAAACCTCCCTTTAACTTTCTGGCCTTTTTATAAACTACGTATTAACTAAGCTAGGACCGATCAAATGGATAAGGTTACTTTAGATCTTTGACTTCCAGCGCCCCTCTTTCAGCCACTAAAATGGTACAGGGCGATTGAACGAATCAGTAGTTACATCTGTGAACCACTTCATCCAAATTGATTGTAAACTCGTCGTTACGTTATTAAATACCAGACCAGCGTGTAGAAATAGACGATCAATAAATATTTGCGGTGTTTGTAACACAGTTTATAATAATAGTACATACATCGTCGTTAATCTCTATCTTTAGAAACAAAACACCTTAGTGTATCAATGTTTTTGATTAGGATAAATAAATTGTACCCATTTTTGATGTTTTTTTTTTTGCATATCGTTTAATCAATTAAAAACATTTTTGAGTTGTATTTAATTGGAAATCTCATTTGTAGGGATCAGCTAGCGAGTGCGTGCTGGTCTCCATGCTGGCTGCTCGAGCCAACGGCATCAAACGACTCAAGCAACAGTTCCCCAACGTAGACGAGGGGCTATTACTTTCCAAACTTATCGCCTACTGCTCCAAGGAGGCGCATTCCTGCGTCGAAAAGGCTGCTATGATCTGTTTTGTTAAACTGCGCATCTTACAACCGGACGATAACGGGTCTCTTCAAGGAGATACTTTAAAAGAAGTAAGTTGTAGAGTTTTTTGATAAAATTAATCTCTTCATTACTCTTTTAGAGTGCTTAGGTTTCGGAAGTTTACTAGTTTCTGTAAGTACCTTACTTATTTTGCGGACTTCAAACCCAAAAATGTACAAGTTGGAACAGATTTCAAAATTCGATAAAGCTTTGAAGAATTTTCAAAGAAGCGGAGGAAAGAAAATAATCCACGATACAAGTTAGTACTTTCAATGTGCAGCCACCTTTTATTTGGTTACCTTTATTGTTTTTAAATGGAATTGGGCCATGCTATGAAGTGCATGCTATGAAGGAGAGGTGCAGATAGGCGGGCGGTAATTGAAGAAACAAGACAGCCACGCGCGCCCGGCGAGGCGGCGAGGCGACGGTGTCCCGCGTTTAATGACTCGCCCGTGGATGCCGGAAATACGTAGCGAGCCGAGCGGTAATGGAGCCGCATTGTGTGCCACTTTCTATGCCGCAAATATTGAAATTTCACGATATCACCCCCTCTTTAATTGTGAGCTTCAGAATACATTCAAGATGTTCAAGAACGCCTTTTCAATTTTGATTCGATTTGCAGGATATCTATTCAGGACTACTTATATGCAAATAACTTTTTCGTTTGTTTTCTATGCAATGTTAATAATTATTTTATTTTCATAGGCTATGGAGGAGGATGAAGACGCTGGTCGTGTTCCATTCTTCGTTTCAATAACTTTGGGCACTACATCGTGTTGCTCATTTGACAATCTCCCAGAGATCGGGCCGGTCGTCCGAAAGTTTCCAAGCGTGTGGCTTCACGTAGATGCCGCTTATGCTGGCAGCTCCTTCCTATGCCCTGAACATAAATACCACCTCGCTGGGATCGAATACGCAGACTCCTTCAACACTAATCCCAACAAACTAATGTTGACCAGCTTCGACTGTTCTCTTCTGTGGGTTACTAACCGATATCTGTTGACATCGGCGCTCGTCGTCGACCCACTTTACTTACAGCATTGCTATGACCACACGGCCATCGATTATAGGCACTGGGGTGTGCCATTGAGCCGCCGCTTCCGTTCACTCAAACTGTGGTTTATGTTACGAAGCTATGGAATCAGCGGCCTGCAGAAATACGTGCGCCGTCATTGCGAACTTGCTAAATATTTCGAACAACTCGTAAAAAAGGATGATAGATTCCAAGTCTGCAATCAAGTTAAGGTAAAACTTTTATCGATCTTTTGGGCTTGATAATATCTATGATAAATTAATGCCGCTCGCGCGGATATGGCAAAGATAGAACAAGGTGAGTTCAAACAAAGCAATGCATGATTGTAGGGTACACCTTCTGTCCTTCACTAGGTAGGAATTCGATATTTTAACAAATATATTTACAGTTAGATCTAAAATTGACCTATAAATGTCTAGGAAATTATTGAATCAGGGTTAATCAAACATTCTGATTTTCAGTTAGGATTGGTTTGCTTCCGACTTGTGGGATGCCCCGAGGACCCGGGCGAACAAATAGACGAGCTCAACAAGAAGCTGTTGACCAACATAAACGCGTCCGGCAAATTGCACATGGTGCCGGCATCAGCCGGCGATCGATTTGTGATCCGCTTCTGTGTTGTGCAGCAACACGCCACGCGTGAGGATATCGGTGAGCGAGGCTACTTATAGATTTTAAATATTTTATTTGTGACCTATAAAGAATACCGCAGTGTGTGTTCAATTAATTACCCTTACGGTGTCCTTTTAAAATTTTATATATCTGCCTATATTATAAGCCTGCCCATCCTTTTGAGGGAACCAAATTCATGCTCTCACACACCGTGTCAGAGATGGCAACTATCAAACCAATGAGGCAGCGCATTTTATTGTTGCTGTTAATTTTATCGCTTATTAGGACTCTTTATAGCTCATGTTTCCAAAAGCGTATTCAATTATTTCAGAAATTGCATGGGACATTATAAGCGACTTCGCTACGGAGCTCCTGGAAGGACCGGACAAGGAGCGGGTATGTCAAAATAATTCATATCTAAGATCATGATGAATAATATCAGTGCAGACCGAGGCGTTTACGAGAGATTGGTTGCGAAAGACCTATCGGGAAGAGTGGAGTGGATGGCTATGGGGGTCCAGCTTTGGGACAGTGTAGCTGCTTGATTTCAGCGTACACTGGCTGACTTTGGATAGGTTAGATACTTAAAGAAAGAAAACCAAAGAGTTTTTTTGGCTAGCTTTGTTGTCCGCCCGCTGGGCAATAGCGTATAATTTAATTCTTTTTTATTTAATTCTTTCGATATTTTAATGGTGAGAAAAACATAGCAGTTAAAAAATAAAATATTTAGAATAAATTCAAAAAGATGCGGCCAGTTCATTACTGGCTGATACGACCAGCAATGCAGTCTTCCAATGTTTACCTAATCATCTTTTACCAGATGGCAGAACTTAGTATAAGGACGTTTCACGATGCCAGATGATGTCGGAGACTCGTAAGGCACTGTCGTTCCCAGGTATCGACTCCAAAACCCGACCCAATTGCCATTTCAAAGGCGGAAGGTTGCTTTCTTTGATTATTACTATTGTTTCAGGTTTCAATAGGGTCGTATTTTACCTCAATTTTGTTCGAGTTTCTAGTTCCGAGATGTATTCGTTGGCGCAACGTGACCAAAACCAGCTCTGTTCCACACTCTGATAGCGATTCAAATGATGAACAGGTAAGTCAGTCAAGTAATGGTGCAGTGCAGTGAATGGTCGACCGATTAAGAAGTCTTGGGCTGAGGGGAAGAAAATCTCGAAGATGGAGAATGAGGGGAGAAAAGTAGAGTAAGTATCTACTCACGCAGGGCCGTCTTTACCCGGGGGTGCAAGAGGAGTGTGGCACCCGGCCGCAGGGTCCCAAGGGGCGTAAGCCGATCGCCTTATACCTACACATCGAGAGTAATCTGCTAGTTTTGAAGATTACTTAACAGTATTCATTATCCCCATAAAACATAGGCACCACTATGTGATGAGAAAGATCTATTTAATGAGTTAGAATAGAATTGCCTTTTTTGTCATAAATTTAAAGATCCTCACTCGACGTATTCAATGTAGTTTATGTGAGTACCAAGAATTGTATCCGTTAAATTTGTCCGTTTTTTCTTAATATTTCAACATCTTTTCTTAGATAGGTAGATATTTAATGAACACCTTCTGTCTGTGATAGTAGAAAATCCCAAAAGTTCATTTTCAAAATAAATTAAAAACTATTTACAATTTAACTATGACCAAAGATAGAATAACTTTGGCCATAGTAAGTAGGTATCGAAAGTAGATTTCAAAACAGACGATATTAGAGCACAAAGTACGCAAGCGGCGGCGCGCCGCATGATACTCGTATTAGTATTAAAATGTTGCCAACTGACAATCCAGAAAAATTGAATTCGGTGCTTGAAAATGTGTTTTACTTTGTTAACCGACTTTCCAAAAAGGAGGAGGTTCTATGTTCGACTTAGAGATTGTTTTTTTTTTTTTGTTTATGTTCCCCGATATCTCCCCTATTGTGGACCGATTTTGAAAATTCTTTTTTTGTTTGTTAGAGTATGTTTCGAAATTGGTCCCATTTTAATTTGGTGAAGATCTGATGAAGAACTTCGGATATATACAGCAGAACTCTTCAATAAATAAAGGCAAATCTCTCGGGATTGCAGCAATTGCATGTCTGTTTATTGTTTATTTATACCATTTCATAACATAACATCACGCCAGTACGCTCTAAAGGGGTACGCAGATGTGTACAGTTCACCTTGGTACCCTTTCATTTCACCGGATATGATCAAGTTCATTCGGCAAGGGCATTCGGGTAATCTATTCTGGCATTATAAGTACCTCACTAAAGGCAAGTTGCTTAATAAGTACAAATAAAAAGTAAAAAATTAAAAAAACATTTTTACAAAAAAGATTCTAAGTTATTTTTCACTTTGTAGTGTTTTTAGTTGGAAGTCGGTAGATTTTTTTTTGTAAAAAAGTTTTTTTGTAACTAGAGTAGGCAATGCTCGGTTGCGCCAATCTAGGTTGTTTGACTAACTCTGAAGCTTAACACGGTCAATTTATTAATTAACCTCGTGTTAGCAACCACGTGAGATCACTGAGTTAAGTTTTTGGTGCAATGAGTAAATATTTTATAATTAATGATTAAAAGCAACACATTTTTTTTTTGATGGCAGGCTTTGCGCAGGCTGTGTTTCCCACGCCGGAGCCCATTATTGTTAGACGGGGCCCTGTCTCACGTGCAATGTGACTGTGTATGAAAACGGCTGGTGCTAGTGGTGACTCTGTCAGCTTGCCGCTCAATGCAATGGCTGTGTTGGTGCTCGCGTTCAACGCCGCTGGAATCAGATCACAAAACGGTGTTACAGTTATGAACTCAGTACTTAGATTTTGAAGACTGGAACTTGTGAACGCACCATCAGTCCATTAGTTCTTCTAAATCTTCAATTGGGCATCAAATATACATCAATCAATGTCTGTTGTGTGAAAATGCTGCTGAATCTTCGCTTCTGCATATAAATGCGCTCGTGTTGCGTGTAGTCGCGAAGCCGTCGCAGCGTGGCAGTCCAAAGGCCGCTCTACTCGAAATGTGGCTCCGAAGGTCCAAAAATGTTTCAACGTGCCCTGACTTTGCATGGCCGACAAGATCACAAGACTGCAGCCATGCCATCTTCCCGAACACATGAGACTAAAAAAAAGTCTGTCATGGAACAGAATTCTTTTTTTGTTTTCATTTGTCATGCGATCGGTTTCTCAAGCCATTAGCAGTTGGCACTTCGAGTATGGTCCTTCAGTGAGAGCCGACCCTCTACGTGCTACTTGACTAAATCAGGGTGTGTCCCATACGTGCTATCTTTTCAGTCGACGGTGTTCCAGAGGGCTGGCCAGTACAGAAGCCAGACTGTTGACATAGTCTTCAATGCGAACCCTATAAAAAAAAATCTGCGCTTAATCTCTTCTTTAATGGTGTTAATTTTGAGGTAGTCCTGTAATTCAGTTATTTTGGTAAATCATGGAGCATTTGATACGCTTTTCAGCACCTTGTTTTGGAACCTTTGCAGGATCTCCACTTTGGAATTTTTGGCTGGGAACTATAGGAATAGTTCAATTCCATAGCCTCATGCGGGCTTCAATATGGTTTTACATATTTATTTTTAGCAAGATACTTATCTTGTTGTTTAGAGATACTTGTGAATGTCTACCTAGAAGCCACTTCAGTGTTTGCAGGCGTTGGTACAGCTCATCTCGCTTTTTCTCAATGTCTCCGTTGTCTCCAGCTCAATTTCCGGTCCAGATTCATACCGAGGTATTTGGCTGTGTCATGTTGTGGTAATACATCGTTTCCAATTTTTACTCATGCACAATTTCCTTTTCGAAGGTCGATCGATACTTATACTGATTTAGTAGCACTCGCTTTAAAACGTCATTTCTCCATCCAAGTATTAATCCTATCATGATGTACTTGTAGTTTTTGCGAGGCTTTGTTCGGATCTTGATCGGTACCAAGGGCTGCGGTGTCGTCCGCGAAAGTCGCAGAGAGAACACTGTCTGTATTTGGTAGGTCAGCTGTGTATAACAAATACAATACGGGGCCCAATACCGAGCCTTGTGGCACTCTTGCTTTGATGTGATAGCAGGAGGAGTATGAATCATCTTTACTCTAAAAATTCTGTCATTGAAATACGATTCCAAAAGCAGGTAAAGATTGTGTGGAAGGTAACTTTTAACCTTAAACTTTTACTTTAAGCTTAAACAAAAATCCTGGGTGCCACACTTTGGCAAAAGCTTGTTAGACATCTAAGAAGACTGTAGAGCAATATTCCCTTTTCTCCACTGCATTTATTATCTTGGTGCCAACTCTATGGATCTGTAGCAGAATGTGCACGCCTAAATCCGAACATAGAATTTTTTTTCATATAGCTTAGAAATTACCAGTGGTAGACTTATGGGTCTATAGGATGACGCAAGATGTGGTGGTTTTCCCGGTTTCAGAATCATTATGATTTCTGAGACTTTCCATAATTTTGGGTAGATTAAACAACTGCGTGAGGAAAACTATCGCCTTTCTAGGTACCTAATTGTTGTAGCACTTCCGCTGTAATCAAACAAAACCTTTTTCTGTCTAACTTCCTTATCTTGATGTAGACTTTCATAGGTGAGCAACTCGTTACGGGTGGACTAAGCTGAAGATATGTTTTTAGGAAATTTTTAATTTCCTGTTCATCTTCCGCAGAACCGTCGTTAGGTGTGAAGACTTTGCTAATAAATGTTCGAAAGACTAGAGCTCTTTCCTAATCAGTTTGGCCCAGGTATTGTTTTCTAGTTTTAAAGGGTGCTATGCTGTTTTGCTTGTCTTGACATCTGTCCAAAGCGAATATTCATTCTTGGTCGAGGTAGACAGGTTTTCTAGTTTATTTTGCATAGTTTCAGCTTCAACATTCTTCAAGAAGAGTTTTAGTTCTGTGGCCATTATATTGAGCGCCTTTTTGTGGGAGTTTGACTGGTGTACCATACCCTTCTAAGTCTCCTCTTTTCCAGTAGTTTTTCTTTAATTTTCTTTGGTTTATCTTTACTGCTGGTATTAAGCTTCGCTTCCGGTGTACACTTGTATGCTGCCTGTTGTATTAGGTTAGTTACGTATGTTGTGGCCGAGTCAATATCATCACACGTTTTTAGTGGCACACGTAAAGAGAGCAAGGTGTTGGTTATTATATGAGATTTCTCATTTTGATCTTGTTATTATAGAAGTGCTTGTCGTTCCTATTACAGGTGTGTGATCGAGCTACTACCGAGACAGCTTTCTTCCTTCAGGTATAAGTTCGAGAGACCCTTAAATATAAAGCAATCTAAGAGATCTGGCAATTCATTTGGATCAGTAGGCCAGTATGTTTCCCTCCGGTGGGTACCAGCACGGTCGAGGTGGGGGGGCTCAAAAACAGGGGCTTCGTCGCTCGTCAGGGCTGTTGCCGATAAGCCGACGGCGTAGCGGCTAACATGTAGGTTGCGGTGCTGCCTGGGCGACATCGCAACTAAGGCGGGCCGCGATGTTGTATAGGGCCTCCCAAACCCATACGATGTGGCGGTTGAGGGATGGAGGCCGTGGCAGAAGAGGAGTGCCGGTATTGCGATGCGCCGCTCTCCCTGCCTATCGCGGCCTGGACGGGGTCGCCACCGTCTGATGGCGGACGCGGTGAGGCCGCAGGGGAGTACGAGTGTCGGTATAGCGTTGGCTGCTCTCCCTATCCCCTGCGGCCGAAAAATGGTAGGTGGCGGGTTCATTGACCTTGACCCGTCACAAGGGAACCAAGGGTGCCATACACGGAGTTGTCTGGTTCCCGCCATAAGCGGCACAGGAGGACACCGTGGAGTTTTAGTGGGTTGGAGTCCCACATAACTGCTCACATTTCTCCACGATAAAAAAGAGGCCAGTATGTTGGTCGTCCTGTGCTTATAGTATTTGCAGCTTGTTTTTATCTAAGCTCAATTTCAGTTCCCTACCTCTAGTGACAGTCAGACGTCACCTCCTATGTTCCTTTTTGGCGTTCCAGTCACCTCCAGCCAGGAACTTCTGACCAAGTCTCTTGAGATATTGTATAAAGTATTTTTTTTTCAGAGCATGTTCGTGGACAATATACAGCTGATAAGGTGATCCCTTTTTATCATGCACAAAAGCTGACGTTGCTTGTATCTCAGGGTTTTGTATTCGTGAATAAGGTCATGCTTAATACTGTTTCTTATTCTGGTTGGCTACCTGGGCATAGAGCACACTTAGCTGGTGTGTTACTGTCAATCTTCGGGCAGTCGGTAGTGTTGTGATTATCTGCACACTTTAACCTACTAATCTGTAAGGTCTTTTAAGATCTTACCTTTTAAACAACTGCTTAAACGCGGTTGTTTTTAGTATGTCCGTACTGTTGGCATCGTTTACACTGTGGAATTGTTTTCTTGTTTATCGGGTGTTCGATGAATACTCTGTTACGAAAGACATGAGTAATCTTTTTTTCTAAATGGTTATTTGGGTGCGGATCTAAGTTTAAAAAGAATGTTGTGAACAATGTGACAATGTCTTGTGTCTCTGCTAGTAAATGTATGCCCAATCAGACTGTTTTTCCCAACAATGTGCATTAGTCTTTTGTAGGCGTCTATGGTTGAACCACAGACATAAATCTAAATAGATGACGCGATTGTATGTACTTCGCGTGCCAAAAAACGGACTAAAGTTACGATCAATTATCGTAATCTGAGCTTTTCATTTAGCATTATCGGCACCGGAAATCTACCGAAATCCAAAAAAATGCCTTTTTATGCCATATTGAGCTGTAAAGAATGTATAGAAAAAGTTGGCAGAGGCATTGGAAATGTTTTCTTTCATTGGTAAGTAAATTTGTTTTTACATTGTTTGTGAAAAAGTGGCACACTTGGTTTTGATACAGATGGAGGGACTTGCGTTATCTATTTAAATGTATGTCTGTGGGTTGAACAGTTTAGTCTTAGCTGTTTGCGTGTTATTATTTTCAATGTGAACTCGGTGTCAGTGAGTTCACTTTTAATTAAGTTTGAAAATTTGTGATGGCTTCTATACCATAGAGCATGGTGGAGGTTTACTTGGTTGTTGTTTGGTGGGTTTTGAAACCGTTTCAGCATCTAAGACATCTATGTTAAGGGTGTCATATTTGTTGCTAAGTGGTATTTCCGAGTTAGTTGGGGAGGTACAGGATTTTAAATAATTTTAATGTTCTGTTCGACTATTTTCAGGACTTGAATGTGGAGCGCGCTCGCCGCAACAAGGCTGCGCTGGCGCACAAGCGTTCGTTCTTCGTGCGCATGGTCAGTGACCCCAAAATCTACAACCCGGCCATCAACAAAACGCCACCGCCGGTGCCCACCACCCCCTGCTCCCCGCCATACTCCACCGCTGCCCCCGCTACGCCTGATACGCCAGTCGATCTGGAGAAGCTTCAGCCATCTACTCCGTGAGTGATCTATGATTTATTTGTGCCATGGCATTAAAGCCCAGCAGTCTTATTGCATAATGAATTCGGCAAGGCAAAGGGCAAAGAGTATGAACAATCGACCAATCACATAGACGGAAATCCACATCATGTCTTTCATCTCGCATGTGATCGGTTGATTGTTCAAACTCTTTGCCCTTGGCCTTGCCGAATTCATTACGCAATAAGGCTGCTGTTCAAATAAAGACAAATCCCGTATACATGCTGCTGGTCGATTGTGTCAAGTAACTTTTATAGGTATCTATTGATTGTAGTAAGTTGGAGGTGCTCAAATGACGTGAATTGTCATGCTTTTTTTTAAATTAAAACAGTCGACGTTCAATCGCGTTCGCGTAACGCGCGGGATTCGCCTCATTTGGAGCAGCGATTAATTAAGCCATGTAATGCTATTCTCTTAAGGGTACAGCCTTGAGCGCAGCACTGCGCCAGCGACGAAACTACTAGTTTCGGCTGTGTCCTTAAAGAATAGCACTACTGCTCAACCAAAGCGAATCCCGTTTGAACAACTCTAATACAAGTTATGTTGGCACAATCAGCACGAGAAAATTTCGTTCCGAATCCCGCTTGGAACTAGGTTCAGTACAGATTTAGAACAGAGCTATCACTCGGAAATAAGCTATCACTTCCAAGTGGATCTTTTAGGTGTCAGTACCATTGTCATAACGAACACGTAGGAGGAACAGTGCGAATAGTGACTTCCGTAGTCTTTGCTTATAATGGATTGCTAGTGACGAGATATGTTTGGTTAGCCAGCCAGCCCCAACAGCCCGGCTCAGTGACTGGCAGCACGACTGGCTGTATTATCAAACAACTGCGTGCAAAGCGTGGTGACTGGTGAGTGCTTTTTATGACCAGTAGACGACAGCGTAGAAGTAGGGTAGTTAGATATCTTCACCCAATAGACTTCTATAGAAACCATTACTTCTTTCAATGTCTTTGAATTTAATCGATACATTTTGTTAATTGCAGGAAGCAATCTTCTTGGATCAGCTGGCCACTCGGATTCTTCTTCCAGAGTGTGGATAATGATGCTAACGATTTGCCATTGAGGTAAGCACTAACTTCCAGTAGGGAATATAAAAGTTACCACTGAATTGCCAAGTAATAATGTTACCTACTATACTGTGCAACACACATGCAGCTCTATTGTAGTTTTCATCACCCGCAACAATGTGGCGGGTGGCGAGACAATCGAAGATATCTGCAAGTTATTCTTGAAGGTAAGGCAACTGTGCCTCTTAGGGTTGAGCACGATTTTTAGAAGGTTTAAGATGTGTCGACTAGTTATGAAAACTGTTCACTTATCATAATACATGGTTTATTATTTTTCTTTTCACCAGGTTCCGCCACCTGGACACGATGGTGCGCCTCAAGAGCCCCGGCACGAGCAGCCGACGAGGCTCCTCTCCGTGCGCCTCGCCCGAGCACCGCGCGCCCTCCCCCAACCATTGACCGACCTCGTTATGTAGCCCTCATCCACATCATTATCACTTATCGCAGAAATAAATTATTATGTGAGCATTGAAAATGATTTGTTTTTTTTCTTAGAATATTCAATCATCTTGAAATTAATTAATGCAACGAATACATCAGATTCCAAACGAATTTAAATAGGTACCTACTTATTTTGTTACCTCTCGTGGAGTGGCTGAATTCAGAATCAAAGCACATTGAGACAGAGTCTGTCTAAAAATGTACATAACAGTAAAGTAACATGTTATACCCCTCTAATCACAGCGTAAAGTCAAGTGGAAGCGACGCGAAACATTCTTTAGTATATGCGCTACTTCTTGGGCTTCTTGGCCGTCCTGAAGTTGCTACACTGGCTGCGCAGTAGTAAATCTCACAAAACAGCACCGTTTCGTGCTTTGCGCGTCGGAACGCCAGTCGCCAACTTCAGGGCGGCCCAGAAGTTTGGCGATTTCTTTACGTTAGGTTTGCAGGCAAGACTTAAAATACGTAGATCTACGTAAAAAAGACGCAGAGTATGCAATGCTGCACAGCTGTTGCCACCGAGGTAGCAACAACTATCACCAAAAATATTAAAGTCGACAGACGACTAAGTGCACCTCAAGAGGCTTAGTTGAAATAAATGATTTGATTTGAATCTGCATTACATCTGACTCTGTAGAAGTTATAAACAAGCCGAGGTAACGAAACCATAGCGTGATCTAATTCGAACCCAACGCCATCTAGTTAGAAAGAGGGAACTAAATTGAGGATCGAACAATTACTATTGACGTGAAAATGTTTGCCTTATTATTTTACTATTTTGTGCCAGCGGCTTCGCCGCGTGAAAAGTGTTTTATTATCTCAGGCGAACATTATACCGGGTGAAAATGCAGCCTATGTGCTATTCCAGAAAATAATATATCTCTGTGCCAAATTTCATCCAGAGCCATTTAAGCGTTCTAGCGTGATTGAGTTACAAACATAAATTCATCCAAACATTCACATTTATAAAGTAAGTTTTTTGTATATAATTCTTTAATGGCATTGTAAATTAAATTTAAAACAAATGTACTTTCAATGAAATGAAAAGAAGGTGGACAAAAAAAAAACAAAGGTGGTAAATTAATTTAGGTAACTACCTAACTAAATGCTTTATTTTATTTTTTATAAATAAAATAAATAAAAAGTTGCCCTGTATATATCATTTATTTATTTAAACTTCATGTACAATAGTGGTACATAGGCAGACTTAATGCCACAAGGCATTCTCATAATCATAATCTTATCTTCTCATATCATAATCTTATGTTGAATGATTTTTGGCATTAAAGATAAGAAAAACACAAAGAATTTAATGATTTTTTGTATTTAGGGTAAGTGCTCTAGTGAATGAACATTTAAGTTATCATCGAACTTCGAAAAATTCTTACAGTTAGCCTCTAAGGTATACGGTGCAAAGCTATATTTTGGTAATAGGGATATATTCAAAAATATTTTTAAGTTGGGTTTATGACATAATCTGTATAATATCTATACTATAAAATATTATAAAGCTGAAGAGTTTGTTTGAACGCGCTAATCTCAGGAACTACTGGTTGGAATTGAAAAAATATTTTTTTGTTGGATAGTCCATTTGACGAGGAAGGTTATAGGCTATATAACATCACGCTACGACCAATAGGAGCGCAGCATAAATGAAAAATGTTGAAAAGCGGGAAAAAAATATTCCTTTTTGAGAGCTTCCGTTGCGTGCGCTGCGTAAGTAGTTAAAGTTACGCAACAATCATGTATGTAGTGTAGGTAGGGTATGGTAGATAGGGTAGGTGGGTAGATACGTAGCCAGTTGACGGGAGCAAAGCCGCGTGGGACAGCTAGTCTTAGATATTTAGTAAATGAACTGAATAAAACCAGTAAATGAACTCAATTTTTGTTCAACTAATAATACAGAAAAATCCTTATTATTATAAAAATGCAGTCCAACAATCAATTAAATAAACAAACATAAATCCTCTGCCACACAGGCTTGGGATTGAGCTGCTCCAATTAATTTTGATTTTTTTTATATTTTGCACTATGAATTTTGTTATTTTTTTTTTCTTTTTTTGTTTTCTTGAAATGACAAGAATATTTACTTTTTAAAGTATTATATTATTTTATTTTAAGTCCTTTTTTTTTTTTTTATTGTTGTGAATGTGAAGACTATGTGGATCATACTTTTTGTTTGTTTTTAGTTTTAATTTATCTAAGTTAGTTTTAATCATGGTCTGGCAGTTTGAGTAGTTTGTGCGGCCTACCCGAATGTCCTTTCTTTGGTATTGTTCGTCGAATCGTTGAGCTCCTTAATTTCTGAGTTGAGCTGCACGGTTATTGACAAATGCGTGCACTGACTGGACAGGTCCACTCAATCTGGCTGGTTCTTTCCTCAAAAGACCATTTCAGACTTCAGTCTACATGGTCTTCAAATGATCTAACCAAGATTTTGTCTGGACTTTAAAAGAGACTGTGACCTCTGAGTTTGTTTCGGCCTTTCTTCTCAGAGTAGTCAGATAGGAAACGCCGACGTCATCTAGTTTTAAAAATATGATCGACATGTAAAAGTGTTTGTACAAACCTACTTACAGAAATAAATCATTTATCATTTATCACAAAATCTGTGGCAAACATTAACAATTTTTTTTACAAATCTTCTAATCATTATAAACCAAAGACCTTATACGTATTTCTTACTACTAGACTGTGTACCAAAAATTTTTGTTTCGCTAAAATGAAATCTATCATCATCCACCTAGGTTAGCTATTTCCTTATAAGCGGTAGCTAATCAAAAGCGGTCCTGGCGAGAGGGTTTCCGCTGGTAGTGTGTCCTTGTCTGACTTCTTGCAAGCTCAAATAATCATTGGGTTTGGTAGAAATGGTAGAAAATTAAAAAAAAAATGTTTTTATTTTATACCCAAACAAACGATTCATAGACTTGAAACGTATTTAAATATTTCTTCAGTTCCTATAATTAATCAATTCGTTGTATTTAAAAAATAATTAATTAATACTTAGTTAGACTAGTACTTTTAAATATTTGGGCCTGGTAATACTAAATGTAAGATGGTGGTTTGCGGAGTTTTTGGCAGGCTTTGTTCGAGTGAAATTCAGCGGCTGTTAATATTATTTGCAAATTGATTCCTAGAGGAATAAAATTGGCATAATTTTGTTTCACAACTGTCGACGCAACTGGACAATATGTGAAATCATTGAGATCCTTAAAGGTATATTTAGCTGCCGGTATTTCAAAGCATCGTCTGTAGACTGCAGGATCATCTCATGCCTCTCCTTCATGAGCTTGAGAGTAGGATCAGAGAGCTTTTTGTTCCTATCTATACGATGGGTCTTGTAAAACGAGACTTGAGGAGACTTGGGATTTGAGGATAATCGAGTCCTCCCCCTCTCTTCGAACTTCAGATAACCCTATAATATTCCATCATAAACTGCTCAATTCCTCTTCGAGTTTGGTGATCTTTTCGTCGGACCGGAGTGTGCGCGTGTTGTACGTTGCCGGGTCCAGTCGTCGGTATTTGTTGGGGTAGCCGGATCTCGTCCGGGATTCTTAGCACCCCTTGCCATGCCGTAAACTCGACCGCTACCGTAGTCGAGGGTAGGCAGGCTGCCGGGCACTATATTATACTGTGTTTTATTTGTGCTATTCATGGGGAGTGCTTTGCAGGCGGGTTGGCGATCGCAGTATGGTTATTACAAATGCACAGAGAACGTTGCTGCTCATTCTTTGGTTTTCCCATACTCGCCTCTTACGACACCCACGGGAAAACATGGGATGGTGAAATTATTTACGCCTGACATCATACGATAAATGTTGTAGATTCCAAAAAATATACATACTATTTTTTTTATTTACAATAAATTAGGTAGGTTTAGGTAGCGTTTTAAGGTAGCATAAATATGTCGGGATACTTACACTATCGTTTTTAAAATCAATTTGTCCCGTGTTCTGTTTGGTCATGGTCACCTCATTAGACAGAGACACACTACCAACGGGAGCCCTCTCACGCGGACCGGTTTTTGCGCCATAGTGCACAGTCTAGTAGTAAGAAGTATAAGGTCTTTGTTATAAACCCATATTAGGCCTAACGTTAATATTATTATAATCCAAAGCAAAACTAAAATATATTTAAGTACGATGTATCAAAATTAAAATTCAAAACCAGTATCTAATTAACTAGGTTACAATAATAGTAAACTTAGACAAACTTTATTTATACTTAAATCATCATCATTCATCATTTCAGCCGAAGGACGTCCACTGTAGGACATAGGCGTGCCCCGAGTGTCACCACCTCGATCGGTCCAGCGCGGTTCGCATCCAGCAGATTCCCGCAGCCCTGACAAAGGCATTGCTCCACCTAGAGCAGCGGTCACCCACTGCAGAACTTTACGTCCCATTGATCATTGACTCTGCAAGCAAGCCAAAGTTTGGCAAGCCTTCGGACTATGTAAGTCACCATGGTTCTCTTGCTGATGTCTTCATTTATAATTCGATCATGCAAAGTTACACCGAGCATAGCCCTCTCCATTGCCCTTTGGATGACTTTAAGCCTTGATGAGGGCCATTTTGTGCGACGACGTCTCGGTGCCATATGTCATCTCTGGCAACATACACTGGTCACTTTCCGAACGCCGCCCAGCCGGGTCGAATTCGGTGGTCGACCTCTTTCTCGAATTTGGCCCTACCCAACTGGATTGTTTGCCCTAGGTAGACGTAATCGTCTACAACTTCGATTGTAGAGTCTCCGATTTTGATAGGTGTGGGTGTAACATGGGTATTAAACATGACCTCCGTCTTGTCATTATTCATTTGAAGACCCACTGGGAGACATAATGCATTGCACTGAGATCCTCCACAGTCTCAGCCATGACTATCTATATCGTCGGTAAACCAAAGGTGAGTGATTTACTCGCCATTGAAGTTGATGCTTAACCCTCTCCAGTCCAGAATCTTGAAGTCATCCTCCAGTACACCGGTGAACAGTTTCGGAGATGTGACATCTCCCTGTCTCACAATCTGGGGGTATTTTAGTCAAGAGTGAATAGGTTACTTCTAGACAAGCGTGCTTCACCGTCGACCACATCATCGCTTACCATCAGGTGAGATAGTGGTCAAGCGCGAGCCTATAGACAATAAAAAAAACCTCGCTGCAGAAGGATAGGTTCCGAGGTCTGTTCCTGAAGTCGAACTGCCATGACGGCGTTTTTGTACAAACACTTCAACACCTCGTTGTACGGGTAGTCGATTTGGCACCGTTAGAGAGACTGCAGTACAGCCCAAGTCTAGATCGAATTAAAGGCTTTATCGTAGTCCATAAAGGCTAAGCAGAGAGGCAGGTTATACTCTTTGGTCTTCTGTATAATCTGCCGCAGCGTATATATTTGATCTACGGTGCTAAAGCCTTTTCGGCTTGTTCGGGAGGCTGGAAATCGTCAAATCTGCACGCGAGATGATCTGTGATGACTCTTGAAAACAACTTGTAGACATGGCTATTATGTGAGATGGTCCTATAATTCTTCAGCCGGTCATTGTCGCCCTTCTTAAAGAAGATTAGCTATATAAAACTGGAGAACATAATATACCAGTGAAAATCTGAAAAATAAAAAAAATATTAATGTCGAAACACGACGAGAAAAAAGAGGCGCTTCATAGGTTTCGCACACAGGCGCTGCCAGGGGTCGGCGCGGCCCTGGACAAAACCGATTATTTTTTGTCCACCAATCGCGTTCCGTTCTGTTAAACGGCGATAGATAGTGTTAGCAGCAACTTGCAAATAAAAGGGTTTTCTCGGTTTGTCAATATTTTTTACTTTAAATACAGTGAAGGTTATATAGTATCTTTTTGCACGTTTTTACAGTTTATTTGCACCAAAATGTGTTACAATGCAAATTTAAATAATCAAGTGGAATGCCTCAAAATTAAAAACCGCGCCATCTATTGGCATCAATTTTAAATGACCCGTTCAATTATTCTTTGAAATGTGAATAAGGGCCCAATATTCCATAATTTTGTACTTAAGAGAGTTGATTAAACAAGAACATACAATTTTTTTGTTCAATTCCAGAAAATGTTAATTTTACACACATTCAATAACAGTTATGTGCATATCGCGCCATCGAGTGAAATTTATTTGAAACGGATTTTCTTTCTTAGCGGTGAGGCACCGTGTCACAGCAAAAACGTCTTATTACTTTAGCAAAGAGCTTAAATTGGTTCGTCATAATTTCTTTAATATTGAATATCGTTAATCATATTAGTGAACATTTTTTATTTTTTTCTATTCCTGCTAAAATCTGGCAGTTCAGCGCACGAGTGAATTTAAAGTACTGGCGATGGTGGCACGAAAATCTGGAACTTTTTTGAAATCCGTGGCGGTGAAAACGTTAAAACTAATTGAGTAAATAAAATAAAATAAAAAACAAAAAACGGAATGACCACATAGTCTTCACATTCACAATAATTATTAAAATAATTTAAGTAATACTTTAAAAAGTAACTGTTCATGTCATTGTATATATGTCGCAGCCATCTGGTTAAATTAGACAGCTAATTGGACGCCTAGGCCGTTCTTTAAACGGCATTAGTGACGGGCCAACTCGGGATAAATAGAAAGAAAGAAAGAAAAGAAAAGAAAGAAAGAAAAATGAGTTTATTGGCATTACAAAACAAAAACACCTTAAAATTAAACAAAATATTTTTTAACTATTAATGCCAAAAGGGCCTTAGCTCAGCAAATACGACTCGAGTTAGCAGAACGAAGGCAGTTAAGTTAGAATTAATTATGTATTTGTATATAATACAGGCTACGAAAATAAAATAAGATTAAATAGGTAGGATTTAAATAAGAGAGGTTATTTTTAATATAAATCACATTTCTGTATTTTTGATTTTAGTCTGATTTAATTTAAACAGTTATAATTTTATAATCAACAACAAAACTGTTCTATGAAATAAACATCTTCTCATGTTATTTTTTTATTTTAGATTTTAGTGATAGTAACTCGAGTTCGGAAGATAACTCGAGTCAACTCGAGCCAGGCACAACTCGAGTTAACTCGAGTTTGTAACTCGAGTTGCACATCTTTAGCCGGCATCCAATTAAATGGCTGAAGTACAACTAGCCAAGTCAAAGTCATTGATCACAACGTGTAACCAGAGGCTGAATGTCGTGTAGTCATTTAGTGAAATGGATATCTATGAATTTCTAATGTTTGGTGGCTAGATAATTAAGACACAAATCCTTTGCGAAATCTTGCAGAAGACACCTCCATGTTTTCATACTAACATAACATTGACTTGCGCTGTTATGCCGCAGTGGAAATAGCTGAACTAAATTTGAATCACTTGGCTAAGTCTTGGTCAGTCATCTTTAAGGATGCATTAGTCGACGGCACGAACTATTTTGTGCGCGGGGTTAAAATGCATGCTGTCTCATCCGACAACACGAGCGAAAGAGATAGATGCTGTGATGAGCAGTAAGAAGCTAGTTCGCGTACGCAAATTTGTAGCGAAATGGATGATGATTTAGGACTAAAACGAGCGCGCGATATTTTATAAACAGATCTTTGGGAATATTGATATCATGAAAAAACGACTACATGTATCTGTTCAAAATATAATTATTTGCATTGTTGAACTGCTAATCTATCCCTGCATGGTGCCTGTTTTGCAATTTTCCTTCTTCTTATGGTATTTATTTGCGCCCAAAGGTGCGTTAAAATTAGTTGTGAAATATGGAACTTTCAAATATATTTTATATTTACTTTTTTGTTTCGATACAGGGCTAGATAATGGTGAGACAAATTTATATCATATTGTATTTTGAACGTACACCGTCAAACAGTGGTGTAATCGCCAGACTACGTTTGTAATGTATGGAGAATGGGCAACCATGTAGGACTGCCTTTCAATACGTCAACGGCCAGTTGTTAAACGTTGAAAGATTCTAGTTCAATTATTTATCGGCCTATGCATCCAATTGGCCTTTAACGAACGGTCTAGGCGTCCATTTAGTTGGCGAATTTAACCAGATGGCTGCGATATATGTAAAATTCATAAATGTAGATGTGTCTAAAATAACCAGAAATAAATTTGTTAGTAATCCTGTAGCTCAATTCGAACTTCAAGCGCTCAACGACTCGACGAACAATACCAAAAAAAAAACAAAATCCAGGCTGTAAAAATAAAAAATCCATTGGAGCAGCTCAATCGCAAGCCATTTTGTACTCAACGTAATCTTAAAGGTATAAAACGCTTCACAACTTAAGTTTAATTAATGATTTCAAATTATCTTGTACGAGGCTTGGAAGTTTATTATAAAAACGTATGAACATTGACATCTGAATAAGCCACCTATTTTTCTTGCCTTTTTGTAGGTACTACAAATTTGTGTTTAAATAAAATGAATTAAATAAAACAACTCAGATATTTGGAAATTGAATTATACTGTCATATGCATTCAATCTAATGATACAGTGTGTGACTTGAATTCACCATTCCAGCCAACAGTGTGCAGACTTGTCTTATCTTCTATATCCCAAGCTGCACCCCTCACAAAATTGCTGTGCATATGTCTGTCATGGTAAATTACTTTTGGTTCAGAGTTCTCCTCTACTTGACAAACAGTGACAATTTTATTGTCACAACAAACTGCAACCTTGTCACCACTGCAACAAAAAAAAGGGGTCATAAAGTTCTGACATGATTGGTTTATTATTTTTGTGCAGGAGAAGCTTTCATGAGGAATGAGCAAAATAGGCAAATTTAGATGTATAAAGCGAATGTTAGATGTGTTAGGCGATAGGCAGATGTTATGCAAGCTTAAGTGAATTTGGAAGAGTCTCATAAAGAATTTCACAACCTTTTTGGTAGCATTACAGATAGGTTGGTTTTAAAAAGATAAAGGAAACAGTTGACAGTTCAATTAAAATTACTTATGCTTCATAGATTGTATTTTACTTAATACTGAGTATTAGGCACCTGCCAGTGCATTTTCGGCCTTACTAAACTGAATAAGAAAGGTTACATACTCTGGATGTACAGCCAACTTGTGTACTGCAGCTGGGAATTCTGTTATTTTGATATTCGTTTCTAAATTTCTTATATCACACAAATGCAGTACTCCTGCTTCATCTCCCACTATTAGGCGCTTCTCGTCTATCCATGATAAACAACGGATACAGCAGTCATTTTTCAATACATCTGTAATAAAGTTTTTTTTAAATTCTTTCTATAAACACTTTTTTTTTAAAGTTGGGCTTTTATGGGCTATTTAATACCCCGAAATAAAGGCGCAACCACATTTACGTGTCGTGTAAGTGTGTTTCCGTCTAAATTTGTTTATCTAATCTGGCAGATTTTTCATTGAAATTAGGCAAGTTGTCTAGATACTGGAACAGGTAGCTCCCCAGACATAAACCGTATGTCAATTATTATTTGAACTAGCCATTTATACATCTTTCTATATCTGGACGGCTTATGTCTTTTCATAGATCTTTAACACATCTAAACTACATTTGAAATAACATTAGACATTTAAAAGACTTGTTCAACTTACTTACTTGACTTATATTGCATTGGTGTCATGGCAAATGGTAACTGTAGTAAACAAGTGGTTTTAGTAACAGTTTTATGCTATTTATATAACCTTGTTCTGAGAATATAACTCAAAATCAGTTGAACGGACTATAAAATGGATTGTACAGTAGTCACAACGGATCTTTGTGTCTCTGAAGTTAGACTCTGCGAACCATTGCGCAAGAAGCAGTTTGTCATCGAGTATACTGCATAGAGTAAGCGTGATAGGACGATGCGACAAACATAAGTGAGTAAAAGAGGCAGTTATACAATGCTATCTTCAGCTTCAATATTGACACAAAAATAGCTACTGCGCCGCTTCTTGCAGCCAACTTCAGAGGCACAAAGATCCACTGTGACTACTGTAAAAATTTCTGATGTTATTTCAAATGGAGTGTAGCTCAATTTAGTACAAAACTTTTCTTACTAAGAACTGGCTTATCCACATTATCATCCCACAAAGTGACATATTGGTCCATGGAGCCTGTTGCAAAGTTCGTGGTAGACTTGGGTCTCACTGACAACGCATTTATCATCATGCTATGTGCTGCACTATAGTTCCTTATACAGATCATGTCAGTTATATCCCACACCTTGAAAAAACAGAAATATTTTAGTATCTATATAAATCTTAATAAAAAAACAATGCATCTTCAATTATTGTTACATAATACTAGCTTTTGGGAATGGTTTTGCTCATGGCAAGTGTACTACTGGAATAAAAATATTCTATATTCAAATCAAAGGTCTACTCATGCATGTGCTGGCTTTAATCAAAATCCATTCGAGAGTAATTAATTAACAAACATACAGAATAATATGCTACAGTATAAGATCTTATTACATGGTAATTTTTGATGGCTTATTATAAAAATATTTATGTAATTTCAAGGACAAACCTTAGCATTGCCATCAGCCCCTGCAGTGACGTACAGCCGTTCTGGTTCAAGACAGTCAACTGCCAAAGCAGCATTATCATGTTCTGACACAGAAATCTCTTCCTTCCATTGGTTCCATGCATCATTTTTATTTGTCCATACAGTTACTGCACCACTGTCTTCACATGTTAGCACCTATAATAAATTCAAATGTTTTATTTGAAAAAAAGAGCAACAAATATAAGATAATGTAAATACCAATAATGTTTGTTTCTACAAAAAAAATGCACTCTTTAGCAGTTGTAGCAACAGGTAATTTATCCAAATTAAATTGCTTGAATAGTATTAAATTAACGTGTTTTATAGGCAGAGTTCATGAAGCATACCTTCGTGGAGGTTCCAATAAAACATCCATCTGCAGTTCCACTGCTCAGAGGAATGCTCCTCTTCTCCTCGTTTTGTACACATTTAGCATTGGCTACACCTTTGTACACACTCACACCGCCGTTCCAGTACCTACCAGTCAGCTCTGATGAACCAACTAACACGCTGCCATCTGTAAGAGAGATTTGAGGACTCATCAGCAGATTTTATCATGGATATTGCAAAACAACTTTTTCCTTAATTGGAATCTGGGTATTATTACTTTAAATTAAAAACTTACCCGAATGAATGTGAATATAGTCTAAATACGATATAGTATTGGTTCCGGTGGTATCAGTTCTGTAAATCTCAGCGTTGAGATGAGGTGGGACGATTTTATTACTATTAGGATTATCCATGGCTTAAATTTATATTTTGGTAATTACTTAAACTCCTACTACAACTAAGACGTAAAGCAGCAATCACAAATCAGAAAACATGTATACCTAAACAAATTATAATATACACATTGTTTTCACTGTTTTCCTAACCTACAAAAACTTTAGAATTTTGTGGTGGCATCATGACATTGATGACATTCTGCTGTCAGTGCCACAGACTACTTAAGTTGTAACTATTGTAATTATTCTTTTTTTTTTTTTTTTTTTCTTTTTTCTCTTTCGGTTTACGTTTGTCATCATCTGTCCTGTTCATATAACATACTCTGTGGTGGTCCTACTGTCGGATTACGTCTGCGAAGAAATGCTAAACTTTTATTTTGATAAATATTTTTATTTTACTGTTAAATCTCGCTAAATACTCTCCAGCGTTTGATGGTCTATTAACAGTTCGCACGTGTTATTGGCAAAATTGTGGTGTCCCTTCCACAAATGCCATTTAATAAGAGTTGAAGTTGAAGTTGAGATACTACGTATGTCAGTGCTGTCAAAAGTACTCTGTGGTGCTGTCACCCCCAATCAACGGGTTGTTTTGATGGTTTTTCTTTTTTTACCCGACTGCCAAAGGAGGGTAATGTGTTTATTAGCCTATGTATGTATGTACGTTTGTTCCTATGTGGCGTTCCAGAGCCCAAACGCGTTAGCCGATTTTGATGATTCTTACGTCAATCGATTCGTCTTTACCTTGCCTGTGTGTCACTGGCTACATTGAAATTGGAAAATTGAAAAATGACGCATTTTAGGCGCCATATTGTGGGGTCTCAATTTTTTTATTTTTTCAAACACATCGTGTGGGGTATCAAAATAAAGGGTTTTTAAAGGTGATTTCAAAAATCATAGCACTTATATGTTTAAATGTTAAAAAATACCTAAAAAGTTATAAATAAAAAAGTTCATTCTAAAAATCAAAAATCCGACTGCTTAAAAAGCGAACTAAAAAGACTTAAGTAAACAAGAAAAAAATCATGCTGTGCAGTCGAAAGATATATCTGGTTTCAGTCAGCCAGCTCGCGAATATGTATCCTCCGACTGCACGGCATGATTTTCTTCCTGTGAACTTCTTTTTAGTTCGCTTTTTAAACAGTCGGGTTTTTTTATTTTTTGTGGCAGAAGGGATTAGAGATTGCACCAACGTAACATACAGTAATCGATTCGATTATAGTAATTCTAAATGGTATTAAAATTGTGGATATTTTCATGTGATATGATTAATAACGCAATATTAGGAAGCGGCTAAGAACAACCAATTAATAACTCGGTAATCGTTTTCTATGGTAGGCATATACATGTTTAGTTAGTAAGAAAGTTTTATGCCAAAGAGTGTGTAACACTACGTGTTTGATACCTTAAGCGCTTATTACACTACACGATATTTAGGGCCTCGACTACCGTGTCGCTCCCTCCCCCATTCCGGCTCGCTACGGTCGCTATTTTGGGGACCCTAACTTTCTAACATTTATTACACCACACTATATTAGAGTTTAGAGTCCTGCATACCGTGTAGTGTAATAAGCGCATTACTTAATAGCCATAAAGCACGCTCGGATATGGTACGGGCGGACTAACTCCGCCCACATATCCTAATGATTCCGTATTTAGAACATTATTTTTCATTTTTATTTATGACTAAGTTGAATGTAAGAATATCAGGTGACAGTAACCAAAGTCAGTAGACCGCCCATAAATCGGGGACTTTTTCAACGCTGGTCGTAGTGGGGATGTGAACTGCCTTTTTTCACGATAGGTGGCGCATCGTCGCTATGGCTATTGAAAGCTATCAAATCCATACATTTTATAACCTATCATTCTGTAAATTTTAATTTTCTCGAAATATACCTCATTGTGCTGTACCAGAATGTACGAACCCCGGTGTTCATTTATTGTTCAAAGGTATACAACGCTAAAAAATACTGGGAAAAGGCTATACATATATATAGGTTATGTTATGTATCTGTCAAAATAACTCTGATTATGTTGCTTGGTAGCATTAACGTATTGATAAAGTTCTTCAGCAGGAATGTCATTTGATTGGCCTTCAGAAGCTTGAGGGCTTTGATTGCCGAAATTAAAATGAAACTTCTAACCTAAACGTAAAGAATACTAACACATTAAAGTATTTTTCTGTCATTTGTTGTGTATTTTCCTACCAAGAGTCAAGTAAGAATTAATACGTTACAAGAAAAAAAAATTCAAACCTAGAATATATCACCGATGAAAAAAAAATTATTATATAAAAGTCTGCCTCTCAATAAGATCTGTTTTCTTTCCAGGTATCCTTGCTCCTCATTTTTTTAGTTCGTCTTTCAATTCCTTAAGCTACCAGAGACAATACATGTCATCAATAACATTGGTAGACCAGTTTAAACGAAAAAAAACAAAAAAATGAGATGTAAACATAGCAAAAACTATTTGACAGCAGCCACTGCGCCGCCAGCGACATCTGCGCTAAGCTTTGCGTTCACATCCGGAACAACCATCGACCATACGGCCCTACTATCGACCACACGGCCCAACCAACCGACAACCGTACACACGTCCATGGTACGGAGCAGACCATATCAGCGTTTTAATCACGCGCGGCCGTTATCACGTGACATCGCGTGGCGTCGCCCGGCCGACCCGTGACTGAGGTGTGTTTTTGCCGAAATCACCCGACACCGCTGACTGGATAACAAACAGTGGCAAATGTGAATAGCTTCAGCTCCTGCTAGAGTAAATATATTCTGTGCTTCAGCTTCACTAGGAAAGAAAACTTTCCCTTTGTCTATAGCTAGCTGTCACTTACTGTCAGTGTCAAACACATATGTGGTGACTGGTGTGGTTGTGTTGTAGACCTGATTGGACCTGATTAATTTTGTCTTTTGCTATTTTCATTAAAAGGTAATACGTAGTATCAACACTTTTTAATTGTTATTCTAAAATCGTTAAGGTAAGTGTCGTGTTCGTGTATGTGTCGTTAGTAAAAAATATTTATTATTTCTTAATATTATATTAACCCGCATTTGCCAGTTGCCGAAACAGTTTTGGGTTTATTTCATGAAAATCATGTTGGTTCTGCACACATAAACTGTAATATCAATTATAATTTTTGATGCAGTACTTTGTTACATTACAGCTTTAAAAAATTATCGACCTTATTGATTATTAAATTATATCTATTTTATGTTTCCATTGTAAAGTGATAAATTATTTTTATTTGAAGAAATGCCCAACTTGGAATTGATACAAGCGTTGTCTGGCCATAAAGGCATTGTCTGGAATGTGTCTTGGCATCCTCAAGGGAAAATATTTGCATCATGTGGTGAAGATAAAACTATCAAGTTATGGAGCAAAGAAGGCCAGGAATGGAAAATAAAAACTGTTCTTGTGGATGGCCACCAGCGAACCATTAGAGAGGTGGCATGGTCGCCGTGTGGCAACTACCTAGCGTCAGCTAGCTTTGATGCAACAACAGCTATTTGGGACAAGAAAAGTGGTGTGTAATTATTTTCTCTTTGTTGAGAACATGAAATAGTGTTATACCAAAAGTATTCTAAAAAACCAAATACTGTGTTCATAGGTCAGTTTGAATGCAATGCAACATTGGAGGGCCATGAGAATGAAGTAAAGAGTGTAGCGTGGTCACCCTCTGGTCAGCTGTTGGCAACTTGTGGCCGAGACAAGTCTGTCTGGGTGTGGGAGGTCGCTGGAGATGATGAGTATGAATGTGAATCGGTACTCAATGCCCACGACCAAGATGTCAAGAAAGTTTGTAAAGATACCTGTATTAAAATTTGCAATTTATCAAAAAAGTCTAAATTGTTATTCATAAATTATTCTTTTTATAGGTAGCTTGGCATCCTTCACTAGACATCTTGGCCTCTGCATCATATGACAACTCAGTGAAGTTATACAAAGAGGATCCAGCTGACAATGACTGGAGTTGCATTGCAACCCTGAAGTCACATGGGTCCACTGTATGGAGCTTAACCTTTGACAAGACTGGCGAGAGACTTGCCACTTGCAGTGATGACAGAACTGTAAAAATATGGAAGGAATACAAGCCTGACAACCAGGAGGGTGTCATGGTTGCTGATAGAGAGACTGTTTGGAAATGTGTCTGCACATTGTCAGGCTTCCACACTAGATGCATTTATGATATTGCTTGGTGTCATCACACTGGTTTCCTAACAACAGCTTCTGGTGATGACATCATTAGGATATTCAAAGAAAGTGAAGACTCTGATCCTAATTCACCAACATTTGATCTTGTTTGCACCAAGTTGAATGCACATTCTCAGGATGTGAACAGTGTGAAATGGAATCCAACAGGAAACAAAGAACTGCTGTCTTGTAGTGATGATGGGGAAATTAAAATATGGAGCTTTACTTCTGACTAGACCATATTACTTTATAAGAATAATTATTGTTTAAATTTGTTGATCAAGTTATTGCATCAAATATTATTGATATATTGTTTAGTTGTGTAGGATTTAAAAATATTGGGCTTTTAAAATAAATAAATATTATGTTTTATGAAATAGTTTTCTTTGCCTCAGTTTGGGGTTTTTATGGCTTAAATGGCAATAAAGGGTTCTGCTTTCCTATTTATTAGATTCTCTCTCGTCCATAATGGGTTTTTTAGATATTTTAAATGCATGGATTTCAGTGTACATCTGATGATTTTAACAGTAGGAAAACACATCTTCTCACAGAAAAATCTCAGAAGGCTTTATACCACCTCAGCTAACTTCAAAATGTCTGCTGGTGAGAAAATTGGTGTCCCTCTGAAGAAAGTTACCTCAGTTTTAGAAAACTTTGCATCCAAACAGTTATCTGAAAGTTGGGACAATACTGGTTTATTGGTAGAGCCTTATACTGCTAGGTAAGTTGTAATTTTAATACTTATTCATTGGTTGAATGGTATAATACAAATACATGAAAACATTTGATTGTTATCCTGTTCATACCGAATGAAGACCTCATTATCAGGAACTGTAAGCAAGTTACCTTTTCTTTTCAGGAACATAACTAAAGTCTTACTAACAAATGACCTCACAGAAGATGTAGCACTTGAGGCTCATGGTCATGGTTGTGAAATGATTATTTCTTATCATCCTCCTATATTTGCTCCAATGAAATCTGTGGTTCAAAGGTATGTCAGACTGCATGATTTGTATAAAATACTTTAATACTGGCACTTAATTTAGATTTGTTTGTTTTGTTAATAAAAAATAGACCTTACATTTATGAAAATAAAGTACATTTTGCAGTAGCTAAGTACCGAAACCACTTTCATTATTTTATCAAGTGATCTAGTGGTTTGCTAGATATATAGGATTTCGATTCAGTATTTAGAAAATTTTCAAAATGGCGGATCCATGGGAATTGTAAACGTAAACATATCATATTTCAGCCTAATATCATATTCTTATTTTTAACATAATCTATCACGTAACATATTAAGTTAGAGTTAAATTGCTGATTAGTCTTTAAGGCTAGATCAATAAACTATTAACTATTAAGAATTTTGTTCTCACTAAGAAAGAATAAATAAATTTAAAAAATCTGTCATTTCGAAAAAGTCACAAAACAAGACAAACCCGTGACGTCAACAGAGTAATGATTTTTTGTCACATTAAACATATAAGTACTTGTTTTCAGTGCCTGGAAAGAACGAATTGTCTCATTCCTTTTGGAGAAACAGATAAGTTTGTACTCTCCACACACAAGCTGGGACAGCGTCCGCGGCGGCGTCAACGACTGGTTGGCTAGTGCATTTAGTGTTGAAGAATCGAAGCCCTTGATCCCTGGTGCCCTTAACCCTCAAGTAGGGGCTGGCAGGTAAATATTATAATTCTTACCAGTATCGCCTGTTTATTTATAAACCTGCTGGCTATTGCCACCGGATTCGCCTACGTGAAATTCTAAAGTCATCCCTCGCAAATTACTGCTTTAACAAGATAAAAGCATTTTAAATCTTTATCAAGAGGCTCTAGACCAGTGATGGGCAAAGTAAGGCTTGCAGGCCAGCTCCGGCCTGCGAAAGCATTTAATCCGGCCCGCCGACGGTCCTTCGACATGAATAGTATATGGCACGCGATAAGGTGTCGTGGTGGCCCAATGGCTAAGACCTCGCCTCTCGTGCTTGAGGTTGTGGGTTCGAATCCGGGCAAGTACCACTGTGACTTTTTCAATTCATATGTACTTTCCAAGTTTATCTTGGACATTGCTGACAACGGTGAAGGAAAACATCGTGAGGAAACCTGGACTCTGATAATTAGTTTATTATAAGGTTGTGCTCCATTGGTGTAATTGCTGCAAGGTGAAGGAAAACATCGTGAGGTAACCAGGACTCTAACAGTTAGTTTATTATAAGATTGTGCTCCATTGGTGTAATTGCTGCAAGGTGAAGGAAAACATCGTGAGGTAACCTGGACTCTAATAGTTAGTTTATTATAAGATTGTGCTCCATTGGTGTAATTGCTGCAAGGCGTTCCAGTGCGAGGATAAACTAATAAATAAAATAAATAATTATATTTTGACGGTCCAGAAATATAAAGTAGGTTCTACTTAGTAGAATAATAGACGCATAGGTAAAGGCAGCGCAGAATGCAACGGTAAGCCAGTATGTCTTATATGTAATGAAGAAGCAGTGGCAAGAAGCATGCTAAAACAAAATATGCCTTGATGAATGAGGCAGAAAAAAAGGTGAATGCGGCAAGCCTAAAAAAACATTATCTGGTCAAAGAAATATGTTTAAAAAGCAAATTTCGGCCCTCCTCTAAAATTTCTTATCTTTCTGGCCATTAGGAAAGATTGCCCATCACTGCTCTAGACTAATGACATTCTTACGTTGTAAGCGTCGCGATAGCTATTGAAACAAATAAAAATTAAAAATTTTCAAAACCCCGACAATTTTTTTTAATTTCATTCTTTTTAAACTGCATAATTTATCTAGTAGTAGACAAGCTTCGATCAACACTCTATCGAACACATTATTATGACAAATCTTGCGAAAACTCAAACAGTAACACGCCCATAACTTTTACGGTAGAACCGTTCATGAGACATAGCTAAGAACTCTCCTGATAATATCATCATCTTTTAAAAAGAAACTAAATCAAAATCTGGTCATCCGTCTAGGAGCTATGATGCCACAGACAGATACAAACACACAGGCACACACTTCAAACTTATAACACTCCTCCTTTTCCGTTGGGGGTTAAAAATGTCAAAAATGTATGGGAATGTCAAACGCTATCGAAATGTCACGTGACCAATCCCTTACATATAATCATTTCGATCATCACCTTCGCAAGAGCCGTTGTGGCCCAGTGGTAATAGCCGCGACTTACAAGTTGTAGATCGTGGGTTCGAACCCAGGCAACCGCTCCACTTTGTGTTAATTATTGCATCACCACTGCTCTCAAAATGGTGAAGGAAAACATCGTGACGAAACCGGCATGTTTTAGAATAAAAAATTCGAAGACATGTTACATCCACCAACACGCACTGGGCCCGCGTGGTGGATTATGGCCCATTAGTCTTTTTGGTCTCGCACGGGGTTATATTTTTTTTTTTAAATAATTGTTTGTGTTTTGCTTATCTCGTATCTCCTGTGCGTGTCACAAATAAATATTTTTTCATAGTTTTCTTTCATTCCCTCTCACAGGCACGCACAACGGACCAAACAGTGCGGAAAAGGAGGTCCATCCATCTATCCTAGAATGACATATTTACTAGCGCCTCGGGTCATGATCTACTCATGTGCAAAGTTTCATTCTTCATTAAAAACCGGCCAAGTGCGAGTCGGACCCGTGCACGAAGGTTTCCGTACCATTATCGCAAAAACCGGCAAAAAAATCTCGTTTGTTGTATGGGAGCCCCACTTAAATATTTATTTTATTTTGTTTTTAGTATTTGTTGTTATAGCGGCAACAGAAATACATCATCTATGAAAATTTCAAGTGTCTAGCTATCACGGTTCATGAGATACATATTAGGTTGGGGAAAGTCTTTTCGCATTATAGTATGTATGAACTTGAAATAAAATCTCTTTGGCTATACCATTTGTATTTGGCTGGTTTTGGTATCATTGAAAGTTTAAATTTTAAAGAACATAATTCAAAATTCAAATTAGGAAAATGTGTGATTTTCATTTGTTTTTCGTACTGTCAAGATGAGTGAATCTAATGAAGAAATTCGATTCATTTTAAAATTTTACTACAAAAAAGGAAAAATGCAACGCAAGCCGCGAAAAAAATTTGCGATGTTTATGGACCTAGTGCAGTGTCTGTGAGTGTAGCACAAATTTGGTTTAAGCGTTTTCAATCCGGAAATTTTGATGTCAAAGATGCACGTCGCTCTGGTCGCCCTATTACGGATAAAATGGATGCCATTTTTGAAAAAGTGGAGCAAGATTGGCATATCAGTAGTTACGACGTAGCTGAAGAACTGGGAATTGACCACAAAATAGTTTTGGTGCATTTGAAAAAAACTGGGTACACAAAAAAGCTCGATATTTGGGTACCTCACGAGCTTACTGAAAGAAACCTAATGAAACGTGTACTCTTTTGTGATTCTTTATTACGATGTAATGAAACCGAACCATTTTTGAAGAAGCTGATAACTGGTGATGAAAAGTGGATCACGTAAGACAAGAACGTGCGAAAAAGGTCATGGTCAAAGGCCGGTCAGGCTTCACAGACTGGCGACACCCGGGCTAACTCGCAAAAAGGTGATGCTGTGTGTGTGGTGGGATTTGAAGGGCATTATTCATTATAAGCTGTCACCACCAGGCAGGACCATCGATTCTGAACTCTACTGCGAACAACTGATGAGATTAAAGCAAGAAGTTTAGAGAAAGCGGCCGGAATTAATCAACAGAAGGGGTGTGGTTTTTCATCATGATAACGCTAGACCTCACACATCTTTAGCCACTCAGCAAAAATTAAGAGAGTTTGGCTGGGAGGTGTTAATGCATCCGCCGTATACTCCTGACCTTGCACCTTCAGATTTCCACCTGTTTCGGTCTCTTCAGAATTCTTTAGGCAGTGATCATGAGAGGACTGCCAAAACCACTTGTCGCGGTATTTTGATCAGAAGTCCCAAAATTTCTATAGCAATGGGATCATGTTCCTACCTACAAGATGGCAAAAAGTTATCGAACAAAATGGTACCTACATACTTTAGTTAAATGTAAATAAATTATATTAAAAAATGTTTTGAATTTTCTTAAAAAATGCGAAGAAACTTTTTCCCTACCTATTATATTAAAGGATACGGCCTTTTGACAAACGGACACGGACACCGCGGAGTCTTAGTAATACGGCCCCGTTTTCACCCTTTGGGTACGGAACCCTAAAAACATACAAACATGAAGCATATCAGCGTGCTCTGCAAAGTTTACAGGCGTTTCACAGTTATTATTTATTATAGTGTGCGTGCGCCAGGGGACTGATGACCTCTTGACTCATCGAGTCCATGACCGACCGACGTCTACTAGATGTCCAATTGCGCAAGTTGGACCGTTTTGGATTAAAGAACTCGCAATAATTTGACTTACACCATAGGAAATTAACTTGTGCAATAAAAAATTGCCAGTGATCTGAGTGATCGTGTTTTACAAATGTTTTACCTAATTTCAATTGTTGCTTGCACTGGAGATTACACCCATAATATTCAGATTGTCTACTTTAAAATTATTCTGAATAAATCAAGTCAGACAGTACAATGACGGTTTACTTTCCGATTTGACCCAGTCTAGTTCGAATAAATGATGAGGTTCGGATTATTCCACAACTGATTACAAATGTGATTAACAAATTGTTTCAGGTTGCTGCAACTTAAATCGCGTATTACTTTGTCGGATGCGGTTTCAAAAGTGAAGGAATTGACTGGATTACCGCATGTGCGGTTCGCTATAGGAAAGGGGAAAGAAATGTCGAGTGAAATAAACTCTGTAGCGCTGTGCGCTGGCTCCGGCAGCTCAGTACTGAAAGGAGCTGCTGCTGGTTTATACTTGACAGGTAAACAGATTTTTAGTATCATAAAAAACTAGTTTCTGCCAGCAAGCCTGCGTGTTGAATTATTATATATTATCATCCCAAGGGAAAATTATTTTAATCCAAATACGTTCAGCCATTCTGGCGTGATTGAGTAACAAACAAAAGGTTTTATTATTATTCATCCATCCAAACTTTCGCATTTATAATATTAATAAGATTCTATCAGACATTTCTTTGAATAGTGTTAATAAGTAGGGCCATTTCCTAATTACATACATCCACAAACAGTATCGGTCCCAAAACCGAATCTTGAGATACTCCAGATGGGATTGACTTCCCCGCGCGTCTGAGAATGGCGCAATTAAATTAAACTTCGTTCAACGTTTCTCATCAGGTCAAAAGCGGACCCTAAAACTAATTTTAAGAAAATTAACTGTATTTAAATCCAATAACAGTTTTACTTACCCAATCAAACCATTTTCTGATATCTAACAATACAAAAATTTGCAGGAGAAATGCTTCACCATGACGTACTCGATGCTGCACAGAAAGGAATTAGTGTCATCTTGACTAATCACTCCGATTCCGAAAGAGGCTTCTTAAAAGGGTTTTCTACCAATCTTCAGAATTTATTAGATAATGAAGTACAAGTGCTTGTTAGTAAAGTCGACAGAGATCCTCTTGTTACAGTGTAAGTAACTTAAGTGTAATATAAAATGCATTTGTTTACAAAATAAAACAACCTGATAAGTTCATTAATCACGTACGTTTTATTATTATCTGCCAACTGTTATTTCAAATGTTAGATTAACGGAAATACATTTACGTTATTTATTTTAAATTACTGTTACATGTGAGATCATCGTTAACTTATTCTATCTATCTCAGAAATTACATAGCGCAAATAGGATTCAAAAATTTCGTTAATTTCTATGGTTCTTACGACTAGTAAAAGTAGTATCTACAATACTTGGCAAGACCTTTGTAAATGTACTTTCGTCTTCCATTTCCTATCTGCATAACTCAGTCCGTTTCGATCCTCTCGATGATCTTCTAGCTGCACTGAAAGATTTCCATTGTTTAAAGATGTAATCAATTTATGTTTGTTAGAATTTTCATTAGAGCATGCACACGACTTACTTACGCGGGGCGATTTTGTCTACCGCTTTAATTTTAAAAGCTTTATCGTTTTGACTATCTTTAAATATTTCTTTTGAAGATTTCTTCCGTTTCGGTGTTCCAAGGTTTGGAGCTATTTTGCATATAGAAGAAACGGTTCCATTTTTATCATCATAATTAATAACGTATTCTTTACGCATATTTGTTTTATAACCATTCGTTTTTGTTGCATAATCTTTTCCATTGCTCTTCGGCTGTACTGGAGGGATAAGTACCGTGTAACTTGATTCTTGTTTTTGTGATGGTTTTAGAGTTTCTTTAGTAGACTTATCCCTGGATGAGTTTCTTTTACGATTACTGTTTACTCCGTGGTTGTCGTCGAGGCCTTTTTTAACTTGTTGATCTGCTTTCTTAACAATCATGTGACTTAAGTCCTTGGATGTTTCTTCGGGTACATCGTTTGTTTTGGGTCTTTGCAATGACCTACCACTATGATCTTTCTTTTCAATTGTTGATTTTTTCTCGTTTGAAGATATATTTTCTCGAGATTTGCGGACTTGGCTAGATGTGTTCAGCTCCTCATGTGCCTTTCCTCGGATATCACTAACGGGACGCGTTTTATCACTCTTCTCAGCTCGTCTTGAAATGGTATCTTTGTAAGCAGAGCGAGAAAGCGTGTTTTTGTTTACCGAGTGTTTTGCTCGGAGGCTACTATCGGTTCCGGAATCGGATCGACGTTCCTTTGTGCGATCACTGTAACTTACATCAGAAGCATGCATATCTGCTACACGTTCGGTTTTGTTTTTACTTAAATCTGTTTTATGCGGTTTTCGTTGACGTGAGTTTAGTGAATTTGTTTTTTGTTTATGTGTGTCTCGGTTCTCCAAGGTGTTGGACTTTTCCTTGTTAAGGTTTAGATTTACATATATTGGATTTTCATCTTCAGATAAATGTTTTTCGATGATATAACTCATCTTTTCCACGTCGTTTCTGGGATTTCCTTTTATCGATCGACTCGAACTAAAAGTAATTAAAATAATTGGTATTTAATAATAACGACTAAATATATATTGATCGGTAAATATTTATTTGTTAAAATTTGTTGTTAGTTTCTCAGAAAATATTTTGAAATACATACCGTGTCGATAGATCTTCTCGTTGATGAGAGTTTTCAATTTTTTCACGTTCTCGTCTATAAGCCTTCGGCGGTGCGGAGATACTTCTACTTGTTGTAATCTCGTATTGTGTACGATTCTTAGTACGTCGCGTTGAAGGCACAACATCTTTTGCTTCTTGACTTTCTTTTTCAATAATCGGTTTGAAGACTTGAATTTCGTGGATTTCATTTGGTTTATCTTCATACTTTGAACGTAGTCTTGGCGTGGGAACCGGAGCATAGTTGATATTTAAAGGAATGTTTTGGTATTCAGGTGTCTCATCAGAATCATGTTCACTATTGCACACGCTGTTTGAGACTTGTTGAATTAATTTGACAGACTGAAATATATTCTCGACAACATTATCATTGCGTCCCAATGTATTTTTTACATGGTTTCGGCTTTTATATGAATCTGTTCTACCGTGATCAACACCGAAGTATGATAGTTCACTGTCCCGTAGTTGCCTGGTCTTAGGCTTTCTTTGCGCTGGCGATACTTGTAGACCATTGAATTTAGTTTTAACGTCGTCGATAGAATTTTCAGTAGCCTTATTGATTTTGATATGTGTCACCACCTGCTTCTCACGTTTCAAACTGTCTTGTTGAGTTGGACCTACAACATGTTAATAACTTTACAATCTAGCATATTTTATATATAAAGGCTTTTATTAAAAATATGTTAATATTGGAATATCATGATATTATTTCAAGTCTACGATAAACTAGCATGCGATATTAAATAATAATTGCATAGTTACCTGCTTTTATTGTCCGTAAAACGTTGGGTTCCATTACAGATTCGATTTTTTCTCTCGGGAATACAGATTTCACTTCAGCGTTGTAGTGTTTCTCTGATTTCAATTGCTTATTTACTAAAGAAACTGCTGACAGCATAGAATCATTAGAGGGATCTTTATTCAAAAGATCATCTGACATCCCAAATGCCATGTTCTCTCCTAAAAGATATGGTTTGGGTTTCGGAATTTTGTTTTTGAGAATACTCTTTGTAGCTGCTGTATTCTCATCGGATTCACCAAACTCAGTAACACTAAGATTTATAGGAGTGCCAATTCCATTGGTCATTAGGAAATCGTTCTTTTCACCAAACAATGTTATAGGTTTGTCAATCATTTCTTGCATGGGCACAAAAGCACTTCTTCGTTTTCTAAAATCATTTGACGGTGGAGGTTTCTCATCTGTAGCAATTATATTAACTTTACCCGAATCTGGGGTAAAATGTACTTCAGTTTTACAGAATTCCACCCTTTTAACTCTTCTGTCACTTTCTTCACTCGCTTGGGGCTTTTTGTGATACTCGTCTCCATCTGCTTCGATAGTAATAGGCAAGGTTATGGACACTTTTCCAGATGATTGCAGAGATATATTGTTTTCTAATGGGTCTTCCATTACAATATCATGTTCTCGATAAGTCTTGAATTTAGTTCCTCTGTAGTGTGAAGTCGGTCGGTTTTTGGACAGCCAATCTCTAAATGATTCTTCATTATTATTTGTCTTTCTTTCATCTCTAGATAAATATTTATTATGTGTGTTGTCATCCATTTGATCATTTACAATTTCAGTTGATTTACAAATGCCGCTATCAGTTGAAGACTCCATTGCTAATGTATCATTACTATGTGTAATAGTTTCATTTAGGGGGGATGTGTCTTCAAAACTGTAACTTTTTCTTCTCGAGTTCCAATCATTACTGCTGTTTAGAAGTGATTTATATTTAAGTGTACTTAAAGTTACGGGCGTGTCCAATAGTGGTGAGTTTCGGCTATTACTTCTACTACCAAATTGAATATCACTGCTTTCTGAATCGTAGGAGTATTTTCTGTGAAGATTTCTACCTAGTCTCGAATCAAGATCGATAATACTGGCATTGTCAGTGGACGATGATTCTTCACTGGGCATTCGAATCGAGCTTCCTTTTGTAGAACCTCTCCACTTGGAAGGTTCGGAGATCTCGAAATCGTCTGGTTCTGTTACTTTATAGTTTTCTGATTCTGCGATAGGTTCAGGTGATGATTCAAAAGGAGTAGATGATATCTCCAAAGGTTTCATAGGGGATGTTGGTGACTCCAGCATATTGAAACCGGAGGATATTACCTGAAAAACAAAGATTGGATTAAATAGTGAAAGTAAACAAGTATAGCAAAACAGTCCTTGACTCTCATTCTATTTGTAGCCTCACGCGGTTCGATAAAACACTAGTAAATGCCATTTGTTTTTCGTTTTCGATTAGTGTGCAAATATCATTATCTTAGCTGTTAGTAACATTGACCCAATAATCTAGTAATATAGCAACTCCTTAGGCACTCCTGAATTAGTCATAACTCATAAGGTGAAAAGTCCGTCAGTATTGTAGATATAACTTAGTCCGTGGAAGTGCGTGGTATTATTATTTATATCTTTAATGCCAAGCAGCGATGTTGTGTACCGGTTTGAAGGGTAAGTTTACCGGTGTAATGTCAGGCAAATGAATCATTTATGTATTGGCTCTGGGATGGCTACGCATCCATTTACCTACAGGTGGACCTGCGTTGGATTGTTTGCCATCCAATAACGATAAAAGATTGCACTAAAGCTTACCCTTCGTGAAGAGTGCAGCATGAAGGAGGCCGCTGGGGCCCCTGAGGCTGCGGACGAGTGATACGCAGCACGCATGACGCGCACGCGCGCGCCTGGCCCACTCGCGTGGAGCACCTCCATCGCGCGCGCTATGCGACGCGTTACGCCTCCTTCTGTCACCTGAAATTAATGACAACTTCATTTAATAGAGCTGATTGCTGTAGTCACAATATTATTGAAGGTCATGAAAAGCGTAAGTAAACTTTGGGGTAGTTAGAGAGTAGTATGAGATAAATGGTTAGAATCTATTGATTTAGTTGAACAAACCGGTTAAAATCATAACCCTGCTTTTGTCTTCGCCGTAGTCGGGTAAAAATAACAGAAAGTCGTATTCCTGACTTTTTTGAGAGCATAATGTGGTACGTAGACTAATTAAAAACCACATTGTCATAAAAAAATAATGTCGACGGTCGTGATTTTAGAATGGTTGAGATTTAGACAGATAAGGCGTGGACACCTGGGCAGCCACTTGTACTTGTATTGATGACTAATCTATCAGTCCCCAAAGTGATCGTGTTTGTAAATGTTCCACAAAATGTAAATATACTTCAAATATTTAATAACAACTTGTTGAGTTAATCTTACCGTTGTTTTGCAATTGAACTTTCAAAGTTGTGTATGAAATATTCATGACCAGGCATATGATGACCTCAACTAAGCTGATATTAGTATAACTGTCGGCCAGTGGCTACAGTGCTTCGTACACTTTGTTTGACTGTAGTCAGTGTAAATCATTGTCAAAATGCAATGTGTGCGTGCCCGAGAACTTCTTGCTTAGTCGTTGTGACGATTGTTGTTCGACTACTTTCGAGTCCTGTGGAACTGCTCGAGTACCTACTTGTTCTAGAAAGATAAGTAGATATAAAACTAAAATGAGTCTAGCTAACTATATTTTTAAATGTCTTTAACCCCTACTAATCAACCTTTCAAAACAGATATGATCGTCACAGAGGCCGAGATTTCTGCGCTACGGGAAGCAGGTTCGTTCGTTCTTTGCACGATAATATTTGTCTGGCACTGTGGCCTACTGTGGGCCGCCTACTGATTATGTTGCCGCACTATCTAAAAACATACCATAAGGCTAATATTTAATTTTGTTCCGGGTTTCGGTGTCTGCATGCAAGATTCGTTAGTAAACGCACCCAAGACAAAGAAGGCATGAGGCAGCGGTTTTTTACCATTATTTTTTGTATTAATGTTACGTTTATTGGTAAGCATTTATTATATAAATACGAAGCCATTTGCAAGTTTGTATGTTACGCACAGTTGTTGTGGCCTTCACAGGCATTAAAGTATGTATTTATTGTTACTAGTGACGTGATCGTTCTTGCGGGGGCGAAATGAAATTGCGGAGTGTTGTGATTGCGATCTTTTCAATGATCAACTCACTTTTGAATATTTAAGTGGGTGTCAGACACATTTAAATATTTGCAATATGGCCACAGAACGACTTTTAAACTTAAGTTAAAGTACTTTTACGGTTACATGGGAATTTACTGAATAGCCATAATTTTTTTCGGAAATATTGCATGCTTGCCCTTGACTTTGAACAACAGGATAATAAAGGATCTTGAACTGACCGGATCCTATTGGAATTGAGTTTTGGAAGGTTATTTTGGTTTTGAACCCCTGTAACTTGATTTGTTGAAGGTATACTTATTTGATAGTATAAAGTCGTCAAATGTAGGTTAATCTATACCTATGTAATGGGTACCTAATCTTCTATTTGGACAGTTGCAGCATTACGAACAATTCTACTAAAATAAGTAGGTAATGTGAGTAGCTATAGATAAGCATTCTAAACTAAGACAAACCAAAGCAAACAAAAAAACTAATTTACATATTATTATGTAGGCAATTTATTTGATGTTTTTGCTCTATTATTTCGTTCCATCTATAGGAAAAGATAAAGCCTTATTGGCAGGGAACAGTCAGTTTGGAACTGCGCAGCCTTTTACTATGATTCTGATCAAGGAGATTTATTTCAGAAGATAAACTGACGTCATCCGTATAATCGAACGCCAACTAAAACCAGAAGGTCGCATGCGACCCACTATGAGCGCTCTACAAGCTCTATAATACTATAGATTAATATCTGTAGTATGTCTATGGATAGTTCTTTATTTAAATCGATAAATCGTGGGCTAATAAAATCATACCTAATTTTTTGATTAATGAAATAACCGTAATTACAAGTTCCCAAAAGAGAATCAGTGCCTGTCAATTATATTACAACCGGTTCCGTTGCCGCCACGGCCTAGTTTAATTAATTCATGAAGGTAAAAGCCAAGTAGAGGTTGTTCGTTATGGCTTTAAACCTAAAAACTGATAATTGGTTGAATGTTAGTATGTTACTGGCTCTTCCTAGTATGAACTAATTGAATTATAAAAATAGTTGTGCACACAGAATAACGATAACTTCACGACAACTTATTGACACTTGAGTCGATTAACGACCGAACGTGGTTTTTGCGCAGTTAACGGTTAACTTCACAGACTTATTAGTATTAATCAGAACGCGTGAATTCGTGAATTAGTAACAAATGCATGTTTTGAATTGTGAGAATCTTTCCGAATGGGAGACGGAAGGCTTAATTTGGCAAAAGGAGGGGGAGGGGTACGTGACGCTAGCGGTCGTCGACTCTTGCGCGGGCGTGCGGCATCGCGCAATATCGATGTTTTACGAGAAATGATGCAGGAAAATACGTAAATCAGAACATCTCAGTTTCCAGTGATTCATCTAAAGTTCTCATTAATATTGGTGTTTTTTATAAAATACACCAGGTAGAGGTCGAGGGCGCGTCATAAACTTGTATCGATCACGTAGGTAAACCGCGATTGTATAGCTAGTATCGTCATGGATTTTCCTAAAACTAATGAAGGTTGTGAAAGTTTTTAAGTCTCCAATGCGTTCTTGCTTTCTTCTTTGTGTTTTCTATTAGATAGGTAAGGTAGACATCTGTAATTTTTCCGAAGATGTAGTATTAAAATTGATTTCTAAGTAGATCTGATAGTATCTATAGATCGGCCGCCAAGGGCCGATTTCACCAATTAAACTAATTGCGATTTGTTCAACTAAACTCATTTTATGCAAATACAGCGTTCTGATTGATTGTTACTCAGCGGTTTCAACAAATCAGAACGTTCTATTTGCATAAACTGAGTTTAGTTGAACTTAACTGAGGTAGTTGGACCAGGTAAATTATAACGTAATAACAACACTAAGCATTTCTGCAAAAAGCGTCACTAACGTGTGCCCTTTACGTGAATAATATAATAGTTTCGTCGCGAAGCTCATCATTAAGTGACATTCACGCAAATGATGATAAGTTTACGTACAAATAATAGGAGACAAACAGCGGATAGCGCGGTGCAGCACAGCCTCGCGGGCCACGGCCTTTCCGCAGGATTTCCGGCAGTCTGCACACGAACCCGAATAACCATGTTGATCTAACAACGCTTCGTTAACTTACTTATAGTTTAATGTAGGTACACGAGTTAAGTTAGAGCATCGTACCAGAAATCTCTGTTAAATATATTTAATATAGCACGCAAAGGTTACCTGCCTCATTTCATTACCATGTTTATAATCGTCACTATCCAATGACTCATAGGCTTTATTAAGGTTCACAAGTAGAGCCAGATTGTCTTTTAATAGTTTCCTGATTGAAGATATAGGAAATACGTTAAGAAAAACGATCAGTAGCTTCCTCACGTCTATTTCTTCACTTTCACTGTTCGACAATCAAGCGTTGGGATCAAGATTACTATTGTGTTCACATCACCTTCCTGTTGTAATAGCATTTGTGATTGTGTTATAAGTTGCAATCATTAGGTGTCTCGTCTTCTTTAAGCAGTTGGTTTTCTTCTTAATCCCAGAACAGATTCATAATAACAACATTTACAGACACTTGGCTTGCACGGAATCCAATTTGGAATTCGGTCTAGCTATTGGTACCGGTTTTTCGTAATAGATGCATCGCGTTCCCTTATCCGCGCTTTTGGTTCAACTGCCCAGAGATTTAAACCTGTAGGCTGTTGCTACAAGCAGTGCATATGGTGTTATAACTAGAGCTCAGGTAAAGACGCCTTTCAACTACTTTTCTAAAACTTCGATGGGTGTACCTCATGCGGATGTGGTACCCATCACCTCCTTTGCTACCATTGGGACTTCTCTCACTGGTAAGAGATGATACTAGGAGCATATTATCTTATCATATCTTATGTTTGTCAGTGCAGTTAGATTGCGTTAGAACTGGGAATAATTCATATACTAAAATTATCCATTTAGTTAGTTTTCATTTTTGTACTATTCTTTTAAAATGGTGTTTCTAAGCTTGATGTTGAATTAAAGCTTACAAAATTTGACTTTCGGTTAATTTTGTTTGTTGCATACGTCGTCATGGGTCTCGCACAGAATAATGAAAAGCAAGTTACGGAAATTCAAAGGAACAATTTATGACAGTGATATAACTGTTACATACGGTTTTGCAAGCCTTGCATTTTAGTTTATCTCTTCCACACGAATTAAAGGAAAACAACAAAAAAACTTACTGAACTAGCTCTCAGACAGGTTTGTTGGAACATTTCCTCTCAACATTAAACCTTACGCAGTGATACACAAGTCTCATTCTTTAAAATTGAATAAATATCCATAATATAGCTCGAACGTCTCGTCGTCCTGAGTTTTAACACCGTAAAAGGAAATGACCACTTTAGCCTTTTGGCAATGACCTCTTGTTAATCGAAATGCCACAATCTTAACTTATTTACTTACATTATTCGATAGCTACTTCACTTTGTTGTATAACTTCACATCTTTCTTTTATGTAACTAATATGCAAATTAGAAAGCTTGCATCACGCGATACTGTTTAATTTATGCTGAATAAAATTTTAACTTTTCTTTAAATTATGCATTTCAATTATTTATGAGTTGTTGACAAACTTTGTGTGAAATTAAAATATTTTACATTGGCAAGCTTAGGGGTTGTTTGACCTCACCTTTCCATATTCGGCGGTTCCAGCCCACTCTCGCCGCCATTGATCTGCCACTTCCATGTCAATGAGTTGGCTTGTGTCGTTTTTCGATATTGCAGCTACACTCGGGAGCTCGGGCTCGTTCGATAGAAGCGCACACGCACGTTCTCGCTGCGCAACGGCTCGAAGCCTACTGCCAGTGCCTAGTAGCGGTGGGTAACTCCGGAGTTACTGATTCAAAGGAGCCAGTTCCGAACGCGGATTCGTTAACCTTATTTATTCCTCACAATCCTTATCGGCACCGCGGTACCAAATGATTCCGGGGAGCCAGAGCGAGCGGACGAGCTCCGGACTCGCGGAGCGCGGATTCGCACTTGTTCACTCGCTCACTCGGTGGTCGGTGCCAGCCTATTATATACCTCGGTACGTTCGTGTCTGGTTTGGTTGGTAGGCAGACACAACACGGACGCAAAGCAACGATAAGTGGCCTTGGTATCATGAAATTAGAGTATAGTATAGCGCTCTTATTCCTATGAATTTAGAGTTTAATATGGATTGACTGGCACGCATAAAATGTGATTTTTGTTTCATTGTAGTCGCCTAAAACTTTGACCACGCTTATATTATTACTATCTATTTTATTTTATTATGAAATTATACGTAATAAATGTAGTGTTATAGGTTTTATTTTTATTTAGTAACTAATACGATATTGTCAATTGCGTTTTTCCTTTTTTATATAATGTTTTTATCCTTTCTATTTTCTATATTTTCTGTGTATTTTATTTTATTACGAAAATATACGTAATAAATGTAGTGTAAAAACGTTTTATTTTTATTTAATAACGCTACAGTAATTAAAGTTAGTAAAAACAAAAATGATTAAGTACCCAGCAAGTTATTAAAGTACTTACTAAAATTTTACTTTTTTTTCTTTCCTTATTATTTACGCGGTCCGAAATTTAAGTCATATAAATAAAATGACCTATTGTAAAGTCTGTAAACTGTTCAATTCAAAATGTGCCAAATGATCCAACGAACCGAATGAATAAAATGTTCTGGGGGAACCGGGGAGCCAAAATGATCGAGTGAGTGCCGGAGCCAAACGGAGTCAAAGGAATAACTAAGGTGAACCGATACCGGACTCGGAGTCGGAATAAGTGAATCAATTCACTTGCCGGAGTTAACATTACCCACGCCTAGTGCCTAGTGTACTGTGCCAGTCACCTCCACTGCCTTCGGCGCGCGAGACGCAGTACAGCTTCAGCCCACAAAATAAATTTAAATATCGCCAATTCGTCATTGCCTTCCGTTGACAAAAACCGTACCTACTTAATGTCAACGCCCACTGTCAGTGTAAGGTACTTCTCACGTAGGAAGCGGCCCACGGTTTGACGAGAGATAGATACTGCGTTATGGAAACAAATGTATTAGGTTTGTTTAACTTCGGAATACAATAAAATAAAGATGATATCAGACAGCTTTTAGTGATTAATGATCATTAAAAAGCGCATCAATCTTATTTCGTTCAACGTCCATAATATTTTTTGCGAGGGTTAGTAGGTACTTAGTCCACTTTCAGATTGCCAAAAAATACACTTAAGGTTGCCCTAGTCGACGCCACGAACTATTTTGTGCACGGGGTTAAAATGCATGCTATCTCATCCGACAACACGTGCAAATTACATAGATGCTGTGATGAGCAGTAAGAAGGTAGTTCGCTTACGAATACACACTTTTACAAATTTGTAGCGAAATGGATAATGATTTAGGACGAAAACGAGCGCGCGAAATTTTATAAACAGACCTTTGGGAGTATGTATATCATGAAAAAACGACTAAGTGTATATGTACAAAATAAAATTATTTGCATTGTTGAACTACTAATCTATACCGGTATGGTGACCGTTTTGCAATTTTCCTTCTTCTATGGTATTTATATGCGCCCAAAGATGCGTTAAAATTAGTTTTGAAATATGGTGGTGTTCGACGCTCATAACTTTCAAATAGATTTCATTTTTTCTTTTTTGTTTCTATACAGGGCTAGACAATAATAAGAAAAATTTATGTCATTTTTTTATTTTGAACGTACACCGTCAAACAGAGGAGTAATCGCCAGACTACGTTTGTATGGAAGAATGATCGACTAGGGCAATTTTTACGTTCATTTTATCGGATGCGGCACAAAATGGCATAAATAAGCAAATCTGGTGAAGATATTGCGGGTTTGCCCCAAATCTGATGACTTTTAAAAAATTACCAAATGCAAGTAGCCCCTGACGAAAGGGGCATGTTCTATGTTAAGGATTTTGTTTCCGCACTTAGTCCTTCAGATGGACCATTGTGCGTGGGCCATGGCTGCCGTTTGGTGGTTATTCCAAGCAGCACACATCCTTCGAGAAGGTAATTAAAGCTCCTGGTTTGCTTAGAACATCTGGGTCTAAGATCTAAGATCTGGGTGACCCGAGGGTTTGTGTTCTAATCTGGGTGTCGCCCGTGCATTCAAAAAGTTCTTGCGCAACGGTTTTCTCAGCCTCCATGCTCGCCCTACACAGAGGTGTTTCCGTTATGCCTATTGTGTGGAAGTGTTTGTTTAACAAGCAGTGTCCCCTGATGGTCCCCTTCACCAGTCGCAGGCCTTTCCTGTCCAGGCGTAATAATCGCCTGGTTAACCAACTATCCTAGGATGGCATAGCTTTTTTGGACTGCCTGCAGCCCGGTTTCGAAGTCCACCGCGAGTTCGAGTTCTCCGCTTGTGTCTGGGTAAATTCCTGTAGCCACCTGCATATTTGGTTGAAGAGGATGGGTACGACAGGAACGGGTCCACAGACCGCCGTGCTGGATCCTCGTCTAGCAAGCTCGTCAGCCGCGTCGTTACCTAGCGATCCGCTGTGTCCCTTTATCCGTTGCAGTGTCACCGTTTTGCGGCTAGACACAGTTATTTGTTCTAGTGCGTTATGTTATGACATTCTAGTATTAGTTTCGAGGTAATATATTTTTTCCGTAAGGTTTAGAGAACTGACGAGCTGTCGGAGAGTTTACGTATGTGGGTATCCGTAACCCTCCTGGCTTCTAGGGCATGGACCGCTTGTATGATGCCCTCACAATAGACGGTGTTGATCACTCCTAGCGGGCTGGATATGTTTATATTGAGATCGGTTTATATGGAGTTAGTCTTCGATCCGTCAGTGTACACTCTCATCTCTTTCGGGCCCTGAGTAAATCAAATCATTTATTTGCGAAATATGGGTAGTTTTCAGGATGATATTTTATAAAAGTTCTTTAGACCATATCCTACCATGGCAAGTGTGCAAACTTTTACAATAAAATGAATAAAATATTACATCAATAATTAACAATTGCATCATCTATACATTTCATACTTCTATTATTGGACAATTACCTACTTAAGTTAATTATTACATTATTTTCTCATTTAAATAATCATTAACAGAATAATAAGCTTTTGGATTTAAACACATTTTCAATTGGTTTTAAAGAAATTGAAATTATTAGATTCTTTTTTGTAGGTACCTTCTTAGGTAGATTTTTATATATTCTAGGGCGCATACAAAATGCACTCTTATCAATCATACTCGTAGCATTTGGTCTTGCACTTTTTAAAGTTTCATATTTATTTAGGTTAGTTCTTATGTCCAATGCTAGTTCATAAATGTACAATGATGAGCAGGCCAATATTTTTAAATGAATAAAGTGCGGTTTACAACTTTCAGTTGATTTTATTGCACATATCGCTCGAATACACTTCTTTGGAGCTTTAAAGATGGTTTCTCTCTCAGTGGCATTTCCCCAGAACATTATACCATATCTAAGTGTCCATAACATATGCATGATAAGCGGAAAGAAGAGCACCTTGATTTACAACTTTTCGAAGCATTTAAATGGCATATGAATATCTAACGACTTAGTTTTGTACATACTTGTTCAATATGTATCTTCCATGTCATGTCTGAGTCTATGTGTAGTCCTAAAAATTTTGAAGTGTTGATTTTGTGTATTTTTATTTGTTCGTAATTTATATTTAAAGTGCTTTGTTAAGATTTTTTTTTTAAATGTCGTTTTATATGTCTTAGATCATTATGATTTAACCAGTTAACAAAAGATGATAGCGTACAGTTTAATTCATGTTCATGTGTCTTAGGGTCTTCAGACACAAATATTGCAGTACTATCATCAGCATACAGGACCCCCATGGTTTGATTGATTTAGGGAGTTCGTTAATATATATAATAAATAGCAAAGGGCCCAGAATGCTCCCTCGTGGTACGCCTTTACAGACTCTTATTGGTATTGACAAATGTTTCTTTTTCTACTTTTGTGATATGCGAAGTGCTAGTTTGTTTTTGTTTTGTTTGTTTTTTTTTTATGATTTTATGAGATCTCTAGCATTTCCTCATATTCGGTACGTTTCCAATTTATTCAACAACACATCATGATTGACGTAGTCGAAGGCTTTAGCCATATCCATATAGAGTGCTGTGACTTCATTGTTACTATCTATACATTTTGGTACCATTTTCATGAAAGTGTATATAATGCATTGTTAATCGATATTTTACCTGAAACCCATTTGTTCTTCCGAGTAGTCACACTGTTTTTCTGTAAGTATTATGTTGTAGTGCCTATGAAAGTGGTGTGTTTTTGGGGCTTTGTCGCAGGGTGATGCCATCATTTGTCTCGTTTGACCGCATCTTTCTTTATTCGTATGTGCTTAACTCTGAAGTCTTTACTTAGGGTTCCTGATACATGGAGCCTAAAAGCGGCCAGGGTTGCCTCCTCCCGCACGATGAGGTGCAGAAGAGGCAGCCCCAGCATTACTTGTCGGGCGGGCGGCAGTGAGTGTTTTTCTCATACCGCTAGTGATTGCAACACAACAAATCGCTGTTTTTCGAGATTCGAGTGCTTTTGTGAGTCGACCGTTTATTATTATGGTAATGTCATCCGCGTAGCCTGCAGTGAAGTAACATTTGTCATTGAGTGTTTTGATGAGGCTGTCTGCTACCAGGTTCCATAGAAGCACCGAAAGGACAGCTTTTCGCGACGACGGCCCTTGTAGTGACGTTAACTGTGACTTGAACCGCTCTCAGTTTGAGCATGTTGGTGAATCAGTCCCTCAGGGACGGGTCTATGCTGTGTCTGTAGAGGGCTGTGTTTAGGCTGTTTAACATGGTATTATCAAAGGCGCCCTCAATGTCAATGAAGGCGGCCTGTGCGAATGTGCCTATCACAGTCTCTCGAGGGTTTTCAATAGGAAGGATGTGAGGTTTATAGGTCTATACGCATTGGGTTGTGTGTAATGGGTTTTTGCAGGTTTGGGTTTGAAGACACTTCGCGCCATGTGAGAGGTATGTATCTAAGTGCTATGCAGGCCCGATAGATCTTCACCTGCCATGGTGTTAGATGATCTACCCCCCACTGCAGCAGGCTGAAAGGTGTTGATAGCCCACTTTATCCGGTCTTCTGTTACTATTATTGTGGGCACTTGACCAGTCTTGATCCGTTGGAGTCCATTCGGGTTCAGCCTCCCACGTCCTGTCCTCCAGGATTTTACAGTTTGGGAAGTGAGTTAAGAGGAGGACCTTACTGGTTTCATAGTCAGTTAGTGTGTACGAGTTTTCGGGCTTTTTCAGCGCGCTAAGGTTTCGGTCCTGCAGCCGTATTGCGTAAGTGAATACGGCAACGCAAAGAGTTTGACCGCTATCCAATCGACCAATCACATGCGAGATGAATGACGCGATTTGGATTTCCGTCTGTGCAGTTTTGCAGTCTGCGTTGCCGTATTCACTTACGCGATACGGCTGCAGATCGGTTGCTAAGATCTACCTTACCCTTACGGTCTCATTGTTAGTCTCAATGGATTAACAGAATTTCCGGCATGCCGTCCTCCTGGCGGTTCTGATCTGTTTTTTTGTATACATAGTGGTTCTCCTTGTGTATCACCCAGTCTGCCGGGAGTCTTGTTTTTTGCTCTGTTAAATTGCCTACGTAGCGTTCCTGCTTTGTGGCGCTCTTAGTTTACAGCATGCGTGGTATGCTTCAGTTAGGTATTCGGATAGTTTTGTTACGGTGTGTTCTAAATTGTGCTTGGTCCCTTATGGTTACTAGTGCTAGATGTCGGGGAAGGCTAGATTGACCCAACGCGAATGTATACGTTCATCCGTGGTGGGGAGACCTGGACTGCCAGGCACTTCTTCTCATGCAACCGAGCAGGTAGCAGGTTGCGGATAGGTAAACTTCGGTTGCGGGACCGACCGCTGGCGGCTCCATTCACTGTCAGTGGGTGATTCCGCACTTGAGACATCTCCTAAGGAGATCCCGGACAAGAGAAGTTTCCGAAAGCCAAATCCCAGGCTTAGGGTAACCCATATACCACCCTCCTATGTGCCCATCACCTAACTAAGCCATCTCTCCCTATCTTCACATTGGTATAATAATATGCTGACAGTACAATATCAGTGATTGGTTTCTCGAAACTGGTGCAAACTAAAAACATATGTTTTTTTTAATTGTGATTTTTAATCGTTAATCACAACTAACATTTTAATTGTTAATCAGATATTTGCCAGCATGGTTGATTGTAATATTATTACAGGGACAGTTTCAGTTATAATAATTGGGAATTTGATGTAATAATATTAGGGTGGATAATGGAATATTTTATATAATTTTTTATTAAACATAATAACATAGACAAGAAATTCATAATACACAAATTTTATTTACCTTGACAAAAGGTTAGTTATGTAGTAGGCAAATTAACATTTTACTGCAGATTTTTCTGGAATCAACATTACAAACAAAAACAATTACCTAATAATTTTGACTTCTATGTTCATCAGAACAGTTGTACCATAGTGTTAATTACATTAACAAAAAAAATAAAAAAACGGGAAGCAAAAATATTCTATTCATGATTAATTTATTAACTTTCTCACTATAAATATTAATAGCTCAACTGGAAGTGTACATTCCACAGTTTTTTCTTAAGTAGTCTTAGTTAGTCAACTTGCTGGCAGTTTATTTTCAGAATTAATTCTAAGTTGACTAACATACAAATCTAATAAATTATTATCACATTTTGTTAATTCTGAAATATGAAGAAAGGCATCAGTTTTGAACTTGTTTCTAGTGTTTACACCTCTTCGGTATTTTGCAACCAAAACATCATGCTTTTGGCTGGTCATACAAAAGTTATAAAAGATTTTTTGTTCAGTACTGTAATTTTTATTGATACCATTTTTGAAATATCTATAGAACAGTTGTTCTTCATAGTTGCACATATGCTCAACTTCTATCCATTGTGTTGGAGTCAATCCAAACAGCAGACCTATTTGAGGCCCTTTTACAGCACATGTTACTTGTCCTGATCTATCACTTATTCTTATAGTTGCACATGATGTTACTTTTCCTTTATAATTGCTGATCTTGACTGACTCCAGGTAGTAATCTGTCAGTAATCCCCATCCCTTTGTGTCAAGTTTAATTCGTCGTGCCTCAGTAAGTTTCGAAGAAACAGCAGAGTGGTAAGAACTATTGTCAACTCGTTTGTGATTCATGGGATGCTGTTTATTTATTGAAACAGCTGAAGCGAGCGGCCACGAGTAGTAGGTACGGTACTAAATTCACTTGCGAAACACTGCACTATTTAGTGATTCTGCTTTAGTCACTATACTTTGCAAAGCTGGTTGTTTATGCAACACATCTCAACCAAAAGAAATTGATATTCAATTCCACATGCATTTAAAAACTTTCAAATGCCAACGAGTTTCCTGGAGTCTATCCATAAAATTAATCTTTCAGTCTCTATTCTACAAAGTACAAACAAATTCACCAAAATGAATGGCATGACGATGACATTGCGCGGCCGGTGTTTTGTCAATGTCACTGTCAAGTAAATCATAACCATTTTTCTTCTTTTTTCCTTCGCCCTACTCGTGCAGGCTAAGGTCTTGGATCATACCGCCTCGTCTTCAGTACACTTTTAACATTCTTTAGTATGCGGATGTAACAGATTCTAATGTTTTTTTGAATATTTGGCAGCAAATTGAATCGCGTCAGCCCTCCCAGTAAGCTTTGCAGAGGTAGTCAATACTACAATAAAATTCGCCGCTCCACTATCTCGAGATCGCTTCTGTCAATGATTTCACATATTGTCCAGTTGCGTAGACAGTTGAGACACAAAACTAAACCAATTTTATATCACAGTATCCACTAGGAATCAATTTGCAAATAATAATTACAGCCGCTGAACTACACTCGAAAAAATCCCGGCAAAAACCTAGTTACAAAAAGTTCGTTGTACGAATTTTCTTTTTTTTTTTGTAAGTTACCGGCCTGGATATACTTACGATTGATTGATTCAGTGCTGCCAGTACGCTGCATGAGCACAGAATAATAATATAATCCCAAGCAGTAGGTAAGTCTTTTGATTTAACTGTGAGAAGAAATAAGAAAAAGAAAAACGAAGGTTAAGTCTGCGTAGTGGTCAAATATTTAAATTGAAAATTCTTTACTCTATTCATAAAATTTTATAAATAGAGGTGATAATTGGCATTACAAAATTAACTGCCAAATATCGATCATATTGCGAGTACCTACGCAAATGCAGTCGTTACAATACTATAACTAGGCGAGGTGGCATCATAGAAATTGCGAATGCCATGCGAATAGCGGACGGTGGACTTGTTTATAAAAGGAGGTGCATAGCGTAACCTCGCTCTCTTTTGCTGCTGCCACGTCGACCAAGAATAACGTGTACCTATACTTCATAAAAGATAGCTTGATCTCTGCGACAGCTGTCAGTATCATTAAAGTAACAATAGCGCTTGACAGGCTAACAATAAGATAGACGTCAAGTTTGACATATGTCGCAGAGATCAAGCTATCTTTTAAGAAGTTAACAGCTATGGTGTGCTTGACGTATTGAATTTTATAATACGCTGTGGCATCATAGCTCCTAAACGGATGAACTAATTTTGATTTAGTTTTTTTCTTTGAAATTGTTTTAGCTATGTTTGATTGAAATCGTTTCTCCGAAAGCTCAAATTAAACGCCAAGTCGGAACTTAATCGATTTATTTAAAATTATTAACAATAAAGATCTTTAATTCGTTATAATTAGTTCTATTAAAAAGTAATTAAAACTAATTAATATTTTATTTACCTAAGTAAAACGGGATACTCATTTAAACAATACTCTTGCTGAATAGATACCCAATACAGGGCTTTTTTTGGTGCGTTTGAATATTGCATTTAGGGGTATTTCATCGTGATCTTAGGGCTATTTATTTTTATGAGTTGGTAACCCTGTCTGCTGATATTCATTAGCTGTTTGGCTTAAAGGTCTCGTAACCAAGCCAGTGGCATAGCCACAAACATTAAAAAAAAAAATTCATTAGCTGTCGCAGTGACATAAAAATTTTAAGGTTATTTTGTTTTGGACTGATAGATTTGTGAATCTAGCTTATATAATTGACAGAGGTGCAGTATCTTTAGATTCTACGAGATTTAACACATTCGGATTCAATGAGAATAGGCTGGATTCATACATTAGTAAACAAATGGCCCGGGAAAAACACCCTTGGGATGTATAGGTTTCTCCCCATGTTTTTTGTACTTGGATCCGCTTTGGAGTTTTCTATGATCAATTGGAAAGTTGGAGAAGTAAACTTTTACAGCACTTTTAAGAGGCGGCAAGCTCACGAAATAGTTGAAGAAAAGATAAAGAAATACGCGGCAGCTTAAGATGCCAGCCGGAGTCACTTGGGGTCAATATATAGCATTTTCATCGGCAGCTATGCTGTCTATGTTTGCAGGATCGCAAATAGTGCACCAGTACTACAAACCTTTACGGGATTTAAATGAATACATTAACAAGGAACTCAAGAGTCTACCAGATAGTGTTCAAGTTAAAATTAGACAAGAACTGCAAGAGGAAGGTGTGTTAAGTAAAAGTTAAAATCAAATGTAGTGTTTTCACCTTATTAATGGATGTGTAAATAAAATTGCTATGTAAAAATAATCTTTCTTTGTCATGGCCCACATTTTCCTATCATAGCACATACATTTTTTTTATGTTTAAAAGGAAATTGATCCCTCAGCAGATAGCTTGTAACAAAGGATGAACAAGGGGATTTAAAGAGATTAAAAAAGCATTAAAACCCATTGAATAAATAAAAAATCTATAATTATTTGTAAAATGTATTATAGCTAGCTATAAATTTTGGCTCCACTCTTATAATAATATTTACAAAAGGTAGGTACATTAATTTTAACAATAAACTTTATATTCAATAAATTATCTTAAAATTTTATAACTAAAATAAAATAGGCACTTACAAAAGTCACTTTTTATAGAAATTAGATTAACAACTTAGATTTCTTACAAAAAATAATATACATAGTTACTAACAACTTACACTTTGTTACGAACATAATAATTACTCCTTATATTATTGAAATCATCTAGGCCTCAGTTTATCGAGTATTGTTAATAATATGACCTTCTATTTTTATCACATTACTAATTAGTTGAAACAATTACAAGTACATCATGTAGATTGACTACCGTATTCTGGATTCCATCCCATACCCCACAATATCTGAGTCTTAAAATTAGGTAAAACACATTTCTGACCATCTGTTTTTACAGTTTTGTATGGCGTATAAAGCAACTATACACCCAAAGCATCAAATACAGTCTTTTAAAATGTTAAGTATTGTACATCATTTGGTCATCTTGCTGAATTTGAAATAGTTCGTCGAATCCAATCGACATGCGAGCTAATGGAGTCATATATGCGAGGTCTCCCCAATCCTATTTTTGTACAGGCAATACGCCAACCACTGACTCCTTCCAATGACCATTGCTTTGTTTTATCATTGAAGCACATCATTGAACTGCCAGCATATTCCTCCTCCTGCAAAAAAAAAAAAATAAGAATAACTTAATACAGTGGCCTTTATTGCTTACATGACTTGACTGTACTCTCGATTTATATTTCTCTAGATACTTACGTCACAGTCATCTTGATCATATAGAGGTTCGGCGCATATTCCATTAACAGTGGCAATGCTCACATTTTCGCACGTATTCATAGGACTGGTTACCACATGAACTCTTTGCAGTTGGTCCTTATTTCTGGTCCATCCGAGAGTATTGCAAACATTTCGGGTCGCTTGTTCTGCGCCGTTTTCAGGCAGACATATAGGTCTCACAAAGTCCGTCATCTCTACAGGTTCCTCGAGCCTTACTAGTGCGAGCATGCTGCCTTCTACTGGAGAACGAACCATGCCAACAATTCGTCTTTCCTGTTGCCAAGGAGTCGTGCTTTGTATGCGCACTGTACCAAACCTAGCAGTCCATTCAGCTTTTGGCTGTCCCTGTGAGGATACGGAAAAAGTTTGATTATTTTCCCTGTTTCTGTTTAATCAACAACTGTGCCAAAAAGATACTACTTAGAGCTTGGAAAATTCGTACGTGACACTCCCTTGGTCCGCGGGCGCGTAGGGCAACGGGGGTGGTAAAATGTGCGCTCGGGACGGGGGTCACCTGACGGGAGCGTAACGTCCCCCGCCACCCGCGCGGACCATGGGGATGTCACGTATGAATTTGCCAAGCTATAGTACTTTATTCTTATATCAGATATAAAGGTATACTCACTTGGAAGCAGGACGCAGTTGTGATGAGCCAGGAGGGGTGTATGAGCGCAGCGTCGCAGGCGTGCACGTGCGTGCGTAGGAGTGCGGCGTGCCACGGCCAGTCGCCCGGCCGGGCCGAGCGTGGCAAGCCTTCCACGCCAGCCACCGCACTGCTGCCGCGGGCAGAGGTCACGCCACATTCTGTACCACGGCAATGTGATAAATCAATATTTTCTTTGAAACGGTGTCCGACAGTAAGTAGGCTACTACTACGTTTACTCTAGTAATGAAGGGTAAACGATTTACCTGAAGGAAATCAGGAATATAAAATTAAATGCAGCATTATAAACACAATACACAGTGTTGGGCTGGTGTAGGTACCACACAGATGCGTTGCCAACAGCTGGCAGCATGTAAAACAACCACCAAAAGGAACCTAACTAGATACCTGATTGTAATGAGGTTCATATGATGTACCAAAGTACCCAACCAGTTTCTTCCTATCTGCCTTTGTAGACATGGTCTTAGAAATAGCATCAATGAAAACTCACCTAAATGATCACAAATGACTCTTATCACTTTTCGCTCGGGACATTCACTTTTAACGAATGATATTTCTGCGGCGAAGGGGTCCACTATTTCAACATATTGTGGTTTTTCTTTCGTTCTATCAGTCTTATCATCCTGGTCCACATCTTCGGCATCTGGAACTACTTCTGCGCTAAATGAAGCCCTGTAATTTAAGGTGATTTTAACATTTACCGTACAGAGCACATAGTCACTTAAATTACCTGCCTATTATATACCTAGTTATATATTAAAGTAACTAAATGTAGGTATCTATTTCTGTTTTATCTTTAAATCAAGGTCCTTAGACTGAGTTAGTATCTTATGAACACCAACGCTTTGATCTTTACGATGTAAGAAATAACAATGCTCGTACAGTCAACAGTGATTATGTTTTACTACTTCTATCCACAATGCAATATAGTTATGAATATAGACAAATACTAGTTAAGTAGGTATCTACCTGCCGACAACATTGCCAGTAGGTAACGTCTTTTGCTTGATTTTAATTAGCAATTCTATTGAATCGAGACACCGAAACGCGTGAATGAATTGGAACTTAAGACGTAGGAGGTATAGACAGAAACAAAAGTTTTAAAATTCTTTGTCATCATCCTCATCAGCCCTTTTAATGTAATCACTGCTGGGACACAGGCCTCCTCTCTGTGAGAGAGTGAATGTTGGGCTTTTATCCACCACGCATGCCCAGTGCGGGTTGGTGGATGTCACATGTCTTCGAATGTTTAGTTCTAGGACATGCCGGTTTCCTCACGATGTTTTCCTTCACCGTTTTTAGAGCAGTGGTGATGAAATAATTTACACAAAGTAAAGCGCCTGCCGGGATTCGAATCCACGACCGACACGTAGGTTGAGGCCGCTACCACTGGGCCACCACTGCTCATTCTTTGTAATTAGGTCTATTTAGGGAGAATTTTATTATAGGCTGTACTATGCTAGTATTATATTATCTGAGACTGTACTCTCTGATATTTAATACATATTGGTAGCTAGATGTCCATATCCACTCCAGCTATTGAGTTGAGAAGGTAGGTGGCCTAGGCCTTAAGGCGTACCGATAATTTAATTTGTTAAAATCTATAAATGACGTGGCAAAAAGCCAGATACCTAGAGCACCATTACTTAACTAGACGCTAGTAGTCAAATACTCACTTGAAGGTGAGCGCTTTACAGAGCGAGGCAGCAACACTGGTGAGCGCACGTTTGTCGTGTTCGTAGGGAGCTGCGCAGATCTTGCCATCCCGTCCCCCCTCCGCCCACAACGCATACCCGCTGCGGCTGCGGATAGCACCCAGGGTTGACTCACTGTTCTCTCGTCGCCAGGATGACAGGGAGCGAGCAATCCAAACTATGAATTGAAAAGTTTTAAGTTAGTGGAAAAACAATAGTAGATACAAATAAATTTATAAACATGGTATTTGTAAGTATTTGTCGGGTTTAGTCAATAGTATGGACGTCAAAACAAATCGCGAGCACGCCACCTGTCGGCAAATCAAGAACAACTACGCTGTGGCGCGTTTTTCTAACGACCTGCGTGGTGGGGACACAGAATATAGGAGATGAGTACTGACCGCCCTGGAGCTAAGACGTTGTAGAATCAGTATCGATCCGTAATATTAGTGAGCAAGATTGTAACTGTGAACTATTTAAATAAACCCAGTGTATCGAATAATTTGTGTTATTTCATTTGCACGACTGTACCCACCGACCTGCCCATACACGATGTCTTAACCTAAGGGAATACATTCTGACTTCCCGATGGTTTGCATCTATCGGCCAGCCTTGATGCGACATATTCATAAATGTAGATCTATACAGGCCCAACGATAGTAGGTACCTTGTGGTATTCCTCCTCAACCGTTGCAAATTTTAAGTGTTCCTAACATGTAATATGGTTTTCGTAATCAATTTTTATCAATATATAAGACCTAAGATGGTGCCTTGTGAAGTTATTATACTCCGATTAAATAATAATATACCACCGTGTTACCACCCACTGCAGGGCAAAGGTTTCTTCTCACACAGAGAAGGCGCAAGCATTAATCACCACGCTTGCTCAATGCGGGTTGCCGATTTCAATATTCCAATTTGCGCAGTAAAAAGAACAATGGCGAAATCATTTAAGCATCCGAAAGTGAGTTATATACGAAAGAAATTCCATTCATTGTCTACGTTTTTTTAAAGTATAACATTAACCGGTTCACTTCGGATAAAAAAAAAACATTGCAGAAAGTTATTTGATTTTTCTTTTTATCATTAGCTCAGTGTTAGCAATTTTACACTTCTGCCAAGTGACAAGTAGTCACTGTATTAAGTATATCACTATTGTATTTGATATTATAATAAAATGAAGTAAATGAATTAACAATACAGTTTATTTCTAAATGTAGGTGTTCCTTGCTGGTAGATAAGAATATAAATGAATTACTTAATTTCTATAAATGATAGACAAAATACTAGTACTCAAGTGTAAAAAAATATAGCATGGTTGTTGACGACGACCTTTTGATAGACGTCAAAAAATATGCTGAAATAAATAGGTAAGGGCAATACTAATGCGATATTTCCCTTTTACTCCCACGAATCTCAGCTTAAACAATGTACGGGCTTCTGCCATTGTCCTTTAGTTTACTTTTATGTAATTCAGCCCGGGTGTCTCACCGCTAAATTATCGTAGATTTTATTTGACAAACTGTCAAGCACGCGTTATCTGCTGTGATTGGTTGAATAAATTTTCAACAGCGTAACAGCTACGTTAACAGCCCGATAATCGAGATTTGAGAAATCGGGGGTTATTGGTGTTTATGAAGGCCCAACGATAGTGCCTTGTGGTACTCCAATTTCGTGGCAAACATTAATTTGTTCCTAAGATGATTTTCATCCTTAATAATAATAATGTGCATAAATACAGGTTTAATGATAGTGCCTTGGGGTAGCCCACCAGTTTTGTTAACAAGACCTGTGGAATGGGTTTGTTCTGTTTAATATTTTAAAACCACTTTCAACTTATGTTCGAGAAAACAAGCATACGGTTAACATTTTGAACCAACTTACGGCATCCAGCTTCGTCGCTACCATCAGGGCAGTCGGGCGTGCCATCACATCGCAGATGTGCGGGCAGACAGCGTGTGTGTAACGCGCAGCGCAGACCTCCCGTGCCTGCCGCCGAGCAGTGTGCGCAATTGCGCTCATCTTCTGCTCCTGCGCAGTCAGGGATTCCATCGCATTCCCGGCGAGATAGAGCGAGCCTTTGCAGGCCGTTAGAGCATCCTGTACAAATAATATAAAAAAAATATCCTCCTTCTATGTCAGCTGTAAAAATCTCGGTAGAGACACTGGCAGTCACATCTCACGAATTTATATGAGTAGAATCACGAACTGGTTACCTATCCAAAGTCAGGCAAGATTTGCAATAATTGTATTAACAGCTACAGCCCTTGGGAGTCGGAAAAAAATTCTATCTGCTTTTTCCACATTCGTAAATTTTAATGAAATCCAAATCTTACCTGGTTCCGGAGCACAGGATCCCGTGCCGAAGTAGTCAGGGAACCGTGAACAGTCGAAGTGTGGACGCAGTCGGTCAGGCAGGCGCGCGCCGCATCCAGCGTGGAAAGCTCGGCAGTATGCACGACACGGCCGGATTAGACGGTCTTCCGAACACTGCGGTTGAAGCATTTGACACACGAAATCCTGCAATATAAATTGAAGAATGTGTGAGTATGAGTAAACAATCAGCCACGATCGCATCCAAACCTTAAGGTCTAGTCTAGGTTTGGCCTTAGGGCTGAAATCGAAAGGTTGTTATAATAATTCCTACGCATAAAAGACAGCAATTTTTAATAAGGCTTTTAATGCAATTGTAATCAATAGGTTACAGTTTCAGCCATTCGTCTTATTTCATGCACTGTTGCATTCAAATCTGAATTTTATTACCAAAGCGACCAAACAGTTTTACTGTATCGGTATGGAATTTCCGCTTGCGATGCCCGACGATGCCAACTGCTATTTTTCAGAGGGTGAAATTCTGAGATTGAGGAATACCTAATTTCTTATATTACCTGTGCAAGATGTGAACATTCAGCATCGAGGAGTTCTCTGAAAGCCACGAGGTCTCTCATCAGCGCATCTTTTGCCGTGTGCCCGACCAGGTTAGGGTACGAGGTGCTGTTGTAAGGCAGATGAGAACACAACGACAGAGTCACTGGGGAGCACTCCCGAACCTCCTCCACTGCGTCAGGAGTCACGGCTTCCGTGGTCGGAGTCTCTATGGGTGTCGATTCAGTCTCCTTCAGCTGTAGCGATGATATCACTGAGCTTTCCTGTAACAAATGCAAACGTTGAAGCTGTATACGTAACTACAGTTACTTAGCAGCAGGTCGGAAATAGTAAAGTACAATCTACAGTACCTAGATAATCGCTATATTAGGCTCAGTAAGTGTTAGGATTGAATGAAAAGAATTGCATTATTCCAGAATACTTCCACATACTTTGTCTAAATCGTTAATTCCTGTCTTACAAATATTGATACCTGGCCTTGTCCTCGACTAGTTCGAATGATATCTTATCAGACCAAAAAAAGAAAAATTCTAGATACCAACCTAACTACGTTGTATTGTATTCAACTATTCATTACGGAATAATCGTTTCAGAATGCAAGTCTGTGCTCTCAAAGCCTTGACGGTTGAAAACAGTAGTGTTTTTTTTTCATTCTATTCATTTAGCTTATTATATTATCACGTTATAATAGGTATTGACTATATTAATTGTGATATTACTTATATTTCAAATGTACATTTATGTGAGGAGACAATTTTTATTCAATGTCTTGTTTTTGTGAAACCTTGCACAAAGGTGATAGTAGAATAAACCACTCCCTATTCATTATAGCCATTTTAACAATGTTATGCCAACCTATAATGCTGCCTAACTATCTACGTGACTATTAGATCGGGCCGATGAGGCGATAAGATGAAAGGATGTTGTATGAAATGTATCTTCAAAAACTCCGTCTTTAATAGTTTAATTGCCTTTCGATTAATCGATCTGCGAGGTTACACTACGTTTAGCGAGGTCAATCAACAGCTAGGTTACACTCATATAAACACTGAAACAGTTTCGTACTTACCTCGGGAGACATTTTTAACTGTAGGTGTGCTATGGGTCACGGTGGTTAACTACCTTTGTGTCGTCAACATACACATTCCAACTACCGCATGCCTACTTAATCATGGCTTTCAATCTAACAAAAATGTATTAAAGTTCATTGTTCTTCGTAAACAATATACAAACGAATCAGATAGTTATGTTAATTCGACGGGGTGACTGCCCCACTGCAATGCATTTCAAGAGCAAAATACAAGAATAAACGTTAGTTAACATTCGCGTGAAACAATAGAAGGTAAATCAGCCTAAAATGAAACTTAAATCGAATAGAACTGCGTAACCGTACAATTAGCATCATGTGCGAATAAGAATTTGCAATTTGATTGCACTTTGTTTAATATTCCAAAACAGGATTTGGTAATCGACAGATAATCTGCAGCTAAAGAAAAAAGAGAATATTTGTACAAATAAATGTCATCAGCTAACCGTAAAGACTGCGATGTTTCACAATGAGTTGCTTGCCTTGCTATTTAGCGCTGAAATCTAGCTCGCCATGAGGAATTTGAGATGCTCACATTATTATCTCATTAATAATGCTCAATGAAAAATTGAGCATTATTTATTAGATAATGAATTAATCTATCTGTTTACATCGCCTGTTTTGTTGAATTTGCAAAAGACCGTAGAAAAGTGTTTATTTGAGTAGACGGTTACGTGTCGTGAGGGATTCAACCAACAGATTGTTAACGAGCCAGTGTAAAAGTTAAATAGTAGTTAATTAGTTACAATTTACTGCATATTCAATATTTGTTTTGATACGGTAACTATGTAACTAATTTTAACCGTTTATAGAGTAAAAAGAGCGTAAAGAAAACTAGAGTTATAAGGTGCTAATTGAACTGCTTACCTCAATATGTAGTGTCTCCGGTATCGTGGTTATCTTGCTCAGTAACGCTGTTGGCACGGCCAGCTCGCGCGCGAGTACTGCTGTCACCTCTGCCGTGCTGACCGCAGTGAAGATCGGCTCGAAAGACACCTCGAAGTGGACGCGAATACCTTCTGCAGAACTGGAATTTATATTTTGTTAAAGTAGTTAGCCTAGTTATCTAATGGGTAGACAACAGAGTTACCGGTGCGGAGCACAGCGGTTGGCGACCGACTTATCCGTCGGATTAACACCAACAAATCTCAAATCTTATTTGGAATACGGATTGCGGCCTATCCCCCGATTTCTGAATTAAGCATTTGAAGTTGAGTATTTTCAAACTCTACCTAGGGTTTGAGTTCGTCTCACAATACTCAATTCAGAAATCGGGCATAGCAGCAAAAAAAGATTGCCAAGTTCATTACCATAGCTTTACTAAATATGGACGAAGTATTTCATAATAATGTCGGCATCATTAGCTTTAGTTTTCTCTCGCGTTAACTTGTCCACTTTGCCTTTCTTATGGTTTTTGTTTCGATTGTCTCAAGAGTTGCGATAATGTCTTTAGAGAGTTGTGAGAAACTAGTCACGTCGTCACATCTCTGCTGAACTTCTGAATAGAGTTAGTGTCACAAAGTTTCCAAGCACTTCGAGGATCTCAAACTAAGAGTTTGTTGTTTGCTTCAGGGATCCAGATACCATTTTCTATCTCATGAGGTTAAATAGCTCATTAAAATTGTTAAGAATACCTATAGGTATTTTAATAAGGTAAGCTGTAGTTATTTTTCCCTATTTGTGGCTTAACAAGGTTTTTGTTTACGGTTGTTATGTTAATGTTAACGCTTAAATATGCATTGCGTAACAGTTACGGTCAGTAAATAACAATTATGCTAGAAAAGCGTTAACAAGAGCAACAGAGGTGGAAGTCACGTAAGATATAATAAAAAAATAAAAATCTGGGACAACTATTGGCACAGCAAATCTGTTTTTAGTACTTCCGCCAGCTAAATCTTAGTGGGAATGGGAATTTTTTATGTTATGTTTGAATAACATTTCAACAGCTTCAAGTTCTCAGGGATGTGCTACCGAAGCTGTGTATAAGCTTATGAAATCCTTTTTACAATTAAGAACTTAATCAAGTCGTTATTGTTACTTCACTGCTATGTATGCTAGTATGATTCATGTTAGTAAGTGGAGCTATGGCCTATTGTAAAAGGAAATTCAATAATCTAGGTTATTGCCGACCATCTAATCCGGGAAAGTGGCCAGGATTTCCAGTAGTGGAAAGATTCACGGCTGCCATTGTTGTAACATACAATTTACGATTTGAATTCAGCTCGCAAAAAGAAAGGGCCGGAACATAAAACATCGGGAACAACCTTCAATGTGGATTACCTACATAGTACGGGCAACGTGCGCCGCATAGAAATATAACGAACGTAAGAATACGAAGCTCTGAAACAAAGCACGTATAGAACTTTCTTGTGTCAAATATATAGCAATGCAATGTAGCGATGTGATATCGTATGACACTGTATTTATAAGGACCGACGACGTTTTATAGTACATAAAAAGTAAAAGTTGTTTTATATAAAAATGGTCTCGATTTCTACGACAAATATATATGTATAAAGCGAGACTTGGTATGTCTAATGTATAAAAACTAAATTCCTATGTCGAGTCGAGTTTGTCTCTACGCTACGCCAATGCTACCGGTAACATATTAAATGGGCACAAAAACCAATAAGGTCAGATCAAATACTTAAATTGAACGTTGTTCGACACTACCTATAGATACGAATTTTAGGCACAACAAAACACAATAATTTTAGCTGTCTGTCTGTCAAATTAGCTGATTGTATAAGCGGCACCATCATACGGCACAACTTGAAATTGTAGCGTTTTACTAAAACATGGCATGCGCAGGCGCACGCTCGATTACAGACGGACCCCGGAGATTTCGAGAAAGTGTACTTTCTCCATCCATCGGCAAAGACATAACTAGTCAGCACCTATTAACATAATATAAATTTACATGTTAATAAAAACTTTGAAATGATTTTAGCCTGGTTTATGAAGTAGGTGATCTGGGCCTGATAGGATTTTATGTTTGACCGTGATTCAAGTTGGCATTGAACGGGTTTTTAAATGTTTTTGTACTTATAACAGATTTAAAAGAGGTCACAACACAACTCGTTGCAGCCAATGTTTACTACTGTCATTAATTATTCAGGACACTATTGTGGTTTGAACTCATTAATGTTTCAGTAACTTTTGTATTTAAACAACACGTTTTACAACAAGAAGTCTCGGATGCAAGATAACAATTAATCAATCTTGAGTTTCAACGAAGCGAGGCTGCAATGAAAAGCTAACTAATTGTGATACGTGTATCGTTTGTCAATCATTAAATTGCATTGTTATTTCTTGCCATTTCGCTTTTAATAACCCTTTCTTTTTGGTAACGTGTTTTATGAATTTGTTTGTTATGTCTATGTCTTGACGTTCGACTTTCTGACAAACTATTGATTTATCTGCCTCCATAACTAGTAAGAGGTCTCTATGTCTTCTATAAATGAAGGCCCTTTACTTTCGACTGTTTTTCTCTTGATAAATACATTCTAAATGGTAATTTTATAAGCCCAATAAATTGCTTCTATGCTAGCTTCCACTGTGCCTATATTTTTTTCTTAATAATTTCAGACACCGATCATTCGATGCCGGAACCAAGCAGTAAGACGTGCGTGACTTATAAACGGCACACAATAGTAATCTTACCTGTCCAAAGCTAGTATGTCTGCGGAGACAAAACAGGATTTCAATTCAGAGTTTATGTATAGATTGTATAGTGCCTGCTGCAGTTCATTTTCACGGGTACGGTTGGCTCTGGAGTCAAGGTCGTTGCCCTTCTCGCCCTCTCCTTCACCGGGTCCCCACGAGGTAACGATAAACGAGCCCCGGAACGTTTGCCGGTTCAGGGGATCTCCAAACAGGTACATATCTGTAAATACAACATTATTGCTTAGAAAGCCGGAATTTGATTTATAACGGCTCGATGATGACAAGCACATAGGTAAGAACTGTTTAGCAGTATAATGTTGGGTCAATTACGGTACCCACGTAAAGGCATTATTGGCAAGTAAGTAAGTATATTTGGATAGAATTCATGTGTGTTTTCGTTATTTCTTGCCAAATACCTACTCGGGTTTTCTCCAATTAGTATTTTCTGTAGACTGTAATGAGTGATTCACTGCAGCATTTGGCAGTAATACGATCTTAATGGGTAAACTGAGAGTATGCAGCCAAGATATTAATGATCTTTAAGGCTACCGCTTTAGTGTCGTAAAATGGTTACTTTCTAAAGCATACTCCTTAGTAACGGCTAGGTTGAAAGGTTTGAAAAAAATATATATTTATTTTTGATTCATGTAAATTATTTTTGAAACAAAGATTTTTCGTGTAAGTAATAGTTTTGCTTTAAAAAAAACATAACAACTAAATTAAAAATAAAACTAATTAAAAATACTCCTCCAAAATGACTTGGATGTTTAAAAATATTCTTACACGGTAAAATTGATGACTGGAATTTCTTCATAACAGAAATAGCATATGTAAATCAAATAATATTTTGCAAACAAAACTGTTCAAAAGGAGGAGAACAGTTTCGCTCGGAGCCAAATTTGGCTCCGAGCGAGCGCGCAGCCAGTACTGCGTTAACATTGGGGTGTAGGTATATAGCGGCTTAAGTACAAAAAAGTAAGCAACTGCTTGGAAGTAGGTACCCAATCACCATGGGCGCCGGGACGGGTACACTTGCACCCCCTGGCTTTCAATAAAATACATAAAAACATTCAAAACATTCAAAATCCTAGGCGAGATGCAGGGGCGTAGCTACCGCCGTATCTGCCGTATCAATTATACAGGGCCCCCGGGCCACGGGGGCCCCCGACGTGCGTAAGCAAAAATTAATAAAAACTTCCCAAATTTTTTTTTCGCCTGTCAGACCTTTCACTGTTGTCCATAGAGGCAGAAACTTTAAAAAAACTATAGTCATCATCAGCTATACCTAAATGATTTAATATAGGTATCAGTTTGGCGAAAAAAAGGTAAGCAAAGTCTATATTTAATTTGAATTGTTTGTAAAAATTTTGGAAAAAGTGACAGATAGATAATTACGAGGATTTTTTTTTTTAATTTTATTCAATATTTCTTTCTTTTGTGAGAAATCTTTACCGTTCATAAGGGCCCCCATCCAAATTTTTACACAGGGCCCCGCCAAGGCATGCTACGCCACTGGCGAGATGCTTCGCTCTCTCTTGAATTCTAACTTATCTGTCAAACTTTTCTGCAAAGTCGACAATTTAGTTATATTTCTGTACACATGCACAAAAAGAAATCTATCCTATAATATTCGAGCTGGAGATGCACACCTCAGTAAATGTTCTGCCGGCTCTCATGCCAATCACATGGAGCACATAACCACCATTATGTCAAGACAGCAGATTTGCCACATAGTTTTCACCATAGGTATATTTCTGCCTTCTGACGAGCTGAGTATGTTAGGATTTAAAACAAAAATATTTGTATAGTTTGGCTCCAAAAAACAAAAAAACTACAGAAAGAGGACCGGGGTAACTAAAAAATTAAGGCCACTCCTCAGTTTTTATACACTCTATGATTTGCTATTACAAACACGAGCAGGGTTGGATATTCATACTTACACTTCTGATTCACCAAAGGTTTTTATTTAACAACTTTGAAAAAAAAGGGTATTTTCTATAACCCATAATGTCATTCCTAACAACAACTGTAATGAGACTCACGACACTACTGTCAAGACATGACTGAGGCATAGGAAGTAGGTTGGAGCCTGTTCGTTCAGAGAGGCACACAACCGTGAAAGATTAACGATAACGTGATACTGACACATGATTATATAAATTCAATAACACCAATTGAAACCGATATAACAAAGTTTTGGAGTAACATGCGCAAGTTACAGAACTCGCGGAAGTACAATCTCTTTTCTGTATCGATCACTCTCAGATTTTAATTGAGGTGATCAAGTTTTATTTTCGTGACTTCATCCAATAATATAACATAGGTTTTTGTTGGTGTGGCTGCTGAACATAAAAGATTTTCTATAAACTTTCAAATCGCTTGATCGATTGTTATGCAAACTGGGTCTAATTAGAAGCAAATTAGATATTTAAGCCTTCAAGATAATGAGCATTTAATATACCAGCATAGTTAATAACAGAGCCTGTTATAAGGAGTGCACTTGTCCCCGCAGCGGCGGGCTTCGCAAGGCCACTCAGCTTACTGGCCTTTGCTCGCCGGTGACGGGCAAATGTCGCTCAGTTTACGCCTCTACTCGAACTATGAATACCCATGTTTACTAACAAAAGAATCTAAATCAGATGATTGTTATACTTGTCGATCGAAAAGCGAAATAGAATTACGACACTGCAAGTTACTTGCGGCGAATCGACTACTGATTGATATCGATTCGATTGTAATAACTGAAATGAATATTATTTTCGCTCCACTTGAAAATATTATGAAATTTTGGTTTCCGCATGTTTTATTTATACTTAGGTAGGTACATACTTTTTTTTTTTTTTTTCGTATGAGGATTTGGCCACGTCTGGTATCAGAGTTAATTAAGCCGCCTTTGGGAACCGCACAGGCCTCACTAGGTACACCATGGCTCTAGGCAATACTTCATCTAAGTTCTAAGATGTTTTGCAACACGGTCCTTTAGGTCAGACGTTGAGTAATGTTACCATTTATGGTAACGTGTAGAACTAAAATTACTCGGAATGTCTGACAAAATTGCTGCAACATTCGCTTAAATTCATCCATATTATTTTAAATTTGGAACTGCACAACTGCAGCAGGTGTTTTACGTTGCTTCGTGAATGACAACGTGCGTAGGAACCCCATATTTTCGCCCACGTTTTTATACTTAATTGGTATGCGAAGTGTGCGCACCTTTAGAAACCATGTTGGCAAAAACTTGGACTCACTAACATAAATGTTTACATAGGTTGAAACAGGCAACACTTGCCTCAGAGAATGTCTGTTGATTGATAGAGTAATTTTGTCTTCAGATAGTCTATAAGCTATGTAGTAGCACAGAATAAAAAATGGAGCAGCTAGTAGATTCCTTAACTATGTCGAAATTAGAACGGTAGAAGACTGTCTTAATGTCACTTGGGATCTCGATGTTCGAGGTACGATTTCGTATAATTACCTTACTAGCGATCTTTACGTGACGCTAATGTCACTCATGATGGGTCATTTTACTGCTCGCTGGGACCTTGATGTCACTGCTCACTGATATCGTCGCATACAGAGAAATACGTACGTCCGAGGTACACTGCCACTGCAGCCAGCAGCAGTAACACGAGAAGCGACGCGAGCGCCGCGCAGCAGCCGCGGCAGGGCCGGCTCAGCTTGCGCCGCGTGAACCTGATGTCACTGCTCACTGACATCGTCGACTCCGGCGCACGGTGCCGCACACATCGCTGGTTGCCATTCCGGGTCCAGCCGTATTCAAGCTGGTGAACAAAAAACATGAATTAATAAAATATACGAAATTTAGTACCTTGAAGACTATAGTGTACGTAAAAACATAGATTTTTCATCTCATAGCTTTATCAAATTGTATATCAAAATGAGGAGACAATAAACAGCAAACGCCGAGAAATACATGTGAAAGTGGGATATAACGACACATCAAGATAATTATCTACTATAAAGACCACTATAGTAACACATAATGTGTATAATTAACCCTACCGGCGCCGGCGTAGGTAATGTCTCACTACCTTGTACTGCCGTACTGCGTAGAAGCACAAAAGAACAATTTAGCACCTTAGGTAATTTGTCACTGAGGTATGTTACGATCTACTTATCACACAGAAGAATTCTTGCAGCGATGTAACTGCGAATACATATTAGAAATTCCATTGCAATGACCATAACAAATTAACAAGGTTTGAGCTAATTCTACAACGGAGATTTCAAGCAATATCGATAGCTAAATACAGCGTTCAGTTGGCATTCATTCGGTACAATACATTTCAAGTTGAAGATTGAATGATATGCTCCATCACCTTTTGTGATCTACATAATGTCGAACCACGTAAGTACTGAAGTAATTCTTTGTTATACAAATTACGTAAACAATCTTGTACAACACTGATAGAAAAACACGAAACACGAAGTTAAATCCGACAGTGTCAGAGATTTATTGCGGACAGTGTTCAGCAAGAAAGTTCATAACGTGACAGACTGACACACAGATGACTGCTCAAGCTTAACATAATTGCTTCCTATTTCCTGATAATTACATTACAAGACTCATTATTTTGCGGACTATCACGGCAGCCACATGGATTTGTCGCACTTATCTCATAATTTCACGTTACGTGCTGTGATATAACTTGATATAATTGCCGAAGTGTCTGTTATAACACAATAGACTAGAGTACATGGGACTTCCTACCTAGATTTTTAATCTGTGGCGATAAAAAACTCATTAATAGCATAGAACCAACATAACCTGAAACTATATTAGTAAGCATAGGTAGCGTAGCCCATTCAATATTTTATGAAATAATATCTAGTAAATATTCATAAAAATGGCAATCAGAGTGCGTTCTCTCTTCTTCAATCGGTCCCTCATTACTGAGGATCATGGTCACTGAATCTGCCTCCATCGACTCCAGTTCACAGTTACCATCACCACCTGCTGAAAGCTTGAGGATGTAGCTTCTTTTACTTCGTCAGACGGGTCAGGCCATCGTGTTGGCGACAGCCTCGTTCTCTTGTTCCTTCTCGGTACGATACTCGTACGAGTAAGAAAGAAACCCTTTCCTTACATTGAATATATATTATTTAGTTACATATATATATATCAGGGGTTAAAGTATGAAATTGCCGATTTGTACTGAAAAGTTGAAATACGTTTTTTTATTTTTATTTGACATAAATTTAATCAAAATAATTACCATTATTATCTATGCATTGCTGTCATCTAATAGGAAGGTCATTTATGCCTTTGCGACAGAACTCTGGTGATCTAGATTCGACAAACTGTGTGAAAGCATTTTGTACTGCCTCCTGAGAAGAAAACTTTTTATCACGTAGAAAATTGTCCAAATCACGAAAAAATGGTAGTCCGTTGGAGCAAATACGGAGTTTGACAAATGGTTTCTAATTGCAGTTCCTGTAGAGTTAAAACGGTTTCTCGTGCTGTGTGAGGTCTCGCGTTATCATGGAGCAATAATGGTGAAGATCGGGTTGTTTTACTGCAAGTTTTGTTATCATTGTTCGGAGTTCGGCGCACTAGACATCTGCTGTTATTGCTTGACCAGATCGGAGAAAGCTATAGTGAATAACACCATGCTGAGACCATCAAACAGTTACCATTATTTATTGGTAAGCTTTGTTTTAGGACACTGTTGCGACGTTTGACCTGGGGTCAGTTTTGCGCATGGAGAGGAGACTGCTAATTAACGCATCATTAGCAGTCCCCTCTCCAAACGCAAAATTGGTATTGCGAACTGTTTCTGCCGCGTTAGTTCCGCGTCGGAACTCGTATTCAAAAATCACTCGAATTTTCGAAGTACCTATCCATCTTTCTTGTCTAAGCTGAGTAAAAAAAACAACTGAAAGTCGATAATCGAATGTTACACATTTTTTTAAAGAACAACTTCATAGGTACCATGTGAAAAAAGATTCACTCAAAAATCTCAGACCATGAAGGTTCTATGTCAATTCGAAGTACCTATTACAATAAAACGGCAATTTCATACTTTAACCCCTATTATTATTTAGTTTTAAGATTCTTTTGTTCCTGTATTTTCTGGTGTACAATAAAGTATATATAAATAAAAAATAAATAAATATTATCAAGGCAATTGCAAGTAATTTCTGCCCTACATAATGATAATTCAGGCGTAGTCAATTTCGGCTACGAGTGCTACGACCTGCGTTAGTCTGCGTAGCGGTTACGGCCTACGCTGGCTACGAAATAATTTTTCAAAGGACAACCCAAAATATTTTGCGGATCCATTTTATAATGTCTGTATGTTGGTCAAGGAGAAGGCTCGTAAATTATTTATAGACGTATGTTGGTTACATATATAAGTGCAACTTGGGAGAGGCGTATCTATGTCCTGTTTATTAGACTGAAGCCGCGTAGGCGTTACTTCGCGACTAGTCTAGACAGTTGTTCTGGCGATGATATCTATTGGAAGTTACGTAGCTTCCAGACCGTGATCGCGAAGTTATGAAGTTCGATTAAGGTTCCCCTAGGCGACGGCACGAACTATTTTGTGCGCGAGGTTAAAAGGCACGCTATCTTATCCGACAACACGTGCGAAAGAGTTAGATGCTGTGATGAGAAGTAAGAAACTAATTCGAGTACGAATTAGCGCTTTTTCAAATTTGTATCGAAATGGATGATGATTTAGAACGAAAACGAACGTGCGAAATTTTATAAACAGACCTTTGGGAGTCTAGATATCATGAAAAAAAGACTAAATGTATATTTCCAAAATAAAATTATTTGCATTGTTGAATTACTGATCTAACCCTGTATGGAGCCCGTTTTACAGGGCTAATTAATGATGAAACAAATTGATATCATTTTTTATTTTGAACGTACATGTCAAACAGTGGAGTAATCGTCAGACTATGTTTGTATGGAAGAATGATCGACTAGTGTAACCTTAAGGTTCCATATATGTAGTTACGTGAGATGGATATGTGTAGAGAACAAAATGCCACCCAAGTGTGTGTCTGTTCTATTTTCGGCTAATAGGCTCTCTCTCATACAAGGCCTATTAATATAAACCGTTTTTAATAAAGTCACGCAGTCACTCACACCGTAGGTAAAGTAGGTAGGTAATAAATAACAGTTATGGCATTTATTCGTAACTAATAGGCTTGTCATTATTTTTATGTGATTATGGTGTGTCCAAATAGTGTGCTACACGCACATTAGTGTGTTTATTGAACATACTTACTTTATCGCCATGACGAAGTAGGTATGTACGAGTACAAAGGTTTTCCAGGACGGTAACTGCAAGCACACGACTATAACTATAATAATTCAAATAGTACAATATTATCTACATGGAATAATTTGGTTAGTAAATAAACACTGCCGGGATTTGACTACAATCTGTTCGAATTAAAATCAATTTTGAAAACTAGAATAGTAATGATTACAAATGCCAAATCGTGATAGTCAATTTTTTTTAAAAATCTATGATGGATAAGTTTCTTGTAGATAATAATTATACCTAAACATAACAATTATGTTTAATGAAAATCCTTACAAGGATTAGATGAGATGAGACCCGCACGAGAACGATCTTCAACCTTGGTTTCTACGCATGATACGTTCACTATTCATACAAAACATAAAACATTAGTAGTGATCCACCAACGGTAAATTACTTAAGTTATGATAATGTAAGTGTTGTACTTACATTATAATTAATTGTTAGTTGAAATAAGAAGCCGTTTTGTAATAATAATGTAGATTACCGGCGATGTTGTTTCATGTTATGTCGTAAGGTGCATTACTATTTCTCCGTAGTCTCGAGTGCTCGAGCTCTAGATTTCAAACCGAGAAAATAGTTCGGTTGCGTCAACGGAATATGGCTGCAGTTTAACATTCGAACTTTAAAATGCCATTTCGGATTCAATTGCTTACCCTATTGTGTTTATGTTTGTTGTAAAGGTTACTAGACAACGCCTGTTTACAATTAACAATCGAGTTATTAGTTAAAATTATCATAGGCGTGGTTCAAAGGTGGCAGGGCTTATAAACTTACACAAGTGCATACTGATTGTATCTTATTTAAGACAGGCAACTCTGCTCACAAGTTATTGTATAAGTATTTATTAGTTTAATCGTCTTGCCTGATCGCCCTCTGAGTTTGACCTTAAAGCACTACCGTGAATTTTGTGATTGACTCTATTTGAGCGTAGAGCAAAAAATATGAATACAGTCGTATTCAATTACTGCGATTTTGCAACTGAAAAGCCCGAATATTGAATGTCTACTATGAAATATGGAACCGACTGAGTGACGATTGAATGAACAATACTCGAAGGAAAGTTTAAATTTGATCTTGTAAGACATTACCAAATTATGTTTCTATGGAAATGATCACAAGATATTTGGGCAAGTAAAGATTAGTTATGCGGGCACGTTTACCGACCACAAAAGCGTGACAAGCCTGACATACAAATGGCATTTGGACACAAACGTGCAGAACAAAGAGAATATTTGGAAGCATTTCGAGCGAACAGTTCCTTCTCTCAGCTCAGTACTAGCAAGGTCACAGCTGAACGGATGAGGAAAGCTTTGTGTGGTGAAACTTTACATAACCGATAATGGCAGTTATCGATGTCCATACTATCAACTGAGGTTTATTAGCAGTTTCGTAATAAGCAAGTTATTACCTCCTTTGTGTACATTGTAACCACTAATTGAAGTCGGTTTGATGCATGTGCTTCCATGGGAGACAAGAGTATAAAAACAGGTAATTTAGTATTTGTATTGTAACTATTTGCCAGCACTTGCAGTTACCTGCCACCATCCAACATGTTTTATTATAACCTTAGTGCCAAAAGTAGTGAACAGTGCTGTGCCTATTTCAATTTCTGCATTATGTGTTCCATATTTAGTTGCCCGCGGTGAAGTTGCAAATCGTCCCAAGGAAAGATACTCCCGGGTAAAAAGCCTATGTCTATGTCATTACGATACCATAGCCTATGCTGCAGTAGGAGCGCTGAGTCTGATAGCACGTCATGACATCATACGTCGGGTCAACGCCGGGGTGCCAGCTGTTTTAGAACCCAATGGTTTGGCACACGACGATGGGAAAAGACCAGATGGGATGTGACGGGATGTTTCCATAATGCCTTGGAAGTTGGGCAGGTCTTTGGTGTGGGATGCAACTAGAGGATACAATCCTGAGCATGTTTTTCAATCTCGGGATTACGGGATTTTTCATGCGTAATTTCTGGATCTCGGGACTGTCCTAGTAGTTTCTAATTTATGAAAAAATCACTTAAGTAATTTCTTAATTTATTTTTATTAATATTGTGCACAACACGATATAGCTACTTACAAATAATAAAAAAACATAAGGAACGAAAACCGGCCAAGTGCGAGCCGGACTCGCGCACGAAGGGTTCCGTACCATTATCGCAAAAAACGGCAGAAAAATCACGTTTGTTGTATAGGAGCCCCACTTAAATATTTATTTTATTCTGTTTTTAGTATTTGTTGTTATAGCGGCAACATAAATGCATCATCTGTGAAAATTTCAACTGTCTAGCTATCACGGTTCATGAGATACAGCCTGGTGACAGACAGAGAGACGGACCGCGGAGTCTTAGTAATAGGGTCCCGTTTTTACCCTTTGGATACGTAACCCTAAAAAGACAAAACAATTTAGAATTTCGAAAATACAATCGCAGTAATATCAAACTATCCAATGTTTGACTTCCAAACTTGCTTCGTAGTTTATAGTCAACTTCTGCCCGCGTAAAAAGTGTTTTATCATCCCAAGGGAACACACTACCGGGATAAAAACCAAATAACATACAAACTATCTCCATACCAAATTTCAAATCGATTCAGCGTTTTAAGCGTGAAAAGATAACAGACAGACAGAGTTACTTTCGCATTTATAATATTATTAGTATGCATATAAGCAGCAGTAGAAAATGCTCGCTCAATTTCCACACTGGTATGAGGTACAGATACTAGAAGTTTGCTAATTGTAAGATATCCACGAACTTCCCATTTTCAAACAAGCACATTTCACTTGTACCCGTACCTGTGTAATTCTTTCATCGTGCGGCGCACCTAAGGTTATTTTAATTAAGTAATAATAAGTGCACTTAATTTAATCTACTACAAGATAATAGTCAAAGCGCAACGGTTTACGGAATTCAAATTAGACCTGCTTGTGGCAATCTCGAAAATCTCGAGATTAGCCAAGTATCTACAGGCCCGGTAATTTCAAGATAAAAAAAACCCCTGGGACCCAGCAGCCGGCAGCCGTATTGCGTAATTGCGCAAAGAGTTTAAACTCTATCCAACCGTCCAAATCGGCCAATCACACAAAACGGAAATCCACATCGCGTCATTCATCTCGCATATGATTGGTCGATTCTCTAGATGCAACATGTGTCGATACCTTTATGCCATCCCATCTTCTTAGCACGGCGGGCGGGCTGTGCTGCGGCGGCTACTGCTGGTGCAGAAAAACCTCAAACGGCGCAAATATAACAACTTCATTGAAATTTATATGTTTGAGCTGTTTGGGGTTGAAACATTAGTGCCATGGGATACGAGTGCTCGTCGAGTTATTCGAAACATGAGCAAAAAGCTCGTCGACTCTTCACGAGACCAGAGAGCTGGCCTTTTCTTTGGCCAAAGAATCAGCATTGCTATTCAACGTGGCAATACTGCCAGTGTTCTGGGCATGTTTCTCGTTGACATCGGCGTGGACGATTTTTTTGATGCCCAATGAGCCCTTTTCCCTCTGCGGCTCTGCCCTTTTTTAATTGTTTTTTTTTTAATTTTTTTTTTTATATTAGTCTTTTATTTAAGAATATTCAATTGAATACATGTAAACATAAATAACACTTTTAGCATCATCTTTCATCTTCATGCAGACTCCAGATCAGGATATGGTCTACATGAGTGTGTCAAGTTCTACAAATACCTTTAGCCTTTAAGACTTGAAAATGTAATAAACAGACAGACAGAGTATACTAGTAGATAGGTACGGATGTTTGTCTGGATTTTAAATAAAGTCATGATTTTCAAGTTTTGTTAAATTGCCTACAATTCATACACCGTCGTTTCGTAGGTACGGATCTAAAAATAATACGAAAAGCTAGCTAAAAATAATATGTTTTCATGAAACTCTTTGAACATTTTTTGTACGTTGTTCCGCTCGTGCGGCCTTCATTAAAAGCTGCAGCCTGAATGTAGGTAATATTCGCACCCCCAGAGGTTTATATTTAACCGTTGATTGTGTCTACCTACTTTCAGTAAAATATACTTAACACAAAAAGTTTTACAGTCAAGAAAAGGTTGGCACAATTGGGCGAATAGTAAATTTCTTTTATATCACACATATCCTTCTCCAGCGTGGCGTGAGACAGGGAGACGTCATTTCTCCGAAACTGTTCACTGCTGCGCTGGAGGATGTATTCAAGGTTCTGGACTGGAGGGGCCTAGGCATCAACGTTAATGGCGAGTACATCACTCACCTTCAGTTTGCCGACGACATAGTGGTCATGGCTGAGACCATGGAAAGCCTCAGTAAAATGCTCGATGACCTCAGTAAAGCTTCCGAAAGAGTGGGTCTTAAAATGAACATGGACAAAACCAAGATCATGGTGAACGCCCATGTAGCACCCACTCCTATCAAGATCGGAGAATCTACACTCGAAGTTGTAGACGATTATGTCTACCTGGGACAAACGATCCAGTTGGGTAGGTCCAACTTCGAGAAAGAGGTCAACCGTCGAATCCGACTCGGCTGGGCGGCGTTCGGGAAGTTGCGTGGTATCTTCTCGTCCAATTTACCGCAGTGTCTCAAGACAAAAGTCTCTGACCAGTGTGTGTTGCCAGTAATCACCTATGGGACCGAGACATGGTCGCTCACAATGGGCCTTATCAGAAAGCTTAAAGTCACCCAAAGGGCAATGGAGAGGGCTATGCTCGGAATTTCCTTGCGTGATCACGTCAGAAATGATAATATCCGCAGGAGAACTAAAGTTACCGACATAGCCCGGAGAATTGCTAAACTTAAGTGGCAGTGGGCAGGGCACATTGCTCGCAGAACGGATGGCCGATGGGGCCGAAAAGTTCTGGAATGGCGACCGCGAACCGGAAGACGATACGTTGGAAGGCCTCCCACTAGGTGGACCGATGACCTGGTTAAGGTTGCGGGAAGGCGCTGGATGCGAGAGGCACGGGATCGGTCAATGTGGCGACGCCTGGGGGAGGCCTATGTCCAGCAGTGGACGTCTTTCGGCTGAAATGATGATGATGATGATGATCACACATATGTGAATATGGCTTATGATGATCTGACCAACATCAGTTCTTAGTAAAATTCATTAACTGCAGAGTTATCAGTTGATCAAAGTCATAATACCCGTTTATGAAATATCATAGCGAACTGCGGTATCAAATTCATTTCCTATTAAAAAAAAAACATGACGAATGAATTAAACATTTCACCAAGTATCTACAGATACAGAGCCCTCACATTAGGATATTATGCAACAAATTAACTGATAACAAGCCACAGAACAACTTCACCTCTCAACTCTTCGTTATAAGAGCGGGTATCGAAAAAACTTCTTTGAATCATGGTGTTATTCCCATGCGTAAACGCGCCGCTATTGGTCAGCGTAAATACGGACTATTAAAAGAATCTATCACTAAAATCTTGCATTTACTGACATAAATCTTAGTAAACGTTTTCAGCAAAAGAAAAAGCATATAAAACTGCTTATTTTGACATAAAATCACGTATTGTAAGGTTGGTAGTTTAAGAGAAAACTTAGATTGTCCTGCATCGCGCAAGCGAAGTTTCCCTACACTATTGCACATATACGGCTGGCGATGAGTAACCATTGGTCTTCCCCTGGGGTCGCTTCATCGACCGACCCACCGGCCGTGGTCTACCTGATATGGGTTGACCTGGTTGGCCTCAGATGTCTTTCTATATTTATTTCCATCTTAAGATATGAAAGATGTTCAAACAACTCAACACCGTCCTCTCTCTGGGTATATAGTTAAACATCCGAGGCGCTTCTCGGTCACCTGCTTGGCGGGGACTGCAGAGCGGCTGGTTGGGGGCTGACAAGCCCGCAGTGGCGCAGGCGGGGCGGCTAGCTTCACCACGAGTGACCCCCTCCGCGTGCGGCACTGCGCTTGGAAGACGAAGACCCCCAGGGGAGGCATCCGCTGAAGAACAACAGCGTAATCAAATAAGTTCCATCTGCTGAAGAACAACAGCGTATTCAAAAATAAGTTCAAACCCAAAAAAAAAAGCCCGACTAAAACAACCTTTTGTTTTTCGAACTAGTTTTTATATACATTTCTTTGGCGTTATACCTTTAGACTCTGTATGTAATAGATTGGTCGACAACAGAAATAACATTACGCTTTTTTTCAGAAGAATTGGGCAGCGAAGAGAACTGCCACGGTCATGATATCTAACATTACCGTGGAACTACGATAAGATATGCGATACTTTTATTTGTTTTTGTACATAGAAGAAAATCGAGAAGACACAAATATGTATCTCATTAAATAATCACACCACGACATTCTTCTTACTTAAATCGTAGTCATAAATAAAACTTCCAACCACTTTTCAACTCCCATAATCCGGTTTGAAAAGGATAGAATCCTATGAAAAGAAGTGTCAAGTGCCAGTGTTCGTTTTTTTATTCTCCACAGCTGGAGGAGAATACCTACCAGCCAGTACGCTGCTGCGTACAATGCGCGTGCAGCGAGCAGCGTGCACTTGTCGCGACCTACATCCCGCCTCAGCCTCACGTTTTTGCTCGGCGCTGCAACAACAAAGCCGCCTCGGGCCGAGCTCACTCACGCCGCAGCCTTTTCGCTGGTTTCTATTAAGATCTCTAACTTTAACAATGCGGACGCCCTCACTTTCGTTCGGTACGTGCTCATTTGCAGATAATGGCGCTTGCGACGACGACCGCTAATTTAAACGTGAATCAGTATCGCCTACAGCGACAGGTGACATCTTGTTGACAGAAAACGGCAATGTTGTTAGATTAACGGAAACCTGCCTACCTCATCGATTGTTTTCTTATTATAAATCTGAGTCAAATTTGCTTTATTAGCTAGACGGACAGCCTACTGACGTTAACGCTTGTTTCGTTATTTGGGAATACACAAATAAATTAGCACTACTTACCGGTAAAGAAAGCAGTAATTAAAACAGAAACGTGTTGCTGTGAAAGTTGAATTTATGTACAATATTTTGTCAACTGCTGACTGATACAAACGTACAAACACCGGCCGATAGCGTTACGTGATTGTTTACGCTTGAGATTAATTAATTAATCATCAATTTACATAACAATGGGAGTCAGTTTAATCAATTCATTTACAGCTTATTAAATTAAAGCTATTGCTCTGAGCGGATTTGTAGATATTATGGTGAATTTAAACCTAAGTAATCCCAAACAGTGCCCATTACGACTACACCTGCATAACGTCTGCTTCTACTGCGAATCCATTCTGTTTTGATCGTATCGATTTATTAGTGATGGCACAGTGTCTACGCAGTCTCTACGGTGTGCCTACGAGATTGACAATAGCGCTCCACGGTACAGCGTAGAAGCGGTAGAAGATGCGCATGAGTACGCGTAGCGTCGCGGCGTAGCGTAGGTACGCGACACGTTCCCAGTAAAAAGACACCCGCTGCAAATATAAAATTTCTAAACTTCTGGATCTTTACATAGTAAAAGTTAAGTACAATCAATCTGCCTGCCCGGATGCAGCAGACCATTCTTACCAGTATTATACATGGTGGAACTGCCTATCTGACCTGCACATCCCAGGAAAATGAATATATAGATAGTTTGCTTGCAAAATGAATATATAGATAGTTTGTGAACTTTGGCATTGAAAATATTATGCGACTTTACCTACAACTCTGCTCGAAGCCGGGCCATAAAATATCTTCGTGGCCTTTACAACTAGGCACGTAAACCTTTTGTAAAAAACCAGTCCAAGTATGTTCAAGGATTCATAGACGTTTTCCAGTCTTAAATACAAACAAAAAAATGGTTTTAGGTACCAAATCTGCATGGACTATTATAAAAATACGAGTGATGCAAATAATGATGTAAGAAGGCATTTGCGCATCACTCATCTTAAGCCTCTTCTATCTACCTATTTGTTGTCTATATTCGCGAAGTTGTAACCGGACCACTGACCGACGGTTTTGAAATACTACCTGCGAACAACCTGTATATGGATCTGTTTTAAACCAAGTGGTACGCGTATCTATGTCTGTCTATTCAAAGCTCACCTAGTTCTCAGTAAGTAATACCCAGTAGTCTCTATCTATGTGCCTACATTTAAGATTTCGTAAAAGTGACAGAATTTTCGTTGCGTTTAAAAACTTGAAAGCGCTATTACTAGATGTTGAGATGAACTTCGTGACAAACGCAACTGCAGAAGGTCGTGAACTTTTAGAATTTGTTCACCTTGCTTATTACTAGTTTTTATTGTAGGTATTTAAATGTCATAAGGCAACACTTATTTATTTTTTATAAATTTGTGTTTATTGAATGATGAATTTCAGTATCTACCACCTACATAATGATGATCAAATGCCAAGAATACCATGTACATGTACAGAACCTTTAAGATAGAATTCTAGAAGCTTATACAGATATACTTAGTTTTTAAAAACCAGGTAAAACATACTTGATTTATGTAATATTTTATTTACTTTAAAAGGTATTTTGATTAAGTTAATTTACGTTATTAAAATACCCAAATTACCACTACGTATCTACGTATATTGGAAGCCGATTGACGAAGTGTTTTGTAACTTTTAAAAGTTCATTAATTAATTATTAGTTCACCAATTAATATTTAGAAATTATTCATAGATTACTTTTTAAATTGGTATATTTCATAGCTATAATTATGTATGTTAGATATATCTACAAACAATTTATTTTACTGTATTCATTTATGTTTTTTCATGCTGTGTCTATCGCATCATAATTATTGTACTACACTCAGTTTATATTATTGCTAATATTGTTTTATAAGGTTATTTTTAGTGAAACAATTGTAGAAGACCTATAAATATATAAAAATAAATAAATAAATATCTATGATCTGAGTAGCTACTTGCCGGTGACAAATTCTAATTTGTAGTATAGAGGCGCGCTTGCTTTTGTCGTGTGCGGTCAGCCTACACTGGCCGGTGGCCGGTGGCCGGCAACGACCCGGATCACGGATGACATCGCTGCGCCCGCGCCGTTAATATCAACACTGACACACTTCCCTCTCACTCAATTCACATCATTCGCCAAAAAGTCAGAAAAAGCTTTAAATTTAGAAATAAATGCCTTATCTGATTCACTTTCGCAATACCTAATAAAGTTTCTCGATTTCTAAATCTACTTAAGTAATTTTTTATTGTTCGGAATATATTTTCTAAAGCTTTTTTAACTGTATTTATTCTAAAGAGATTAGCAGCATTCTACAGGTTACCAAACCCCCGCGCCAGGATATTTAACATTCTACAGCATATCGTCGTTGTAGCTTCAGCATCAGTAACATGATTTCAAGAAACCGATGTTATCTGTAGTCGTTAATCATTGTGTTACCTGTTTGAGTAACCATCTATCCAATTATGCGTTTACACAGCAGCTCAATAAGAATTACGTGAATGGAGACTGATCCCGTTAGAGCTAAAAGATTCCAGGCCATTTTAAATCTGTTGTAGATTCACAACGCGATTATCTCTAGTTCACCCCACAACTCTATGTTACGACAGGTGCACTACCTGAGAACATTCTATATTATGTTAGTGCAATAGCTAGCTACATAAATGTCTCGGATCGCCGATGCTCAATCACTTTTCCTACAAAGGCTACTAAGGAATGGAGCTTGGTACCTTACCGTCTGCAAAACCCGTTTGACCAAGCCTTCGAATATTATCTATGAGTATTTTATTCGTTTTGAGAGAAAAGGTCATTGGGCATCTTAGTATGGAAACCATACACATGGCGTACACAAACGAAATATAGCAGAATGTATTGATATATGGTTCTGATTTACTATGGATAATTACATTAATGTGTCACGGGAATGTTGAAAAAGTATAAAAAATGTCGTATATAGGTGAGTTTTTCAAGTGGGCCAAATCCTTTTTTTTGTGTTGGTAATCATCCAATGACTTCTCCCGCTCAGGGTGAAGCGGGAGGGCGTGTCAGACTTTTACTGACTAAAACCCACCCGTGTTCCTTCAGTTGCTTGTGCCAGGGCCGCGGTAACTCTTTTTCAAATTTATCCGCGACCAAGTGGGCCAAATCTAAAACTAACATAGGAAAAGTTACAAACACTGAAAGGAGTCTCGGGACCGTTTTGATGAAAACTAAAACTGCGTTATGGAGTTTTTGAAAACTCAATATTCTTAGCCATGAATCAAACCCTTTGATTTTGAAAAAAATAACACGCTGATTTTTACACGATCCAATAGTGTCGCTAATGAGGACCAAATTCTTAAAGTAATGAGACACGGCAAACTTAAGGTAATACCTCATTTTTAACAAAATGTACAGACGAAAAATAAAGTCGTCTGAAATCGTTTACTTTTTAATTGTTTTTATACGATTCGGTACATTTTCTCCAACGATTTGAATAAAAAAATATAAGTATGCAATGAAAGGTCTATTTTCGCATTATTCTCTTTAGTCAAACTATTTTGGTTAATTCCACCACTCTTCGCAAAGCGGGTCAGATTATGCCTAATGACCTTTACTCATGTGGAATATAGTAGGTACTTTATATGTTACCTCAAGCTTTATCCACGATAGAAAGTGCTATAGCAAACACAGGGCACCTGAATGTAAGACTTATGGACATCTGCGAATACCGTAGCTCGTGAGCTCTGAGATATCGTAGCAGATGTTTTGCGATCGCACAAAGCAGAAATATCTTGTGACACCTGCACTCATATCCTTTAAAACATAACTACGTTTGTGGTTGTTTTTCCTCAGACGAGCTCCTTCACAAGGAGCTCTACAACTCTATCATATTAAACGAAGTTTTAGCCACAATTAAGAAACCACCTTCAAGAACTTGGTCTCATAGAGCAGCTTGCTTGAGTAAAAATAACAAGATAATTGTCGTATGAAAAATACATACGAGTAGATATTATTTTCTAGATAAATCTGAGACTTATCTAGCTCTTTATAGCTAAGTAGCTACATTTAATCTCACTAAGGTTCCTACGTAGCAAAAGTTGTCCTGTTTTACAAGGTCTACGTAGTCATTTAGTGAAAGACGATAAATATAATGCTAGAGAGGAAGTGAAAATACTGAGACGACAGCTGATCTATGCATAGAAAATAACGACATGCAACACTGCCGCTGGTTAAAAAAGACATACAGACATACTACAGGCTGTGAGTTCTAAGAGCAAAAGTAATCCCTAAAGCGCAACATTTACCTATTTGATTTTGCTGCCTGAAAAATTTCGTGATAATTCTAGGTAGGTACGTGTTATCATCATCAAGCACGTTTTCAGGGCCGTTTTCCAATTTAAATAATATTAATCAATGTTGCATCCTTCATAGATTACAGATCGCAAATGCGAATTCTCTAAACGGTGACTCTCTATTCCCCAGCCGGGTAGTGTCATTGTGACCATCACATCACTAATTTCTCAGTAGTAATCCCAAATCTACATTCGTCCCACCAAGGTTGTCGGCTATAGGCTTATCCCTATATGTAATTTAAACATGGAAGCAACTAAATGGAATTTAAACTTAACACTTAAAGACGGAAGGCCTAGATGCAAAGAGAATATAACCACTAGAGAGCTTAGGCCGATTTCTTCGAAGCACACGACTCACTACCGCGGGCCGGGAGACGAGGAAGAACGCGCGGCTGCAATTGGTCAGTTCAAAGTAAGTTGCGTAGGTATGGCTATCGTTAGGGTTGATCAACTCGATTAAGGGAAAATTGTCGATATCGATAAAATGGATTTTAACATTATTAAAAATACTCAATTAAAATCATATAAATATTATTTAATAAAAATCAATCAATTACAAATATAAATATGTGTGTCGGGGACATAGAGAAACAAAAAGTATTTTTCTAAATCGGTTAAGCCGTCTACGAGTAATCCGGGAACATAATACATAAGAAAATTCGACGAACTGAGAACACCCTCCTTTTTTTAAGTCGGTTAAAAGTAGATAGATATTTTTTCATACATTTTTTATTAAGTTTAATTTTATTATTATCGATATCGACTTCAGCTATTAAAAGTAACAGCACAGATATTTACGATAAAAATACAAAGGGAGAGAAAGGGATAGAAGCATTAGAATTGTCTAGTGAAAGAGCGAGACTTTTCCAAAAGACATCAACGCGGGACTCAAAATTGTGCAAATTTACCCCATCCACCATTTTAACTAGATCCCTGCGGTGTCTCATAATCTGATTAAATTAAAAATAATTTTCGTACTGTTTACTTACCGATGAAAAGTTATGCCATCCTTTTTGTAACTAGATGTCTTGGCATGTTTCCCATACCCCTTTACGGCGCATGAGGGCATTTTTATGCGTTATAATTGCAATAAAAGATAAAACAATTTGTATTTATTTAGCGTGCATACAGGTCTAATAACTGGACACAACTAAAATGGTTACTAGTACCGAAGCCTTTACATAGGCGACAAAATACTAATAGTTTTCGAGCGTCGGGGCACTGTATGCGCCGTCAAGTGGTTATATCGTCGTTGCCTAGATGTGACGACTTAGAGGAGTTTGTGGGGGATTTTCCGGAGAAGGCGAAACACCGAGAAGACTGGAAGGCCGAGCAATGGGTCAACGTAGGTTCTGATAAAAAAAAAAAATAAGAAAAACAAAAAACCCGACATGTTCGCGAGCTGGCTGACCAAACCCAGATGTATCCTCCGACTGCACAGCATGATTTTTTTCTTGTTTACGTCTTTTTAGTTCGCTTTTAAAGCAGTCGGGTTTTGTTTTTCTAAATTATTTTTTTTATTTATTTCGGCAGATGTCCCCTGCGTGCTGGAGCCTCCGGGTCTGTGTAGGACTGACGGCAGAAGGCCGGATGGACTGACCCTGGTGCCTTGGAAAAACGGCAAGTGCTTAATATGGGACGCAACTTGCGTCAGCACTGTTGCCGCCAGCCACCTTGGTCGCACCGTCCTCTCGCCGTCAGCAGCGGCGGAAGACGCCGCTGAGAAGAAGAGGGTGAAGTACGCACCGTTGGAGGGCCGGTACCATTTTGTGCCCATTGCTGTTGAGACAATGGGTGGTTGGGGCACTGAGGCCAAGAGGCTCATTCGTGAGATAGGGCACAAACTCCGTGACAAAACGGGTGACTCCCGCTCCGGCTCGTTCTTGGTGCAAAGGTTAGCCATTGCCATCCAACGTGGCAATGCAGCAAGCGTTATGGGCACCTTTGCGCCGGGAACAGTGAGGGGTGAGTTATTAGACTAGTTTTAAGAAAATGCTGTATGACGTGTCGTTGTGACTTTGACTGTTATTTATTCATTGTAATTGATTGATTTTTATATATTGGTATTTGTTAATATAATTATAAATTAAATCATTTTTAATATGCGTATATATTAATTAGTTATATTTTATTCCACTTTTTAGTTATTTTTATTAGAATTAGGTACATTTAAACAGATAAGAGTTATATATTTTTGAAATCACCTCTTAAAGTGGGTTTGGAAGAAAAAAATAATTTGGGCCCACACAATATGGCGCTCAAAATCCGCCATTTTTATATTTTCCAATTTTAATGTAGCCAGTGACACTCGCAGGGTTAAGACGAATCGATTGACGTAAGAATCATTAAAATCGGCCAACGCGTTTGGTCTCTAGAACGCCACATAGGAACATACATATATTGATTGATAAACACATTACCCTCCTTCGGAAGTCGGGTAAAAAGGTAAAATGAGATTTATCATCTCTAACTGATTATCCCTTTGGGCAATACCAGCGGCTTAACACAACTCTGTATTTCCTGAAGAGTCAGGAAGACTAATCGTAAGTACCTACCTATTTAGGGGTTGGATATCCAAAACCGGAAAGCTATAGGCTCATATCACCTAGTCTCGTTGTAAAACTCATGAAAAGAGTTTTCAACGAGATTGAGAGGAGTAAGTTATCTAGGGGACCACAATAGATCCCAATGGGTCGAAGTGTCCGAGTTATTTCTCGGCCCCTCCACAAGATAAGATAAGATAACACTTCGTCAGGTTTCATGTAGTCTGTTGTCATCTATCGGGCGAATCCCGACTTGGGATGTAGAAACAACATTAAGGTTGTATCAGACTCATTCTCTCATCAACTAGATTATCCAGTTACTCGTTGATGATTAAACCAAAGCAATTTCATTTATAATTTTAATTAACATACAATACTGTCAGTTGATTGTTGATTCTATGTCAAGAACAATTTGTAGAATGTTAATTTATATTAGTGTTATTGCGGTCGCTTTCGGTTATAAGTATAAGATCTGTCTAAGTAGTTAAAATGAAGATCCAGCCATAACAGGCGTATGTAATGTTTAATCTGTATAAAATTGAGAAAAGCGTTCCTAATGTATACTTTTTAATTCAATCTTACCGGAAATTGTATTACTTATTGTAAGTGCACGATCTAAGCAATTTCATAGTTAACATTCCTTTTTTTTAATATATATTGTAAGAAAATAAATAGTATGAAAAGTTTTGTAAGAACTTTTGAAACGCCAAGTTTTGAGCGTAGCTCTCTCATTTTAAGATAAAATAGAGCCATATTACAAGCTTTATTTTAAGTCTTTCTAGGCTTGTCCAGTTCAGCGTTTTTGTACTATTGCAACTAAGATGTAGCGTCCAAGGCCCACAAGTATTTAAATTTGGATACATGCATCATTGAATGCATTCTGTTTTAAAAAGTGAGACTATTTATATTCATATCTGTTGTATTTAGCCGTTGCAAAAGACAATGGACCTAAAAGCTTAGCACAATAAGCTCCTGAAGATATCTCCTATATCTAATAATAAAGAGAAAGTGCTGATTAAATACAGATAACTGTCACACGAATAATTAAGTGAGATGAAATCTATGATACCATAGCAATACCATTGATCCCACGCGTGTCAATAAAATTAACCGCTGCGACACATGCACGAGAAATTAGAAATCACCGTGTTACACTCACCTCTGACTCCCATGCTTCTTTCACGGGTCGAGGTTTGCTCTCCTTCATGTTCCCAGAGAACGTCATAGCAATGATCCTTTGTTCCGGCCGTTGCACTTTCACTCTGTGACCCCACTCACTGGACTCATGGGCTGTTGGCACTACACACACTGTATACACGTTTTCTGGATAAGCTTTGTTATTGAACACTGTCACTTTCTGTTATGTTTTTGCGAGCTTGTCGGTTGCAAGGTAAACATCTCGCGGGCGCGTGTTGCGGCGGTGTGTCGGTACGCGGGCCGGCGCGGACTGAGCGCGGTGCGACGGCGAGTCGCGGTAACGGGCACGCACTACAGTTAACTTTCTCTCAGCCCAGTCGCACGACCATAAGTTAGCGCCATCGAAAGTCGACACCGGCACAGCCTCACGGGTCAAAGCCTTCATTAATATTTCATTAAACCTCCCCAAAACAATAGTTCGCTCCGCTTGGGTAAACTCTACTTTTGTATTTCCATGTTTTTGTTGTCTGTATGAACGGTGCTTATTAATGATTAAAGTGTATGAAATTATAGAAATTTAATACCAGGGTTGGATGGGGTAGAAACAAAAACAATATTGTATAAAACTTAATGTATAATTATGATATTTACAGACTTACTTTATATAAAACAAGTAATTTTATAGCTATCAATATATACTCATTACAACAAGTCATTAATAATTTACATGATGTTTAAAATAAAAGCAACAGTATACAGATTACTGAAGATTAGCAATTATAAATTGTAATAGCACAAAAATTTATGAACGATATTATTGGAAATGAGAGATTCCATAATTTACATTATAATAAAATTATATACAGACATAATTTTAAAAGAATGTTTATCGATATAATTGCTTTAAAATCACTACCACAATACGAGGATTATGTCGTACTTGATATAAGATCTTCATCATTTTACGGTGCTTACAAATTTGCTCTACTTCTGTCGATCGTTTTAAGATATTATTAAATTGTGATCTTGGCCTTTTCAGAGATTGATATATTCGATCGGTTAAAATACAACAAAAGTGTTAGCAAACCTAATCATTTTCAACCAGCCAGCATGTAGTCAGCGTCACATAAATATAATATATATTAATCACTAGTACATTATTACGTACACCGTAAGTGTAAACATGGAAAAATATTTTAAGTCAACATTTTAACAGTTTGCCTGCGTTATCAAAATACTTTGTGAGATATATTAAATTATTAATTACACGAAGAAAACACGCTTCAACGCCTCCTATACGAAACATTGCAGTGTCTGTGATGCTATTTGCACTGTGATAAAAGATAACAAGGGATAGATTTATGGTGATTCAATAAAAATGTTGCAATTGGAAGTCTGTCTAATTATTCTTTTCTCAAAGGAAACTATTCAACAACATAATATGAATGTAAAGAAATGTGTAATCATATTTAAACACTAGAAATAAAAATAATTATATCACATTTGATTTTATAAAAAAATAATATCGCAAGTTATACACTTGTGGGGTGTATCGCCGAGAGGGCTCGGTGGATAACTTGGTTCCGCATACATACACAGTACATGTCATAACATGTAAGCTAGTTAAAAGAATTTAGTTGAGCCTTAGATCTTTGGAAAATCTGAATGTCTTATTAAGTAATATTATATATCGATAAACATCTAAATTTAACCTTATAAGTTTTAATTGCAAATCTAACAAAAATCGTTTAGAAAAATAAGTCGTTATTTTGGCTTCCACTTTATACTATAATGGAATGGTTTCAAGAATAACCATTATCTCAACATTCTTGTAACTTGTTATAATAATTTTGCATAATGTACTGTAATTACTCATTGACTTAACATAACAGAATAATCGCTATAAACACGTGTAATGAAAACATTCTTCAGTTCAGACTGATGCAAAGTTCGTGTTACCAAATTGACTTGAGTACTGCCAGCGTTGGACAGTACACTCACACGGACTCGCGTCCCTCGCAATCAGAACTCGGATGACTTCCTCATGAAACACGTCACACGAAATGGCACCGCTACTGAACAATACATCGTTTTAAAAAATATTTATAACTGATTCCTATCTATTAGTTACACTAAGAAGAATTAATCTATACAGTAATATAAAAAAGTTTTCAACGCTAGTTCAAATAATGTCACTCGTCTGCCAAACAAGCCAATAGCAGTATTATTGCTCTCCGTGTAGTGTCGAGTCCACCGGAAGTCTCGACGTGAAACAAAAAATATCGATACGTTATAAATCATCTGTTTAATCTCAGAAGGCGTAACTATGTTAACAGCTACAGCTTTATAATAGCTTATTGAATCATTAATTAGTGTTTTAAAGTGAGAACCAGATAACAAAAAAATTAAAGTCTTTGATCCGACTTGTACCAAAAGGTGTAATTGCGTAAATTGAAAACATGATTCTATGTTTCTGGAGATATTTTGATAATGTTGGTTACAAATGAAAGGTATAGGCTTAGCACCATTTTATCCGTTTAAATCATGTAAATCGATGCACGCGTTTATGAGATATTAACTCATTATTCAATGCAAAGTGAAACAGTCAAGGACGCCCCTTACCGCGATACGTTTGTTTTGATCGTGTTAGCGATACTGCATGCCTTTAGATATTTTTCGTATCGTTTTGAAATATTGAAATACATTGGTAGACAGGTGTGAACGACTTATATTTTTTTGTTATCTGGTTCTCACTTTAGTTCGTTCAACGTTTGAGTACCTTACACTAAGCTAGGCTAGGCGCTAGAGCGACACGATGACAACTTGTTCCCGCCGAGGTTGCTCGTCCCACCCGATGGACATCATAAAGCCTAACTATTCAACACGCTTTACATTGAGCTCAATATTCAGTGTTATTTTAATAACAACAGTGTTCTATTAGTGCGTTATAATCACTGAGTTATTCCCTGTACTTAGGAATCTCGTATCTGGACCAGTAGTCTTATCGAATAATCACAAATTAATTGCCTCTGTTTAGGTGGTTAACGTTTATTTCAATTTCAATTGCAATAATGGAATTATTTACCTAATCAGTAAATTATATTTACTACAAATTCATAAACTTTTCTGGCAAACTATGTATTGATTATTTTAATGATAGCAAGTAAACTTTACAGGAATTAATATTAAGATGTAACTCCGGGAGAAAATAGGTGGTATATTAGTGGCAGTAGTACACAATTTAGCGTTCGAAAACGATTGAGCAAATAAACACGGCACGTGTAACGGGTAACCATAACGAATATTGCTAATATCGGTGCAAGTTTCATCGCAATTTAGACATGTTTATTCACTTATTTGGAAGCACTTTAAGAACATCACATGAACATTCCAAAGTAGTTATATACATCGCAGACACACTCTTTTATTAAAAAGTTTCTAACCAATATAACACCTATAATCACATCTCAACAAAATATTAGAAAATAGTCAGTGTTAAGAATAAAAAAGACACGTTTTCAAGTTCAAAAAGAAAATGGAAAAGAATTATTGAAAATCTGTGGTAGTATCTCCAAGTCCAAACTCTACATCAAAGAAATGCCATATCTTGTAAAATTGATTAAGAACGATTCAACAAATCGTCGGGAAGTATAAAAAGATCTGTACTTATAAAACTTTGCAGTTAGCGCCGCATTTGGCGAAAAAATGTGTTGTGATTGAGTCTACCTTATAAAATACGACACACAAAGAAAAGATACAATTTGTGACCGCAACATAATACAGTATAAATTTTACGCCAAATAAATAGTTTAAAAGTTGAATTCTAGCTTAACGACTACGGAGCTAAGAGCTAGCAATATAAGAAAAATCACAAGTTTACAAAAAATACAATATGTCGGATACGTCTCACATATCAAAATAATTCACTTGTAAACGTTACATACAATTCACATAGTTTGAAAGCGCATAATCTCCACCACAATAAACAGTATCACTAACCTTTCTCGAAGGTCAATTCAAAGAATGTATAGTTATGCTTAGAATACGTCAACTTAATTATAATAAACGATACCATAATGACAATAATTGTACTCGGCAATAACTACGATACAGTAGGTAAATTAAAAAACAAATTGCACTCTCGGTACGCATGTACAAAACGTAACGTCAAACGGCGGTACAACGCAACTTTAGAATATTCAACACTTTACCGATGCGTTCTGGTAAGTTATTGCATACAAATCTTCCAGAAAACGGAAGAAGTCAATATAAATAACATTAAAAATCACAGGTGCGGCCACGGCCGGTGGTCGGGAAGAGTCGCTCCGTGTGGGTAGCGCGGGCCGTGCCGCCGGCGTGGCGCCACTGTGGCGCCACACGCGCGCCACTCAGCCGCGCGCGCGACTGCTACGTTCCGCTCCGGCTCTAAGGCACAGCCGTCATGGTCTGTGGAATCTGCGGGCGCGGACAATACAACATCAACATCGACGTATTACTAACACGTTCCAAGAGAAAACAACCTTCGAACCGGCAATCGTACTTTATTGTTAAAAGCTTTTTCATGTGTTATTAATTTTCAAATTAAGAGAACACAAAAATGTTGTTTGGGGCCAAATTATTAATTGCCAGGTAGAAAAAGTTGTACAAAATATGCGGTCATACCTGGTAAGGTGCTTGCTTTCCTCGTGTACGGCCATCTCCGAACTCTTAAATTCGTTGAGCTCGCGTCTGATGGCGGCCTTGTCCCGCGGAGTCAGACGGGTCCACGGCTTGTCCGCGCGACGGTCGTAGTCATGCGCCTGAACAAACATTTTACTAATAAGTTATTTGATAAATAAATAATTAAATATTGGCCCACAGGTCGACACACGTTAAAGGAGGTTATGAATGTCTTTAGGCACTTTATTGGTTAACGTGAACCAAAAATAACATTCATCCACAGACTCGTAAAAAGCTATCTTATGTAGTTTTGATGACAATAACTCGCGGCAATATAAAGTGAAAGTCAGCTCGGTACGCCCATGTTTCACACATGTCTATTAAACGATATAACACTATCTAAAATAGAAAATGGAATAAGCTCCTCCAGTTTCTTGTTTTTATTTTATTAGCCTGAAATGTCCCACGACTGGGAAAGGTCTTCCATTTCTTATGTGTCTCTCGGTGTTACGCTCCATTTCGACCATTCTCGAGGAAGCCAACCAAGGCGTCCCACCTTCTCCTTGGTCTGCCACGACCCCGTCTTGTAGTGTCAGGGCTCCAGTTTTCCCACCCGGTAAATCTCGAGGCGGGGGGTCTCAGTAGCCGTGACGTGGTCAACCACGGTATACAAAAAAAGGAACTCGATGAGGGGGCTCGCCGTAGTGGCCAACAAGTAGTTGCGGTGCCGCTTGGGCGACATCGCAACTGAGGCGGGTTGCGATTTCGTATCGGAGGCATGGCGGCTGAGGGTTGGTGGCCGCGCGTATTGCGCTGCGCCGATCTCCCTACCTTTCGCGGCCTGGATGGGGTCGCCACCGTCTGATGGCGGACGCGGTGAGGCCGCAGGGGAAGAGGAGTGTCGGTATAGCGTTGGCCGCTCTCTGCAGCGGAAAAGTGGTAACTTGCGGGGCCACTGACCTGACCCGTCACAAGTGCCCATGTGCTATGCATGAGCATTTCTTCACGCAAAAAAAAAACAGTCCTGTCTACCGATATACAGGCCCACAGCTTAGAAGGCATTTGGCAGACATGGCCTGCCTATAGTGCAGTATAAAAAACTTAAATGATAAGTTCTCTAAGACAGTAGGTACCTGTGTGACTTCGATGTAATCACTAAAGCGGATGATCTTCTTCTCCTTGAGTTCCTCGACAGTTGGTCGGAAGCTGAGCTTGCGCAACAGGTAGCGCTTTTTCTCCTCCTTCTGTTTCTTCTCTTCGGCGGGTGACTGGCCTGTAATATTACATTATTTAGTATTGCGTGTAAGGTTAGTAATTGTTGAAGGTAAATTCAGTAATCAGACACAAATCGAATGTGAAAGCTTCATGTAATCTGGTAGCTTAAACATTACTAACAAAAGAAACGGCTCATGGTAATAGTCTCACGCATAACGAAACATCAAGACGTGTTTTAACTACACTATACAAGAAAAAATTTGCTATATTTTCAAAAGATAAACCCATTTCAATAATATTATTGTCTCATAACTAGAGCAGCTATTACGCATTAAGTAAACTTGCAAATATTGTATGTTTTATGTAACTGTCGTAAAATTAACGCAATGTATACGACATTCCTACCTATATAGTAGCAACACCCAACACTTACACTCTTCAGGATTTAAAAGAGGCAAACGATAGAAACGAACAGAATATACTGGCCGGTGATAAAAATGAGTTGATCTCCTGGCACAAAAAGAAATAGATAATGCTTACTTTTGAGTATATTCCTCTCGACGAGCTCCTCGGCGGTGGGCCGCATGGACAGGCGGCGGATGAGGCGCGCACCGATGGCCTCCCACGACTCCTGCCGCTCGTGCTCACTCTGCACCACCAGGATGTTCCTGAACACACGTCACCATCACATTACAACCCTACATACACTTCCCAATCTACGTGCTCACTGACACTTTCTCCCCGAACACTAACAACGTTTATTCTCCGCACCAACTCCTACCAACTGACATAAAACTTGCAAAAGCTTACGTGATCCCGAAAATGTTTTCATAATATCCGATTTACATACACACTTGGCTAATTCCCAAGACCCGTAATTTAGCTCGCAGGTTCAATTAATAAATTAGGGTTGTTCTAGAAAACTGCCGACTTGTTTATGAAGTAGCTTTCGGAATCAGTTTCTTCGATAAACGAGTTGAAGTAGATGTAGTAACTGGTAATTCAAAAGCTATTAGTGAAAATTAGAACAATGCCAATGCCAAGAGCAAGCTCTTAGAAACAGGAAGAAATAAAACGGTGATAACAATGACTTTGACTGCGCTGACTAAAATAACGCTCCCAGGCGTGCATTGTGTCCGCTTGCCAGACGGTTCGGAGTGGACTATTACTAGATGAACGTCTTGCGTAACGCAACACGTGCATATGTTGATTTTCGACCAGAGCGAATGTTAATTCACAAAATTGTACATCTCTATTTAGGTAACCGTGAATAAAATTGGTTCGGAAAAATATACGAGACTTAGATTTAACTTTTAGCAATTGTGTATACCCACTGAACCATATTTTCGCCTCACAAACTTTTTAAAATTAGTATTATTTTAAGTTATATTATTAAAAAATACGCTCGCTATCTTATTGGCAGATGTAACTGTGGAATAATAAATACACATTAAAAATTGCAATCAATAATGTTATACGATTCAACAGATTTTCCTTATTATTTCACTACCAAATTAGAAACATAATTTCCAGCAGCAAATATTTCATTTACCTTATGATTATTTATTTCGATATTTATAATTTATGTTGCAGTAGGTACACGATACAATCATAAACAAATATCGTTGTAAATATTAAATGAACACGTAATACTGCCAACCCTTATTAGCTACAACGTAGGCAGTGACATTGACAATGTTGTGTCTATGATATCATACAAAGGAATTTGTGTAATTTTACGTAATTTCTTACAAGAGTGTTACTATTTGGCAGACGCACCTGAAGTTTTGAATGATTCCGTTACTTATACAATCTGATTTCCGGAACCAACTTTCACTATGGCAACATTCACAGCAACCTGACATGCTTAAATTAACCACAAATTTCAACAAAAAATAAAATTTTTGTTTTGCTTAGACCTGTTGGCTTTTGGCAAAACATAATGAATCAGTGGCTTTGCCATCAAGCACAGTACACAACAATAGTTCCGGGATCATTTTAGTAAAACTAACATCTGTCATTACATTGTCAGAGTAGTGCCAAAATATATGTTACGCCATCAGCAGGAAGTCATTTCCAATACAATGGAAACGCAGCTTCTTTTATGAAGGTCGAGAATGAGAAGAAGGTTGAGAGTGTTTACGGGACAGACGTATATGACTTATATACGTTTGTCCCTTACGCACACTCAAAATAAACTTACTCTAAAAGCTTATGGTCACCCCCCAGTTCTAGATATCAAGCAATCAGTCAGACTAGGAGCCAGCTCTACAAGGCTAAGTTTGATGATAACTGTTAAGAATAAACAATCACGATTACAAACGAACGTGATCAACTTAATTATGGATTTAGATAATAATAATTAAGGACGCTTTTTTATCACTCATTGGCATCGCTGATCTCATAATATCTGTTGAACCACTTTTTATTTTCGGGCATACTTAGTTCTGTCACAAGTTCTATCCAAATATAGTCACTTAGGACTCATCATTGCTCTAGTATTGGCAGACTTGACACATTCACATGACGCAAATAATAGCTCGTGGCATGGTAAAAACATTCAGCATGGGATCTGGACGGAAACTAAACTGTCACCACTCATTGCAACTTTTCTTACAGCCTCAGTAAGATCAAATATTCATATTGTTTATTTAATCCTAATGTATGTTTTACACATCGCAAATTATAAACGCCAAGTTTAGGCAATTGCGGTCATAAAACGTAGGGTTAGAGTAGACTCTTTATCTCGAAAGAATGGTTCTGCCTGCCCAGTGTGGGCACGATATTTAGGAATGTTACGGAAGTGATGATATCGGAACCGAAATGGGAATCGGAGGCATGAAAGCATGTTTAATAAAATAAAATAATACATAAATTGTTAATCAGACTTTTTAATTTAAGCTCAAACAATACAACTACCTAGGTGTAAAAAAACAGACAAGTTTTACAAAATCTAAAGTAAAAGTAAATTCTAAAGTTTGTACGCGTCGCCGCCGCTGCGCATCCGATAGCCTCCGATTTAAAATCTTCGAACGATTAAAATCGAACCTCCATAGCATCCCTAATTAGATTTATACTAATGTAACTCTTTACTCAGACGTGTCATTTCACTATCGCGATTTATGACCACGATTACTACTAACTAGACGTAAATTTATAGACGTCGAGTAACATACCTGTTGATAAGCTCCTGGCGGTCAGGGCGCAGCGCTAGCTTGATGTTGAGGCTCTCCTTGCGCGCCAGCTTGGCCGCCACGCGGTCCGACTCGTTGGACGTCTCGTACTCTTCCCACGGCCGCGCGTTCTCCTTGTTCTCCATCCCGTTGCCCACGCGCACCGGCCGAGTACTAAACATAACATACGTGTTAGAGAACGAAGGGTTTGACTGATAGGACTTAAGGCTACCATGTGCTTTTGCATGTGTAAGCTAGTAATGCAGAAAAAAAGTTATACGGGTCTATAACAGGCTTTTGAGTTGATATTCTTGACTTGAATTATTTCAGAATTAACTGTTTTATTTAATTTTTCTATTTTTGAGGTAATTACTGGATCATCCAAGTATTCTTTTTTCTAAGATTTGAATTTAGTGTGGAGTAGTGGTAAGTGTGACTTAGATGGTAAGGTAATTATCATATTAACACTTATATGTAATGCCGACCGTGCTAACCAGCACCGTAACCATGCATGTGCTCCACAATTTATTGAAATTAGTATCAAACAGTCATAATTTATTTGAAAGTCACAGACCTAATATGCACTTCAATCATTACAACAACAATATGAAGAAAAACATGTATAAAATTTGTCACATTTATAACTACTAAAATCAATAAAATTAAACTCAATTTAAATGAACTAAAACTAATTGTATTCATATAATGTCCTTTATAATGTTAGCTAAGAATCAACAAAAAATCATCAAAATATTTAAAAATCTATGATCGTCAATCTATATGAAAGTACACGTACATGCAACATAGAACAATGACGTTTAGAGCCAGTTTACGAAAGAAAACAGCCATAACTTTAAGAACAGCACACATGTAGCTTGTGGCTCCAGGAATAGGGATGTGTCCTGGGTAGAAACATTATAATTCTATTTAGTCCGTCAGTGAGATTTTCGAATAATATTGGACCAGTATTTTTTGCTTTATCAAATAAATTAAAAGTTCCTAGGCGACCGAGCTCTGCTCGGGTGAAAATAGAGAAAACGACGATTTCTAAAACTGAAACAAAGCTAGATCGATTTATCGCTCCCGATATCCCCTTCATACTAAATTTGATGAAAACCGTTGGAGCCGTTTCTGAGATTCAGATTATATAGATATACAAGAATTGCTCGTTTAAAGGTATTAGATTGACAAGGATAAAGCGCATTAAAGTTCAAGAGTGGGGACTTGTGATGTCACTTTGTCAGTAAAAATTGTAGCACATCGTGACGTCACACGATATTTCAACGCACTGTATCGTCGTAATTTTTTGTTTACGTGGTAAAAGAAAAATACGTGTCCAATATTTTCAGGTGATCTAACTGTCGGACTCAATATATATTTTTTGTCAACTACCCTATTCTGTTTTAAAATTTCGGCTCTTTGCACTTTCCTTTGATTTAAACTATTTATTTAGAGTTCAAAGCATCACAATCGTATGTCATTATCATATGCAACTATAATGGCGTTAGTGTGTAAACAGTTAGAGACATCGACAGTTAAATAAGAGACAGATGAGATTCGGAAGCGTGCACAGCACGATGCATGGACTAAAGGCGAAGCGGACCGTCGGGAGGTCGGTGGCGATGGCGTGGTTCAACAACACATAACATATGGGACTGTTACCATATGCGGATCCTCGGTTTAGGCGGCGGCCGCCTGCTCGTCGACGCATGGTGGAAATAAACGTAACTTTCACTATCACGCCCAACATTTAATATGAACAATATACTGCAGCTGTACTATCACCCAGCTCACAATTACGTCAAAATGTCAAGAGTAAAAATAAAATGTCGAAAACTTAAAATTAAACGAGGTATTGCGGGGCCAGCGTTTTGGGATCACAGCGGGTGTTTTAAAAGCTCAAAAACTAGAATCATTTTGACAATATCGTGATCAAAGAGTAAATAATACGTGTTATTTATAACTGCAGATCGATGGTTAAAGTTAAGCAAGGAATTCTTCACTATTGACCGTACTTGAATTCAGAATCTTTGTCTCAACTAGCCACTTCAGAGTGTCGTCCAAGTTGAGTTTTAGAGATCATTTGTATTTATTTTGTATTATCCTAAATAAATTGAATTATTATCATTAGATTCTGAATTAAAGTAAGTGAGTATCGATATGGAAGTGTACAAGAAGTTTAGAGGGGCTTTGTCCTAATGGGATACTGACTTGAAGCTGGTATGGTGGTGGTCCTGCCTGGGCGCGAGTGGCGTCGCCAGCGGTGTGGCAGCCGGCGAGGCGGAGGGCGCCGGTCTCTTCTTGAGCGCGGACTTGAGCGGCACCGCGTTGAAGATGGGCTCCTTCGGCGGGATCTCCTCGACGCGCGACGTGTCGGCGAGAGTCAGGGGCTCCACGTCGTCGTCCTCTGGTTCGTCCTCCTCTTCGGCTGATGAATGAGATGGATAACAATTTATTCACTATTGGTAAAAACGTTATAATAAAAATAGACAGAAACTGTCCCACTGCAGGGCAAAAGACTTCTCATACATACATGAGCATTAATCACCAGGCTTGATCAAGGCGGGTTGGCGATTTATCCTTTCGTGTGTTTAAGACGTGACTCCACGCGAGACACAATGGCTTTTGTGTTATTTCACCAATTGCCCATGTGTCCGTACGAAAGGTTAAGACTTATATGACTGATGTCAGCGAGCTCCAAGATAAACTTAGAAAGCACATTATTACACTCCGTTTCCTGAGCAGTTATGTAAATAGTCGTCCCTTTACTAGCTGTTCATCAACTGAATTGAGGTCTAATTTAAGTTTAATCGAATGCGGAAGAATAATCAGTACAAATTACATGGAGCGACTACCTATTGGACCTGCAGCGTAAGTGAATTCGGTAAGGCACAGGGTTTTTATCTCATCAATCGACCAATCACATAGACGAAAATCCACATCGCGACTTTTATCTCGCATGTGATTGGTCGTTTGATGCGGTCAAAACTCTTTGCCTTGCCGAATTCACTTACGCAATTAGGCTGCTCATAATCTCAACTGAAAATTTGGAGCTTGCTCAAGAAACGTTCTCATCATTAACGGCTTCTGTGTGGCTCAGTATCTAACATGGAGACACTTCCTTCACACAAAGACGCTATGTGAACTTTACACACAAAGGTCTGTTCATATCATAACTGCTTAAAATTTTATGGCTAACCTACTGATTGGATATAAAATTTTAAGCAGCTTTAGCAAAATGACATTCAGCTTCTAAATTAGAGTACCAATTTAGAAGCTGAATGTCATTTTGTTATGAGAATACCGTCGAGCCAACGTTATGGAACCTTAAAGGACGATAAACTTAGTGGATCTGTGTCAACGACACTGATCGGACGGCAGACCTGTAAACCTGTAAAACTAACTTCTGCATATTTTGTCGGATCGGTATTTTTTACTGGATCTGGAATACTGTCATGTGTGTGAATTCGGTCATACAATTACATACGTCAGTGTCAAATAAAACGTATAAAATAAAGCGGACCTGTAAAACGGAACTCTGTGTGAACGAGCACTGAGTAGTTACAATATCGTAACGTAAAATTTCATTCCGGGCATCAGAAGTTCTAGATAAAGTGTAATTCTATCAGTGATCGTAATGCTCGAAATTAACAAATTGTAAGGCATTGATCATCAGAAATCGGAATGGATAGAATATATTAACCTAAAGTTCGAGGAAGTTAGTAACATAGAGGTGATAATAACTCCTCTTAAATCGCGGAATCATAAACAAGACGTTAAATCCCGGGATTTAAGAAATCGCTAATTACTTATTGCGCTTTGAATACATTTGAAATAGATTACATTTGAACTTATTATGTTTTTAGAGTTTCGTACTAAACTTTTCAATTAAAAAGCTTTGTTTTATATTCAAAATTAATTCTTCTAAACTCTAATCATAATAAAATTCTTCAATATAATTATCTAGTTCAAATGTATTCAAAGCGCAATAAGTAATTTGCAATTTCATATATCCCGGGCTTTAATCTTAATGTATTCCGGGATTTTAGAAGAGGTATTATCAACTCTAGGTTACTAACTTTCTCGAACTTTAGGTAAATATACTCTACCTATTCTGTAGTCTGATGATCATACATTTATGATTTAAATCCCGGGATTTAACTTCATGTTTATGATTCCGGGATTTTAGAGGACGTATTATCAACTCTATATTATTAACTTCCTCGAACTTTAGGTAAACATACTCTACCAATGCTGATGTCTGATGATCATACATTTTTTACTTTTTCCAATTGTTGATAGGTTGTCACTTTTCCAAAGCCTCAGGCTTCTGAGCTCCATCGATACTTACAGTCAGAGAGAGGATGTTGCGCGAGGGGGTGTTGGTTGTGGCTGTGCGCGTGTTGGTGTTGGTGCTGGTGCTGGTGCTGGTGGTGGCGCGTGGGGCTGGGCGAGCTGAACATGGGCGGCGGCGGGATGGGCCCGATCTCCGACAGCGCGATGGGCGGCTCGGGCAGCTCGGACAGCATGAGCTGCTCCTCCGCGTCGCCGTGCGAGTGCGCGTGCCCGCCGCCGTCGCTCGTCGACCCATAGCCACCCACTGGAACATTTGTCTCGTATTTATACACTGTATGTTTCTTGCCGTATTGTTTATCTACGTTTTTTTTTTTAATTTTCAAATTCAGTCACTCTATGATTGACTAGCGGTAAGAGCAACCAATGATTCACCACTTTTAGGGTTCCGTACCCAAAGGGTAAAAACGGGACCTGACAGTTGGTGACAGACGGACAGACACGTCTGTCACCAGGCTGTATCTCATGAACCGTGGTAGCCAGACAGTTGAAATCACAGATAATGTATTGGCTGTTGCCGCTATAACAACAAATACTAAAAACAGAATAAAATAAACATTTAAGTGTGGCTCCCATACAGCAAACGAGATTTTTTGCCGTTTTTTGCGATAATGGTACGGAACCCTTCGTGCGCCCGTTTAAATTTGTTTGTCCTTTTTGTTTTTATATGGTGCACAATTCAGTGTTCAATAGGTACATAAATATATTAATAAACGGCAGTGCAGAGTAGTTTAAGTGTAAGCCAAATGAAAGTGACAGTTAATAGTTACACTGCTTATGATTCAGAAGTTACTTGACATCACTTTTAGCCAAATACTGACCTGCTTTTATACTGCACGACAGAGTTCTGTGTACCTATATAAGCACTTACAATAAAGTTCAAAGTAATTTGGTTCTCATTTACTAATTAGCTTACCCTGTAATCCCCAAAGGGCTCACATTGTGTTGTTATTAATTACCAATGTGTTAACGCCAGCCAAGCCTATGAACGTTTATGGGCCAATCCACTTACTTTACGTTTGTCCGATAAAGGGTCGAAGTAAACACTGCAACAGCTGTATCTACCTATTTGGAATAATGTTTGAGGCTAAGTACCATAAAGATAGATATGCCTGTTATCATGATTTTGACCTTTATTTACTCACTAGCATCTGCCCGCGACTTCGTCCGCGGAAAATTTCTTGTTTAAACATAAGATTACACTCGACACTACTGTAGCTTCCCATTAGTAAAATAATTTTTGGAATCGGATCAGTAATTTCGAAGATTACCGAAGTTCTCTTGTCTGCTCAAGGTTAATCCCTTAGTTGCTTTTTACAGCACCCTCGGGTTGAAATGGTACGATGACATTATATATTATTATGTATATTTTAATCCATCACAACACGGATACTAATAAAATTATATGCTTTAGTATATAAAAATACAAACCATCAATTACTATTATATGTATAATTTAAGTTAGGTACCTATTTAATTTAAAGCTTCTCTGTATACAATGTTTAAGGTTGTTTTATTTTCCGGTAGCAAAATCTGCTTTTCGGATGATCCAACTCTTGATAGACCAACATATAATTGCCCATGGGAAAAACATTCTGTTCGTAGGTCAATGCCAACCAAAGAGAATGTTTGTCCCTGGGACTTGTTAATAGTCAGGGCAAATGATGTTTTTATTGGAAACTGGAGTCGTTTGAACGATATAGGTAGGTCTGTCGGAATCATAGGAATTCTTGGAATGTGCGCCAACTGGCCAGCTCCTGGGCCGATGAGAATGGTCGCCACAATTAGGTTATCTTTTAAATCTTTTATTAGTAGCCTTGTGCCATTGCACAGGTTAGGTGGGCTTAAATTTCTTAAAAGCATGATAGGCGTTCCGGTTTTCAATAGCAGTTCGTGAGGTGGCAGGCCAGATGGTTTAAGGGAATTTAAAAATTCCTGCGGATAGTGGACTGCATCTTCGATATTACACACTGTATCAATGGACTTGTAGATTTTGCCGTGGCCGGGGACTTTTTGCAAAATTAGATTATTGATTTCATTGACTGTATCGTTCCTTGGTGAGACGATAGCCCTTGAACAAAGCCAATGAATGTCCCTATCTAGTAAATATTCAAGGTCAGGATATACTGCATCTATAAGCTGCTGCAGACTGTGAACTATACGACCCAGAGACTCATTTATAACGATTTCCGCAGAGTTAGCGCCCAAGGTTCGAGAAGAAAAAGATCCTTCTCCAACTTTGAGCAGCTGTTGTGGAAAATCGTTATCCGTATTTCCGAAAACGTGGACTCTCATGTTCGTACGTAAATTTAAAGTTTGAATTATACTCCATAGGGGCGATGATTTTAGACATGCCTGTATGATATCTGCACGTGTCCCTTTTGTGATGACAGGAAGTGTCTGGCGAAAGTCACCTGCAAACACAAAAGTGACACCACCCATGACAGCGGCTGAGTTTCTCAAGTCCTTAAGTGTTCGATCCACTGCTTCAACATGAGCTCTATGACTCATGGTACATTCGTCCCACATTATCAACGACGTATTCTGTAACAACTGACCAATGGGCCCATTTTTGCGTATCGAACATACCGACTGTTGCTCCAATGAAACTGTCAATGGGAGTTTGAAGGTAGAGTGCGCAGTTTTACCGTCGCTCAATAAAGTAGCAGCAATCCCAGAAGAAGCCACTGCCAGAGCTATTTTCCCGGATTGCCTAACATATGCTAATATTAAATTAGCGAGGAATGTTTTCCCTGTACCTCCTGGGGCGTCCAAAAAAAATATTTTTCCTTTATTATTCGTTACGCTGTCAATAATTGCATCAAAAGCCTGTTTTTGATCTGTGACTAACTTGGGCAAATTTTCATTTACAAAAGTAGCCAATTCACTGATGTTGTGCGGATGTACCAACATTTTATCTATTGCATCATTTACAGGGCGAACCGGAGAGGGTAATCCGAAGTCACTCAATGCTTTATCATTCAATGCTAAAAGTTTATTTTCAATTTGTATTAAACCTTCATTGTACATAACATCATTAAAAGGCATGGTAAAGTCCTGATTTTGCTGTCGAATCCCATGTCTAATATCTTCACAAAAATCGTCTTTGAAGATATCCCATAGTTTTAATGGTTCAGATGGCTGACAAAATAGCAGTATCACCACAAATAACTCCCTAAGTTTCAATGAACATTGCGACATCGAAGCTTCTCTTAAAGTCTTCTCCCAGTGATCATCATTTTCCAGCAAACCTCTGTCCCGGCAAGCAGCTTGATATGTCTCCTTGACAACTCCATTTATAGTTTTCAAATCTTCGAATGAAGTGGGACCGCGTACGTGATGCAATAAAATTCTAAGGTAAAAGCATTCTGACTGTGACGGATGTACACTGTAAACTCTTCCCAAAGCTTCATCTCTTTTTATATTTGGATGCCCATCTACGTCTTGACCGCGCCTTCGTCTTGAAAATTTGTTATTAGCCCACGTGTAATAGTGTGGAACTTCGTGGTACAACAACGTTTTTGCAAATTCGTCAGTATTGCAGAGCTCAAAAAACGCTAATAGAGTGGTTTTGCGCGGATTTTGGGCAACTTGTCGCGCAGTTCCTGGTGTGAAATACACTCTTTGACCGTTTTCTAAGTGCACGGCCAAATGCACGATCGTGGGATGCCGGTCGTGGATCTGAAACTCGAGTATTCGCCAGACGGCTTCCGATGTACTTATATACCGCCCATTTAAATAATTTTCCACCTCATCATGCGGATTTCTAACGCTGAATGTGGCTTGATCGGAACCCTTATTAATATATTTACATATGTATTTTATAGCCTGAACTGAATGGCAGTATTCGACGTTTATGTGGGCGTTAAATGACCCTGCACAACATTGGAGAGTATGGTACAATCCATCTGTTATCTATTGTAATCGGCCTCCCTCTGATGTTCACAGTTGCGACCTGACCACCATTTTCAGCATCACGACGACGATATACAGGATAACCATCCTCGCCTGTCTGAGTATCGGTGGCGAATCGCCGAGGATATTTCTTTGAACATATACCGTTCTTCATACACGGTGATGATAAATTGTGCTCCCCACAAGGTCCATGGATCATATTTTTGGTGATAATATCGAATAATATTGGGTCATCATCTTTGTTGGGTAGTTCGGCAACTATTATACTGTCTATTTCATCTGGTTGTATTTTTTGTTCAAACCAAAACAGCATATGACAGTGTGGTAGTCCGCGTTTTTGCCATTCGACACTAAGCATATGGCATTTGACTTTGCCGAATACCTCGTCTTTAATGAACAACTTAATCATTTTCTTCATCTTTAAATGAAAAACCCTAGCAATGATGTCATGACGGTCGAAAGAACGTTGGCCAGCAAATAGCTCTTTCTTAATTTCTGGCCACTCCGGATTGCAAGTGAACGTCACGAATAAATCGGGTCTTCCATAGTTGCGTACATACGTCATTGCATCTTGGGTTTTTTCATGCATGTAACGCGGAGAGCCGGTGAAAGATGCAGGCAAGATGACATGTTGGCCAATATTTGCAGCGTTGACATTAGCATCTTGATTTAAAGCGTCTCTTAAATGGATGTAGTCGTCAGCTCTCAGTTGTTGTTGATTGCGACTTATGTAATTTAGTCTCTCTGTTATCATTTTAGCCATCATGTCAACACAGTATTGACTAAACAAATCCCTATAATAATGAAGGGGATTAAAACTGTTGGCCCTGGTCATCAATCTATACATATAAAATTGCATACACGAAACTGTTTTATTTCGCGCTGAATTTTGTAGAGGGATAGTCAAATAATAACCATCTTCACCGTTAACAAACATCAAAGGGTATTGTAAGGGATCGTAAGCTCTGTGTAATTCAGAAACTCTTTTCAGTTGACCATCTTTGCAGTGAAGGACTATATCTCTAGGTCCCTTATCTTCGTCCACCAATAATACTGCAACTTCGTTTGCTGTAGGTGAATTGTATCTTCCACGATGTTGATTTTGTGGAGTGCGGTCAGCGTGAATGATTAACTTTAAATTCTCAGATGAAGAGTTATGTTCTAAATTGTATTTGAAGCTGCGAATATAGATGTTATGGCTATTTAACGACGTCTGTAAATCATTGATTAAATCAATATTTAGGTTAGGAGCAATATTAGACCGCAACGAAAGTTGGTCGGCATCAGAAACGAAATAAATTTGTAGAAACTGCGGGCTTTGCCCTGACGAAGGAAGTAGACTACCAATCAAATGATAAACTTGCCCTTCTACTTTAAATGTAGGCATAAAGTTCCCTTCGCGAATTTCTTTAGCACCGAACGACGTCATTTGAAAGAGCGTATTATACTTGCGTATGTTTTTTAAAAAATGCGCAGATAATGGATGATTGCCCATTAATAGATCTTTTATTGGTTGTGGCGGTACCTGGATATCAGGAAGAACCACTTTTCCTGCAGCACAACACATACCATTTGGTTCATCGCTCCATTTATTCGCAAAACACTTAGGACATGTTTTATTCATTTCGCCTATTTTCACAGTGCTTTGTTGAGCATAATCTATATTGGCTTCGTAATTGAAGGCTGATCTATTTCTTTGAGCTAAATTCCGATTACGTGCTCTGATTGTAGCTGCTCGCTGTCTTTCTGTTGCTAGGCGCTGCGAGCGCTCAGCGCTAGTCTCCCTATCCCTTGTTTCAGAGACATGCTGCCTTAAATCAGATAGACGCTGCGTACGTTCAGCGCTAGATTCCCGAGCACGGGCCCTCGATGTTATTACATTTTGGCTAGCGAGCCGCTGCGAGCGCTCAGCGCTAGTCTCTCTATCCCTTGTTTCAGAGACATGCTGCCTTAGGTCAGATAGACGCTGCGCACGTTCAGTGCTGGTTTCTCGAGCACGGGCCCGCGACGCTATCTCATTTTGGCTAGCGAGCCGCTGTGAGCGCTCGGAGCTAGATTCTCTAGCGCGTGCTTGCGAAATATATTCTCTATTTCTCGAGAGGCGCTGCTCATTTTCAGAGACAGATTCTTCCGTACGGCGTACTCGAGCTGCTCTTGTCTGTGATGTCTGCCGGTACAGTTGCGATTTCCTTTTAGGCATTCTCTTTTCTTTAATATTTAACAAACTACGCAAACTTGAAAACAATTATGAACAAAGGGAAAGCGACTCGACCACCTCTATAAATAAACAAAACAATGGTAAATTAAATTCGTAATATTGTTTAACGAAATTACGATATTAATTTTGAATATTATTACGCTAAAACGAAGAACGAACATAAAAACGTACAATGAAATGAACAACGAAATTACGGTCGGTATTCCCAAATTCCGATTAGGAGAACGAATCAACGAATAACCAAACGAACGAAACAACCAAACAAACGAAACAGAAACCGATAAGCAACAAACTGACATACAACAATTTGAACACCAATTAACGACAAATAAGGTATAAATAATTCGAGAGGGTCATCAATCCACGGAAAATCTTAACACCGCGATTCAGAAAAATGACGTATTTGCAGAACGCCATCTATGGGCAAATGGATAAAACGTCCGCACAAAGCATGTCTAGAGCTCTATGAATGAAAATTGTGCTGGTGGCATTTTGCGTTTTAGTAATTTTATATTATCTCCGAAACTGTATGACCAATTGACATACTGTAAATGGCAAATATTATCTGTATGATGTCCTTGTGATGCTGAAATAATTTATTGTGATAAGAATTAAAATTTTGTTGCTCAAATAATCAACCAAACGTAAGTAAGCCGAAAAAATACTTTTTTTAAATAATAAAAGGAGTATAAAAGATAAAATATAAAAGATAGAAGTATGGTATCGCGGACTTTTTTGTAGAAATAATTAAGACGAACCAGGTTGCCATACATTGTTTATAATTTTAAGCAGCTGTTTAGGCAGCGCATGCAAATAATTCAATTTTATGAGGTCTTTCTTTCCGACTTGCTAGACAAAAGTTGTGATAGCTCGGTGAATATACATGTTATAAAAATAATTTATAGCCTATAGCACTCAGGAACAGGGACCGGCCGGATACTCGTTGAAAGGGTTTTTGAAGGGGTTTTTTTAAGCGCTTCAAAAAAAAACCCTATGATACATGTTACACCTTCGAACGGGTGTAGTTAACCCGTTACGAACGGGTTACCCTTTCAACACCCTGTAACACTGTAACAGGGTAAGCCATTCAAACTCAAGACATTGTAATATGCACTGTTTACAATCGATATTAGTTTGAAAATTGCATAACCACGACCGCACGTGACATCGTACCGCGCCCGGCGGTCCGCCAATCATGCGTGTACCGACTTGCCGAGCGACTTGTAAACATGGAAAAATAACTATTGTCTGTATGATCTTATAGTTCATTTTGCTCGTCACACATGCTAAACATTGTAATAATATTTATTTTTTCGTGTCTATACTTGTTTATTTTCATCATTCGTCATTTGATTCAGAACTCGGACGGAACTACGGAAGTAAAAGCAATTGAGCAGTGTTTATGTTTAAGTGTGTGTTGTTTTTATTTAAAAAAATTAAAACATTATTTAAAAGCTTACAAAATAAATGAAAGACTGATTACTGATTATGTAACAAATTTTAGTCATTATTTAAATGCTTATGCTTAAGTTTTTCGACGTAGCTCAGTATGTTAATGTAGGCGTGTGATCTCATACATGGAGGCAAAAACTAAAGCTCTCCTATAAGTAAATTTCCAAAATAATTATTTCTTTTATCCAGCTCCTTGTCAAAAAAACAGTCAATACAATTTTCATCATTATCTGTAACGTTCTCACGTGATTCTTCGACTTTTTTCCTCTTTTGATTACTGTTTTCATTATAATCATTCTGAAATTCGCAAGTTTCTTTGTTTTCAATTATTGTCGCCTCGGGTACACGTTTCCTTTTATTTATTATAATTGTACTTTTTATTAAAGATTGTAATTGGTTATCTGTGCCATTACTGCCGTACTCGGCGAAACCCGAACCTGAAAAGAAGTATCTATTTAATTTAGTTCGTTACTTTTTCACTAATATCATAATAAAAAATATTATTTTCTAAGCCTTTTTTTAATACTCCTCCCAAGAGTATAGCACAGCGCGATAGCGAAATACTGTCCCCCCAGTGCCCTATACACGACATCAGTAAAGTGCGCAGAGTTATATCAACTTCATACAACTAGCACCCTCATGAGCCATGTATGTGGCACCGAGTCAAAGGCCTTCTTACAATCAATCCAGTATGTCCTTCTTCCTTTCGTTAACGACGAACCTCTTGGCTATATCAATGAGGAGCAGCTCCTTAGTATCGCAGGACCCGTTTCTACATCCATTTTGAGAAGCGGACATGATGGTGGTTTGTTTGCTAATTTTGGATAATGGAGTTTCTTGCCCATTCTTCTCCATACGAGCCTACCTTGCCGAATGGGAGTAGAATCACTTGTATTTTCTTATTTTTAATGTTTTACGTTCAAAAGTGGCTTATAAGGGCCTAATTGAAATAAATAGTTTAACATTGCCTTTGAAAATTTTTGCTCTCAAAATGGATGTAAGAACTTTATAGACAAAAACACCTAACTACAGATGTGTTTTAAACGTTTTTATTAAAAACACATACACACTTTTAAAATATAAAATATTTTGGAATATTGCTAATAGTTATGGTTAAAGGTTTAACTACAGTAGATACAGCTACTTACAAACTTGTTACACGGCGTCCTGTCGGGCGGCGCTTCTCTTCACAACCGCTATAGTGTTTGCATCGAACCAAATATGCTATACCTACTCAGTTTATTCTATTCATTCTTAACGATTACTTACCATCATTGCCGCCTGTGCTAGTAATCGTATTCGGGAACTCGTCTTGTTCTCCGTAAAGAGCGGCTGACTATATTCTTGGAATTGTACATCATCATCAGTATCGCTAGCGTCACCTGAAACACAATCAATCATATTGGAAATTAAGTAACAATATAAGTACTAAATAAGTAGGTACAATAGTGTAATTCACTTCACTTGTAACTTAAAATTACGTGTCATTGTCATAACATTAACATTAATTTAACTCAGTACTTTAAATAATAATCACTTACCTGTCTTACTCATCTTAATTGTTAGTTCGCTATGTCACGCGTCACTTGTTGTCAAATTCGTAAATCGTAAAAACTACATAAAAATAGTAAGGCAATAAGGCGCTGCACGGGTGCAAGTATCCCCCCACCTACATGCAGCTCAAGTTTATTAGGTAATCCAGGATAACACGAAAAAAGTTTTTCGAGAAGGTAATCTTTTCAAAGACTTAAGTCATTGAAGGGGTTAACCCCTTCACGTGGTAACCTTATTAAAGGTGTTAACCATTTCGCTGGGTTTCGATGATGTTACTCGAACAAAAGGTAACACTACGATATGAGTTACCCCATGTACGGGTTACCCCGTCCAAAGGCTTAACTCTTAAGCGGGGTTGTCCGGTCCCTGCTCAGGAATAATGTAGCTTTCTACCAGTGAAAAAATTTTTAGATATGGTTCATAAGTTCCAGAGATTACCCCCTACATACAAACTTACAAACTTACAAATTTTACCTCTTTATAATATTAGTATAGATATAGACAAGCGACCCGCCCCAGCTTCGCCCGTGACAAATTATACACAAATACCTTCCCCGTTTCTCACTCTTTCTATTGGTGAAACCGCATGAAAATCCGTTCAGTAGTTTTTGAGTTTATCGCGTACAGACGTGGCGGGGGACTTTATTTAATAATATGTAGTGATGTGTGATGTGTCCAAAAACCTTTCACGTCTATGACAATACATACCGACATCTCCTGGGTAGCATATTCGTCGTGGGATCTTGCCGGTCAAGGAGTTGGGTCGCTCGGGCCTCATTAGCTCACCACCATTTTCCAATTTGTCCTTCTTTGGTTCTGGAATTAAAGAAAAATATTAATAAATAACAGAAAATAATTTTAAATTTATTCAATCTAAAGGACGATCATTATTTTCCTATAATAATTGGATCCAAGTTTGTTAGAAGAATTTAATGAACCCCGAGTCAGCAAAATTTCTGTTTGATTGTTATTTTTAATTACTGCCTGTTAGGCTGTAGTTTTCCTTGTTAGGCAAATGGTAAGTCATAGAATTTTAGTACTTCAACGTTTTCTTAAAACAAGAATGAACATAGTAGTTAGAATAACAAACAAAACACCTTCAAGTTACAAGAAGCGTGAAACGTGAAATCTTGTGGCGCCAACTGTAAATACCGGTCGATTCTATATCCTCAATTCCGTGGAAGAAAAACAGTATCCAAAAATAAATATTCCAGTCTTAAGCGAGTGTTTTGTACCATGTCCGTACATCAATTGGTGAGCTTTCAATAACAATCTTCGATCTCAGCAGTTTACAAACGAAAGCAAATTCAAATGTGGCAACAAGAATTTGACAGGTCGCCAAGAGCTCAAATGTTCGAAGTAAGTCATAAACAGTAATATTTTGTCGATATGTAGTGCACGTGATGGCATAGCTAGAGTTGTTTGTATAGCTCAAATGAACAATTCCGTTACGAGTACGAGCGTGTGGCGATGAGCAATATAGAATAGCTAGGAACACTATGGTTATATTCTAATAATAGTCGGTAAACGAGTGACGGCGTGGCACGCGCCTCCATTCACCGCGCGACGGCGTCGGCGTCGGCCTTGGCCTCGCCATGGAACTGTGTTATTGACGCATCTCCACCGCTATCATCGTCGAGATAAAAGTACACATAACTTACGTTGTTAAGGCGATATATACGCCCCAATGTTAACGCAGTCCTGGCCGTGTGCCCGCTCGGAGGCAAATTATCAATATTGAAACTCCTTTTGAACAGTTTTGTTTGCTATTTGATTTACATATGCTATTTCAGTTATGACGAAATTCCAGCCATTAATTTTTATGTATAAAAAATTTTCTAACATCCAAGTCGTTTTGAAAGAGTATCCAAAAGTTGGGAAAACTATCGTGTTGCTAATTATTTTTTTAAAGCAAAACTATTTGTTGTACGAAAAACCATGTTTAAAAAATAATGTACATTAAACAATAATAAATATATATTTTTTCAAACCTTTTAACATAGCCGTTACTAAGGAGTATGCTTTAGAAAGTTACCGTTTTACGGCACTAAAGCGGATGAAGGCCCTTAAATCACGCACGAAAACGCGGTTGCAGGTGGGCACGGAATCAGTCATAATTGAATTTAAATAACTGAATAAACTGTAATAATTGCCCAACCTCATTTTATTATCTGATAACAAGTATGAGGAGGTCAAAGAAATAATATTAATAAAAAGACTGCCGATGGAGAAGAAGATCACAGAATACTGGATGGATTTAGTGAAGGAAACTGGAGCAAATGATAGGGTGACTACACAGAAAAAAACGTGACTCGCCAACCCAAAGATTAGTAACATGAGATTGGAATAAGAAGATGATAATGAAAGAGAAATAATGCTGAACCAGCGAACGTTTAGCTCATAACTGAAAAAAGATTACAAAGCTGATTTTAGAACACTTGAAATATTTTCAATACTGGTCATAAAATTTTGGCATCTTTGCTGGTCCTATAGGCATGTATATGTGTATGTGTAGTCAGTGTAGTACCTACATATACATACAAAATAAACAGAGCTATTAGGCCCTCACCCATGTGAGGCAATATTTAACATAGCGCACCAGGCACCGCCAGCCTCGCAATTTTCGTGACCGAATGCGGCTTAGTTAGCTATTGCGCCATAGATCAGCTATGCAAAAACTATGTTTCGACAGATTCTATGCTTTGTGTAAATCTTTTAAAGGTCTTAGGCCCCGAAATCTGAAATTAATGACGCGCTAATATTATTTTCAACCGACTACAATAAGGAGGAGGTTTTCAATTCGACTGCATGGTTTTGCATGTTTGTTACGCGAATACTTCGCAAAATATAAACCGATTTTGATGATTCTTTTTTTATTAAAAGCTGGTGCTTCTCATGTGGTCCCGTTTAAATTTGATCAAGATCTGACGAGTACCTTTTAAGTTATCCTTAATAATGCGTATTTTCATGTTAATATAAGGTACCAAAACTAAAAAGAGAAAAATTTTGTATTTTTACGAAGTACCAAAAGAAAGTTATTTTTCGCTTCGTAGTGTTTTGTTTTGGAAGTCGGTTCAATTTTGTTATACTTTGTGTAAGATGAACTAAATATTTTCGTGGTCAGGTCGCCAGAAAATCTTTAGCAATAAATCAGACAGACGACCATGACATCTGTGAGTGTTGAAATATTAGTATAATGTATATTAATAGCACATTTCGATACTATTTTAAGGATATGAGTAGGTACTTAAACAAATTACTAAACAAACATTCCAAAATATATGTAAATAGAACTTTTCGAGGTTATTTTTGGGGTATGAGTAAATAACGAAATGATTGAATAAACAAAATCCTATAAATATTCCCTGTCCCATATAATTGATGAGTAACAGTTCCGCACAGTGAACGTAGAAGTTACTACAAACAGTTAATAAACAAACGTTTACTACCGTTGCAGATTGATTAATGAATTTCTCACGCCAAAAACTGTTGTGTTGGGTACACTATTTATATTTTCAATGGCAAGTATCTACTGTTTCATTTGAATGACAATGACTTTACAGAGTGACCTTAAGAAAACTGAATAGAGTTACTTAGTTCTGTACAACATTAAGATCGAAAAACAAACTGATTTATCTACCTAAATAATTTAAAACGAACAGGAATCTTTTAACTCGTATGTAATTTCTAAGTTTATCTTAGACATCACAGGCAACGGTGAAAGAAACATCTTGAGGGAACCTGGACTTATATAGTTAATGTAAGTCTGAAATAGCCAAGTCAGAGGCCTGTGGCGTTCCCAGAGGCGGCTTTATTAACTCTGACACCAGAGGACACCACATTCTCACTGACTTTCAGACGAAGATGAATTTATCACTTAACCATCTTACAAGGGTTAAGTACATAAGGCTCAAGATGGCACCCGCACCCTAAGAAAACTTCTTATACTCAATAAAGTGCTACATTGTAAGCCAAGGTTGAACTGATCGATTGTAGCAACCTTCCTTCGTTTATTTGAGCTGAGAATCGGACCTGACCATGAAACCTAAGTTTTTTAAGCTGTAACGGTACATTATTTCATAATAAAGTGTCAAAACAGGTATTGGCCGATTTATTTTTGATTACCTACATTGCTGATCGAAAGCACGTTCTATAAAATACTTGTATGTAATATCTACGGTTCCAATACAATCAATACTAAATGTAGCATAAATTAAGACACCTAATACAATAAATGCTCTGTTAATTCAACAGGCTTTGAAGGAGTGAGAGGGTGCGCTAGCGCTGAGGCAGCGCGCGGGCGGCGGTCGGTCCGGGAGCGGGCGGATCGATGCCGCCCGCCCTTGGCCGCCCGCCTTCGCTCCGACATCCCGAGGACGTCGCTCGCTGCAGCGTTATGTAACCTCCGTCGTCCTTCACTCCCACGGACCCACAGCTCTGAAGGTTAACCGCTATCTCAGGCACGTGTAATGCAGGTAACTCCCTCTTTGCCGCGGACAGCATTTCAGTAAAATCGTTCAAAAATCCTTTCAATTATACCAATTTAGAAAGATCCGTTAATTTTAATCTATTGTCTCCGACCTTGTTTTAGAATCTTGGCGAGACGTGGGGTGGGCCATTCTAGTAACTCTAGTGACATCAATAAACAACATAATAAATAAGTCCCAGTCCCAGCACATACGAGATTTGTAAACAAACATTTTGCCTGCACATTAAACATGCCATGTATCGTCTTGCTCACAATTTTCCTGCCAAATGGAGGCCATTAAGTACATTCTTAATGCTGGCGACGTGCAACATCAAAAGAACGGGATAGAGCGATGACATCGCTGCAAACACTCACAGACGTGATTGGAATTTTCCAATTTTCGATTTAGGACAAATAAACTTATTCATTTATTCATCACTATTAAATCTTTCAGAATAAATCCGCGAAAATCTAGAGCCCCGTCGAAGCCAAAGTAAATTATGTGCACAACCTATTAATGTCACAAGACTAGCTCTTTATCAGCTACAGTTTCTATAGAGGAAAACAAAATGTCTGTTTAATTGCTCTACTTTCAATGTTTTATTAGTCTGCTCGCTTGAACATTATGTAAATAACCATCCTGTTTAACCTCTATTTACAGACTCGATGGATACATAATTTGTTGTGAAATAGTTATTTCAGTTTTGCAATTGATTGTCAATCAACGTTGTCAGGAGGGTATAGATAGACACCAGGTTGTATTACAACAGTGAGCAATGTCAAGAGTACGCGCGGCACTCGCGAGCTGGCCACATGTTCGACTTGCTTGTCATTTCGCGTAAAACGACGAAAGACCACACTCGTTAAAAATACATTTAGCGTTATAAAAACAGAAAACACTCATCGTCACGTCAGGCAGGTATTTGGCCTGTTTATGCTACACATAATGGTTAAACGAATACTTTATTACACGTTACAGTGTTCTCAAACGATTCACGCGCCCACATGGATTAAAATTCCACAGGCCTTTAGTGTGGTCTTCAATTAAGTTTTCTTTAAAACAGAACAACCTAAACTAACACTGACGAAAATGAAAAGTATCCGTCCGTCATCATTTTCACAACAGAAAAGCAGAAATTCGTTTCTTAGAAGTTCATGCTCATGCTAATTGATACCCCATACGATTAACTAAGACTGCACAGAAATCGAGATAAGCAAGATCAACAAACTAGGTCGCACACGATAGGTTCGCGCAAGAGGAATTTAGCGACGAACATAGGAGAGCATTTGCGACATTGACGTATGTGGGCGGGCGGTGACGGGTGAAATAACATCTCTTTCAGCAATTCTTCAGCAAATTCTCAATTGCAAAATGAAAAAAGTTAAGACAGCGTAAACTTCAATAGAATTCTCTTGAGTTTAGTCTTTCAAACATTTTCAAAGTCTCAAACACAAACTTTAGTTAGGTATATGTAGTTAGATTATACGCTAAGATTGTAGATATTTATATCGGTTTATTTGTATCTAAAATTACTCTTACTCCACGTGGTTGTTTACACGAGTATATTTTTATTGGGCGAAGAATCGTAAAAATATTAAACATCGCAATCCTAGTAGTAATCGAGCCATTTCGAGTATATAAGCTTAGTCACTTCTTAGTAACTTTCTACGATTCTTGGGCTTTGATTGCCAGTCACACTCGCTGGCACAATTAATCTCATCTGAGTCATTTTGGACGAATAGAGAGTCGCTTGCACTATTAAAGATATTTCAAATGCTCTCATTCGTCTCCCACCAGTGCCCTAAAAATGGCGAGCATAAATGAATCCTTACATTTGTTGTGCTCAATTCTAATATTAAATGTAAAAGCAAATAATGGTGCAACACCTAGTCGATCCAATCAACTTGGTTTATATTTTAAGCGCGCGCCTGTGTAATTTATTTTTAATTTAATTTGAGTTTATCCATCCAAGAAGCAGAAATCATAAGCTTATGTTCAGATGTAACAGATATATGCATAAATGTTGTGTACTCTCTCAGAAACTGCGACTTTACACTTATTGAATTCAAAAGCTGACGTAGAGTTCTCCAGTTGCTTATTCCGAAACATAATATTGATTTAAGAACGACCTTTCGAAAATGAAATGGTAGTTTCATAAAGATAATACAACTGTATTTAATTGAAAACAAACAAACAGCTAACGATTTCGACATCTAGGTGGAGACGCAGAGCAGTGATTAATGTTCAGTCAGAATCAGCGGCAACGGTAGGTCAAGGACAAACCGCGGGACCGGACGCTGGCTTTTCAGGAAGCTGGCTTTACCAAATGCTGCGAATTATTTCTCTCACCTATGGCGTAATTTCTCTACCTCTAAGTAACTTCTTAAAGGGTAATAAAAGTTTATGGGCAGATAGGAAATGCTATACAAACCATAATAAGTTTTTCCGTATTTCTATCTTACCACAAGAGGCTAACAGGTTTTGATATAACAACGAGCAGTAGGTATAGATTCTTGGTGAAATAGGAAGTAAGTGTGACATTGCTATCTAAATAGAAGTTTAGCGTGACTGACGAGGTTATCTATATTAACCGGACGTCATTATTGGAGGAATGCGATGATTGACATTCGACGGTGGGGCAATTAAAATGGCGTGTGTATGTGTCTTGCATCGGCGACGGCTCCGCTCACAAGCACGACGCTGCCGCAAATAGTTACGCAAGGCCACAAGACGCCTTCTCGTTATTTATCGACATCGACGTCGGCGGCGCCTAACCAACCACGTTACATTCTTACGAACATCCGCTATCCTTCGACACTTTATTTAATACAAACGTCGTTTCCCACGACTTCCACAAGCCCAGGCAGTACGAAAGCGTAACTCGCGTTTCAAATCAATATTTTCAGTGCTGAATTTCCGTCCGTTGTCCGATTCATTGACTTCATAATTTGTATCGATTTCTTTACAATTGCGTTTTTTGCTGTTAAATTAAATTAAATGAATACTCTTAACACATGAATGTGTAATTGTGGAACGTATAACGTATGAAATTGTACGAACTTTTGGCCATAATAAACGTGGAACGATAAACATGGATTAATGCAAATTCCTCAAGATAAACGATTGCCATAAAGCATAAATACCACGACAGAAATAATCTTGAGCAATGAAGATGCGATGTGAAGACAAATAATAGGTATTACAAGATATCTAAGTATGATTATGTATGTTATTTAAAAATATGGCAGTATAAGTAATTGTACGATGTAATATAGCAAGATTTTTATTACTACATATCGGAAATTAAGATGGTTAAGGCCATAAGAAGTGTGAAAAAAGATCGATTGTCGTAACATTGTTGAAATTAAATGAGAAGAGCTACTGAAATAATTGAGATGAGAACTGGGCTAAGTAAGGACACTTCACAACTACGAAATTGTAGGCAAAATACGAAAAGATGACTTCACTGAAATCGACTGTAACCTTGTCTGTTATTCCATGACTTTCACTCCTCACTGAATAAGTAAGTGTAATCTAAGTCTGGCATGTTTCACTATGTACGGGCACTTTAACTTGTATATCTAAGATTTATGTTATGAATTGTAGTTGTAATTAATTTAAGCTCTATTTCGGCATAATTTTTGGTAAGGCTTTCGGCTCTACTTCGATTTATCTAAATAACGTCATTTAAAGATCACATACAAGTACAGTCTATGAAAAGAGAATAGATGAAAGAATTTCTACGGGTATGATATAGAACAAAGGTTGAAAAGGAAACCAATAGTAATAACAAGATCCTAAATGCCAAAGGGTACACATGCAACGAGGGGAGCGTGACATTGACATTGACAATGCACGTGCCGGCGGGCGGGGGCACGAGCTGGCCAGTGGAAAGGTGAGCAGGTCGGTGCGAGCGTGCAAGTGCATGCGGAGGTCTGGTGCTGGGGTACCATTGCTACGCGCGAACAGCGTCAGGTTGGCGGCGTGGCGCGGGATGGGAGACTTGCGGCGCACGTAGTAGTGGTCGTGGCGCTGCGGCGGCGGCGGCGGCACGAAGGGCGGCGGCGGCGGCAGGCGCGCGGGCCTGCGCCTCGCGCCGCCCGCGAACGCGTCCATGGCGGCGAGCGTGCCCACGTCGCTCATGCTCGCGGCGCGCTCGCGGCTGGAAGACTGCGGCCGGCCGCACGATCGTTACTGCTCCCCCCAGCCCCCGGCTCCGCGCGCGCTCTTCGATCGCCGCCCGCCCTCCGCGCTTGCCGTCCGCCCGCCCACGCGCTTCTTCGCTTTGTTTTGAATTTTTAATTTATCGCCATTCATCTAGCTCTCGTTGAGAGTATAACAAGAAAATGAACATCCCTAGGGTTTAAAGAGTGCAATGAACTAGGTTTAAGGGTTGCGAACCCCCTGCAATGTCTGGTCTATCTAGCGTGTAATGCGCCGCGGTGTGCCGGTAACCCTCATTTATTATTTAACATTACGTGGCAGCGCAATTACAAGAGGCGATGGTTTGATCGTTACAATACCTAAACATTTAAATGCTGTGCGAAATAAACACTTTTAATTAAATTTGATTAAAAATACGTTTCTTTTTTCTTTTTAACCGACTTCTTTAGGTGTTTACTTGCGGCCCACGAAGTCCGAATGCAAGTAGTTAGTTACGTAATATAAGTGCCCGAAAATTCTGAACTATTTTTCAACATAAGTAAAAATTCAATTCGCTATCTATGGAATTATGTATTTTAAATAATTTTATTCTAGGCCGAACTATGGACTCAAGCTTGTGTGTTAAACTTCAATACTCTCTAAGCCTTAAGTTTATTCAAATGCCCAGTCCTTAGTTAAATATTTAATAGATATTTTTAATACTATGTGGGAGAAGCTTTGAGCAAATTATAGCAACTCAACCGTATCGGCCTACATATTGCAGTGGTTCATCGCCTTTGACATTTACACAAGGTTCAAATACAAAATTAAAAAAGTCTAAAATAAAAAACGATATATTTTTAATAAAATTAGCCCATAAAGGCCAGAGCAACAGCCACAGAACTACCTACACATTGGGACGCTCGCTCCAATGCTCTTTCTCTACGCCTCTAAGGCCCAGTTTCTTAAACCATAATTTTGACAAAATTAATTTGACAAATTGTCAAATGCACTTTAGCTGCTGTGAATGGTTAATTATTTTTTAACAACCTAATGCATCACTTGACTTGCACCACATTGTGTATTGTGACGCATCGTTATTTTTTTTTCCAGAAACCACGTGTTAGTCATTTAATGCAAGTATAAACTTACTGTATGAGGGATCACTTCAGGTAGAAATGGTACGAAAGCTCGCAAAAACAATGGAACTACAGTTTCTGAAACTACACAATGCTACGGTGGTTTAAGTGGAATATGAATATATTCATAAGTTTTCGTAACACATTTATCAGAGATACCCTGATTGACACCAAACTGCAAACACCACATATTAATATGTATTTACGCATACGTTATCACGAGCTTACCTACAAACACAAACATACCTGAACATACAGATGTACGTAGGTGTTTTTCCTCATTCATGAATTTTGTTATTGGCAAGTTTTATTTCTAGTTTTATGCTCCATTTAACCCCTCTTACCTTTTATTTATGGTTCGCTATCTTTACGATGGTGGTAGCATACATTTTAGAGACATAACCTTTTGATAAGAACATGGTGTTTTGCTAAATAAACAAGACACCTTTTCTCATGGCATGGTTTCAAACTGCTAACACTCTTTAATCCTAGCTTAAATTGCCGAGTCGGGTAAATTATGTGTTTACATTTTACTAATATTATAACCCTTTGTCCTGGTATGGTCGTTTGATGAGGAGGGATGAAACGCATGTTACTAAAAGAATTATGAATATTCATGTGGATGGATGGAGAGGGAAGGGACGGCCAAAGAAAAGATAGATGGACTGTGTGAGGAGTGATGTGTAAGAAAAGGGAATCAGTGTTGGCGTGACGGGGGATAGGACGGTATGGCAGAAGAAGACGTGTTGCGCAGACCCCAAGTAACATGGGAGAAGGGCACGATATCTTTTACTATCTAGCTATTTCAAAAATTCGAATTAAATTATCTCTCGGGAACAGACTACCTAATCGGGAAAAAAGACCTAATTCTGGCCATGGTCTACCCGTGTGCTCAGTCGTTGCAGCATGATTGATTAACAAATATACAGACTTTCTTTTAGACTTATAAGAAAACTTATACCTTCTCCAGGTATGCTAGGATATTAAAAAATAATTGATAACAAAGTAGAATATTCAAGCTCTTCCTAAACATAAGAAACGATGCCGATACATATGGAAAAAATAAAAATCCCGTCAAATCATAATAGTAGTTGTAAGTTAATAAAAAGAAGTGTCAGGATAACAATTGCTTAGAAGGACGAGTAAAGCCACATTGAATACAAAAAAGAAGAAGCAAAGGCAAAGAAGCCACAAAAATTGTTAAACTACAAAACGAAAGCCAGAAAAAAGACAGCAACGAGAGCATTGCAGTTGAAAAGACTTGTTCATTGATGCAGACTCGCGCTTCGCTGGAAAATGTCTAACACGACTAGATATAGGTAGAGATACTCGTTTTATAAGCTGTGCGCGGTGGGAACGTTCGTTCGTGACAAGACAACATACTAAAACCTTGGCTGGGAATAAACTCCGTTGACACTGATAGGGAATATTCTGTCTACACTATGGTTTTTTAGGGATCCGTACCAGAACGGTCCAAATCGAGACCTATTGCTGTCACTCACGTGTCTGTCTATCTGTCTGTCTGTCCGTGGTCTGTCACACAGGTTTTACAGCTAAACGGTTGGAGCTACAGTCTTAAATTTTTCACAGTATAAGCATCTTGTTGACCCAAAGCCATAAACATTGTCAAAAAATATTTTAAAATGTTTTAAGGGTTAAAATGTTTTAGTTTTTACTGAATAAAAATTTGGCCTACCCCATCGAGTAGGTATTGTTGTTTAGAGCTTGTTGAGTAGATAAAAGCTGTTTTTTTTTTATATTTTACTAGCTGTCCCACGCGGCTTTGCTCCCGTCAACTGGCTACCTACCTACCCCACATTCATGAATGTTGCGTAACTTTAACCGCTTACGCAGCGCAAGCAACGGAAGCTCTCAAAAAGGAATCATTTTGCCCGTTTTTGCAACATTTTTCATTTATGCTCCGCTCCTATTGGTCATAGCGAGATGTTATATAGCCTATAACTAAAAGAATTTTTCAATTCCAACCAGTAGTTCCTGAGATTAGCGCGTTCAAACAAACAAACTCATTAGCTTTATAATATTAGTATAGATAACAAAGGAATGAGAAGCCCCCAAGTCAGCTTTTACAATTTTTTTTCCGAAGATTTGTTTAACTTCCCATTGACCCCCCTTCTAAATTCCCCTTACAAATTTGGTGACAATGTTTATAATTACGTATATTTTATTAACATATACTAATATATTCATAAATCAGCTCTTTTCCCTATTACCTACAACCAACTTGATTTTGCGGTTTGGTACGGAACCCTAAATGTGCGAGTCCGACACGCACTTGGCCGTTGATTAATTAGCATAACATATTAATCGACAACTCTTTGGAAACGTGTTACAGTAGAAGATAATAGAAAGATCAGATTAATTAATAAATACCCAGATGTAAATGTTATAAAACTTAAAACCTACTAACCAAGTGCGTGTTGGACTCGCGCACGAACGGTTCCGTACCATTATCGCAAAAATGGCAAAAAATCACGTTTGTTTTATGAGAGCCCCACTTAAATATTTTATTTATTCTGTTATTCATATTTGTTGTAATAGCTGTAACAGATATACATCATCTGTGAAAAATTCAACTGACTAGCTATCAAAGCTCATGAGATACTCGTAAAGCCTGGTCAGACAGACAGACCGACAGACGGACAGTGGAGTCTTAGTAATAGGTTCCCGTTTTTACCCTTTGGGTACGGCACCCTAAAAAACCAAAAGTCATTCATTCAATCTGCTGGTGGGGTCAGACAGCAGACAACCGGATGCAACTGAATATCAGTATCTTACATGGAGCTACTGCCTATCTGAACTGGGTAACATGATATACAGCTTGTTAAGACTGGTTGTCAATCTTTCAGTCAAAGATTCTCAAATGATAGCCGGCAGCACCAACGGCTTACTTACTTTACGATCCACGGAGGGTCCCGATATGAAATGGATGATCATTCATCCATGGACTAACCCGACTAAATCGACCCGTGTTGTTATTATTTAAAACTTAATACCAAAAAACTTTTTCACAAAAACTAAACCGACTTCAAAAGTAAAACACTTAAAAATGCAGAATAACTGTTGTTTCGGAAGTCGGTGTATTTGCTATCTCTTGTTTTTATCATTTTTCGATACCGAATTCCGAAATGAAAGTTATTTTGCACATTTTAATGTTTTACTTTTGGAGTCGGTTTATTTTTTATGATTTTCTTTTCATTATTCTCTTTTTAGTTTTGGAATACCATCATTAAAAAAACCGTACACAAACTAAAATTACATCATCCACCACCAAACGTAAACAAAAATGTTCATAAATTAAAAAAAAAATGTTCATAAAATTAAAACTACTGGGCCAAAATATGTTATTTTTTTAACGGGGCAAATGGCAACTATTCCGCATAAAACTAAAGAAAAATCACGTAAATCGGATCATAAATCTCAGCATAATCGGTGTACATACATAAAAAAAAAAATCGAATTGAGAACCTCCTCCTTTTTGAAATAGGTTAAAAACGTTAGGTAAACACTGTATAGGTACAGTCTTTGTATTATTGCGATAATTTAAGTCCGTTGTTCGACCCTGTCATCGTCACATCCTCAAACAAACGTCATCCCGAACAAAATAGGCATCTAATTTACCTCATGTGTTATCTGCAACCGCATGGCGTGACGTCAGATTGTTAGTAACAACTAAAAGTGCATCGTGAACGGTTAAACGCCTCGTAAATTATTAACTGTGCAGTTAGCAGTTGCTCCGTGGAGATAACACAGGTTCTGAATTAAAGTGTAAGTTGTTTGCACTTACAGTTTACTGTTGCATGGAATATTGAAGATAGTATGAAAACCGACCAAACGCTTGTCGGAAATCGCACATTTAGGGTTCCGTACAAAATCAAGTTGTATGTAATAGGAAAATTGAGGGCATTTAAAATAGTATTTTTTGAATATAAGAATTGCTGGTAAAATATACGTAATAATAAGCATTATCAAATTTCAAGTTCATAGGTCAATGGGAAGTTAACACATTCTTCGGAACAAAATTTTGTATTTATCTACTTAACGAGCTCTAAACAACGATACCCCATTCGATGGGGAAGATCAAATATCTTTTTCACGCCCCTAATCTCTATGGGAGCCTCCAATAAAAACATATTAAAATATTGTATGGCTTTGGGTTATCAAGAAGCTTATATTGTGAAAATGTAGAGCTCGAACACTTTGGTTGTAAAACCTGTGTGACAGACGAGCGACGGACAGATAGATAGACGGACAGACACGTGAGTGACAGCAAAAGGCCCTGTTTGGACCCTTCGGCTAAGGAACCCTAAAGATGAAATTTATATTGAATCATTTTTTTAATAAACCTATATAAATCTAGGTACATGCCGTTCGTTTGTAAGTTCACCATTTGATTGTTTGTTTTAATAATGTTCGTAATAGTTTTTACTGAACAAAATTGGAGAAAATGTCGGGCATGTTGGGAATTTCGGGCAAAACTGGAAATGGAGTCTATGAACTCGGGGACAGAACAAAATCTTACCGGTCAGCTAGCACTCCAAAATAGCTTTATCGACTATTTATGATAGAACAGGTCCCATTGTATATATTCTAAAGAAACCATGACTTGGATGGAATTGAGTTTCTGTAAACTTCGAAATAAAAAGTTTTTAAAAAGCAATGATACAGCTTAAAAAGAAACTTTTCATTATTTGTAACCTCTAATTTAATGTATTAATCGAACAAAAAAAGGTTAGTAGATTTCTTTCTTGATTTGTGCACCAAACTAAATAAAGCAATGAATAGGAGATTACACAATAGATTTTTCCTTCTTACGCGTTTAAATCTTCTGCACTAATGCATTTCCAGGGAACACATCTACTAGCAACAGAGGTTCCAAACATAACTAAGGATATAATGCATTGGTTTGGTTAACGACTATCGTTCTAAATTTAAATAGTGTCGCTTTACTTTTAAATTGAGCATCAGAATCAGCCAACGGACGACATGAAAGTTAAAAAAATAAACAAAAAATAAATGAGTGTTTCACGGTGCGATAATGGACCACTATTTGGGTGACCAACATTATCTTTTAGCATTCATATTGAGTTCAGAACGATCCGATTTCACAGCTTAATTTTCTATATATTTTAGAGACGAACGCGACGCCATGTTTAAATTAGTTCGTTATGTAAGTATGTATCTGAAAAATTGGGACGATTTTTCAGTTTTCAGATTTTTTATTAATATTTTATTTTAATATTCTAGCTTTCTAATCCATTTGTGAAGAACTTGCAAGCGGTGAAGTTTCTAAGGGTAACTTCACACAGGTGTTAGTCACCAAGTCTTTTACCGAAATCTGCAATAGCCAAGAAAAGTGTGGTGTGTTTTTGTACTCACATCAGAAATTATTATTATAAGCCTAAACGTGAGGATTTCTGAATGGCTTTCTGGTGACTATGGTTTCCTCTTTTGATTGTAGTTATTAGCGGTAAGTACTCCATGTACTAAAATGAATAAAATGTTTGAGTAACTGTTGTATATAAATACAACAAAATACTATCATTTAATCTGTCGACAGAATGCAGAAGTTTTTCTACTGTTCCTTCCATAGATTTTTATTTATTTTTTATTGTTTCCCATTTTTATGGTAATTTTCACTTCTCATTAAGCCACAATGAGTGATTTCTCATCGGATTCTGTTTTATTGATGGCCGTATCGAAATTATTAGCGACATTGCGACGTCTACGTGGTGTATACGCGGCGCCTAAGTTGTACTAGCGCGTACGCTTGACAAACGCCTAGATGTGCATTACCAGTGATTATTGGGAAAGCACTTATTTGTATGTCAGTCAAGTTATTTGTATGTGTCAAATGCGAATATTACACGTATACATGTTAACGCCACTGACTTACAATCAGCCACTCTAATCCACTGCCTACCTAGCCTGAACCAATTCACTGTCACCATTCGAGAGCATGTGTATCCTAAGAGTCATTGAGGCAGCCAATTGTAGGCGATTACTGTGGTAGGTTTCTAACAGAACATCTCAATGAAACCGAGGCGGGAGAGGTTTTTTTTTTTTTTTGTTTTAATAGCTTTTTCGATAGTCCACCAATGGCCGTCCGTCTTGGATTAAGTTCTGTTAGGCAGAAATATCTTCTAATCTAAATCTTTGAAACCAGCCTGAACGTGTAAACTGCGGCTCGCATGGGTTAATTCAGTTTAAACCGATGGGGATGTGAACTGCCATTTTTCACGATAGGTGGCGCATCGTCGCGATAAAATCCATACATTTTGTAACCTATCATTCAGTAAATTTTAATTTTTCGAAATATGTTTCAGTGTGCTGTACCAGGATATACCAACCCCGCTGTTGATTTATTGCCCAAAGATACAACGTTAAAAAAACTGGGCAAAGGCTATACATATTTATAGGTTATGTTACGTACCTGTCAAAGTAACTCTGACTGTGTTGCTTGGTAATCTTCGTCGATATAGTGGAGTTGTTAACGCATTGATAAAGTTCTATAGCAGGAATGTCATTTGCTGGGCCTTCAGAAGCTTCCGAAAATAAAATAAAACATCTAACCTAAAACGTAAAGAATACCAATGTCCTCAACTTTTTTGTAAATTTTTCTACCATGAATCAAATAAGAAATAATTCGTTACAACTACAAAAATAGCAAAATCTAGAACATATCACCAATGAAAAATAGTTTTATTATATAAAAGTCTGTCTCTCAATAAGATATATTTTCTTTCCAGTTAACCTTGCTCCTCATTTCTTTAGTTCGTCTTTCAATTCCTTAACCTTCCAGGGATAATACATGTTATCAATAACGATGGTAGACCGGTTTAAACACAAAAAAAACGTGATTAAACAAAGCAAAAATGATTTGACAGCAGCCATTGCGCCGCCAGCGACATCTAAGCGCAGCTTTGCGTTCACATCCCCATTACAAAGTTGTTGATAAAAATGCCAAGAAACGCATAGCCAAGATCAAGTGGACTACTTTTAGTACCTACATACGCCTTGAAATTGGTGGGTACGAATGAAAAGTACGAACCTCTCAGGCAGGCACATCCCATGATGAAGCCCATCATGGAGAGGCGCTGCGCAGGCGGCGGCGGCGGCGGCGGGGGCGGCGGCGGAGGCGGCGGCACGCGCCTGCCGCGCGACTGCGCTCGCGACACCGCGCCAGCTATTACCCACCACTCTGAACCCTCCCCGGCCCGCACATTCTCACCACATCATACCCCATTGAGGATTTTAACGATCAAAAAAAAGTGGACAAAGAATATCTTTGAAATTCTTGGGCATTGTTTCAATAACCAGGAATTTGACATTTAATTTATTGGAATCTAACTTCCAGTTAACACTGTAATTTGCCAAAAATGTCATTCAACATCCCAAATATTACAATCTACCTTCATGAACTTTATGTCTTTACAACTGCATCACTTGAAAATGCTTGGATGTAGGGAAAGAAAGTGTGCGCAATGCGGAAAGGTGAAGGTATATAAAAGGTACCGAGTCCATCATGATACTTTATGAATTATGACTCAATAGCAATTTGAAATAATGGAATGAATATTTGATGTTGTTTAGTGTTTAGTGGGACATATCGTGCAAGCGTCGCGGGGCAACGGGCAACGACGCCGGTGCAGCGGTTGCCATCGCGTGCTGCCGCCGACCCGATCGATACCGCACGCAAAGTTCGCGCCTCAGACCTAACCACCGACCATAACTAAAACATATGCCTAGCTCCACGGAAAAAATGCAATCGATACAATTGCACCAATGAAGAACGAGACGGCCAAAACCTAACGGGGCTAACTTCAAAACAGTTCATTTTTGTCTGGGAAGTCCATGTTTTATTTACGTATCGTCCAGCAGTGATAATCTGCTATTATATATTTAGTTGTTAACAAAATTATATCAAAATACCTAGCAGCAGCAATATAATACGTGTTATCTTTTAAACTATTTATGGAATCAGCTCAATGTGCCATCATGTCATTTGTTATGTTATAAATGAAAGATAAGGAATAACCTAAGCTACACTGAACATTATTACTGAAATAGCAATAGTTTTTACATTTATTTTTATGAATTACAATATACACATCAAGAACTGTCAATTTAGTAATAGTTGCGATTTGAACTAGGTAGTTAGCTTAAACGTTATTTCGCGCCGTCTCTACATTTGATTACAAACTGCGATGTCTTAATTCTTTAAACTGTATATTTCTATGTCTATCTTCAACCAAAAAGCGTTGTACTGTTTCAGATTCATCAATTAAAAACAAACGGTACACTGCACCTCCAAAAGCTTTCAAGTCATTGCGTTTCATTTGTTTGTTGCAATGATCTCGACGAAGGGTTAGAGTAAAAAAACAGAGAATGGTGGTTTTAACCGAGTGACAGGTGTACATATATGTGGGCAGGTAATCGAGTGAGGTTAGGTAGGGCAGGCAGTCGCTCGGCGGGTCCCGGTCGGCGGGCGGTTTGCGGCAGGTCGCGGCCGGCGGCGCGGGCGGGCGCGGGCGCGGGTGGGCCGACACTGAGGCGCGCGCCGCACGGCCGCTCCGCTCCCCGCGCAGCCAGGCCCGACTACCCGACTACCCAACCCCCAGTCGCCGGCTCCTCAATCTAGACTTCGACGACTGCCTCACAGAATCGCCGCTACATTATCCCACCTAAGGCTCTACTAGGCATTAGTGGCAATGGCTTTTTCTAAAATATAAGGGATTGTTCACGTGACATTTCGATAGTTCTCGGCAATCGCATACAGTTTTGCCAATAGCTTTCGTTCATAGAGTAAGTTATTTTTCTAGAGCCTCTAGACGTGCTCCAAGGATCCCAAACATACGCATTTCAATTTTAGACCACCGACCCATTTACCGCTGACAGAACAGCTAAAGATCTCGTAAATACATTATAATGAGTTATGTAACCTCTCCATCTGTAAAGTAGAGCACCCATTTGTCTATTTTTTAAATCTCAATGTCTTGTTGACTAAGATACTGTACTGTACCAATGATTTGTTTGAATAAGTCATTTACCAAAAAAAACAGATTTTTTTACACGAAGTTAATTTTTACACAACTGAAATAAAGAAAACTAGTGCGAATTTTTGCGAACTGAATTATGTACGCTTCAATAAAATTGCCGAAAATACTTTTTTCTCGCGTGTTTGAAATTGGGTTAGAATAACGGCATCAGATAGGTAATGAATTAGCCGAAGTTTTAATTAAAAGTAGTAGAAATTGAAAATAAACTGATGCTCTTACGGGTTAAAGTTATTGTTTCAAGGTGATACTGTTTATTATAATGTCGTGTACAGTGACGTCACGCTATGGCGGTGGCTCTGTGACAGCTAGACAGCTTGCGGTGGGTCAACGTTCGACGCCCGTCCTGTCAGGATGTCGTTAATTCCCGCCACGCGTCACTACCTATTCTCCAATTACATTTTATCCGATTCAATAGTTTATTTTAAAGTAAAATTATTTTAAAATATGAATAAAAGGATTTGTAGTTTGGGGTCCAATATAGTATATTCAAGTTATTATAATGTGCCCATTGATAAATATTCAAGGGTATTGTAGGTAATATTCATCGTGATCCGTTCAATTGTTTTTCAATTAGATTCAATCACTCAATAGAAACTGGTCCTTGCCCACTGCTAAGTAGGTACACACTTACACAGTATATTTTCCTCAATATTAACGTAGTACTGTCCGTGCGCCCGCTCGGAGCTGGAATATCTATATTGAACCCCATTTTGGGCAGTTTTGTTTGCAAAATATTATTTGATTTACGTATGCTATTTCAGTTATGAAGAAATTCCAGCCATTAATTTTTACGTTTAAAAATATTACTAAGCATCCAAGTCGTTTTGGAGGAGTATCCAAAAGTTGCGAAACAATATCGTGTTGTTAATTATTTTTTTAAAGTATAACTATTAGTTACACGAAAAAACCGTGTTTCAAAAATAATGTACATGAATCAAACGTCTTTTTTCAAACCTTTTAATCTAGCTGTTAATAAGGAGTATGCTTTAGAAAGTAACCGCCGTTTTACGGTACTAAGCGGTGGAAGGCCCTTAAGAACTACTGCAACTTCTAAATCATTATAATTCCACGAGCACAGTACTTCAAGTGCTATATCTTGTAACTTAGCCAGTAAACAATATTGATTACTTGCAAAAGCTTATGACTCAACTTGCAAATATAAATGTCAAAATAATAAGAGATCTATGACCAATTCCTACACGCTATTCCGTCGAGTACGAAATGCATGGAGCAAGTTTTTGTAAAAGTTCGTGTACGAAAACATAATTTGATTGATAGAAATCTGGAGCAGCTAATAATAATTACAACAGTCACGAATTAGCCAGATGTGTAATAGACGAAAATACAGACAATGTTGTTCGAATAAATACTGACCGGTGCTATGCAAAAGATAATACGAGTACCGAGTACAGTACAATCTCTCAAAATGTGTTTTATAATTCGAGCAAGCGATTTTAGAAACAACGTAATTATACTCTGGGACTCTATGTTATAAATAAGAATGCTATGCTGTTTTGGGAAGGGAGAATACTTTTTTAAATTTTATATTGTAAAGACAATAAAGCATATGGCTCCAATTTTAGGTGCAATGAAGATATAGCACCGAGAGAAATATATTTAATGGTCACAATTAGAATTTGTAGAGCTCTTCTCATTTCCGAAGGTTCCAAGCGGAGCCTTATTGCTGTCACTCACGTGTCCGTCTGTCTGTCTATCCGTCGTCTGTTAAGCAGGTTTTACAGCCAAAAGTTTGAAGACTGTACTTCAAATTTTCACAGTATAAGCATCTTGTTGACCCAAAGCCATACAATTGTCATAAAATATTTCAAAAATGATTTTAAGGGGGCTTCCATACAGATAAAGGGGGAGCTGAAAAAAAATTGACCTACCCCTTCGAGTTGTTTCGTTGTTTAGAGAAATAGCACCGAGAAGAATATAAAATTTAATGGTCACAATTAAAAATTTGTAGAGATATCCTCATTTTTAGGGTTCCGGACCCGAAGGGTCCAAACGGAGCCTTATTGCTGTCACTCACGTGTCCGTCTGTCTGTCTGTCCGTCCGTCGTCTGTCACACAGGTTTTATAGCCAAACGGTTGGAGCTACTTCAAATTTTCACAGTATAAGCTTGTTGACCCAAAGCCTTCAAATTGACAAAAAATGTTTTAAACGTTTTTTCAGAGAGGACACGAAACCAGACATGCACTTGGCCGGTTTTTTTTCGCTATTACAACCAACTTGATGTTGCGGTTTGGTACGGAACCTTAATGTGCGAAGTCCGACACGCACTTGGCCGGATTTTTATATAATTTCGAAATCATGATATCTGAGAAAAAGCCTAACAATTTAAATGAGATGCCCTTGCATGTGTTTGTGTATACTTATCTTGTCTCGTATCTCAAGTAGCATAATATTTAATAAGCTTTGCACAGCCCTGTACGTGTATAATCAGTTTTACGCAGGTGTAACTAACAAATAGACGGCGAATGCAAATTTATTTATCATCTGAATATGCAAATAAAATATTACATAACATCACGGGTATTTCCTTCGCATTGATATATTGTTTTTGTTATTTATAAATTACTAGCTTTTACCCGCGGCTTCGCTCGCAGTGAAGCCATTTTTTTTTTTTTTTTTAATAAATTTGTCCTATGTTACTTCGAATACCTCCAAGAAATATGTACAGTTTCATGATGATCGGTTCAGTAGTTTTTGCGTGAAAGCGTAACAAACAAACTTACATTCACATTTATAATATTAGTATGATTATAAAAATAAGGTTTCGTGTGACAATTATAAATAAATAAATATTATAAAAAATTAAATTATAATTTTTATTGCAATTAGTGACAAAATCACGGGCTTTGACTACTAATTTGTAATTTATGCTGAAGAAATGTAAATGTATATAATTTACCTGTCCTCCAATTATAGTAAGGAAGTGCATGCCAGTCATAAAGAGTGTTTTAGGGAAAATCCCATTACTCATGAGCACGAAAAGCTTAATTGAAACATAATAGTACCTTTCCCAACGCTTGGTAGAACCTTTGAAGGGTAAGCAATTTTTAGGGGACTGATTTCGTAGAACGATTAATAGAATTTTTTTTTTTAAACGGATCTCTTTAAATATTACTCCGTTCGATGCTGAACGATATCTATACCCATATTATAAAGAAAAAAGATTTTTTTGTTTGTTGGTGTGTTTGTTTGTTTGTACCGAATAGGCGCCGAAACTACGGGACCGATTTTAAAATTCTTTGAAAAGCTACATTATTCCTAAGTAACATAAGCTACAAATTATTTTAAAAAAAATTAGAGATCCTTATGAAAATTGCAATAATGTAACCCAAAGTAGCAAAATATTGCACATAAAATTCATTATTTGGCTTGCGCTGAGAAAACTATTGATGATACATAAAAAATATGTACTACATGATAAAAGTACTCATTATTAACTAAACAAAAGTCTGCGAGAGAATATATTATATCTCACTATCATAGTTAAGTCACAATAGCAGCTTTTGTGTTCTTAAATTTAATTAGATCGCTGGTAGAAACAAAAGTGGGTTACATTCGATTGTAGTATTCATTCTTATTCAAATAAATAGTTTTACAAATTGGTAGGTAGGGTAATAGGTGTTGTAGGTAAGTAGGATACGGTAAGTAGGGTATGTAGGGTAGGGTAGGTAGGTATATAGGTTGATCGGTAGGGCAGGTGAGTAGTTTGGTAGGTAGGTGGATAGGTAGGTAGGGTACGTAGGTAGGGTAGATAGGTAGATGATAGGTAGATAAATAGCCAGTTGACGGGAGCGAAGCCGCGGGGGTCAGCTAGTGTTATATATTATTGAAATAATGTATGCCAATAAAGCTTTTGTTTTTGTGTTTGGAGACTATGCTTGGTTCCTATTCGACGTGCATTACCCATTTGTTTTCCAAAAATCTGGAGACGGTCAGACTACCAAAAAACCCGATACGACTAGTTTAAAATCATATACTCCTCACATTCATGACTGCCACATTGAAAAGCACGACGATATACAACGTTTCGAAGTACCTACTCGTTCCTCGTTCAGCACTATTGTCGAAGCTTTCAAGAGGTTGTGTAAGACGAAACTGAAGTGGTAGTTCTTACGCTCCGTCTACAGATTTTCACATTACGAGCTTTCTTTTAAAATCGGGTGTCTGGGATATTGCTGTCTGGTACTTTTGAGGCTAACTCAGGAAAATACTTTATGAAAGAACACTTCGTTCTGTTGTTCTTGGCACTATTTATGCATTCATGCAAATATTATATTTAATGCCGAGATCAGTAAGCCTATTATCTGAGAAATTAAAAGCCCATCATCTGTGGCCCATAGTCTGTCTGACAGACTATGGGCCACAGATGATGGGCTTTTAATTTGGGCATGAAAGACTCTGTCATGTCTATCCCGTAGACAAGAAGATTTTGGCTCAGTACTATAAAGAAAATGCCTTGAGGCACTAAGAAGTACTATTGCACATGACCTACGACAATGCCCTCTGAGCCTTAAAACATGCTGCAAAAGTGACCAAAACCGATGCCATTGACGATGTGCCAGTGTCAAAGTTTTGGACCAAAAAAAACTAAATTACTGTCGTGCCAGCCATACCGAAGGAGAAGACATGACTTTTAAATACAGATAGAAGTAAAGTAAGAACTGACCTATGACATTATTGTTTTGATGGTGGTGCGCGGCAGCGGCGGCGGCGACGGCGGCGGCCATGGCGGCCTGTTGGTGCTGGTGCTGGTGCTGCAGCTGCGACGCGAGCTGAGCCTGCAGCGCGGCATGCATGCCCACCAGCCGGTCTTGTGCCGCCTGCGCCGCGCTCACGTCGCCCCGCGCCTCCTCGCCGGAAGGTGGAGACACTGGTTCATCTGGAAGGAAGAATATTGTTAGTTTCGTTATAGATGCATCTTGGTCGAACTCTATGCTGTTTCATTTCTTGTTTTCTTTATTGTAAACAATAACATAGAAACAAATACAATAGGTCAGCTTATGCACAAAGGTGATTTTAATCCTTAATTAGGTTCTTTAACAGCAAACCTCAGAGGCAGTGCCAGAGATATTTTCAAATGAGGACTATGCAAGAGAAAGAAAATGCTAACTTTTTTTTTCTATATTATTATATTTTATAATACAAATCAACCAGTTTGACTTTGTCTACAAAAAGATTACCCTATGGAGCAGGACCAGCATGTTTTCAAGCATTCTTATCTTGAACATAATCATCTAATTTGTAATATGCTTGTTTACAAAGTGTACTTTTAACTATTGATTAAAATTTTCTTTCATTTAGTTTTAATATCTCACAAGGTATTTCGTTATAAAATTTAACACAGTACCCCATGAAAGATGTGTGTACTGTAGCTAATCTATAAGATAGTTGATCAAACTTATCTTTATTTATAGTATTACAATTGTGTCTATCACTAACTTTACTAAAGAGATTTATATTTTTCCTTACATTTACTTCATTTTAATAAATGAATTGGCAAGAAACTGTCATAATATTAATCTTTTTAAATTTCATTGCCGCGTTGTATGATAATACTTATCCTCTGAACAAACTTAAAGCCAGATTAATTATTAAATCATTCTTCTTCATGTTCTTTATTAAAAATCTTTTAGTTTACTTCCAGCTTAGCTTCCAGCACTTATAATTATCCACTAGCCCAAAAGGTAAGAGAGAAAAAGCACCTTCGGGCTCGCTTGTTCAATCGTAGACTTGATCCATCGCTGCCTATATCATCGCCAAATCGAGGTTAAGAAATCGCTCATAACGAAACAATTAAAAATAGAGAACCATTCAAAAAAATATATGGATCATATATCCCCCAAAGCAGTCACCCCTGACCCTGAACATGTATGTTTAAAAGATGTTGAAAAAGTTTGAAAGTATCACAGTGTAGTTCCTCTGAAGTAATTGGATTAGTATTGTTGTCCACTTGTGATCATGCATGAGACCAAAATTGGGCTCTCCTTACAAACGGATGTGAACCAACCGGTAACACGGTGGATTACATGCTTGTTGTGAAGCCAGTAGGTACGGGTTTGATGTTCAACAGAACTTAGTGAAACAAAACGACATTTCCAACATAGGAAATCGATCGATAACCGATAACGATAAGCATTGTAATTTAATATTAGTATCGTTCAAATCGGTACGGAAGTTCAGTACGAAATATTCTTTGGTAAGAAAAGGAGAGAAAGAATGAAGTCATGAGAGCTGGTTCGAGACAGCGCGGGTAAGAAATGTCTGGACTAGAGGGTGGCCTATACCCAGCAGCGTATCAACGGATACATAAAAAAAAAAATAACTGAAATGAGAAAAACAAGTACTAGATATAATTTATACATTAAATATTATGAGGTGCTGCCAGTGGTGACAAACGAAGTTTTGATCGGCTTTTCTATAATTTTTGTTTTCCCGCCTGCAGCATCTCATAATTTTTAGTGCCTCAGTTTTTCTCTTTTCAGTTTATACATTTTTAGCAGTTGGGTTTTTTGTTTTTATAATAATTTGTTTTATTTCGGACGTTTTAGTTTTAGTAATGAACGAGTTCTCCGAATAAGTTATGTGGTAAATGATTATTAATTTTGCTATCAAAGTTACACTTATCTTGAATTTGTGCAAAAGTAGGAATATAAAAGTGTTACAATATATATATTTTTGGAATGGCCTATTTAGTAACTTTCATTTGATTCCCATATTGTTAGAATAAAAAATAAAAAATTGTAACAGCCCTCTTTTTTTAGAGGGGGCGCTATTTAAAAAAAATATGTAGCCTATGTCACTCCCACAATTGAGACGAATCCAACGACACGTCATATTCGCAAGCCGTTTGGGTTGTAGAGCGTGCTATAGAAATGGACATACAAATACATACATACGCTCGGAAAACATCCTCACATCCTCCCGCAGTCGGGTAAAAAGTAGTAAAGGAAATGGAATGAAATGCACGTCATTCGATAAGAACAAATTCCTTTCCACCAGGTTAAGGGTCTTATTTCGTTAATGTTCTTCCAAATAAAAGGTTTTCGCCAAAAACCTTCCTTGGCCTTATATGCAGCTAATTCTGGCAAACCTGCCAATTCGTAAATAAAAGCCATTGCTTCCAGTTCTTCGTCTTGATTTAACTCTATACCTAAGACTCAATCTTTGGGTCAAGCAGATAAGCGGATAAATGTAAAGGCTTTAGGCAGTCTTTTATGCTTTTTGCCACTGCTGAGAGAATTTGATTCCAGGTTTCATTTTCAAGAATCGTAATACTAGGTAAAATTAAGTTCATTATTGGATTTCATATCCTAGAAGATCATAAACGCTGTATCAGAACTAATTTATAATAACGTACTATTTTGAAAAGCCCAAATAACAATACTAGAAATTAAATTTTAAATAAAAAGCTGTAAACAAGAACAAATCATGTTGTGCAGTCCGAAGATACATATTCGCGAACTGGCTGACCCCTCATCCTCCGACTGCACAGCATCATTTTTTCTTGTTTACAGCTTTTTAGATCGCTTCTTAAGAAGTCGGGTTTTTGATTTTTAAATTGACTTTTTTTTTATTTACAACTTTTAGGTTATCTATTGTTTTCGAATTACTTTTAAACATAAGTTGTATAAATTTTTGTAATCACCTCTTAAAACCCTAAATGTTGATACCCCACTCGAAGAGATTTTTTATTTTTTTTATATTTTTATATAAATCCGTCTAGCGGTTTGATAGATATCAGGTAATAAAGAATATTACATACATACAAACAAACAAGATGCGCACGAAAAACATAACCCTTTCCTTGGAGTCGGGTAAAATAAACGCAATTTATAAATCCATCATTTTAAGAAAATATCCGATATAATGGCGAAAACGAGTTATTATCTTCCGGAGATTTATCCTCCGCCCATCACTACTTGCATTACATTAATTACGTGATAATAATTAGGTGTCTCGTTACTTAAACAATATCTAAAGTTCATTTTCGAGGAGTCCGTTTTTTGTTGTTGTTTGAACGGTACCAGCCTCGGGTGTTACACTAATTAAACATAATTATTATCTACTGTTACTTTATGCAACAGCTGCTTCAAATTATTGTTATGAATCACACGAGTCAAGTGTCTTTTGATAACAATAATATTGCTAACAAATTTATGCCCGTGTTTTCACACTTGTCTTAGAACAACTAATTTGTGTTTTGCAGATATAAGTATACTATTACTAATTTCTCCAGTTAGACTCCAGGCAGTACTGGCCGTGCGCCCGCTCGATGCCTAATTATCAATATTGAACCTCCTTTTGAACAGTTTTGTTTGCAAAATATTATTTGATTTACATATGCTATGTCAGTTATGAAGAAATTCCAGCCAACATTTTTTCTGTGTAAAAATATTTTTAAACATCCAACTCGTTTTCGAGGAGTATCCAAAAGTTGCCAAAAATATCGTGTTGCTGATTATTTTTTTAAAGCAAAACTATTTGTTTTACGAAAAAACCATGTGCAAAAAATAATGTACATGAAACAATAATAAATATATTTTTTCAAACTTTTTAACCTAGCCGTTACTAAGGAGTATGCTTTAGAAAGTAACCGTTTTACGGCACGAAAGCGGGTGTATGCCCTTAAAAGCTTACCCTCGTTCTAATCAACACGGGATAAAGTTAAACCAGGAATAACCATACATTTTCAAAGGTTTAAACTTGGTATAACTTTATTCTGTGTTTTTTAGTAAGAGGATTAGACGTCAAGAAGTAATATTAAACAGTTAAATTCAATCAACAAACAAAATATTGTTTAAGCCTTTTGTTGCTATAAATAAGTAATGCTCTAAACTTACATAATATTTTGATAATCAGTTTAATATCTTTAAGTACTTCGACAATCAAAAGTCTGTGACTCAACATAAATTATCATTATAAATAAATGTTTTGTTTTCCGTAAGCCAGTGGGTTTTCTTAAAACAATAATTACATTAAGGAAAACGATTTCTGAGGAATTTAAGAGACGAACATTATCCTGTGTTACTGCCATTAAAGAACAATATAGATTTTGATAAACATCGTTAGTATCTACTTATGCTGTGCTGATAAAGATAGTATTTATCTATTTCCTAAACATGTGTATAAAGTACTATTTTCGGTACAGGCACACTCGAGCTGTTTCTTAAAACATGTGTTCTGAAGAAGAAATAAAATAAACATGTTTCAATAACATGTTTTACTGTGATTTCAAACTTTAGTATTAACCAACATTAATAAAATAAAATCATCAGTCTTCCTTAACCCCACGCCGAACTATGCCACGGTATGCAGATATTATTATGGTTGAACAGTATTTTTATACGTAGCAATCTGATCTGGACATCCTTCAAGCTCTTTAAAGGCTGCTGCTAGAATTACTGAATTTGGACACACCAGAAAATCCATATTCATGGTAATCAACTTTAGTTTGTTGGTTCTCTATCACGATAAAACGGCTGAACAGATTTGAATTAAATTAAGCACATAGATAACACTATCATAATTTCATCATTTCAGCCGAAAGACGTCCACTGCTGGAAATAAGCCTCCCACAGGCGTCGCCACATTGACCGATCCCGTGCGTCTCGCATCCCGCAACCTTAACCAGGTCATCGGTCCACCTAGTGGAAGGCCTTGCAAAGTTTCGTCTTCCGATAACACTATGAACTGGATAAAATATGTATACGATACTTTTTATCCGGGTATACTTAGTAGTTTCCATAGAATACGGACCAATCAAACTAAGAACGATAGGTAGGTTTTAACCGAATTTACGAAGGTCTTATATTTCCGTCTGTATAATTTCTTTTATTATTATGTAAATACTAGCTGTCCCACGCGGCTTCTCCCGTCAAGTGGCTACCTACTTACCCTACCCTACCTACCCTACATACATGAATTTTGTGTAACTTTAACCACTTCACAGCGCACGCAACGAAAGCTCTCAAAAAGGAATAATATTGCCCGTTTTTGGAACATTTTTCATTTATGCTCCGCTCCTATTGGCCGTAGCGTAATGCTGTATAGCCTATAACCTTCCTCGAAAAATGGACTATCCAACACAAAAAGAATTTTTCAATTCCAACCAGTAGTTCCTGAGATTAGGGCGTACAAACAAACAAACTCTTTAGCTTTATAATATTATAGTATAGATTCAAAACTCACCGACTTCGGGCACAGGAGTGACAGGGCTTTCCGGTAGGAGGATACCTTTCTGCACCAACTCATCTCTATTCGCTCGGACGGATATTTTCCTCTCTAAGGCTGCAAATTAAAAATAAAAAAATGTTTATTTGAATTGCGAAGGGCATTTCGATACATATTATTGGAGATCACTTTTTAAAAAAGGAATTGCGTGTATTACAAAAAAATAGAAAAATAAAATTGTATTATACATTTCTTAGTACACTCGTTATTATAACGTGATTGAATTAATTTATTCAAAGTAATATTTTTACTCTACATCAGCCGACCGAGTGGAGTAGACCGATATAACTTTTTCGTAAAATGTATTAAATGACAGTATTTATTTCGTGTATAAGGGTTATCAGGATTTTAGGCATTCTGAAACCCTATTCTATATTCATTCGATTTGTTGTCAAAACTACTCAGACAACTGGTTCGACAAATCACTAAAGTTAATTTATCAAACTTTCAGAATCCGAGCCTTTTTATTTAATGGCGGGTAGGTACTTTGTTTTTACCATGATTGATAAGTAGAGTATGTCATGCTCATAATTTAAGATGTTATCTCAGTTATTAATTATTTTATCATCTTAAAAGACCGTAGAGGAGATTGTATAGTGTTGACTGATAAAACGAAACTATTTAGATTCCTCGGCATGTCTGAATCATGTCCGGTTCCGGTTAACAAGATGACCGTTTATCACCTCGCGCGTTACGATAACAGATAGTTAATATGTAGGTACTCACTTCTAGAAGCAGCTTCGAACTTTTCTGATTTCTTTTTCCGTTTCCACTTCCATGGCTTGAAAAGTCTACCGAAAGCTGAGAATTTGGACTTGGTCCGCTCAGCCGGAGGCGTGCGCGCGCCCGACCCCAAGCTGTTCGTGCGTACCGCAGAACCATTTTGTTTCTTTGCTGCAACAAAACAATTTAAATGTCAATCAAACTGGAAACTTGTCTCATCTTACAAGCCTTACTTCAGTTCGTGTATATTTTTCGCCAAGCGGACAAAAGGACCATTCTCAATAAGGATAGCATTGTCACGTAGTGGGTTAAAAATAACTTATTTGAATGATTATGTCATTGAACTTTATGCGTATACTAAAATGTAACAGGACCTAAGTTTTCTGTTTTTTAGCCTTTTTGTGTCAGTTTCTTAAAAGTAAATAAGAATCATAAGATATCGGTCTAGTATTGTCTCACTGATGGGAAAGTCTTTTTCCATACAATGAAAAAAAAAACGATTATTGGTCACCACTTTGAACACATCTGCCTGATGTATACTTTTTGCTTCAATACATTCGCATGGAGGTCAAAAAACCAAAGCTTAGTGAAACGATACTTTGAGAGACAGCGTTGATACTGATACAATATACGTAGGTACTAGCAAGATGAGTACAAATAGTACCCACACATTCATGATACATCCACACAATCAATGGCCCCATTATGTCGAGAGACTATTGTTATGAACTCTCCGCGCCTATCTCAACACAATACCAAGGAGAACTTAGTATACCTATAAAAGAGAAATTTTCCCGTCGCCTGCCAAGACCACAAATCTATACATTTAGTACCATTGTATTCCAGTTGCATTTATCAATTCATATGGAATTGATTAATGTTACAACTCACAATGAAGAAGAAAAAAATAATACAAACGATGGAGTATCGACAGTTTCGTGAGGTTTTACACTTAATTCTATCTTCGAGAATAATCAAGAAACAGGATAGGATGATCACGAGAAAGGTAGGACTTACAAGGTATGCATAACAAACTATAGGAACAAGTCATTGATATGCTGCTGGCGTCTTTAGTGCCGAGTCGAAATAACTTCAACTTCAATTTTCCAAGAAATACAGTACAAAATCTTGTACAGAATAATATGATCACTTGGGGAAGTATAATCTTGCAACAATTTAAACGAAACTTTGTGTGTAATGAAAGTTCATACATACAAACTAAGTACCTTAATAGTTTACAATGCAAGACTATCTCGAACACTACATTCTCCACATAACTTATTAACTGAAAAACTTATTTATAAAAATCACTGAGGAGTTTAGCAAGTGACTAGCTTCTGCCCGCGGCTTTGGCCGCGTAAATCTATACATCTATACTCTATACATATAAATAAAATTGGAGTGTCTGTTTGTAATATTGAAATAACCGTCATTACTTTATGTATATGAATATATATACGGTACATACACCAAAATAACATTTTTACAATTTTTGTCTGTCTGTCTATCTGTTTGTTCCGGCTAATCTCTGAAATGGCTGAATCTGAATGGTAATAAGGAGTAACTTAGGCTATGTTTATTTTAGAAAAATTCTTGTATTTCAGAAATTTGTTAGGCGGAACGAAGTACGCCGGGTCATCTAGTAGTGAATACAAACTATCCCATTTCCTTCACAGGGTCTCAAACTATCTCCATGCCAAAATTTATTAAAATCCGTTTAGTAGATCCAGAGACAACCCTACAACCTCACAAAATTTACCTCTTTATAATATTAAGTATAGATTATTACATTTTCTATAGACAATTTGAATTAAACATCTGGTAATCTGTCGCTTAACAGCTGACATTTTTATTATAAAGGATATTCATATTTTTACACAACAGAGAGTGAAATAGAAGTATTGCGTTGTTGGTGACCTTTCTTCAACTTATAAAGTTGACCGTTCTTTCAGGCGCAGTGCGTTCTCCATTTATATGGCTTCGAAATGTTATGCAACATGCACCTTATATTATGTAAGCGCTTCTAGTAATCCCGTACCTAACGGAATATACTTGGAGATTTATTAGATACTAGCTTTTCCCCGCGGCTTCGCACCCGTGGCGCATCGCACCGGACCCGTCTTCGGTATAAAAAACCGGCGAAAAAGTGCGAGTCGGACTCGCGCACGATGGGTTCCGTATCATTATCGCAAAAAACGGCAAAAAAGTTGTTGTATGGGAGCCCCACTTACATATTTATTTTATTCTGTTTTCAGTATTTGTTGTTACAGCGGCAACAGAAATACATCATTTGTGAAAATTTCAACTGTCTAGCTATCACGGTTCGTGAGATATAGCCTGGTGACAGACAGACAGACAGACAGACGGATAGTGGATTCTTAGTAAAAGGGTCCCGGTTTCCCTTTGGGTAAGGAACCCTAAAAATTGCCTATAATACTCTGGATTAGGTAGATATATAGATTGGATCTGGTAGATTTCTACTGGCGAAACAATTATAATATTAGTGTAGACTAGTATCTTTTACGTTAGTTAGGACAAAGAGCCATAATTGAGCTGATGGCGGTTTATATTGAACATGCTAGACCCTGGCTATAACTCTGCAGAACTCATAATTGGTATCCCCAAAAAGTTTTGTACATACTGGTTTGCATATACATCTGCCACTTTCGTGGTACTTGAACAGATTGCTTACTCTGTACATTTTATCACAAATCCAATTAGAAAAATGGTTAAACCTATTAGAAGTAGATTGCGGCAGTTATTATATTACATGTTATATAAATTCCAAGATGCGAAGGAACAGCTCGACGTCGTTCTTAGCTAAAATGATAAAAAAAAATTGTAAAAGAGATGTGTAACTTCATTTTTGGTGTATATATATTCTATTCTATGTTTACAAGATATCGCAACGTCGAGCTAATAATTTTGATATTTTTCCTTTTGATTTTTCCATAATAGATTATTTAACTAAGAAAATTATTTCGAATACAGCAACAAACTTCATCTTTTTGCAGTAATCACACACTGAGAAAACGGTCACTCACATTACCGTGCTCAGTGACAAAACTGTATCAAATCCACAGTGCATCGTACCCAAGTGACTATTCTTTACCAGGAATAAATCAGAATATAAACAAAATAAACCTATCAAAAACATCAAAAAAACAACTATCTAAATCAATTTTCGTGGTACAAACGGTGTTAACTACACCAAATTTTCGGTTACCAACATTTTTGAATAATGCTTAGTTATAATAGGCAAACTCTAAGCATGATTGTTTACCCTAACAAAACAAACATGATTATATTTCCACCATTAGATATTTTCAAATAAAGTTGCGTGTATGAATAAAATAACAACATCTAAAAAGGACGCTAGTATGACGGAACAATCTAAAAATATTTGTCGAAGAATTCGGCCCCAGATAAGCGACAATTCATTTTTCGACGCGACCATTACCTTATCAAGAAAGAAAACAAATTATCTGCGTACTTGGCATTTACAGTAGGGACTGTCGCTCATTTATTTTATGTAGGTAAATGTAAATTATGTATGTATTAAATATCCAGAGCCTAATTGCCTTGCTGAAGAAAAATATAAGTTTTTTTTTATTGTTTCCTTCCTAAAACTCTTTTATTTTAAATAACTTTTTTTGTAGGATTCCGCGCTATAATAAATCATTCGTTAATCAAATTACAAGAGGAAAATATCGATTAATAAATTAGATAACTGTCTGCTGGAAGGTCTGAATTAATTGAGAATAATAAATAACACACATACATTTATAAATAACAGATTAACTTGTAAAAGTTATTCATATTACAGAAATTGTTTATTTTCATAAGATCATTATTGGAATAATTTACACATGAATCATCTTGTAGTTTGCTAGATACAAATACCGCGCAAACCACTATTAGAAGTTTATTTTAAATCCGCATCATATCGCATATTTTATAATAGAAGTAATCTATTTATTCAAGGTATTTTTATGTTCCTTATCAACAATATTATTGTTTGTATTAAAACACTAGCTGACCCCTGCGGCTTCGCTCACGTCATCTGGCTACTTACTTACCACCTATCTACCTACCTTACCTACATTACCAACTCTACCCACCCTACCCTACCCTACCCTACCTACCTACCTAATAATTTGTTAAACTATTTATTTGAATAAGAATTATACTACAATACGAATGTAACCAATTTATATTTCTACCGGCAATCTAGTTAAAATTTAGAACATAAAAGTTGCTATTGTGACTTAACTATGATAGTTAGATATATTCTCTCGCAGACTTTTTTGTAGGTAATAATGAGTACTTTAATCATGTAGTACATATTTTGTATGTACAATTTTGTGTATCAATAGTTTACTCAGCGTACACCAAAGAATGATTTTTATAGGCAACATTTTGCTACTTTGGGTTACATTATTGCAATATTCATACAGATCTCCATTTTTTTTGAAAATTAATTATAGCCTATTACACTCAGGAATAATGTAGCTTTCTACTGGTGAACGAATATTCAAAATCGGTTCAGTAGATCCAGAGATACCCCCTACAACGTCACAAACTCACAAAATCACAAACATTACCTCTTTATAATATTAGTATAGATAGTATAGATAATACTTCATTTCACGCCAATTTTGGTATTAATGTATTTAAATAATGACATCGCGAGTGTCGTTTATGTATTCTAAGCTAAAATTGGCAAAACGGTTAGGAACACTTTCTGTTTGACATAATTATGCAGGCGACTTTCTCTGAAAGTGTTTGACAAAATATATATAACATTTCGCGAAGTGATATACCCACACAATGTAAAGAGAAATATTTTGATTGTACAGATTCAAACTTTACCAGGAGACAGACACTTTCATAAAATTACATCGTTGGTGTGTCAAATGAAAGCACGTTGAATCACAAAACTCATAATCAAGGTAGTATTTAAATTTAAAAATGGAAGGATGCTAAACCTCTAACAAATGCTTTGTTTTCAATTATCCAAAAACCTCACCTAGGGAGAGAAGTTAAAATCAGGACAGCAGAAGCCAAACTTCTCTGTATTTTTGATATTGGTAATTTTATCGCGCCAATATATATATAAACTTCAACAAATGAATAACCCTTTGGCTATTCAAACAGTTATTTGGCAGACAAGTGTGTATCTAAAAAAAATCTAATCAAAACTAACACAACAAACGTGATCAATCGAAAAAGGCAAATGTAGGGGTTATGGGTGTGATGGCAGTAACGTTTAATTTGCCAAATATGAGTCACCGGTTCGTGACGAAGTGACTCGCCCACAACAATTGCCGGAGCCCACCAACGCACCTTGCGTCCTCACTTCTCTCACCTTGTTACAAGATTTGAGGTCCTTACCTTCTACGACCTCGACTTTATTCATGATAGATTTATAGATACTGTGACAGGTTCTGACAATGATATCGAAATAGTAAGTAACTACCAGTAATCTTAAGAATACATCACGCAGTCTTTTATACTGAACGTGAATAAACGCGGAACTTGATGTAAAGCATGAAAGAAAAACTGTTTATGCAGCGAAATATTAATAATAGAGTCGTTAGGTGAAATGTAAGTACTTAATGAAAACCTTAGTAATGTTTGAGGACTGTAAAACATACAATCAAGCTAAGACTACATTACAATCTAGTGCTAACGGAAGTCAGTACTAAAACATGTTTGATATTTGAAGAATGATTTAGATGATGATTGCAAGATAAGTACAGAAAAATTCCATCATGAAATATATTTTATTGCGGCTGTGTATAATTTTCCATTTGCGATAGTAACGACTAAGGGACATGTAAAAATAACTGTTTTATCGTCCCAAATAAAAACAGAAACGGATTCTCTGTACTCTCTGGACCACGACTGGACTACTTTTATTGTCATTTGGTACTCACTATTAATTAAAAATTTGACAGCAGTAACATATTGGTCCTTCGATCCGTACGGGGCCCATATAAACTTTATATTTTAAGGGGTTTTAACTTTTGCATTAACAAGTTCAAAAGTAAACTTATTATAGATAACTACGTAAACTTCCATAAGCAACATTTGGACCCTTTTATTTCTTAAATCGTCATCACGATACAAATGAAACCCTTCAGAGTATCGCCAGTACAAATCAGTTAACTGACTAAGTACTCAATTATACCACTTAAGTTTATATTAAAGTTATGGTCGTACTCGTGGAACAATAAGGGAGTGTTCAAACATCATTCAATTACACTTGCAATGATTCAACAGCACCTTTGCGTAACGAATAGGTGTCATAGTTAATATGCATCTCGAGTGTCACCTGCGGTAACAAAGGGACATTAGTTAATACTTGTAGTCTGCATGCGAATATATCGATAGCTAATGCAGTACTATTTATATCAATTCTACATTATCTGGTACTGTTAGCAAATGTATGTGTGAAAGTGTATGTGAGATACTCACTGACCTTTAGATTAGAAATGTCACTGACAAAATAAAACAATATCCTCTGAGGAATGCAAATAATTCAACATGAAGCCGTACCCGCTTCGTCCCGATAATTGGGTTTAAAATATTGCTACTGTTTGTTCATCAGTAAATGAATGTCAACGTTGACTTCAATTAGTGCGGGCCAATCAGCGGGCACGTAGGACGAGCTGTGCTCAGAAGCAATGGCATTTACTATTTATGTAATCGTGTTTAAAAATTCTATTGCTGTTTTTGGACAAGAAAACTATTATCGAGCATTTGAATTATATAAAAATATAATAATAAAATTATTTTTCGATGTAATATTTTCATAACGACGATGGAAATTAACCTACATAATATATTTTATATCTCATTCTAACGAGATTACTAATCCTCCTTGCTGTGAAGTTAAGTATTGTTGTGTAATACTTTTTGTCCTTAGTCACACATTAAATTCACAAAAGCAACGAGTAATATTTTGCATTTCTAAAATAAGTTTAAGTCTGGTTTGGCAATAAACTGAGCCTATATTGGCAAATGGATACAGCGAGAGTTACAATGTGACCTCATCGAGCTGTGAATAATACAAGAGATAATCGCTAATATCCATAATGTATTGTACCCATACATTGTTACAAACATGGTCATACACAAACAGTATAGCGGTAACAACCACAAAACTGTTATGGAATTGGTGAACAGAACAGGTAGTGCACAAAAAACTGTGTAACTTAAATAATATCGAAGTAGGGTCCCATAAGGTTATAATGAGATTTCGGGGGTGTCTACCTGCTAAGTTCGATGGTCATGGGCATGAAATGTTGCGATGAAGTTATTGCTTTTGGTAGCTAGGGAGTTTTTATGCTTTTACTACGACAATAGAAACTTTTAAATCATACAATCGTTTCTTCTATACAGCGCCTTGAATTGTTTGATAAGATTGTTCATCAGCAGATTATATGGAATATGGAAATTGCCTATCATTCCTGTATCTATTACTTTCCATATAATACGATTGTCCGAACACATTTTTTTTCGTAGAGTTGCTAGTATCTGGAAGGACTAATAAAGAACTTAGTCCCCGCCTATGTTATATCAACAACGAATCAGAGACAACATGACACAAGGAAAGGAGAAAGAAAACGAGCTTTTTATCCTGTCCATCTGGTGTATTATGGCGCAATGAGCGAACAATACATCTACATAAACTGTCACCTAACTTATGAGTGATTGATATAAATCAGCCTTTCAACGCTATTAGAGGCAGTACTGAATCAAACCAGTACTAAAAGATCTAAGAAATATATGAGTTAGCATTTCACTTTCAATAACCATACCATGAGATATAAGCTACGAGAAAACGTGAGTAAAATCAGTCTCCCATCAAGTTGAGTCTTTTGTGTTCAAAGTGTATAAAACCAAGTATCTACAAAGAATCAAGTTGTTTAAAATGGCATAAATTACCATTTTCACATAGCAATCGCATAATAATTGCGTAGTTTATACGTCTCTACAGTCTACACTCTACTTTGCTAAAGAATACAATTGAATTAATTTTTCATAAGCTGATAGCAATTTTATATCGGTTCGCGTATGAGCTGTAGGTCGTTTTACAGGATCTTTTTGGAGATATCTTTTTCTGGTCTTTTGGTATTGGTCGTCGTCGTTGGTTTATGATTTTCATTTTCACTCTTTCATGGTTTCAGGTTTCACTACTAGCTAAGTTGCAAAAAGAATCTCATCAACGTGCAAGTTTGGTTACATACGAGTACAATACGGCTGACTGAACCAAAGTAAGTGAAATTTTTGTGGGACCAATCCACGGGCTGCTAATTAAAAAAGAATCTCGTAAATTAGACTAGAAATGTCGGAGAAATCGATGCAAAGGAAAAAACCAAATCTATTGCAGAACCGCTTCTCCTTTTTTACCGTCACTTTAAAACTGAATTGAAACGGAAAGTGTCTAACAATTTACAATGATTTATAAGCAACAAATAAGATCAATACAATTTAACCTTAAGACTGGCCTTAATACTGGCTTAGCGGCAAGTTAAACTTAAGGTTAGTTCCGAGATTTTTACCTTCTGTCATTATGGCAGATTCCAACTGAATCAGTAAAGTTGTAATCCAGATGCTTGGGCCAAAAAAGATAAAATAAGGCCACTATCACTAACGTGAGCAGAAAAAATACGGTGTTGGCAATATCTCTGGTAATGACAATGTCTCTGGCATTTCAGATAATTTTGAATTTATTTAATAATTATAATATAGTTAATGATATTATTTCAGGTGAGACATTTTTTATTACTCTTCCAGCTGTCATTTGAAGATCTTTGACAATCGTTACGGGATGTCAGAAGCCTGAAATCTGACACCAGTCTGGCTAAGGGGTATCATGTCACCCAGATACTGGGTTGTGGAGGTCAGATAGGCAGTCGCTCGATGTAAAATATTGGTACTCATCTGAATCCGGTTAGACTGGAAGCCGAGCTATAGTTGGGAAAAGGCTAGGCACATGGATTGATGGACGATTTGGCCAAACTGATAGGGATACGTTATGGCCTTTAGGGAGAAAGACATTTAATTATTTCTACTTCATTATATTCTAATTAAAAATTGTGCCAAATATAGGTAGTGGAAGACACGCAAGTGCTAATGAAAAATAGGCAGACATTATGGGATGTCGTGACTCGTGACTAACCCAAACCACTCCTGCAGGTAGCGTGATGCCAATAATAATATCATTCATTGTGCCGAGTTACAACACCTTGCTATAGCATTATCCTGATTTTAGTCAACGTCTAAGGCTGAATATATTATTGTGTTATTCAGAGTCTTCGAGCGATCATTGTGTTTACAATGAATCATTTATTTTTTGGACATTCCCAAAAACTAACTGTAAGATCTGTGATCTACAGATTATGATACAATGGAACTGTTGATGTCCATCATCCTAAGTATGTATTTAGGATGATAGGTATCTTTGACCCCTTGTCAGTTCTGAAACTTCATGGAATGTAATGGGATAGTCCCGGTAATTTATTAGCTATGTCGTGACATACACATAGTCAGAAATTGCGTTGTAGATACGAGTACATTCCATTAGTGCCTTACAACCAAAATGTAAAATCTAAAACACATTGTCAACACAACAGAATGCATGAATAGAAAGAGAGATCAGTTTTTTGTTGGAACTATATGTTACAATAAAAGTGTGTAAGAGTACAATGCTGAGTTATGCACGTAGTTTTAATTTCGCAAAGCTATTGTTAGGAATGTGCCTGGGCGTAAAGAGACAAAAGGGAAGGGGAACTAACCGGCGACTGCTGCCACCTCCTTTGCCCCAACATGTAAGAAATCAGTAAGAGATAAAGAACTCGCAATCAGTTGCCTGCGCTCCTGAAAATCGAGTTGGTCGAGGCTGTTGGTCCTAGTCCCGCGCACCGCCTGGACGGGCGCGCTCAGCGACATGTCAACTACGCGTCGCCATGTCGCACAGGCGGCATCTTCACTATTGTAATAACACCAATTACACTGTCAATGAACACTAAACTAAGGCACACAAGATGTGAAACCGACGCGAACAACGCCGATCACGACGTTTTCATTGCGAAATGCCTGCGCCGCTAGAGACGCTCAACGGCAAACTGGCGTGCGAGCGGCCGGTAGCGCGGGGCAGAGTGGGGGCCCGCTGCCGGCTCTGTCCCTCCTGCATGTTGCAATGCACTCAGCTCGCCTCTCGGCTAGTCGCGCTGAGACGACGAGCTAGTCTCTGCCGCATGCCTGCCGCGCGCCGTCACGTCAACACACAACCGGCCCACAACGAGCTACGGCACGTCGGTCGCGCCGCATCGTGCCGGAGGCGCGCGGCGTCAGGCCCACCGGAATTATGAACGTTTTGCTCTATTTATATTGTAACATTTGTACGCAGATACTGACAACTTGGATTTATATGATACCTTTGTTTGGTACTCGAGTTTTACAAGCCTATTCATTTAGTTTTACACGGAGATAATAATATGAACAATCAAGCTACGAGTTATAAATGGTAGAGTCGTTATAAGTTCAAGGTTGACTTCATAATTTTGCTGGTAAATTGATGAGATTCATAATGTGAGGAGTCAATGACGTTAGGTTTCCTTTTTGGTGGTGATGTAAAAGGTTCGAATGTCTGGATAAAGTTTTGGTATTTATTGCTTTTGCATGGTAAAATAAGATTTAGGGACATATCAAGGCATTACAGGGCAAAGAGCAGTGGTGGCCCAGTGGTTTACGTGTCGTAGGTCGTAGGCTGGCACATTACTTTGTGTCAATTATTTCATCATCACTGCTCTCAAAACGGTGAAGGAAAACATCGTGAGGAAACCGGTATGACCTAGAAGCAAAAAATCGAAGACATGTGACACCAATCTACCATTCCGCACTGGGCCCGCGCGGTGGATTACGGCCCATTTCCACTCACAGAGAGGAGGCCTGTGTCCCAGCAGTGGGAAAGTTAAAAAGCTGATGATGATGATCAAGGCATTATCACCTATCATGGCACTATGGCAACAGTTGAAAGAGTTTGTGGTATTAACGCAGAAAACTGTTAGATATAGTCCTCGCCAATCTTCTTGGCCGCCCTGAAGTTGGCTACAATGGCTGTGCAGTAGTAAATCTCATACAAAAACAATTTAGTTAGCTTTCCGATGCGCAAAGCGACTTCAGGGTGGCCCAGAAGTTTGGCTAGGAGTATAATAGCTCCTCTTTGAAGGTATTCAGTTCCGCGAAAAAATGTTGTTCACGGAAGGTGCAAGGAATTAGGAAGCTTTAATAATCTTCTTAATTTTAAACTTTATTAAGCTAATGCGTATGGACGAAGACATCCTACCTAAATACGAAATCGCAAGAGCAAGCGAAGTCCCGAATGATGAACACTAGACGACTAAAACAGCGTTTATGTCAACCGAGGATAGTAAAAAAAGAAATACAAAATTTTCCAAGTATGTTATGGTCAAATCTAACCATAGGATATAGAGAGAATTTGCTAAGGGATCTCGAGCTAAAATTTGATGAAAACTATGCAGTTTTTATCAAATTTTATTTTTGTCCATACCAAATTACCAGAATAATCTACTTAAACAGAAATTAAAGTTGTGTGGATGACAGCAATAACATTTGTATGGAAGCATACATCTGTATGAAAGATGAAGAAATGCTGCGGCAATAAATTGGGCTAGGGATCTTTTGATTCATAACTTTCGGCGCCAAATAGGAATTAACCTTCGAAGCTGGACAAGCTTTTCTCAGGTCACACACAATAAGGGTTTTTTTACCGACTTCAAAAAAAGGAGGTAATGAATTCGATACGTATGTATGTAATATTATTGGAACTACACAATATTCTCATATGTTAAAGTTAAGTTAAGACGGGCTGGTGTCCGCTGCACCACGTCTAAGCGCGTATTTTGCGTACGGAAAAATATTATTTGTATATATTCTCAATATAATAATATAATATTATATTCTCATATGTTACTCTATTTGGGCACACGTATGCCAAATTCACAAGTGTATTTATGTAAGTCCACGTATTTCTCCAAAACTACTTATCGGATCGTGATCATTCTCGGTATGTTGGATTGAGTATCTCTCAACTTAGAGAATAGTGCAAGTTTCATCAAAATCGGTTCAGCATATTTCAAGATATGGAGCATACAAGCGAACTCCTTAGCGACAAATAGCACGAATGTGTCAATAGACTTATTATGGGTATTTTGTCAATCCTTTAGGTACCTTACTATAGAACTTGCTCATTTTAGTGATGGTGTACTAAAAATAAAAGTAAAAAATTAAGCTACTAATAACGAGTACTTTTCCAAAAAGTACTCGTTATTAGCAGCTTGTGCCCGACAAGTCCTGTAGCTAATAGTATAATAAAGGTTTATTGCTTACACATTTGGTTTTTAATTCATATAAAATTCGTCAATAAAAAACCCGGCACCTGTGGGTATGCAAATGACAGCACTGTTGCTGAGAGATACTTGTCCAACGCACGGGCCGCAGACCCAGTCTCTCCGTGAGGCCATGGTGGAGCATGTTTGAACCTGCCCTTGCAGGCAATCTCCGAATGCAGCGATGCCAATCTAGTCAGGTTTAATGCTACTTAAAACCCAGGCATGTCATTTTTCCGCTAAAAAGAGCCAATTTCACCCGGCTCCAACTTGCCGAGATGTAACCGTGCCAATAAAGGACCATCTTGAGCTTATTGGCGTTACGTTGACATCGACTCTCAATTTTGGCCCATACATTGAGGCAAAGGCTCAGCTGGCTGCCAAAAAATTGGGGATCCTTGCAAAGGTGAGCAAGTAATTCACGCTGGAACAGCTGCTCAACTTATATCAAGCGCAAGTTCGATCATGCATGGAGTACTGTTCTCATCTCTGGGACGGATCTGCCAAATACCAGCTTGATGCACTAGAGTCGAGCGAAAAGCGGGCCAAGAGGCTCATCGGCGATGAAGCACTGGTCAAGACAAAGCTCCAGAGCCCTGAACATCGTCGGCGAGTGCCAGCTTGTCGGTTTTTTATCGGTTACATTTCGGCGAGTGTGCGATGGAGTTGCATGATCTAGTTCCATCTGGCCCGTTTCATCATCGGACTACCAGACGTACGGCAATGCGTCATCGGTACATGGTGGACATCCCACCTATACGTACAAAACGTTTTGGGAAAACTTTTATTGTGCGTACAGCTATGGAGTGGAATTCCCTGCCGGAGTCTGTGTTTCCCGATAGCTACAATCTAGGGGTCTTTAAGTCAAGAGTGAATAGGTTTTTTCTAGGCAAGCGTGATTCACCGGCGACCACATCGCTTAACATCAGGTGGGCGCACGGTTGGCGCAGTGGTTGAGCAATTGACTGCTGCGCTGCGTGTCGCGGGTTCGATTCCCGCACGGAACAAATATTTATATGACCTACAGATAGTTGTTCCGGCTCTGGGTGTTGTGTAGGTATGTGAGTTTATATGTTTGTAAACGCACCCACGATACAGGAAGAAATTCCTAGTGCGCCGTTGCCCGTTTTAAAAAAAAAAAACCAAAAGAAATAATCAGGTCTGATTATTAGAACATTTTTCAACGCGGGCGAAACTGCTGGGAGAAGCTAGTATTTTTATAAGGAGAATTAGATATCTATTCTGAATAGCCATTATAGGGATGATTAAGAAAATGGTGGCATTAAATTCAGTGGCACAATTTTGCAATGGCGTGACCAACGAAGGTCGTGGAGCAGCAGACTCAGCGTATTGACATAGAAAGATAGAAAGGGGTTAACAAGAGTGCGTTTGACTATGTCGTACACAATAACAGTCTACCCACATTATATATTATTGTATAGGCACAAGTCACGCGACATAAATATGCCATGTCGCAATGCAAAAATATCGTGCTATACAAGCATAATTATATTACTCTTATTTGGCATAACATCGCGGCAGTATTTCCCGAGGGGTAGGCAGAAAGTGTACACTGTACATACATTAAGCAAAGCAATAATTCATTTTCCCACTTCTGAAACATACCTATGAGCCTTCTCTGATCTAGAAACTTATTTTTACTTTATTTTTACATGTCTTATTACGGTTTTCAGTTGGTCGAAACATCGATTGATATAATTGTAAATTAAAGCAATCTCAAATAGGGTTGTCTCATCAAAAACTTCAAGTTGAACTTGTAACATCTGAGTCAGAAGTTTATCCAAAGAGTACCACTACCTGGCGAGGAGGGTAAACGATTTGAGAGCGGTCCAGATTGGAGTTGCTCTGATATTTGACGATAAAAACTTTACAAAACACTGACATAAGAATATATATAGGCAGGCAATATCAATATTAATAATGCCAATTTGTAAAATACACTCGAAAAACTGGATTATTTTAAGTATTTACTTGTTTATTTTATAGTTGTGTTAATTTAATAGAAATCGATCAAAATTCGTGAATTGACGATATAATAGATAGGTAATAAGTAATTGTAATTTGTGATAAATTGAGCTTATGTGCTGCAAATAAGGTCACTACTACTTCTTCTTAAGATTTATTTTCGGCTTGCCCAAATCTAATCCTTTGCTTTCCTCATAGGAAAGTTCTTATTTGACATAGGATAAGCAAGTTGAAAATATTTATATTTAACAAAACAAAATTTGTATTGGTCTTGCTAAAAAAGGCTCTCCTCCATGAATAAGTTATGATCAGTGGCAAGACCGGTGTGTGGAACATGAAAAACATGAATTTTGATTTCGGATCTTCAGGGTTCGGACAAGGTTGTTATGTAAAAAAAACTGGCAACTCTACACAAAAGCTACTATTTAACAAATTGTGTTTAACAGTTCTAAGATTCTTTTCTAAATCCCTGAGTCATATTCAAAAGTGTATTCTATTAAATGGGAATTGGGAATAAGCTATTGTTGATTTTTACGTTTCATGAGTTATGCCAAAACATAAATGTATTTTTATGAGATCCAAGGCCTTAGCTCTGCTTTAATATCTTAATTATGATAAGGAGTCAGGCACTCTGGACTTACTAGATTAGTATAACAGTGATAAGACATATTAACATGTGAACAGAAGTCAAGAGCTTCAACTTCAACGCACGAGTGCCATATAACGCTACCCATTGAATGAGATATAAATACGTTTATGCGACAGACGACTGGATTCATTCCCGAGAAGCATTCATTGAGAACTTAATTAATAACACGATATAAGGTTGGCTTTAGTATCGAAAAAAGGTTACTAAGTCAGCAGATTCTAAACGCTACCATCTACACTCATGTACTCAACTTAGAACCGGAAATAAAAATGGAATGCAATCATTGAAAAATGTTCGTTCGTATCTAATACGGGGATGGGAAATGCAAAGCTGATATCTGAAATTTATTACGCTGGTAAAAATATTGAAAATGTCAAATTTACTTATAAACAATAATATTTATGCGTATAAATACTGAATATAGGAGGGAATGTGACTTACAGTAAACTTCGTCTATAATTTCAGAATCACTGCTCGTCTCATCGTCTACTGGCCTGTGCCTCGTTTTAATCTTTTGATTTCTAACATCCATTTTGTCATGCTGTCGATCACAGTACACTCAGCTGCCCACTGCCAATACACACACCAAATATTAACATCTCACAGTACACTTTGATATCCTAGTTGTACAATATTTAAAATAACACTAAGACATTACGCATTGAATTCTCAGATTAGATAGTAAAAGATAGTATCAACTTATCAAAATGTTTTTCTATTGGTGCTTGGTCGTGTTGATTTCGTCATAACAAATAGAAATCAACTTATTTACAAGGTCAACAAAAATGATAGATAAGTACTTATTATTACTCATTAAAACAATGCACTTTTATGTAATGTAGTATACAAGGATGCATAAATTATGCAAATTGATTATTAAAAAAAAATATGAGAAAAGATGATAATTATGATAAACCAAAAATATGTTTTTCTTTAATTATATATCTGTGCCATATGGTCCAGACGATAGACAAGCAGACTCTACAATATATTAGTAAACTAACAACACATTTCGCGGTCTTTCCGTCTCATTTTCATGAAATTTCATTCAGTGCCACAGTAAATAACTGTGTGATACTTTATTGTCTTCCTGTTAAGCTTTTGTGAAGTATATTGGCATGTTTTATACATTTATGTACCGCAAAATTGTCCAGGATTGACGTGGTATAAAAATGTAAAAAAAAACAAGCTTGAATGAACACAGTGATCGCTTTTGATGATCGGCTCGGCTAGATTAAGCGTGTAAACCCTTTTTTATAAATAGATGTCTATTTGCCCTAGAAAATAAGCGAACCATATTTTCATGCTAGAAACCTACGTAGCGTTAAATGCAAGCAATGAAGCTTAATGCAAACGTATAACACTAAATACACTAGGTATACGTAAAACATACTCTGCTAATTAAAATATTGAATCGTAGCATCTCTCGATATACTAGTACCAAGTAGTTACATGAATGAATCATAAAAAAGATGTGCAATAGTTGTAAAAGCGGCGATTTAAGATATCGATTACCTAGAACATAACTACGACAGTCCGACGCCGTTTATTCTTCGACAACTGTCGACGGTATTTCATATAGTAATAATGGATACCAGTACTCATTGGAGTAAACTGCAGAAAGCTAAATAGAATCAGTTGGTTAATCTTAACGTCTAGTTAAAGAATCTGAAAGAAGAATATTTACTACAAATGGTTTTAAATAACAAATCCCCTGAGGCACTGATATGATCAGAAAGAGAGGGCACTCTCACCTGCTCTAGTGTACACTGGGAAATCGCCGTCAGATCGACTGTGAGTAAGCATGGGTCCGTAGCACCGCCACGGCGGTCGGTCGCGCAGCGCCCGTGGGCCCTCCACGGCCGTTCACCTACGCCAGCCCATCAGCACAATTAACACGGCACTCAGGCCTACATCTACGTAGCACTCTCAGCGCGGCGTCCAGCTCACAGAACTCACGTCAACTCACCGATGGCGGCGCCACATAGACGGCGAGAGCGGACGGAGGCTGCGCGGCGCATCTCCCGCGCGCATCCCTCACCCTTTCTGTTCGTCTAAGCGCGGCGCCCGTCGCCCGCCACGCAGGCCCTCCGTTCCCCATGCAAACACGTGTACTATGTTAACGTGATCCGTTCTATATAGTAAACGCCCAATATTATGATATGTGTATGTATATTAATAGCGTGATTTTTATCTCTAGTATTAGGTGTTTATGATAATGATCGATCTAATACGTAATAAAACTCTCGCACTTTGGTGCTTTTTCTATTATTATTTTCTAATCACATTACGCATTTCGGTCGAGCAGTGGTGGCCCAGTGCTAAAGGCCGCGTCACAAGCTTTCAGCTTTCAGCTTTCGTTGGTCATGGGTTCGAACCCAGACAGGCGCTTTACTTTGTGTTTATTATTTCACAACTGCTTTCAAAACGGTGAAGGAAAACATCGTGAGGAAACCGGCGTGTCCTAGAACCAAAAATTCGAAAACATGTGACATCTACGAACCCAAACAGGGCCCGCGAGGTGGATTACGGCCCATTCCCTCTTACCGTTGTGGTCTGTGTGTGGTTGTGCTCACGAGGCCCGTGGCCTGTGTCCCAGCCGTGGGTACATTACAAGGGTGATGATGATGAACCACATTTCAGTCACCCCCTCCAATCCATGACTAAGTTAAAGCCGTAGGTTAAGAAGCATAGATTCATTGCATGGTAATTTGATGAAATCTTCGCCTGGACCATTTTTTGTCATATTTATTGATTTGTAATATCGATTATTTAAATTCCTGAGCACTTCATCAGAAATAGTCATCCAGTAATGTTTTCTGATCTATTTTGTATTTCATCCAAAATGAAGGAACCTACTCACTGTTTTGTAGTTCAAAAGCATTACAAATATTCTTGCCACTAAACAGACCAATACTTTTAAACTGTGGGTCTGGTAATAACCAGGCAATGTTCTAGCTAGATTCTAGTCTTAGGAAATAATTAATAAGTAAACATAATCAGGGCGCACGGTTGGCGCCCGGTTGAATTTTCGCACGGAATAAATATTTGTACAGATAGTTGTTCTGGCTCTGGGTGTTGTGTATGCGAGTTTATATGTTTGTAAACGCACCCACAATACAGGAAGAAATTCCTAGTGTGGGGCATAGTTTTATATAAAATAAGTATAATTCCACACTGGTCAGCATAACCTGGACAAGTCATATCTGTGTGTAGAGCCACATTATGAAGAATTCAAAATAGTCTGACAAAAATCTTGTACTCACTTATATCACCATTAGCTGTTGCTGAATCAAATGGAATAGATAAATGGCGACCACCTTTTGCCACAGGATGCACACCCAGATTTGATTTGTCCTCGTTCTCACCTATGCAAATATATAAAGCTTTTATGTACAAATGTATGTAAAAAGGAAGAACACAAATGCAAAACTGAAGCGAACTTCAGTTTCATGTGGTTTAAATTTAAAAAAAAAGCTGTGTTTGATACTTTTATTGTAAGTAGTTAGTGATTAAATTGATTTTCATACAAGCTAAAACAATAATTTACATCACAAATTTAAATTATAACATTCCATAGTGGATTATCAATGTAAGACACATAATCTGAATAGTCCATATAGTCATGCATGCTTCCAGCTCCTTGATTGCGAGTTCTTAAGTACTTATCTCGCTCTGCAGTATAGAGTTTCTTGTATAAATCCTTCCAATTTGTTACATCTGATTGAAAAGTACATCCAAAATCCCTTTTACATAAAGAATACCACAAGCTGTCACTTTCAAGTAAAACTTTCAGTCTTGTACTTGCTTTGCAGCAATTTAGGATGTCCGCGACAGTCAAGTTGAGCATAATCTTCAAGAGAACTTCCTCTGGTAGCCCAATTAAACTTGCACTAGGATAACCATGGTGACTTAATATTGCACTTTTGATAGCAGATACAGTTTTATTTTTAAAAGTTGTTGAGAAATGTTTCAGGTCCCGAAATATCATTGGTATTGATGTAGCTTGAGGTGAAACCACATAGCGACTTATGGGAACACAAATAGAATAAGTTTCAAAGTCTAATTCATTGATCACTAAATTCACTAACACAGTCGCTCCCAGTGGACTCACGATTAGTTTCATTGTCATACTTTTAAATCCAGACATTATGAATGTAGTCTCGTATATTCCAGAGGTTGACTTCCATTTAGATAATTGAACAATGTCAAAAGATTTCCGGGGATCTATCACCTCCATGTCACTATTAACAAGTAAAAATCCATTCTCTATCATCAATACCACGATCAAAACAAATAAAAAATCTTTTTGAATGGAATCATAACTTCTGCTCTCTGCTAAAATTCGTTTTACAATTTCATGCAACAGGGGTGATATCTGCTCTGTAGTACTTTCTTCTAATGTGATTTCCATGGTTCATCACATCAATTTTACTTTATTCATTTTGAAAGGAAATAGCAGGTCAAAACGAAAATTTTCGGGCAAATAACTTTAGCCGAACAACGATTGTTTACCTAAAATGAAATGTCATTGTCGAACAGGACATAAACGTCAAATATCGCAGCCGACATCATGACACGATTCGATGCGTTTACGAAGGTAGTGATGTTAATTTATTGTTGTGTTTGTATAAAACCTGTTAAACGGTTTATAATTTTTTAAATTAAATTTCGTTTAATATTTTATATAATATACTCTTCAGTAATATTCAAAATCAAACATAATTATTTGAAATTAAGGTTTGAGGTGGCTCAGAAAAAGAAGACCTGAAAGAATTTGAGGGAAAGCCCTTTGCCCAGAAGTGCAGGCAAATAAAATAAATATCTTATTAATTAAAGGTTTCCCGGATTGTATTGTTTTTTCAGTTTTAACACAGATAATTATATAATTAATGTACTACACACATATAATATACTACAGATTATTATACTAGCATACAGATGCCTCATCCCATACAAAGAAACCGTGCTGACGTAACTAGCGTTTTTCGTCTGATTAAACTGATAATTTTTCTAAAAACATTGATCGCGTTCGTTTCCGTTCCACGGATATAGATAGATTTAGCAGCGACTTGCAAGTTAAAAGGTTAACTCAGTTAGTGAATACTTTTTTTAAATACAGCAACAATTTGTTTTATAGAATTTTTTGCATGGTTTTCTTACAAAACAAATTTAAAAAACCGAGTGGATGCCTCAGAAATTCAAAAACGCGCTATCTATTGCAATCAATTTTAAATGATCCATTCAAATAATCTTTGAATAGTGAATTAAGAGCCCAATATTCCTTAATTTTATGCTTGGGAGAGTCAAGGAAACAAGAACATAATTTTTTTATGATTATCTCTAATAAATCTTAATATTTCACAAAACTTAATAACGAATAGAAGCTCACGCCATGTAGCGCAATTAATTTGAACCAAATTTTCTTTCTTCGCATTGGGTGCCCGTGGTTTTAATAATACCAATTATAATAAATTAAAAAGCATGCTTTGTAAATGCTACAAAGCAAGCAAGTTTGTGAAAAATGAACGTGATTGGGTCAAAACAGAAGTAAAATGGCAGAATATAAAAATAAATATGAATTATAATATTTTGTAAATATTATAACACTACTTACATGATCCCCCTTGCACATATAAGGGATCATGTATGTGTTGAACTAATTGTCCAAAGGATTTCCCTTACAAGAGTTACAAGCCTACCGCATGAAATATTTACTGAACAACACGTTTAACATGTTTCTGGCACATGAAAGGGATCAATTCTAAGGAATTTAAAAAATAAAAACAAAACTGAACAAACATGCTTCTATCTAAGTAATCATTAAGACTCTCTACCTACTTATTTTGTGGGTTTAAAATTTTGTATGATTCTTGTATTGCTCAGCTTTCTATGTGATTAAAACATGTTTTAACTGGCATTTCAAAGATGTGCATTCTTTTTATTAATGTTACAATAGACTTAAATTGTTGCAATGGGATTAATCTTTGTATTAACTTTTTGCAGATTATAACAAAATTTCATTAGATTAGACCGAGAAAAGTGGAAACGGCAGGGATGCATTTGCCCTACAGTGGGATGAAATTGACATAATAAATAATAACAAGGATTTGTGGCTATATCCAAATATTGCATTCTTAACCATTTGCTGAATGTTAAAAGAACAGATTGCAATATGAAAATAAAATAATAAAAATCAAAAAGATTTGTGGCTACTCTTGGTGAAGGCCTATTCTAGCAAGTTTTTCTTTTTGTTACTAACAATTAACTTGAGTTTTACACTAGTCTTTATGTTTCTTTGTTTCTTGTTGGGCTGACTAGGGTCACAGCAAAAGCGACTAAAAGAATATAGTAAGTAAGGTGAGAAGATACAAGAAACTAATGCATTGTCAAAGTATAGTATTCACAGCCGATCTTTGTGTCTCTGAAGTTAGCTCTGCGAACCATTGCACAAGAAACAGTTAGTCATTGAGTATACTGTATACAGTAAGCGCGGTAGGACGATACGATAAACGTTAGAGAGTGAAAGAGGCAGTTTTAAAATCCTATCTTCTACTTCAACATTGACACAAAATTAGCAGCTACTCAGAGTCTTGTGGCCAACTTCAGAGACTCAAAAATCCAATGTGACTACTATTGCAACTATTTATATATTATATAAGTACAAAAGTTAAATATCTCTAACTGTTTTCATTGAACACACATTAAACCATAGAAATGATGCATGCCAATTACCATACATCGCTTATTTATGTTATATTACAAAGATGACTAGTAAATGTACTGTAGTGCAGGAAAGGTATTGTAAAGTATCTTATTTTGATAAATTTTAATGTTAAATATTTGCTAAAGCAGCTTTTTATCACATGGCAAGAGTATTTTATTAACAATTTGTTAATAAAATAATGGTGGCATTTAAATTGTGTTATTGTATTCAATCTAAATTAATAACAAAAGTGGTTTTCACAAACTGTCCTTAGTTTTAAACTTTAAAACATGTCTTTTAAACTTTTTGTTGAAATCATACGCAATAATTGAAGGATATAGCATAAATAAAAATGGTTTCACTAAAATTGATGAATTTTAGCAGTTGCAGTAGAGTAATTGACCAGATTGTGAAGTTTATAGTACTAGGCTTAACAATATAATGGCAGCACTCCTCTGTGTGACGAGGTTATTTGTAATCAAAAACTTCGCGATCCGACTTCCCAAACAATGAATATTAATTAAATTCAATATAATACAATAAGACGCTTACCAATACTTCCACTATTTGCTAGTTTATTGCTCTTTAAAGAACCATCCAAGTTATGATTATTCGAACTTTTATCGTTGTCACTTGCCATTGAAAGGCTTAAATTGGTTAATGTAACAGATAAAAAGTATCACAATCTATTGTTCATTTTAAAAATATTCTATATTTTCACTAGTATGTAAAAACAACTATAAAAGTAAAAAGCACTTTCAAAGGTAAATCATGTTTACACCCTCTGTTTCAGACAGATGACAGAAAGTCAGAAATCATAACAACTAAAGATGCGTTCAAATAAAATAAAAAAACTATTTTGAATTAAACCATCCGCAATAAAACATAGAACACATAGTTGGATGTTGTTAACAGTTTTGATTTTATACAATAGTGTTCCTAAAAATTACCGAATCTGCTGCATCTACATGCATGATTTAGATTGATCGTCTACGGCCCCATTAAGCGCTTACACGGAATTCAGGGCCCTAAACTCAACTTCAGGGTACTGAAATGTTGGGTCCCCAAAATAGCGACCGTAGCGACCCAGAATGGTGGAGCGAAACGGTATTCAGGGCTCTGAATACCGTATAGTGTAATAAGCGCTTTAGGAACAAGTCGTTAGTGGATTGCGGATCACAAACGCAATGTAGAGTGGTTTGGTAGGATATCTTTTTGGAGCAACAAGGTGATAAATTGAATTTATCAAAATTGTTTTATTTCAGCCTAGGCTTCCTGCACATATAGTTTGTCGATTTTTTTACAAACTGATGCATTTTTAGTCTTTTATTTTATTTGTTTTAAATAGCAAATACTTCATTTCTGGGAGACAGTTTTATGTGTATCGATATCATGGAATCGACAAGCGATCGCATTCGCAACACTTCGGTTTATACTTTATAGTGTTGTATCTACGTCGCGCATAGTTCATCACATCACATTCTCAGATTCACTATTTGTTGTTAGAGCTATCTATGCTTGAGAAATACGGACGAAAAAAATATTAGTAACAATTATAAACGTTTTCATACAATCGAACAGATAGAGCTATTCACAAAACAAACATTCGATTTTATATGCATTTACAATATTCGAAAGAACAGTGTCTGCTGATGTGATAGACTTGAAATGTCATCTTATATGGCTGGTGTTTTTGATTTAGATTTGGATGTGGATACAGTTACGGTTGGAGATTCAGATGAAGACGATATTATTGAAATCGACGAGGTATACTTAACATTAAAATGATATAAAATTAGAGTCACCTCATTATTACTTAACCTAAAACCTTGTTCCATATTCTCTTGATTGTCAAGGATAAAGTTATTCGTCGCAGATGATTATATTTATTTTCATAGAAATGTCATATGGTTTTAACTTTTGGACTATTTATCTGTTTTTTTATCAACTGTCAGTTTTTCCAAATGATTATTATTTGTGTAATAAAATATCTATCAAAAAGTTATTAGTCTTGATTTATTTTACAGCATGATAAAATCATGTAAGCATTTACTTGATATAAAATTTTGTTTTCATAGGTGGATTATGAGCCTGAGCTACATGTTAATGCTATTCTAGAGTAAGTTAATCCTTACCAAAATAGATTTCTTTTATCCTGCATTTCTGTTATTAAAAAATTCTGAAACTTTCTTTTAGGACTGAAGGATCTGAAACTATTCAATTATGTGAAGATAATGTAAATCCAGGCCAATGCAAACGTCTTGGTCCCCAAGACTTTGAATTACGCAAAGTTTTGGGGAAGGGAGGGTATGGCAAAGTTTTTCAAGTTCGTAAAATTACTGGCCCTGATGCAGGTGCACACTTTGCCATGAAAGTTCTGAAAAAAGCTTCTATAGTACGCAATCAAAAAGATACTGCCCATACAAAAGCAGAAAGAAATATTTTGGAGGCTGTGAAGGTAACTAAGGGTAGAAGTAATGTGTTTTGGTCTTTTAAAACACTATTTTCAAACTGTTTTTCATATGGAATTTCTTGAATAATAATAATTTGATAAATATTTCAGCATCCTTTTATAGTGGAATTAGTATATGCTTTCCAGACTGGAGGCAAGTTATACTTAATATTAGAATATTTGAGTGGTGGGGAACTTTTTATGCATCTTGAACGTGAAGGTATCTTTCTGGAAGATACTGCATGGTGAGTTTTCTTTTTAGTGTACCTAAGATTGTTTTGGGGATATCATTCTATTGATAATTACTTAATTATTCTGTTTCAGCTTTTATTTGGCAGAAATTATATTGGCATTAGAGCACTTACACAGTCTTGGTATAATTTATCGTGATTTAAAACCAGAAAATGTACTGTTGGATGCTCAAGGTCATGTGAAACTTACAGATTTTGGATTATGTAAGGAACATATTCAAGAAGGGATAGTTACTCATACTTTCTGTGGCACAATTGAGTACATGTAAGTATTATTAATATTCAATTTTAATTGTTTGCTATTGGCAATAAAATAATTATTTTTTATGTATACCCACATAAATCTTGTAACATGTATCAACTTCAAGATATGAAAGAATATTTTCACTTCTTAGGGCACCTGAGATCTTAACACGAAGTGGCCATGGAAAAGCTGTAGATTGGTGGAGTCTTGGAGCATTAATGTATGACATGCTCATTGGACAGGTTGGTTTTTATTACTTTAATGTAAATTCTTGTTCTCTTGGTGCTCAGTGCATGTAGAGTTATTTAATCATGCTAAGACTCCTCAAGCATCGTTAGGCCGCGTTTATATGAACACGCTTACAAACTGCGTATGCGCCGCATCTGCAACGTCTTCATTCCTTGAATACACAGAAATTATCGATCCACCATATAACCAATCAGCACCTAAATGAATGTCACAAGACATGGGTAACAAAGACCTACCGCAAGTAAGCAACCTACTGTTATGGAGAAGAACACACAAGAAACACCAATGCAAGCCTAACCCTACTGCTGAGACGAGAAGTCTTACCAGTCCGGTGACCGGAGTAAATAAACCGATCTACTGAGAATGCCCAAATTGTGTGTCTATTTTGACCGGACTAATAATACCTACCTATGATGATTTTATGCCATAAACAATGTCAACAACCAAGATTGGTAAACTTTTTTCTCTTTATAATATCTTTATTATTCCTTGATTTGGTCTGTCCGAAACCCCACACATGGCCCGTTGCTATAAAATATGTACCAAAAGATAAGGAAAACTTCTGACTGATTGCTATTAATTGTGTTTATTTAACAGAAATAATTATAAACAAATAATTCTTATGAAACGTAATACCTATTTAGGTAATGAAATTTTTTCTACTTGTACGTGCCTAATTTCTTTATCAACTACCCGCATCATATTTTATCATAAAGTGCATTTACGAAGCTAGTTGTGGACGGTTGCTAGTAACTTATTAATATAATAAATTGTTCATGTTAAATTATTCAATATTCAAATTCGTAATTAAAAAATAACCGTGGAATATAAATATATATAACTATATCAATATTTCATGATAATTATCGTGTTTACTTATACACAAGACACAAGTGCTTTGTTTCTCAGGAACTGTCCAACTGATCTAGTGTGTGTTTTATTTTTCTTGAGGTACTTTTTAGGTACAATATTTTGGTGTAATTATATTTTATGAGTAATGGTTAAATAATAAAATATTTTAGAACACCCGAAATCTTGATGTCAATATGGCGGGTGTATCTTAATTTCGAAATAATTTCGTTTTGAAGCAGATTTTTTAGAGCTAGGTACAAAATAGTATGTTTTAGGTAATTTTTTTTGGTAATTGGTATAATTTAATTCGCTACGGTACACCCGTCATTTGGACTCTCACGAACGAGGGTTGTTAAAATCCGCACCACTCTTAGTGAGCATTTTGTTTTGTGGAACTTAAACTTTTTATAAGTGTAGTGTGTACCACACTACGTTTGTGAAAACTTTGCCTTCTTTATGTATGTCAACAAAGTTTAATTAATTAATTATGTTTCAGCCACCATTTACTGGAGATAATCGTACAAAAACAATAGAGAAAATTTTAAAGGGTAAATTAATGCTTCCTGCCTACCTCACACAAGACGCACGCGACTTGATAAGGCGTTTAATGAAGCGCTCTGAAACGCAACGTCTAGGAGCTCAGGGTGCAGCAGCCGTCCGAGGCCACGCATTTTTCAAACATGTTCATTGGGATGACGTGTTTGCTAGGAGACTGGAACCACCTATAAAACCTAGACTGGTAAGTCTTCTTTGTTTCAGAACGATAGTTTAGCAATCACCTTATATGAAATCTCCATCAACAAGCTGAGAGTCACATATTCTGTCTATCATTGTGGGTAAAGTACTACGCTGCCATACATACATCCGACAAATAGATCGGCTCGATATATGTGTCGGGTCCGACCAGCCAAATGTCAAGCATAACTATTCTCAACCATTCGATTCCATCCCGAAACTAATAGTTGTGGTTTTCTAAGGTTCGCTTATGGAAAATGCTGCACTTATGATGTAAAATCATCATATCAGCCGAAAGACGTTCACTGCTGGACATAGGGCCTCCCCCAAGCGTCGCCACATTGACCGGTCCCGTGCGTCCAACATCCAGCGGATCCCCGCAACCTTCACCAGGTCGTCGGTCCACCTGGTGGGAGTCCTTCCAACGCAACATCTTCCGGTTCGCGGTCGCCATTCCAGAACTTTTCTGCCCCATCGGCCATCCGTTCTGCGAGAAATGTACCCTACCCACTGCCATTTAAGTTTGACAATTCTTCGGGCTATGTCGGTAGCCTTGGTTCTCTTGCGGATCTCTACATTTCTGATCCGATCACGCAAGGATACTCCGAGCATAGCTCTCTCCATTGCCCTTTGGGTGACTGTAAGCTTTCTGATGAGGCCCATTGTGAGCGATCACGTCTCAGAGCAATACACTGGCAAAACATACTGGTCATAGACTTTCGTCTTGAGACACTGTCGTAAGTTGGACGAGAAGATAACGCGTAACTTCCCTAATCCTGCCCAGCCGAGTCGGATTCGACGGTTGACCTCTTTCACGAAGTTAGCCCTACCCAACTGTATCGTTTGTCCTAGGTAGATATAGTCGTCCACAACTTCAAGTGTAGAGTCTCCAACCTTGGTAGGAGTGGGTGTAACATGGGCATTCAACATCACCTTGGTTTTGTCCATGTTCATCCTAAGACCCACTTTTTCGGAAGCTCTACTGAGGTCATCGAGCATTATACTGAGGTCCTCCATGGTCTCAGCCCTGACCACTATATCGTCGGAAAACCGAAGGTGAGTAATGTACTCGCCATTGACGTCCAGTCCAGAACCTTGAAAACATACTTCAGTGCAACGGTGAACAGTTTCGGAGATGTACGTCTCCCTGTCTCACTCCTCGTTGCAGAAGGAGAGGTTTCGAGGTCTGATCCTGAAGTCGAACACTGACATATGTGGCGTTTTTGTACAAACACTTCAACACCTCGATGTACCGGTAGTCGATTTGCCACCGTTGGAGAAACTGCAGTACAGCCCAAGTCTCGATCGAATCGAAGGCTTTCTCGTAGTCCACAAACGCTAAGCAGAGAGGCAGGTTGTACTCTACGTTCTTCTGTATAACCTGCCGCAGCGTATGTATGTGGTCTACGATGTAAAAGCCTCTGCGGAATCCGGCTTGTTCGGGAGGCTGGAAATCGTCAAACCTGCGCGTGAGACGATTCGTGATGACTCTTGAAAACAGCTATAGACATGGCTAAGAAGTGAGATGGGCCTATAGTTCTTAAAAAGGGCATTGTCACCCTTCTTGAAGAAGAATACCACCACACCCCCGCACCATGCCTGCGGCGTTTTTCCCTCGAGTATGACGGAACCAAACAGCCTCTGAAGGGCCTTAAGTATTGGTTTTCCAATCGCCTTCAGGAGTTCGGCCGTAATTCCGTCATCACCCGGTGCCTTGTTGTTCATAAGCTGTTTAAGAGCCATCCTAATCTCGTACAGGCTGACGTCCGGAATGCCTTCGGTATAGTGACGGGTCAATCTAGCTTTAGGGTCTTTTACTGGATTCGTGACGGGTTTACTGGTTGACGTGACGTGAAATGCTCATTAATAATTATTTATTTACTACTTGCGTTATATTGTATACATAAACTCACGCCTTTTTCTCATGGGGGTAGGTAGAAAATACAGAACGCCACCCGCTACGATCCTTACATACTTCATTTGCTTCACTCTCGTTCATACATCTAGTCATACACGCACGCCGGTTATGAGTACTGCGCATCTGTGTGTTTATCCCTAGTTTTTTAACGTACTCACTCGTGATACCGTAAACGATCTCTTAGTCAAAATCTATAGCAAAAAGAGGGTCTCCTTCCCGTCACCGTTTCAATACAAATTGACGTTTACGGTAACGTGATTGAGCGTGAGTAAAAACTCGCACTAAGGCCTCTGAAGAATTGACGTTTACATTAACGCGAATGAGCGTGAATAAAAACTCACTAAGCCCAGGCCTTTAAAGTCTATGTACATGTGACGTATGTGCGTATGCGTTACATTGCTTCCTACAATTTAACAAAATGTAGACTTATTTCAGTTCAGTCATGTCTGTTCAATGTTGCTAAGGTACATCACGGAACAGAAAAAACAGTGGATGTGCAATGCAGCAAAATTACTATGGGAACCGTTGTCGCCAAACTCACACAAATAAACTGATAATCATATAATGCACTACAAATAAGCAGATCGTTTGATTTGCCGTTTTAATTTTAGTCAAAACAAGCATAAGTCACAGATCCTACATCTGGAAAGAAATCTACACTCTTTAAATAGGATTTATTTTGCGTTAGTGCAGAAGTATTTACGACGTATTGTAATATAAAGTCAAACTAGATTCGTTTGCCAAGTAAATTCCGACCATAGATGGCGGTATTCTCAGGTGGTTGCAATTATAAACTTTAATAAATGCACTTCAAAAAATTATTCAGAGCATTTCGTGATTGATTTGGATGGCAACCAATTAACTCTACCCGTTGCATCTATCCATATCTCTTTGACGCTAGCGTCTTTAGAAAATCTAAAATCTAAGGACTCATTTAGTGATTTCAAGAAATTGCTACAAATTTTTTGGGTATATTTGATCCACCTAATATAAAAGAAAATATAGGTTCCTATTTCTTTTATCGATATCTATCTTTAAAATCATTACCCGACCCGACTACATCCCTAATTGAGTAGCGAAGAACTTTCGAGAACGAAATAGTAAATACATATATACACAATCCAAAATAAACTTTATTTTCGGGTAAGGTTGATTTTAACTAGACGTTTTATTAAATTATTAGAAAATTGAAATTTACTAAGATTTTATTAGAAATCAAATAAAATCGTTCCGACCGATGATACTACCTTCATTTTTAAGATTCTTTCTCCTACTATCATTTTTGCACTCCAAAATGGAACAAAACAGCATAGTTACGGAAAAATAAATTTGTCACGGGACTAGCAACTCGACGCGATGTAATGTTAGAACACGACTGGAATCAAGTTGCGTGGAAGCGCTTATTGGTGACACGCGTGCCACGCCTACTTTGCATTTCCAGTTTTTTCTGTTCCGTGAGGTACATTATGTATTGATTTCTACTAAGTAATGAGTCTTCAATGTAATGAGTCTTGTTAAGTAATGAGAGAGAGCAGTGGTGGCCTAGTGGTATCGGCCGCGGCTTACAAGTTGTAGGTCGTGGGTTCGAGCCCAGGCAGGCGCTTTACTTTGTGTAAATTATTTCATCACCACTGCTTTCAAAATGGTGAAGGAAAACATCGTGAGGAAACCGGCATGTCCTAGGACCAAAAATTCGAAGACATGTGACATCCACCAACCCGCACTGGGCCCGCGTGGTGGATTACGGCCCATTCCCTCTCACAGAGACGAGGCCTGTGTCCCAGCAGTGGGAACATATTAATAGGCTGATGATGATGAATGAGTCTTCACACACTCTATAAACTAGTAGTGTTCAAAGTTGCTATATGACAATAACTTGCTTAATGCTATAAGCTTTATATTTTAAGCGCGTTATCTTACACGCTTTATAATAACGCGCTTTATTATAAAGCACGGGCGCGGGGCGGGCACGAATAAAGCAAGCGCGGTGACTGTTAACTAGCAGCTCGTTCCCTAGCGTTGGACTCGTTGGACAGACAGCATGCTTAAAAATATTTAAACAATGAACTTTCCTTCATACTTTCAGTTCTCTACTTTAAATCCATATTGGTAAATCAGTATTTCTTTGACAATGGTTCTCATAGTAATTTTGCTGCATTGCACTTCCACTGTTTTTTTCTGTTCCGTGTTCTTTGAGCTATCAAAAAAAAAACCATTTCCTTCACATTTATTTTGACATTATTTGCGTTCCAAAAATTTGGCATGATGCTCGCTAATATTTTGTAAAGTGTGTGGTACTTGTGATTGGGTAGTAAAATTTTACACTTTATTTAATATGGTTTAAACACAATTTACAGACAAGTGATGATGACGTTTCGCAGTTCGATACAAGATTTACTCTGCAGACACCAATTGATTCACCTGAAGAATCTACTCTTAGCGAAAGTGCCAACCTTATGTTCCAGGTAAATGTGTTTGCTTTATATTTTTAGCCAACTTCAAAGAAATGGAAGGGATTATAAATAAATATACCAAACTTGTCATCAGATACAGTAAAAACATTCATTACAATCAACAAATTGATTGTGATAAAGCATGGTCCCGTTTAACAGCTTATGCATCTCAAATTATGAAATTTCTCAGGGCTTTACTTATGTGGCGCCATCCGTAATGGACGAAATCCACAAACCACGTGTGATAACTGCACGTTCGCCACGACGGCCGAGACCTCACCACCACCACTTCACAGTGCCGCCGACTTCCGCTGAACGTGCCGCCTTCGGAGTACAGCCAGCCTCTGAAGCTCAAGAAGAAGACCTCATGGACGTTCAAGGTTTACCTATATAGTAAGTACCTACCCTTAGGAATAATTGAAAATAGATAAGTGTTGTGTTAATTTAACTACGGTCTGTATTAATGAGAAAAAGCGGGTTATCCTTCCTGTTAACTTTGTTACATTGATATCCTGAATAACGAAAATAAATTACAATTGTTTACTTGAATTCTATACTTAGAGACTAGTGTATGACCAATTCAGAGGGCCGTCTTTACCTGGGGGTGCGAATGGGTATCAAATGTCTGCCATAAATCTTGATAGTATCTACTACCATATCAACCCTGAACCTGTAGTCCACGAGCACAGCTTTGTTTTGGGATTTTTTTCGTAAAAATATCAGATTTTCGGGGAAGAACTATTTGATTGACAATTGCTAACAAATTATGATTGTTTAAATAAAGACAACAAGTTTAAGGGCTGGTTTAAAAAAGTTTTAAAATAGTGCAGGCGTAGGCGAACTTTCGCACCCCAATGCTTCATATACTAAAGAAGGCCCTGTTAAAGTCAAGACTTTTGTGTTTATTTTTAATCAGAAATAGTGTGAACAAATAATTATGTAAGTACATTTTAAAGTTTGCAGCATTGATATATTTTATTAAATTCATTCATAGATTTTCTGTAACTCCGATTTTATTTTTTGTACTGCATTGCCTAACGATTATTTTTAAAATTAATAAAGGAATTGTTTCTAATGTGAAGTGCCCCTAGTTCAATTGTAAAACCCCCACGAGACCCGCCAAAACTAACGTTAGATAATAAACATAGAAAATGAATTAATACATAGGTTATTATAGAGGAATTAATTTTAGTATAACACTATAATTTTAAATTTAATGTCTGATTATTTGTGTCGCTCCTTAATGATATTTTGTCACCAACCTTCGTTTCAGTTTGGAATGATACAGAAGTGTGTCATTGTTTACTTTTATAATCTGTACAATATTGTTTCGTTTTTTATTGTAATTTATGCTAATCAAACGAAATTCCTACAAAAAGCTTATGAGAATTGGAATGCAATAATAATGTATAACTATATTATATCGTAATAAAGATGTGTTTAAGTTATAAGAATGATTGTTATTTGAAAGTGAAATATTAAAGGGTAATACAGAGCAATGCAAGTCTTAAAAATGGATCAAATGCTGCGTCGTATTAGTGATATTTACTGATTGTACAGATTATACTATGCCTTAAATACATTACACAGAGTTGTTGACTATTACAAATATAGAATTGACTGAAAAGCTTTTGTTTTCAGGCCTAGAGTAAATTCATATAGTTGACCATTTTATGCTAAGGATGAATTCAACTACAAAAGATGCCCATGTAATAATATCGGAAAAATTATGGTACTGTTTTATACTACATATTATAATTAATGTACATTTTATACAAGTTACCGTTTAGTCTAATCTTTGGTAGGAATTAATCACATGTAATAAAATGTTCTAACCCCGATATGACAAAATAATAATTTACAATATACCTTGTTACCATGCTTCATGAATTGATTAAAATGTCATTTTTTATTTTGTAACCAGTAGTTTTTTTTCCTCAATCTTTTAAGTAATACGTTCTTAAATAACAGAAATGGGTTTCTTTATAAATAAAATCTTTTTAAAAATCTATTATTATAAAAACAATAGCTTTTACTTTGTCATCAATACACATCTGGATTGTGTTTTGGGAGGATACTTTGGAATAGACTTACATAACGTTAGGACACATAAGTTACAGAATAACTATTAATAAATTAAACGAATCAATATTATTAATTACATCACACATACTTATTTTATAACAATGTAAGTAATCATTGATGCGGCTTCAAAATGCATTTTCAAAAAATTAAACTCCAGCTTAGACAAGGTTTATTTCTTGCACTGGTTAAGTCAGTGAGAATTGGCAGTGTCAGATCTGATATTTCAGCACAGCTGAATTTAGAAAACATTGAGTAGCCCAAGACACTCGTATTTAGTACTAATATAATATTGCAATGGATAAAAATATAACAAAAGAAAACCATAATACAATAATAAATGTAAGGGTCAACGCATACAGAGCAGCAAGTTGTTTATGCTATGTATAGTTCTCGCCAAACTTCTGGGCTGCCCTGAAATTGGCTTTCCGATGCGCAAGGCACGGATTGGTGCTGTTTTTGTATGAGATTCACTACTGCGCAGCCATTGTAGCAAACTTCAGGGCGGCCAAGAAGTTTGGCGAGAACTATACATTGATAACTGACTAAATTCCTAATAGAATAGAATCAAAATCCGGCCAAGTGCGAGTCGGACTCGCGCACGAAGGGTTCCGTACCATTATCGCAAAAAACGGCAAAAACATCACGTTTATTGTGTGGGAGCACCACTTAAATATTTATTTTATTCTGTTTTTTTTTTTGTATTTGTTGTTATAGCTGCAACAGAAATACATCATCTGTGAAAATTTCAACTATCTAGCTATCACGGTCCATGAGATACAGCCTGGTGACAAACAGACGGGCAGTGGAGTCTTAGTAATAGGGTCCCGTTTTTAACCTTTGGGTACAGAACCCTAAAAATTGTGTGCAAGATATATAGATAACCAGTGCACACGATGTTCTTGACGCGTACGCGCGTCGCAAATAATTGCCGCCGTAGCTAATAAGTATATGCTATGGGCCAAGTGTTTAATTAAGACGGTATTGTTCATCATGCTCGGGCACAGATAATATAATAGATACTAGCATACAGATGCCTCATCCCATACAAAGAAACCGTGCCGACGTAGCTAGCGTTTTTCGTCTGATTATAATGATTATTTTTGTAAGTACATCGATCGCGTTCGGTTCCGTTCCACGGCTAAAGATGGTGTTAGCAGCGACTTGCAAGTAAAAGGGTTTTCTCGATTCGTTACTTTTTTTCGTTAAATACAGTGACAAATTGTTTTAAGGTATGTTTTTGTATTTTTTTACAGTTTCATAATACAAAAATATGTTACAACACAAATTTAAAAAACCAAGTGGCATGCCTCAGATATTTAAAACGCGCCATCTATTGGAATCAATTTTAAATGATCCGTTCAAATATTTCTTGAAATGTGAATTAAGAGCCCAATACTCCATAATTTTGTGCTTAGGAGAATTGATTAAACAAGAACATACTTACATGTTTTTGATCAATTCTAGAAAATGTTAATCTTACACAAAATTCAATATCAAATCGATGCATATCGTGCTATATAGTGATATTTATTTGAACCAAATTTTCTTTGTAAGCGCTGGGACCCCGTGGCCCGGGCAATTTGATAAAAAAAACTATTGAAATAATAATCACAATGGGTCGGATAATAAAAACATCGGGGCTCCTATTTCTGTCTTCAGTGTCTGAAGTAATCTAACATGAAGGAGATGACGGGAGCTGAGTTCACTCGTTTTGTTCACTTTAGCTCCCGTCATCTCCTTCGAACCTGACCTATTCGTGTCGGGATGCCTTAAGCTCCCGAGAAGGGAAGCTCGGGAGCTTAAGCTCTAAATATGGAAATTTAAATCAGTATTCATTATATTGCCCGATTTGACTTTACTAGAGCCGTTCATTATACATATTGCCCTTATTAATCATTTGGTCCATGACATATACTCCTCTAGAGATAGAACTTCTTAGGAGGGTTTTCACTACTTTCTGTTTACTATTCTGGTAAGCACGAGTCTTGCGCTCGAAGGCGGGCTAGTGGATCATCGTAACTGCGCCAACCGACGGATTCTACTCAGGCATACTGCCGCTCAGTCTTTGTTGATTCTAATAATTGCAATTTTTCTGTTTGCCATACATGGCCACAATCTGTTGGTTTCACCAATTTAAAAATGTGTTTGGCCATACAGATTAGGTTCTAAAAACATGCGACAACAAGATATGTTAAACTATTAACTTCATTTCTGAACAATTTTCACAAATAAGATAAACATGACTTTCATTCCCATCTGACACTATACCAAATTGTGGATCATTACTGCACTTATCATTATGGCTATCCAAAGAGCTTAAAAGATATTTTTTTATTTCAGCTAGTGATTTCTGTGTTTTAATAGTACTCATGCATTGAGAACAACTGAGATGACCATTTACAAGCTGCATATTAGTCTTCTGGCACACCGGGCATATAACATTGTTATCTTCTTCAACTGAGGACCAATCAACATTTTCCAGCTGGCTTTTCTCATACTCTTTGATGCACCTGTAAATTACCATGAATCAGTAACAATCAAATGTATTTACAACAATAAAATTGAAACCCTGACTTCTGATCTAGGTAAAAACCTGTATTACAGAAGTTAGTGTCTTCTCCCCTTGTTGACACTTGTTTACTTTAGAAATGAAAAACAAATGAAAACATGCAAACAATACTTCTTGCTAGATATTATAGTAGTCAAAGCGGATCTTTGTGTCTCCAAAGTTGACCGCAAGACTCTGCACAATTGCTATTTTTGTGTCAATGTTGAAGTAGAAGATAGCATTGTATAACTGCCTCTTTCACTCTTTTACTTTTGTCGCATCGCCTATCTCGCTTACTCTATGCAATATATTCGATGACAAACTATTCCTTGCGCAATGGTTTGCACTCAGAGCCAACTTCAGTGACACAAAGATCCGCTGTGACTACTATAAAAGAGGCCTAGATTATGTAGGTCTGCGACATCAAAAGCAGCTTCCACTACAACAATAAAAATTTTTGTATCGCGATATGCGATACGCGTGATTGGACTATAGTCCATGAAATAAAAACATTTAATGCGAAAAAATCCTAGTTAAGTTCCTTTACCGGAATAACGTTCATTATGGTAGCAGTAATGTTGCCTGAGTCCATAAAAATCGCAAAGGAGTCAAAGGGCCCAAAAAACAGTTTTTTGATTAATTCTCGTACAGTTTTGATTTTACTGCAATTTTTGCTCAGAGCAAGTTTATTCCTTGTTCAATTGAGCACATAAGATTCGCTAATTGTTATTAGTTTTTGAGATATGAGCCAAAATCATATATTTTTGTGTTATTTTTAGTACTAAATCTGTGCGTATGGTAATTTAGGCTACTCAATTTTTTTTTTGCGCATGGTATGTTTTCATGTTTTGACAGCAATATTATCTATTTTGGTAACTTAAAATACGGAATTGGAAAGTTAACGGTACTGAAATATATATACGTAAATGCAGTATTTTTCATCGACAGTTGTAAAAGAATGAAACAGTTTCGAATATAATTAAATGTGAGAAATAATAATAGAAAAATATCTGTAATTGGAGGATCCGTATTTTCACCGGAATTATGTTGATTGTACTAGTATGTTGTCTAAAAAGGCCATTAAAATTACATGAGAGTAATTTTTTTTTTACTCTCATGTGATTTTAATGAATTGGCAAGAAACTGTCAAAATAGTAATCTTTTTAAATAGCTCCCTAAGAGATTCTCGGTGACTTACTTTATATATGGTTCTGACAGCTCTCTTTTGCAATGTAAATATTGATTCAATGTCAGCCGCCCGACCCCAAAGCAAAATACCGTATGATATAATGCTGTGAACCAATTTTGGACCTGATGAATAGAGTTGTTCAAATCATCAAGATTTTTTGACCGCCAATCTCTTTTAAATATAAAAGATGTGTCGTCTCTTCGGTTGATTTTGTAATAATTGGGGCAAATCGTTAATGTAAACTAAAAAGAGGAATAGACCCAATATAGAGCCTCGAGGAACGCCCATTATCATTTCAAACCCTAGTGAGTTTACGCCGTTTACTTGAACTTTAACTTGTCTGGCTTTCAAATATGATCTAAGCAAAGCAACTCAAGGGCCGTATTACTAATCCCATAGTGCTCGAGTTTGAACAATAGTGTTTCATGGTTAACGCAATCGAACGCTTTTGTGTGGTCGCAAAAGATTCCAATAGCGTCTTGTGCTTCTTCCCAGGCGTTAAAGATTTTCTTTATTAGGGTGACGCCAGCGTCAGTTGTGCAATGCCCTTTGGTGAAACTGTACCGTTGATCATGAAAGATGGAATGTTTGTTAAAATGATACGACAATTGGTTGAACATTAACTTTTCGAAGACTACTGAGAACCGGCAGAATTGACAATGGCCTATAATTATTGGCTTCTTTGCTATCTCCGGATTTAAACAATTAAACTACTTTACTGTATTCATGAGGTCCGAAAAAACTCCTTGATCGACACTAGTGTTAAATATGAAAGCTAAATAGGGCGCAATCGTTTCAATGATTGGTTTACATACTTTTTGCAGGTAGTCCTAAAGATCTTCTGTTGATTTAAGAAAATAGCCTAGGGGTTTGTACTATGTTGAAACTTAAACTCCGAAGGGCACGTATGTGTCTTTCTCGTAAGTCGTACCGCTCGAGTAGATGGAGCTCGTTGGATAGTGGTGGGGTCCGGCGCGCCACCACTCATTGCCGACCTCCGATTGTGGTTGTTGGCCTTCATTCACATTGATAACCGTTGCAAGAAGCGTTTTAGAGGCTTCGATGTCTTTAATGGGTTTGCTTTCGCACTTATTCTTTTTAGAGTTCCGTACCCAAAGGATAAAAACGGGATCCTATTACTAAGACTCTCTGTCTATCTGTCCGTCTCCACCACCAGTACCAATCACCAGGCTACGAGATCCCCCGGAGTCTTCACATTCCACAATTTACTTTAAAAAGTTCACTTTATATTTATAACTCGAGCCCGTATGACATATTACGTTCCGTACATTTATAAATAAGGATAGCTATAGCTAATAATTCGTGCACGTGAGTCAGCTCCAGCGAGCGCTCGCTCCGTAGACACATTCGCTCGCTACCACCTTCCTTTAGGTTTGAGAAAATCGACATTTATCGACAAGCTCCTTAAACTTGGAATCTACATTCAAAGTCGTAAACGAACGCGCGAAAGTTCGTTTATTTCTCGGCAAATAAAATGTTTCAGTTCCCTTTTTTTACGAAAGTTGATACCTTTATAAGGGTACAAATTATTTGTAAACTTAGAATAGCTGTAGCATGCCCTCTTTTTTGGCGCTCATGGTAGTCCTGCTGAAGGGAGCGTGACCACCTTCAGTGTCAATTTTCTCGAAAACTATGAAAGTTGTCACAATCTAAAAAGTCCGGTTTGACAGCTATATAAATACGTTATATGTGTAAGTTTAAGTTGATGCTTACGAATGATACTCGTTGTTATAGTGTATAGGTAACATTGTTATTAATTAGGATTATGAATTTGATTATTCGTAAACTTTCATACAAGTTATCACGGCATGTAAAATGAGTAGATTGTGACGACTTTAAGGTTTTGTTGTTCGAGTACTAATTAGTACCAATTGAGAAGTAATTATCTACTAAATATTGAAGCGATTGGTGGTAGTCAATGACCATGAAGATATTTAAGTAGGTATATGTATCGTCTCATGACGTTACACTAAGGCTCGTTTCCGGAGACGCGGGACATCGCACCGCCCGCGTTTGACATTGTATGAGAGTGTTAACGGAAAAACGTTAGCGTATACGTAGAAGCGACGCACCGCGTAACGACACGCTGCACGCGACGCCCGACAACCCGCGTATCCAGAAACGTAGCCTTATAATCTTGTTTTTGACCGTTTCGTTGCGGATGGCACGCCAGGCGTTTTTTTCTGTGGCGGGCAGCGCGCGAGTCCTGTCATTGTTAAAATCGTTATAACTTACAAAATTGCGTTTTTGGAAGATTTATCGAGCGTAAAATATTTATTATTTTGCAACTAGTTCATGTCTATAGCCTTTTTTCTAAATATTTTGTGAATTTTCCTTTTTTAGGGGTTAACAATTTTTTTTAACCGACTTCCCAAAAAGGACGAGGTTCTCAAATCGGATGATTTATACATATTTATATTAATGTATGTTTTATGTATGCATAACTCATTAGAGGAATTTGCAAAATCCTTGTTTTTTTTTTCCTGAGGTCGTCCATTGAAACCAAGTCAGAATCTGAAGATGGGATCCCAACAGGCAATCGAGGGAATTCCTAATATATTATTGGCAGGTATATAGAGATTTTGATATTTTCACGAACATGGCGAAAGTATCATTTGGTGAAGTGAAACTGATTAAGAAGATAGCAATTGGAACTCCTTAATAAGTATGACATGGGTATAAGATATCTCGAATAGTTAAGCAACAATGATGAAACATATTAATAAATCGTACTGATGAAAATACATTAAACTGATCTGATGATGAAGCCGGAAGATAGGCACTGGAACTCCGTAATAAAACGAGGTATCCTGGTCGTGTTTGGTCCTGGTTTATTGGAATCGAAATGAGATGTACTCAGGCTAAAAATGATTTTCATAGTAATATGAAGTACCAAAGCTAAAAAGGGAAAATTAAAAACTTTTTCGCACTCTATTTTACTGTGAAGGTTTTATATCATGTTGTGGAAAAAAACTCTCTAATAAGGAAGAAATAATAGCACTCATCGCGATCGCTCAAGAAATCAAGTTGCAAACATGTTTCTATAACGTCTCCTGTCAAAAAAACATAATGCGTTAATCTTATGGTTGAAGTGCCGTCTTGTTATTATCATGTGCCCGAATGGGCATACGAAGTGCCATGTGGTTTGGTATAAGGCTTATTTTTGCTTGAAATAGTTCGAACGCATATACATGCATAAAAAAGTTCGTAAGTTTGATATTTACAAACGTTATTTTTCAGTGAATATTTAATTTCATAAAAACCAAGGCTTTTTAGGGTGATTTCGCTGTACCTACTTATTTAAATGAAAATACAGAAAAAGCAAAAGGTTTGTAACATCTGCTTAATAAAGTCACTAACCCTCAATTTATCGGAAAACACGTAAAAATACACGTGGTTAGCCACTTAAAATAACTTATCCTTCCGTTTACAACTGATGTTTCATGTCAAATAAACTTAATTTGGTTTAAACAAGTGAAAAAAGCTGTTCTTTAAAAACATGGCGGATGGTACGATAGGCGTGTCATTAACTTCTATGGCGTTTGACTCGACAGGCGTGCCACGAAATATAAGCTCACCGCCAGAGCTACAAGTTTTCGAAAACGGGAGTCGCAACGAATCGGTTAAGGCTATAATGATGATAAAGACATACCATTCCAACTCTTCTTGTACAAGTTCTCTTTTGAGTTCCTCCATAAGCTCATACTCTTCCTCATCAATTATTTCTTCGGAATGATTGAACATAGATTTGTAAATGTCCGTTAAAGTACTGCATAAATCTTTTTCAATTAATGACCCCCGTAGTTTATCCATTAACATACCACGGCAGTTTTGAATTTTGTTTTTGTAATTCTGAAACATATTTTCCATTATAAAATCATACTGACTACTAGTAATTTAGTGGGGGGTGGTCTGGGTCTATGGTTTTAATAAATTTAACATGATTCGCTTTGTTACACTCTGCTTGGTTTGGTAGTATAGATACAGGACTTTTTTTTTTGTTTACGGGGTAAACCTTCAAAAGGCGCCTGGACTTTTGGCGAAAAAGACCAGGGAGTGTGGGATTTTTACCTCACTAAAACCACCCCGGTGATCACCATCAGCACGTAGAAGAGGCCCCGTGACCTCTCAAAAGACCATCCCGGATCCCCTCTGTGCAACGCCTGTTAGGGCACATCCCTGAGGAGACTGAAAAGTGGTCCCCGGGTGGTGCAAATCAGGTTATCACTCAGGTTGTCACATCAGGTGTCATTAACTGGTGGTAGGCTTCGGCCGAAGGTTTGCGACCACCCACCGGGCAAAGACGTACGGCCAAGCGGCCTAGCCGTGTTCCGGTACGATGCTCGGGATAGCTTCACCTTTGGGTGGTTCCGACCACTGTCTGGTGAAGTCTGTGTCCGTCTATTCCCCGCCCGATCCCAGCCCAAGAGGCACCCGGCGGGTTTGGTGGTATAAGTCAGCAGATTGGGATGGTATGCGATCTTTCTTTGCATGCTATCCTTGGCAGCCTACTTGCTTTTCTTTGACTGATCCATCGTCGTGCGCGGACGCTGTCGTTGCGTCAGGGAATGGAGTACTACATTCCGTTCTCTGATGTATCAATGTCTAGCGAAGACCGGCCATGGTTTGGCGCCGAATGTAAGCGCGCACTTAAACATGGGGCGTACCTGGCTTGGGTCGACGCTCGATCGCGCAAGGCATGTGACGTGGGTCGGAAGATGAAGGCCTTCAACAGGGCTGCCAAGTCCTGCAAGATGGTGTTGCGAAGGGCTCGGTTCGACCATATCGGCCGAATAGGGACCAAACTTGCTTCTTACCCAGCAGGTAGTAAAGCGTTTTGGTCCCTGGCTAAATCGGTCGAGTCTTTCCGGGCTCGGAGTGGCAAGAATCGTTTGTTCGGCGTCGATCCGTGAGCTGGTTTTAAAGATAGCGCCTCATAATACTGAGGCGCTATGGCTACATAAACTGCCGAGGAGCAGAGAGCCACCCAGCCCGTTAGTGACAGTTGGAAATGCGCATGACCAGTATCTTGGCCTAACCCTGGACGGTGGGGCTACGAAGAGCATTTCGAGCGCCTGGTCCCCCGTTTTGGTAGGACAGTGGGTGCTTTGCATAGACTGCCGCCAAACCTCGGAGGACCTCGGGATGAAGTTCGCCGCCTCTAGGCGGGTGTAGGTACTTTATGGAGCGCCTGTTTGGTAAATCAGACTGTCAAAGTTTCCCAGGCTAGCTGAAAAGTGGGGAACGCATCTTCTACAAGCTTACTCAGGTACTGACCGGGCACGGTTGCTTAGGTGAGTACATGAATAGGCTTGGGCGAGAGGCGATGACAAATTGACATCATTGTGGAGATGACCTGGATGCTGCCTCTGAGCGGTGAGTCTTGGTTGCCAGGATCGGGTTACACCTATCTCTACCAGTATTAGTGAGGGCTATGGTGGCGGAGACAAAAACCTGGAGGGAAATTCTCTGAGACCATGATGTGCTAGAATGAGGCCGCCGAGTGGGATCGTGAGAGGGTCGAACCCAATCGGAGAGGGCATCGGGGAGGCAACCGCCTCGACGCCTAACACGCCGTTGTGTATCATTTAAGGCAGGTGGGCATCCGGAGTCCGTAGGGCAACCCTAGAGTTTCGGGCACTCAGAGTGGAGACTCTGTCTGCCCACTGAGTGACATCAGGAAACACTGTAGCACAGTGATCACATGCTTCCATGCACAGCGAGGCTCAGGAGATACTACTAATAATCTGCCTAGGTATGTGCCTTACCAGGTGTTGCACAGAGAGGTTACAGGGTAGTTTTTTAAGAGGTGAAGGTTTGAATCGATTCTACTTCTGGTGGTAATCACCGGGTTGATTTAAGTGAGGTAAAACCACACTCGCAGCTACCCTGACCGCAGCACTTGAGCCATGTTTGGACTCCCCCTCTGCATCTGTTGATACAGTAGGGATCAATGATGGCAGCTGTATGTCTAATGATACTGGATCTCTAAGGTACACAACACGGATACCCAAGCAATTCATTTTTTATAAAAATACAGAGACATAAACACAGTTCCTACATGGTCCGGTAAAGAAACGCACCAGGGATCTACACAACAAGCTATGGATTGACCATAGCGAGTGTAGGCAGGCCAAGGTGGCACTGCCCTCCATCAACGGCCGTTTCACTAAAAAGGCCCTACAACTAACTAAGCCACAGTTGCGTGCAGTCACAGCCATAACGATTGGACAAGGGACCTTTAATTTAATATGCACCTTTTTGTCAAAGTAATCATGCACAGCCCAATCGGCAGAGCATGCATGGTGGAAGATGAGACAGCAGCACACCTGCTCCTAAGCTGCCTAGTAATTGCTAGTTACAGGACCAAATACTTCGGTGACCCAGGTACCCTGCAGGAGATAATCGGCAACACCAGGAAACTGCTGGCCTTCCTCGAGGAGCTGGGGTGGATTGAATGAGGTAGTTTAATCCCACCCATAAATAAAATATGCACATAATCGTGGAGTTGCAGCAACAGCCCGTCGAAACTAAACTAATAATTCATTGTAGCATGGACACATTTTGATTTAACTATTTTTTTGTGTATAAACATTTGATATATAATGTTTTTGTAAAACAGCTGATACATATTCTGTTTACAGTCAGATTTTAAATAGGTATTGGAACAAAATATTGTTAAAATACAGTAAATAACTATACTACATGGTACAACCATGCAGATAACAAAACAAATCCATTGAATATTCTTTTGGATTGAAGTGTATTTTATTTATTTATTTTGAATTAGGTAGTACTTACCTTCCTCATTTTTTCTTTTAACTCCTTTGGTGATTGTTTGGGTCCGATCCCTAAATTTTTAAATTTCGGGGATGAAGTCATATTCAAGAAAATACAATAACAGATTAAAATAGTCGTAAAAAGCAGTTAAAATAAGACAAATAACGATAAAAAAAATTTACTCGTACATCACAAAACAAAGTAGTTGGCGCTAATATTTGGGAAATGTCAATGATAAATTGGCAAAAAAAATAACACTTGTCAAACTAGACATTGTCAGGCAGCTTTTTTTTTCTAATCGAAGGCGTTTGGCTTCGCATATCTTGTGCATTTGCCAGAGTCAAGTTATATCTGGTTCGTCTCTTATTTTCAGTTCTCTTAATTGCGGTAACTTTATTGGAAGCTTCCAAGGAGTTTTGTCGACAACATGAATAAACTCTACCACTGGATTTTACATGCCCACACTTGTGCACGTTCACAAATATTATAGAATAAAAACCATAATTTTTAGGATTTCGTAGCCAAGTGGCAAAAAACGGAAATTTATGGATTCGTCATGTCTGTCTCTGTCCGTCCGTATGTCACAACCACTTTTTTTCCGAAACTATAAGAACTATGCTGTTGAAACTTGGTAAGCAGATGTATTCTGTGAACCGCATTAAGATTTTCACACAAAAATAGAAAAAGAACAATAAATTTTGGCGGTTCCCTATACTTAGAACTGAAATTAAAAAAAAATGATTTTCATCAAACCCATACGTGTGGGGTATCTATGGATAGGTCTTCAAAAATTTATCTAAGAATCATCAAAATCGGCCAACGCGTTTGGTCTCTAGAACGCCACATAGGAACAGACACATACATACATATACCGATAAATACATTACCCTCCTTCGGCAGTCGGGTAAAAATACAGTATCGATAAATCTTTCTTCTGACTGTTGTCACATCTCTTATGTCATCGCCCATCGCAGTCAATCGCAGGCCTTATTCTTTCATTCTCAAAGATATAAAGAAAACATATATTTTAATAATATCCCTACCGCAGTATCTCAACGTTGACGTCGTGATGGGGCTTGCGCGCTCCAATGATCCCTAGACCTGTGCCGGTAGATCCTAGTTTGCTACAGTTGCCTAAGGTTGTGGAGGGGCATGACTAAGAGAGATACAAACTGCAGTGTAGCTTTGTGGCGAGCTGGTGGGCAGTGGCGTCCTCACGGACCCATCCTGGGAGAAATCTTGTTCCTCATCTCCGACTTGCCTTTATTGCCCGGTCGGAGTGAACACCGACGGGAAACAGAGTTCCCACCTCTCTCTTGCCTTAATTGGCTGGCTTGAGTGGAGGTTCGCAAGACTAAACGTGCTCGGTGGAAGGAAGTATAATTCCGTAAGATGCTGTTAGAGATCTTGACCGTGCTTCCGGAATTGTCCTGATAGCCGTGGTATACGTCACCACTCCTCAAGCACCTCCGGTTATGTTTGCCCCCATGGCACTACGTCACTCAAGTACTACCGAGCCTTTATGGGGGCCCAGATTTGAGCGTGCAAGTCACCCCCTGCTATTTTATGGCCGTGTATTTCAACAGTGGTCAGACAGGAGCCAATAATCATTCTATAGTTTAAGGCAATCGATTCACTAAACCTGCCAAACCCATAGCCCATTATCTATGTCTCCATATTTAACAATAGTCCTGCACCAACTGGGGATTGTCCTTGGGTGCACTTTCATCGTGCATCCAGGGATTATCATCGGTTGATGTCACATATTATGATACATATCTAACAATGCCTCTACGAGTTGGCTTCGGCGCAAATCTTTTTTTTTATCTCATGGTAATATCTAGGCCCCAACGCGTCCGCTATCGGATGGTGGCGACTCCGTCCAGACCGCAGATGGTAGGGAGAGTGGTGCATCGCAATACTAGCACTCCTCTCCCGCCGCGGCCTCCAACACTCAGCCGTGATATCGTATGGGACCTGGGACGCTCCATACGACATCGCGGCGCGTCAGCCTTATTATATTATATTAAATCTTCTCTTATATATAAAATTGCTGTTTGTTAGCCTCGCTAAAATTCAAAAACGGCTGCACCGATTTGAATAATTCTTCATTTGATTTGTTCGCTAGGATACAGGGAAGGTTTAAAAACAAAAAGAAATAGGTAGGTACGGTTGGTACTTAGTATAGGTAGGGAAGGTAAAGTAGGTAGCTACGATAGGGTAAGGTAGGTTAGGTTAGGTATGTAGGGTAGGTAAGTAGCCAGTTGACGGGGGCGAAGCTGCGGGGTAAACTAGTATATAATATAATATTATATTATATATATAATAATGTGAAACATGAAGAACCTTTTTTTTCCAGAATGCCCACTACCCACAAAAAAGTGACCCCTACCATGATAAACTAGAAACATTTATCTCTATAGCCTCACAATTTCATTTCTGTCCGCCGCCGCGCCGGCCGTGGGGTTTTCTCCCATACTACTTGCCCATTGACTTACATTTTTTTGCGATATATCCATTAAAACTTTATTTATAACGACTGCCACCCGTAAAGACGGTCTAAGTTAAGCAAATGTCATCTGGGGCCAACTGCATAACGTGGTTTCCGACGAACGTAGAAGTCTTAGAATGTAATGGATCACCCATCCACGGAATAACCTTGACAAGCGTTCTTTTTCTTTCGATCCGTGTTAGTTTTATTACTTAGAGGCGAGCTCTTAAAAATTACTATTGAACAAGACAAAATTATTATTCGTAGTGTATATTTACCTTTAGAACTAGTAGTATTGCCACCCTGAATAAAAAGCCGATGAGTTCTTTTTAATAATCTATTCCAACTCCATCTGGAACTGGAACTCGAACAATGTAAATCACAGAGAAACTTATTGTACCAATGTATTGTACTGATGTAAATAGCAACTAGCAACACATTAGCTGTCAGATGAAAAAAACAATGTGTCTGTGAGTGTGAGTGATAAGTAAAAATATGGACAAGTCCAAAAGTTGATAGACCTTTTATCAAACGTAATTCAATAAAACCTCAAGTTATAACGTATTACTTTGACACACACCAACATTCAGACCATCAAAATGAACGATGTTGAGAAACGGCAGTCCCGACCTGAAAAGGAGACAATACACTCGGGACACTTCATGGTGTCACATTTTGAAGCAGAAGCCCAAGACGACTTTGATGACTTGGTCACGGTTCCCGATGAAGATGAGAAACAAAATGTTCAAAAAGTCACAGCCGTGGCCACCTATACGGTGCCCGGGGCGATGATACCATACACGCCTGATAAAGAAGAAAGTATTCAGCATCAACAACTTTCTATAGAGATATCTCTTACAAAGTTATTCAAATGTATGACTTTGGCCTATAGGTGAGTCCTCACAAATTTATGTTCACATACATGATTATAGAATAGACATACTGTAGCTGTTAATTGGCATTGATGTTTTCCTGGTACATGTTTAGTTAGTTGAACATGCCTGACTTACAACTCTAGTAGATGTTGTTGCATAGTTATCTAAATCACTAATTTTCTTAACTGTGTTGTGCCTGGAAATAAATATTGATCATAAGATCCATTAATAATAATTACTTGAGACGCAACATTTAGTTAAAGTTAGTAATCTCTGCTTCAAAGTTTATTTTAGTTTAACTATAACTTCGTATCTTAAGGTTATTGAGATAATTATATTTATTATTATATCAAAACATCTTATCAGTCAAGCATCAAATGTTCTGTAAAAATAAGGAAACAGTATGTTTCCATTGGGTTTAGCATGCAAAGATAAGAGGGGGTCATCATAGTCAGTACAAAAGACACAGGTCATTTGCTGAGATAACTCAGTCTATGAATACATACTTATTAATAATTTACTTTTGGTTTTATTAACCTTTAGTGTTATTCTCCTGTATTTTTCGTCTAATACAGAGTTACATTATGTAGGACTATCTTCTGCCAGCGGCAAAGTAACATTATACCGGGATGAAAACTACTTGTGTTATTTCAGACTATAATCTATCTCTGTGTCAAATTTCATCCAGATCCATTCAGATGTTTGAGAGTGAAGAAGTAACATACACTCACATACACACCAAAATTTGGATTTATATAATTAGTAGGCAATAGGATTATAGTAAGATAAATGAACAATAATTATTCCGAATAACTCCTTTCTCTTGGTATCGCTTTATTACGTTGATACATAGTTATACAATGATTGAATCTGTAAACAATTATCATGCTTTGCACTACAAGTGGTTATAACAAGTTTATAAATAAATTAATTTGCATAATGCTTATACCATGTTGATTTGTTAGTGAGCTGATAGCTTGTTACATTATGGTTTTCTAGCAGCCTATGGCTCACCTGCCTGTGCAAAGATAATTTGGACAAGTACTTCTTGAGTAATAAATATTTTTATAAAATAAAAGAATGATTTATTATGATCTAGTATTTAAAAAAATTTTAGTAACTTCCTAAATAATGGACGTCACTAGAAATTATTTATTTATTTATTTAAACTTCACATACAATGGTGATACCTAGGCGAACTTAATGCAGCAAGGCAATCTCTACCAGTCAACCTTTGGTTTAATAAGGACACAACAGTGGTAGGTGTAGAAAATAAAAAAAATATGAACAATAATTAAATTAGGATATTAATAAATTACCTAACTAATAAAATACATAAGTAAATAATTTCTAAAACAATAGACTAAAAAATATTTTATTAAATACCAAACTCTAAATGAAACTGAAATTTAAATATAATAACTCTTCATAATCAATGGAAATTTCTAATGACCCTCATAATAATGTATACAAATAATATCTTATAGTAACATAAGATTTTCAGATTTTCAAACTAGCCGTTATCAAAAGGGTAGTATTTAAACGAGCGACAATAAATTCAAGTTAAAGATGTAAAAAATACTGAATATGGCTAACTGAAATACTAAGTGGGCGACAAACAGTGGGCGAATACAAATGTTTAAAACAGCGACTTGATTAGTACTTTGGCAACATAGTCGACAGAGCCCCGCTGCGCGGGGCTCCTATTTCCGTCCGCAGGGTCTAAAGTAACCTAACACGAACGAGATGAGGGGAGCTGAGTTCGCTCGCTTTGCTCGCTCACTTCAGCTCCCGTCATCTCGTTCGAACCTAACCTGTCCGTGTCGGGGTGCCCTAAGCTCCCGAACTCGCTCCGCTTGCTCTTGTACCAATTCGTTGAAAATACAATTATACCCGAATTCCCGCGCTGCACAGCGATGTCGCATTCATTTACGATGAAGAATAATATGCTAATATAGAAAAAATAGAACCCCAATTAAAATTATAGTATGTCACAATATTATTACTGCAGCTCACAAAAACCTCCTAAAAGGTATTCCTCAAACCGGATAAATAGTTGCTTACTTAGTATAATAGTCGCCCATTCAGTATATTTTTCACCCGGTTAATTATTTCCCTTATCAAAATACTTATGTTGAATGTTGGTTATAAGTCTCTACCTATGAGTGCAACTGTCACTACTTCTCAGGTTATTTCATAGCAAACAAGTATGTAGGTAAGTATAGTCAACATTTTACTGGAGATTCCACCCTGAAACTATAAACCACCAAAAATTGATGAAAAAAAAAACAAAAGAAAATGAACCCATTGTGATTGAGTCTAAACAATCAATTAACTAACTATTGTTTTTTTTCCTTAGGCTCCAGAAAGGAATATTTGAAATATTGTCATAGAATTATTTACCTTCTACCTAATTAGTTAATTACCTATTAATATAATAAATTAATGGTGTACAAGCATTTTGTTCACTGTGTAAGATTTATTTTGAAATTTATTGCAATGCCATACTTTTTCCAGTTCCACATAAATAAAAACATGGAATCCAAAACAAACCCAATGGTTTGTAAAAAAAAAGAAAGAAAGAACTAGAAAGTCACCTTTTCTCATCTAAAGAAAAATAATATTGGCTTAGGTTTGTAGGTCATTGTAGGTAACAAAGTGTATTTTATTTTTCTTTTGAATCACTTCAGCAGTATGAAAAAGTTGTACCTACCTAGTCTTATAGGTTAAGATACTTACCTATTAATTACAGGAAAACCAAAGAGTTTCGCGATGTTTGCTGCAAGAGCGAGGGAGAGGGTCTAGTTACTTTTCTGATGACTAAGAAGCTCCATATACTAAGTTTGTTTGGTAGTAGTATTTCATACAAAATTGAAGGTTCAGTAATGAGAAATTAAACTGCACTGCCATTTGGCGTGTGGGACCCACGCGTACGTGCAGCGAATAAACACGCCTTAACGGACAATATTCTTGCCCCTGCAATATGCGATGAACAAAAGCTTCGCCTGTCCTAACCTAGGTCAGGATTGTCGCGGGCCGTTAATTTGTATGAATATACTGTGACACTCACTGACAGGCTTGGTCTGTATGTCTCGGTGGTCTGTGGTTCTCATATGTTTCAACTTGCTTCTTCAAAACAATTCCTCATTCAAACAAACTATATCGATTTATTTGTAGAGAGGTCGCGGCGAGGTCGAGGACGTTTTCCAAAATAGTAAAAATTATCATTTGACTTTGCCATCGGCAATTTGCTTTTTGGCAAGCAGTTATGCAGAATTCTAAAATACAAAATTATTACTTTACTACACATCAAATTTAATATTGCGCAAACCTGCATCTGCGCTAGGCGAGCCAAGAGTACAAGGAGAGCACGAATTGGTTTATAGTAGAGCGCTTTTTCTAGGCATTAAGACCGCCAGCGTTGCGCGAATTCGTGGCCCACCCGCGTTCAGCTCGTCTGAAGTAGACGCATGATTACAATCTCGATCCTTTCTAAGGCGCCGTCCCGATAAAAAAAATATTGGACCCTTTCGAAAAGAGTCGAATAATTTTTGGCAATACCTAATTATTATTTGTACAAAATTTGACATACACATGGGTTCAAACCATTTCCCTTGCCGAATTCACTTACGGAATAAGGCTGCGGTTCGGTTCTTTACCATGTAATTAAATGAGAGCTTCCTGACCTGACTGAGTCGTTTCGGTACGGATTCCTCACTGAGCGCAAACAGGTTCAATTTCGAAGATTCTGTACGGAAACTAAAACGCACCGACCAGTAAAGAAGGCACCTTGCTACAATAGTTTCAGGGCCTTCATAAAAACCCGGCTTTTTACTCTGAAAAATATTAAACGCGACGTGTACCGAAATCAGGCGAATGAAAAGAGAATGAACCCAATACATTACGCTTGAAGTTATGTTTGCGACTACTAGTTACTAGACCAATGAAGCGCGAGAGGCCTCGGCAGCTACCGCGAGATTTGGCATTGTCAAAATTTGCCGTACAAACCAAGCGTGTTAGTGCGTGTCACGGTGTCACCGTTTACATAAAGGGCTCTTTCAATTTAGACGTTTGGTGCGGGACTGCTGCGGCGCCGCAGCGGTGCGTTTGTCGTACTGCGCACGAGTGGTTAATTCTTGCCATACATTTATAGGCGCTATAGTCTAAATTGAAAGAGCCCAAAGAAATTACGACCCTGACAATCTAGCAGAGTGCAGAGGCTGCAGGCTTGACTACGGCTATGACAGCCGACAATTGTGCTTAGTTTTATTTTTATTGGTACTATGCGTATATTAAAGTTTTTTTACGACCAGAAGGTGACGGCGACCCACGTTGTCATGGAATTTTGAAACGCAAAAAAGAAAGGGTGTGTTATTTAATAATACACATACACCAATAAAGTTGTATTTCTCTATACACGAAAGGCGACGCAACGAAGCCGTCAATATCGATCTCAGTTTGGGATACATCTCATCAAACCGTTGATGTTGGTGCGATCTATCAAATGAATTTGAGAAATGTAGGTATTCTTAGAGCTGGTCTGCTCCGATCAAGGGTATTTTTTTCCTAGTCTAATTTAAATTTTTTTTACGTTTGAAAATTTCGTCGCCATCCCCGCTCAATCAATACTTGGAAATGGTTGATTGAATTTGATGGGTAAGTTCCATTTCAAGATCGATTCGGTGTCATAGCATGAATCTATTGGCGCTCAATGATCTGTGATCTACCAATTATTAAAAACTAAGAACATTAAAAACCTGTAACGACGAGTATGGTACTTAACCGATTGTTAGTTGAATTGCCTATATAAATAAGTTATGTAAGAAGGCTTTCCGTAAAGTGCTTTACGCAATAGGTATGCCTTCAAGCCTGTTGAATCCCATATTTGATATCTATATCAAATTTATTGTTACAAATTGCTTTTATAATTTACCTTCTGCCTTTTATTTGTACAAGTAGAGACCGCAGATTAGATAGGCTATGTTTCTTTCTTATCATACTGTTATTTGCAATAAGCTTAAGATCACATATTGATAGCGATGCTGATAACCAGCTTACCACTTGATTGTCTGACAATTTATTTCCACTGTGCAGCACAGTTTTATAATATTGTCTACACTTTTGACAAATATTACTTTTTATTCTTTTTAATCATGGCTGTTTTAAATTCGTTTAAAGTGAAAATGCTTCTTATTAGTTCAAGGACCTTTATAGTTAACATTTGTATGATAGTTCATTTATGTAACGTTAGTTTGTGACTGGGTGAACGCGGGAAGAGCATGGTGAGGTTTTTTTTTTCTAAACGTTTTTATTTTTTGTTTTTCTCAGACAAAAATTAACCTCGCCAAAATGGAATCGTTTTAAAGGTATAAAACTCCGGTGGAAGGACAAGATTCGGTTGAACAACGTCATATGGCGGTGCTGGCACATGCAGTGTAAGTACATTAACTTTTTAAATAAACTTTTATAAGCTGAAGCAGCAATCTGATTAAGGCCCACTTGCACGAAAAGCTTAACTCAGAGTTAGTTGTTAACACGAGGTTAAATTGATAGTTTGTCGATACAATATTGTCAACTAACTCTGAGTAATTTGTCGACAGCATTATATTTGCAGACTTTTCTTTGACGAGGTTTCTTAGTGTCTACGTTATTTTTTATCAGTTACTATGCGACAAATCCAGTAATAGATTTGTTAAATAAAAATGTGACTCAACTCCTCTCATTAGGCGTCAACGTGATCGGCTTTTGGTAGTTTGGACTTGAAATCATAATGTTAAGTGAGAGGTGAAATGCTGAATGGTGAATGTGGTTACGTTGCTTTTAATTGAGGTTCATGTTAATATCTGTCTTGATTGCTGAACTGGCTGTAAAAAAATACAACCACGATCAAGCATGCCCCAGATGCGTGCTAAAAGCAATATTTTGATAATGATGCTGATATGGCATTGGTTATAGGCGCGTTAGTTTCGGACAAATAATTATTGTCTGGGAAATTGAACAGGTGTACAAGTAGCGCCAAACAGACTGGAGCACCTATATAGGTATAAGATACAGGAGATAACGATGACCCCAAACTGGACATTAAAATAAAGACAAGGTTGATTTATATTTGATTGCTGCTACCAGGGTGATATAATGCATAATTAGGTACATTCATTTAAATACAACAATTTTGTTATGCTGTTTAATTCAGTAATCCATTTGCAGGCCGGACGATGTGGTGTATTTACTTTGTTTTATTAAATTGTTTGATAGAGAGTGATAGAAATTAAATTATTTTTGCCAGAAGTTAGTTTAAATTTATAAGAAGCATTTGTGGAGACACAAACTGTTTGTCTAATTAAATAGATTTTTTGGATTTGGCTATGTGTAAGTTTTTAAGTATGGCAAGCCACGCCTACGTTTTGAGTGATTGAAGGCGTGTCTTGTATTACCTACGCCAAAGAGTATGTGGGCATTTTATCACATTCATATCTCGATGAGTAATAAATTACGATGTAGAAAGGCTTTTCAGATATATGCGAGGTGAACCTACGTCTGCGCGATTAACTATTTACCGATAATGTAGAATATGTAGGCCGAATAATTTATCTGAATCTATTTCATCTATCTATTTATTAAATAGCTGAACAGCGCTTGATATATAAATCTTCATAGTCCCAGAAGGTGATGTAATTCATAATAATGTTAATACAGCGATATCGTCTATTGACACCTTGGACAACGAAGGTGCCGATAATATTCTACCATTTACTCATATTATTCTAGTATAATGTGTACACATATCATAACTGCATACATTATTTTTGCAGTTATAAAGAAACAAAACACATTGGTTTGCCAATTCGCTTCCCCGTTAGATGTTGACACGCACGTAAAACCAGAGGTAATGTTTACAAATATTGATAATTATTATATTTGATTAAGCACTAACGAGGTATATTAAAATAATAATTTGGCACTTTTAGGCAACAATACTAGAAGGTAAATACTGGAAACGGAGGGCTGAGGCGGTTATAGCAGAATATAAAAAATGGCGCAAGTTTCATATAATGCGACTCCTTGGAAAGGGAGACACGTCCGTTCAGGATGCGGTAAGACACATTTTGAAATATTGCTTTTAGAAAATTTGTAGATAGAATACTCTTTACTGTCAAGGTAGCAGTACAATCAAGGACCAATAGCGCACTGTCCCAAAGCTGGAATGCACAAATTTTCTAAACTAGACGGGTCTACGTATAGTTTATTCTATGGAAATTTCTACGAAACATTTACCACGGAATTTAAACTTTATCTTCGTATTTGTTGTCTTCATTTCTGTATGTCGTGCACGTCTTGAACAGCTTTGACGGAGTCAACGACGAGCTGCTTCCAAGCCACCCTGTCTGCGGCTTTTCTCATAACAGTGGTCACCGTGAGTCCCGTAATGGTCCTGATCTGGTCAGACCAGCGAGTACGTGAACATCCGCGTTGTTTTTTTCCATCCATCTTTCCCACTACAACCAGTTTTTCCAGGTTGTCTGGCTATCTCCGGGTGATGTGACTAAAGTAACTTAGGACTCGTTGGTAGCAGATCGTGGAGAGTCTGGTTTTGATGGTCAACTGGTCGAGAATGAACTTATTCGTGCGTTTGGCTATCCATGGCATACGCAACATTCTTCTCCAGCACCACATTTCAAAAGCCTCTATCGTTTTCCGATCCACCGTGCGAATTGCCCAAGATTCGGCGCCGTAAAGAAATATCGAGAATACCAGAGTTCTCACGTGTCTCTTCTTTGTGTTAATGGAGACATGTCTGTTCTGCCATATCCTCGAAAACTTGCTCAAAGCAGTCTTGGCCATCAGCGTATCTCCCCGTCGCAGCCTCCCTGATCGCTAATCATGGAGCCCAGGTACACAAATTCACTCACGAACTCCAGATCACAATTTCTCCCGTGCGTGCGATTAGTCCAGCTCGGTCGATGATCATCACTTTGGTCTTTGATTTGTTAACCGACAATCCTACCATCTCGCTTTCACGCTAAATTCTAGCAAATAGTGCCGCGAGTTCGCGCTCTGAGGATGCAAACAAGGTGGTGTCATCTGCGTACCGGAGATTGCTGATTTTGTTGCCACCTACCGCGATGCCTCCCTCCCACTCTTCCAAGGCTCTCCTCATGATGTATTCGCCATATATGTTGAAAAGAAGAGGGGACAGAATACATCCTTGCCGCACTCCTATTTTTGGCTTAATAAGTCCCGATACCATATCATTGACTCTGACCATCGACTCTCCATCTTCGTACAAGTTTGCAATCAGTGCTGTCAAGTGCGAGGGTACTCCCATTTCCTTGAGTATTCTCCACAGGCAGTCCCACCTCACACAATCAAACGCCTTGGAGTAGTCTATACTATTCATAAAATCAGTTATGGACAATTGAACCTCTTATACAAAATTCTAAGCATTTTAACTTTGGGGAGTGAAACCGCATTTTTGACCCTTGACTGTACACCATAGAAATGGATCTTATGTGTTAATAATTATGATTGATTTTTGTTCAGATATCGGACATGGACACGGTAGAATCGTTCTCGCAGTGCAGCGACCTAGCAGGCAACATGCTCACGGACGAGGATTATCTGAACTTCATGACTGACACACTCTTCTCCACCATCACCAGCCACCAACCCTTTGCCTTCCCCGACTGTAGGGAAATAGGTAAATGCATCTTTAACGTGACAATAATAAGGGTCAGAATATTAAAATGAAACGAAGCAAGTGTGGAATTGATATTATATATTATAAGTTTATATCTGTTTCACAAAATTTTATTAGTTAATTTCTTAAAGATTTTTTTTTTTTTATTATTGTAATGAAGCATTTAACTTAATCCCCGCATTTTTTGGCCTTTTTATTAGCTAGACTTCGAATATTTGTTTTTTTGTTTCTATGTTTGTTATATATTGTAATTTATCTATGCTTTCAGCCAGAGGAGCTAGTTTAGCAGACTTCATTCAACCAAGTTTAGGCCCATTACAACCCAATCTTGACGATTTTATGGACACATTGGAACCACTTCAGGGTAACTATCATTTCGACATTACAGTATAAGCGGGCCTTCTTCACTCGGCCGAACTTACAGCGATTAATTCCCGCGGTCCCGAGACCGCTCCGCCAGTTGGTGGTCAACGCTCGCGCGCAGGGCTTGCGCGTGCATGGCGATTGCGTGGTTGGTGGGCGGGGGGTCTTAGTTCAGCAAGAAAAGAACCGACAAGAATCAACTCAACCGTCACGGTTATTGAGCTCAAAATTGTGTGTTTGAGCTCTGAGAGTGAAATATCTGTTACGTAGTAACTTCACTAATCTGTGGTCTAAGCTTATAAATATACCTTTTTCAGTACTAATGAGTTAGTAAAATGTTTCAGATTTGTTGACGCCCAGATTATTACCGCCAGTGCCAGAGGAATCTGCGCTAACTTCCGAAGATTCAATGTATCGAGGGGGCATGTCTGTAGATACGTACTCTCCTCAGAGTTTCATGAACAGCAGTCAGAGCAGCACATCAGTCACGATGCCGACCAGTCAGATGTCTTTACACGGTACTATTTAGAGTTCACACATTTCACGATGACGCATGCATAGTTGTAAGCGTCAACCGTATTAATGTCATAAAAGTGATACCATTCGTCATCGTGAAATGCAAATCATTTGCTTATGATGCGATTAATTGAATAAAACCTAAAAAAAATACTGAACCACGCCCCCTTTGCAGGCACAAGCAACAATACTCAAATGATGTCGATGTCAGAACAAACAATAAAGAATGAGCAGCAGATGGGAATGTACGACAACAACAGGCTATTTTCCCAGTCCGACCTACAAAACAACATGATGAATGCTCAAGAAATGCTAACTCCCTACCAACCCATCAGTTATGAACAGCAGAACACTTCACAGTCGGAACAACAGATGCATAATGTTTACGTTGGAAAATCATCTAGGTTACAATATGTTAATACTCCTAAGATTGTTACGCAATCTGAACCTTATAAATATAATACAAGTAAGTCATATATCCTTTAAAAATTTCTTTCGTTTTCCAGTTACAACAAGAAATAAAGCTTTTCGATTGTGTTTCCAGGTGTAGTACCGCCCTCACAAACTGCACCAGAAACTGTATCATTGCTGCAGCAACCGATACAGAATTCTAAATACGCGTCCACTATAGTGATTCAGGGGCGGGGCGGGTACGCGCGAGAGAAGCCGCGTCAGAGGGTGTCCCACTACTCGGGGCAGGTCCAGAATAATCAGTATCAGGGTTATGGACAGTCCATGAGTCAGGCGGGCCCGCCGGTGTCGCCGCAGGGCTACGAGTCCCGCGGGGTGAGCTCGCGCCAGACGTCACCGCAGATGCAGTACTTGCAGCCGAGTCCTGTGGACTCTTATAAGGGCAAGCCCATGTCGTCGACGGTGAATCCTAGGTCTTTTAAGATGCCCTCACCACCGCTTGTTCCCGTCACATCTGCGCAGGTGAGAACTGCTGATTATTTTTGTAAGAACGAGTATATTTCTTCTGTTGGGATTTCGAGTTTCACCTTCGCTGTGGTGTGTCGCTAGATGTCGTCGGGGGGGAGCTCGAGTGCGGGCCTGTCGCGCGTCAACAAGGATCAGTTCCGCTCGCACAGCTTGCCGCTGGGTGCGCAGCTCAACCCCGACTGGAGTGTCAGCGTGCCTGCGCCCGCGCAACCAGCGCCTGCGCCCTCGCAACATGAAGTGTCGGTCGCTAAGCACAACGCGAGGGTATGTGCTTTTACTACCTCACATTTCTTGCCAGGACCATCCGGATAGAAAAGTTATTCCCGAGTGAGATACCCGGAGTAATCGTTCTACATGCTAACAACCACAACATCTCTCGAGATTGTCCACGCATCGAGCTTGTCAAGTTTTGAATTGCTGAAGTTTTGAAATTACACATTTAATATTCAATCTACCATGGCCAACTACAAGATTTCCTTTATATTGACCAACAGATGTCTGTGGAAGTGAAGAGTGATTTAATCGCTCGTATCCTCGTGCAATGAAATCTCGGCAAACGCTCGAATCTTTTGAAATGGTAAGTACGAGTGTACGTGTAACGTACAAAGTTGACAATTTGCAGGCTCGCGAGTCGAACCCGGGCGGCATTCGCATTCGGTCACGTTCGACGTCGAGCGGCGTAGTGGATGGCGGGGCTGGCGGGGCTGGCGGGGCTGGCGGGGCCGGCGGGGCTGGCGGGCCGGGCACCGCAAGCAGCGCGGCCGGGCCGGCGCGCCGCCCGCCGCCGCTCAACAGCGTCGCGTCCGAGCCCACGCTGCCGCAAGCTAGCGTAATGCTCGCGCAGCTACTCTCAGCGCAACACTGTCAGTCAATATGCTACTTTATTTTATTACGTCACTCGCTCGCACGCTTTTTAAAACTTGGGTACGGATTGAAAAAAAAAACATAATAAACGTTTAAGTTATACAAAACACTTCGCGAAGTTAAGACCAAGCTTTGAAAACTCAACAAAAAAAAATGTTCCATCTTTTCATCTTTCGTTTTTAACAATTCCAATCTGTACCCATTTCCTAAAGTTCCTAATTAAACCCGCGGCTACCTCTGACCTCTCATTTTCCTCTTGCAGCCCAAAGTCTGTACAAGTTGAATAGCTGCGAGGAGAGCGCGGGCTCAGACCCCACTAAGTCGCCGAGTAGAAGGGCACAGCCTTCGCCCATCGGCAGTGACGTCATGTCGCCGCATCACGTGAGTAGTTGGGTAATATGACACAGCCGAAGGCAGACTCTTTAGATCAGGCGCACCCCATTTTGAATCTACCAAATATTTTCATCTTACACTTATATTCTTTTTCCCGTATTTCCGCATGCAAATAATCTGACACGCGTTAACGCACTGCTTGTGAATTGTATGCGTATTTAACCTTTTATTCGAAGCATGCTTCAATGTGCGTTAAATTGCGCTATGAGAAAAGTTATATAGCTGATTGGGATTTTTAGGCGCGCAGTTTGCATTGTCTTTGAAACTAGGATTTAGTTAGAGAGTAGTAAAAATTATGATGGGGTCTACCATAATCTAGACTGAATATCCGGCTACCATATTTCATATCGAATCCATAATTGGGAAAAAAATCGTTTCGTTTTAGCATGGTAATAGAGGTCATTGCCCTGTTCTCAATATATCTTCGTAATAACTCAAACACTATGGGATCAAGGTGAATATCGATTCAGGATGTTACATACCCATTTATTTTGAAACAAATAATTTTAATAAATGTAGGTGAGCTCAATGGCCGCTATTGCCATGCTATATATAACTATAAAGCTAACAATCTGTTCTGCTGCAGTCCCTGTCCCCGCCGACGTCGCCGGGGGGCGCAGGCGCCGGGGGCGGATCCCCGCGCGCCGGCAGCCCTCGCGAGCCGCGCCGCACGCACCTTCACGCCGAGCAGAAGAGACGCTACAACATCAAGAACGGCTTCGACACGCTGCAGGCGCTCATACCGCATCTTAACACTAATCCCGCCGCTAAGGTTTGTCACTAATGCTACTATGATGTATATTTAGAAATTTATGCAATTAGATGGAAGTTTTTGCAGGCATATCGGATACCAAACCTTTCTGGAAAAATTTGGTTAGGCGTGTCCCATCCGAACTTCTTCAGAAAATTATACAGTTTTGCTGGAAATATGACTTACATTGATCCAGAATTTAAATTCCTGTTTTTGAATCTAATAACTCTGAATTAAAAAAAATGAAAAAGAAATTGTACCTCTTCTCGCCTGAAACACAGGATTGATTACCTAGTCCAGGCACATAACACATGTGAACTTGACATAGGCTTAAGCCAAAATTGTATTGATTGTTCTGCCTTATGATTTTAAATAAATATATTTAATCACAATTATTAAGTTCTCTATTTTAATCCAGTAGTTGCTGGACTTGGGTTTACATTTGTCAACATCGATCTAGAGTCGCGGGTAAAAAATATGAACCGAGCGAGTCTATATTGCCTTTAACCAGACACATATCCAAATTCCGGACTGCTACTGAGAATTTGTCTGGCTCAAAAACTAAAACCAATATTTTGTTAAAAATGAGTCTTTTCCTTAAGTTTTCCATAGGCCATTACTACCCAGAATTTGATCCTTATTAGCGACATCGAAAGGTGTTAAACAGGATAGGAATATTGATTTTTCAAAAATACAATGATGCAGTTTTAGCTTTCATCAAAATTGGCCTTGTGACTCCTTTGAGTGTTTTCCCCTATTCTTCATAGTTTCGGATTTGACCATCCACGCCCAATTAAAAAATTCACCCTGTATTCGAAATACAATTGTCCCGTACAAACAATAAAGATTTGGATAGAGAGACGCCGACTGTCCCGGTGGAGTCCGAAGAAGCGAGTCTGTGGACTCGCGCTGCGTTGATATCGCGCCGCTCACCCACACACCGATGCCGCGTGGGTCGCGCAGCTGAGTGCGAAGTCCAGACAGCGTTTTTTTTCTTACTCTGTATTCCACTCCCATATTTTATTATGTGCATATATTTTTAAGGAAATAAATAAAAAAAACTGTTCTTAAAGACTTTCGTTTCTATGTTTAGATAAGTAAAGCTGCAATGCTGCAGAAGGGTGCCGAGTATATAAAGCAGTTGAAAGCCGAGAGGAACCAAATCAAAGAGGAGATGGAGAGCTTGCGACAGCAAATAGAATGCTTAAATAACTCTATCACGTACGTATACACAATACACTTGTTTTTGTTAAACAGTAGATTATCATTAACAAGCTCATATTTTATCTTGATTACATGCGTCATAAGATAAATAAAATTTCGCTAGACATATTATGGGTGTGTTGCACGATGTTGTTGATTTGTTTGAAAAGCGATCCGCTCTTATTTGGTGTAAAGACTGAAGCACATGCGCCGAGTCGCAAATGCAATTGTCTTTCATGTAGAACGAGTATTTGATACTTTCTTACATTTTGTATTAACCATTGCACACTACAGGCAGACCGCATTTTTTTAACTGCGATGCGGATGTAATGTGCGCTTGCCTTTAAAGGCAACCTCTTCCTCCTTTTTATTAAATAAAAAAAAAATGTACAAGAAGTTCACTTAATTGAAATGTCGAGAGCAATTTGTGAGTAAACAAGGCAAGAATATATTTTTTTATTATTGAACGTTGCAGCAACTGCCACTCGCTGCTGCCCGCGACGGGCGCGCCAGTTTCGCGCGCGCGCTCTGGGCGTCTGCGCGAGATGTTCGCGAGACACGTCGCCAACAGAACCATGCACAACTGGAAGTATTGGCTCGTATCCTTTTACAATAACAATTATATAAATAATCACATAATTATGTGAGGAAAATAGTACTTCTCATTAATGGATTGATTCCATTCTACGAGCAATAACAGCTGCACGCATAAACATGTATGACTGTCGTTGCGAGTGCGCTTAAACTCGCACTACGTCAAGCGTGACTATGTGGACATTTTCGCCTTTTATATGGACCCGGCCTTCTATCACGGTCACATTTTGTAATCAACCTGTATGTTGAAAAAGTGTTGCAATGCAGCAAGCTATTGTGATGTTTTAACAATGTTTGAATGATAAATTACCTCAGCTATTTGTTCAATGACGTTTCTTCTATTATTTTGTCAAATAAAGGCATGTATGATTGCATTTCGTCAGCCGGGATTTAAAAATAAAATTTTCCTTGTATTGTCTGAGATAGCGCTATTATAAACATGTTTTTTTTTTTTATAAAGCATGCGGGTGCCACTAGGCTGTCTCGTGAGGGCTTCCGATCGAGGACGCTGATAGATACGTTATCGCATTTTTTAGGCGGCAAACCTCCACTTTTTCATATCATCTGTGTTCTACACAGCTGGCGCGAGGTACCTACGTCAGTGATAAAAAGTAATTGATAAAGATAAATATATGCCTAGTTAATAAAGATGACTTATCACAGTTATCACATGAATAATACTTATCGTTCGCATCCTGAATTTTAATAGATTGCCGTTGCCGGCACGTAACTTGGAAAGAGTCGTTAGACGCGCCCAATTCGTTTTTTAGATCTCTTTGGTTATCAAGCGGGACGCGCGGGACGTTTAACACCGTTGCGAGCGCGCGATTGGTTGGTCTGTTGACATAAAGATTGACTGACCAATTGCGTCTCGTCCACGTTCCGTTCGCTCCCACATGCATTAAAATTCTAAACTTTGTTTTTGTTGAGTTTTTTTAATTTAAATGTTATACCACGAACAAATACCGGAAAAATATTAACTTCACGCCACTTTTACAAAAATATAGTGACGACGACGGCACAATATGATTATTAATGACAGCTAAAATATTTTTTTAAGAAAATCCAAAATTTGTTAACCTTACATTTTATTTATTACTCTTATTATAAACTTAACGAATTAATCTCCATTCTTAAACTTTCTTCTAAACTTGTTTAATAATAAATGATGGCAATAAACATAAAATAATGTAAATTTTTTGCATAAGTGTACTATTTTCCGGACGGCAACAATGGTTATTACTTACTCTTTGCTGCTAATCTAGAAAAATAGAAGCCTACTCAAGACTTTGTAACATTCCTTTGTTTTATAACTGATAAGATTTTTATTTGAGATTAGTCATTATTTCATAGTGATACTCCGCTGAATCTGGTTAGCCTGAATCCGACCCCAGCATGGCTGGGTAAAGCTGGGCAGTTTGATTTTGATGAATCATCTTTTGTGCTAAACCATTTTTTTTATCTTTAATCTTGTCTATGCTGTCTTGTCTTGACTGCGATGACTATCAAGATCATCGGACTTGTGATTTTGTGATTCTAAATCTTTATACATATATAAAACAAAGTCGGGTTAATTACACCATTTATAACTCGAGAACGGCTGGACCGATTTACATAAATTTTCATTGGTTCGATTTATCTCCGTCCCGAACAACAGATTAATATTGAAACATCTTTTTTTTTATTTATTTTCTCATACGTTTTACGAACACAGCGCCATCTCTGGTACATGATAGAATACAGGGAACTGAAAAAACTAAAAAAAAATAGGTAGGTAGGGTAGGGTCGGTAGGCTAGGTGGGGTAGGGTAGGGAAGGGTGGGTAGGTATGGGGTAGGGTAGGTAAGTGGGTAGGTAGAATGGTGTAGGATAGGCAGTTAGCCAGTTGACGGCAGCGAAGCCGCGGGCACAGCTAGTATTAAATACATTTTTTTATTTATTCAAATAAAATCAACGTGGTAGAAATACGATAGGCCTAAAAATATAGCTTGTGCACAGAAGATTTAGGTCTACAAAAAAAGTCTAGGCGTACAAAAAAAGTTCCTGTCTCTTAAACTCTAGGAGACCTGTATCTTAAGAGACAGTGAAATATTTAGTTGAGTATATGAAATCAGTACCAGTTTTCCTTTCAAATCTGGTAAAGACATGCATATGAAAATACAGAAACCGCGATAATTAGTGCAGTAGTTAGCGAATCAACTACAATAAGCCATGGGCTTAGAACTACGTTTTTTGTAGGCGTTCGGTAAAGCGATTGTAGGGATCGATCATTTTCGTTTCAGTCCATCCAAAGGTTGTCTGGTAGATATCGATGTCAGAGATTAGACCGCCTTACCCATATATTTTATTTTGTGAAATAGTTGTAGAAGTAATAACTTTTCTGGTGCACAATAAACTAAGACCTACGTACCGGAAGACGCAGCGTTGGAAGGCTTCCCTCTAGGAGGAACGACGACCTGCAACCTAATTGCGCAAGTGAATTCGGCAAGGCAAAGGGTTAGACTGTCATCATTGGACCAATCACATAGACGGAAATCCACATCGCGTCTTTTGTATCGCATGTGATTGGTTGATTGATAGCGGTCAAACCCTTTGCCTTGCTGAATTCCCTTGCGCAATAAGGCTGCTGGTCAAGGCTGCGGTAGTCCGGTGGATGCGAGACGCACAGCACCGATTAGTGTGGCAAAGCTTGGGGGACGTCTATGTCCAGCAGTGGACGTCTTTTTGCTGAAATGATGATGATGATGAGACTCATACAACTGATTGCATTCTGAACAAGTTTACAAACAAGACAACGATACATTTCCTTAGCTAGCGTACAGTTTAGCGTGGTGAGCGCGGCGCTAGTGGAGTCGTTCAGCGCGTGCGTGTCGTGCAGCAGCGCCGCCGACCTGGTGCGCACCACGCTGCTGTGGGCCGAGCAGCACTGCTCGCTCGTTGAAATGAGGCCAGGTAACCCAGTTCAACCACATTTTCACTATAAGTACCCAGATAAACTTGTTTAACCACATTTTCGGCATTGGCACCCTTAATCAAGCACCAAATTTTTTGTCTCTCCCGTCGGTCTAACCTGTGTAGTGTTATGTGGTATAAATAATAGCCCTGTGAAACCGCCATCCTTATTTCATGAACTGACTTCTGTTCTATAACGAACTTCAGTCACATTCGAAATCAGAAGTGCCCTTTTAGTGAAGTCCTAATGAGCTGTAAGGCAGCTTAGGATATAAGGTCTGCTCTATTGCCTTGACTGACTGTAAGGTAGCTAGACAGTAGTGCTGCTACTTTCAGTCATCGGGTCATGTTCAGACATAGTCTAACTCTAGAAGAGAGGTAAAATTGATGTTTGTATTTGTCACCAGCGGTGTTAAACTCCCTCCGCGTATTGTGCACGACGACGGACATCCTGACGAGTCCCGAGCGTCTGCCCGAAGAAGCCCGCGCCGCCGTGGCCGCCAGCGCCGGCGTCAAGACGGAGCCCACGTAGGTGGGCGGCGCCCTGGCGATTGACTACGGTGGACCGACCGTCTCCCTAACAAAACATAGATTCTCGACAATTTTTGTTTGGGAGACGCTATTAACGTTGTTCGAAGAGTCAGTCCTCTCAAGTATCATCTGGGTTTTCTACGCTCGGACCAAAAGACGCTGTGGTCATTGTTAGGTGTGCGTGTCAACGCAGAAAGTTACATATCCGACCGACAAAAACATTGATATAAAAGAAATACTAAACCACATTGTGAGGTCGGTCGTCTTATCTTTGTTGATTTACATTTATTTTTGTTAAAATATTATGTTTTGGCAAATTTTTTATTGCGTATTTCGATCTACGTTTGCCTTAATTTTGACTCTGCCATTTATTGTTTATAATGCCTCACGAAAAATATAATTTTGGAATTAAGGTAGCCATTACTTACGCGGAAGACATAATGTGTTTTTATGTAGCCTGGGCAGTATATTTTGGCTGTTGAGTAGCAAATATTTTCTGAAATATGCGATGAAAATAGTTGCAACTGAACATAGATACTCATAATGACTTATTGTTTCGTAATTTTTTTCATCGAATTTTCCGAACTTGAACATTGCCTGGTTTGAAATGTTAACTTACACCTAATTTGTTACTTCTTTTTTGTGTAATAAGTTCATAAATTCTTTTCAAATTGTTGGTTTTCACTAAATTATAATGTTTGTCAAAGTCTTGATAAAATCGTTATATTGTTACGAGCTGAGGTCATTCAAACAGTACTCTATAATACTGAATACTTCTCACACTTATTTATTTCTTCGATCTATTTCACTGTTGAATCGCTGTTGATCACTCCAAATCACTTTCCAATTAAAACTGAATGATGTACGGGCAATATTTGTGGAACATTGCAGACATGTTCTGAACGGGTTTAGAACTTGCCAGATTGTTCGGCTGGAAATAACTTTCGAGAACACAAATTCTATTCGCCAAGAGATGGTGTGACTAGTTTCCTTCTTCTCGCCAATAAATATCGCTACCTTGTCTTGTAACAATATTGTGGATACCATGGCTTTTATTGTATAAAACGTAGCTATAAAAGGAGCAACGGGTAAAATATTTGGTATAGCATCACAAGAAAGAACTATAAATGTGTATATTTATCACATTGTCAGCATTATCTTTTATGTTGTATTGTAAAAAAAGAGTGGTCCAAAATTCGTACTTTTTATACTGAGACCTGTCGTATGGCTCTTTTACACGAGATGGATGTCGATGTCCCTCAATGGTCGAGGAAGTCTTCTTATGAAAATGAGTCTTTATTGTGCAAATTCGGGCAGACTGGTTACCTTGCCCGCGCCTTGTATTTGTGGAGGTAATAAATGAAGTCTCCTAATCTAGTGCCTTGTACGTGGTAAATAAATTTAATGTTTATTGTAAATACATAACCGTCACACATGTGATTCTCAGTTAAGCGGAGGAGAACTGTTTTGGTTGCGAGCAATAATAACCTGACTACCGATCGTGATTATGTTACTAAGACTGGTTAGGATTGTTGAACTAATGTTAGTCACATAGTTAAACCGGAAGCTTTAGTCGGATATTATAAGCGGCCTATCGATAGACTTATATTATTGTTGTTTGCAACTGAACATTTTCTTCATACCGAAGAGTTGCCATTTAAATAATTCCAATCTTGGGAAAAATATTTTTCAAAAAATCTTACTAACCTTTTTAGTCCAACCTTCAAAGATCCCAGGTATAGTCTGCAGCAGTACTGGCTGCAAATTACCGATGGGCCAATTAAAGGGAATAATATTACCAAAGATATAACAGCCGCAGAACGCATTGTTGAGCGAGTGCAATCATGTTGTAAAATATGTACATGTGCCCGTCCTGACCGATAAAACGTGGATACCAATGTAGTTCGTAAGAAACAATGAATTTATTGAATTTGTCGAGATTTAATTTAGAATTGTCTAAGTGTATTTACGTAAGTACTTTAAGTAAATATTTTTATATTGTGTGATAACACAAATGTTTTTATATAACTATATATAACTCGGTGCCAACGTAAATATTGTTGTAATTTGTTATGTAGTGATATAATTTTATGAAGTAACGTTGACTCTGGTAGCACGTTGTCTGTTAGCGCCCGCCCGCGCCGCGCTCCTGAGCTTTAAATGAGGTAAAGTGCAATTGTTGTTCTATTGGAAATACAATCTGGAAACATACTACGGCTGTTTTAATTATCATTTATTTGGAACAAACAAGGTACAATTGAATAATAAATTATTAAATCGTTTAAGTCACGATTGATTACAATCCTTATTTTTAAATGGTTTAATATCGTCAAACGTCCTCTTGCTTTTAACAAGGCGGTAGTCATTGCAAACATTGTGTGTTAAAACGCTAATTGAGATTCAATGTTAACACCTTTATACATAGTTTAAATTCTTCCAGTATGAATCTATTATCCGACATTCAGGGTCATATTATAATGTTGCTTGATATATTGCTTCAATAGGTAAATAGAATCTCCCCGCTGGATGATACATTGTTCTTGAGATTACTAGCCAGTGTCAGTATAAATTATGCTTCTTTGCATTATATATTAATTTTAATCACTGGTTAAGTTAAATGCTTCTAAAACATGCACTGCATCAGTCTTGTAAATCAAAAATGTGCATATGTTTAAAGAAAACATACGGATGTTGTCACTGGGTTAAATCATACATTGCACTGGACATATTTGTGACATACAAGATCGATACCAGGAAAGGAAGGTGTATTCTGTGTCATTTATAAGCTAGAATACTGACCGTGTAATTACAAAACTGCATTTTACTTTCCACTAAATCGGGCAAACTAAACTACGTATTCAGGCTGCCTAATGGGTAGGTGGGTGTGTCACTTTGAGTTATATGAAACTTGTCAAGGTTCATCAAGATCTAGATAGCGTTACGCTGCTTAGCTAAAACTTGACCTAAACTTATGCGGAATTCAGATCATGATCTCGTCTTTTGTATTTTCCTAAACTCACGTAGGAGGAGTGGGACGTCGGGAAGGTCAGTCGGTGGCTTAGTTGGGTCGTTGCGCGGCGGCCAGCATGCGCGCGAGGCGTGAGGCAGGCTGCGCGAGCAGGGCGGCCACCGCGCCCGCCTCCACCACGCAGCCGCTGTCCAGCACCACGCCGCGCTCGTAGCCGCGTACCGAAGATATGCGGTGCTACAAAGTTATCATGGAATATTATAAATTGCGTAAAAAACGTGCGAGGCTATGGCTTTAGTGCTAATTTGATATTACTTAGCTAGGGGCCGATATTCCAATCCTATCTCTTAAGTACCTTTTTTAAGTGGGAATTAGTAAAGTAAGCGTTTTATAAGAATTTCAACCGCATTCGTCATAAAATATATAGTAGGTATTTCAAAGGTTCATGACTTCATTTAGCAAGGCCAAAGCACGGACTTCTCTTCGGGTATAAAACGTAAAGCTACAGTCAAGGATAGTGAATCCGACAATTTTTTTTTAAAGTGGCTCGTGTTGTCGTGTATGGGTTTTATAAAAATATGATTACCGCAACAGTGATGATGGTGGTATGGGGTGCGACGGCCGCCAGCGCCGCTAGCAATGCTCTTTCAGCGGTGGCATCCAGCGCTGCAGCCGGCTCGTCTAGCAGAAGAGCGCCTGCAAGCCGCGCGTGAAGCGCTGCGCGGGCAGCCGCCACGCGGCCCGCCCGACCTGCACTCCAGCCTGAGGAGCCGGAGCGACTGCACACACTGCACTCTGCGAACAAGTATAACAACAATAGTTAATTACTAAAGGTAAAGTTCCCGATCTTTTTGCCCTTTTATGCCATTAGCAATAAGTTCAACCTTATTGCTAATGGCCTAAAGTGGACAAATGCAAGTAAGAACCAAAACACATCCTACCTATATGAATTAAGTAGTTGAAGTTATTGAAAACAATTTTAAAACCCCCGACACGATATCGTGCGCAAATACCCCGATTCAAACAGTAAAACGCCCATATCTTTTGAATGGCTGAACCGATTTTCATGAAACATAGCACAGTCCCGATTACGTCACCTTGCAAAGAAAACTAAATCAAAATCGGTTTATCCCTTTCAGGAGCTACCTATAATGCCACAGACAGATACACAAAAACACAGGTACACACGTTACACAAAGTAGGTACACGCGTGATGTCCTCGCCGTCGATCGGCACACTACCAGATTGTTTCTTATAAGTAACTAAGTATTAAATTTACTTGAGAAGTTCCATTTACCTAATCCAGCAGGCTGAGCAGACACAAAGTCAAACAGTCCAACCGCTCTTAAGCTATGCCATATCTCCTCATCAGTATGCACGGCCAGAGGGTCGAGGTTCTCTCTCAGCGTGCCGGAGAACATGGCCGGATCCTGTGGTACCAGCACGACGCGGTGCCTAAGTGCGCGCAGCGGCACACGCGTGATGTCCTGACCGTCGATCAGCACGCGGCCAGAGCTGATCGTGGTGGCGCCTGCGCAGGTCAGTAGTAGTGTGGACTTTCCGCTGCCGCTACGGCCGCAGATTGCTACCTGTTTTATTAGGAAAAGGAAGATTTGATGTTCAAGTAAGATTTAACCGTTGGAAGACTACTATATCCTTAATAGAACGAACTACTTATAATAGAATAAGGGTCAATTTCTGAATGAAGTATCAAGTCAAGCACACACGAACTTTAGTGCCAAATGACAGGTTTCAGGCTATCATTTTGCTTAATACTGAACTTCAAATGCTTAATATAAAAATTGGGGGCAAGTTGTAGATAAACATAGTTGGAGTAGGTACCTTTTCTCCTCGGCGGAGGAACTTCGCGCGGGGGTTCTGTCCCTCCGCGCGAAGAAGACGGCCCCTGGGCCAGATGGCGTCCCCGCACGAGTGGTGGCCATCGCGGCGTCCCTCATGGAGGATAGGTTTCGGGACCTCTTCAGCGCGTGCCTCACGGCTGGGAGGTTCCCGCAACAGTGGAAGGAGGGGCAGTTGTGCCTCCTCCGGAAGGAGGGACGCCCGGTGGACTCCCCCTCGGCATACCGACCCATCGTTCTGCTCGATGAGGTCGGTAAATTGTTCGAGGGGATCATCGCCACCCGGCTAAACAGCCTTTTGCGGGAGGTAGGGCCGGACCTGTCGGACGCCCAGTTCGGTTTTCGACGGGGGCGTTCGACGGTCGACGCGTTGGCCCTACTCAGGGGCCAGGTGCAGGAGGCGGTGGAGTCGGGGGGCGGAGTGTTGGCGGTGTCATTCGACATAGCCAACGCCTTCAACTCCGTTCCCCACTCGACGATATTGGAGGCAGTCCGATATCACGGAGTGCCCCAATATCTGCGGGCGATCCTGGCCAGCTACCTGGAGGACCGAGAGGTCCTCCTCGTGGACAAGACGACCAGGATCAGGCGCTACGGCGCGGAGTGCGGAGTTCCACAGGGGTCGGTTCTAGGCCCTCCCCTGTGGAACATTGGGTTTGATTGGCTCCTGCAGGGAGCCCTCCTCCAGGGCACGAGTGTCATCTGCTACGCGGATGACACTCTCCTCACTGCCCGGGGGAGGAGCTTTGGGGAGGCGGCCTGTTTGGCCTCGGCGGGCGGATCCTTGGTCGCAGAGAGGATCCGCCGCCTGGGATTGAGGGTGGCGCTGAACAAGACCGAGGCCGTGTTCTTCCACGCGCCTCGGCAGCGCTGCCCTCCAGATGCCCACATAGTCGTGGAGGGCGTCCGAATAGCGGTGAAGGCCCAGATGAAATATCTGGGCCTAGTGCTGGACAGCAGGTGGCGCTTCGGCCCGCACTTCAGCGGGCTGTCGACGCGCCTGCTGAAAGCCGCGGACGCCCTCTCATGGCTCCTCCCCAACCTCGGGGGGCCGAGCGGACGGTGCCGGCGACTGTATGCCGGCATCCTACGCAGCATGGCCCTGTACGGGGCGCCCATCTGGGCGGAGATCATCCCTCCAGAGGAGGGAGAATGCAACCGCCATCCGCAGGCCACAAAGGGCCATTGCACAGCGGGTGGCGAGGGCCTACCGCTCAGTGGGCTTCTCGGCGGCGTGCGCTCTGGCGGGCACCCCTCCCTGGGAGTTGGAGGCATGGGTGCTCGCCAGAGTGTACGAGTGGACGGCGCGGCGTAGGGCGCAGGGAGAGCGCCCCGCCGCAGAAGAGCGGGAGGCCGTGCGGCGGGAGGCGAGGGACGCCATCGTCCTCCATTGGGCGGAGGACCTCGCCGCCGCCGCCTTTGGACGCCGGACGCTGGACGCGCTCGGGCCGGTCTTGCAGGGCTGGCTCGAGCGGCCACATGGTTTCCTCTCGTTCCGTTTGGTGCAGGTGTTGTCCGGACATGGTTGTTTCGGAACGCACCTGCACCGGATCCGGAGGGAGGAAACCCCAGCGTGCCACCACTGCGGCGCGGCGGAGGACACGGCGCAGCACACCTTGGAGGTGTGCCCAGCTTGGGCTGAGCTGCGCCGTGTCCTGACCGATGTGATCGGGCGGGACCTCTCACTTCCCGGCGTGGTCTACTCCATGCTGGGGAGTGAGGAGGCCTGGGCGGCGGTTGCCTCCTTTTGCGAGGTCGTGATGTCGCAAAAGGAGGCGGCGGAGCGGGCGCGGTAGGACGATCCTCTCGCGCCGCCGCACCGCAGGCGAAGAAGGGGTGGGAGAAGGCGGTTGTACGATCGTCTCCTCCCACCTCCTGGTGGTGACTAGCGGGCGACAGGCGCGGGGGCGCCTTCGCTCGCATTGCACGAGTCACCACCCTCGTCGGGCGGGAACGGCAGAGCACTCGCGGTCGTTCCCGGGCCCCTCCACTGAGGGAGGGGCGTGAAGGCCCCGCTGTAAAGGCGGGCGGTCGTCGGCGGGGGACTGGACGTAAAGGCTCTGCCAGTTTCCCAGTCCTCCTCCAATTCAAGACGATGCGGGAGTGCCGCTGGGTTATTTTAGTGGGTATACCGGATTCATTCCGGGGAGTCCCACATACCCCCCCCATTCCCCCAATGGGTGGGTATGCGTAATGCATTTTTTCCCCGCGAGATCAAAAAAAAAAAAAAAAAAAAAAAAAGGTACCTTTTCTCCGGGAGCAATTGTCAGGTTAATATTTTTAAGTATCGATGTCGATCCCGGTTCATGCTGAATGCTGACGTTCTCGAATTCTATTTTTCCGTGCCTCTGCCACCCAACAGGTATTGGACCTGAAAAACGAAGACAAAAACATGAAATTTATTTGATAAGACATCTATAACGATTCTTAATTATTGAATTTGACTCAGTATTTCGCTGGCGGAGTGTTTCTGGGCTGCAGGAGTTCAAACATTTACTTTGTTAATTGTTAACGTTATCGCGTTAATTAACCGTTTCCGAACTGTAAAATGTAACGCCAACATGATACAGGCGCTCACTTACAGTCATCCCTATAATCCTCCTGCGGCACATTGGTGTCGTCGTGCACGCGCTCCAGCGCCGCCAGCTGCAGGTGCAGGTCTGCGCGGCACTTGGCCAGGTGCGCCAGGTAGGCGGGCAGCAGAAGAGCGTAGGCGCCCGCTAGTCCCGCCGCCGCGCCGCTCGCGCCCCCCTGCAGGCACACCGTCAGCACGACGCACACGCAGCCTGCTCCTACCAGGTCCTTTAATATGGTAAAAGAATATAACATAATGACCATGTAAGAAACTAAAACAAGTAAACACTGCTATCGGGAGATGTGGTCTGAATCGAACAAAAGTTCATTCAACCAATCACAGCAGTACACGCACAATTGACAATTTGTCACAATAATTATGTGATAAAAACAGCAACTGAATGTTAAGCTAGCGTCAGGAATCGAATTTCTGTATGAATACTAATTTTTGCCACATAGGTAACCTATAGGTAGTTTCCTGCAGCCGTAATGCGTAAGTGAATACGGCAACGCCAAGAGTTTGACTGCTATCCAATCGACCAATCGCACACTCCCCGAAATGTAACCTTTAAAAAACCGACAAGCTGGCAACTCAGCAATGATGTTCAAGGCTCTGAAGGTTTGACTTGACCAGTGCCTCATTGCCTCAACTACATGGCATGGGTCGACGCTCGAATGCGCAAGGCAAATGACATGAGTCAGAAGAAGGGCCTTCAACACGGCTACCAAGTCCTGCAAAAAGTTGATGCGAAGAGCACAGTTTGACCACAAAATATGTATGCGGCGGCGCGCCGCTATTTTATGGTTTGACCATATTAACAGAATCGGGAACAAACTCGCTACATACCCAGCAGGTAGCAAAGCGTTTTGGTCCCTGACTAAATCCTCTAAGACTAAGACTAAGACCTCGGTCGAAACAAACTTTTGTCGCCCTTCACTACCTAACCTACATCTGCTGAAACCCAACAGGTCACTGGCTACTCCGCTGAGGATTAGGCAAACTTGTTTGCCTCCCTTTTTGCGAAATCTTCGCATCTGCATTCAGGTGGCGCGCGTGTCTTCTGATGGATTTTAATCGAGTACCATGTCGGTCATACGCATCCATCACAAGGAACTCCGTAGGCTACTGACCGCACGTGAACCCGACGTGAACAAAGCTAGTTGCGCCGAGACTGAAAGAGTGCCGAGGGCTTGGCAGCAAGCTAACGTACAGCCCGTGCCCAAGAAGGGCAGTCGAGCTGATCCAGACAACTACAGACCCCATCTCTGTGACGTCCATCCTCCTCAAGAGTATGGAAAATGTACTCAACAGTAAGCTCCTGGCATACCTAGAAGCTAACGACATCCAGAGTGATCGCCAATACGGCTTACGCCGAAATCGGCCGCTGGGGATCTTCTAGCATATGCGATTCACATCTGAAGTGAAGCCATCGGGAGATACGGGGAAGTGCTAGCTGTCACCCTCGACATCTCGAAGGCCTTCAAAAGGGTCTGGCACGAAAGTCTTATTGGTACGCTTCTTTCCTTCGGTCTGCCTAGTGGTCTGTGTGATTGGATTGCAGACTTCCAGGTGGTTCGGTTCATTCAAGTGGTTATCGATGGCTGCTCATTCGGTCAGTTAGATATTAAAGTCGAATCCCCCAGGGGTACGTGCTCTCGACAACATTGTTCTTGCTACACATTAAAGATTTGCTAAAACCTTGAATCTTTTGGTATGCAAAAGGACAGTACTGTTGCTAAGAGATACGGGCCTTAGGTACCTATAGACTGCGCTCAACCATGGCCTCCCAGAGAGACTCTTCAGGAGGCCATGGTTGAGCGCTTGAACCTGTCCTTCAAGGCTGTCTCCGAATGGGGCGATGCCAATATGGACAGTTACAATGTTGTAAAGACACAAGCGTGTCTTTCCGCTAAAAGAGCCAATTCCACCCGGCTCCGTCTTTCCGTGGTGTAACCGTGCCGTTAAAGCAACGTTTCGAACTTCGAACTTGAGATCGAACCTCAATTTCGGTCCATTTATTGAGGCAAAGGCTCAGTTAGCTGCAAAAAAGTTAAGGATCCTTGCAAAGGTAAGACGGTACCTCATTCGGCCTGAGCAACTGCTCAACTTGCATACAGCGCAAGTTCGGTCATGCATGGAGAACCTACTGCTCTCGCCTTTGGGACGGATCTGCCAAATACTAGCTTGATGCACTTGAGTTGATTGACAGACGGGCCAATATGCTTATCGGCTATGATGCACTGGTCGAGTCAAAGTTCCAGAGACTCGGTCTTCGACGCCGAGTTGGTTTTTTATTGGTTACATTACGGTACGCTAGTATTATATTATCTGTGATTACGGGGAGTGTGCGATGGAACTGCACAATTGGATTCTGCCTAACCCTTTCCATCATTATACTATAAGACGTATGCTTCACCGTCGACCTCATCATGACTTATCATCAGGCGAGATTTTGGTCAAACGCGAACCTATCGTTAAATAAAAAAAAGTACCTATACAAAGCTAGTTTCGTCTGAGCTTTTAACGGCTACTTTGCACTAACCAAAGCAAGTCCAAGCCAGCGGTTAGCTGAATTGAGCAGCAGCAGCGTATTATGATTGGTGTCGAGACTTCTTTGGTACGTGGCACTCATGCGCGGTTGTAGTCGGCCTGCGCGAATCGTACTGCCGCCTGCGCAGGTCTGCGCGCAGTGAGACACCACCACCGCTGCGCTGTGGGCTTCCGCGCATTGGAGCTCCCTGGAATATCGAACAAATAAGTAGTTAGATTATTAAGCTTCTTGAAACAATACCCCCAATCTAAATCATTGTTGGAATGCGATAAAGTATGTTCAAATCAAATAATTTATTTGCATAACCGATTGTATGGCGTATTAACAATTAAAAAGCCATTGTGTCTCGCATGGTTCCACGTTTAGGCACTCAAGGGGTTAATACATATTTAAAAGGTGTTACAGGTATGAAAAGGTGCATTGTATAACCTAATGAGGGTATGCAAATTATATATTAGATATTAAAAATCAAGAGACAAAATTTTAATAAACAGACAAACATAATAAATTTAAAATGGGGTTACAATATTAAAAAAAGAAATGTCTAATTATAAAAATGTCAAATAAAAAAAATACAAGAAAAAAATGACAAATTAAAAAAGAATTCGAATTAAAAAAATGACAAATTAAAAAAAAGAAAACGTATTAAAAAATGTCAAATTATTGTACACAAGTCAAAGGTTCAAATCAATCATTATGAAATCACTTGGGGTGTTTTTTTTTATTTGTTGCTGATTGTTAAATAAATCGAGCTTAATGTATCACACGTGCGAGTCCGCACGTCTGTCCAATTTCTAGTAAAAATTCATCTTTTTAGAATAGAATAGAAAACATTTATTCGGCATCACAAAGTAACAGAGCAAAAAGGACAATCAAGGCGCAGCGCGTACCTACCCATACCGAAAGGGTTATCAACTCAACATTTGCTGGCGTCAGTTACCTAGCACTCATTTTCAATTGGCACCCCACTAGTGACACACGGACGTGGGTAAATAAAATAGATAATTAATACAATGTTAATATGCAAATATAGTGTCTTTAAAACTGGCCATTTCTTGACTGTCTTTCCGCCATCCTTAGTAACTGCGTACCGTGGCTAACATTTACAACGGTCTGCAACTTTCGCCTACCTATATACATACCTAGCGTTGCTCAGATAGACGGACTGCAGCGTGAGGTAGAAGAACACCGCTGGTATCGACGCCAGAAGGGTCCACGGTGCGATGATGGCGTTTACCAGCACGGCAGCGGCACATAGAAGAGCTAGTTGTGCCCAGCGGCTGATGGCTGTTGGCAGTTTCTGAGAGAGAGTAGGAGAGGAATTTTAGTTTTGGAGAAGACTACCTACTGTTAGCACGGTTATCGGATCCAAGTTCTATGATTCATAGATAAAGCATTATAATTTAGACTAGGTACCTACCTATAGATAGTGAAAGTATCTGGAGAATGTAAGCTAATCAATTTCCGGTTTTTAGACAGGCAGCTGATATATACATAGATTTCGGGGAGTGTGCGATCTAACTGCACAATTTGATTCCGTCTAGCCCTTTCCATCATTGGACTACAAGACGTACGGCAATGCGCCATCGGTACATGGTTGATATCCCACCCATAAGCACAAAGCGTTTTGAAAATTCTTTCATTGTGCGTACAGCTAAGGAGTGGAATTCCCTGCTTCATCTTTGCTTCTTTGCATCTTTGCTGCATCTTTGTTTCCTGATAGCTACAACCTAAGGGTCTTCAAGTCAAGAGTGAATAGGTTACTTCTAGGCAAGCGTGCTTCACCTTCGACCACATTGATGATGTGGTCGAAGGTGAAGCACGCCTGCCATATTTGCCATATTTTTATATTGCACAAGCATAGCTTGCTTAACATCAGGCGAAATAGTGGTCAAACGCGAGACTATAACAAAAAAAAAAGGCATTCTTAGGAACCTACATTTTAAGAAATACACCTAGTGATTCAACGAATCGTAGCTTAAATTCCAACAAAGTTAAGCAATCTATTTTGTAACTTTTCGCTTATTTTGACGTATGAAAGTATGTAGGTAGGTACTAGATAAGATTAACGTCATAAATAATTTGGTACGTATTCAGTATTGGGGATTTTTACCTTACTGTGACCAAGATATCAGCTGAGAAGCGATGCAGGCAGCGTGTCACCTTGAGGAACAAACCTAGTGGTGCTGTGTGCAAATGGTTTGGCGGGGCTAAAATAGCCAGCTGAGTACACCTCAGGAGTATGTATTCACTATCGGACATTTTTGTACCTTATCAATGACTAAAATATCAGCAGAGAAGCGATGCAGCGTGTCCCCCAGCGGCGCGGTGCGCAGATGATGCGGAGGCGCCCGCAGCGTGGCCCGCAGCAGTCGGTCGTGTATGGCGCGGCGCGCCCGGGCCGATGCGCACGCGCTGGCTGCTTGAGCCGCGCCCGCCGCGAGCGCGCCGCCGCCGCACCACATCGCGTACGTGCGCACACCGCTCCATGTCTGACAAAAAACCTCACAAGTTACTGGGCAGTGATCCAACCGATTATAGCAGACCTCAGTTGCACTTGTAACCGCTTGACTAGACTATCGAGGCAGTTAAAAACAACGGAACTTTGAAAAACAGTACCTACTCACTTGGCTTGGAAAAAAATATGGCCTCAGAATTGTTCAACTTGTTGAAGCCGTTATGGACGAAATGTATTTATCTACAGCCACATCTTATAGAGGTAGAATAAAAAACACAGCTTCTTTTACAAACCTGTTGGCCAGAGAGCTCAGTGTCCACGCTGTGTGAGGTGGTTTGCGTGAGCCAGTAGTCCGCCGCCAGCGCCAGCGCCTGCGCAGTCGCCGCGGTGGCCCAGTACGCGCCGCCCCACCACCTGCAGGCTCGCGCGTACTCCCACCATATCGCACACTACTCAACAAATAAAAGGATAAGTTGGTATTCTTGTATCTGAGTTGAATGCCCCCTGGCTACGTGAGGAACGATGTCTTCAAGCGGGACATCGGGATAGATAGCCTGGATGAATTTGTGGGACGCCTCGCGACGTCCATGTTCGCGCGGCTCGACGCTTCTGCCTGGCCTCACATCCGGAACATAGCACCATGGCACGCGCGCCAGCCCGGCAGAAAGAGCCTCCCCAGGGATCTGGTAAATGACGCTGCAACCCCATCCACCTCCCGGACTTGACGCCTGAATAGGCGGCCAACTCAAACAATAACACTGCCCACCCCAAACTCATCCCGGCGTGCAAGTGTATTCTAAGTTAATTAGGCTCTCTGCGCGTCGTAAACAGACATTCGCCACTCAAGATTCGCGAGTATACAAGCACCGAATAGCACAGCGTGGGCTCGCTCGCTATTGGTGCAAAACCTAAGCGGTGTAACTCACCACATTGCACTCACACATACAAAAATGGCGCCACTGTCTGTGAAACGACCGGCTAGCTCCGGAAGCTGGGCAGACGGGTGCCACTCATTTCTATCTGTAGTTTCGTCAAACTCGGTACTTTTGACGCTGGTTATCCTCGCTGTGCTTCTTATGGTTCGCCATAAGTTGCAGCTGGTGGGGGTAGCCGGTCACTAAGCTTGGTACAGTAGACAACCCATCCACGCGATATCGCGATATCCTGGCGGAGGAAGCGGTGTCCCGGGGTGGGGTGATGTTGACAGTGTCCTTGGACATTTCCGACGCCTTCAACACCCTGCCCTGGAGTTGTGTTCGGGAGGCACTTAGGTATCATCGAGTGCCTCCCTACCTCCGCCGCATCGTCGGAGCTTATTTGGCGGAGAGGAGTGTCACCTACGTGGGACGTGATGGCGTCGAAAACCAGCACCGCATTTCGTGCTGGGTGCTGAGGGGCGAACTTCAACCGGGCGTAGACTTGACGTGGGCCCACCCCTGTGGAACATCGGGTACGACTGGGTGATGAAGGGCGAACTCCAACCGGGCGTAGACCTGACGTGTTACGTGGACGATACGCTGGTCACCGCCCGGGGGAGTTCGTACAGGGAGGCAGCGTTGTTGGCGACGGCTGCGGTCTCACAAGTGGTGAGCCGCATACGGCGCCTTGGCCTGAAGGTGGCCCTCAACAAGTCGGAGGCCATGGTCTTTCATGGCCCTCGGCGGGCGCCACCGCCCGATGCCCACATCGTCGTCGGAGGGACTCGAATGGATGTCGAGTCAACCATGAATTACCTGGGATTGGAGCTCGATAGCTGGTGGGATTTCGGTCCCCACTTACGGTGGCTGGCGCCCAAGTTGTTGGGCGCGGCTGGGGCGCTGTCAACGCTGCTTCCCAATCTGGGGGGCCCGAGCGCTGCCTGTAGGCGGCTCTGCGTGTGTGTGAGTGCGATCGATGGCCCTGTATGCCCTTCTACGAGGCGGCTTGTGTACAGGCCGGATCCCCGTCCTGGGACCTGGAGGCGAAGGTACTCGCGTCACTGTATCGGTGGCGCGAAGAAGCGCGGGCGCGGGGCGAAGGATATGGAGTTGCGTCGGTCTCAGCTCCGCGAGGTCCTAGTGGCGGAATGGTGGGACAGGCTTTCACGCCCTACCGCCGGCCTCGTCACCATCGAGGCGGTCCGGCCAGTGCTCGAGCGCTGGCTCGGGAGGAGGCACGGCTCCCTGTCGTTTCGGGTGACGCAGGTGCTCTCGGGGCATGGTTGCTTCGGGAAGCACCTGTGTCGCATAAACAGGGAGACACCGGACACCCGGTGTTACCACAGCGTCGGCTGCCGGGAGGACACGGCGCGGTATACGCTGGCAGAGTGTGCCGCTTGGGAGGAGCCACGCCGTGCCCTCATCTCAGAAGTGGGCAGTGACCTTTCGCTGCCGGCCGTAGTCGACTCTATGGTCGGCAGCGAAGAGTCCTGGGACGCGGTGGTTTCCTTCTGAGAAACAGTCGTCTCGCAGAAGGAGGCTGCGAAGAGGGAAAGGGAGATTTCATCCGCTCACCCGATCCGCAGCAGACGCGCCGCGCGTCGGCGGAGGGCAGATAACGCCCTTTTCCGGCCCCCCTAAATGGGTCCAGGGGTTACGGACTCGGGGACATCCGTCGCCACCCACACATCAGGACCCGAGGTGATGGCGCGTAGTGTTCCACGCGCGCCCCTCTTAGATGTTGCGGGGGGAGTCAAACACCTCACTTCCCCCCAACCCGAGATCGAGGCTCGCAGAGAGAGGATTTTTTAAAACATTTTAAATCCATCTTGCAACGCTTAGTCACGCTCAAGGTGAGTGCCTCAGGTAAATCCACATTCAAAGGTTACTTAAGGTAAGTCACCTAAGGTAAGTAACCTTTGAATGTGGATCTCGCATTTCTGTTGAAAATACTCAGGCATTTTCCTGAGTGTCTCATAGCCATGACACACTCTGCAAATATTAACAGGATAAACTCGTACAGCCTATTATAATACTCACTTCGCTAACTTCTTCTGGTTTCTGTGTTATGTCGGAGTCTTCATCAACGACGATGGTCTTATTAGTTTCTATGCCATTGGAGGTCAACGAACTATATGGCGTCGTATCAACCATGGATTCTTCAATGGCATCTGAAACATAATACGCAGTTTAGAATAAAAGGAATAACAGACATATTTAGATTATACAGTTTTTGAAATACCAACCGTTACTTTGGGTGTCTTCTGGCGCAGTTTCAGAATCTGAGCTTATTAGTCGTCGCAGAGTTTTTGGTGTCCATCTGGATCAAAATATATTTTGTTTGTTTAAATTGAAAACAAGTATCGTACTTCTTAAAGTATTGAAGGAATGCAAATTAAATTGGTCCAATTAACCAAAAGTTAATTCATATCAATCATCTTCAAGCTGACATAAGAATCTCTAGAAATAATGATTTTGAGGCTGTAAGATGAAGATTATTTTGCTGTTTCCTTGTATATAAACAATTTGAATACCTGTTGACGCTACGTGGTGCCTTAGGCTTCAGCAGCCGGCGCAGGTAGCTGGCCTCTCGATGTAATGCTGCGTTGGACTCGTCAGCACTCACAGCGCGGCGGACATCCGGACGCCATCTAGAAAATTCATGAAAGTATTATGCGGTTCTGGTTATAATACCTTACCTACCATCATCATTATCTGCCTTTTTTAAAGTGTGGAAATCCTCATGGAAGTCCTCCGCCCTGGGGCGAGCGCCCTTCGCTCGGCTGTCAGACTCGTAACTGACTAAACCCACACGGTGTTCTGCAGCTACCTTTGACCGGGGCGCTGGAGTGCTTGCGCATTTCAACACGCTCGTCGGCCAGCAGCCTTATTGCGTAATGAATTCGGCAAGGTAAAGAGTATGCAAAAAACGACTATTCACATGCGAGATGAAAGAGTTCTAGCCTTTCCCAACCTTGTAAGGAGCGGCGTCCAGTCTAACCGGATATAGCTGAATAACAATATTTTAAATAAAGCGCCTGTCTGTATGTCACGTCCACGTCACTGGGAGGTAAAAGGTTTCAATAGTTAACTCTTGCTGAGCCTTTTTAGGGTTCCGTACCCAAAGGGTAAAGACGGGACCCTGTTACTAAGACTCCACTGTCGGCCTGTCTATCTGTCTTTCACCAGGCTGTATCTCATGAACCGTGATAGCTAGCCAGTTGAAACTTTCACAGATGATATATTTCTGTTGCCGCTATAACAACAAATACTAAAAACAGAATAAAATAAATATTTAAGTGGGGCTCCCCTAAAACAAACGTGATTTTTTTGCCGTTTTTTGCGATAACGGTACGGAACCCTTCGTGCGCGAGTCCGATTCGCACTTGGCCTGTTTTTTCGAACTTTCGACCTTCTGCGACTATGAAAGATCTTCAAATGACAGTCAGGAACAATTTAATAAAAAAATAATGGTTAAATAAAAAAGTTATAAGTAATTAGGTAATGAAGAAAGCATTTTGATTGGAACGGTACGCAACAATTAGACATCAGGTTCTCCGCTGGAGAATCTCCATTAACTTACTTGGGGTTATACATGGATGGTGGCGGCGAGGAAAGCTGCCTGGAGAGTGCTCCTGGCGGATGTGGCTGAGAGAACACGCGCCGGCGCCAGCTGCCGCCTGCGCACGTCGACACCTCGGGCAGTAGGTGAGCCCCCGCCGCCTCACTGATACCCACCTTCGCAGTGCCAAATGACGGATTAAGGGGGATATAGAGACTTGCGCCAATAAGGTGTTGTAAATCGCACATAATTATAACATTATTATGTTGACATTTTAGGTTTATCTGCCTATGTGAAGAAATATTACCTATGTGTAAGTAGGCCATTCAGTATCTTAGAATTGGATGTTTTTAAAGATGACTTCATGATCCATTAAGTGTGAGTTTCTACAAATATTTTTATTGCACCGAATCGCTAAAAATGGCTTTGGCTAATTGACTTTAATTTAAGATAGGTACCCACAAATGCGTTTGCAAACTTGAGACTGCTAAATAAAGGCGGTGCTTGCTTAAATTTGAAGTGTTGGTTGATTGAGTAATTGATCGTCATATTTTGGCACATTTGCAGTTCTGCACCACACCAATTCAACATGGCACAAGGATGGTACAAATACATTTGGGGGATTCCTGCTTTCTCGCTCGAATATAAGCGGTATTTTTTACCGTGGCCTCTTCCGAGTTGCTGTGGAAGCGTCCCCGGCTGAGCGCTCGCACGAGGCGGGAGCGCTCACGCGCAGCACCGCCGGGCGGGCCGGCGCCGGTGCGGGCTGCTGCCGCGCGCGCTTCGCCTGCCAGCCGCGCCCACCGTGCCAGCGCGCCCTCGCACGCCGCGCCGCGCCCTATGCCAGCCACGCGACCTTCTTCCATCGCTATTATCTGGGACCATCGAAATTTGGTGATGTGATGTTGCCAGCTCAATACTATGAAGCCGGTATAAGGCCTGCTCTTGCCTCTTATGTTGGTAAATCAAACAGTCATAAATTGACATATGAAAGTATTTCTCGTAACAAACGACTGAATTCAGGATAAATCTATACTTCCCCAAAACTACGCAAAATACATTTCACACCGTCACACGACCCTGAACTTTAAATCTATGACTGTGAATGTCGTCTCTTTTTTTTCCTGGTTATACCTATGCCTTGTTAAGACGTGCGGCTGCTTGATTTATTAAATCTTTGAAGGCATTGTTATAGTTGAAAAAAATATGAATAGATACGCGGCTTCTCGGATAGATATAATTGATGAGAGATATCCTTATCTCTTAGGGAGTCGAAATTGTGGTTGGAACCTACCAAATCAGCATAATGTAGAAGTTCAAGTCTGTTGGTAGCAACGACGACGGTGCGCCCAGCGCGCGTGGCGGGCACGAGCGCGCGCGCTACCAGGTGGCGAGCGAGCGGCGCGTCCAGCGCGGCCAGCGGCTCGTCCAGCGCCAGCAGCCGCGCATCCGCGTATAGAGCGCGCGCCACGCAGACGCGGATGCGCTGTCCGCCCGACAGCGGCGCACCGTCCCTGCCCAGCCGAGTTGCGTCGCCCTCTGTTTCCAAACAAACCACTTTCATTATGAGTCCTTAGTATACACAAACGACACGTCATACACAAATGTATGTATCGCACAAACATATCTACTTATACGCATAATAATAACTATCATTGTTCGATCGTTCCAGATTAATGATTTCATTTGTAAATGTATACACGTGCCTTGATTCGCTCGCTTGCAGTTTGATTATGATCTACGCTGATTGTGTTGACAAGGTTGTATGATGGGTTGATAATAAGGCTAAATCTGTTCAATGTCCATGTTTCTTGCCTGGTAAAAGCTGTAGGTCGGGTCTCAAACCGGTCGCTCGTAGGACGCGCCCATATTTTCTCTGGCACCACGAGCTCTCCATCACGATGTTGTTACGTACGGAACCCTCCAGCAACCACGGCGGTTGTCCCGCGTACCATGTGGAACAGTGCCTGGGGTTAAACAGACGATATTACGAAATATACTCACATTTAAGTTTTATACACACGGTACCTAATTGCAGATGTTTAAAGTCGTGATCGTGCAACAGTCGAAGAATAATATATTATGTGTAATTCCCATTCATATGAACTCTAATGGAATGGCAAGTTGGTATCTAATAATCATTGCTACTACGCTAGTCGCTACCTAAATTCATATTTTAGTAATATCATCTGTGCTATGAAGGACGGTATATACTTAACACCTCTGATTTAATTAAACGGAAACTTCTGCTGGTATTCATTTAATTAGGTACCTAAGCATAATTGCAGCATGTAATAAAATTGTGTGAAGCGATGTGTGCGTACAATAGGCACTGAAGCACTTATTGTGAGTCGTTCACCAATTCAGTCATAAGATACGTTCAGCGTTACTGTTTTAATTAAGGTAATTAGTTTTAAATTGCCACGCTATTTTCGTTTACGGCTAGGAACATTCCATCGTTTCTCGTCCCAGGAGAGTCGTTAGACGACTTACAGGGTACTTATTGGTGGTAGGTAATTGTGTAATAGAGAATAGGTTCGTCTGTATCTAAGCATGTGTGTATGATGGGTTCTTACTAATATTTAACATAAATCATGATTATGTGAAAATCAAGCAAAAATACAGCAAATAAAACAAACGATTTATAGAGGACTAAAGACAGTCCCCTGTGGTAGCCCATTTTTCAGCGAAGATTTTTCGAACCTTTACGTTCGGAGAGTTGGTATTCTTACTTGTTGTAAACGACGTCCCCTCGGTCCAGGTACATTTCCCCGAGGATAGCAGACAGCAATGAAGACTTCCCGGCCCCGGTAGTGCCAACGACCATGATCAGTTTTCCTAGTAACAGACAATTAGTAATTCAATTAATTTGGATTAACAAATTGATTAATCATGCCGTAATTGTTTACTCAATAATGCCATGGCTTTTTTACCCGACTACAGCGAAGCCAAAAGGAAGGGCCATGATTTTAGCAGTCTTCACATTACTTTACAAACACACACACTCACATACATGTTTGTATTTACGTATGTTCTCTGTAACTGAACTATTCATGCGATTTTCATTAACAAGGTGTCAATCGATTTGTTATTATGGCCAGAGTAACATAGACTAAAAAAATACCGTGGTGGGGGTACAGTTTTTAATAAACTTTTTGCTTGTTATTAGTTTTATTTGGGATTGCCAAGGAGATTGTTCTTAGAGTGTCGAGACGTTGCAATTTGCACTTCAAATAAAAAAGGAAATAAATAAAAGGTACATACAGAGTGTATGTACCTAACAAACGACTCTCTCACCTGCTGGAATTTCTAGATCATCGACTTCTAAAAACATGTCGCTCCTTTTGCCCCAAGTGAAGGCTGCGTTTCTAAATGTAACTAACGACTCCGCTCTATGAGTTGGCATCGTGAACACTTCATCATCTGAAAATTGATCTCCGCATTCAGCTCCGTCAGGTTCATCTTTATTTATTATATAAGTATCGTTAACTTCGTTCCTATCAATATACGTTTCTTGATTTCGATCTTCATTGGTCGTTTTCTTTTGATCCTCGTTGTCATTACACTCATTAACATTGTTTGATTCGGGCAGTTCCAAGAAATCTCTAATTCTCTTTGTACTAACCTAGATAACAAAAATATAATCTTTATTTACTGGTAGTTGGCTAGTTAGAACTAATACATTTATTTTACATAAACGAATATGAATTTTTTCCTTACCATCGCTTGAATCACCATTAGCACTGTTACTGGCAGTATGAGAAGGGGAACAGTGAGTTGATTAAAAAACGCTAATCCAGCGAATACATTAGTAGCCGTTAACGGGCTGTTATTTTCTATAAAATAGTATACGGTAAAAGTGATAACTGTTATCATTATCGTCGATATTTGAGTTGTAAAAGCTGAAATTAAAAACTTGTATATTAAAATTGTTATACTCAAGTACAATTTTGAAAGAATATCATCGACTAAGATGTTGAATCATTTGCTTACTTAAAAAACTCCAGTATACTGAATCTTTATTTAGGAGTTTCAATTCAAGTTCTCTCAATTGTAAAATTTTTTCATTGAACAAATCTTCCCAAACGTAAAGTTTGATAACATCTATGCCATGCAATATTTCCGTCATCTTCGTTAATCTATGGTCGGTACATTTTGAGATATCCTTTGAATTATCCGATAATTTCTTTCCGATATAAAACTGCAATGGCGTGATTACAAGCACGCTTGCTGCCGTGCCTATGATTGCACTCACACCCAGTTTTGTGTATAATAAATACAATATAACAACTACCTGCAATATAAATATATATTTTTCGTAAAAACTGTCAATTTGCAATCGACTGCCTGTATGAAAAGCGACAGTTTACCTTTAAAGGTATGGCCCAGATATAATGACAGATCCAGACGCACGACATGATATTATAGGTGTCTTGCGAGACTAGATTCGTGATGAGGCCACTCCTCGTGGAGCTATTGTCCTCGGTGTCACGCAGCAGGCGGGACTCCTCGTCGGAGTCGGAGTCGGTCGACGACCACGGGGCCAGCCTCATACACTTGTCGTACACCATACTCTGTCAATAAAAAACTGCATAAAATGCAACTATTATAAATTACATAGTGAATATTCAAAATATCACAGCAACAACATTGTCGTTAACAAAAGCTAAGTTTTCGTAACAAAAGAACGAACTTGTAGAGCTGTCTTCAGTCTTGTGCCTTCAACCGTCACTAAATGAGTTGAATTCTGAGATAAGAATGCTTGGCTAATTAGTGCCATAGTAATTATCAGAAGCATTACATATCCGTTGTTGAGGAATTCCTCAAGAGTCACTTGTGCACTTGAGTCGTATGATTTGGGCTGACTTTCAATAGTTTCAATGTACTGGATTATAACGGCCAGTCCTAAAGGAGGCACTACGCCGATCAGATCACCAAATAATTTTAATATTCCAGCAATATAAAAGTTTGGCCAAACTTTTCGAACGTAACATGACCATAGACTGGGGCTTGAAGCTTTTGCTTTAGAATCCTGAAATACGGAAAAAGAATAAGATATGCTGTAACCGTTCAATATATAGAAGTACCTAAATAGAACACGTGATGTAGTGGCAGTACGTACGTCTAAGTCTTGATATATTTTCACAAATTCCTTGTAATATTTAACCGAACGTTCATCTTCCGGCAGTTCTCCCAAATAGTCTGGTTCTAACTGTGCTTTATATCCTTTTTTCAATAAGGAATTTAGCCAAAAGAACGATACTTTGGAATAAAAGTGTGTGTCATTATGTTTGTAACAAGTATTGGGGACGCTTGAGTTCAAATCGTTCCTAAACCGTTTTGTGACCTGAAAGATAAGCATTGTGTAATAAGTTATAAAGAGGAGCCTTTAAGTGAAATATCTGTTGAATCAACACAATCATTTTCAGAAACTAGATTGTTCAGTTTGCTCAAATTCCAGCTTTCCTTTCAACGTTTGGAGTAATATCGTAAACTAGTAGAGGGCTTTGATAGTTATCACGTAAAAGCCCGTTCGTATTGACCGCCCGTGCACTCATGGGAAATGCCATCTGAGAGCGGCGCCAGACGCATTGTGAAAATCGTCTCCTCCGATGTGCTCCTTGCGCGACGACTGGCGCCGGCGGGAGGCGGGACTTGACTCATCCACCAGATACCTACCTACACTTCTATATCAGTGCTTCCAGTTATAAGCTCAATAATCTGTCACATAATTTAGTTCTATTAAAGAGAAAGTGGCACCGTGGCACATAACGGAGGAACTAGAGTGTAATGATATGCGACGACACGCACATCATTCTTTTACGCACGTATCACCACATGCTCGTTACTATTAACTTGGTTAACATTACCGTGACTCGGTGTCTGTTATTAAATACACGGTAAGTATTTACAAATGGGACGGAAGTTTAAATTTTAAAAGTTTTATTTAATTTTAAAATGCAATCGTAAATTCCTACAGTCTCGAGCGAATCATCAACACTGATATAGACAAATTTATAAACCTACCAACATTACAATACATTAACACGCGCTAACTAGTTTAGCCCCAATGAGCCGTGTTATAGACTACTTGATTTGAATAGTATGGAGGACATTTACATTATTATACATCTATAGTTGATCTATACGTAATAGGTACAGCCAAATAAGTCATAGGTTTATGTGGTAATTCAATATCTAAATTTGCATAAAGTGATGGAAGCATTCGATGGAGCGGTGAATGACTGACTGATGTTTTCCTGTTTGAAAAGAATTAATGAGTATCACTAGTCTGGCACCAGCTAGACTGAAATTTGATTTTCAGATTTATTATTTCTACAACGGCAATTTTGTACGAGTCTGTACAATTTAATTCGTTTGCAAAAACTAATACAAAGACTAAAAGAGTCATTGGACAACTCCTACTCACTCGTGTTCATGGCTCGGTAAGGTGTTTTTAATCGGATACTTGCTGAATCGACTGTAGGATGATGGGCTTAGACGGAAGTGGATCGCTTATCAAGTTATAGTGCGCTAAGTCGATTGTGCTAACATTAAAGGGATGAGTGGATCAGTTTACACAGCTCCTTTAAAGAATTAACATTTTATCAACAGTGTTCACTGAAATTATGCGTGAGATAATAACCACGTGCTCATTACCAGGCACTATATTCTCATGCCATGGTATTGGTAAACACTGCCATCACCCGACCGTAGGCATGACATTGTCTAATCTTTTATATTTACTGATAGGTACCTAAATGAAATGACGTGCGAAGGCCTAATGTTTGGTCACCCCCCCATTCAATTTCATCGGTTTTGTTTAACGATTCATTATGATCCATATGCAATGGTACCTCTTTATTATTGTTTGTGTTCGGCTTGAAGGTAATAATACCCACGTAAATGTTGTAACATCCATCCAAAAGTATGCCTGCCTAACGATGAATTTAGGTTGTCAATGATTCTATCTGCTGGCCTTATACCATGGTCAGTCAAGCTCTGCTCTGAAGCCCTTGGCAAAATATGTACCCCTTTTTTATTAACTAATTGGATATATCCTTTAAAAGTATTTACATTACAGTTAGTGTGATGGATGAGTTACCTCGTCATAAAAGCAAACGCAGTCAACTACAGATATTAGTAATGTCATCAGTATCGAGACGCCTTGAACGTATAGCTGTACGTGAGTAGATGCGGCTCCCGTGACAATGTGCTGCCACAGGACTGTCCCGGCGGAGATGGTGGCGAGTATCCAATAAATGGCGAGGTAGAGGATGGGGGCTGCAGAGCGCCGGGTCCACAGTGCCACGTGGAATGCGGCGGCTGCCAGCCACGACCAGGGGGCCATGAGCGCGGCCACCAGCCGCACCGTGTCCGCCGGCCGCAGTAACGATGCCGCCGCGTCGCAGCACCAAGCCACACCCAGCACGAGGCTGGCTATTCCTCGTGCGTTTTGTCCACGCCAACGTTTTGTAGGTCTGCGGTGGATTTAGATTTCGATTTAACTCTCGGTGCAATTTCCCGGTACAAACCAAAAGTAGAGGTAAATTAAGTAATTTCGGATTATAGTGGAATTATTTCTCTTGGGTTGATTCAGATAAACTCGATCAGCTAGCTGAGCTGATTGATTCTATGCGTGCAGTCAAATCTGTCGCGATTTCAAATGAAGTACTCGTATCAATAACTAGCTCACGTAAGAATATTTGGCTATCGTTAAAATAATACAAGGTTGGTTTTTAAGCGTAAAAACTGACGCGGCATTAATAAACAATCAGCCATTCAGCATCCGAGTTATATATTTATCTTTCCTTATTTGTAAACCAAATAAAGCGGCTCACATCATTCACGATATGATATTTAAAAATAAATAAGGAAACTGTTTTTATTTAGATATACTGATATGTTTTCATTTCAATCGTTTCTTATTAATGGATTATTATCCCGGGGCTATCGGTGAGGCTATTATATATATTAGGCTTATCATTATTGTTGGCAGGTATATCTGTGCGTACGTGCTGATAGGTTGTTTACCTGTAGTGTTTGTGTATGGGCGCACAGCAGCACATGAGTGCGGCGCTGATGGAGGCGCAGTACAGGTTGAGCGCGTGCAGAGCGGCGGCAAGCGCGCGCGTCTCGCACGCTACGTCCCCGCGAGCGCACACCGCCTCCATCCTTCCTTCCTAGTGTTCTTGATGCCAACTATTCCGGTGATAACACTGACTGGTGACTCTCAATGTCTACTATAAAACTGCTTTTTACGATAGCTACCATTTGCGCAGGCGATTCTAATAAAACACAAATATTTAGAAGGTAAGTCCGAGCTCTGTGTCAGAGGAGATTTTTATAGGTGTTGTGTTATTATATGAGTTTGTTAATACTTTTATTTTTATTTTATGAAAGTGATTGAGGACTGGCAGAAGCTGGACTTATAATATTACGCCGGACTTTTTGTTATACTAATTTAATTAATAATATTCAGTAGGATGTATTATTTCTGTAGGTTAATATTATTATTAACCTACAGAAATATGTACTGAGTGCTTTTTGTTGGGCATTCTCATGTGCATGTTGAGTTTTACGAAAAATATTACAAGAGCACTGAAGGGTAATAGATGACTAGGTAGGTAAATTTTCAGGATATGTGGTCAGTAGATCAGCGGCAAGAATGTAGGTAAACCAACTAAATAAGCCTGCTGGTACCTATTGTATCAATATAGGTAGGTTATTGAAATTTGTCCTCATGATAATTCTTTAAATACTTTGTTATAAACCAATTGATCAATGTTATAAAGCCCAAATTTTATTTGAATATTCAGGCAAATAACAAGAATTAAGTATTCAAGCAATGTTTTTAGCTGTTGGTGTTAACGCCAAGTTTTTAAACTGTCCCATCACGAACAGGTTAACAACGAGGGTTTTGTAAAGAATTCCTAATTATGATTTCTCTGACTCAGGATAATGATCTGGTAAGAAGATTATTTTGTTAATGGACTACGTCACACAGCGTCATTCTAGTTCGACCGGAATTCACAACAAAACTCACCTCCGAAATAATTTTAATTTCCTCTACAAAACAATCACTGGTCACCATTCGAACGTCACTTGTTTGAGAATTTTACGTTCATCCGCTTCCCATTATACTGAAACTTATAGTTTGGTTTATGGCATTAAGTGGTTGTTATTATTCGTTCAGTTTGTGTGAATTTTCATCGCGTCGAGAGCGTGGCACGGGCGCGCGTGATAACAGGCAGTTACTACGGTGGCGAGTGGCGACTGGCCGCCGGTGGCGCGCTGTCTCAGCAACGCATGCCGCTCGCACTGAGCAGAGTAGAGGACTGTCACTAGTGAGTGGCACTGACTGCGAAAGGCCTGGATGGACACGGACAGACGCGTAGACCGTAGCTCCGGCACCCGGCAACCGGTGCGGTGTCCGGACTGTCCGGCGCTATACGGCGACGTCATCTCCCCGGCACTACTCACAATCACAAGCCTGCATTCTACTCCACGAGCAGAGATTCAACTGCTACTACAGATGCTCGCTTTTTTATTTCTTTTACTAACTGGTTGTTTTGTGGAACATAATTAAGAAAGTTGCACCTACTTATATGCAACTTGAGATCAATGCTCTCTTAGTTAGGTAGACGACACAACGTGTCTATTGTTGTAAAATCTCTCTACAAGTGTAACACAACTTGGTTTTATTTAAATTAGTGAGACTGTTAAGTAGGTAGGTATGTACAATTCTTACCACGGTTCAGATGCAGTGTCCTATCCGTATGTCAAATAGAATCGGTCTTTTAAACCTTTACCGCCTAAAAACATTAGTTTTTTGTAAAATAAGATGATGAGATGTAACGTACCTTAGAAGTGTAGTAGGTACGACAACAATAAAAACCAAAGCATAATTTATTTATTTATTGAAATGCGCCTTTTCCGGGCATAGAATTCACGCAAGATAGTATTAACGTCTACCGTTTTAATCATATCGGACTCTATGTCAACTTAAAACGCGCGAATTTTCAAATTAGTCCTAGAAACTTTTTTTGGTGTGGTTTATGGTGATGTGAGAGTGAGACGTGATGCCATATGGACGGATTTTTTTGTGCTTCTTCTGCTGCCCCCCCAGACGTGATGCCCTAGGCAATTGCTTAATTTGAGGGTTAATCCGTCACTGTTCAGATGTTAGATAGACCTGTTAGAAAGCTATTATGGTTATCTATTGATCTACCTGAAACTTTTCAGGGTTTCTATTGAAACCGGTTTATTGTCTTGTACAATTCAGCAAATTCTTTGAGTCACAGTCTCTGTTCACCGCCAAATAACAAAAAAAATAAAAGTCGTTAACACCTGTCTACCAATGTATTCCAATATTTCAAAATGATACGAAAAAAATGTAAAGGCAGTGTCGCTAACACGATCAAAATTAATGTATCGCGGTAAGGGGCGTCCTTGACCCTTTCACTTGGCATGAGTTACAAAACCTTTGGTCAAAACCATGTTCAGTATTAGTATTATGAAACTCATACACCAAATTATAACCTTTATTCGACAATTATTTTCAGTAATGAGTTAATAATAATATTTCATAAACGCGTGGAACGATTTACTACGCCTATACATTTCATTTGAAAAAAAAAACAAAATATATTCATAAAAAAAAACATATTTTCAGTTACGTAAATATACTTTCTGATCAATGATTATGTCAAGTCTGATGAATTTTTATTTATTTGTTATCTGGCGGAGACTTTAAAACTAAATATTTTGCTCAAAATAAAAGCTATACCTAGGAAGCTTTTATTTTGAGCTTGAGCAAAATGACAAAATCTTTTTATGAATCAATGATTCAGTATTTAATAAAATTAACAAAAAATCTTTGGGGGAAATCCCGGAACGGTTCATTTCGTACATAATTGCTCTATTAGTATTCCTGCCAGCGTATTTCGTGGGCAATGACCTCATCGAGAGGCAATTTTTCAAATACGTTTTTGGTTCAAGTGGTGGCTTACACTCTCGATACATAATGGCTACTACTCGCACTCGATATTCAAATGGCAGTCATTCGCATAAACAAACATGGCGACGGAGCCACACCACTGTATAAATATGGACGAACAGTACGAAAACTACCTACAACAGTATGGAAACTATCTACAAACGCTCGAAACGGCACACTCACACAAACATGCGCACCGACGATACCCCTAAGCAGCGTCCGCGGTGCTCTCAGTAGTGCGAACCGCTTAGGGGTCTCGTCGATGCGCATGTTTGTGTGACTGTGCCGTTTCGAGCGTTTGTTGATAGTTTCCATACTGTTTGTATATTTATACTGTGGACACATGGAGCGTTGCGCGCGCGCCGTCAGTACTCACTGCCGCCCGCATGTACCATTGTACCTACACATATGCCGTCTGTTATTCTCCCCACTGACCTTATTCTCATTGCACGGCTTTTCGCTTGCTCTCACGCCATGGCCCAGCTTTACCTGCACTACGATAATCAATCACTTGCCACTTTTCAAACACAAATAATTGTAGTATTTTGATGTTTAGCTGTTGTATTATATATTATAATGGATAAATAAAATGTAAAAATAATTTGTAAATAAAGTATATTACTAGTGTTGTAAAAAAATATAATGATCACATAAATATAATACTATGTCCGTAAATATACGTAGGTAGGCAGATACTAAATAGATTAAAAAGTAATTAAATTCGTGAAAAGGAATCTTTAGAAATCTAAATCCCAGCCGGAAGTTTCGTCTGGCGGCTGCTTATCCTTGGGGTACTTTTCAAAGTTGACGAGGTCCAGGTCGTTAGCTACGGGCTGTATCAGAGGAGCCTTCAATCGCTTGTCTTGGAGCCCTTCCCAATCGAAGCCCAGGAACCATCTGCACAATAGAAAAACATTTATATAAGTACCCTGGGCGACCGAAAATTGACGACGTTTTCTTAAAATGAAACCTAGCTAGATCGATTTATCGCCCCCGAAACAGCCTGCATACTAAATTTCATAAAAATCTTTGGAGCTGTTTCCGAGATTCAGCTTGTATATATATATACAACAATTGCTCGTTTAAAGATATTAGATATATGTATAGATTATAAAAAAATAAAAAAAAAACAAAACTTCAGTCGATGCCATCAATCGATCAATCACATAGAGGGAAATTCCACATTGCGTCTTTCATCTCGCATGTGATTGGTCGATTGAAGCTTCAAAACCCTTTTCCTACCCAAATTCACTTAAGCAATAAGACTGCAGGTTCCCTTCGAGATAAAAACAAAAACAATTATTAAGTTTCATAAGTGACTTAGACTAGACAAGTCTAGCTTTCTCAAATGCATTCACGTATTTTTTTACCCAACTGCCGAAGGAGGGTAATGTGTTTATCAGTCTATGTATGTTTGTATGTTTGTTCCTATGTGGCGTTCTAGAGACCAAACGCGTTGGCCAATTTTGATGATTCTTACGTCAATCGATTCGTCTTAACCCTGCGAGTGTCACTGACTACATTAAAATTGGAAAATAGTAAAATGGCGGCTTTCGGGCGCCATATTGTGGGGGACAAAATTTTTTTTTTTCATACCCGTCGTGTGCAAAATGAAGGGTTTTAAAAGGTGATACCAAAAATATATTACACTTATAAATGTACCTAATTCTAAAAAAAATAACTAAAAAGTTGTAAATAAAAAAAATATTTAAAAATAACAGTCTGGTTTTATCAGACAGCTCTCGCATATGTATCCTCCGACTGCACAGCATGATTTTCTTCTTAATTTACGACTTTTTAGTCCGCTTTTTAAACAGTCGGGTTTTTTGTTATTTTTTCTCATATAACTCTAATAACGATTTTAAAGGAAGATTTGATTGACACCACTACGTGCGCTAGGTGCGTGTGTGAATAAAAAATTATAATGTCATAAAATTAACATGATAATAAGAATCAACATTTTGAAGACAAACGAGACGCAGAAACTCTGATTGTGTTCTTGTGTCGGATCCATTGTAGTACCTACGAGACGCGAAATGAATTTATATAAGTTCGTTCCATAGGCAACATATTGTAGCGGTCGGTGACGATATTCTGAAGATATGTAACCTTGAACGTACTTATGATTTTTGATGTCTGCTATTCCGTTTTTGAGGTATCCGAGTCGTTCAGCGGGCACAGCTTTGCACAGCTTGCGGATGAGCATCTGTGCTGACTTGGGAACTCGTGGATGGAAGGCGACCGCTTCTATACCGCGCAGGATCAGCGTGTAGGTCTTCATGTGGTCACCCCCGGGCGCGCGGAATGGAGGCTTGCCCACTAACAGCTCATGGATCAGTACTCCCAGCGCCCAACAATCGACAGCTCGGTCGTGACCCTAAATTGATCGCAAAAGTTAACAAAATACGATCTAAGATCATCAGTCGCTTAAAGTTCTCACCAAACTTCTGGGCTGCTCTGAAGTTAGCTTTCCGGATGCGCGAGGTACGAAACGATACTGTTTTTATATGAGATTTACTACTGCGCAGCCATTTTAGCCAACTTCAGGGCGGCCAAGAAGTTTGGCGAGAACTATACTTTTAGTTATCAACCAACCTTATTAAGCACTATTTCAGGAGCTACGTATTCGGGTGTTCCAGCAAATGTCCATGTTTTGCTATTTGGTGAAATACGTTTAGCAAATCCAAAATCAACCTACGAAAAAGAATCGGACATATAATGTACATTGTCAAAATGAAGTACCTATATAGAGCAAGGTCCCAGACGCCCCAGATATCACTGATAGTATTCTACACAAAATATGTGGGATTGAGTATTCTGAGTTTGTATAGTTCTCGCCAAACTTAGTCGGCTTTCCGATGCGCAAGGCACGAAACGGTGCTGTTTTTGTATGAGATTTACTATTGCGCAGCCATTGTAGCCAACTTCAGGATGCCCAGAAGTTTGGCGAGAACTAAACTGTAGATATGTGTATTTTCTTTTTTTTTTGTGTACAATAAAGTATATTCTATACTATTCGCATATTTTCTGGGCCATTCTCGTTATTTACACCTATTTATGAAACCGATATTTAAAAAAAACATTTGAGGTGGCGATCAGTTCTTAAACTATTATAAATACTAATCAGACGTTAAATATTATTTAATTATGAATTATTTATCAATATTCTGTTAATCTATACTTAATATTATAAAGCTGAAGAGTTTGATTGTTTGTTTGTTTGTTTGAACGCGCTAATCTCAGGAACTACTGGTTGGAATTGAAAAATTATTTTTGTGTCGGATAGTCCATTTATCGAGGAAGGTTATATAACATTACGCTACGACTAATAGGAGCGGGGCATAAATGAAAAATGTTGCAAAAACGGCCAAAAATATTCCTTTTTGAGAGCTTCCGTTGCGTCCGCTGCGTAAACGGTTTAAGTTATGCAACAATCATGTATGTAGGTAGTGTAGTTAGGATATGGTAGGTAGGGTAGACGGGGAGGTACGTAGCCAGTTGACGGGAGCGAAGCCGCGTGGGACAGCTAGTCATACATAAAAATCAGCGCTCAGACTTTAAGGAAAAGTGGGTAATGATTTTCTGTAGGTACCTTAGCACCTGATATAGCTCTCGCCAAACTGGGCCGCCCTGAAGTTGGCTTTCCGCTTGCACGAGGCACGAAACGGTGTTGTTTTTGAATGAGATTAACTACTGCGCAGCCATTGTAACCTTCTTCAGGGCGCCCAAGAAGTCTGGCGAGAACTTAACCTGGAAATTGGCCATCGGTCCAAACTAGCGAATACGCGTACGTTCGAAGTATATACTAACACTACTCAAATTTTGTGTTAGATCGGTACCTAATGTCTGGGGTGTCTCGGATCTTGGATGAATATATTTATTATATTTGGTTAAGAATAAATGTAGGTTGGTACCAATTTAATGTATCCATGTTTGTCGAGCATCAAGTTTTCAGGCTTGAGATCCCTGTAGATAATGTCTTTAGAGTGTAGATATAGGAACGCTTCGACGACACAAGCCATCATGAATCGAGCAATGTTCTCAGGAAAGTAGCGCTGCTTCTGAAGGATGGTCCAAACGTCACCTCCTAGGATGGGCTCCATGAGGAAGTAAATATATTTGTTGTCTTTGAATGTGGAATATAATCTGAAAAAAAAAACAATTTCTAGTAAATCATTGATTACAATCATTAATTTAATTTTTGTTTGGCGTAAGTAGTCGCTGTAATTTATTGATTTTTAACTTGAAAAAATGTGTCGTAAAGGTCAGACCGCACTAGGCGCAACTACGCGTCAGCGAAAAAGACGTGACGCGACGCGACAAAATATGCTAAGCCGCACTGGCGCGACACTACGCAGCAAATTTTGCTCGTCAGTCGATCGGCAACTTCTGAGCAAAATGGAAGAACGCTATTTGTGCTTATTTGTACCTATATTATGAATGAACTGAAAAAAAACTTGTACGCAGAAAAATATGAAATTCGGCAATTTCCTTCCAATGTTTTTTCTGGAAATATTCATATTAATTTTGTGTTTTACTCATTTCACTCCCATAATTGAGACGAATTCAATGACACCTCATATGTCATAATCCGTCAAATCATTTGGGTTTTAGAGCGTGCTATAGAAATGGATATATATACATATATAATTACATACATACATATACACGAAACGAAAAACATTACCCTACGGCAGCCGGGTAAAATCTATTCACCAAACACGTAAGATTAGTAGCTTGCAGTGTCGCGACGCGACTCGGCGCGTCAAACTTGGTAAGTTGGTCTACTTTGTCGCGCAGTGTCGCGTCGCGTAGTTCCGCTGCCGCGTTGTGCGTTATATCTCATACAATTTCATACAAAGTATATTTGGTCGTGTCGCGTCGCGTCGCTCCGCAGAAGCGTAGATACACTTAGTGCGGTCTGACCTTTAGGCGTTACCTAGATATCTCAAGCTACATTAGATAAGGGTGACAAGTGATATTATTGTTTGTATGGTATTTTTTTGTATTTTTTGAACATCTTGAACGGCAATTAGGTACTTAACATTAAGATTGCCTGAAAATCGTATCTTTACCTAATTTAGTCGCTTTGCACGGATACACACATTATACATGCACAATCTACAAACCTACATTAATGAGCCAGTTGAGATCGAGTCCAGTTTTTATGATAACTTTGGTTTCACGTTCTACATACATAAAGTTATATTTTTCGACTTCAAAAAAGAGTAGGTAATCAATTCGATACGTGTGCCAAATTTCATGTGTTTGTATGTAAGTTTGTCCACGGATTTCTCCAAAACTACTTATCGGATCGCGATTATTATTTTTGTGTTGGATTGAATATCTCTCGACTTGCAAATTTCATCAAAATCGGTCCAGCAATTTTCAAGATATAGAGCATACAACCGAACTCATTAACGACAAATAGCACGAATGTGTAAATTGAGTATTAAATTTATGGGTATTTTGTCAAACATTTAGGTACCCTACTATAGAACTTGCTAATAATATTTAGTGATTATGTACGAAAACTAAAAAGAGAGAACATTTTCACAAAAAAATAAATCTACTCCAAAAGCAAAACACTAAAAAGTGCAAAACAACTTTCGTTTCGGTAGTCGGTGTCGAAAAATGATAAAAAAGAGGTACCAAAGACACAGACTTCTGAAACGAAAGTTATTTTGCCCTTTGTAGTGTTTTTTAGTTGTTCTTATGTTCACATTTGAATTTACATAATTTTGTAAAGCAAATAGTAACGGGCATAGTACTCAACATAATCTTGACTTATTTCTGTCGCAGTATTTGGAAAATACTTGCTGATCCTCTAAAGCCAACATTTACCTGCATATAAATGGACTTTTGCACGACATCATGATACTCTTCTCATTGTAGACATGTTCCTGCTGCTGCTGCTGTACCATGTCGATCTTCTTGAGGCACTTGAGAGCGAACGTGAGCGACTTGTTGGGTTTGTACTGCACCAGCTCCACGCGGCCGAACCCTCCCACGCCCATGGTACCAACAATCTCCAAGTCTTTCAGTTCCACGAATTCAAATTCTGTAAGAAATATTTGAACGGCCAGTCGTCAATAAAAACATTGATAATTGTCGCGCGCTAAATAATAACTATCTAGGTCAATGATAATTTAGGTTCTAAACCGCATTATCTTTTATCTGTGTTGAAAATAATCATGTTACGGAATTGTTACAGATTTGCAAAATTTTTGTAAATGCATAGTTACGTAGTATAATTTTTGTCGTTTTCATGAAAACAAGGAAGTATTTGGTCCATCCATGTATTAACTTGTTATTATCAATACAACAGAAACCAAAAGTCATTCGGCATCATAGTATGGAAACCACATGGCGTACACAAACGAAATATAGCATAATATATTGATATATGACTCTGATTTGAATAGCATTAATCACATTAATGTGAGTCACGGGAATGTCGAAAAAAATGTAAAAAGTTTTGTATACTGGGTGAGTTTTTCAAGTGGGCCCAATCCGAAACTATGGGGTAAAGCTGCAAACACTGAATGGAGTCTCGGGGCCGGTTTGATGAAAACTAAAACTTTATAGTGGGCTTTTTGTAAACTCAATATTCTTAGCCAGTAATCGAACCCGTTGATTTTGGAAAAATAAACGCTGATGGAAAATAAACGATCCGATAGTGTCGCTAATAAGGATCAAATTCTGAAAAGTAATGACACACGGCAACCTTAAGGAAATACCTCATTTTTAACAAAAATGTACTGATGAAAAATAAAGTCATCTGAAATACTTTTATTTTAATCGATTCGGTGCATTTTTCTCCGTCGATTTGGAGAAAGTCTTTAGTTTAAAACTATTTTGGTTAATGTCCACCGCTCTTCGCAAAGCGGTTCAGATTATGCCCAATAACCTTTAAATACACAGTGAAAACAAAGTTCATACCTGTAAATGAATTTTGTTTTCATTATGCCTTAAGTTTGCCGTATGCCATTATTTCAGAATTTCATCCTTATTAGGAATAGTACCAAATGGTCATAAATGGTGTAATACAGCATGTTTTTTTCTTCAAAGTCAACGGGTTCGATTCCTGGCTAGGAATAAAGATTTTCAAGAATACAATGATGCATTTTTTTCATCAAATTCGGCCTCGGCACTACTTTGAGTGACTTTCGCTAATCCTCATAGTTTCGGATTTGGCCATCCACGCCCAATTGAAAAACTCACTCTGTATAGGCGAGCTTAACTCAAAGTTATCTCCAAATCTCACAAGTCGCATATCTTTGAGAGAGATCACAAAAGAGGTAGAGTAGAGGTACACAGTGTATAATTTTAAAATAACCGATATTAAGAATTTTTGGAGATGTTTAAGAAATTGATAAGAGTAGAAGACCCTCTTACTCACATCAGCAATATGAGAGGTTGGGGCGGTTACGCACTGCCAAATTCCGATTCGAAGTTGCCGTAGTACTTCTTGTAGGGAAGCTTACTCACTACATCCGGACTCTATCCGTCATATTTCAGAACATTTTCAATTCGGAAAGAACTCGGAACTCAAATCGCGGACTAAAATTTTAACCACTCAATTACCGAAGCAGTATTATAAAGGGAGGAAAGGATTCCTAAGTAGATGTCAAAGTCAAATGAGTCAAAGGCACGGTCGGTCTGTTAGAATACCCAAAAAATATATTGGACCCGTATTTTTATTTGTCACGTAGATAACCCAAACCTGACGACGATACAGTGAAAACTCCAACCGACGAAAACCACAGAGTAGTGTTGCCTTACTATCGACAGGTTGTCGATTGCCTATCGACAGGTTGTCGATACTATCGTGACCTCGAAAAATAGTCACAATATCGATAGCATTCAAGTTTTACAATACTATCTATACTATCGATAGTATTCTATCCAAAAAATTGAGCCAGTATACCCTCTACGCTCATTAGAGGGTTGTGGGCTTCTGAGTTGTTGCACTTTCTGTTCACGTACAAACATAAGTTTTAGATCATCATCATCATCAACAGCCTATTAACGTTCCCACTGCTGGGACACAGGCCTCGTCTCTGTGTCAGGGAATGGGCCGTAATCCACTACGCGGGCCCAGTGCGGGTTGGTGGATGTCACATGTTTTCGAATTTTTGGTTCTAGGACATGCCGGTTTCCTCACAACGTTTTCCTACACCGTTTTTGAGAGCAGCAGTGATGAAATAATTTAAACAAAGTAAAGCCCCTGCCTGAATCCGAACCCACGACCTACAACTTGTCAGTCGCGGCCAATACCACTGGGCCACCTCTGCTCTCAGTTTTAGGTACTCGCAGATAAACAGTTCCTTTTAGGTATCAGGTCACCTTTTTAATGTATTTCTTTACATAAATAACAGATAGTACTTACCGCTTTTAACATGTGATGTTTTCTTTTGTTGCGATATTCTCGGTGCATCATGACGAATCAACTTCAGTTCTTCTATATTGCCCAATAACTCCGTGAATTTGCTATAAAATTAAAGAATAATGTGACATAATTAACTCAGATTCTCTTTATAGGTACCGACTTAGTTTGTTAGTATTTCAAGTATTCTAGAAATATAATTCCAAACCTATGCCTTTATCTAGGTACCCATTATCTATACTAATATTATAAAGCTGAAGAGTTTGTTTGTTTGTTTGAACGCGCTAATCTCAGGAACTACAGGTTGGAATTGAAAAAATCTTTTTGTGTTGGATAATCCATTTATCGAGAAAGGCTATATAACATCACGCTACGACCAATAGGAGCGGAGCATAAATGAAAAATGTTGCAAAAACGGGCAAATGTATTCCTTTTTGAGAGCTTCCGCTGCGTAAACGGTTTAAGTAACGTAACAATCATGTATGTAGGGTAGGTAGGGTAGATGGGTAGGTATGTAGCCAGTTGACGGGAGCGAAGCCGCGTGGGACAGCTAGTTAGATATAAAATACATAACCATTTTTTGTAATGATAAAACCTTTACGGAGTATAATCGCACTTTTACACTAGCATATTTATTAATTTATGTGTACAAAACACCTAAGAAGAAACATATATACCTACAGATAGAAGAGCACAACTTAAATCTTATAAAACAATCTTTTCACGGAGCATCGATGTCTCAAATTGACATACCTGCGTAAGTTCGAGTTTTAAACTACATGTTAGGAAAACCTGAATATGAAGAGGTGAGTAAAATCCATATATACTTGAACTTGCAATGTGGTTACAATGTAAGTTTATCCCAAGATGAACTGGCGTACCTATATTGTCTGTCCCTTCTCCACATAATTCTGTATTTAGCTAGTACGGGCGAGATCATCGTTTAATAGTCAAATTAATGTTTACCCTCGTTCCAGCGTCAGACACTCGACGCCCGGCGGCTGCGCAGTGACGGTGGCCAGCCGCCGGTCCTCATGCAGCAGCGCCTGCTCGCCGAAGAACTGGCCACGGCCCAGCACCCCGACGCGCTTCTCGACACCCTCGTCTTCGCGCTTCGTCACCACCACCGTGCCACCCCGAATAATGTAGAACTTGTCTCCCCGGTCCCCTTGTCGCACCACCGGTGTACCCGCCGAAAAGAATTCCTGAAATATTTATCATATACTCGTGTTCGCCCTTTCCGATACTCATTTCATATTACGTTGATTATTTGATTCTCATACCCTTTTGAGAAATTCGGAGATTTTCTCAATTTCGATAGGATGAACGCCTTGAAGTAGAGGCACTGACGCCAGGAAACGTATGTTGTCATCATGCTCTTGTTGTAAACTGCGTACCATAATCTTTTGGAAAACTCGTCGCTCCAACATCCATACCTGTGCTTCTGTTATACCTAATTTTAGAACAATATATTGTAGGTAGGCATGTCTTTTATTTAATAAGTAATATTACAATACTCATAAAAAACGACTTACATCGTATTGAGGCGAAACGTTTAGCTTTGTAAAGAATAGCAAGTTCACCAAATACTTCGCCTTGTCCAAAGGTTTTTACAACCTGACCACCTCTGAGGACTTCAAACTGGCCGTTTGCTGAAACAAAAAGATGGCTGCCGCTCTCCCCCTCCCTGATGATAAGGCTGCCTGCAGGGAAATCCTGGCGACTCATTGCTTCGACTACTGCCTGAAGTCGTTCATCATTCTTTTCATCCATTAAGTTCCTTAAGAAGTCATTAGCCATCACAGCCTTTCTTATTTGTTCAGCTGACCTATAAACAGTAATAAATTATATGAGTTTATGGAAGTTAAAGGTATAATTTAGATAGCAGGTAATACCCGCCTACATTCTGATGGTAGATCAAACTTGAAAATAATGAATGACATGGTAGGTATTCAAGAGTATATAACGGACTTACGTCTTATCCTTGTCGTATTTGTCATAGTGCAGATCATTGAGGCGCGCGTCCGCGGGCGTGTGTGGCGCGATCACTCCGCTTTTGCGGCGCCTTCTCTTCGTTCGGTTCTGCTGCTGCACCAGCTCCGATATCGTCTTACGCCCAGCGCTGCTCTTCCTCAGACCATCATCAGAGTCAGAATCTCTACTGTATCTCGAAGGAGTTTTACTCGTTGTGCTGATTTTTTTGTCGTCTCTTAACATCACACTATTGGTAGTGGATCTACTGTTATTACTAAGTACAGGTTCAACAGGCTCAACAGCCTCAACAGGCTCGACAGGTTCGATGCCAATGTTCTCATCAATCTGGTTTTTACCCGGAAATGTATCTGTGCCACCTTCAGGTATAATCTGAAAATAAGCGATAGTGAAATCAAAACATTAAATTTTTGTTGGAATTAAATTGGATGACGTTCATTGATAAGTGACAAATAGCTATGCAATATTATAGTATGCCTCATCATTTCAGCCTAACTGCTGAACATAGGCCTTCCCCAAGCGTCGCCACGATCACGCCACGGTCCTGTGCGTCTCGCATCCAGCGGACTCCCGCCACCCTCACCAGGTAATGCCTTCCAGTTCAAGGTCGCCACTCCAGAACTTTTCGGCCCCATCGACCGAAAAGTGCAACTTAGATTTTTATTACAGATATGCTCGCGCTTAACCACTATCTCACCTAATAATGAGCGATGATGTGGTCGACGGTGAAGGACGCTTACCTAGAAGACGTATCGTATACACTCTTGACTTAAAGATCCCTAGGTTTTGGCTATCGGGAAACACAATAGTTTCGCAATTCATCGGGATATGTCGGTAACTTTGGTCCGCCTGCGGATATCCTCATTTCTAATTCGATCACGCAAGGAAAAACCGAGCATAGCCCTCTCCATTGCCCTTTGGGTGACTATAAGCCTTCTGATGAGGCCCATTGTAGGCGACCAAGTCTCAGTAGGTTCTATAGCTGTTGCTGGAAGAAAACTCCATTTGGAGTTAGGCTCGCCTTTGTATATGAATTTTGCTATCAATTTGTTTAAATGTATTGTCTTGATGTACATTAAAGAAGAAAGCCATTCTTATCTCATACAGGCTGTCGTCCAGAATGCCTTCGGTATAGTGTAGGATCAATCTAGCTCTTGAGTCGTTTGTTAGATTCGCGACGGTTTTACTGGTTGTCGTGTACAACTGTCCATAGAATCTCTCGATCTCCCTCAGAGGCTCCGGTTTGGCGGCTATGATCCTGACATCATCGGTCTTCAGCTTCGCAAGCTGGCTCTGCTCAATAGTCAGATCTCTTGCAAAGACTTTCGAGTGCTTATTCCGCTCAATCCGGAATTTCGGTATTCAAGCGACGGCGGTCGCTTACCAAGGACTTTGAGATGTGTCTATTTAGCTGCCGCCGGTATTTGCACACATCGTCTGAAGACTGCATCAGACAGGATCATCTCACGCCTCTCCTTTATGAGCTTGAGAGTAGGATCAGAGAACTTTTCGTTTCTATCTGTTCGACGGGTCTTGAAATACTTTGTATGGACAATTTCCACGCGCTCAAAACGTTTCTGCAGTTTGATCTGCAAGCTCTCGGGGTTTTGGATGTGGATTGAGCTAAACGGAGCGTAGACTTCAGCGAATATCTTGAGGACATTGTGAGTATAAGATACGCCACCTTGGTCAACACACTCTCGATTTTCACCACGTTACTCAAAAAGGACTTATGGACGACAAATCTGACACCACCCCGGGACTGCCGGTAACCCTCTCGGCAAAAAAGCAGGTTACCGGATTTGAGGATTATCGAGTCCTTCCCCTCTCTTCAGACTTCAGATAATCCTATAATATTCCATCGTAACCTGCTCAATTCTTTCTCGAGTTCCGTTAGTGTTCGCGTGTAATAAGTTGCCAGGTCTAGTGTTCGGTGTTTATTGGGATAGCCGCATTTCTTCCGGGGATTCTTAGCACCCCTTTCCATGTCGTAAACTATAGTGATTCCATAGTCGACGGAAGATAGGCTACGGGGCACTAGGGGCCATTTCTTTGTTGTGCTTCTCATGGTTGAGGGGGTTTTGCTATTATGCAAACTAAAAGAAAACGTGTTTCTTAAATTTCAGTAGGTAATATTTTGTTTTTACTTTTGTACTGTTTAATACACCTTCATTAAAATTATGATTTTATTATCATAACTAGCTTTTGACCGCGACTTCCGTGTGAAGAACAATATTTTAAATAACTTTCTTGAAAGTAAAGATATGAATAATTGTAATAAATGATTTTATACCTTTAAATGTGTACCTACATACTTAACATAATTGGGAGTGAAATAATAATCAAAATTTATATTATGCCTAATTTTGTGATAACCCAGCATATTTGGAAGGACTTCGTGAAAACGTAAAGTTGAAGGTGTGGATTAAAAATTAAATAAGCTAACTTCAAAGGCGTTGCGTAATTGAATGATTTGTTATAGTATGAAGTAGTACGTAGCGTGTATCGTAGCATTCGTAGCGTGTAGCATTTGTAGTAGAGCGTAACGCCTTGCAACCTGTGTCGTAGCACGTAACTTCTATCGTAGCGCATAGCGACCCTAATGGCCTCTGCCCCCTCTGCAGCGGCTTGTAATCTTTTTCGTAGCAAATAAAGAATATCGTAGCATTCGTAGCGCTTGCCTTAGCACGAACAGCTATCGTAGAGCGTAGCTTGTGTCGTAGCACGAAACGTACTGCGCAGCGGTAGCGTACACCGCATAACTTAGGGCTTCGTGATGCGTGCTTTCAAAAGCCCGAACTTCGGTAGAACCTAGGATTTACCGGTCAAACCTAAGATTTAACAAGTCTTACTGGTAAAAGTCCAAAACGATCTATGATAATCGCTAATTTCGGCCTTTTACCAGCAATTACACAATAAATTTTAGGATTTACTTCAGTGACTAGTATATGTTGAAATTGTCGGCGGTCGACGAGATAAATTCATGACCCATCCCAATGATATTCTAGTAAACAGATACGTTATACACTCACAACACAACCGAAAAAAGTGTTCCGCAAGGCAGCGGCAGCACACATACACACTTTTCATTCATCTGACATTTCATTACAAGACGAAAGGGATGGCTTGATAAAACCAACAAGAAAAAAAGTGACAGCTAGTGTTTGTCACTTGCGTTTGAATTTTAACAAACATTGTTCTGACCACCAATGTTTTTTCTTTTTCCAACCTCCAAATATCGGAATGTGAGGAAATAAAATAAATAAATTAGTAAATTGAGGTGTATTGCATACTTACATAATTATGGTATGCGATCCCTTCTGTTTTATGTACTTTGGTATCATAATTGGTACACTTTCTAAATACACACGATGGCGTTTTTTTTAATTTTGTTTTTGTTTTAACAAAGCGTATCGCTCGTCGCCATGCGTGACATAGACTAAAGACTATACGTCCCAATTAGGACGTATTCGAGTCTTCACAATCTGCGCGCTCATAACATATCTGTTTACTAGAATATCATTGACCCATCCTAAGAATATTTACTAAAGCATACATAAATATATATGGGAAATAATTAACCGGGTGGAAAATATACTGAATGGGCGACTATTATACTAAGTAAGCAACTATTTATCCGGTTCGAGGAATACCTTTTAGGAGGTTTTTGTGAGCTGCAGTAAATATATTGTGACATACTATAATTGTATTTGGGGTTCTATTTTTTCTATATTAGCATATTATTCTTCATCGTAAATGAAGGCGACATCGCTGTGCAGCGCGGGAATCGGGTATAATTGTGTTTTCAACGAATTGGTACAAGAGCAAGCGGAGCGAGGTAGGTTACTTTAGACCCTGCGGACGGAAATAGGAGCCCCGCGCAGCAGGGCTCCGTCGACTATGTTGCCAAAGTACTATAATCAAGTCGCTGTTTTAAACATTTGTATTCGCCCACTGTTTGTCGCCCACTTAGTATTTCAGTAAGCCATATTCAGTATTTTTTACATCTTTAACTTGAATTTATTGTCGCTCGTTTAAATACTACCCAATATATATTTCCTTAACAAAAAACATGTTATTGATTTATTATGAAAGTGGCAAATAGTTTGCCCATCTCGCTGTCATTTTAATGACATGCCACCATACTTGATGTTTTATTATTTAATATTTTTCTTTTAATTTTTAAAATAATTTTCTGTAACCGAAATAGTTCGTATATGTTTTTGAAATAAAATATTGCTCTGTACTTCTTCCGATAAGCAAACAATGATGGACGACAGTTAATTCCAAATTCAAAACATAATTTCTGCTTTATCAAAAAAAAACTTTTTAATTCAATTAAAATTTATTATAATGAGCACAATGCTCAAAATTGTATGAACCTTTGCACACATTGACAGAGTTCTTATATTATTTATAAAGTCCTAAATAAGTGCACCATGGGTCATGAATCAACTTGCTTGACTGAATTTTTTTAATATTAGACATATAGTAGATACTAAAAAAACCGGCCAAGTGTGAGTTGGACTCGCGCACAAAGGGTGTGTGCCATTATCGCAAAAAAAGGGCAAAAAAAATGACGTTTGTTGTATGGGAGCCCCAGTTAAATATTTATTTTATTCTGTTTTTAGTATTTGTTGTTATAGCGGCAACAGAAATACATCATCAGGGAAAATTTGAACTGTCTAGCTAACACGGTTCATGAGATACAGCCTGGTGACAAACGGACAGACAGACAGACAAGCAGACGGACTGCGGAGTCTTAGTAATAGGGTCCCGTTTTTACCCTTTGGGTACGGAACCCTAAAAACGCATAAACGATTTTGCCCGTATTACTGAAAACCAATACACAACAGGGAAGTCGACAATTGATGCCATTCAGACAATTTAGAGTGGTGTCAGAAAAACATCGTTCGAATAAAGAAAATTTGTACCTCCCTTAGAAAAGGCTTTCGATAGAGTACCCAGAAACCTTGTTTGGCACGCAACGAGAGCCCAAAAACTATCCCGGAGTACTACGTGGCACTAATCCAGGATATGTACACAGGCACTAAAACTCGCTTCAAGAGTCCAGTGGGCCTCAGTGAGTCATTCGGCGTGGAGGGTCCATCAGGGATCAGTCCTGAGCCCACTAATATTTAACTTGTGCTTGCGGATGGGCATGGCACGGGACATACAAAAGCCGGATTGCATGCTTTTTGCGGACGATATAGTCCCTAAAAAGGCAATAGATCTGCAGGAAACACTCAGTCACTGGGTGACAGTTAGAAAAAAAGGGTTACGCATAAATCGAAATAAAAATGAGTATTTGGAATATTTTTATAGATAACCGGGCACTACCCAAAGTGGACCACTTCAGGTACTTAGGTTCGGTGCTTAACTCTGACGCAAATGTGGATATGGATGTAGACCACCGCATCAAAACCGCTTGGTTCAAATGGATATCGTTATCAGGTATTCTTTAGTGACCGCAAAATGCCCATCCGTGTATACAAAACGGTAATACCAGCTACGACTTTCGGAGCGGAGTGCTGAACCTTCAAGAAAGTACACGAACAACAACTGCATACGAGTGAAATGAAAATGTTCCGATGGGCAGGAGGAGTATCACGTTTAGACAAAGTGCGAAACTAGTATATCAGGGGTTCGTTCAAAGTAGCACCGATTAGCGAGAAGATCAAAAAAAGCAGATTGCGTTGGTACGGCCACATCCTGAGACGTGGAGATGACAGCCCTATCAAAAAGGCCCTAAATATCCACGATCGACCGCGATGAAGGGGACGACCGCCCGCCACCTGCAGCCGTATTGCGTAAGTGGATACGGCAACGCAAAGAGTTTGACCGCTATCCAATCGACCAAATCGATACATCGCACAGACGGTAATCCACATCGCGTCATTCCTCTCGCATGTGATTGGTCGATTGGATAGCGGTCAAACTCTATGCGTTGTCGGATTCACTTCGCAATACGGCTGCTGGTGGCCAAACATGCAGAAAGACGTCCTGAGGGAGAACCTGAGCACTCAGACAACCCAGAACAGAGCACTCTGGCACAGAAGAAGACCCGACCCCAGCCTAAACTGGGAAGAGGGATGGACAAGGAAGAGAATAGATAATAAAACCATATGCTTTTTCTTTATGACAGCAAAAATGCGCCCACATAACACTGCGACATGCCCACCTAGCTGGGTTCAGATTCATCTAGTCTAATGTCTAAACGATGGGACATGGTTGTGGTCGTGGGTTCTTGTACTAAGTATATATTTAAAAAAAACTGGCCAAGTGCGAGTCTGACTCGCACACAGCGGGTTCCGTATATACAGCTAGATTCACAAAAATAAATAGGGAACATTACTTATGTTCATAAACAATGAAAGCATGCTCTAACAAAGGGACAAAATTAACTTTGCCGTTCGAAAACTGGGGAAATTATTAACCGGGGGCAAATATACTGAATGGGCGACTATTATACTAAGTAATTATTTATCAGGTTTTAGGAAATTTTTGTGAGTTGTGGTAATAATATTGTTAGTTGTTACATACTTTAATTGTATTTGGTTCTATTTTAGCATATTATTATTTTGAAAATAGCTGAACAACCATCGAAGCGACATCTGCACTGTGCAGCGCGGGAGTTCGGGTGTATTCATGTTTTCAACGAATTAGTCCAAGAGAAAGCGAAGCGAGCTCAGGAGCTTAGAGAACCCCGAGACGGATAGGTTCTCCTTCATGTTAGGTTACTTTAGACCTTGCAGACAGAAAAAGGAGCCTTTCAGAGTTTTTCAGTAAGAATTCAGTATTTTTTACACCTTTAATTTGAATTTATTTTCGCTCGTTTAAGTACTATCCGTCCCCATACATCAAAAGAGGTACAAAATGTTTACTTTTTCAAGTACCTATATTTTATAACTTGGTCGACTATTACTCGTAAACTTGTGAAACCTACTTAGCTGTGATAGTTTTCCTTTAAATTTCGTTATTTATACTGCCGCCGTGAATTTTCACATATCCAAAAGCAACCATTTAGCTGGCAGAAGGGACTTTAACAAAAATTAGCCATTCAAAGCTTAATTTTACGCAAACGGATACCTACCTAAATCGAAAAATGGTTTTCTCAGACCCGTAATATTTTTGAATGGCCTATCCAACGTTACCCCACACCATGGGATAGACGAGACAAAAATATCCCCACATTACGTTTACAGTAGACAGCTTAAAATAAAAATATTTTTCATTGTTTTATTTTACCACTTTGTCTGCGTGATTAATATGTTTAACGATGCCAAATTATATCTTTCTATTACTAAGAGTCTCTGAGCTAAGCTGCGGACGGATGGACGGACGTACAGACGGACATGGCGAAACTATAAGGGTTCCTTGTTGACTGTGGAAACCTAATTATAGTAGTAGGTATTAAGCTATGTTAATGCTCTGGTTAAGTGTCTACTGTAAATTCGGGGAATTAGCCATCGGGAATATAACATTCGGAATCAAGCAGTAAACCCATATTTGAGATACCTACACCTAGAAATTTACTGTGCTTGGTTTAAGATCTTCTTTTCCCGAGATCAATGTAAGCAACTAGAGCTGCACTGCATGGATACATCAAATCGTTGACAAAATACTGTTTTTCTGTCGAGATGTTATGATGTGCACACCGTTGTTGTTTTGATAAAGCGATAATTGATCGGACTAATGATAGTCTTGCTTGGTCAGCGCAAAGGATAATTTAGGGCTGACTTCAACTGAATAACAAAACCTACCACCAATCTGCTAATTGTGGCTGAGAGAGGAAAATTATGTGTGTGTGTGCTTCTGCCCAAGTAAAATGTGTGATATTTATCCCGAGGGCACATTATATCGGGATAAAAAATGCCTGTGTGCTATTCGAGATATCTATCTCTGGCAAATTTCATCCAGAACCGTTCAGGCGTGATTTCATACCAAACATTAATTCATCCCATACATCCAAACTTTATCTTTTATAGTAGATATTAGTAGAATATCATATACCTACATTTAACAACAAGAGGCGGTAAAATAACTATTCTTAGAAGATAATATATAATTTTTCAATTACAATAATAAAGTCTAAAAACGATAAAACTTAATCCCTCATTATTTTCACGATTGCTATCTGCAGTGATTCGACCAACTTATCACACTATTTTATCGATCATTTCGTTTGATTTTTAGTTATTTAAGATGGCATTCAGATAAACATAATGAATATTTTTAGATTTCTCATTGAATTTTGAAGTTCTTTGTTCTACCGTAGGTAGGCGCTGGATGAACTTCCAAAATTTTGCCAAGAATATTTGGAAGCTGAGTACAAATTCGGGCGAATCGAAATGGCTGTCTACCAAAGTTAGATCTCATTATTAATTATCACTAAATTATAAAAGGTGGACCTATTAATTATGCAATAAAGTGATTACACAAAGTGGTTGTGGCACATTAAACATTGTTCAATTACAATGGCGTTAGTGCACACACTACGACACTATGATGGCCTATTAATGAAATGTTAATATTAATAATACAGTCGGTTACCTATATAATGAAGGTAATTTCAAGAGAGCTGGTGGTCGCTTCGGCTTAACCTACATACAGGTTGGATTTCTCGAAAACCTTGGCTGCAGTGAAGAGTTCATCATAACTGCAGTAATATTTATACTATCGCTAAACGTCACACTAGAGGTAGGTATAGGTACCTAGTATTCTACTGTTTTATTTACATACCCAGATCGTTGGACGGGGCTCATTGCGATCTTCCACAGGTACAGTGAACTTGTATCTAGCTCGAGATCTAGCGAATCTGAACGGCGGGCACAGCACCATTTTGATGTAATTATTTTTATAAGGAATTAAATTGTATAATTAAACACAGAACTTCATGACACGAGTAGCGACTACTGAGTTGCGCTCGCGCCGGCTCGACACTGCCTGAGCGAAGCAACCACAGCCCTTATCGCTCTTACCAGATAATCTCACCATTCCGATTGTTTTAATTATTTCACACTAAAGAATCATCACCTATTGTGTTATCAGAGAGCATTGCAATCTTATCGAAATAATACGATTGTCACCCAATCAGTAATTCAAAAGAGCAATTAAATCTGCTACTCTGTAAAACAATTATTTGGTAATCCAGTAACAGGAATTAAGCCAATGCGGAAAATAAAATACAACAAATTTTATACTATAATTTATTTATAACGTAAATGAGTACACAATGCCAAAGGCTTTAAAATGATTCACTTCATTTAATATTTTCCATTAGAAAAAAAATATTTACAAGTATCGAGAAAATCAGCTTTGCAATCCATTAAAAATTGCCACACGAAAAAGGAAAATTCATATTATTAATTTACTTTAGGTATCACAAATCGTATATGAGGGGGCTCGCTGTGCACTTGACTTGAAAAATCTCGGTTAAATCATATGGAACTAGTATTCTTTAGGTAGATCCGTGCATTAATAAAATGTGCAAAGTAGGTATCTATAAAAAGTGCCAAACGGAAGACATTCATTATGTAACAAATCTATTGTAGTTTACATTAAACTTCAAAAACATTTTGTCAACATTATACTTACAATGTACAGATACAGGAATTGAGCACGGTATTGTAATATTTCAAATACTGGCCGGCTGCGCTGTGGCCCACTATGCAACTGCAACGCATACTGATTGCTTTCACTACAAGCAACTTTACCGAAACGTCAACTTACTAAATTTATCTAAGATGATACATACAGTAAACTGTTGATATTTTCAACAGCGTTAGTGAAACTGAACGTAAAATATTTTCACATAACAATTAGTTGTAGTCATAATATTTTGGTGATAACGTCACAAACTACAAACTAGACAAGCTACTAATTAATAAGTAGTAGTATCAGTATGCGTTACATCATCTTACTATGTACGGGTTAGCCAAACCTGTTAAAATCATAGACGTGTTGTGTGCCGATGTCCTGCATTACGATGAGTGACAGCACGTCTACGACTTGAACGTTTGACACACGGGAGCAAACATTACCCCGCAAATATCTGAATAATCTACAACACCAACGGAACAGCTTTGACGAGTGCAATTGACGAACAAGTGATACTTATTAACTCTGGCTACTTTAACAATATGAACCCTCGGGTACGAGTCATACGCACAACATGTGTAACACTATAATTATACAGTCGACAGCGGCAGTTGCCCTCAGTGCCGCTAGCGAACATCGCATCTAGCTAACACCACTACTGATATGATTTATTATGCACAATATAACAATTCGTTTTTAGATCTAATGAATACAGTATCGAAGCCGTCGATCGTATAAGTTGTGCACAGCATAAAACAAGAGAGTAGTACGAAACTTTAATTCAACATCTCATAAAAACTGAGAAACAAATCGCGTTACAAAATACATATCCTTAATTTTATGATTATAATATTTATAATACATTGATCTTGATGTTCATTTTTTTTTTCAATCTTATTGTAGCACACTAACCATTTTGTCAGATATGTAATTTAAATTCTGATTTTTCTCCAAGTAACAACAATTTGGCTTATATTATGTAACTTTATACAAAACTTAGGTATTTTGCTTTTGTGATTTATTACATTATCATTAAAATCATACATAAAAGACTTAAAATAACATAATCAAAAATTATGTATCTTTTAGAATGAAGCAAACAAGACAGGTTTTGGTAACGACTTCATGTAATTATACAGTTACAAGTTGATACGAATATGTTTGTAATTAATATAATTATTCCAAAACAAGTCCTGTTAACTTGATATAAAAAAAAACTTGATGATTAAAAAATACAAAATCACAAATATTTGTGACTTATAGTTGATAAAAAATACTAAAACTAAACAATAAAATCAAATAGAATCACATGTACTTTTTTATGTACTCAGATACAAAATCTTGCATTAATCAGACAATTCCTAAAAACCTAAGAATTACTTAAAATAACGCATTCACGCATGAGTATTCAGCAGTAAAGCACAAAATATTGTTCGACGAAGCTGCAACGAGACTACAATAACGTAAATATAACTTATTATATATAAAGCCAGTGGCACTAAAAGGTGAGAGTAATATCAGTAAAAGGAAAATATGACACGAACCGCTTATTAAATATCGTACGGAACAAAATAGAATACGAATCGAGACAGACGACAACGAATTCCGTAAATATCACATGAAACCTTTACGAGTAAGCACCTTTACTATTACTTTAATAAAAAGATTGTGCGCGAAGACTAGAATTCTGCAAGACAAACAATAATAATGTCATGGAAATGCTACAAACTGAGTTATTTATTCTAATTCTGGTTTCAAGATGACACGACTGGGTGAGAACATCACCTTAACACCTTTAATTAATTAAAGCTATCATCATCAGACGACCCCGCTTGCGACGCGCCGCTGCGCCGGCGCCGCTCGGCAGTCGGCAGTCGGCAGTCGGCACACACTCACACAGTCACCAACTGACCACATCAGTCGCGAGCGAGCGGCGGCGCAGCGCGGCGGGTCGACACCGGTCCCAATGTATCGGTACATTATCTCTACTTGCTACGTAAAGGTTTGAAAAATAAACGGACAAAGCTCTAATACGTCGACGTCGACGCAACCTCTCATACAGACACATCTGTACCATATTCCTTAGGAATTTACAACATGAGAAGATTGACAATCAACTATGAATTAATCAATTCAGATCTATATAGTTATGTATATAGTCATCGAACTACGTTAAGATTAAACTACTCTAGATGGCAAACATGTAGATATGTCCTTAGAAAAAAATTACTTAGGAGTAAGTAATGAAAACTTTTAACAAAATGAAGTAAAAAATAAAAATGTGTTCTTTTGTTCTAGTTCTCTATCTACACCACGACTTATAGATTTCGTAAGTTTTTCTTACTGAAAGACTATTAAATCTATCGAAAAGAGGTTAATGTCATGTAACACTTCTCCGAATACGTATGAATCGATGGGTTTTTGTGCTTTGGTATAAACGTTGAGCGAATTCATAGATGTTACAATACTTTAAAATCCTAATGCAAATGTTAGATCTAAAATTTACAATTTCTAAAAGGGTTGGACCCGTATGCGTGTTTGTTCTATAAAATGAAAGTCCTTACGCCAGACAAAAATATTAAAATAGCACTGTAAAAATAAGACATCGTTAAAAGACAATAGAATTATTGATTAAACATAACTACATACAAGGAGAAAATCTCAATGATATGTAAGAACTCGACGGAGTTCCCTTCTTCCCTTAAAGACTACAGCTAAAGCGTTTCGCCTACATTCTGTAAAACATTAGCTTATTTATAAACTAGCAACCGATTATTCGATTTATAACTAACCAGGACCTCAAGGCCAGAGATTAGAATCCGTACGAGAAGCGAACCGTCTCACAAGCGAATACGCGCCGGGCGAGCTCGAGAGGCGCGCGGGGGACTATCCACAAGTTAAGCTTCAAGCGCAATGTACAAACCAAAACGACAGAATATTAGTACTACCGACCAACGACACAGTCATATCAATATTCAAACTCACTTCGCCAGGAGACACGGTTTGCAGAGCAATACAAGTGTGAACACCGTATAACTGCGTCGTGGGCCACGTTCTCGGGGATAGCCTACAACTATGCGACATTAACTGTATAGAGTACAAGGTAACTTTAGAAAAAATATAATACGTATGTGTAAAAATAACAACCAAATAAATGGCACCACATTATATCGCACCAAATAACTTGTTAGTCCAAAATAGTTGTTCTGAAATTCTATTGCTTCTGTATATAACTATGTCTACAAGATAATAATGGTTTCAATCGTTTATGACAGTTTTTAACGTTAACTCGTTAACGTTTATAATCGAAAAAACTCTAATGTAATAATTATGAATGGAGAATTACCCTTTAAGTTAACGAGTATATTATTTAGAATAAGATCGCTGAATATGTAGTTAGTAGGAAACAACATTTTGGTAATTTAGCATAAAATAAAATATTGTGACCGAATACAATATGTTTCCCGTTTAGTATTTACAATTTGTATGATATGCAAGTGCAAAGCTCACTAAATATATCATTATAGTAAATATTTCTTCTATTGTCAATGATACAAGACGTGTAACATCTACACTAGATAGTATGGTACTCTAATCGTAAGATGAGCTCACTTCTGTGTAATTAGTAAAATTATAGTTACCTTAGAATATCTAAATAGAACGAAAGCACTCACTTTAGCTGCTCGCACTTGTATAGCATTAGGTACACAAATAATTTATATTAAAGTTCAACTTAGTAAAGTATTTCTGTTAGAAATTTTAATGACTTTGGTATTTCATAAGTTGTGGTTGCGCGGCCGCGGGCTGCAGACGGGCTACAGTCGGGCTACAGTCGGGCTACAGTCGCGGCGACGCTTCGACGACTCAACAACGCTCGCTCATCACTCATTAGTTTCGCTACCCAAGCTTTATACTTATACGGTAGTCGGCTAGCGTTTATCATTGATCCTTAAATTTATGAATTATGTTTGTACGTTTACAAAGAGAGTTCATTGTCATGTTAAGGTGAAGGTGACGAAGGTAATATTCGAGTTTATCTTTTCATGATCCACTGGCTTTAGTATGGCGCGAATCTGTTGTATCCACTTCTGTACACTGCAGTCTGTAAATCAAATATTATCACTGTTAGTATCCTATTACATGATCTGTTTTGAGATATTATAGCACCGATAAGGCTCCGCGCAAACGAGCCACTGGTGGCTAGCGACTACCAGTTTATAAGATTTGTATGGACTCGCCGCACACGCGTAGCGAGTGGCGGCCACTCGCGACTTAGTATCAAGTACACGCGACTGGCTGCGACACATCACCGGTGGCGACCACTCGTAGCTCACAATCGCACGCATAGCAGGAGAGTAACAAATTCTAGCGGCCACCGACCACTAGTGGGGGCTCTGGTCGGTGGCCCGTTTGCGCGGAGCTTATACCAAGGAGCTTATATAAAATCAAATGAAAATCTTACCCCGTATCCCGACACCGGTCCGATACCGTGACCTAAATATGGATCTGCGTATTCTCTGCCGTACCTGCAACACGAAACATGTTTTCTTGTGTTAGACAACGTAACACTAATGTGTTAGTTTTATTTCGATGCCGAGCAGACTACAATAAGCAATTTTCCATCTCTGTGTACTACGGTCTACAGTACTACATTTTATCATACAAAGTACACTAATGTCGGCAGAAGTAGGTAGTTGCAATGTCTTCAAAAATTTTGTTATGTTTTAAGTCCTCCATTCAAAGAACTGGTGGACAAGTTTATCTTGTCCGCTAACCTTGAGAGAGATAAAACTAAAGGATTCAATTGTTTTTCATATATTTTTCTCGTCTATTCAATTCAGTTAGAAAAGATTAAATTCGGAAATGTTTGAAGCGAAGACTTTTCTATTAAGGCTAAGGCTATTTTCCTCATTTCCTCTAGTATTAAGTTCTCTTTTTTACAGTGACGCGAATAAATCTGAGCAAATCAAATGGAGGAATGAATGTTAGTATTGGTCTATGTCGTTAAAAGTAATGTTAGTTAAGGTCCTTAAAGCTTTGTATTTACATGAGCGACATCAAAGTGTTGGAGGTGGACGTAGGTACTGACGTGGCACCGAGGGGCGCGAGCTGCTGCGCGGGCGCAGCGCTTACGGCGGCGGCAGCGGCGCGCGCGGCGGCGCCGTAGTTGGCTGCCGCCGCCGCCGCCGCCGCGTGCTGTGCCGACGTCAGCGGCGACTTCAGCAAGGGTGCCGCTGCGGCCGCTGCTGCAGCTGCCGCCTGTGAAACACAAAACTAATCAGCAAACGATTAAACAACCGCTCACCCTGCCTCCGACGTTCTTTTCCGAACAGTGAGCCCACAAAGGCAAGATAAAAGACGATCACCTTTTCTTCTCCGTGGAAGATTTACGGCCTTCGCATTCGCTCTTCGGCCACATTCGATCATTTAGTAAATCTTACCGTATTTGGGATCCACAGACGACATAATTGCCTAATGTGATTTCCATGTCACATTGGATAGCGATCTGCGTAGCTATAAATTGAAAGCGAAAACGATGCAGAAAGAAGGTACTACATACAAGAAAAAGATTGTGCACGTTTGTAAATATTATTAATTAACATTAAAAAAATCGATTCACATGCAACTGCCGGCACACGTTTCTATGATGTTTGGTGATATATCTTCTGCACAAACTATCGATTTCAGTTATCGACTTTTAGAATGAGATGGAAGACGGTAATGTTAATGTGGTCGATGAACACGAACATGCATTTAAAGAAACATTAATGACGGAATCGATCCAAACTAAAACAAAACGTCGAAGTATTCTAAAAATCTAGCTACATATTATTATCGGTGATTGTTAGTGTACTTAATAATTGCAATTACATTTGTGGGCTCAATGTTCTACTCGCAGCATGTATTAGCATCTGATAGATTCAACGTACAGCCTCAACATATGCCTAAAACTAAATCACCCACCACAATACCAACGAACAAGGATCAACTCAACAGAAAGCAAACCGCGCGGGCCGACCGGCGGCCGCGCGTGTGCCAAGTCCATCTGGTTACCACAAACACATGTGCACCCTGCATTACGGTGGATTACCAACCAATAGGACCATACGAATATAATAAAGGAGCAAACAAAATCCCAGCACTCACTCCATGATGGATATCGAACTTATACTAGCGTGTTGGAACATGAATCAGGAAGCGATAGAGGTACAGATACAGTCGCATATCGAGCGAAACTGAACTCTAAAGACGTGAAGTTTACCTCGGCTGCCGGCTTCGCGGCCTGTAACAACACACGCACGGTCACACCGGCCCTCACTCACTACGACTCGGCGTCGAGCAGACTACTCGGTACACTCAGTCATTAGGGATTCAAATATTTATTAATAATGGAACTGACATTGGAATACAGTAAAACAAAAATTATATTTACCTGCAGTCTGTAGTTGGAGTCAGCCGTTGCGGCCGCGGCTAAGAACGGGTCGTAATACACACTGCAAAATAAAATAACATTATACAGAACATTGATATTTTTTAACATAGCCGTAATAAATTCAAAATTATTTATGTAGAATAGTAATGGTATCAAAATTCTTAATAAAATGTCTAATCTACTTAGTGCAACGAACAGTAACGTTCATTCAAGTGCTATTAGTGCAGAGACAATAGAAGAAGAAACTAGACAACAGTTATTCTACGGGTAGATGACTAATTAACACAATATTACAACGTTGGGATTTAAAGCATTAAAAATTGTTATCTATAAGCTTAGCGAACAATCCAGTTAGAATTAACGTGACTATTGTTAGTTACACATTTACACTCAATAAGTACGTGATGTGCTGGTGTAGTTAATAAATTATTGAACATAAAAAACTCATACCAAAAATATAGGTGAATCGGGGACTAAGGATTGGGGTGTCTGGGAGCGTGGGAGAGACTTGCGTCCTGTCGCGCCAAATGTTTAACTGTTGATATTTAATTAGTTTTAGTGAATCAACATTTCAACGACATCGAATTGCAAAAACCAGCCAAGTGCGAGTCTGACTCGCTCACAGTCAAGGTTCCGTATAAACAGCTACATCCACCAAAATAAATTGTTAATATTACTAAAGTTCATAGACAGTGAAAGCGAATATTGCTCTAACGATGGGACAAAATTAACTTTGCCGTTCGAAAACGGTTATCCCCATACATCAATATACAAAATTTTTACTTTTCTAATAACATTTTATAAGTTGGTCGACTATTACTCTTCAACTTATAAAGCCTACTTAGCTGTGATAGTTTTCTTTTTAATTTCGTTATGCATACTACTGCTGTGAATTGTTTCACATATCCAAAAGCAACCATTTAGCTGGCAGAAGGGACTCTAACAAAAATTAGCTATTTAAAGCTTCATTTTACGCAAACGGTTCTCTGAATCGAAAAATGGTTTTCACAGGCCCGTAATATTTTTGAATGGCGTTACCCCACACCATGGTATAGGCGAAAAAAAACATACCTACTTTATGAACAGGAGAAACCCCAAAAAAAAAAATATTTTGGTTTTACATTTTTGGCACTTAGTCGGCGTGATTAATATGTATATCCATGCCAAATTATAGCTTTCCTAAGTACTAAGAGTAACTGACCTAAGCTGCAGACGGACATAGCGAAACTATAAGGATTCCTACCACCTCGTTGAATAAATAAAAGCGCTCTCGAAAAACGTCTATGTTTCGAGCGCGAGAAAACGTTGATGAGTGCTGTTTTATGCGCTTTATTCAGCGTTAAAAAACAGCGCCTCTTCATGTCTCGTAAGGCATCGATATAACAGGTAGACGTCGGTCGTTGTCGTATTAGCATGCTGAAAACTTCGCTAAATCGTGTCAGTGCATACCTGTCACTGCATGGTGACAAAGAAAAGTAGGTTGTACCCAAAGGGAATATATATTAGTCCGTGGAGTGAATTTTCCGACGGCGGCGACGAAAATAATTGAAGTATGGCTATGTATGGTTTAGAATAAACTGTCATAATGAATGGGTTGCCGAAATCAGACTAATTTGATTACAGTCTCAATTTTAAATATGGGTATAATTTAGACGGTCATCAAAAATATTTTTAAGACTCTAAGCTTAGGCACCAAATAAAATAATTGGTTCCCAAAATGGATCAACGGTCACCAAATTCTATCCAACTCAAAGATTAATATACCGGGTGTATTCGTGTTTTTAACGAATTAGTCCAAGAGCGAGCGAAGCGAGCTCAGGAGCTTAGGGCACCCCGACACGGACAGGTTAGGTTCGAACGAGATGACGGGAGCTGAAGTGAGCGAGCAAAGCGAGCGAACTCCGCTCCCGTCATCTCGTTCGTGTTAGGTTACTTTAGACCCTGCGGACGGAAATAGGAGCCCCGCGCAGCGGGGCTCCGTCGACTTTAAAGGCGTCCATATATTTTTTTGGCAGTCAATAATACGAAAAAATGGATTTATTTCATAATATTTTAGGAAACGTTATTTGGTGACCATTTATCCATTTTGGTAACCGTTTAGAATTTTTTTGGTAGTAAAATAGGTACTTTTTTGGGCGGTGTTTAAACACAAGCCTTTAAATATTATTTATAATCTCACGTTCTAGTGAGTGACCACCGGAATGGGTGGACATTTTTGGTGTGGTTCATGTGTGTATGTTCTATCGAAGTTAGGTTGTTCCAAAAATAAATAGCGACTATTTGTTATCATTAGGGAAATTTTGAACAGTGAAATTTCAACTGATACTAATCTAATCAATTAAATCCAATTTACTTATCAATTGTGTTTTGCTAAATATTATTGATGTGGCATCGGTCGGATCGGATGATTAAATCTGTCGTTTGGACGTCAATAATGGCAGGCAAGAATGTCAATTCGGGGCTGGGGTAGGTAGGGAGATATGGTAGGGGGTGGGTAGTGCGGTGCGTTTACTCACGGTGCGTAGGCGTGCATCTGCGAGGCGTAGGCGGCGGCGCGGTTGAGCACGGCGTGCGAGAGCGCGTGGGGCGAGGCGTGCTGGGCGTGCTGCGCGTGCGAGGCCAGCTGCGGCGGCGCGCGGGGCTCGCGGCGCAGCGCTACATGCAACACACGGCAGGAGGGGACAGTGGAGGGCATGCGTTACCTGCGGCGCTGGGCGGCGCGCGGCGCCAGCACGAGCGGCGGCGCGGGCGCGGCGGCCGGCGCGGCGCCCAGCCACGGCCACGACACGCCCGACACCCGCAGCCCTGCGCACACACCGCGCTCACTACGGGGCCGCACGCGCGACTCACTCACCACTACGTACGAGTACTACACACATCCTGCTCGGGCCGCTACACGATACTGTGCGATCATATCATTATTAGGCTCATCTCCACCGAACCCGAGCAGGTGTAGGGTTGAATGCCAGCACTGATGCGGCGCTCACCGCAGAGGGTGCTAATACTTGTTGGATTCGATTCGACAATAGGGGCAAGAATCTAAAAAACCGAGTAATCCCACCACATTGAGTGAAGGAGGTTCATGCTCGAATGATTGTTATGGTAATGTAAACGCGTAAGCTTAATTTAGTTTATCGATTAAATTTCATACCAAAATCGTAATGAAGGTTCTCACCTTCCGGCCACTGGACACACACTGGAACAAAATAAATACAATATTTATATTTAAACTGCACAAGTTATATGTAGGATTTTGCTAGTTCTAAAACAAAGAACATACCTATGAGACATTCTCTACAAAAAAATTGAAATATGAATATAGTGCATTACGGAGTTGCATTCATTCCAGCAAACGTCAAGGTATGAACATTCATGTGTCTTGTAATAGCTGTACAAAACTGTGTGAAGTTATCTAGCAAGCTGTCTAATTGACGGTGTCATCCGTTTATCAATACAGTGAGTTAAGTTGCCAGGCAATGCGAATGCGACGCCGGAGACAGCCTTCTGCAACGTTCGAATATCTTTGTTTGGGCGACGAATGCGTCAACTTCATGTCTGTATGTGCGACTTAATGTACCGCGGGTGACTCGTGCTCGGATGGTCGGTGCGAGACTGTCTCCGGAGCTGGCAGTGGACTCATTCTCTAATAGCATTCACCTAGGAGCATTCAGACAACGGAACTAGCCACATGTAGAATAAGTAAGTACATTAACATGGACAACACCGATGTTTACAAGTTCAGCTCTCTCACCCAAAGTGGGAACTGATCCATTTCTAGCCAGAATAACTGGATGGATTAAAAAGAGAAAATCCCAAGATGCATTATATTTTGTACAGGTGTGATAAACAAGGTATTGTTATTAGTAATGTGTGGATATATAACTTCATTTTGAACATTTTAAGTCATTGAATGTATTTCATGAACGATCGTCGGGTTACTTACCGTTAGGAACGGTTGGAGGTTTCTTTGTCTGGACTCTCGCTGTCGCATTATTAACCTGATTTGAAGTAAAATCTATATGAGAATATGTTTGGGTTTATACCAAAAACAAAAACATTGGCTGATTTTAATTAAATTTTATACATCAAAAAATATATTTATTTTTAGAACAGATTAATATTTTACAAAATTAAAACTGCAAATTTATATGGATTAATATCCAAGAATAATTTCAAGAAGTATTTGATTCAAACTCGGTAACAAAATATTTGTGGGATTCGAACCCACTTCAGCTTCTTCTCTAAAAAGAATTTTAAATAACAACATTAAACATTTATTTCTAATGTGAAAATCAGCCAATTTAATATCAGATGTCGTACAGATACAAAAATTAAAGTAACATGGGCAATTTAATACCAAACAAAACAGCATTATTTTCAGAAATCGTAGATAAATTAGCCGCCGACATCTGATATGTGAACATAAAATAAAGGAAACTTGGGATTTACTTTTGAAATTAATAAGGGATATTGAAGAATATTAAAGTGATCATACTTCTCCACTCTTGACCACATTCACTCTCCTCTTGGCGCAGACTGACTCGTCTACAAGAGCACTTTTCAGCGCTCCATTTAATTTAAAATGAATAGATAGAATGGAACTAAAATTTGTTCAGCAATCTTACCTCTGTTGCATTGTGACGATACGGTTCGTTCTACATTTCTCTGTGAGACACACTCTCTTTCGATCGGCATATTAAATGACCGTCTAGAGAGTAAAGGGACAAAATAAATAAGGTTTGTTTGTGGATTAGAGAGCCGGTATACTTAGTGCTAATATGCGGGACCGCGGCGCGGCACGCTAGCATTACAGTAACTACAGAGCAGACGAGCGCAGGTTGCGGTGGGCGGTGGGCGTAGGAGCGGGATGTTAAGTTACATAGTGCTACGGATGGTATCAATTGAGTCATGCACACCTCTATCTTTCTGCCCTCAACCACGGTGCCGTGAAGACGCTCTCGTGCTCGCTCCGCATCACCACTATTTGCGAATGTTACAAAACCGAATCCCTGCATGCAAGACAGACAAAACATGCATTAAAAACAGCGTCGCTCAAAAAACAACGTGCAACAAAAATTAACATTTATGCATTGCATATTCTGTTTAAATATTCTAGTGAAATATCGAGAAAATATTATCGAGTCGATTACGTTGATACTTTGAGCGTATTCTAGCTGTATGGGTACACATAAGCGTTTGGATCACAGTAATAAATTAATGTAACGTCGCTCGACCTAGTAGTCTGTACTATTGGTAGGAGAGTTTGTATCACTGTATACAACGAGTCAAAGGATTGTTCGACACTATTCATAGACACTACTTGCTTGAATCAAAATGACAAGTCACTGTGTGAGATGTTAGCTGCGATTTGTTCTATACAGACTCACCGATCATGCAGTGGCTAAAAATCAACTACTTGGATCTAGGAACGCAGGTATACTCAAACGAATTGATATTCCATAACGTTACGGAGCAACCACAGTACAATTATCAAACATCGATACAGTACTTATTTTTACATTTAAATACTATTATTAAGTAAAAATAAAATAACTTTGGAATCATACCAATATTACACCCATATTATTTTACAATATACCATTGTGCATGTACTTTACAGTGCCCAAAACTAACACGTTAAACATAAGCGGTACTTAAGATTTATTAGATATTGATAAATATACACCTGGTACATCCTAATTAATTACAATAGGTGAATCACACATCAAATTGTTGAAAATGGCATTCAGTAGGTACGCGTTTTACAATTTCGGTCAATATTATTGAATCAATAGATCGTGCTCAGACAAATGAAACTACTTACTTTCAATAAATGGTGATAACCCATAGATACAAAAAGCAGCTAGCACAGCACACAATACAGTGGAAGAGACGAGTTGTGAAAGTGGCAAACAAGTTGCTGATTGTACGAAACGCTTACACTTATAAAAGCAAATGACAGCTCTATTATTACCATTCTGAGTGCAAATACTTAACGTAAACATTAAATCTGGGCAGAGAGAAAGAGAATAAATAATAATAATTTACGAAGAGGCGAGGGCCCGTCCAACGCGTTACGCGGTACCCGACCGGACTGTAACACAGCGCACACAGTGCAACAAGCTCTCAGTATGTTCACAGACACAATCGATCCGACACGAGGAAGACAGTGCGTACAGCTCGGCAACATTACGTTCAGCTCCAAGTGGACCATTCTAAACCGGCTCATTTGCTTACATTTATTTACCACTCAATGTGATTTTGGTATTTTTCATACGGTTATTTCATGACATTGAATGCTTTGATGAGATAATCTTAATACTATGATCGAACATTAAGAATTTAATTTTATATTATTCTAGTCTGGTGGGTTTAAAGTTTCAATGTTTTGTTTTTTTTTTTCATAATTATTATAAATATATATTTGCAAACACAACAGCAACTGCAAGAACAAATAATGGGTTATATTAGCCAAAACCGGTTAGAATTTTCCCAAGTGAAAACGAAATGTTACCGAAGTTATACGAGAAAAGCCAAACTAAGTGATGCACCCTAAGAGTTACTTCTAGGAAAATAACTTACATCATATAGTCATTGCGTTACATTATATAACATTGTGTTTCCAGGGTTCAGCAAAATATACATGCCCAAAACTAATAAAAATTATATTCCCTTGTTAGGAAGCATATGACTGAACGAATTTTTGTATTATTTATTAATAACATAGTGGACAGAAAATAGTAAGTACACTGTCAATCTAACAGACTAAATACATCAGAATGACTGGTCATCCAAACTACAACATAGATGCATTAAAGGGTTTGTACATAGCAGTATATAATCATGTCATAAACGTAATAAAGATATAAGAAAATACAACAGTATAAAAGATCGAAGCAGTTTGGACGATTGTAACAACCTCATTAGTGATGAATAATAGAGCTGTCCTGAAAATATGACTTAGGAAATCAGCTGTTATAGTGACGATGCATCATTCTCTAATACTGCATATCCCAATGTGAGGCATTGAAGAAAAAATAACTTGGAGCTATTATTTAAAAGAGTAAAATACTTCTTGACATGAGCGAGCATGGACTACTTTAGGGGTGGTCACCAAACTGACACAAGGAAAGCAGTAAACACGAAAAAGCGTTCAATCCAATCAATTATTATAAAAATATTTCGATAATAACTCTTTAAATTTCATGGGAATTATCATTTACAGTGAGTTGTTTTTTGAGTATATTTGAAATGTAAAATTAATGTTGCTAAATATCAATATATTGCACCAATGACTTACTTCAGGCGCATCATTTTGGGAAAGTTATGAAGTATTCTTACATTTGTTCTGATATGGAGAGTTGCTTAAGCGATGCAATAAGTATGTCAATAGTGCAATCAAGTAAATATAGTTCAGATTTGTTCAAATCAGAATAATAGACATTATTATTCAATGATAATATACAATGCAATTAGAGATACTGCACCAAACATTAAAACCAATATGCTATGAAGAGAAGTTTGTTTTAAAACACATTTATGATTATTTCAACTAAGCCCATTTGCCTTCAAATTTCTGTTAAGCAAGGAATAATTAATTAAATCGCATGACTTGAAGAGAAGTAAAACTTTAGAACATATTATTATAAGGAAATATTTGTATAAAATCGGTAGTTACTTTGGTTTGGGCAGCGATAACTAATATTGTTAGTAAGACCTCTTAGCTACTGAAATTCTGCTTGCAGTTATCGATCGATTCTAACATCGGATTTTAAATTTCGTAGACTAAACTGACAGCTGCCAATGACATTTTTTTTAATGTTGCTACCGCGGCGCATAGTGTTGTAGGTTAGGCTCAATTATAAGTGATTCATCGAATCGTTGTGACATGACTCCTCAATAAAATTTTATAAATTAGTGTAAATAAATTTTGTATGAATATTGACGTAATAGATTCAATTATAACAGCATCATTGTAATTAATAAATGCGATCAATAGAATGCTAGTTTCTTAATAAATGTATTTATTTGCCATGACATACTTCCATTTTCGATCATTCAGGATACAATACTATTTTTATGTAACGATAAAGTGGCAACCCACCAAATGTCAGTTTAGTCTACGAAATTAAAAATCAAGGTTTAGTCATTTGTCAATTTTGTCCATAAAATGTGGGAAAGTCTAACAATTACTTAATTACAAGTAGTACAAGTCAATAGCTATGAAGTGCAAGTTTGGTACATAAAATAAAGGAGTAATTCACGTTTATTATATAATAATATCCGTTATGCGAAATTATTAAAAAGAGATAAATTTAAATTTTAACCCTGACTTGCTTTAACGAGGTTATTATTTATGTCTAGTTCTGAATTTAAAACGAAAAAAAATGTATAATTTCGTCAGTTCTCACCTCGGCAGAAGGCTTTGCCTAGCATGTTGATGAGCAGAGGCACCGCAGAAGCAGTGCGTGAGACTTATAGGTAAATAACAAGGAGCAATAGTATCTGCTTGATAACCTTCACAACATACTTGACGAGTTAATCACGAGAACCTTATTCTTGTCCTATACTACCTTATTTAGAGTTGAATACATTATAGCCAATAACCTCGTTAGATGTTTTTCATTATTCCTTTAAATTATTTAAAGATTCGTAAAGAAACAAAAAAACACTGTATTTGAATAGCGAGTTAAAAAGATATTGATTATTTTCATTTATTTTTTTCAGGTTGAAATTAATTTTCTAAAAATCTTTTTTGTGGTTTGTCTTTGGTTTAGCGTTTTTTGTTTCTAAACTTAAAGACACTTTTAATAAGTGGCCACAGTGAAATCTGTGTTTGAACTGATTTTAACGAGCCACTTGATTTTCAGCTGTGTCTGAAAATAGTGCTTACCTTCGAGCCACGTTCATTGAAGATAATTTCTACATCAAGTATTGTGCCATATTGCTGAAAGGTAAAAAGTTAGAAATTAAATAGCTGGTTGTTTAACACCGATCAACTGGTTTTGGTCTTGCCATGCTTGAATGGTATAAAGGCGGCAGTGAATACGTACCCCGAACATATTTCTAAGATCTGGGTCCCTAAATCTGAAGGGTATATTCGAGACGTGTAACCGTTTGGGCTGCGATGCTTGTGAGACGGGCACGAGGGTTTTTTCGGGCGTGCCGGCGGCATTGCCTGCGGCGACGGCTGCGCTGACGGCCGCGGCCGCCGCGTGTGCTGCGGCTGCTTGCTGTGCGACCACTGCCGCTGCTTGCTGTGCTACTACCGCCGCCGCCACACTCACTGGTGTACTCTCTTCATTTGATTCGCCTTCGCTTTGCTGAGGATGACAAAGTTTATGATATTAGAATTGAACACTGCAACTTGTGTAACAGCTATGACTGCATAATAAGTTATTAATTAGTGCTAAGAACATTTTTAGATTTTTAAAGGAGTATGCTATATCAATCGAGGAGTGATTTTCCAGTGGCGAGAATATGTTAAATTGAAGAGGCCGAAGTTTAGCTCTAGAATGCTTTATGGACTGATGATGAAGAATCATTCAACGTTGTCAACATTTTTAGCAGTTTTCGATTCACTTTGTTGTGTGAAAATATTTTCTTCCTCTCTCGATTTATAATAATACATTGGAACTAACCATGAACTCAATATACTGGTAAGACGAGTTTAGCCACAAACGAAATGAGTCTAGATGCTCCAGAGACCATTCTTTATGAACCAAACATACCACTTTAATCAAGTATAATGGCAAGCGTACTTAACAATACTGAAAAAAAACAGTAGAGATTGTATATTACGCCTACGACAACATTTATATGAGCTATTTTTTTATTTATCGTTGACATAGAAACAGTTCGGTAGTAAAAGTATTTACAGACATGGGTCAGTTATCGAAAATCATCTGTCACTCTCCGGCAACATACGAGTGTGCCGCCCCATTTCACACTGCTGAGCAGGACATGAGATATTATATTACCCCAACCGAGAGATGTGGATACAAGCGGTCATATTTTCACAAGTTTTCCTTCTCTTTAGGTAAGTAAATAGACACGGATCTAAGGACCTTTCGGAGATTTTTATAACACAAAACATTGTCTACCGATTATGCATCTATTAATCTTTCTTTCTTTTCCATCTTACAGATTCAGTATTCAGGCGAGTACACAAAAAGTATTGTTATCGTTATCCATTAAAACGAGCACAATAGGAATGAAGCTTGGATGTACTTTGCCCCAGAAACAGACAGGTTGCCATATCTAGCCCCTGGGAACGGTATCCAACAGGGTCGTTATTAAAAGTTATTGTTTGCACATAGCTAACGTAATACTCGCAGTTTGTTTTGGTGATCTACAAATAAAAAGAATGAATGTAGCTTACTGAGTTGTTGTTTTGATTTTCTATTGAGTTTTGCGTGTGTGTCTGTGGCGGCGGTTGAGGTGAGAAGTTAGCTGGCGGTAACGGCGCAGGCGGTGGCGGTCCTTCGCTCTTGACAAGCGGGGGCTGCGGCGGCGCCGTCGGGCCTGCCGCCTCGGCCTTCACACCCGCGAGCGCGTCGCCGTTAGCTGCGTACTGCGCAGCGGCTGCCGCAGCCGCCGCCGCCGCAGGGAACGGGGTCGCCATACCCGTCCCCACCATATGCTGAAATCAACAAATAAAACAACGCTATAGAAACTGTTTGAAAGAATTGTTGGTCTTCTGGCGGCGACACAGTCACACGACATTGCTAATTAGCTGTCTTTGCAGGCAAAACCTGGGTGAGGTTGACACAGGAAAGTGGGGTTTGACACAATAAAAGAAACCTATATCAAGCAGTGAGATGTCGGGTTGTGGAAGATGATAGAAACGATTTAATGACCACCTATAAGTACCCATATATGTGTCAGCAGAACGACATTGATCATCAAAGAATTCAGAGCGATTTATCTCAGGGACGCGGTCTAGGTAGCTTACGTACTAATTCTGTCGTAATAAATAAACCCGCTTATAGTTGACGTTTCTGGGCTGCGAATCGAAATATTGACGCGAAGAACTCGTGCCAAAACACGAGCCGCCTTGCACTGGCTCCTTCGCTTACAGTAAATTCACATGGTTCCACATGGCCGCGATCTGGTAGTTAGACCATAGCTCACCACTTAAATTTACAGAATTGACAGTTTCGATTCTGAATACAGGACTGAAACATTTTTTTCACTAGTGTATCATTTAACCGTACATTTATATTGAGAGATATTTTTACTACTTATTTCTTTACAATTAGCAAGTTAGTGAGTTCGATTACATTTACACAACTAAAGTTTGCACTGCCTTCCTGCCGTATAAATTGCCGGTTACCTAGCCATTGTTACAATGTCAATTATGTATACACGTTAAAACACATTTAACGTGTGTAAACAAACCCATGTAACGTTTTTAATTGTTCAAATTAAAAGGAGTTAAAGTCGAATTTCCAACATGGTTGCACAGCCTGTTGTTATTTTTAATACACACACTCTCTCCCTTTAATTTTATTTTACGTCCCAAAAGCCTGTCGGTAACAAAATTAAATTGCGAATGAAATCTAACAGAGAACACCCTCGGTCAGCGGGTGGCGTCGCCGCTGAAAAACTGTGGCCTGGGGCATTAAACATAACGGCGTGAGCTTTCATCCCTTGATTAAACTTTAATGTATTCCAGTTCTCTTATCATGCATAGTATTTATTCGTCTCTATGTGACCCAAAATATACATTATGTTTATCTAGTTTTTAGTAGTTTTATATGCTACATTGAAGCAATTTTACATAACCAAATAGGTACAGCCAGTACCAACCAACTATCTGCGTAGAGCAGCGCCGGATACGAGAAAATTAGGATGTAGCCATTGGACACAATTGCACAGACTGTCGACTGACTGACTCCGCGCGCGCTGGATCACAGACCTCGTCGCAAATTATCGTATTGAAATAATGTGTTTGCTACGTCGGAATAGACTCATATACATATGATGTCTCCCACAAATCCGTTCAACACTCGTATTAGGTGACGTATTTTCCCGCAAGTATTGAAAGTGTCACTACGGAATCTCTACGCGGAAGTTACTTATGATATCCAGTTGCCCGGTTTAAGTTTCGACACAGAGGGCGATACAGGGTTTTTAGAATATAACAAAATTAATACAAAACCAAACTAAAATAATGTTCAATAAATTTAATGTACAAAAAAAATATTGTAAAAAAGCGTGGGGTGCTTGATGTTAATGGGGGTGGGGTTTAATTGTTATAATGTTTTATTGACAGATATTGGTAAAAGTAGACACTATCTTAAAAAGAACCCCACGCTTTTTTTCAATATTTTTTTTTGTTTGTCACACTGCTCTTAATTTAAATTTTGAAAATTATTTTCTACTTTTTAGTTTGATTTTCAATTAAAGCGTGTTTTTAGTTTTTTTTTTTTAAATTAGTTACTATTTATTTTTACTTTTTAGTACAAACGCTAATCCTGAAGATCCTGGTAAGGATAATGAGACAAACTATTTAAATTATTGCATTGTCATCGGTCCTTGATAAGTGTGCAAAGAGTCAATTTAATCCGACGTTTTGAAAGGGGTTGAAAATCACGAAGTAATATCTCAAATTCTTAATCCACTACGTTTCATATTATTCAAACAATAAAGTGATAAAACCTTAGTTTACGACCAATTGATAGAAGTTAAATTACCTGAATACTTGAAATTTGCAGTGAGCTTACGTAAAATTTGTAAAGCGTTAAGTCCAAAGTAATAGTTGCTTATATTTACAACAGTCAAACATCCATTAACGGGAGAGCGGGATTAAAGGCGGGTAGGTAGCGGGCAAATACCGAGATCCTCCCATAGATTACTATTGTACCCGGATTCTGTAGAAATATATAATACTAGCTGTTCCCCGTGGCTTCGCACTCGTGGACCACAGGACCCGTTTTCGGGATAAAAAAAAATAGCCTATGTCACTCAGGAATAATGTAGCTTTCTATTGGTGAAAGATTTAAATCGGCTCAGTTGTTTCGGAGCCTATTCGGTACAAACAAACAAACAAAAAAAAATTTCCTCTAGTAGAGTACTTATTAGCAACTTTTAATAAAGACAAAACATTTGAATCACAAAGTTACCTAACTTTAAATTAAATTGAAATACAAACTATAACCGTGCCCTAAAGTAAGGCAACGACAAGAATCATGTTTAAGTTTCATAACACTAACTCCTACTGTAAACTTGTAGTTTCTAATCTGTTTTTGTGCTTGTACACAAAACTGAATACACTATGTTGCTAACTCCACTGTCAAGATTTAGTGAACTAATTTAAAGCTTGGCTAGTTGGATTAAAACAATCTTCTATTATGTAGTCGAAAATAGAATTACTTGATGAGTTAAATCTCTAAACTATAAGTATAAGTTTGAATACTGGAAAATGTACCCAATTGATACGTTCGTCACGCGTAGGCCTCCCACCGGAACCTCATCAATAATGATGCGACACCTCTACGAGTAGGTATGTAGATTTTTTTGGGAATAAATGTACAAAGTTACGAAAATTATTTTCTTAAGTTACTATTCCTTTCGTCTCCTTTTATAGATTTATCTTTAAGCATTTCATGCCAGAAAATATTTACCTATTTTTACCCTACTGTCGAAGGAGGGTAATGTGTTTATCAACTTATGTATGTATGTGCCGTTCTAGAGACCAAACGCGTTTTACTTATTTTGATGATTCTTACGTCAATCGATTCGTCTTAACCCTGTGAGTGTCACTGGCTGCATTAAAATTGGATTGTACAAAAATGGCGATTTTGGGCGCCATGTGGTGTGGGGGACCAAAATAAAGGGTTTTAAGAGGTGACTTAAAAATATATGACACTTATATGTTTAAATGTACCTAATTCTAAAAAAAATAACTAAAAAGTTGTAAATGAAAAAAGTTAATTCAAAAAAGCTAAAACCCGACTGCTTAAAAAGTGAACTAAAAAGACGTATACAAGAAGAAAAGCATGCTGTGGAGTCGGAGGATACATCTGGTTTTGGTCAGCCAGATCGCGAATACTTTTTTCCAGTATTTATTTTCTTTTCATGCGAATTCTCAAAGCACACTATTAATTAAGGGATATCACACAAAGAGCACCTAACGGCTTCTAAATTCGAATCCCTTAACAATACAATGTAATTCCTTCTAAAAAATAACGTTTTATGAATAGCACAATTCCACCATTGTACCGCCTTCACAACAGACTTGGGGTTCCATTTCAGAATCAACCGTTAACGTTATTCGTTTTCAGCTCAATAAAAAGGTCTTATTTCCAGGTAAACAAGTAGATACTACTGAATTGGCGGTGGCCATTGCCACTTCTTTCACCGAGAATTCGAAATCTATAAAAAGAAAAAGATAATAATTTTGGAAGATATTCGTTTGAAAACAGAAAGACTAACCGACTCAGACTGAAACATCAAAGGTTTGCACTTGCTTGCACTTGCCATCTATGACTGCGTGGCTTTGGACAAAACATTGCATGTTCGAGGTTCTCTTTCACAAAAACTAATAGGTAATTTGGAATTTTCCGACATTTGCGTGTGATTTTTCACACTAATATTATAAAGGCGAAACTTTGTGAGTGTGTGTGTATGTTTGTAACTTCTTCACGCTCAAAGGGCTGGACGGACCTGGATAAAATTTGGCACAGAGATTGATTATATATGGAATAAATAGCACATAAGATACTTTTTATCCCGGGCATAATGTTCCCTTGCGACAATTTTCGATATTGGCGCGGGCGAAGACGCTGGCAGAACTAGTATATTATACGAGTGATTTGACACTTGAGGCCTGTTCTGTCTGAAAAACCAACGCTCAATTTCTTTCGATAAAAGATCCGTAGGCGATACCGATAATGTCAATACTGGAATGGAAGCCAGTCGATAATTATAATATATTTCTATTATTCGACCCGGGTGGTAGAATAATAGAAATATTTTTAATAAAGACTCTTTGATGACGGTTGTACGACTGCTTTTATCGATTTGTTATCAAAAATAAAGTTTAGTTCTTTTACCTCCCAATTATTTATTGCAGGATAGTACAACTACAAGATAAAAGCTAACAATAACACACCAGACACTATAACGGAAATTACTAAGTTAATCGCCAATAAACTAACATTTATCGCCAATTAAGTCTTGTTATAATAACCTTACCAACCTACGTGGCGAAAACTAATAACGTCTGCAATATTTTGGGGAGCAGAAAATAATAATGTCCTATTAAAGTGTGGCGATACTTATTAGGGTAAAGCTAAACGAACGTAATTATGCGAGTCGCGTAAAATGCGTCGCGGAATTTACGCTGCATTCGATTTCATACTAAAGTCCTGTTTGTGCCATACGGCAACGCAAAATGAGTTGTCTGCTGACTCACGCACATTATTTCAACCGAATTGCGCTGGCAAGCATCAGCGCCCCGTACAAACGTAGAATAGCAACTGAAGTTACGACCGACTGTATGGAAGCCTAACCGAATTTCGCTTGAACGTAAATGCCGCGACTCATTTTACGCGACTCACAACTCACAAAATTACGTTCGTTTGGCCTCACCCTTAATGAAACGATAGTGTCACAAGCTTACCAGCCAATAAACTAACGTGTGACTGTTAGTTATTTTTAAGACGATACGAAACAACATGAAGCAATAGTATAGAGAAGAAAGTCATTGTGCCAAGACACTCGAGACGACATACGCAAGACGAAGTGAAGTGTCTCAGCTCTTCAGGGAGAGAACGAAGAGCACTTCGTTTTTGAGTTCTAATTTTCCAACCATGACACCGCCTCCGTCTCCGACACCGGTCCGAGGCGGACGATGATTTAGTACATGTGTCAAGTTGCCTTAGCACCCTCCAGATCTTGTTGCTATTTATGGTAACACGACGACACAATAGTCGTGACTCATTCCGTAACAGCAAAAGAGGCTACGTATTTATACGACATGTCTGTAATACTCAACTAACTTCATGCATATTCTAGTCACATGGGCCAACGGCTACAACTTTATTTAAATACAATACGATTTTATAGCGTAAAGTTTATGTAAGAAGACGAATGTGAGCCTGAAGGGACTACTGAATAAATAATAATTAAGTGCTGATTAAGTAATAAAACATGTATATTAATTGTGTGTTGACATTGGAGATCAAACAAGACGGATGCTAGTGAGTAGTCTATGGTGAATACTTGGAACTTGGTTAGAATAAGCATAGCACTACACATGTGGTGGGCCACCTTCCAGTTGTATCCGGCAGTCCTGTAAACAAACTGACTTTTTATAGAGCGCGCCTGCGATTCGTCTCGCACAACCGCCTTGCTGCTTAGTCTCGTTTGCTTCGGAAACTGTAGAATATGTTTGTAAACGACTAGGCTCCGTTTATATTACCGTTTCTAAATATAACTACTAAATGGCTGTTACTAAAAGTATAGCCAAAGCTAAACAAAGAGAATTTTAGGACCATTTAAGTTATTTTTTATTATTTTTACCGATTTGGCAAATTCCCCTTTTTTTGAAAGGGTATACAGGTTGTCCCATGATCATCAGTTTAGGATCTGATGATGGGATCCTTGAGAAATCGAGGGAGCTCCTCAATTATTATAGGCATACATATAGCGATTTTGGTGTTTTCATCAACAATGTAATCATTTGCACTCAGAAAGTATCATATTGTGAAGTGGAACTGATGAAAAAGACCACAGATGGCCACTGGAACTTCTTAATGCTAAGTATGTCACGGGTATTAGATATCTCGAGCAGTTAACCGACTTTGGTGAAGCAAATACTTATAAATAAATAGTGCTGTTGAAAATGGCAACATCGAACCGATCTGATGATGAAGCCGGAAGGTGGGACTCCGGTATAAAAAAATGTGTTATTTTTTTATTTGTAGTGTTTTGTTTTGGAAGTGGGTTTGAAAATTTTTGTTAAAAAGAGTTTTAAATACTGATGTCGTATGGTAGGCGACAAATATGCAGAGCATATTATTAGGGTAATTATGCGAGATTAATTATTCAATACTGAGAATAAATAATACAACTGGCGGAACGTTATTTAAAAGTAATTTGATAACGCCACATCGTTCATAAGATAATATTTATGAGAACAAAGTTTTGAATTTAAGAAAAACATTGATGTCTGAAAGCAGCATCCACCTGTCTGAACTCGACGTAAAAGTACAGAGACAGAGATGTTATGTTTCTGTTGCTACTTAGAACGAATGCATCAATTTTGCAACTCCCACGAGTATTAATGGTTTGGATGGGTACTGAAATGATGGAAGAATACAGAATGAGCTCCCAGTCTCTGCGATATCATAGTGAACGTGTTATTTAGTTTTATGTTGCTGTTATTATGCTTTATGGATGAGTCAGAAGCGCATTCGGTAAGTAAATAAAAGTTTTTAGTTTCCTAAAATTGTTTCTTATCAGATATTTTCGTAGATGTATCAGACACGAAGGAAGAAAATTTGGTTCAAATAAATATCACTCGATGGCGCGATATGTGTGTTATGTCTGTGTTAAAATTAACATTTTCTGGAATTGAACATAAAAATTGTATGTTCTTGTTTATTTTACTCTCCTAAACACAGAATTATAGAATATTGAGCTCTTAATTCACCTCCCAAAGATTATTTAAACAGATCATTTAAAATTGATGCCAATAGATGGCGCGTATGTAAGTTTCTGAGGCATTCAAACACATTTTGGTAGAATGAAACTTTATGAAACTGTAAAAACGTGCAAAAAATACTATTAAACAATTCGTCAATGTATTTATGGAAAAAAAAATCACGAACCGAGTAAACCCTGTTTCTTGCAAGTCGCTGCTAGCACCATCTATCTATCGCCGTGGAACGGAACCAAAAGCGATCGAAAAACAAAAAATAATCAGTTTAATCAGACGAAAAACGCTAGTTACGTCGGCATGGTTTCTTTGTATGGGATGAGGCATCTGTATGCTAGTATTGAAATGAAAAAGAACACTCTTCAAAGACTAATTCAATACTGAGAATAATAAGTAAGTTGGCTCCTATTAAACATAATTTCAAAGTTAAAGACGATAAAAATTGTTTACGGAAAATAATAATACGAAAAGGAATATTTCTACAGACAGTGCATGATCATTATTTAATACACATTATACCTGTACCAGAAAAGGTGGATCCGTATAGGTAAACAGAACCATATTTTATTCGAGTTGAATGTGCAATGAGATGCCTGGAAATATGTATATCCAGGATCTTCCTTTTGAATAAATCTGAAATTGAATTCAACTAGTGTAGGCATTCCCTTCCTGATGCAGCATGTACTCATTCAGTTGAAAAGCATTAAATGGCTATGGAACGTTCTTTTTTTTTATTGTCAATAGGCTCGCGCTTGACCACTATCCTTCTTGATGGTAAGCGATGATGTGGTCGACGGTGAAGCACGCTTGCCTAGAAGTAACCCATTTAACACTTTGACTTAAAGACCCCTAGATTGTAGCTATCGGGAAACACAGACTCCGGCAGGGAATTCCACTCCTTAGCTGTACGCATAATAAAAGTGTCCCCAAAACGTTTTGTGCGTATGGGTGGATGTCCACCATGTACCGATGATGCATCACCGTGCGTCTGGTTGTCCGATGATGGCACGGGCTGGGTGGAATTAAATCATGCAATTCCATCGCACACTCCCCAAAATGTAACCGATAAAAAACCGATAAACTGGCAACTCGGCGACGATGTTCAAGGCTCTGTAGCTTTGATTTGACCAATGCCTCATTGCCGATAAGAAAATGAAAATATAATTAAACGTAAAAAAGTAAGTGTCGTCAATAAAGTATAGGAATGGGAACTATCGTTAAAAAACTTCTTTACAAAAAGCTGTCCTTAAAACTTGAATACTGGAATAGGACGCGGCGCGGGCTGATTCACAATTAGGCAATTATACGAGGAACGATTAAATGTAATTGAACACGACACAAGTTACGGGCAACGCACGGAGGGACACTTGTACAGAACATGCGTCATCTCGAACAATACATCTGGACCGCTAATTATGATATAAACGTATGATTCTAAAATAGCTATCATTTCTTTTTTGCTTATTTACACATGGTGGCATCTAAAACGTGCCATGTACGTAATATGTAGCAATGTTTGTAAAATAACGATCAATGAAGTAAATTCGTGCATAAATTTTAGAAATCGTTAAATTATCATTTACGATACTTCTACGTAGGTTAAATGTTTCATTGATCCTCAATGAACTTTCTAGTGAATGCAGTTTTCAGATCGTAAATAAATAAAATATTTCAACGATTGGAATGCTTCGGTTTCATTAGAAATGTTTGTATAACCCGAAAAAGATACGTCTCAGAGGAATATTCGTACAGTCAAAACCACGGATTTTTAAGATGAAATGCGGTCGCAGGCATACGTACAACAAGAAGAAAATCATGCTGTGCAGTCGCAGGATGCATATTCGCGAGCTGGCTGACCTAAAAACTAGATGTATCCTCCGATTGCACAGCATGACTTTGCTTCTTGTTTAAATCTTTTTAGTTCGCTTCGTAAGCAGTCGGGTTTTTTTTGATTTTTTGAATTACCTTTTTTATTTATCATTTATTTTAATTTTTTTACTGTAACTTTTTTTTCTCATTGTAAGTGAATGTATATTCTGTTTTTGAGAAATCAATGTCTAAAACGATATTTATAACTTTTTAGTTAATATATTTTTTTTCGAATTATGTACATTTAAACATATAAGTGTTATATATTTTTGAAATCACCTCTTAAAGCCTTTTATTTTGATATCCCACAATATATATCGTCTAAAATCTTTCCAGTAACACTCGCAAGGTTAAGACGAATCGATTGACGTAAGAATCATCAAAATCGGCTAACGCTTTTGGTCTCTAGAAAGCTACATAGGAACATACAGACATACAAAGACTGATAAACACATTATCCTCCTTCGGCAGTCGGGTAAAATCATAATTCGAGGTTTGGCTCTCGCCTATTTCCTCCTCCAATATTTTCCAATAATTTAAAAGATATTCCATAGACTACAGAGATATATACTGTGCCCCTATGTTTGCCTTTTTGATGATACATTATCTTTAGAAGCACTAGAACCCTCAAAATATGCTTAAAATTGCGCTGTCAACAGAGGCCTAGTGTACAAATTTGACAACTATAAATGAAAAAAAAAAACATAGAAGCACAACATATATCTTTTTATTCAGTTTATGGAATATCTTTTAAATTTGTGCTATACTGGAGGTGGAAATAGACGAGAGCCAAACCTCAAATTATGACTAACTAAGGAAATTCAGTCAGAGCTCTCAGCCCGCATTTCTTCTTAAGCAAATGTAATGTTAAAATAATTCCTATTCAAACAAAAACCACACCCGATTACCAATTAAAATCAATCAATCTTCCTAGCCTTTTCCCAACTATATTGGGGTCGGCTTCCAGTCTTACCGGATTCAGCTGAGCACTAGTGTTTTACGTGGAGCGACTGCCTATCTGGCCTCCACAACCCAGTAACTGGGTAACACGGTACCACTTGGCAAAACTGGTGTCAGATCTCAAGCTTCTGACTACCCGTAACGACTGTCAAAGATGTTCAAATGACAGCCGGGACCAACGGCTTACCGTGCTTTCCGAGGCACGGAGGAAACTCGGTATGTTGAAATGGTCACCCATCCACGGACCGACCTCGTCAAGCGTTTCTTAACCTTGAAGATCGACCCGTGCGGCTGTTAAATAATAACAGCCGCACGGGTCGAGCCACGAGCTCCTCTGTATATTAAAATATGATATCAATATAATTAATTATAAAGCAACTACTAATAAACGTGTTTTCCCGCTTAAAAAATATCGATAAACGGGAAGTTTTGGATCTTACTGTTTGTGAAGCAACTGTAAGGAATGCTTACGATATTTCTAGTCGTTGTGTCTTATTCTTAACTTCAATCCTGTGATACTCGTACAAATAAATAGCTCGACATATTTCTAGATATATTTTCCCGGCTATTTGCTCCATGAAGAGTTCAATAAACCTCTATATTTAGCAGATGTAAACTGAACAGCACTAACGCTTTCTACAAACGCGACGATAAGTAGGAGTTAATAAAATTGTGTGCTGCTTAGCTAAGAATTAGAACAGCGATACAGCTGCATCAGTTTTTAAAGAATATATAAATACATTCTGCTAAGTGCAACTTTCAATACCCACTTGATTGATCACCAAAGTTTGAATGGTGATAGTGTGATGAAAACTGTTGTATTTTTAATTTTTCTATTCATTTCCTCGAATATATCCTAAATGGAAATGCAAATCAATCAATAAATCATTATAAAATTATCAGATTATGCAATGAGCAGCAATGGCGAGTTAATTAATCTAACCAAGCTTTCCTTGTACAATTGTATTATCACAACGCTGAATTTGACCAATTCATTTAACGCTACACACTGTGTTCTTTACTCACTACATGTTTCGGATCAAATTCCAGTAATATTGAACAAACATGAGGACAATTCAAACATAATTAGATACCTAGTTATCGTGGTAATAATTGTTCACAAAAGCGTGGATTAATGACAAGCCGCTCCATTGAAGTATGTGGAGTGTGGACTGTGGATGTTGGTTGGTGTAACTCCCTGTCTCTCCCCCTCCGCACGCCCGCGCTTCTCCCGCCGCACCTCCGCGCCACCCGCGGCCCGCCTACAACCCTGACACCCTCACACTGAACAGATGCTGAGTCTGATCTGAGTAAACACAAACACAGACCCCTTTTAAGCCGACGGCACGATAAAACTACACAATGAAAATAATGATATGCCTTGGCGTTTAACTGAAATGTGCTATGACAATGAAAATGTCTACATAATTGTTTGGTCTTTGATAATAACAAGTTAATAAGAAAGTTACAAAAACTGTATAAATATTTTAGCCTACTTAAATAAATCTATATAGTCTTCTTATTATTATATGTATAGTCTACTTAAATAAATCTATCAAAGTAATATAATCTGCAAAATACTTAGCTCCATAATGATAGTTTACAATGGATGGTATACAAAATAATTGGTCTGAATTATACTGGAACAGCGAGTACTTTAATAACGTAATTTTCCTTCTCATCTACTGTAATTAATTAGTTATTTCGGAATATTTTACTCCTAGTTAGTCTGCGGTATAGGTGAGATGGGCTTTAATTTTTGATAATTTCAGGAACACTTCAGGCATAAAATTGAAAATGTTGCATAAGACCATGTAAAGTGTTAATGATCACGTGATTTGCTCGCTATTGGTTGTCGTCATGTGAATCATCATTAGTAATAAGAGTTCATGGAGTTCAATTCGGAGAACAATTGCTTTGCTAAGTTTCAATACCTTAAAACAGAAAAGTGGCTTGAAAAGGTGTTTTTTTTTAAAGGTTACGTTTTCAGTGACAGATTTCCAGGTCTTTTATAAAATGTAGAAAATATTGTCTTCATTATAACACATTTCAAAAGCCAACTTCTGAATCTTCTATATGATGTCTACTGACACTTAGACCAGTATGTTTCATTACGGATAGTAATTTAAAATAAAGCTACCCTCAGCGATGTTCACCATGCCGTGCATATGTTAGAAAAAGGGTAGTTCTGTTAAATATTTCAGATTTTAAGTGAATGCGCGGAGATTTGCGTCCGGGATTCGCCCTCTCAGCCATGGATATAGCTTGGGTTTGAGCGGGATTTCTTCGGGTGAATATTATTTTGTATTAATATTCAACAGTTTGCAGCGGCGCTACGTGACCGGGAGAGTATTTACAATGCTTAGCGAAGCGCGCAACCCAGCCTCCGCCCGGCCAGGCAGCCACCCTTATGCCGGCTACCTACACCGACATTATGCATATGAATAATCTTGACGGTTCGCGATAACGATTAACGTTATTTAAGCACCGAATTATCTATTACACTCATTTGGTCTGCCTGGAGATAAAGCACATTCAGATAATCAGTACTAACGCGTGCATGAATTACTTTGCCACATGAAACACCGATTCCTACAAAATGAATACAGATTAGTATTCTTCGTGTAGTTGTACATCGTTTGCAAATGTATGCATTATTCTGTGATCACCTTGACCTCCTTTTTGACCATTTTCCTTTGACTTTCGTGTAGGGACGGAAGAGAAGTATCACATGAATCTTTACGGAAAAGATTCTGCACCGGTATCAGTTAATATTAATACATTATCTATTGGATTTGAAATATGTATGTGTATTGAACATCTTGTGTGCTGGTAAAATATGAAGCATCTATGTACTACCTACTGTAATTTGATTAGCTCACGTATTAGGTATAACTACAGATAAATAGGCAGTACAAATTGGCTTGACATATAACATAATGATAATAAATTACCCGCATTTTATTCTACCGATAAAAAATATTAGGTTTCATCATTTGTCATGTTGTAACAATACGCAGATTGTATTGGGTGAATGCGGCCCGAATCCCGACCCCACTTAGAATGCTGTGCGTACATGTATACAAGGCCGATCTGAGGGCGTCACTCGGTAATGTCCTCGCAACAATGGAGATGGGCATTCAGAGCTCACTCGTAAATGGCGGGAATAGCTCTCTTCCGGGCGCTGCCGCGTTGCAGCGACAGCAGCCGCTCCGCTCCGAGCCAATATCCGTGGGACTACCGCTGTATCAGAGGCGTAGCTACCGCCGTATTAATTATACGGGTCCCCCGAGCTACAGGGGCCCCGACGAATGGAATCAAAAGTTCAACAAATCAAGATCACAGTCTCAAATTTTTTTCGATAACGGATTCGATTTTTTTCATTTTGATTAAATAAACTTCATTTGTTATGATGACACCATAATCCATCCTGCGGCTTCATACATAGCATCCTTTTGCTCCAATTTAGTAAACTGAAGCATGAAAACTTATCCGATCCCAGTCAGGATTATCTCGTTTTTAAGCTCGTATCACTCGTGCTTTATCCTCGTCCCTCAAAACAGTTTCAAGTTATCCAAGTGAAGAATTCAGTCTCAAATTATATTTATTTTGTGAAAAGCATTAACGTTTTTAGTCTTTTCTGCATTCCGGTAGAAAAGGCCCCCAATAAATTTTAAAACCGGGCCCCTATAGGACTAGCTACGCCACTGCGCGCTATTATGTTATTTAATTTACTACACAGAAAATCACTTCTACTACACCTAAGTTAAAATACAGCAACTCTCAAAAATGAGCGCAAAATGAAAGCGCATTCTGAAGAAAACATGCTTAGAATAATAAAATTGAAACAAATTGAAAAATTAGAAGGTGAACAAAAAACCGGCCAAGAGCGAGTCGGACTCGCAAACGAAGGGTTCCGTACCATAATCGCAAAAAAAAAACGCCAAGAAAATCTTTTGTTGTATAGCCCCACTTAAATATATATTTTATTCTGTTTTTAGTATTTGTTGTTATAGCGGCAACAGAAATACAACATCTGTGAAAATTTCAACTGTCTAGCTATCACGGTTCATGAGATACAGCCTGGTGACAGAGAGACAGATAGACAGACTATTACTATTGGTTCCCGTTTTTACCCTTTGGGTACGGAACCCTGAAAATGGTGAATGGATTTTCAATTTATGCTAGCAAAGGCGAGTCTAGCTCTAGATTAAATTCTAAAACAACGATTACTATCATAAAATTGATACTATTGTAATTCAAAATGTATTGGGCGATTACTGAATTACTGGTTGCAGTATGCTAGTATAATATTATCTGTGGTTGTAGGAAAGATAAAAGTGCACTGTCAATGTTATTGGTTCCATAAAATTGTCGGATACTATCTCGAGTGACAATTTACTCTGCAATGCTTACACTATAAACCGCACCGCTCTTATGTTTCAAGATCTATCTTCGGTGAATTATAGGTTACTCAAAATGGCATTAATTTTTTTTTGACTTTGAATACCTACTTGGGCTGGACATAGAAGCACTACGAAAGTATGCTCTACGTCAAAAGGGGTAAATAGTGAATGTCAGTTTGTTGGCAAATCCGTTTAGTAAACAGAAAAAATGTGACTTGTTTCAGGACTTTTGGAAATCTACCTCAAGGGAGGTAAAATAGGGGGATTCTTGTTAATGAATCAACTCGAATAGGTTTTGAAAATGAAACACGTTTTTTAGGATTTTCGAAAATTCATCCCTGAAAGGGGTGAAAATAGGGGGACGAAGTTTGTATGAGAAAGGTCAAAATTTACACGAAACCTCTAGTAAATTTCTAGGAGAATTTTCATAACTCTTAAAACTATACAGATATAATTTGCAGCTTGATGAATGATAAGTCAAATGTTTGAAAGTTACAAGCTCGAACTGAGCGTTTGGGTACCGAATGGATGGGTTCACCCCTACTGCCATAGTTTTCGTGTTCGGTTCCACACGAGAAGCCCGAGGAGCGGGGATCATTTGACTTGGCCCAGTTTGGCTTAGTACCTACCTCTTTCTGTGCCAGAATACATTATTTTGCCAGCTGGAATAGCCATTCTAAAATTACAATGCGAATTATTTTATGGTTTAATAACGAAACTGTCCGACACTGCATGCAGAATTGCTGATGACTAAATATTTGCTTAATGTAATTCTCTCTATGTTTGCATAAGGAAATTGACAGAAAAGCTTTCAATTTATTATGAAAAAAATGTAAGCCTTTGTAATCGATTTGGCGAAGGGCAACTGCCTCACAATAGGTACCTAGCTATAAGTATAATATCATCAATAATTCCCTTCTCCATTCGTCCCCACACGTCGGGCTGCCGCTCAACGAATTACCGGAATCGATAAATATTTGATTACATTTTGAACGGCATTTTAGGGAGAACAGAATGTGTCACAATAAAGAAGATTCTAAATTCACATTATTTACTTTGGGCCTAACAAATATTTGTAAATGCCTCCGATGAAAATAACCCCTTCGTGTTTCTTGTATCGTCTGTTTAATTTTCGCCACAGTTCATTACATTTCAAATTCTGTTCTAAAGATGGATAGACGGAGAGTTTCTCAATTTTACGACACACCATCAGTCAATAAACTCAATTTCCTTTGGTCTTGTGAATAGGCCTCTTTAACTAATAAATATTACGGATCGTGCACCCTCCCAGACATACTTCTTCCGCTGTGCTTTTGAGTGTGACAGAAATGAAAATTAATAATGGATTCGAAGCCACAGGATGAACATAACATGCGGTTAGTAAGCAATGTACGTGTGCCTGTTTGTTAGTTATGTATGCAAATCAGGCACGCGTAAGGCAACTTCACGCCAATACGAGTTGCTATTCACACGTCATATTATGATATCGTCGCTAGAAGATATTCTATCGACAAAAATCATTACCCACAGTGTCTATTAGATTTTTTTACAAGCTCAGATAACTATCAGAACGTGTTAGTCTGGTTTAGTAGATATAACAGTCTACCGTTGAGTAATAATAAAATTATTGGATAGGTCAAATTAATTAGCGGATGAATAACAGAGAAAATAGGTACTTAATTATAATCATTAAAGGCTTTAATTATAAAAAAAAAACTTATGAACCATAATAATGAATAGGTTACAGATTAGCATATTCGAAAATCGAATTAAAAATTCATTAATCAATCAATATTTAACTAATCATATTGTAGTAATTATTTTTTTATTACTGTGCCCCTATAATTAAAAAAAAACATACCTATTTATTATTAAGACAACTAACTCTTTAGAGAACATAATCAATACATTTAATAAATCTGTAGAAAAGTCGTTTTTGTATTACGAAAATATTTTCAAAAAAATAGAATAGGTGTAAATGGAATAAAAGGATAAACTAACCCTTTTCCAGCATTTTGGCATTTTCGTCTGTTTGTCTGTTTAGTTGTGTACGCATCACGTGAAATTAACGAAACCAATGTAGAATAACTTGTATATTTATAAATTGTGCGTAACTTGAAGTATTAAAAAGTTTTTGTTTCATCGCAATCGCTTCACTCTATCAAAAGTGAGATGAATTTGTGGCGAAGAAGTAAAATATCACAAAACACACAATTCAGATACTCGGACAGTTGAACTTTTTATTCGATAGATGGCGTTGTGCATTTGAGGTAATTTTCTGAATGGCGGTGTTAAGATTCTCTGCGAAAGAATGACACTACAAGAAAATCTTGGGTAGCTATAGCTAGCTCTTAGGCAGCACGGCAAGTAGGGTGTGTAGACAAGTAGGGTAGGTAGGTCTAGGTAAATAGGTAGGGTAGGGGTACCCCTAGGTAGGCGGTTGACGGGAGCGAAGCCGCGGGCACAGCTAGTTTCACATTTAGATCGATAGATCCAACCAATGAACTGGACAATAACAATGTAAGTCAAGTACCCGTTGTTATTCACATTTATTCTACTTTATTTTTTGTTAAATTACCGCTTGTACCCCAAAAAGTAAATACCGGCCGCGACCTACATTATATTGCTAGACAGGTTCAGACTCGCAACATTCCTGATCCAAAAGAGTTCCGTTCCATGCCCGGCAGAAACAGATATTATGGCAACCACGTATTCTGCTTTATATTTAGATCAATGTAAAGTAATGTACTGCAAAACACGCTTGGCTTGGAGTACCTATTCCTGGTCGTGAATCAGAATGAAGAAATTAATGGAATGCTGTCCGTACCAACAGACACCAAACAATCACCGAAACATAAGTATACTATACGTATACAAATTATTATCCATAGCACAGATAATATAATACTAGCATACAGATGCCTTATCCCATACAAAGAAACCTTGCCGACGTAACTAGCGTTTTTCATCAGATAATACCGATATTTTTTTGCAAATCGATCGCGTTCGATGTACAAAAAATAATCAGTATAATCAGTACAGTACGTCGGCACGGTTTTTTTTATGGGATGAGACATCTGTATGCTAGTATTATACTATCTTGTGTCCATACATATATTTCGTTTTTAATGCCGCAAATGATTATTATAAGAATAAAATAAAAGGAAAATAAAAATGCCGTTTGAATGGATAATCTAGAACGCCATCGTTGAAGCGTTAAAAATTATGGTGTGGTGTGGGTACTATTACAGAGGTAAAAGAACGTTGACGTTGGTTGCATCACGGGGCGGTCGCTCGGTTCGCCGAGCCAATCTCTTTGAAACTGCACCCGAGGTCTACCCTATTTAACGGACCGCCGATCGCGTTAATTAAGCGATTTCAATTTATATGCCACATTTTATGTACAGCTTACGTTACATAATGCCACGAAAATACAGCAATGTTTGACACTTATGAAAAATCACACGATACGTTTTACCTGAATTTTCAGAAGGACTCTTGGTGAAAAATGTTGCTGTATTTATTTATTAAAGTAGGTAGGTGCCTATGTACAGTATTTTTTAGCAGATATTTAGTTTTTATGTAGATTTTATGAATTTAATACCATATTCAGGAAATAGTTCATACGTGCGTATAGAAAAGTACGAATTTCAGGAACTATGCTGTTATAGATATGTCCCATTAGATAGTTACATGGAGTCATATGCATACATACATAATAACTAGATAGATACTTCTTCGAATGCTATATAACTAAGGAATTTCTCCTGGCGCACGCAAGCATCTCACTCGAATGGTCACGCCACGCAACATAACATGGAAAGTACGTATAGATTTTATCAAGAAGGTTGTTGACGATTGACTGTATGAGCTTATAATAAAACTAAGAAATCAGTTGAGGGAATTTAACGATGTAAAGAAAGTAATCGAGCTAATGAATCGGTTAAAAATATACCAGTTAACTTGCTGTAGAAACAAATGAAGGTGACAAAATCGGCGAGAAACTGTTCTACACACGAATTTTATAGAATAAAGCAATGAAAACAACAAACATAGCAATGGTATCTGGCACCTACGCCTCCTCAGTTCCATATTTATAATATCAAACTATTCTCGAGTAAACATACTCAAAACATACTGTCAAAGTAGTGTCAAATTATGTAAAGAAATTCCGAAAGTGTGACGGCACCCGTCTTCGTTCGCTTCGGCTAGTGATCCTGGCTGACGGGCTATAAGTGGTCCGAGCACCTGGCCCTGAGGCACAACGTTATCACTTCACCTACGGGAAATATTGATCTTATTTGAGCTTGATTAACTTTGTCGTTGTCGACGATGCTAATAATACCCAAACTCTGGCACCAGTCCAGGCGAGGTCTTAATGGTACTTCGATACACGATAATTTTCAAAGGTGACACACTATATATTTGATTCGATTTGATTCATTGTAGAGTTTGCTCTACAGTTTCAGTATACGTACAGCATGCCCTTAATTAAATTAGTAACAACCCAATTAGCAACGTTAGAATCTGTGCGTATGTATATTATTAGGCGCACGCACGCAAAACTGCCCCATGGGCCTTCTTAACAACCTGCGTTTAGAGAGCTGAAGCCATGACTACTTCACGGGCACCCAATTCGAAGAAAGAAAATTTCGTTCAAATAAATTGCGCTAGATGGCGTGATAAGCTTAAATTTTTTATTGAGTTTTGTGAAATATTTTTTTTTTTAGAAACGATCATAAAAAAATGTATGTTCTTGTTTAATTAACTCTCCTAAGCACAAAATTAAGGAATATTGGGCTCTTAATTTACATTTCAAAAATTATTCGAATGGATCATCATTAAAAATTGATTCCATTAGATGGCGCGGTTTTTAAATTTTTGAGGCATCCACTCGATTTTTTTAATTTGTTTTGTAACATTTTTTGGTACAATAAAACTGTTAAAAAGTGCAAAAAATTCTGACGAACCGTATAAAACCTTTTACTTCAAGTCGTCGCTGCAAAGACCATTTATATCCGTGGAACGGAACCGAACGCTCGATCGATGTTCTTAGAAAAATAATCATCTGTGACTATGTACAGCATTGTATTCACGAAAGAATACTGAATTTAGTTTGGTGTTACTGTGGTGATTTAACATACTATAACGAAGCAGAAAAACATTCAAATGTATTCCAGAATTATTCGAGGGCAATATTCCAATTTAAACTCCGCATACCGAGCGTCAACCAAAATGTGCATTCGATGCATATGAATTGCATACGTTAGGTGGAAACTCAACGCACTACTATTAATGGCTGCATATAAAACCGGATATGCAGGTTACGCACATAAAGATTCGCGATTAGCAGACAGGTAGTACGATCGATTCAATATTTAAAACTTGTTTCCATGCAAAGCGGATACTTAAGTTTAATAATGTCTTGATTCCTATACGAAAACATTTGGTCGTCAACACTTCTTAAGAATATTGATTACCTTTTGTTCTTATAATCCGTATAATCAAGTCCGTTTATGATTTTAATCAAATAGGAACAGAAAAACCAGACATTTTACAAAATTGCTCTTCTTAAATATCATTTACAAGCACGACGACAAATTAACATCGTGTGTCGAAACCTGTCGAAACATCAATAGAAAAGATAAATAAGTAAATAATGAATAAATATGTAATATGTAATAAATAACATTACGTGTACAGATCAAAGCGTGTCTGGTGTCTCGTAGTCGGCTCCTGGCCTATATCAATGTCACTTGGAGATTGAGGCAATTTAATTTATTTATTACATAAGGATTTGGATGAGATTACACTAACATGCATGGTTTATAATGAAATGGAAGAGTAGAATTAATAGCGACTAAGGTTGTCTCGAAAACGGTTTAGTTCCATCTCGGCACCCAGTCACAAATCATATAAGGTTCACATAAAAAATAGAAACACAATATTCTCGTGACTAAATCAGCTTGATTATTTATTCAATCAATGTGATTTTTAATTTTATTTTTTTGATTTGATATTTTTTTAATAAAAAATTTTGTTTTTTTAGGTTTGGTTAGATTTTTTTTCAATTTATTTGTGAAACGGTATCGAGATGATATAGGACTTAGGATGGGACTAAATCTCGAAAACTGAAGAAATGCAAAAGCAGATTACAGTTTATAATCTGTACTCCGCTCATGTATTGTGTTACCACAAAGTACGTAGCATTTCAAGTGCCACGGTTAAAGGACTTGTGGAAATTCTCCCACTCGTACGTGAAAAGTGGCTGAAAGAAATCTTTTGTATTGTAACGCGGCGGACATATCAACCTTGAATTTTACTTGTGCCCCGAGGTCGGGTTCATTTTCACTTAGCTATTGTTAATGAAATTTTCTGATTTTCGCAAGGAAATTTCCTTGATAATAATGCTGTACACGTAAGCAACCATAATCTAGAAACATCGGAATTAATTCGGTAAGTAACGCTACGTTTTGACATAAATCTAGAAACGATGACTACATCTAAGTCCATCTAATAAATGCGAAACATTAATTCGTTCATCTAAAATGCTTTGATCTAAGACAACTACGTCATAAAACTGAGAGATCTAATAATTTAACGAAAACAAGAAATAAACCCTCAAATAATACACATGATTCGGAAAATTATGCCTTGGTATTATTGTACCACGAAATACAATGTTTCAAGGCTTTCTACGGAATTATACGTAAAGTATATAAAAGAAAATTAACTTCTCGCATAAGAACAAGAAAAGAAAGCTTAAAAGTACTACGACGTTTAAAAATGAGGGTTAGTCGTGCGGGCGAGTGAGTAGGCGTTCCTTGTTGTTAATATAAATTGAATTGGCAGACATGAAAATGAGATCAGCTAACTTACGGTTAGTAAATTATAAACTAGTACCTAATTAATAAGACATGTTAATGTGAATGCATCCACATGCATAAGTAGTGCTAAATAATAAATGGTAAATACCAGCAGGGTAGGTGTTCCTGTATCGATGACATTGCCGTTACTCACCTGAAATAAACAAAACTCACTAAGTGACTTCTGACTTTGATTTGGTGATATGTTTTATGAGGTTAATTTATGTAATATTACAAATGCGAAAATTTCGTTTTATGTTTGTTACTCAATCACGCCAGAACGGCTAAACGGATCTGCATGAAATATGCCACAGAGTTGGATTATAGTCTGGAATAGCACATAGGCTTCTCTGGGTTAAAAATCAATTTTCACGCGGCCGAAACAGCTGGCAGAAGCTAGTATTGTTATAACCGATGGAATGAATCGATAACACGATTTTGTTGGTTTTGTATGTCATTGCTTCTTCAAATAGTTTAATCTTATCAGAGAGCTGACAGTAGTGTCTGATCTTAAAGTAAATAAACAGCCCGCAAAGGCTTCGGTTCGATGTAAGTGATGTTACTAATGTTACCATACATTAAAATATATTTCAACACAACTAGTAGTTAGAGAGATTGCACTAAGTTATGCATAATGTTTTCGCAACCCAATAATGTTGTTTGTCTATGTATATGTAGGTAGGTGTCAAGTTGAGTAAGTGATTAATGATTAATAAGTAACCCGGAGCTGATAGCGGTTTGACTTCCTAAACTTTAATATTGACCACTTGATACTACTAAACATAATTTATGACTCAACGACGTTTTGGGAACGCTGATAGTTAGAACCGGCCCAGTGCGAGTCTGATTCGCGCACAGACGGTTCCGTATAAACAGCTACAATCATCAGAATAAATAGGTAACTTTACTAACGTTCATAAACAATGAAAGCACCGAAAATTGCTCTAAATAAGGGACAAAGTAAACTTTGCCGTTCGAAAATTATTGTTTCCCTTACATCAATATATAAAATTTGTTACTTTTCCAAGTACATTTTATAAGTAGGTCGACTATTACTCGTAAATTTGTAATGCCTACTTAGCTGTGATAGTTTTCCTTTTAGTTTCGTTAAATATACTACTGCCGTGAATTTTTTCACATATCCAAAAGCAACCATTTAGCTGGCAGGGAGAGGGGACACTTGTCGCTAGCAAAAAATAGCAATTTAAAGCTTAATTTTACGCAAACGGAACCCTGAATTGAAAAATGCTTTCCACAGACCCGTAATATTTTTGAATATGGCCTATCCAATGATACCCCACACCATGGGACAGACAAGAAAAAAAAAACATCACCATTTTACGTGTACAAGAAGGTACCTTAATTTTTTTTTTCATGCTTTTGTTTTACCACTTTGTCGCCGTGATTAATATATCCATGACAAATTATAGCTTTCCAGTACTAAGAGTCTCTGAGTTAAACTGCGGACGGACGGACACACGTACATAACGAAACTATAAGGGTTCCTTATTGACTACGGAACCCTAAAAATGGCAACGCTAGTATGCAAATATCTATTTCTAGTACGACTGGGTAAACAGATTCGTAAATATTCACTGTTGATTGTGAATAACATAGTGGTGGTCGTCCACGTGTGTATAATATTGGCTTAGAAGCAATATACTAGGCGAACAGAGATAAAAGTTACTAGTTGTAGCCTTGTGCAACCTTTTCGCATTACGAGAATAGAAAAAGTTAATCGGTAGGTCGGAGGATATATAAATGGTTTTGGTCAGCAATTTCGTGAATATGTATCCTCCGACTGCACAGCATGATTTTCTTTTTTTTATATCATTTTAAATCGCTTCTTAGGCAGTCGGGTTTATTGATTTTATTAACATTTTTTATTTACAACTTTTTAGTTGTTTTTTTTTTCGTATTACTTTTAAACATATAAGTTATATATATATATATATATATATTTGTAATCACCACTAAAAACCCTTCATTTTGATACCCACCTCGATAGGTTTGGAAAAAAGTGACCCCCACAATATGACGCTCAAAATCCACCATTTTGTTTTTTTTTTTCAAACACCTATCTAAGGATACTTGGGTTTTTAAGACGAATATAACCTTTTAACTGTCCGAAATCCATCCAGCCGTTTGGAAGATACGAGGTAATAAAGAAATTTACATACAAGATACGCGCGAAAACATAACCCTTCCTTGGCAGTCGGGTAAAAATTCGCGTACCCGTAAAAGTAAAGTTCAGCATACCGGGAAAATCAATCGTGTGAGCTTTGCGAGTAAATTAACCGAAACCTTCATAATAACGTGAAGTAAAATCGTTATGAAATGGGAGGAATCTTACAAGTAAAGCCAAATATATAAAAGCCAGCTAAGTGCAAGACGTACCTGCGCATTTGTTCTGCGCTATTTATGTTACAAATACAACGTAACTGCCCTGAACACAGGACTAAGGGCAGTTCTTGATCATGGCGACTCAAAGAGGCCTGCTGACGAAGATGCGCCCACAACCCGGGCTGCATCAACGGCTGCGGCTTCTGAGAGAGACCTGACAAGTCTGACCGAGGCCCCAGTGACAGGCACACAAACACCAAACACAACATGGCACACGATCACCCGTAAGACGTCTTCTAAGAGGCGTCTATCAACACTCGTCGAAGCCGGGCGACAAGACGTCGTGGCGGACACCGGGGCACGCGGGCAACCAGCGGGCTCCGGTCACTGCCCTGCAGTTGTCTCCGAATCAACCGGGACGACAACAGGGGCGGGTGCCACGGCCGTCAAGCGCAAACGTGGCAGAAAGTCGAGGGGCGGGAAAAAACTGGCGAAAACCGGAGGAGGAACTCTTGCCCGGGCGGAGAAGCGTTCGCGACCCGAGGATTCCGTCACACCAACGGGGGTAGGCAAGAAGAGCAAGACTGCTCGCTCCCCCATGGTGGAAGGGTCCTTGGTAACCTACGCCGAGGCTGCCGCGGCGTACAAGAGCAACGAGCTGTGCGTCGCCGTCATGACTGAGCCTTTCCAGGATATGACGCAAGAGCAGGCAGAGAGTATCCGACTCAATATCGAAAACCAACTGCGGGCACTGCTCATGGCGGACCCTGACCCAACTAACCCATCACTGAACACCGCGATCCACTTTCGAGGTAAAGCCCACTTCGCAGAGGGCGTACTCAAGACCTGGTGCGAGGACAACTTCACGCTGGCCTGGCTAAAGAGGATCACAGACATCATGACGTCCCCGATACCGGGGACTAAATTAACCGTTCGGCCTCAGGCGGAGATACCCAAAAAGACGCTGTGCATGCTGTACGTGCCGGAGAACACAGAGGACACTACAGCACTGGTAAAGCTCCTGTCAAGGCAGAACGCCAACCTAAAGATTAACACATGGACCCTGACACACGGGAGGGTCAGACAGGAACCCCCGGGCACTTGTCTCTTCTTCCGTGTGCCGGAGCCCATAGTAAAGATCATTAAAGATCAGCAAAGGCGCGTCTACTACCTCATGGGGAGCATCTACATCCGCTTCCTGGAAGAAAGTGTTCCCAGTGGGGGTGACACAGCGCCATCAACTTCGTCGGCCCCCGTCGCGCCAGGACTGATGGTAGACACACCACTGCCTACGCGTTCCTCGTCGCCTCCTGCGATGGAGGGCGTGGAGGATCTTGTGGAGAAGGCGACTACCATGGCGATAACGGAGGTAGAGGGAACCACAGATCCAACACAGGATCCTGCCTCGCCCGGGTTAACATCGGACGAGGACTGCTTTCCAACGGGGGAGGAGAGGGAGGAGAATGACGGCAGCCTCTGCTCTTCTCCCTTACGGGACTTGTAGGATCCTACAGACCAATCTCCAGCACAGCCAAACTGCGTCGGCCACTTTGCGCAGAGTGCTGGAAAACCAACAGCAAAAGACCATCGCCCTTATTCAAGAGCCGTGGATTAGGGCCGGCAGAATATGTGGTCTTGCAAATATCGGGGGTAAGTTGCTGCTTGACACCTCCGTAAGTAACCCAAGAACTTGCATATTTGTTCCGAAACATGTACCCAACTTACTAATTAACGAATTTTGTTCAAGAGACCTTACAGCAACAAGGCTTCCCAGAACAGACCAGCAACTCCCGGACATCGTACTAGCCTCGGCATATCTGCCAGGCGACGAAGACGTGCCTCTGCCTGAGCTCGTCTCACTGGTGGAGTACTGTGAAAAGGAGAAACTGGAGTTAATCATCGCGACAGACTCCAACGCGCATCACACGCTCTGGGGTAATGTCAAAACCAACAACAGAGGTGAGGAAATGCTTGATTTTATTCTTAAGTATAATCTTGTCTTACTTAACAAAGGCTCAGAGCCCACCTTCATTAACGCAAGATCACAAACAATAATAGACCTAACAATAGCAACCATAGGCATCGCTAACTCCATACAGGAATGGCAGGTCTCCAACGAGATATCATGCTCAGACCACAGATGGATCCGGTACACCATTAACCTTAATCTACCTAAACCACAGCCAAGAAGGTCCCCTCGAAACACAGATCAGTCTAAGTTTTTGAGGCTTGTCAAAGCAGAGTTAGGAAAATTACCTGCTTTACCGGCTGAAATACCTGTAACCAAATTAGACGAACTTGTAAACAACATGACATCCATCCTTTTATCTAGCTACGAACAGTCTTGCCCCCTCACCATACCTAGGCAGGGTATTAGGCAATCGTGGTGGTGTCCAGAATTGGAAAGACACCGTCATAGGCTGAGAAGGCTGTTCAACAGAGCTAGGAATACACGGTCGCCAGAGGACTGGGACCGCTACACTGATACCCGTAGAAACTATAAAAAACTAATACGCCTCAGAGGTAGGACCAGTTGGAGACGTTTCTGCACGAACATCGAAAACAACAACCAGGCCATTAGGGTCAAAACCTGTCTTGCTCAAGAGACAGAACACTCAATAGGATGCCTGAAAAAAACAGATAACACATACACAACAAACGACACGGAAACTAGCGAGCTGCTTCTGGCTACCCACTTCCCAGGTTGCCGGATTGCTACCCAGCAATGTTGGGAACCACATAGGGACAGGGACACGAGTAGCTTAGACTGGGAAGTAGCTTCAGAAGTTGTCGACAAAGATAAATTAACATGGGCAATCAACAGCTTCTTACCTTTCAAGGCAGCAGGGCTAGACGGCATTTTCCCAGCTCTGCTTAGGTGGAGCGGTGACTTTCTGGCGGAATACCTCGTTAAGGTATTTCGAGCATGCCTAGCGCACCGCTATATCCCCTTGAACTGGCGCGAAGTAAAAATCATCTTCATTCCGAAACCGGGTAGGGGTGACTACACCCAGCCCAAATCTTTCAGGCCCATTAGCCTCACCTCGTTTTTCTTGAAAACACTAGAGAGACTGGGGGACAAGAAGATCAGAAACCAAATTTCGGAAGTGTTTCCCCTACACCCTAATCAACACGCCTACTGCGCAGGTAGATCAACCGAATCAGCACTCCACTGCGTAGTCTCACGTATCGGAAATGCTCTCAAAACCAAAAATCCAACCCTTGGCGCTTTTATTGATATAGAAGGTGCTTTCGACAAAACAAGCTTCACCAGCATCGGGCAGGCACTCGCCACGCACGGTGTTGCACCAACGCTTATAGAATGGATTAATAACATGCTTAAATACCGCGCTATTCAATTTTCTGTGAACACCACCACACGCGGTGTCGTGAGTAGGGGCTGCCCACAGGGTGGGGTGCTGTCACCACTACTGTGGAATTTAGTTGTGAATGAGCTCATTGCAGAGCTCAACGCTAGCAGCCTGTACTCGGTGGGATACGCAGATGATATAGCAATTCTAATCTCTGGGAAATTTGAGGGCATCTCATGTGATCTCATGAGAAGAGCTTTCAAAATAATCGAAGTTTGGTGCACTAAGCATGAACTATCGGTTAACCCCTCGAAAACGGAACTAATAATGTTTACAAACAAAAGAGTTCTAGGACCCCATAGACTCCCTAAACTTTTCAACACAGAACTAACTCTTAAAGACGAGGTCAAGTACTTGGGGGTGATCCTTGATAGCAAATTGCTCTGGAACAAGCATCTTGACTACAAACTTAACAAAAGTACAATCGCACTTTATCAATGTAAAAAAATGTTAGGTAAAAAATGGGGGCTTTCTCCGAAGATCACGCTGTGGCTATACACAGCAGTGATCAGGCCAATGCTGGCTTATGGCGCTCTGGTTTGGTGGACAAGGACAGAATTGTCTACCACCAGTGCCAGACTCCAAAAGTTCCAGAGACTGGCCTGCTCAGCTATCACCGGCTGCATGAGGACCACACCGACAGCAGCCATGGAGATAGCCCTACAACTAACTCCCCTTGACCTATACATACAGCAGGAGGCAGCGCTAGCTGCCATCAGGCTGCTGCATTTGGGCATATGGGGTAAGAATCTCACCAGCCCACACGCTGCAATCCTGGACCGGGCGATTCAGTACCAACCCCTCATCGCCGCCCCGTGTGATAGAACACCAAACCAACCAATGTTCAACAAAAACTATAGCATACAAACTGTAGAGGAAGACAGGGATCAGTCTGGAGCTAATGAAGTACGCATTTACACAGATGGCTCAAAAACAGACAACGGTTCAGGTGCTGGCGTACATTCCCTTGACCTCAACATTAACTTTCACCTACCCCTTGGCTCACACAGTTCAATCTTTCAATGTGAATGTGTTGCCCTAACACAGGCCGCTACTGCTGTAAAGCGTTTAGGTATCCATAACTATGGAATCAGATTCCTATCCGATAGTCTGGCAGTGCTCAAAGCCCTGGAAAACAAACAAACCAACAGCAAACTAATCTTTGAATGCCACCTTGCCCTGGAGAGTATATCGACATCCAATCGAATCACCCTACAGTGGATCAAGGGACATAGTGGGTCTTTAGGCAACGATGCCGCGGATGAACTTGCAAGGAGGGGTTCTGAGATGATAGTGCTAGGCCCGTACCCACTACTCCCCCTGCCTTTCTCACAAATTCGTGCATGGATCTGCCAAAGATCGATCGAACTGCATAACAACAGATGGTCACGGGCTACAGACTGTAGACAGTCAAGAACAGCCCTACCGAATGTAAACCCGCGTTTAACCAAAAAACTTCTTAGCTTAAGTAGAAATAACCTCAGAACAATCATAGGGACAATTACGGGTCATACCCCTCTTAACAAACATCTTTTTAACATAGGCGCCACAGACAGCCCACTTTGCAGGGGCTGCTTTAACGCCGAGGAATCAGCTGCCCATGTCATCCTGGACTGCGAGGCCGTGGTTTCCCAACGTGAAGAAATCCTCGGAACGGTGAGGTCGCTCCGCGAAGCCTGTGAAGCCCCCAGGAGGCTTCTGTGCTTCTGGACGGAGCTAGGCTGGCTACTTTAGCCGGTAACCCCACGCACAACGGACCAAATGGGAGTCTAAGTGCGGAAAAGGGAGTCCCTCTTCATTCATTCATTCATTCAACGTACCTGAAAAAAAGTACGACAAAAGCTTTCTTTTTATTATAAAAGAAAACAACATTGAAGCATTATGAAGTAAGGGGACAGATTAAGTCTAAAATTGTTTCCGAGAAAATCGCCTGTGACAGGCAAACAATGAAGGGATACCTTGAGTTCGTTTTTGCTTGGGTATTTTGGACCGGAATTTATGGAACGACGCAAAAAGGGACCGCAGTAGTTTGTATGAGAACCACGAATAAGGTTTGATTTATTAAAATAATCTACAAACAATTATGTTCTCTTTTCTGAAGAGACAAAGATGCTTTTGAAAACACTGAAGCCTTGAATTAAGGAATTGTTATTCAAAGGTATTTTGAATAAAGAGCAAACGTAAGCGATGCACTTTCGACGTCAGGTATTGCATTGCGTTATCGAGTCCGATGGTCTAGTCAAGGGGCGTCGCGACGCCGCCGCCGGCCACGGACCGAGCAACGTTGGCACGATCCCAAATATTTTTCATGCGCCTCACTCTACACCGGGATAAGTTGCCCTATTCACCTGAATCGGAATACGAATACATTTAAATCAAAGAATAGTTTATATATATACCGGCGATATCGTTGCTCAACAAATTGCTGCAATGATCGCGCTTCGGTCCTTTTAGGGTTGGTTTCACGGCTGATTTTTTGTAGGTGGCTTCAGACTATCCTCATTACATTTTCCTCAAACCTTCGCTTAGTGATCATTAGCAGAGAGTAAATAAAACATTACAGATGTGCTGTTAATAACATCGGCAAAACGCGGTAAAAGAAAACTGTATTCGTCTGTGTTAGCGTTATTTATTTTCCTTATCTCCGAGGACATTAGTAATCAAACAACATTAGGTAAGTTTCGCGGAGCTTCTGAACTATGTACATCCATCATTAATGAAGTGGTGGTTAACTAGGGCTAATTGATAACACGTAGCATGTACTTATAAATCATCCAGAGTAGAGTATACAAAATTAAGGTAGGCGTAGTCGACGGTACGAACTATTTTGTGCGCGGGTTTAAAATGCATGCTATCCCATTCGACAACACGTGCGAAAGAGAAAGATGCTGTGATGAGCAGTAAGAAGCTAGTTCGCGAATACACACTTTTGCTAATCTGTAGCGTAATGGATGATGATTTAGGACGAAAACGGCATCGCGAAATTTTATAAACAGACCTTTGGGAGTATGGATATCATGAAAAAATTAGTAAATGTAAATGTATATTTTCAAAATATAATTATTTGCATTGTTGAACTAGGTACTAATCTATCCCTGTATGTTGGCTGTTTTGCAATTTTCCTTCTTCTTATGTTATTTATTTCCGCCCAAAGATGCGTTAAAATTAGTATTGAAATATGGAACGTTCGACGCTCATAACTTTCAAATACTTATATTCTTTTTACTTTTTTGTTTCCACACAGGGCTAGATAATAAGACAAATTGTTATAATTTTTGGTTTTGAACGTACTTACATCGTCAAACAGTAGAGTAATCGCCTGACTACGTTTGTATGGAAGAATGATCGACTAGTGCAACCTTAATCCGTATACTTGTACATCTGTTTAGCAGAGAACGCGTCACGTCTGGCGGCCCTCCACTACACGTTTGCAAACAATATTGCACAAATCGTGCCAGATCCATTTACTACATATTTTTAATACATGACGATGTAAATTCATTTTGTGAGCGAGTTTATACCTAAAATGAAAAACAGAAAATGTTTATTTTTACTTCACTTGTTTACAGCTTCGGTTCTATTTCAGTAGATACCCAAGCATCAAAAACGTTAGATGCTTCACCCGTTTTATAAAACATACATTTTTGGAAAGGTAAACGCATTAATTCAGAGTGGATAAACATGACAGACACTCTTAGTTCATCATAACTAGAATTTGTGGTAATCTGTGGTTTCGACTTTTCAGTCTGAAAACTCGAACCTAGATGATTGCAGTAACTTTTTCAAATAACTAAAACTACGGGTTTAACTACCTTGACCACTGGTGGTGACCGCATTCCGGTGCTACATTCTAATCTCTAGATAACCATAAATGTCTCTTCTTATAACACTTTTTAAATGAGATCTATGGTTCTCGGCTAGCAATGTTTTTAGATCATGAAATTACGTAATAATTGTACTTTTAGAACGACATACATTTTTGAACTTACTGCGAACGTTTGCATAACAAAATATCATCACATCGCTTTAGTTTTGAGTTTGATACTATTTTTGTGTATAAAAAAGCGGCCAAGTGCGAGTCGGATTCGCGCACGAAGGTTTCCGTACCACTATCGCAAAAAACGGCCAAAAAAATCACGTTTGTTGTATGGGAGCCCCACTTAAATATACGGCAACAGAAATACATCATCTCTCAAAATTTCAACTATCTAGCTATCACGGTTCATGAGATACAACCTGGTGACAGACGGACAGACAGACGGACCGCGGAGTCTTAGCAATAGGGTCCCATTTTCACTCTTTGGGTACAGAACCCTAAAAACCAAGTTTTGGAATAGCCGGCCTCTAGTTTCGCGTTTATTTATTATTCAACGCAGTTAATATTACAGACGAATAGTCATGCCCATGGGTAGGTAGCGCTCCAGAGTGGGCGTTCCCAGTGTGTGGATGCATGATGGATTGTTCTACATTCTTTACGATGTTTAATTTTTCATAATCTAACTGAAGGCATTAATTTTGTTAGGAAAGTTCCTACTTGCGGTTTCTGTGGTGGGGCCAATTTGCTAAAGGGTCATTATTATATAATTATATTAACAATAATTATAACAGATTAACTTAGTTACAGACGTTTTATTTACTTCTGCTGGGATAGACCAATTAAGTATGAAACACGTTAAAAATATAAAACATTAAATCGTAAGCACCTTTTTTATGGATAATTAATCGTCTAAATGCTGTGTTGCTAATCTCTTAATAAATTGCAGCTATAAAACCTTTTTGATAAAACGCAGCTTTATGAAAGATTTTATTAAGTAACATAAAATAATGGACGTTTATTTTCAAACCATATTATTCAACGTTAAAATGAAGAAAGACAAGAAAGATTATCAATAATTCATATTTTTGTTACAAGTTTCAAGCCTAGAAATGCTGTCCTCAAACTCACATAATTGCTAAGATATCGAGACAACGATTGAATGAGCATAAAAAGTGAAAGTAGACACGTTTGTTACTCTTTTTATTCAGAGAAACAATCGTGTCAATAAGTGTACAATTAACGTTGACCGTGTATGTAATCTTGAGCCGCTTTCCATTAGTCGTTCTATTACACGCACGTCGCGCGTCCACCGAGCATCGCGATCGCTCCGATTGAACGGTGCTCAAACAGCCGGCCATGATTATAAACGGCATGATAGTTAATCTGGTACTTGCAACTATTTACTACACCAATACCAGTTTGCCTTCAACAGCAAACGCATACCACAGACTGCAACTTACCAAATTATTGTTTAGATACCACTACAACCATAAACCCGTCGCTTATTGATTTACTCTACGAGATAAACGGCTGATTAAGAGCGTTAACGCCGATTTTGGCTGTTTGACCCAAGCAGCGTACTTTTCAAACCGTTTAATCTCCTGATAAAACGTATCTAACGAAAGTGTGAATTACTAATTATTGTAGGAAATATTTCGTTCTAAAAAGTTAGGTGAGAACATTTTTACATTAATTATGTATTCATGAATTATGACCAAATACACGAACAGTGTTTTCTAAATTTCCTTTACAGTGGTCATTTCAAAGCTTGAAATATCCGAAATCAGTCATAAAGTTTACAAACAAACAAACTTATTTAATTGTTCATATCCTTGAGCAAATAACTAGGAGAGGATTTTTTGATTTTTAGCCACTAACATAGATAAATCAAACAATAAACAAAGTGAAATTGCGCTTGTTAAATTCATTATTTCCTCCAATAAATCTCACTCAATTTCACAAAATAAAGGTGTATTATAATAGGAGAATATCTTCTTTTTAAAATACATAACAGCATTCAGAGTATTTAATTTAATTTAATTTATTACAATTTTTTCAAAACTACTATAAAACTGTGGGCGTAAATCGTTTCAAATCAGTCCGCCGCGAGGCCTTTCCGGGAATGGTCGTATCGCTCGGTTGTCTCCGCGTGACCTCGTTTGACCCTTAGCGTCGAGTGAGTTTATAGTGCGACTTAACGATCTTGGTTTGGTAAGTATAAGATTTAATTTTATTTAGAAGACTGACAATTTTTTTTTTTAGAAACAACAAAAATTGTTTCAGGTGATGGGGAACAAAAGTAAAAACACACGACTAGGTTTATCGAGAAAAAAGAAGAAATTTAATCTAGAAGCTTTAACTAAAGCTAGGGCTAAAAGGTTAGTAAAATAATATTTTTATCTATACTAATATTATAAAGCTGAAGAGTCTGTTTGTTTGTATGTTTGTTTGTTTGGTTGAACGCCTAATCTCCCTACCCCTAGACCTTATATAATATTAAATAGTCTGATGTTCTGATGATTTCATGTTCCTGATTCTAATATGGCTGGGCTTCTAGTTTCTCTCTACCATTTTATTGTTTTTTTTTTTGTGCTTACTGGACTTGATTCCGAAAAACTTCTTAAAAATTGTCACGTGCTTTTTTAACATCTTGCTTCGCCATTGCTCGTCGACGTTATTTACTTGCATTAATTGCCTTTATTGTGTTAACGTAAAATTATAACTTTTGCATGCCTTTTGGTAAAATATGGCTGATCATAAGAGGTATCTTATCTGTTTACCACCATATACTGTTTTTGCAAAATAAAATTTAGGTACTTTACTTTACGCTCACCTAGCAGACCGAGTGCAGGCGAGCGCCAACGTTTATACCGACCAACATGTGAATAGCTCCACAACAACTCGTGAACAACGGCAGTTGGCATTGGTCTCTTCCGACGTTGACCAACATGTAGACCGTAATACTCGCCTTCTATCAATTGGCCTACGCTCGAGTTGACTGACGCTTGGCCAGCATGTATTGCCGGCTTACGACTTTTATTTACTAACACTGGTTTATGGTTATCTTCAGGCATTGTAAAGAAAAAACATTTGGTGAGAGCACGGAAGATGTTGAAATGCAAAATGAAGTAATGGTAAAGCACAAGTAACATATTTTTAACAATATTTCATATTTATATATTATGGCATTACAACAACTTTTTTTTTTCAAGACTTCGTCAAGCTTCAACCCAGAAGTAGCCGCGTCGTCTCAAACTATAGAAGCATCTGACTTGGTAATATAACTCTCCAATTAATCCATTAGCACCCGATAAAGAAGAAATCATACTATTCATTTTATTGTTAAACGGACGGGCCTGTTGGTCTAGTGGTTAGTGACCCTGACTGCTAAGCCGGAGGTCGTGGGTTTGATTCCCAACCAGGACAAACTTTGAATGATGAGCATGATTGTTTGTTCTGTGTCTGGGTGTAATTTATCTATATTATGTATGTATTTATAAATTATATATGCATATCAGTTATCTGGTTACCATAACACAAGCTCTACTTAGCTTGGGATCAGATGGCTGTGTGTGAGTTGTCCCAAGATATTTATTTATTTTTATTTGTGCACCTTGTAAACTTTAGTGAAAATTACTGTTTCATTAGACTATTTTTACTATATTATCATTCGTATATTAATTTTCAGGTTCTTGAAGCAGAGGTTCCGCTCGAAACCAGTATAGTTATTGAAGGTCGGAGAATAATTGATCTTCAGTTTTTTATAGATCAATTAAAACGTTCAATAACCATAGACTACAGATTTTAATTACTACCTTTTTGAACCCAGTTTTTGACTAATTTTATCTTTTTATATTATTATTATATTATTATTTTATTTATTTTACATTTTTATTACATTTCTAACTTTTCTCCCCTGATTATTACTATACTTTATAAAGTATCCAATATTGCCTCTTTATTTCACAACGTTGTAATAAAAATAAAAATAGTAAATAAAAGTCAACTGACGATTAAACAAGTTTCATTAAGCAAAACTCAACAGGATCAGGATCAACATGGGTTAGTTTGACTATAATGACAGAGCGCACCAACTGTACGCACACAGACACGCGCGTATCTGTGTGAGTGCAAAGAGCATTGCAATTACCTAAACTTGGTGCCGCGCATTTGGCGTTAACGCTCTTAAGCGATGCCATTTCGAAACTGAACATTTAGTGGATGCTGGAAAGTTCCAATACCTATTGATGATAATATTAATAATACGAAGACGCTAACAGCACAAACAACGCCGATAATAAAGTTATTTCAAGGACTTTCACCCTTTGGGTTGATTATATTTATTATATTGTACGTGTCAAAGGCAAACAAGTTAATAACATTGGTGCTCGTGGAGACAATGATAAAGAACAATAAATCGACTCGTGAGCGCTCAACTGTGGAGATGTAAACCCATCGTTTTGTGAAAACAAGACGTATAAAAAAGTTGTTTCGCCGATTCAACATGGTACGAAGTTACTCGTATAAATATTGGTGGATCAAGGTCCCGTGCGTGCGGCAACATTGGTAACGCTTCCTTTCACCCGTGCAGTTTTGACGCGGGGCTGGCGACTTCAGCTGCGCGCCTGCACGGTGCAATCAAAAGCTTGCTGTGCACCCAATAGTTCTCGCCAAACTTCTTGGCCGTCCTGAAGTTGGCTTTCCGATGCGCAAGCAATGGATCGGTGCTGTTTTTGTATAAGATTTACAACTGCGCAGCCATTGTAGCCAACTTCAGGGCGGCCAAGAAGTTTGCCGAGAACTAAAAACACTATGAACTGGCCGTCCACTCGTCCAGGTGTATTGCCACGCACTCACTCAAGCCGCACCTCGACACGCTTAATTAACCACACTGAATTCAATCTTATAATGCAAACATCAGTCTTTGTCTCGTGATCGGATACCGATCTATTTTGGTGCTGAAGGCAAAGAATTTATCTGTACTTCGCCAAATTCACATAAGACAATAGGTGGTCCGGTTCTTAATATAAATACATAGGTGAAGAGTGGAAAGAAATGGAGGAGGCCTTTGCCAAAGTTGGGCAAACAGACCGGGTTGTTGGTGTCACCGACTTGCCAGAGTCGTTAGAATAAGTTCATTATGGAAAATTCTATATCTGAACAAAGGCTTACGTTATATTTATTTATTAATGAAGAAGAATAAACGAAACATTACTAAGATTTTATTAGGAGGAAAATCAGTTTCATTGTCTGCTATTTTTTATTATTATTTTACTAAGGTATCCGTCCAATTATTACTTGTTTTTGCCTACGCAATATTAGTTGTTCTAGCCAACGATAACATTTTAGATATTCGTTCATATTTACATTCAAATGAAATGTCATTAAAAACCTTATGCGTGTTATCAGTTCACAGATAAATACTTGACCCCATTATCTGTGAATAAACACGCTACGACTTCCAATCAGTGACCGAAGCCGAAGATACTAGCAGGAAGGCAGGTTTTCTTATTATTATAATAAATCATTGTTTTATATCTATAATATTTATGTTCTACTGTAATACACTCAGTATCCTATGGCTCTTTTATATTAGGGTTCCGTACGCGAAGGGTCCAAACGCAGCCCTCTTGCTGTCACTCACATGCCCGTCTGTCTGTCTGTCTGTCCGTCGTATGCCACACAATTTTGTTCCAAAGAATTTTTTAACTTCCCATTGACCTATGAACTTGAAATTTGGTTATAATGTTTATTATTACATATATTTTATTAAAAAAAATACCAATATATTGATAAATCAGATTATTTTTGGTACGGAACCCTAAATGTGTGAAGTCGGACACGCACTTGGCCGGTTTTTAAAATTATCCTATCGCAGAAAACAATTTCTTTAGAATTTAGCATCGCTTCAGAATCTATAATTATTTTTCTCATCTTCAATTCAATTCTCAATTCTTTATTGCGTATCATAATGTATATAGTTGGTAGGGAAATAATTATATTAGTCAATTATGGACCCTGTCGGGCACAACATAGATCAAGTAGGAGAGAGGAGGAGCGTGTCTGTATATAAATTACTAGCTTCTGCCCCCTACAACCTCACAAACTTTACCTCTTTTTAAAATATTAGTATGTGTTTTCGACACCAATAAAAAAGGCATTGAGAAATATAAATAGAATCAAGCTTAGATTAATCCTTCCCTAATTTCATTGTTTTTAAGGGTACCTATTTGACTCTGTACTACATTGCGGTCGTTTGTTTTAGACAGCATCCGATTTCGATCCGATTTTACCTTAATCGTAAGTAGATTTCGATCCAATTTTAACTTAATCGTAGCCAGATAGATTTAAAATGGATTATGAAACAAATAAGAAGAAACAATACCTATGTTAGTCAAGTTTAAGGAATTATCTCCAAGGAACATATCCTTGGAAATAATACCTTACTACATCCGCTTTAGTGCCATAAAACGGTAACTTTTTAAAGCATACTCCTTAGTAACGGCTAAGTTAAAAGGCTTGAAAAAATATATATTTATTAGTATTGTTTCATGTACATTATTTTTTAAACATGGTTTTTTCGTATAACAAATAGTTTTGCTTTAAAAAAATAATTAGCAACACGATATTGTTCGCAACTTTTGGATACTCCTGCAAAACGACTTGGATGTTTGAAAATATTTTTACACAGAATAATGATGGCTGGAATTTCTTCATAACTGAAATAGCATTAGTTTTAGCAATAGTTTAATTTTCTTCTAAGTAGGAGGAGTTGGCTTTAAATTTTAGGCAAAAATCTACACAAGCATTATTCAAGATTACATAATAATAAAAAAATTAGATAAATTATGGGATTTGTAGCAATTGGAGTTAAAGAACCATTACAGGGATTGATTTTTTTAGTAAATTTTTAAAGTGAACATAATTTTTTAAAAACATGAGATAGATTTTTTTTCGTATTTTTCTGAGAACTGTTATAACTTGGTCTATCACCCATTTACGGCTTGACGTCGATTTCTGGGACACCCTGTATACGGTACATACTAATAACAAATACGCAATTTTAAGATTTTTGTCTGTTTGTACCGGGTAATCACCGAAACGGCTGGACCGATTTTGACGGGACTTTCACTAGTACATAGTTGAAATTATAAGGAGTTACATCTATAGGCCATTTTTTATCCCGGAAAAATGCTCAGTACCTGGGGGAAAATAAATAAAAAACGAGGTTGACGCGGACGAAGTCGCGGGCAACAGCTAGTTAATATTAAATCTGTAACAAGATTCAACGTCATTATCGACATAGGCGAACCAGTTTTAGACCGAAAATTAAACCGAGGATAGCAAGACGAAGTTATGAAGAACCTTCAAATCTGATGATCTGCAGTTGTTGTTGGGACTTGCACAATGAGATATTTGGGTTAAGTTAAAATACACAACAATAAATTATGTCATGTACTTAAACAGTCGGCCAAATGTCTAAATCATCATTTCGCAATGATGCGCAATAAAAACCCTCCAACAAAAATAGGAGTACATCAAATATTTTAGGTATATATCTATTCTAAATTGACACTGGGAGCTGTAAATCATGTGTAATAGCACTCAAGTCGTAGACCGTCGTCTGATACGAAGATATTTAAACTAGATATCTAAGCTGTTGGACCATAGCCAATGTATTAAAAAAGAATTTTGACAACAATTTTGAGATATGTTGATACCAACCTATAAAGTAGAATCATCACATCAAGTTCGGGTGCTAAAAAAATAAACAAGAGAATTTATGTCACCTCTTAGTTAGTGTTTTATAAAAATAGTCGGTAGCAAAGCCGCAACACGCGCTTAGTGACAAAAGTGAATAGAACAAGCGGTTAACTAACCACAAAAAACATTACATAGACAGCAAAGAAATGTTTTAAAAGATTGTTCAAACACGACGCTGGAGTGTAATAACATAGTAACTACACAAGTTTAACTCCTCCTTACTGCTGATATTAAATTCTCTCTCATAAAATTATTCAATTTATTCTTCTAACTAAACAACGATTATCTCCAAGTTCAAAGAAATGAGATGGTTTTGTTTAAAGAAATTATTTTTCAAATTGTAATATCAAATGAAATAAGTGTCATAAATTGTAAGTATTTCTGAAGTATTGATGTTCATTCGGAAAAAGGAATTCAGGCCGTTCTCTACATAAATGCCCAAGTGAGCGAAATCCGGTTACATATTGTTATGAATTAGAAACATATCAGAGCAGAATGATTCAGCAGGGTCCCAAAATAACAAATGCATTTTAGCTAAGCACAGAAAACAGAATAAAAATAAATGTAATTGCTAATTCGCAATAATTTAACGTGGGAACTGTTCTAGAGCTAATTAATTACAAATTATCAATAGATATTGTCAAAACATAGAAGATACTGTAATAATATCTTATGTTGTTGTTATGTCGGCCTGTTGATTAGCGAGCGTCAACGAGCGGCCGGTAGACAAATGAACGCCCGCTGGAGACGGCTGCCATCAAAACTACAAAGAAAGTAGGTGGCCTGGCATTTTGTTTGGCGACGAACACATAGCTGATATGTATTTATGACAAATATTTACGTCGAAAAGAAATATACAAAAACATATCATGCACCGTATACAACATTTGTGAATTTCATGAAGGTATAGATTACTCCTATTAGACGGTAGTTGAGTATTGAATCGGTTTCGTATATTCAAACGTCATTTGTGTTATTTTTTATGACCGATTAGTTTTTACTGCAAATTTGCCAATATATCCAGTAGATTTTACAGAAAACAAAGCGGTATTTAATGATAATTTGGTATTTTCACAGACCGACTGATTATTACTGAAAAAAAAAATTACCTTTCAATTTCTTTTCATCTCTTCAAAATTGTAAGGGCCTTTAATAGTCCTCGCTAAACTTCTTGGCCGTCCTGAAGTTGGCTACAATGGCTGCGCAGTAGTAACTCGTATACAAAAACAGCACCGTTTCGTGTCTTGCGCATCGGTTAGCCCACTTCAGGGCGGCCCAGAAGTTTGACGAGCGCCATACCCGCCTAAAGACCTACTAACTATTACGTTATTAAGTCGGGTATCGATATAAGTAAGAAAAATTGATTAGAAGTCAATTATTTATAGATCTAGAAAAGTGGGTTAAATGTTTTAAAAATAAATGTCACACATGAACGCTGGCACAATTTAATTTGAATGCCATCAAAACAAACGTTCTTGCTACAAAAATAGGAATCCCATTTATTTGTGAAAAGTGTTACTTAAGAGACACAAAAACTATCAAACCTTTTTTTTATTATTATCAATAGGCTCGCGCTTGACCACTATCTCACCTGATGGTAAACGATGATGTGGTCGACGGTGAAGCACGCTTACCTAGAAGTAACCTATTCAGTCTTGACTTAAAGATAGCCCTAGATTGTAGCTATCGAGAAACACAGACTCCGGCAGAGAATTCCACTCCTTAGCTGTGCGCATAATAGAAGTGTCCTCAAAACGTTTTGTGCGTATGGGTGGGATGTCCACCATGTACCTACCGATGACGCATCGCCGTGCGTTTGGTTGTCCGATGATGGATCGTGCTGGGCAGAATTAAATCATGCAATTCTATCGCACACTCCCCGAAATGTAACCGATAAAAATCTACTTATTCTTTCGTGTCGATTACCTATCAAATTTAATAAAGTTTTGATACGACTGCATTTCTAAACCCAGAGGTTTAGAAATGATATTTCGAGAGGACAAACCTTCACGAAAATAACGGCTAGATACCAAATTCTGGGATACTGTAGGCATGGAACTGTCTTCAATGAAGCTGAGCATCTGGTTGTGAAATCTATCCCATTATAACGTGAATGATTACACATAGACGCAGGTGCCTGCTTTTTCAGCGAGCGTTTTACTGTAAATAAACCGAGTCGGCATTCCTAATATTTGAAGTTTTTGAGATGAATGTACATCGAAACCCGAAATCATGAGAAAGGGGTGTTACAGAACTTGAGTTCACGTCTCCTTTGAGAATTATTCGTTTTCTACACAGTTTTGCATAGAGGTTTTATTTTAAAGCTCGCACAGTAAAGTTAAACATTGTGTTCACACCTTGAGTTAAGAGGAACCACTCTTACGTGGCGTGGCGTGTCGTGGCGCCTTCCGACGCAGTTGATTGGCTACAAAACTCGTTGCGTTATGACGTAGGCTGGAACAGAGTCGTTTGATTGGTGGTTCCCGCACCAAGTAACACAAGGGAAATTATACCGCAGCTTTTGATTTTAATGCGCAATTTAAATTCGTCTTCAGTTTACTGCTGAAGGGCAACACATTAGATTCTAAGCAAACATGGTTCCTTTCGTTTGTGGCTTGTTATAGTGTTACTGATCCTGTTAACTGTTTTACCTCTAGGGATAGCAATATTAAAAACGCCGAATACATAATTTTTGATCATAAATAAGAATTTCGAGTTGATCGCTTTGAGACCGCTTACAATAGCCAAAAGGCCCCTGAAGTTTGATCCCGTGGTGGTCATATTGAACTCACACTTTCAAACTTCTCAATGATAATAAGCATTATTTGGTTGACATAACGACAGTCCACATTGAAACATATATTCTCATCTGGAACATGTTCGAACATCATATAAATTCCATCAGAATATCGAAATTTAACATTATTTCGGTTTCGGGTGGCGTATTAGGGTGCTCTGAACACAATAAAATGCTTGTAAGTGAAACGGATACAAAACCATCAATTTGCGAAATTAAATTACATCGAGACAATACATATGAGGTAATTGATACAAAACACGATCAAACCTTCCGGTTTCAAAGACATATAACAACTTATTCGTATGTTTTTGAGAATTTATGCAAATTAATAAATTCATTTTGAATAATATGTCTTTTAAGTGCCACTTTAGCATTTATTATAATTATTAATCTCACATTACTTATCTACGAGTAAGCACGCTTTGTATTTCTTTCTAAAAATAAATAAAAGTAACCATGAATGTTTGCACGATATTGATCCCTACGAATGTGTCATTGTCTCGCTCGGCAGTGAGCTTTGTGTTGGAGCAATATTATTCCCAAACTCTCAGAAGAGCAGACTTTTTTCGAATAATAATTTTCCATGGGGGAAAGTAGCCATGGTGTACTGAACGAATATTACTGTCGTAACTGTTTAGATATCTGTGGTACCTATTTACAAAATTAGCCAAACTGGCAGGGGTTACAAAATTTCTTGGTAATGTGTATATTATGAGAATGATGTATTTGTTTAGCAAACAACAGCGAGGAGGGCATGTAAAAGAAAGCTTCTGCCAGTAAACAAATAACGAATCTCGTTTGGCTCAATACTGACAGACGAAATCGTAATACCAAAAACTTTTTCGCAAAAAAATTAACAGACTTCAAAAACAAAACACTAAAAAGTGCAAAATAACTTTCGTTTCGGAAGTCGGTGTCTTTCGTACCTCATGTTTTTATCGTTTTGCGATACCGACTTCCGAAACAAAAGTTATTTTGCACTTTTTTGTGTTTTGTTTTTCAAAGCCGGTTCATTTTTTTGCGAAAACGTTTTTATTTTTCTTTTTAGTGTTGGTTCACTCAATTTGTAGTGAAGGTGAACCAACACTAGTTGGTTCACCTTCACTACAAATTGAGCATGTTCCATAGTAAGGTACCTAAAGGAAAAAAAATATACCCTTAGTAACTCATTTTACACATTCGTGCTGGTTTTCGCTAAAAAGTTCGGTTGTATACTCTATATCTTGAAAACTGCCTAACCGATTTTGATGAAACTTACACTATGTATGACCTAAGTTGAGAGATACTTAAACTAATAAAAAAAGAATATTCGAAATCGGTTCTGCCAAACGCGAGAAATTCGCGGACAAACATACAAGCACACAGGTCAAACTAAGAACCTCCTTTTGATGTCGGTTAAAAACCATTACAATTTATCTTTGAATGAATATTTCAAAAATCGTTCATAGTTTAGTTATTTCTGTACTAATTGGCAGTTTCAAAGCATTCAAGGCGCAAATCGATGGTCAATATTCTGTAACAATATTGTGTCGGTGCCTACCAGCTTTTAGTTTCCTCGCAATTTCTGTAGCAATCGGGGTCTACCACAAAATCTCCGGCCTATAAATCTAACAGCGCCTATGAGCGAGTCATTAACAGCAAACATTGTTTAGTATTATTTACACGACTTCGGAAAGTTGTACGGCAGCATTTATTTACACACACCGACCAATGCGTGAACAATTTACGAATTCAATAAAACGTAATGCGCTCATTTCATTTGTACCGTGTTATGTACTGAGAGAAAAGCCGTACACATTTTCTTGACGCGTAAAGATTTAAATAGAAGAAACCAAGCCGTCATCCGAAGCAAGATCTGGGACGGAAACCTATTTGCCATATCGTGGCGAACTAAGTGCTCACTCTCACGGTAAGGTGAGAAAGTTCCGTTCTCTTTAACTAGTATATTACTACTATTTACAAAATAAATTACCTTTTATTTTTATTTAATTTGTCATTGGCAATCTTCTTTTGACGTAAACAAAACAGTATTATATAGAAAATCTTGAGTAGCCATAATTTTCAATTGCAAGGTTTATTATTTACTTAGATGTACAAAAAGCTGCGGCTGAGCAACATTTAATTTAATATTTATAACTTATAATAATGATACAATAGGTAATTGAAAAGTTTATCTCCAAAAGGGATAGCTAAGTAAATTTCCGTCATCTCGATGGAGTTCCAAACGAGCGAAATAAGTAAGTCATTAACGGATTCAACAAGGGTGACTCTGGCCGACTGTGTTTCGAACATTTAAATTAATTTGGAACTTTCAGGGATTCTGAACACTAACAGATCTGCTATTAGATCCGCCGAGTAACGAAACGACGCGATTCGATTAATGCATATTTTTCAAAGCTTAATTGCAAATACGTTATTACGTTCACATGGACACAATGCGATGCAATTCGATCGGCGCTATTTATATTGAGTCGCGCCATCAGGGTACACGAAAACTGTCTTTTATTGCACCGTTTCTAACTGACTTTCCAAAAAGGTGGAGGTTCTAAGTTCGACTGTAAGTTTGTTTTTCCACCGTTTTCACCGTCAATTGTGGACCGATTTTGAAAATTGGTAATCGCACAGTCGCGTAAGAAATTGCGTTTCTTTTTTAATTTAAGCAATCTCAAGTTTTTTAAGCCTGACCGATTTGTGAAAACTTTCAGGCTGTGACTGTGACTCTCATGAAATTATTTACTGTTTTCACCAAATCAGCATAAATTATTCTATTTTCTGAAATATTTGTTACAAAATGTTATTGTTATAATGGTGTTTGATAACTTTTCTACCTAGCCGATGAAAAGTCTTGTTTTATTATGAGTGAAGCTGTTTTACATGTTTATTGAGGTAGTGTTATTTCGTAGTAAACATAAACACTATACTACAGTTTTGCTTCAGTGTCATGGGCTGCCGCCGCGATTTTAACGAGCAGGTAAGTAATCAAATAACACTGCAGGTAGGCGAGCAATATTCAATATCCCTTCACACAGTATACCTCAGTGTTACATTACCGATGCATCAGAGCATAATGATCCCGCGGATGCTGATGTCTGCACCATTTTTATAGACATTCAAATTATGTTTTCTTGGCTATTTCATTTTTGTACACTTTTTTAAGTTTGGGGTTGTCCTTAAAGCTATTCCCCAACACAATGGTTAAATACGATACAAAATAATAATACTGGCTTGTACAAAAGATGCCAGCTGTGGAAAGAAACGAGGTTTCACTCGCTGCTACCTGCGTGTTCGATATTTCAATGTTTACTGGCAGGTAGTCGACCCAAAGTCGTGAAGTTAATACATCCATGAACAGGGAGATGTGAACAAAGCCGGTATGCGAATAATTTGTCCTTATTACCATCACTGGTGGATTTTCGCGTTCACCTTGAGCCATGAACGGGTTCCTGTAATCTCCCCTTCCGTCGCTGGCAATGGCGGCTCGTAACAAATATTCAAAATGAAGGGGAGCAAGCAAGACTGCTTTATTAAATTTCAATTTTTTAAACGTCTGTCATCTTATTTCGAGTAATACCCGCCATTTGTTACTATTTCTAGTTTTTGTAATTACAACAAAGAAAGAATACGATGACAGCCAAAGTAATTTGTAGCATTCAATGGTTAGAAAGATGCTGGGGGACAACGGGGCTACTTTTCTTAAAACCCAACCCTACCCACGTCTTATTTTTTAACAACACGTGTTAATTATTTTTAATTCCTGGTAATTATGTTTGATCCGACAAGCGTTCCTTAAGCTCAAGCTTCTGAGACTCTAGGTTTAGCAAAGAATCAATGTTTGGATTTTTTCAACACGTGTATTTTTTTTTGGTCCATGGGTTATATTAAATCCTACAAAATTTGTTTAAATCAAACATTAGGTTCAGAGAATCAGTATTTGCATTTTTGAATCACAGATTCAGAAGGTTCCTACTGTTTGAATATGTTTCGTATTTAGAAATAACGATAGGTACTCTAGCTGACGAATTCAAAGTGTCGTCTATAAAGTGGGTTAGGATTATTAATAAAATTTGTTTCACAATAGTCAATTCGGTGGCGCCGAGTCGTTAAGAGCAGCAGTCCAAACATAGACGTAGCTAGTACCCACATCTAACTTATCAATTTACATAATACTCCCTAAACTCATCCTTATTTTTTGAATTCGAGAGTGCTTGTTAGACATCTATGGAATATCTAGATTGTTTTAAATCTAAAGCAGACGAATAGAAATACCACGATCAAACAGCATTTATGTGTAATGAAGAACACACGCATAAACATTAGCAATGAGGTGTTAAATTTCAGACGTATCTCTACCTAGTTAGTGAAGCTAAAAGTGCCTAGGTATTGGCTTACATTTGTAAATCAACAAGCATTATATTCGTGCTACAAAGAAAGCGGTCAAAAGGCTGGTATTCAAGATTCGTTCTAAAACAAACAAATTGTGGATAAAATAATTGAAGGATTCCAAAAAATCTCGGCGTTTGTCAGAATCAATAACAATAAAATAGGTAGTTTTAACATACTATATTGAGTGGGTAGGTGGGTGTGTATTTTTAATCTTACAAAATTATTTTTTAACGCAAAGGAATAAAAAACAAATGACTACAAAAATACGTAGGTAAACAAAATTAAGTACAAAATAAGAGTACGATTATTGACTATGTTAAGTTCGTCGTAGTGTATGAGTAAATTAAAACGTCTCTTTTTATCTTACGTCATTTTAGTGTAGCAGAAAAAGACAAGTAATACTGAATTTCAATGAATTCATTCAACTTCAATGTCATAACAATGGACGCAAAAAAAGATTCAGTGATCCGTATTTTCGATAATTGTTGTTATTTATTACATATTAACAATAATATTGTAGGTAACAAAAAGCTAATACGGTTACTATGTGCTGAGTCCAAAGACTTAAAATGACATTATGAATTAAATTTATCATAACACAATAACAATGAACATTAATTATAATTTATAACAGTTATGATCTTTCTATGCCAGGGAAACCGTAGAGTAGGTATGTAACGCCATGCGCCATAACATTGTGCTCCGCTTAGTCTGACACCAGGGTTATCTTTATGACGTCCCGGGCTCGAAAAACAAATTATTTTCTACATTCCTACATAAATATTATTTATAGGTAAAGATATTGAAGTGTATACTCACAGGATAGTACATCCCCTGCGGCGGCAAAAAAAAGGCCCCTGATCCCCACAGCTTGCCGTTTGTATTTACTTTGTGTTGCACAAAAATACACTCCACGTACGCCCTTTGGCTGGGCGTAACTTTCACAACACTAACTTATAAATTCGAGGTAATCATGAGTATTTAATGGTATTACAATGAATAGTACTAAAATAATCAGGGTTGTTTAACTTTGAGGTTATGTGAGTATAGCGCGGAGGAACGCGCTCTAGCACTGAAAGCGGTTAATGTCGATGTGCAACAACGGACGGCTACGAGCACGCGTGGCCACTCAGCGAGTCGCCTCGCCCGTGCGAATCTCTGTGAGAAAGACAAGGATAGAGGATCGAGTCGCTTTGATTCGTCATTCGGAGCGCGACAAGTAATATTGCCGTTCCATTTACACAATATTACGGATGATTTTTAACTTTTTGGTCGTAAGCACAACTCTCATTAAAAACAATTTAAAGCAGCACTTAAATAGATTGTTTACTTAAAAGTTAATTGGTATTCGTTGTTTTTTTTTATTTACTCTTAACAGACGCGCTTGTACAATAATGTTGTTTACAAATATATAAATAATATATAAAAATAATCTCAAAATAAATATGGATCCTGTTCAATATCAAGGTCAAAGCTAAATGCGAGTGAGAAATACAATTCCTGACTTTTTTATTTACAATCTGCCAAAATAAAACAATGTAGTCTCCCTTGCTAATAGTCATGATGTGCGCTAAGCTACTTTGAATGGAGTGAGAGAGAAACTGCATGGCAGCGGGCCCTCCCTTTGTTGTCCCTGTCGCAGTGCCGAGAACGGTTCGGATCAATGAATCGTTCCCGGGCCCCCCGCCCGGAGCCGGCGTCATCCCAAATTCCCAACCTCTGTGCCCCGCGCTCCCTCTCGCGTCAGTCGTGTCTTCTCATCTCGTTTCCCATTTACCTACCTACTCTAGCCCCACGTTCACCCATGGTTGAGACTTGATACACAAGACATTATTGTATATTTTGTTGTAAACGGAATTTACGGCCAAAGGAACTTATAGTAAACTAAACTGGAAACAGTTCTAAGAATCTACAAGTGCTTTCTTGGTTCAGATCAGCGTCTTACTAAACAGTCGCCAAGTTCAACAAGTTTTAAGATATTAAGAATTAAGTACAAGCCAAAGTTTTACAAAAAAATAAACAATCGAGCTTATACCCGGTATTAGTATCTTCAAAATGTTCTCAGAAACAAAGGAATTTGGCGGACACATAATAAATGGCGTCACAGCACAGCTTCTCACTACGCTACTCAACACCATTAAGTTACCTCGTCTGTTTGTCTAGCTCGATCTCGGCAACTGCTAAACCTTTTCTATCAAGTTTGTGAAAGATACCTACGCATGCGTGATCTGGTGATCTATCCAATTAGGCAGGGAGGGACTTCCAAGTCTCGCATATAAAAACTTGTCAAAGGAAGTTCCTCGTTAAATAGTTAAAATGACCAACAGCGTGGTGTGGTGGTGCGGTCAATCTAAAACAGTGTAAATTAAGATCGTCTGTTACATAAAGTACCGAGTACCAACTACTAATTAGGTTGGTACCTATGTTTAAAAAGTCACATGACATATTTTGTGATTGATCATGGTCATTATTTTAGGTCTATCTTTCTTCTTTTTTAAAAAAAAGTTGGCCCACTCTAGGTAAAGTAGACTTATTGGTACATAATTGATTTCAATACAGATTCATATGCCGCAGCTATGACGTGTTTTATATTATCGTAGCAACACAAGAACATAATTCAGTAGCGGAAACGTAGAATAAGTTGCACTCGTCTGTCTGGGTTACAAATGGCCTTTTTTTACCCCGCAGCTGTGTGGACCCCCGACCCGAGTATTGTGAGAACTAGAGCGGACATATTTCATTGTAACATGAGGGTATAAAACTCTCAATGTGTGTAGGTCCGTGAAATGTCTTAAACACTTTTATTATGTATATAGGAATGTATCAAACACCAACTGGGTTTGCAAAATTGGATAAATTGTTATACCCCTCGTTATCCTACAGACATCTGTTCCTACTCGTAAATAATTTATAAATACTTGAGGATGAAATCCGATTGTCGTTTACATAAAATATTATAATGTAAGGGCTTTACAAAACCATAAAACGAAACCCGAAATTGATTATTTAAAGAAACAATGGGCAATATTTAAGTATCAAGCTCCAAATGACAAAGACGTGATTCACCACTGCTTACATTAATCAATAACTTGCTTATAACGAGTTTTAAAATAGCCTTCGCTTAAAAGTGGGAAAATTTAAACGGACAACGCCATCTGTTGAGGTAGTGTGGCATACAAATGACTAGGTTACTGGGCTGCCGACTGCCGGTGGACTCGTTGCCAAGTCCATAGAATGTAGTTTATCGTTCGTTATGCTCCCCTCCAATCGGCAGTTGAGGAAACTTTGCACTAGATGTCGGTTGGAAGCTGAATATAAACCGAAAGATAGCAAAGTAACCACTTTTGTTTATTTGTTTTTCATCGAGTCGAATCCAGAAATAGATTTAAATGTAAGTATCAACAAAAGTCAATTCAGGACTTATAGTGTTTATTGTGAGAGACACAAAAGGGCTGTCGGGCAAATCTGAAAATTAGATAGGTTCTTTATTTAAAAAACCGGTCAAGTGCGAGTCGGACTCGCCCACGAAGGGTTCCGTACCATTATCGCTAAAAACGGCACAAAAATCAAGTTTGTTGTAGATGGGAGCACTTAAATATTTATTTTATTCTGTTTTTAGTATTTTTTGCTATAGAGGCAACAGAAATACATCATTTGTGAAAATTTCAACTCTCTAGCTGTCACAGTTCATGAGATAAAGCCTGCTGACAGACGGACAGACAGACTGACCGCGGAGTCTTAGTATTAGGGTCCCGTTTTTACCCTTTGGGTACGGAACCCTAAAAATCTGATAAATGGGGTTTTTATGTAAAGAGTAACGATCTACGAACCAGCCAAATAACAAGATGAAAACAAGAAGACATCAATTAATTCAGTATAAATATAGTGGATGCGCTTTAACTCTTGTTTCAAAGGTCTACAGGAATGTCAAATTACCAAAACGCTCAAGAAAACTCGGAAAAGCTCAAAGCGCGATTCATGGATTTCAGGGTGTAACTTGACCTTTTAATTATTTGTTTCAAGGTGAGTATTTTAAGATTAAAGGTATATTTCAGTTTCAATTTAATTTCACGGACCTTAAGAAGAATTTAATAAGGTATGCTTGTCGTTCGTAGTCAGCTACTTTGCTGATTCGGAAAATGACAAGGAATTTTCGTCCTTAAACCGTATTTGCGATGTAGAACTTTAATTTAAAGTAATAAATAAAATTTATTTAAATGATAAATGATTTTATTTCTGTAAGTAGGTTTGTACAAACACTTTTACATGTCGATCATATTTTTAAAACTAGATGAAGTCGGCGTTTCCTATCTGACTACTCTGAGAAGAAAGGCCGAAACAAACTCAGAGGTCACAGTCTCTTTTAAAGTCCAGACAAAATCTTTGTTAGATCATGTGAAGACCATGTAGACTGAAGTCTGAAATGGTCTTTTGAGGAAAGAACCAGCCAGATTGAGTGGACCTGTCCAGTCAGTGCACGCATTTGTCAATAACCGTGCAGCTCAACTCAGAATTTAAGGAGCTCAACGATTCGACGAACAATACCAAAGAAAGGACATTCGGGTAGGCCGCATAAACTACTCAAACTGTCAAAAACTACTCAAATTTATTTATATAACCATCATGCAACAAAGTAGGTGGGGTACCTACCTACAAAGGAGGTCTTACTGCTACTAGACATTCTCTACCAGTCATCCTTGGGGTTAAAAGGATAGCATTGGGATAGCTCATACTCATACAAAGCTGATTCCAGATTATTATTTGAAAAAACCGAGATTTTAATTTAAAATCATGAAATGGTTATCAAGAACTCTTTTAATTTCCTTTTTGAATAACTCCCGCTTAATTTCCTTCTTACGTTGCCTTTGTAAGGTCTTCGTAGCAATAATTACGTGAAAACTTTTTCGTCGGTACACTGTCACAGTATAAATATACAAACAGTATGGAAACTACCTACAAACGCTCGAATCGGCACACTCACTCCGAGTTTCCCACCTTAAAATTATCGCAGAATTATTGTGACAAATTTTCAAGCACGCGTTATCTGCTGGTTGAATGAATTTACAACAGTTAATCACAGCAGATAAAGCGTGCTTGACAATTTGTCACATTAATGCTGCGATAATTTTGAGGTGGGAAACTCGGGGTCACACAAACAGGCGCACCGACGAGACTCGTATGCAGCGTCCGGTGCTGCTGTCAGTAGTGCGAGCCGCTTAGGACCTAGGGGCTCGTCGATGCGCATGTTTGTGTGAGTGTGCCGTTTCGAGCGTTTGTAGGTTGTTTCTGTTCTGTTCGTCCACATTTACACTGTGGTTCATGCCGTACATGTACCCAACTTAACGCATATCTAATTGGCTAAATAGCCTTTGCTAATTTCCTAGAAATATTAACATCTAGTTACCTAATTTTTAGGTGCTAGATACATACCTACATAGGGATGGTAAATAAGATTTTTATATAAAGTAGATAACTGAGTAACGTTTATTGATTTTTCAGGAGAGCAACTAAAAACTTTATCAAGGACTGTGAAAGGGCCGTTGGATATTCTCCGTCATCAAAAAGCAATTAATCAATCAACGTACCTATCTACAAGGTACCTACAATAAATCTCGTAAGTAAAACATACCCAGATACATTTATCAATGTACTCCCAGTCTTGGTACCACTCCAGTAATAATATCCACTTTGTATTCATCATGTTCTTATAAGTACTCATTTAAGCTAATATTAATTGCTTTTAACTATATTAAATAGGTATATTATAATTAACATCATTACACGACGCGAATTTTAAGTTATTTCGATTTTTAAAATGACAAGGTATCAGTTTTCATAAATTCCAAATTTGAATTAAATTACGTAAGAACTTTGATATACCTACGTTATGATGACTCCGTATCCTATGATCCATATGAATAAAGAACAGTTATTACAATAAAAAATATTATTGAATAAATTATTACTATATCTACCTACCTATACCAGTCGTTATTGAACTCTACGAATTTCGAGATAACTTGTATTCAGCAGGCATATTTTTTCAGTGAGCCGGAAATCAAATTATTTCAGGAAATTCTGAATTCCGCTTGTCAACTTCGTTATGACGTGAATAAGTTGGGCTAAACTTTCTTGGGATGTGAAGCTTGGCAGGGGATTTTAATGCAGGACAGATCATTTATTCTGTTAGCTGTAACCCCGAATGTTTTCCTTTAGTCGTTAGGCGGCAGTAGCGTGTGTTGTGGTAAATATTACACGGCTCCATTACCGGGACCCTAGTTTTCTTTAATCTTATGCTCTTAGTATCTTACGAAGAAAAACTTTTATGATCGTACTTGCTCCATATAACTGCTGCGGCGAAGAAATTGGACGAAATATATTTTTATCCAGACTCTATGGAATTTAATTTAAAACTTTTGAATATTAGCTTGGCAACTTGATAGTCTGGTACGTAAGTAGCATTTATTATACCTCCAATTTTTCCCAGCACTCAACAGTTGCTTGTACTTCTCGAAAAGTGGGAAAATTTTGAAGCAATAAATAGGTCATTAAGACAATCGCCTCCCTCGAACTGAGAATTTATGTACGACTAGGTTTGTACCGCGACTCCATTCGTGCCAATCCCAAATTTGGCTTACCGTTACCGAAGAACATTAAAACCAAACTACCTCGTAATTCGATTCTTTAATAACCAATCTAAAGTTAAAAGACTAATCGCGGTACATAAATTGGCCTAATTATAAATTAAAATTATTTAACAAACACCACGAAATACTTAGTGCTAGTTTTGGTGGCACGTGTATTCGGTAGATTAACTATATTATTTCGTATTGTAAGTATATATGTGTTTTATGTTATTATGTCTAAAGTAATATTATTTATGATGTTTTTGTAAACTTGACAGCTCTAAATCCATCTCCTCTCGTTCAGTCCATCAAAAGGTTGTCTGTAAGAGATTGCCCTGTGTGATAAGACCTCAAAATATACACTTATTTTTATAATTGTTTGACCCTGCCTAATTAGGCAGGGTCAAACATTACGCAATTGCGTAAGTGAATTTGGCAAGGCAAAGGGTTTGCCCCTTTGAAAGAGTAAGACAAGTACTTTTTTATTTCTTTTCTCTCTTTACTTTTCCTGTTTTTTTCTTTTAACTTTTTTTCTCTTTTTTTAAGGCATTACCAAAAAATATAGGACTCTTTCGAAAAGAGTATCTTCACCAATGAAAGTGTGCAAGATTTTTTTGGAAATACCTACCTAATTATTTAAAGGGAATTTGTGTTACGTTTTCATGGGGTTAAACCCTTTGCCTTGCCGAATTAATTTACGAAATGAGGCTGCTGTACTTTTTAAGTAGTGTACAATAAAGTATGTAAAAAATAAACAACATTTCTGTAGCGTTTACTTAGATGGCGAGGCACCAATTTATAAACACGAACGTAGGTATTTTCCCTTCCTTGCTATAGATTGTTTTCTTGTGATGTTGTCACATCACTTCGGATGATCAAATCGAAATACAAAGCGCAAGGAAGACATTCGCCACTAACAAACAAACATTTGTCACTATTTCGATTATAAATCTGTCACTTAAAGCCGGCCTCGAAGGGTGATTGAAGAACCTGACCTGGGTGATTTAGGAACTCTTGGGAATTCCAAGGATTTTATGCGAATGCAAAGCGACTGAGAATTTGAGATGCCGATTTGTTTACTTGACTTTAAGATAAAGGTCATTGGGCATAATCTTACCCGCTTTGTGAAGACTAGTGGACATTAACCAAAATAGTTTTAAACTAAAGAGAATAATGTGACCATGCATTTCATAAATTTATTTGATTCAAAATCGGTGAAGAAAAATGTACCGAATTGTTAAAAAAAATCGAACGGTTTCAGAGGACTTTATTTGTCGTCTGTACATTTTGATAAAAATGAGCTTCCACAGATATAAAGCTAACTAGATAACGCAAGTCCCTACAACTGTATGAAAACCAAGCGTGCCACTTTTCCACACACAATTTAAAAACCAATTACTTACCAATTAAAGAAAACTCACCAATGCATGCAATGCAGCTTTTTCTATACAGTATTTACAGGTCAATATGGCATAAAAAGGCATTTGCCCAGATTTCGGTGGATTTCCGGTAACGATAATGCTAAATGAAAATCTCAAAGTATGATCATTGATCGTATTTTTACTCCATTTATTGACACGTGAAGACAATGAAGACATACAATCGCCTCATTTAGTTAGATTTATATCTGAAAGTATTTCCTTAAGTTTTCCGTGTGTTACTTTCCAGAATTTGATCCTTATTAGCTAGCGTTACTATCGTATCGTATAATAATCAGAGTAATTATTTAAAAAAATCAACAGGCTCCTGGATAAGAATATTGAGTTTTCAAAAATCCCATAATGCAGTTTAAGCTTTCATCAAAACGGCCCCGAGACTCCTTTCAGTGTTTATAGCTTAACCTCGTAGTTTCGAATTTGGCTCACTTAAAAAACTCACCTGTACATGATAATTTTATATTTTTTTGCTAATGCTATAGTAAATCAGAACCATATATCAAGACATTGTACTATATTTCGTTTGTGTACTCCATTATAGGTATGGTTTCCATAATAAGATGCCCAATGAATTTTTGTTAGACGAATAAATCAGTACATATTGGAAATCTATAAAAATGCCAGCCACCTAGCGTAGATGTTTTAGATCTCCGGCACACTTTGGGCAGTAATTCAGCCCCGCTACCATCTCTTCACTACGGTATGCAGCATGCACGATTTCACGAGTTAATTCTCATTTACCTAGATTGTACTGACAAAAAGATATGCCTCCGATAACTGAAGTAAAAGTTGGCTTTATGGTGGATACCGTAATTCCTTACTACAGTTTATGTCGAATAAATAAGGTTGAAATGAAATAATTTTGACACAGGTCAACAAGCGACCAATATATTAGAATATTATCAAGGGAAAATTTATAAAACAAAGAATAGGTACATAAGATCCTAATTAATATATTATCTGTATGCCCCGAAATCAGAAGCGTAGATACAGGTATACTCATATTTAACCTATTACGTTCATGTTATATGCGACGGCACAAATAAAACAAAACTCGAAAGCTGCTTCTGTAATATTTCTGATGGAAAACCTAGCAACTCCAAAGCAGATTTATTACATTGCCACATCTAGGTATCAAACCAAGACCGTGGACAGCATGCCTTCCACTAAATAAAACTAGTTAAATTTGCATGACAGTCAAAACAAAATAAATGGATATTATATTAATTTATACTTCCTAATTAACTAATACTATAAATGCGAAAGTTTGTGAGGATGAATGGATGTATGTTTGTTACTCTTTCACGCAAAAACTACTAAACGGATTTGGAGGAAACTGCACAGTAATATAGGTTATACATCAGAATAACACATAGGCTACAATTTATAATGATTTTTTGTAATTTGGTCATAATATAACGATAAATATAAAGTAAGTCGAAAAAAAGTTCTGCCCTCTGTACTACTGTGCCTCTAGTACCGTAGGATTTTTTTAAATAGTTCTAAATAAAATTCCGTGACAGCATATATCTACGTTTTATGTGGAAGCCACTATGAACATAAAATTAGAGATTCTTATGAAATTGCAATAATGTAACCAAAGTAGCAATATGTTTCATATAAAATTCATTCAGGTAGGTAGGATTGGGTAGGTAGCGTTGGGTAGTTAGGTTAGGGAGGTCCGGTACGGTAGGGTATGGTAGGGTAGGGTAGAGTAGGTAGGGTAGGGTAGACGTAAATAAGAAGAAAATCATGCTGTGCAGCCGGAGGATACATATTCGCAAGCTGGCTGACCAAAACCAGATGTATACCCCACACGATGGGTTTGGAAGAAAAAAATATTGGGCCCCTACAATATGTCGCTATAAAGCCGCCATTTTTCTATTTTCCAATTTTAATGTAGCCAGTGACACTCACAACTACTCACAAGGTTAAGACGAACCGATTGCCGTAAGAATCATCAAAATCTGCCAACGCGTTTAGTCTCTAGAACGCAACATTGGAAAAAACATACCCACATACATACATACATAGACTGTTAAACACATTACCCTCCTTCGGCAGTCGGGTGAAAACAGAGTGCTAATCACTTAGATATATTATCTTACACAACACATTTCCTAATTATGTTTGACAATATTCTTCTTGATTTATGAGTGTTGTTCCACAAAGAGTTTCGTGAAACTTTACTATCCAAAAAGAGATCTATTTAGCGAAGGAAATTAAGGAAGTTCCGTTTCCGATAAGTGCCAGCCCGTCGATTCAGAAGTTTGTTTATCTTTTAATCAAGGCAAATTAAATTATCTGCACATAAGGAAAGTTGGAGAAAAACTCTGTAAGTGTAGAGTCGGTGTAGTAGATACATAATTGACCCAGTGAGATTTGGAAACGAGAAAGAATGGTGTCTTTAAGTCAAGAGTGAACAGGTTATTTCTAGGCAAGCGTGTCTCACCGTCGACCACATCATCGCTTACCAACAGGTGAGATGTTGGTCAAGCGCGAGCCTATTTTACATAAAAAAAAGGCTAAGGCCCGTATTCCAGATGCTCATGCTCGATTAAAACTCAAAATTGACCACACCTGTCAATCAACTACTATATATATGTTTCTTCAGATTGACATTATGTGTACTCAATGGGGCAATAGCCCAGACGTTACTGAATTCTTTTTACACAAAATGTGTGGTAGGTATTGAATGAAAATGAAAGTCCAAGTAATCAAGTACGAGTACGTACCAAGAACATGCTAAAACTACTGAATGCAACTGATTTTTTGTTGAACGAGTTCGGTAATGTTTGGGGCGTCTAGTATCATGGATTTGAACACAAGAAAAAGGAATCAACCAATCACAACTGTCCATTGCCAGTTTGAGTTAAGTTGAGCATGACATGAGCATCTGGTGGACTAGTAACGGTGAAAAGATAACGCCATACGCAAAATCATATATACCATCCTTGTAAGTGTTAAAGTTGGTGATAAGTTACTTTTGTTTTTTTCTTGTTTTTGATGGACGTCTCGTAGTTCAATCAGAGTGTTACTTCCTAACCGGGCGATTCTGTGGAGTCAACTAGAGCCTCCAGCCAGGCACAAAAAGCTAAACCTAAGCGACCAAGCTGAGGGCTACTTCCTGTGGGGTCGAACCTCGCCTCAGGGCGTCGCTGGGAGGACAACTAAGGCTGGATCATGATTTAGTGATTCTACCATCCGTTCTGAATAACTTGGAGAAGAACGGACAAGGGTAACTATTGTGTAGTTCAGTCACTATTTGCAGGGCCGGATCTAGGGGGAGGAGGGGGGCATCAGAAAGCCTACCCAGCTCGAAGTTATAAAAAAAGCGACTTCATCCGATCCGACGGTTGAAAACCGCATTTTTTTTTCAATAGATGTCTTGAAACATTTACCTCTTTATAAGGCATCATTTTAAAGGGCGCTAAGGCCAAGGGCGGCAAATATTGTCTATGCCCGGACCGATGAAATTGCTAGATCGAGCCCTAAGCGGACTATTTGGTTTGTACCTATAAGCAACATAGGTAAAGATAACAGCAGTGAAAATTCTAAGAAAGATTAGAGAAATAAAGTACTGCCGTTAAAAGAAAGTTTAGAACTAGTTGAGGCAGCTAGTAGAAACTAATGTCGAGCATTAGAGATCGTTGCTGCTAGCAATCCGTATCTTTTCCTACATTTGTGTTTGTACATATTTCACTGAATCCTCTAGAGCACGCGCCTCAAGTTTAAATCTTATAAGAGTAAACTACAACTCAAACATAGGATCACCGGGCTCGCCGGCCCAATAAGTGGGTTGTTGATGCACTAAGTAGTTCGGAGATTTCAAGGCAAACTTCACTATTCCGGTCGTTAGTTTGTTGTCACACGGTGTTAATTGACGAACAGTGGCTTTATACAAATCTCGTATCTATTTTATATATATAAATCTGCTTCGAATTTGTAGGTATATGAAGGCGTGCCGATGAGATTTTTAACGAAAGGTCGGAAAATACTTTCAGTTTTATCAAATAAAATTCGTTTTGTAACGCTGCGTTGCGTAATGAACGCATTTCATCATGAAAGTGCTGAAATACGTATTGAATTTAATACTCCAGCTTCTATTAATTTCATAATATTTAAGATAAAATAAATTATTCTTCACACTTCATGAGCTTACTGTAAACAGAAGCGCTATTTCCTCCGTAAACTTCTCCAAAGTTCCCTTCAAAATGTGTTCCAGTTAGTATATAAACAGATTGTCTGTTTTCTTTGCTAACAAAATGATTTTCTAACATTGTTAAAACAAGAAGGTAACTTGGCTATTTCTTTACATTAAGAGCCCGCGGAGAAATATTGTAGCAATTTAATCATAATGAAATGTAAATATTGATGTTAAAGTAATATCTAGCGGTGCCTTTGTAATATTTGTAATTGAAGCTATCCTTTGTACTTAGAGCTCTGTTGTTGAATCAATTAACATGGCTCTGATTGGTAAAGCTATGAAAGGTTTTGCGTGAAAGGACACTATTAATATCTACATGAACCTGTTTGTACATATTTACTCGAATATTATTATGTACAATACATTATTTGCTAATTGTACCTATATCTGGTTTGGATCTGTATCGCGGTAATTATTTGTGGAAGCTTTTATGGTATGTTCATTTCATCTTTCCTTCCTGGCAATTTCCTTTTCCTTATACCCATTAGTTGATAGTTCATAATGTGGTTCTGAGTGGATGCACTTATTAACGGCGACTATTACAGCATCATCAAGAATTCTGTCTGAGTCGCGTGGCGAGGGCCTCCACGCCTAAGCTTTATTAGTTGCCTGCCGCTACCGCGGTGGAAGAAAAATTACAAATTAATAGAAGATATAATATTCAACTTTTTTTTTATAAAACGGGGCAAGGAATAAGGCACGCGCTTTTTGAAGCCACCTAAGTTTTATAACGAATATAAAGAGGATACAGATGAGATGTTAAACACCAAATGAAAAATAAACACACATAGCCTCTTACAAATAAACACGGAATAAAGTTATACCAAGTATAAACCTGTCACACTAAAGATCTATCATTTGTAAAGATTTCTTAAAAGAAGAAAAGAGGTTGGAATTAGTTGATAAAACCTAAGGAGAAATACAGTTAGAGTTACTGATTGTTCGTGTAGATCAAACTACGTGCTTAGTGGAATGTCGTTTACGTTATTCTCCAATACATAACGTGATTAGTTTCATTGTGACCCTAGGTACATACAAATAAAGAAGTTTGTTGGTCTAGCACTCTTAGCCCAAAAAGAACCCATGCAAATAATGGATTTTTCTGACAATTACATAGTCTTCCCTACAAACCTATGAAAATGTATGGTTATTCCTTTGTTATTCCTGGTTTATTACGTGTTCATTTGTAAGAGGGTTATTGTCTTAATGCTTAAGCATTGTCATTATTTATCAATCCCTAATGTCTTCAACGACGATCGACGTAACCAGTCCTTGTATGTTAATGTTCCAATTCCACTATATTTGCATATTAATTAAATACATACGGATAAGTAGCTAGAAATCTATTAACACTATCTCATATCGATGTCAATTTCGCCGCTAGTCTGAAGACATCATTCCTGATCGAAATCAAACAATTCTATCATGATCCTGAAATAACAAAACAGCTGCCCTTCGATAATCCGAAGGGATTGCGATCCTATCAGTTATGATGACTGAACACGTCCATACCGCAGCTTCTACAAATAAATTCCTAGGAAAGGAGTACCTACAAGGCTTATAAGGGGCGCAGTCAAACTTTTTTGAATAAAAAAGATAAAAATGTTTTACGTTGTATTTTCAAGAGACAGCGTAATTACAAACGCAAAAAGTAATTAAAACAGAAAGTCGTTTACAATTGAGACTTCTAAAAGGTAAGCTCCTTAATTAAATTAAAAGATGATACTTCACAACATGAAGCTAACTGTTCAGACTAATGAAAGGTTTTCCGCGTCTATTTGTGTGAATTTATGAACAGGTTCTTAAATAGTTAAATACCGGTACAGCCATACAATACGAGCTATTGGACTATTCGCACGAGTTTAACTCGCCTGAAATACACGAATCGACTTTTTAATAATATTATTTTTTCTGTGGCGATTCGCACAAAGTAAATTTTTTGGTGTGCGAATCGACCACTCCAAAATTATGTAGTAGGAAATTGGCACACACATTGTGTTTTATGCAATAACGTGAAGATAAAGTACACTCAAGTACAGAAGTATTCTCTTGCCTAGCCTTTTCCCAACTATATTGGGGTCGGCTTCCAGTCTTACCGGATTCAGCTGAGCACTAAGTGTTTTACGTGGAGCGACTGCCTATCTCACCACCACAACCCAGTAACTGGGTAACACGGTACCCTTTTGGCAAGTCTGGTGTCAGATCTCAAGCTTCTGACTACCCGTAACGACTGTCAAAGATCTTCAAATGACAGCCGGGGCCAACGGCTTAACGTGCTTTCCGAGGCACGGAGGAAACTCAGTATGTTGAAAATGGTCACCCATCCACAGACCGACCTCGTCAAGCGTTGCTTAACCTTGAAAATCGATCCGTGTGGCTGTTATTATTTAGCCACGAGCTCCTCCAAGTACAGAAGTATTAAGGGTTAAATATTGTTATTGATATGGAATGAGACACAAATTAACCAAAAATGTCTTTATTAAAATAATTATTAAATGTGGAGGACGTATTCCACATTGGGCACTCTAAACAGAAACTGATTGAATAGCACCTGAGGTAAGCCACATACGGCACCTATCGATATTTATCGCAATTTTATTCCACAAAATCAAATGGTACCTACGGATCGGGGTACTTACTAGTGTTGGGATGTTTATTTTTTTAGGTCAAAATGAAACATTCGATTAAATTCAGTAGAGAGTTTAATAACATGATAAAAATGTAACTAGCCCTTTTTCGTTTTAGGTAGATATTGTCATTAAAAGCATTTATACCCAAACTACCAGGAGGCCAGAATCATGAAGAAGTCTTAGTATTTGCGAGGTTGGAGTCATTACCGGTAAAGAATAACTACAACTATCAGCAGGCAAACCACCAGCAGACCAGAATCATGAAGAATTATTTGCAGGGTTAGAATCATTAGCGGTACAGACTAACGGAGAACTAGGACTTCAGAATCGAAAATCGCCCGGTACTCTCTTTACCGCTCATGGTTCGAGCCTAGCTTCCTCATGATTATAATCTCCTGGTACTTAAGTAAGTCTTAAAATAAAATACGTGCCAATTGCCTACTACATAATTTTGAAGTAGTCGATTAGCACACCAATAAATTAACTTCGTGCGAATCGCCACAGAAAAAATAATATTATTAAAAAGGGTCGATTCGCACACTAAATTAAATTCGTGCGAGTTAAATTCGTGCGAATCGTCCAATAACCTTACAATACAGGTACTAGCTGCCAGCCTACTTTTATTATTTTACATGTGTTTGTAGTAGGTGCAAAAATTAATTATGTTTGTGTCCACTTCAGATTATCAAATAACATGACTGACGCAGTGTTATTTTCAGAATTATAACCTAATAATTCTGAAAATAACATAATTCAGAAAGTGTCTGATAGACAAAAATAAACATAACCCGTTACCTGTAATAAATTTGACTTTGACTTTGACATAACCTTTTTGTTGTTTTCACATGCGGGATACCTATTTTAGCCGACCACAAACCCAATAGATGCTATCAAAAACAAATCGAATGATTCGCTAACATCGCATCAACGAATCGGTGCCGATGCCAAAGCTTACCGGAAATTGAAACCATGACACTGCACCGCCCATTCGTTTACAGCAGGGGTTCCCAAACTTATTTTGTCTACTGCCCACTTTGAGAATAAATTATTTTTTAGCGCCCCCATTTTTCACCTAATTAAAAATCACTATAACATCAAATTAAATCAATCAATTATTGTGAGCTATATTAGCGGAGATTAAACATTAATTCAAAACGAGACTCTTACTAATAAATAATAAATAAATATTACGTTGTTTATTAATAATATGATTGCATAAGCAGCACGCACCGACAGGAATAAAACAAACATGCATAAACTCGTTTATCTCATTCGATGTTCAATCGTACACAACAAGTAAGACCAAGTATTATATGAACCAGCCGATTGATACAGGAATGCACAATTCGGGTTATTTAATAAAAACTTGTTAAAACATGATTGCCCCCGGTCTACTATCTACGAAAATTACCTATCTAGGAGTACTAATAACTATTAAAATGCGAAAGTATGTCTGTTGCCTTTTTATTTGTTTGTTTGTGTCTACTTTCATTTCGAAACGGAGCGACCGTTTGACATGATTTTTCTTTTATATATTCAATAAAACAGGACAGATATATGAACTACGCGGAAAGAAATATCGAACCGAGTTTGAGCAATCTCTTAACTAATATTAGTTGATGTTCACAAGTTTTAGTTGAGAGTCGAGAGCTCATGCAGTCGGTGTCTAAGAGGCCTCCTAGCTAAATGAAATTACAAATCACCCCCCAAGCCTCTACACAACGCCCCCATTTTTTTTCTGGGTTTCTTACCACCTTTAGGCCTGCTGCGCCCACAAGGGGGCGTTATGGCCCACTTTGGGAAAGGCTGGTTAACAGCCATCGCACAAGCCCTATGCCCCTGCCAGGACCGGCCTTCATAAAAACTTATAGCTGATACTTACTCCTTTTATATTGACAAACAAATCCGTCGGTCGCAAAACTCGCAGATTATGTTACGGAGTTTCGGTATCAATGCCTGATATTTTTGTTGGGCGGATATTAGGTACATACATATTTGTTATTGCGTATTTGTTACCTTCGATAACGGAAAATATTTTTGCTGTTCTATTTTCGTTATCAGTATTATTAGCCCGCACTTTCATCAAAGTGACGTAGGCTCTTTCAGGCCATTAGTATTTCCGTTGTTGGTCTGTGTGATTAATTCTAATCTAAAAATAATCCTTTCCTTTCAAAGAAAACGGGTCAGGAAATATAAACCCGGTTTTCAGGGTTCTGTACCCGAAGGGTTCAAACGGAGCCCTATTGCTGTTACTCAGGTGTCGGTCTGTCCGTCTGTCGTCTGTCTCATAGATTCTACAGCCAAACGGTTGGAGCTACAGTCTTCAAATGTTCACAGTTTACGTATCTAGTTGACCCAAAGGTTTTTTAAAATTGACCTACCCCATCAATCGTTGTTTAGAAGTCATTGAGTAGACAAATGAGTTTTTTTTTTGTTTTAAAATATTGAAAAACAATGAGATAACAACAATACATTGATTGCATGCAACATCTCATCATCATCCGTTCATTTGATTTCAGTTATGTGATACTCTCCAACGGTGCCACCAAAGTCAGTTTTTTACAAAATTTTGTGCCGACGAATTTTTTAACTTGCCATCGACCTAATACGAACTTAAAATTCGGTGATAATGTTTATTATTACATAATATATTTTACTAAAAAATATCAAAATATTGATAAATCAGATTTTTCTTTGAAATCTCCTAATTTTTTCTATTAAAACCTACTTGTTTTTGTAGTTTGGTACGGATCCCTAAATGTTGCGATGTCCAATACGCACTTGGCCGGTCTTTTTTTAAAGTGGCCATTTGTTTTTCGTTCGTGACCTCAAAAAACCTCATAACTACTGGGTTTTTATTGATGCTACAATTTATAGATGCAAGCCTTAAAATCGGGGAGGATTAACCCCTTGGGTTCTCAATCTTGCATTAGCATTTAGAGAGAGGAAAGAAACCTTCCTTTCATTTTACTTTTATAGAGATTAAGTTCAACTCTTTCCGACTTGTTTGTGTTCTGTTTGAGACATAAGCTCCATAGGCTACGAAGATGAGATCTGAACACATGGACTTTTAAGCATAATGGCCACAACGAGAGCCATTAGTCTAACAAGGTAAATCAGCATCAGAGTTTTGAATGGGACTATCGTTTTTAAAAACACCGAAGAGTGGGAGTGTCGGAGTGCGGAAATCAGTTTTCTCAGTCGCTTTTTGTTTCTTGTCAGGACGAAATTATTCTGACGGTGCGTATTCGATTATGTGGTGCTTGAAAACGTTTCAACCGACTTCAAAAAAAGGAGGCGGTTCTCAATTGGTCGACAACATTTTTTTTTCATTTGAAAGAACCGTGATAGCTAGACTGTTGAATTTTTTACAGATGATGTATATCTTTTGACGCTATACAACAAATACTACAAACAGAATAAAATAAATATTTAAGTGGGGCTCCCATACAACAAACGCATTTTGCGATACTACCACGGAACCCTTCGTGCGCGAGTCGGACTTGCACTTAGCCGGCTTTTTTAGGATATATAATAACCCAAAAAATAACTTAGTCGAACCTGTCGACTGGAACGAAACTAGCCTTAAAATACCCTTGAAAAAACGCTGAGATGAAGACATAACAAGCAGCTCGGTGACTTAAAATATGTAACGCTTAGCAACATTTTACGCTCTTCTGCTCCCCTTGGTCGATATTTCGAAATCGGTCAAGGGCCACTAATGTGATACGGAAACTTGCGTACCGGTGTAGGGTGAATCATATAGATGAGCGATAAGAAAATAACGTCATTAGCTGTAACCATATCGAGTTACCCGTACTGATATTGTTATTACACGAATTGTTATACATATTAAAACCTTTTGTGTGACGGTCGATTTTGTGTATTGCTGTACTAAAATAGGTAAAAAATATTGTTTAAAATTATTGACTTACTTAATTATTGACTTTATATCCCAGAAATAATATTTCTGTTCCTATGGGATACGACCACAAGAGTAAAACCGAGAGAAAAAGTTAGTGCTTTAAGCAATACACCCAACAATACACTGATTGCATGCAACATCTCATCATCATCCGTTCATTTGATATCAGTTATCTGATACTCTCCAACGGTGCCAAATCGACTAACGGTACATCGTGGTGCTGAATTGTTTGTACAAAAACGCCACCATGTCAGTCCGACTTCAGGATCAGACTTCGGAACCTATCCTTCTGCAGCGAGGTGTGAGACAGGGACACGTCATATCTCCGAAACTGTTCTCTGCTGCATTGGAGGATGTCTTCAAGGTTCTGGACTGGAGGGAGCTGGGCATCAACGTCAATGATGAGTACATCACTCACCTTCGGTTTGCCGACGATATAGTGGTCATGGCTGAGCCCATGGAGGACCTCAGTACAATGCTAGATGACCTTAGTAGAGCTTCCGAAAGAGTGGGTCTAAAAATGAACATGGACAAAACCAAGGTGATGTTGAATGCCCATGTTGCACGCAGTTCTATCAAAGTCGGAGACTCCACACTCGAAGTTGTGGACGAATATGTCTACCTGGGACAAACGGTCCAGTTAGGTAGGTCCAACTTCGAGAAAGCGGTGAACCGTCGAATCCGACTCGGCTGTGCAGCGTTCGGGAAGTTGTGCGGTATCTTTTCGTCCAACTTACTACAGTATCTCAAGACGAAAGTCTATGACCAGTGTGTGTTGCCAGTGATTACTTACGGGACAGAGACGTGGTCGCTCACCATGGGCCTCATCAGAAGGCTTAAAGTCACCCAAAGGGCAATGGAGAGAGCTATGCTCGAGTTTCCTTGCGTGACCGAATCAGAAATGAAGACATCCGCAAGAGAACCAAGGTTACCGACATAGCCCGAAGAATTGCCAAACTTATGTGGCAGTGGACAGGGCGGGCACGTTGCTCGCAAAACGGATGGCCGTTGGGGCCGAAAAGTTCTGGATTGGCGACCACGGAAGACGCAGCGTTGGAAGGCCTTCCTATAGGTGGAGCGTTGACCTGGTCAAGGCTGCAGGCGTCCGGCGGATGCGAAACGCACAGGCGACGCTTGGGGGAGATCTATGTCCAGCAGTGGACGCCTTTCGTCTGAAATGATGATGATGATGATGAATCTTCTGCTTAACAAAAAAGTTATGTCTACTTCTCTTGTTACAAAATTAAAGAAAAAGCTATATCTGTGGTCAAAAGATTAACCAGTAAGCAAGAAAGGCAGATGGGACTTGGAAACTTGCTTGCTTGATTGCCTAAGGTTTTCCAGATGTACTAGAAATTCGATGTGAAACGTGACATGAACATGACACATACTGGCCTAGGAACTACTCAGTGTTTCCTTTTAAGTCCAGAGTAGTTAGTACCATAGTGATAGTAATTGACTTGACTCAGTAAAATTAAAACTGTGTAGAAGTTACAGGAAATATTTCTGTAGTTTACCCGTTGCATCCTCTTAATAAGTTTTGGCAGCATTTGAATGTTTACGTCTATTCATTATTACATTGCCCCAAGCGGTGTCCAGACGTCCCATTCATTGCTGTCTACTTACTGATAAATCTGGTTGTTTTATCATAAAACCCAATTAGTGTTACTAGTGAACACTACATTTTAAAACAGCTAATCTAAAACCGTGCCATTTTGTCGGCATACTTGTTACTTCCAAATAAGCTCACATAGCGCTCAAATTACATTTTCATGCTACATTTTCGTGTCGATCACACGAAAACGGTGACTTATATATGTCGTAGGATGATTTGATAATTCGAATCTTCGCGAAAATCCTAGGGGTTTTGCGAAAACGCGGATAATTAGACATAGGCGAAAAATTATCCAAGTACGATTAGTACTTTGGCAACATAGTCGACGGAGCCCCGCTGCGCGGGGCTCCTATTTCCGTCCGCAGGGTCTAAAGTAACCTAACACGAACGAGATGACGGGAGCTGAGTTCGCTCGCTTTGCTCGCTCACTTCAGCTCCCGTCATCTCGTTCGAACCTAACCTGTCCGTGTCGGGGTGCCCTAAGCTTCGCCTATGTCTAATTATCCGCGTTTTCGCAAAACCCCTAGGATTTTCGCGAAGATTCGAAGTATCAAATTACCCTACGACATATACATATGTGGTTACATTTTGCTCGATATAGGTGAAACGGAGCCTGGTGTCGGTATATAACTTCGTTGCCGGTACTACTGCATCTGCGGTGACACACATGAATGCATCCATCATATCACTCTACTGATTTGGCGGTGAACGTTGGCCGCACGATAATGACCGGTGATTAGGAGCTAATGTCATAATACAGACATTAACAAACTGATTAGTAACTGCACTAAATACACAGTTTAATTGCTGTTAGTTCAATTTGTTAATGTTGTTTGAGTAAACAGGACAATATTATTATGATCTTGTTTCTGTTATGTTATCCATACAAAACAAAATAGCCTGTAATTACTTGCTTACATAATAATTCATGCTTGACTGATATTGGTAACATAAACTGCGTAAGGCTTTGTAGGCTTCGTAGTATCTTGCTACGATGACTACGGCCGGGCTACAGATCAGCTACGGAGATTTACAGGAGTGCTACCGACGGGCTACAGACGTATTAATGCCGTGCTACGGATTAGATACGGTGCTTTACAGGCGTGCTACGGATGGTCTACGTATATGCTACGAATTACCTACAGACGTGCTACGGATCGCAACGGACGTTTTAAGGACGAGCTACGGATGTAAGGGTGCTTCGGATATGAATAGAATACCAGCAAAATGTAGAATCTGCCTTGTTTCTGTTTCTACTATGGACTTCTTACGGATGTGCAACGAATGCTCCTACGGATACCTACATACAAAAACCTCTAAAAAGTTCTTTGTTCAAACTTGTTTTTTATCCCCGACGGAAAAAGAGGTGTTATAAGTTTGACGTGTGTGTTTGTGTATTTGTGCATCTGTCAATGGCATCACAGCTCCTAAACAGATGAACCGATTTAAATTTTCGTTAAAAGGTTCTTTTTATGTTGAAAGATGATTTTATCGAGTGTTCTTAGCTATGTTTGATGAAAACCTGTTTGAGTCGGGGTGTTTTCCGCAAGATATCATGTCATAACTACGTGTTCAATAGATTGTCGATCGAAGTGTGTCTACTACTAGACAAATTATGTAGCATAAAATAAAAATGTGTCGGGTGTTAAAATTTTACTTGTTATTCAACGCGTACTAATCCAATACAAAATGTATGAACGTAGTTGAGACTTTCTTCAAAGCAGCGTGGGTATGATAAATAAAAGTTCTTAAAATAAACATACTTCTATATGTTAGAAAGAAGTATCGTACTTATTTATATCAAAAAGACTCTGAAGGCAGATTTTTCCTCGTATTTATTAAAAACTTTTTCTTTTATTACAAACGTGTTTTCTTTGAACAGGTTTGCGGGAAATTACGCTGTAGACGTAGATGATATAAAAAGTTTTTATTTTTTATTAGATAAAGTAGATCGATGTGTCAAACATAAAAAAATACGTAGTGCATGAACGACCACGCATATATATTTGGGTTCCGTGACGAGGTAGTCAACATTTCTTGACTAGAAAGACAAATTAAATTAGCTAGCGAAACGACACCCCCAGACGATATCGATATTATATAATGAAGACAAAGCGGCAAATAAATACACAATTCAAAGTCATGATAGCTCAGAGGTCAATGTTACATGAAATTATAGGTTCAGACCAAAATCATTTTATTGTTATTATAAAAGCCTATCACTTCTGTTATACCTTACCATTTATATAATTTATATTTATATACTATCCTTATACTATATATCCTTACTTTTAATATTATAAATGTGAATGTTGAAGTTGTTTGTTGTTATGTTTGTTTGTTACGCTTTCACGCAAAAACTACTGAACCGATCATCATGAAACTTTGTACTATAAGGATCAAAATTGCAGTCACACTCTACCAAAACAGAAAAGGCAATTTTTTTGCAGGCAGCAGAATTTCAATTTTTCGCGGTTAGTAGGAATAATCTATACTTTAATTTCTATACAATATATTAAATCAGTTGTGTAGATATAATTTAACTTCTTCTACAAAAACTAGCCATTTGAGTTTTGGTAGAGTATGACTGCACTTTTGACCCTTGACTGGACATATACTCTTGGAGGTATTAGAAGTAACATAGGAAATAATTAAAAAAAAAAAAAAAATGGCTTCACTGCGAGCGAAGCCGCGGGTAAAAGCTAGTAATATTATAAATGCGAAAGTTTGGATGGATGGATGTATGTTTGTTACTCAATCACGCCAGAACGGCTGAACGGCTCTGAATAAAATTTGGCACAGAGGTAGAATATTGTTTGGAATAGCACATAGGCTACTTTTTATACCGGGAAAATCAATGATATTCTATTAAACGGATACGTTACACACTCACAAAACAACAGAAAAAAGTGTTCCGCACAGCAGCGGCAGCGCACATACACACTTTTCATTCATCTGACATTTCACTACAAGTCGAAAGAGATGGCATGATAAAACCATCAAGAAAACAAGAGACGGCTAGTGTTTGTCACTTGCGTGTGAATGTAAACAAACATTATTCTGACCATAAATGTTTTTCTTTTTCTAGCCTCCAAATATTAGAATATTAGGAAATAAATTAGTAAATTGAGGTGTATTGCGTACTTACATATGGTATGAGATCCCTTCTGTTTTATTTGCTTTGGTATCATAATTGGTACACTTTCTAAATACACACGATGGCATTTTTTTCTTTTATTTTTGTTTCAAGAAAGCGTATCGCTCTTCGCCATGCGTGACATAGACTAAAGACTATACGTTCCAATTGGGACGTATTCGAGTCTTCACAATGCACGCGCTCATAACATATCTGTTTACTAAAATATCATTGGGGAAAATGGTGTAATGATAATTTTCGACTTTCACGCGGGTGAAGCTGCTGGTAGTAGCTAGTAACTACATACTTGAGTTAACAGTTCCCATAATAACCTGGGCCTAGGTACTAACTCTAAAACTCTGTTTCTGAAACGAAAATTACCACAAATTGTCAAACACGAATCATACCGTCAGCTGCTATTGGTTCAACGATTTTTAACAGACAAACGCTTTACTCGACCTACGTTTCACTAGCTTCTGCCAGCGGCTTCGCCCGCGTGAAAAATTTTTTCATATACCAAGGGTACCGGTTTTCGTTTATACCGGGATGAAAAGTATCCTACGTGCTATTCCAGACTATAATCTACGTCTGTTGAAAATTTCATCCTTATCCGTAAAGCCGTTCTAGCGTGATTGAGTAACAAACATACATCCACACACACAGTCATCTATCCAAACTTTCAAATTTATAATATTAGAAAGTTTTTATAAATTTAATACTTCTGTGGCGCGTCGATTACTTCTTTTCAGAACCCCTCTGAAACTATTTAAATTAATTTATGTTTAGAACTCCATAATTTGCAGCAGTACCCTTAAAGTCAGTACATTCTGATGTCATTTGCTTATCAAGTATCTAAATGGGCGAACATTTTCGTCTACAGTCTACCACAATTTAATGGAAAACATATTCGTAACTACTATAACTCAAAGTAAACACAATCAAATTAATTTTAAATTATGCATGTTGTATTAGGCTTAACTTAGGTTAAACTTGGTGAGCTTACACCTATTGTGTTTGTTTCTGCCTTTGATTGCCTTTAGATTTAGGAAGTTAGAATATATATACATAATATACTTGTAGGTATTATATTAATGCTCAAGATCTTACAGCAATAGGGTAGTTGACAAAAAATATCTATTTAGTCCGTCAGTAACATAATCTAAAAACATTGGACACGTGTTTTTTATTTTGCCACGTAAACAAAAAATTACGACGATACAGTGCGTTGAAATATCGTGTGACGTCACGATGTGCTACATTTTATACTGACAAAGTGACGTCGCAATCCCCCATTCCTGAAGTTTGTTGCGCTTTAGCATTGTCAATCTTGATTTGTTTAATAAAGCAAAAAATACGGGTCCAATAATCTTTTGATAATCTCACTGACGGACTAAATAGAATTATTGTTTATCTACCCAGGAAACATCCCTATTACAGAGACTCTAGAAAAGTGTCCTTCTGCGTCAGTGATGGCGATGGTCACAATGCCAAAGTGTAAGAGGTTCATAGGCAATGAGATACTGGTCGAGCGTGAACATCGGCGCCGAGTCGCCAGCATGTCGTTTTTTTTATCACTTACATTTCGGCTTGTGTGCGATGGAATTGCATGAACTAATTCCTTCTAGCCCTTTCCATCATCGGGCTACAAGACGTACGGCGTATGCGTCATCGGTGCATGGTGGACATCCCACCCATATCAAACGTTTTGGTAATACTTTTATTAAATGCGTACAGCTAAGGAGTGGAATATCCTGCCGGAGTCTGTATTTCCTGATAGACACAACCTGGAAGTCTTTAAGTTAAGGGTGAATAGGTTTTTTCTAGGCTAGCGTGTTTCATCGTCGATCACATCATCGCTTACCATCAGTCGAGATAGTGGTCAAGCGCGAGCCTATTAATAATAATAATTTTATTCTGTTTATTTTAGCTGTAAGCCCCTCCCTTATTTGATAAATAAATTATCAAGTAAAAAAATGAAAGGGATTAATCACTTGACATTTCGATAGCATTTGACATTTTTCACGGCTCAAATTTCCAACGGCCATCATGTTATATACAATGTCACTTATCAAGCCTCGCGGTATGGCTAGGTATTGTTTTTTTACCCACGACAGAACGGAGACGGTATATGCGTTTGGGGTGAGAGGATGTTTGTGCAAATCCATGTAGCCATTTTTACCGCTATGTTTCTTTTCTGATGTAAATACCCTTAGCTTGATGAAAACACACTCATGCATGGCAGTTGTAATTATCTACGTTAGTCTTCGTAGCTCTTCGTTAGACGCTGAAAGTAGAATCTGTCAAATGTCGACTAAACGCTTATACGAAGCCTATACGGTATGTTACATCCCGATCAAAGTATTACCACTCGGTTTCTGAAAACAAATTATAGCGTCACAAATTAAACGCAAATCAAGTGATGCGAATGTGATTGGCTGTTGAAAGCATTCAACCAATTTTCGTCAAACCACAGCAGCTAACGCGCGTTTGACAAAATGTCTCATTCATTTTGCGATAATTTTCGTTCCAGTAGGTGCAGCTCCACAGTACAGTGAAATTTTGAATAAATAATGCTTTAGTAAAAAGCAATTACTATGAAAAACTGATGGCTCATTCTTGAACGGGTTTTTCATTTTCTTTATTTAACATTGTGTTGATTTTAGCTTTTTATACTTACACAAAATTAAACCTTTTATAATCATTAATAGGAGGCAACCTTACAGTTTCACAGGTGGCCATGAAATGTAGACGAGAATGCTGAATACGCCGCTACAGACAAAGATTGATGATCTTTTACTCCTTTGGAACACCCTTGCTTGGTGCTTTAAACAGTCACTGTGAAAATCTGTATAATTACATTTTTTTAAGTTCTCGACCACGAATGATTTTGTATTAAAAAAGGAGCTTTTTACCATTTTGGTTTTATTTTTAAGAGGTAGAAACCGAGTTAAAAATACACATTTTCAGTAACAGGAGGCACACACATCTAAATTAATCCCCAGGTAAAAGCATACTGTATAAATTTATTTTTAACGCATTGCTTAGCGCTTTTTGGATTTCCGTCCAACAGTGCAATAATACTCAAGCTCTCATTGAGTTGTTACCGGTATTAGTGATAACGGGTAATTTCTTAAGAACCTTCTTTTTACTACTTTTTGTTTACTATTATCTAAGTAATCCATATCCCACTTACCAGAAAATACTCAAGGAGTTTTTTTAATCTTTTATTATTATTTATAGGCTCGCGCTTGACCGCTATCTCACCTGATGGTAAGCGATGATGTGGTCGACGATGTAGCACGCTTACCTAGAAGTAACCTATTCACTTTTGGACGGAATGGTTTAGCAATTAGTCGCCATGCTTCTAATTTGATTTTTACAATGCGATTCTGAAGTATTATTGGCACATTATTAATAGTCATGGTAATGGACTTGAAGTAAGATCTCTGTAACATATTATATGCCTTAACATTAATTAACTCCCACTTCTCTAAACGTTTCAGTATCTACTTTTAACTAAATTGTTGTTAAATTCGGATCCCACGACTTCTTATTAAGAGTCCTCTTACTTTCGAAAGCTAAGAGCATAATTATTTTAATAAATTACAATTAAATTAAACTCAAAGGCTCTCGGCACCTTAATTATTATTTCTAGTTAAAGCCCTCTTTTCATCAAAAGATGGCATAGAAGGCAACAGCTTATACGGCTTACCGTGTGTGCTAACAAGATGAGACGGGAATACCTGTTTAACATGAGCAACGCATATGGAGCAAATCCTTGCAAAACCCTCCCCAATGCCACTATAGTTTTCTATACTATTAATAATACTATAAAGAGGTAAAGTTTATGAGTTTGTGAGGTTGTAGGGGGTAATCTCTGGATCTACTGAACCAACTTAGATGAAATTTGGCATGGAGATATTTTGAGACCCTGGGAAGGACACAGGATAATTTGTATTTTTGTATTCACTTGGGATGATAAAACACTTTTTACGCGGGCGAAGCCGTGGGCAGAAGCTAGTAGCATATATTATTATAGGGTGTTTATATCTTCGAACACAAAATGGTAAGACGTTTTAGAACATTTTCTGTTACTACTAGAACTAGAAATGACAGGGACTGCATTTAATGGCGACTACAAATTTAATTACTTTTGATTAGGTGTTTGACCCTAAGTTAATTTTACTATTTATTTAGTAGGTACTTTGCTGAACTATTATCAGAGAATTGGGTTCGTTTGATGAACTGATCTGATACGGCGAAGACGAAGGGATCGCGTGATGACGAAAATTGCGGGGAAAAAAGCGTAGGGCGTTTTGGTGCTTTGTGGCCGACAGATTGGTTTCCTCAAAAGTGAATTCACCTTAATTGAGCTTTAATTATGTCCGGATAAATGGCGTAAGTTGTAATAGCATATTGAGGTCAGTAAGGCTTTTTCAAATGTTGTAAAGTGAATAATTATAAACGTGGTGTAATAGAGTTAATATCTTGTTGGTCTATTGTTTTAGTAACTATTCATGTATTTTATTACACAGTGACTTTATGAATATCGGCTTTTAATTATTGTTCATATTTTTATTTTGAGTACCTACCACTGCTATGTCCTTTTTAACCCAAAGTTTGACTAGTAGAGAATGCCTTGCTGCATTAAGTCCGCGTATGTACCTACATGAACCAGCCTGCCAATTATCGGACAACCAGACGCACGGCGATGCGTCATCGGTACATGGTGGACATCCCACCCATACGCACAAAACGTTTTGGTGACACTTTTATTATGTGTACAGCTAAGGAGTGGAATTCCCTGCCGGAGTCTATGTTTCCCGATAGCTACAATCTAGGGCTCTTTAAGTCAAGAGTGAATTGGTTACTTCTAGGCAAGCGTGCTTCACCGTCGACCACATCATCGCTTATCATCAGGTGAGATAGTGGTCAAGCGCGAGCCTATAGATGTACATAAAAAAAGAAGTTTAATTAAATAGTTTTACAATAAAACATGCACTGTTTATACCGGGCATAAACAATATTAGGCCTTCAACCAGCTGTGGGTTTATTATACGATGTAATTAGAAAAATAAACAAGTTATGCGATGACCATATACTTAAATAAGGAAGGGCTGTGCTCTGCGTAATATTATGTTTCAACATTTATTTATTGGTTATTCCTATACCCGCCGTGTAAAATTAAAGATAGTATTTAAACGCAAATAAAAAAATAATGCTTTTTGCATCCAAAAACACCAATCAAAAATACTGTTTGCACAGCAAAATAGTTACCTCAAAAAAAAAAATATTTTAGCAACAATTGCGTCTGCCTATTTCTGCCTGCAGGGTCTAAAGTAACCTAACATGAAGGAGATGACGGGAGCTGAGTTCGCTCATCCCCTTCGAACCTAACCTACCAATGTCGGGGTGCACTAAGCTCCCGAGCTCGCTTCGCTCGCTCTTGGACGTATTTTGTTATTATATGTGTGAGTATAACGTTTGTACGCTCTGGTTAATTTGCTGTGCAGTCAGCATTTCTAAAAAATAAATAATTGTTGGATATAAATGAGAGGTGATTATTTATTTGAGATTTGCAATTAATTATATCGCTAAAATTAAAAACAGTTATCATTCAAATAAATAATACGATCATACAAAGTGATTAAATTCACAAGAGTATTAAAGGTCTGTCAAATAGAAAAACCGTCCAAGTCGGACTCGTGCACGAAGGGTTCCGTACCATTATCACAAGAAACGGCAAAAATCACGTTTGTTGTTTGGATGACCCACTTAAATATTTATTTTATTCTATTTTTAGTATTTGTTATTATAGCGGCAACAGAAATACATCATCTGTAAATTTTAACTGTCTAGCTATCACGGTTCATGAGATACAGCCTGGTGTCAGACGGTCAGTGGAGTCTTAGTAACAGGGCCCCGTTTTTACCCTTGGGTACGGTACCCTAAGAACCTGAACATTCACCTTTTCGAATATCTTCAAACACAATAATTGTAGGCACCGAAGCGTAGCGGCCGCTACACAAGCCTACGAGTTACCTGTGTGCTACGAGCTACGAGGCGTAGGGCATACGGCTGATTGTAGGCAAATATTTATCGCGTGCCAGCCTCTATTACTCCTGCCTAGACTTTGGATAATCATTCTAAAATACCAGTTAAATACCACCCTTGACCCGATAGTGCATTAAAACACCTATTATATGAATATTTGCAATTTGTTGTTACGGCTTCGTTTATAAAAGCTCGTTTATTTAATAAACAGTATTACAACCTACGTGTTAGCCGTTACTTAGATCCCGCTCGAGCTCACGATAAGATATCTTGCCGTGGATTGCACGCAATACACTGTTAGTGATAACGTTAAGGAAAATAGAATTGCATTTTATAACTTCTAAAGACGATGAAAGTTCTCCATTGCAATTTTAATATTTATAACAAAGTTTTAATTTCCTCTCAGATAATATCAGACCATCGAAGTTTGTAATTTTAATATAAATCACCGTAAGTTTTGGGTCATCAAGATCCCTCGAGGCTTGAGGGTCAGTTTGTCGCATTTACGGGATTATGATTACTTTACAAGTTTCAGACATAAGTTGCGGATAACGAACCGCCATCAGAATTATCTAACCACATCAAGGCGATCTGTCTGTTTAGGCACAATAAGAGGATCATCTTCTTTTTATGACGAAAAATATTCCTTTGTTGTTACTGAAATACTCGAACGTAATTCGAGTAAAAACAAATGCTTCATTTTGCGTGAGGCGAAGCTTTTAATTGTTATTTTAAATAACAAAGCCGTTTATTCGAACTTCTAACACTAAAGCATACAATGAGTCTACAGCATCGATCAAGCGATTCCAATTTCAATTAAGTCGATATTTAATGTGTCAAAGTGTTCAATATGAAGTGAGAAGCAAGTAGTCAGCAATACAATAGTGTTGACGTGATTAATGGCCTGACCAGGGACCAGGGATCAATTGAGTGGAGCAATATAAAATGAACATTGTGTGCCCTCTACCCCCGACGCCCCGTAGCCCGCATACCCCCCCGTCGACAATAACCGCCCCTTATGAACTTTCTCCTGTGTATTCGGAAATAATAGCGAAAAAGTTGTTAAGGTCTTTTAATAATAACTTTCCCGCATCGCGTGTACAAACTATTTCTATAAGTTGATCGCGTAAGGCATTTCTGCACAATACCGACCTACACTACTTAGTATTATTTTTATTTACTGCTGACACGTTGTGCTATGAAGCAATAAGTCACACATTATAGGGAGTATTTATAAGTGAACATCAAAATAAGTTCGGCTAGATAAAACACGTACACATATTAAAATTAATTCAAGACCTTTCAACCAATTTAAACGCCTTTGACCTAATATGCCGTGGGCACAGGGCCCACATTTTCATATTCATCTGTTCATATTTTAGCGCAAAAGGAATCTTACTAAATTAACATGTCGCCACTCGCCAGCCACCAGTCGCCACTCGCTAGCTCGCCACTAAGGAAATGTCAAACGAATTTAACTTTTAAACCGTTTCGCCTGTTGATTCTTGACCGATTTTCGTCGGCGGCTCTCATCTCAGTTTTCAGTGAATATTCAAGTGAATATGGAATTTAATATCTCCGAGCTTGTTGAAATAAATGTCGAATTTCCTAGTAACGTGACCGCCTCTTGTACTAGTACTAGTAATTATAGTAATTAGCGAGGATATTTTTAAATAACCTAGTTACGTTAAATAAATACATAAAATTTAAATGTAAATGAATAAAGAGGATATTAAAAGACATAATATATTCATGCTAAAGGGGGGATAGCCGTTAAAAGCAAATTCTCAAGAGCTTTTGTGCCCGCGAAGCTGTAATGACTGCAGGAAATAGATTACAATCCCGAGGGTGACCAAATTAAGCAAATTGGGAGTATCGTTTTTAATACTAATTTAAATGTCTCTGTTATGTGTCTCGAATTAATGTATTTGAAATTCATGTCTACTGTAGTAGGCACACAGCTACATTTCCAATGTTCACTCAAGCGCCTAATTGCATGTATTGCTCAATTATTACTTTTCTTTGAACTTACGTACCTTTTCAACGTTTTACTAATTGCGATTTGTTATCAAAAGGTTTGAAATTACGAACGGAAGCGCAGCCAACAATTACTTGGTACAGTTCCGTACGGCACTTTTCTGTGGCAAGGTCAAGACTTGGCGATGGGGAGTCAAGCCGTGTTTATAGCTGGCCTATATTATACGTACAAATAAGAAGCTATTCTTACAAGTAATTGAACTGAGCCTACTGTTCAAATCGGCTAAACAAACCGAGCGACTCGTTAACAATGAGCACCTTTTGAATAAATGGGATTTTTTTGCTTCATCATTCTTATGTAATTTAAAAAATGTAAGCAAAGAAGCTTATTTATTGATTCGAGGCCGCATTATTTAACGACTGAAACAACTTTCATAGGCGGGGGATAGGTGTTGTGTGTTGTTGTGATGTGTGTTTAGTCTGCGACAGCCGGTGTCAAAGCTTCCCCTTAAGAGGTGGCACTAACAGTAAAGGGAAGCTATTGAAATTGATAACTCACCTCGACTCGGCCTCGCTAAACGCTTCCTGTAACCAGAAATTACGAAAGCTTCGGTCAGGTTGGGCTTTACAGTGAGACTCGACAGAAACTATTAACTAGGTCGCTCCATTTGTGAAATATTACTGCGTAACTGTTAGTACTGTCCGTAGATATCTACTACTGCGACAGTGATGAAGCAAATTTTAACAGTTTGACTCCAGAAAGGTGTCTGTATTCAAAAGGCAAACAAACTTGATGAAAGAATAAAAAGAAAGGTAGAGTACAGCCTGTATAAATATTTAAAGAAATCAGAAATACGGAAACACGAAATTCAGCACAATTTCAGAACCCAAGGAACGAGATTCCCATAATCCCGTTATATATTTACCTGCTCACGTGTATAATTCGTACGTACCATGTGCTTAGTAAATCTCTCTAATTTCATTTCTTCCCGACTGCGAGCCGTTTGACTTGATTATGAATTTAATGTGCTTAGATATTCCCTAGTCTAGGCTGGCAGATTACTCGGGATATTCTGCTGAGCTTTTGTAAAATAACATTTTAATAAGACAGGACACATTCTTAATTTGGCACAGGGCAGACGCGGCGAGTCATGTCTAGGGTTGCCACCATTTATTTTTTTGCAGTTTAAGTACATAGGTAGGAAAAAAAAGTACACGGTATCAAAATAAGAGAACAATTTATTTTTCTTTATTATTATGTTTAAAAACATATTTTTTATTGCTTTATGCAATTTGTATCAAATTAGTATCTCTACTAAACAATTGCACATCATTTTTACAGTCTATATTTAAATTAAAGTAAATAAGTAATTAAACATTTATCAAATTCGGAGTCGCTTTGTTTCTTTCGTCTCGCCATTTGCTATTCATCACAGAAAAAAATATTTCTGTGAATGCTGACGTGGTGGGAATACACAATTGAAATTAAATCATCACTCTTTTTAAATACTTTCTGTCATTTTTGTGCAGTAAATCCCAAAGAAATCAAATCATTCGAAATAAAGTATTTTCGTGTACTTTATTGTTCCCATAAAGTAAAGAGTACAATTACATGAAATAACGTACAATACTTTATTAAAGTACGGGTGGCAACCCTAGTCATGTCCGAAATGAAGAGCTTGCCTTAATTGCTTACTTGTAGGTATAAGATCTAACTAAACCACTAGCACGAGATGTAAAATAGTAGACTATCGACCAGTATTACGGACCTGCCTTAACTTTGCATACATTATAATCTTCATAAAGTTCAATAAATATTCTGTCAAGGACTAAAAAGCAACATTACATGTGTTATACTAGTATTATATTATCTGTGCCTGTGTACGTATATTTCTATTTGTCAAGCAATTCTAATTAAATATTTCTTAACACAATGGAAACGTCCACTTTTGAATTAATTATCCACTTAACTTTGGCGATCTAAACGCATTTTCAAAATTCATCTAAAGCCATAAAGTTGACCTGATTTAATAATGGCGGCCAAACTTTTCGTTTTACACGTATGAATTTTATCACGTCGGATAAATGTTGAGATCGGAATTTTACAAAATCTGCTAAATGATATTTGACTATTTCGTCCAAATGAAAGATAAATTATGTAATAATGTAACGGCACTGGTGCGGATAATCCAGAGGGATTACTTCATTTCCCAACGCACCGCACTCTATTATGATCCAGACAGCCACATCGCTCAATTAATATTAATAATTTAATTGGTTGGTAATACGAGTATTTGGTCTGCGGAAACGATTCTAAACTAATTATTTCATTGAACTACTTATGTACAATATACTATTTATAGGTTCTATTTTCAGAATATTCTGTTTCAGATTTAACATAAATAAATTTTTCTTTTTCATACTTATTAGGTAAGTTAAATCTGAAATTCGGTTAAATAGCGAGATGCGCTTTAAGCGTCAGCATACTTAAACAGTTAGACTTGGATATTGGTGCAAGTCTCAAGGAAGTCACTTATGGTAGGTATTGCGAGCGCCAGCTGAGATAAACCTGGTTTAAAGCGAGCCGGGTGAACTTGTCGCGAATTCCGAACTATTTCCGTGCTATCTCTGTTTCGTGTCCCGCTGCAGTCGGCAGCTTAACTGCAATATAACAGCTTGTTTAGTACTCCTCATGAGGGAACCAACTTGCCGCGAAAGTCCCCTTTTTGTGGGTTATATGTTTTAGTAAGATTAATGTTTGCACGCTTCAGAACTTCTGTGCTTGTTCAGATGCGCGGTTCATGTTTGTGTGTTTAATCGTCGGCACATTTGGATGGCGCTTTTACGTTCTATTTATGAATTTGCTAATTTTACTTTTGACTCAGGATTTTGCTGGATCTAAAAGTCATGATTCCAATTCGCAACTCTTTTCTTCTAACAGTAAATCCATGAATTACAGCCATTACAGGCAGACCACCAAATATTTTACTAAAACAAGTGCGAGTCGGACTCGCGCACGAAGGGTTCCGTAGCATTACCGCAAAAAACCGCAAAAAAAATCACGTTTGTTGTTATAGCGGCAACAGAAATACATCATCTGTTAAAATTTCAACTGTCTATCTATCACGGTTCATGAGATACAGCCTGGTGACAGACAGACAGACGGACAATGGTGTCTTAGTAATAGGGTCCCGTTTTTACTCTTTGGGTACGGATCCCTAAAAAATAAGTACTTCGAAAAACAGTCACCCGTTTAACATCAATAATTTTAACCTGATCCGAAACAAAAGTATCGAGACGTCTATAACCGTAGACATTAAGTGCAAACAATTCTGCTAGCAAGTTGTATTCACACAGTGTGATGGAATGCTATGCCAAATTCTCCTCGCAACCTGCACGGCAGATCGCCGGGAGCTCGCTGGGATCGCGATCTCTCTCAAACATTGTTCAGAATGCTGTACTTGGGCATTCGACCGCATAACTTGTGAACTATCAGCCCCGACCCTGCTGTAGCTTTCCATTTCTTCTGTCATTCTGTATATTGTTATTATCTATAATATAAAAATGAATCTCAAAATGTGTTGGTAAGCGCATAACTCCACAACGCCTGGACCAATTTTTTTTTTTATATGTTCGTTAAAGTCCAAGGATGGTTTTTACGGAGAGAAAAAAACGAATAATTGCCGGGAAAACCCGGCAATTTTCTTTTTCCCATACAAACGTTTTCTAACTAAACTGACATTTTCATGTGATCTGACGACTGTCTGTCTTTAGGGTAGGTAGGATAGAGTAGATAGGTTAGGGTAGGTAGGGTAGGGTAGGTCGGGTACGGTAGGCTAGCTAGGGTAGGGTAGTTAGGGTAGCGTAGGTAGGGTAGGGTAGGTAGGGTAGGGTAGGTAGGGTAGGGTAGGTAGGGTAGGGTAGGTAGGGTAGGGTAGGTAGGGTAGCGTAGGTAGGGTAGGGTAGGTAGGGTAGGGTAGGTAGGGTAGGGTAGGTAGGGTAGGGTGGGTAGGGTAGGGTAGGTAGGGTAGGGTAGGTAGGGTAGGGTAGGTAGGGTAGGGTAGGTAGGGTAGGGTAGGTAGGGTAGGGTAGGTAGGGTAGGGTAGGTAGGGTAGGGTGGGTAGGGTAGGGTAGGTAGGATAGGGTAGGTAGGGTAGGGTAGGTAGGGTAGGGTAGGTAGGGTTTTTTTTTTTTTCTTAACTCTAATCCCCGCCAACGTAATTGGCGCCTTATGTGCTAAACCTCAAACATTCCGGTCAATCTTTCATGCCTCTCGCACTTTCATTCTTCATACTATCTCTTTCTTTCATACATCATCTTGCATTCTGTGGGTAAGAGTCCCACTTAATCTACTCTAAGGGCATGATTTAATAACTTATAAAAATACGGAATGTGTAAATACAAAAATACATTGTGCAATAAAAGGTGCAACATAATATATCAGGTTGGCCAAAAAGTGCCATATCACAATTGAGCCAAAAAAAAGTTTCTATCACAGGTGTACAAAGTGCGACTTATCACAGCTGATAGTATAAACTTAAAAATTCGGGATTAAACCCACAAGCACAGTTATCAAAAAAATATCACAGTGAATTTTACACATTTAAAAAAAAAAAACTTAGGTTCTAACATGAAGTACTGCCGGCTATACGTGTCCTTGCTGCATTCCGTGCTTACATTTAAATATTATACAAAATACTAATGAAGCACGGTGCGCTTCAGGTTTTGTTCCGACGTATAACCGCAGTGGCTACTCTAATGCAGTACTCCAGAAACTTCTCCCTTGTTTTCTTGTCCATGAGCTCATGCAGGCTCTCCCTCGTTATTTTCCTGTCCAGCTCACATTCAAGTCGGTAGCGTTCCCTGATAAATAACGGGCACTCTACAAGTATGTGCTGGACAGTCTCTGCCACGCCTGGATCGCAGACGCACGATGGACTCTCCTTACACTTGAAGCTATTCAAGTATTCAGAGAACCCACCGTGCCCCGTCAAAACTTGCGTGAGGACGCCTTCGGGCCGCACCTGTTGTACAATACGGAAGGCAGCTATTGCATCCGGAAGGAACATTTTCGTCACGGAAGCGGTCTCGCCCGACACATATCTTCGATTCCATTCATCAAGCGATTCCAAACGGATCTGTCGCTTGATAAATGAAACCGGACACTGGTCGTAGTCCGGCTTCCTCCGTGACGACAATGCTGCCTTCCTTGCCAACTCGTCCGCTCGCTCATTCCCCGGCAGGCCCGCGTGGGCCTTGATCCAGAACAAAGTCACAGCTTTGCTCTGGCCCAGGGCATGAACCAGGTTGGCGCGCGCGCGAACCGCCAGGGGATGGAGGGAGCTATGGTTTGCAAGCGTCTGCAGTGCGGACATTGAGTCGCTGTACAAACCATAGCTCGTCTCTTGCCGCTTGAGGATCACTTCAGTGGCTTCGCAAATGGCCAGGAGTTCCGCCTGGTAGACTGTGCAGTACGCGGCAAGGCTAAGCTTGAGGTTCCGGACTTCGCCTTCATTATCCCAAATGGATAATGCGGCTCCGACCTTCCCCTCAATCTTGCTGCCGTCGGTGAATATTCGCACCGTCTGCACATTGTTACTGTCTAGTAACTCTTGGTCTGCCAGGCATATGAATTCCAGGGGCATTTGCGTAGCCGGATGAGGAGCTTCCGCAAACCTCACCGCACTTTCGATCTCCCTGTCTCCTGGCACAAACCGGGATGACCCTCTCCTCGCTTCATACAGGGCGGCTGCCTCCTGTATGCGCAGGTCTAGAGGTAGTATCCCAGACAAGGCCAGTGCCGAGTTCAATGAGACAGTGCGGTAAGATTTGCAGAGCTTCTGAGCGAATCCTCGTTGAACAGAGTCTAACCTCTTCCGTATACCCAACTTCTTTGCAGCGGGTGCCCAGGCGGCGGCTGCGTATGTAACTATGGGCTCAATCGTTGCTGTGTAAATTGTGTGAATGACCTGTGAGTTTAATCCCCAGCTCACCTTTGCGGCTCGGGACAGCTGCTTGTATACGTTAGCTGCCCTCTTACAGACGTTCGCGGCATGCTCATTAAAAGTAAGCTTTTCGTCTATGGTTAGACCCAGCAACTTCATTTTCTTGACCATACCGATGTCGACCCCGGCCATGCTCAGTATTGGAGTGTCGTACTTAAGCTTGTTGGTTATGGTCATCGCACAGGTTTTGTGCGGTGCAAACCTTAGCTTATTTCGGACGCCCCAATCATGAACATGGGCGAGGGCTGCATTGGCAGATCTCGAGACTTCAGTCGCCGTGTCCCCATCCACGACCAAGACGATGTCATCCGCGAACGCCTGAATGAAAAGTCCACGCTGTTCAAGGTCCTGCAGTAGTGGGTCGAGAAGGAGGTTCCACAGGATTGGACCTCCGATCGACCCCTGAACACAGCCCTTGCTAGTCTCTCGAGTGCATTCCTCACCGGCATACCGAACCCTGACCTTCCTACCATCGAGGTAGCTGTCTAAAAGCCTCCTGATGTTGACCGGGCACTTTTCCTCAGCCAGTCTGACTCTAATAGCTGGCCACCAGGCGCTATCGAAGGCGCCCTCTATATCCAACGACACCAGGACAATTAGCTTCTTCAGCCTCAACTTGTCCTGTACGTGCTTCATTAGCGTATAGAGGGCGTCCTCGGTGCTCCTCTGGGGCATGAAGCCAAACTGACGAGTACTAAGCCGCGGTACAAGCTGCCATTTTAGACGCGCTACGACCATCCTCTCCAGGACCTTCCCCAGAACCGGCAGTAGACCAATTGGTCTGTACGCCTTGGGGTTGGTATAGCTATCCTTGCCCGGCTTCCTGAGGACTACAACAGTAGCCTCCTTCCACATGGTAGGGAAGTGTGCCAGTTCGAGGCACTTGTTGTAAAGGGCAAGGAAAGCGTCCGGGTCCTGGTGGATCGCTCGACTGCAGATATCAGAAGTCAATCCGTCCCCTCCTGGTGCCTTTTTGGGATTGAAACCCGCCACGGCGGACTTCAGCTCCAGCGTCGTAAATGGGGGATCATGATGTTCATCATGGACCCACTCATTTACTCGGCTGGCTGCTTCTCTGATTCGCCTGTGGTCAGCGTTGTCAGGGTAGGTAGGGTAGGGTAGGTAGGGTAGGGTAGGTAGGGTAGGGTAGGTAGGGTAGGGTAGGTAGGGTAGGGTAGGTAGGGTAGGGTAGGTAGGGTAGGGTAGGTAGGGTAGGGTAGGTAGGTTAGGGTAGGTAGGGTAGGGTAGGTAGGGTAGGGTAGGTAGGGTAGGTAGGGTAGGGTAGGTAGGGTAGGGTAGGTAGGGTAGGTAGGGTAGGTAGGGTAGGGTAGGTAGGGTAGGGTAGGTAGGGTAGGGTAGGTAGGGTAGGGTAGGGGAGGTAGGGTAGGTAGGGTAGGGTAGGTAGGGTAGGGTAGGTAGGGCAGGGTAGGTAGGGTAGGGTAGGTGGGGTAGGGTAGGTAGGGTAGGGTAGGTAGGGTAGGGTAGGTAGGGTAGGGTAGGTAGGGTAGGGTAGGTAGGGTGGGTAGGGTAGGTAGGGTAGGATAGGTAGGGTAGGGTAGGTAGGGTAGGGTAGGTAGGGTAGGGTAGGTAGGGTAGGGTAGGTAGGGTAGGGCAGGTAGGGCAGGGTAGGTAGGGTAGGGTAGGTAGGGTAGGGTAGGTTGGGTAGGTAGGGTAGGGTAGGTAGGGTAGAGTAGGTAGGGTAGGGTAGGTAGGGTAGTGTAGGTAGGGTAGGGTAGGGTAGGTAGGGTAGGGTAGGTAGGGTAGGTAGGGTAGGGTAGGTAGGGTAGGGTAGGTAGGGTAGGGGAGGTAGGGTAGGGTAGGTAGGGTAGGGTAGGGGAGGTAGGGTAGGGTAGGTAGGGTAGGTGTTGTTTATAAATAGGTATGTAGATAACTAATATAACTCCGATAAGGTAAGGCGGTTTGTATGAATTATTGTAATATTCGTTTATAGTCAGGCAAATATTTAACATAATGATAACACGCTAACATAGCCACATACACACGTTTTTACAAATTACTTTCGAAATTGCGGTAATTCTGCAAAGTGTAGGTAGATTTGAATCTCGCGACGCTTGAACCATGTTACACAAGATAGCTTCAATCTTATTTTGAAGCAATAAGAAAACGATAACTTAATAGAGCCTTGCGGATGTTTTTGTCGGAAACCGTTTACGCTTGTGGTAGGGATTGTTACCATATATGTTTTTGTATCTGTAACGTGTCTTTTAGGATGGCGTGCTTCACGGTCGACCACATCATCGCTTAGGTACCATTTGGTGAGATAGTGGTCAAGCGCGAGCCTATCAATAATACATTTCAAGATCGTAGATCAATGGGATGATAAAAAAATGTTTTTTGTAAAACAAAATTATTTATTAAAAATATTTTTTAAAACAAGCTTTTTTCGTATTCTTCTCAGCAAACCCTAGTTAGTATTTTTTTATCCCAGCTAGTATTTTTGTGCACTGCCATGATATGGCAGTGCACAAAAATACTAGCTTGCCATCTTGGGCCGTCCGCCATATTGGATTTAGAATGACGTCACTTAGCTTACCATGCATTTTCATCCAAACTAAACGTGTATGCAAAATATCATCTCAATCGTTGGCGGATAACTGCTTTAAAATTCAGTTGCAAGATAGTTAAAAGCTGACTTTGGTGGCTTCTCATTACTTTGTTTTCAAATATTTTTAAACAAAAATAAAATTATTTATCTTCTTAGCCCCTCTTAAAAATATTTAAAAATATTTATTGACAATTTGTATGGCTTTGGGTCTACAAGATGAAGCTCAAACCGTTTGGCTGTTAAACCTGTATGACAGACGACGGACAGACAGACAGATGCGTGAGTGACAGCAATTGGGCTCCGTTTGGACCCTTCGGGTGATGTGAAATGTAAGTGTAGCTAGGCAAGTACCTGTTTAATAGGTAGGATTATGTAGGTAAGCCTTGTAGTCGTTCGTATGCAGACCAGCATCCGAATTGCGCAAGTGAATTCGGCAAGGCGAAGGGTTTCACCGCTATCAAGCGACCAATCACATGCGAGATGAATGACGCGATGTGGATTTACGTATTTTGATTTATTTACGCAATAAGGCTGCAGGACTTTACCTATTAGATAAATAGTCTTTAAGGAGACGGTAATTAAAGCGAACGCCTATGTACAACAATTATAAATACAGTACTCTACACTACAAGGCCAGTTAACATATTTTTTTTACTGTTAAGTAAATCACACTTAAGCACTCACTTTAATATTCTATTTTAGTTAAATGCACGAGATTACACGAAAACCATCAAGAGTGCTCGCACAAACACCCGTTTATTGTATTTACCTGTGAAATAAGTGGCTACTTTAATAAGATTAACAATGAGTGGTGACGCTCCTAAATTTTCCTCGAAAGTAGGTGGCAATATAAAAGCCGGGCGGAGACAGATGGCACTCGCGGTTACAAGAAAAATAACCGAGCATTCATTTGCTATGACAATGACTTATCTGTCTGAATTCTTCTCTTTATAGATATGTTTTCTCCATTATCTTACTGTACCCAAAGGTGATAAAATGTCGACATAGGCAATTACGATTTAAAAGTAATAATGTTATTGTCAGTTACATTAGTGTAGAGTAGGGAGTAAATACCAAACATTTTCCGACTATTAGGCAATATTATTTCGCATCGATAAACGAAGACGTGCCAGTCGGTCAGCTTTTATCTGAACGACTCCACGCCCATTCGTAGGGTCGTGATTAGTTGTCGGTTTTGATCGAATTTAAGCCCGGTTCCGGCACTTTGTGCGTTAAGTGAAAATAAAGGCACTGGCCAAATTTAATTTGGCGAAAAGGGAGAGTGAGAGACCTACGAAAGTGAGTAATATTTCAGAAGATACTTTGACTCTCTACTTTTTGCAAAAATGTATCGAAACGCAAAATGCTTTTTGCGTTATTATCGAAGGAAAAGAAAAGTTGCAAATATGTAGGTACCCATGTATGTCAAACGTACATAGTTCCGGCAAAGTCTTGCTTTAATGGAATCTTTGGAAGTAGGTAGGTCAAGTCAAGTAGGTACTTATTCAAAAATGTCGTTCGTCCGTCAATGAATGCTAAACGGTTACACGTGCGGTGATAAGGTACAGCTTGAGACCGCCTTCCGGAGCTCTGCTGGCATTTCGACCATTTTCCCCCCTCTCTACCCCCCACCGCACCTGCGGAACACGTCACCCCTGCATACTTTTTGTGAAATCAGATTTATTTCTTCCGCTCGTACGTTAGTTGGTGTTCTTTTTCAACAAGACTGGCTTTGCGCTAAAAAGTTTTTTGAAAAATGAAAGGAAAATTGTTACTAATGTGAAACTACTATTGTAGCAGCTCTGGCGAATGGCAAACAATCAAAGAGTTTCCAGATGTAATCGAAATAAATATTTCTTCAGTTTTATTTTTCTGACGTTAAAAATAGCTTGGTAACGTGTGTATAAAATCTTTAATGTTTATACGATTTATAAATTGATGATGGTTTGATCGTTTGTTTAAAATATTCCCTTGGTATAATAATTGGCGCGCGTTGGCGAAGATCGTAGCAGGTCCATTGTTTAGTTGCTCCAGTCTAACTTCAATGTTCGTTGAAGTTAGATAGTAGTTATCTAACGTACTAACTAAGCACGTACGTACATCTTCCGATTTTCCTACAGATCAAATTGACCTCTCTATCCTTTCCTAAATAGGCAAAACTAGGTGACACGAGAATTTTAAATATCAGATAAAGTTGTCGATTGTATGTCAACAATTACCGCGAAAGTTTTCAACGTGTCATTTAACAAATGGCGGCGCGGGGCGAGTGGCACGGGTGATATTGGACCGGCTGCCGAGTGGGCTCGCTACTCGCTAAAAGCACACTACAACTGCTACAATGCTCTCGGAGCCGTCTCAGCTTTCCACCATTTATTCACAATAAACGTTCCCTGTGAGGACAAAAATGCTGATACACCACATTGTGACTAGGATTAGAAGAATAGTGGTCTATCTAAGAGCAATTTGTACATGAAAGGAAGGCTTACAGAAGAAATGAAAACATGTAGCCCGATGAAAAAGAAACTGCATTAATTAATTTCGTTAAATGACGCAATTAAATACATTTACATCGGAATGTCCGTGAGGCTTGTTGCGAGCGTGCAGTGCTAATGGCTTACTACGAATCGCCAACTCGTCTCGATCAAACACTCCGCGGAAACGTCCCACGATGAAAATGTTAGCTTCTCTCCTCAACCGCGAAATACACATCAATCTCAATAAGTGACATTTACCAACTCCGTACATACGTATTGGGGGCTAATTCGAAAATAATTGTTCACAAATGGAACGATAAAATGAAATCGTTGTTGAAGAAAAGTGCACCCAAGGTAGGTATTGCTTAGAAAGCGATTAGACTAAATGGTAGTTTAACATGTAATGTAGGTCCACGAATAGATTACACGCGAATGTTACGCAATTAATTAGGAGATCAATAAATATACTGCGCAGCTATCAAAGTCCATTATGTGTAAGTACTTACTGCTACAGTGAGTTTGCACTTATATACAGATACTTAGGTAGTCTAATAATTCGTAGAATCTAAAATGAAACAGTTTCGACGAACAGAACTTGAAATGTAGACATCTTACTTAATTCTGAAATTTAATTAAGTAGGAACCTTTGTGCTCCTGAAGCTTTTGAGGTGAATGTCTATCATTTATGCCTAGACACTTGAAAGTTTTACACTATGAATTAAATTTACCTTACGAAGTAGCGTGCTAATTTTTGCATTTTGCAGCAATCGTTCAATCACAAACTATCTCTACGTCTACGTCAACCTATTTAATTACTTATCTATACTCACTCACAAGTTTAAATGATTAAGATAAGCATCAAAGCATTATGCTGCTGATTATGCTAATGAGTTTTGTTTTAACGAGGTCGCCCTTTGTTTATCCTCCTTGTTATCAAAAAAAAGGAAGTGCCACCTAGAAACAGACCAACAAAAATGCTTTATTTCTCTTTGGCCAAAACAGAAATGGACGAATTACAAACGCTGTCCAACAAAACAACGGCGAACTATGAAAACTTGGGGTAGTTACTAACTAAAAACAAAATGTGAAAATATTAAAGGGGGAAGGGGTGAGTGTCTGTTGTCTGTGCAGGGTCGGCGGTTGGTGGCAGGGCGCGGGCGCGGGCGCGGGCCTGGGCAGCGGGTACGCCGCCGCACGTCGATAGGCATCGCGAGGCGAACACAATCCTCCGACATCATTACATCAACAATGCACTATGTGAACATAGGTACACCGATATATAGTTCGCTGCTTAATTCGCTCACTGAACACCACACAGCCCTCTGAACTTGCTTGTTTTTGCCGCCGCTGCAGTTTGCTATTGCTTTTACACGGCTTCATCTGAGTTTGAGGTATCATGAACAAGAACTCTGTTGTAAATTCGGCTTTTTATATAATGAAAGGCAGCACGACCAAGTGAAGCAGTAATATATGATATTTCCATCTGAAATACAATAACAAAAAAAGTTTGAAAATGATTTTTGAAGAAGACAGTCAATCGGAGTAGACAGTAAAAAGGGCAACACACAATTAAAAAAATGATCCGACTTCAAAAACAAAACACTAAAAAGTGCCGGTTCATTTTTTTGCGAAAAAGTTTTTATTTCTTTCTTTTTAGTTTTGGTTCACCATCATTAAAAATTGAGCAAGTTCCATAGTAAGGTATCTAAAGGATTGACAAAATACCCATAATAACTCAATTTACATATTCTTGCTGTTTGTCGCTAAAGAGTTCGGTTGTGTGCTTCATATCTTGAAAACTGACGAACCGATTTTGATGCAACTTGCGCTATGACCTAAGTTGAGAGATACTTAATCCAATCAAAAAGAATGATCATGATCCGACTACTGGTTGCCGAGAAATGCGTGAACAAAGATACATACAATCATCCACGCGGACGACGTCACGGGGTATCCTTTTGTTGTATGCCAAAACCTTCTCCAGAAAGTAACAAATACTTTTCTGAAAACCGCATCAAAATCGATTCAGCCAAACGCGAGAAATCGCAGACAAACTTACATACATACAAACATACATTTCAAACTAAGAACCATTTTTTTTTAAGTCGGTTAATAATACAGAAAGCCATGTTTTAACGAAAACCATATTGTAAATAACAATAAAACAATTTAAATGAGGTTGTAAGTGTAGAGTTGACAAGATTAATTCATGATCATGACCCATCCTACCTAAGCCTATTTTACTAAAGTACTCAAATACAATTAGGTCGAATTTTGCTTAAATATATATTACCTGGATGCGAAACGCACGGGATCGGTCAATGTGGCGACGACGCCTGGGGGAGACCTATGTCCAGCAGTGGACGTCTTGCGGCTTAAATGATGATGATGATATATTTCCTTAGCAACAAACATGTTATTGATGTAATAAGAAAGTGACAATTGGTTTATCTTTCTCGCTGTCATTTCAGTGACATGCCACCATTCGAATATGTACTTGACGATTTATTATCAGGATATTTTTTAAATTAAAAAATTAGCATAAAAATAGTACATTGTTTACCTAGGGAGCAAACAACTATTTTAAAGGCGAGAGTGTTTCTTTGAATCCAGAGCGGAGCGAAGGATTCTAGAGTAGAATCCCGAGCGTGGGTTCTATAGTAGAATCCTGAGTGCAGCGACGGATTCAAAGTAAGTCACTCAAGCTTAAAACAGTGTTGCTCCCGAGGTAGACACTCTACTTTTTATCACCCTCTATGAGAAAATAAGTAAGTGCAACTTATGAACAAGAACGTTATGTTTATTTATTTACATAAAATTAAGAACCATTAGACATAAAACAAAATAATTAGAGGCTAATGTTCATATTTGAACAATTTTGAAAGTGCATCGTAACAATTTTATTAGTACTATCCGTTACAGTTGTAGATTTATTTACAGCTTGGGATTTATTATGATTGATTTTATATAATGTAGAAGTTTGCACTAACATAATACAGATGAAGCCATCGTTGATGGGAGTGTAAAAACTAAAACCAAAAATTGTGTGCAATGCCCACGTTTGATATTGTTACATAGGGGTTTGTTCTACAAAAAAAACGGATTCGTTGTTTTTATTTTATTTGTTTCGGTCGGCCTTTCAAAGTTCATCATCCAGAGTGAAGAAAAAAATGTCATAGAAGAGAAATTAATCGTTAACAATATTAGACATTTGAATCATACAGGTAGGTGTTATCAGTTTCTGTATTGTCAAGGTGGTCGTAAATCTGAGAATTTGTACATAGTATTATCATTAAATATACATGGTCCACACTAAGTTATCTTCTAGGCGTAGGCAAGATCAAGTTAACAGAGGCCAAGTAAGCTCTAATTGCAAGCCGCATGCTTTCATTTTGCATACAAGATTACAGGAGACAACCGATGCGATTACAACTCATATCATGGACTCAGATCTTGACAGTATTTTAAATTAAAACATCAGAATCATGCATTTACGTAGTTTCAGGTTCAGTTTCATCGAACCAATTATCTAGATCGCTTTCCACTTGAAACCGATTGCGATCCGATGCACAACACCGCTTGTTATTCTTTCATTTTGTATAGCGATGCATTGAACAATCAAATATGGATAAAGCTCTTCCGCGAATTTTATGGATTGTACAAAAAATAGATGTTTTTTTCCTGAATTTTCCAAACGAATTGAGTTTCAATATCGTAAGTACTCGTGAACCTTTCAGGTACAACTTCTTGTTATGCTTCTGTAACGTATTCCGTTCTGGATAATATTATGTTACCCTAGAGTTAATTACTATAATGTGATTTTTAATTTTGTAGACTAAACTGACATTTAGGGGGTTGTCACTTTGTTGTTACATAAAAATAGTGTCGTATCCTGACTATCCCCAGTGATCGAAAGTTGATCGAAAATCGAAGTAGATCGAAAATGGAACTATTTCACGGCAAAAGAATTACATTTGTTAAGAAACTGCCGGCTCTTATTTATCTTTTTATAGTTTCTACTATTTTATGTCAGACTTCATTTTATCGATCGCATTTATTATATTGTTGATTTCATATTTAACACAATAAAAGTGTATGTACTATGTGTATGAATACTGTTATATTTAAATATATCACGATTATTATACATAAAACACTTTTTTAGACCAATTAGTAAAATTAAATTGAGAAATCATTTCTCATCGATTCGATGAATCATTTATGATTGAGCCTTACCTACAACACTATGCTCCGTCCTTGCAACATTTAAAAAAAATAAGGTCACTGGCAGCTGTCAGTTTAATCAACGAAATTAAAAATCACAGTATAGGTCAATTAAAAAAAAAAAAATCCTACTCCTACAATGTATACTTTATTAACATTTAAAACTCTTTCCTTTGGCTTTGCCGTATAGTCGGATAATTATAAAGAGATACAATTGTTTGTTTGTGGGCAGTAATCACTAGAAGAAATTAATAAACATGTATTGTATCCCTCAGCTCATGTACAACCTACAACTACCTGCAGTGGCGATGCGCATACGACGTCGTGCTTTTTTTTTCTACAACTACCCTTTTACTAATACTGTGATGAAATTTTAATGTAATTTTGTCATAGTACTAACCCACTACGCGTATCGGATTCATGTATTTTAAGTTATAATATTGTATTTTCTCTGTACGTCATTTTCAAATTTTTTGAGATTATAAATGTCTAAAACGTTAGAAGAACTGATCCGATTCTTTCGTTCATAATAAACTACACTATCGTCGTGTCTTATAGGCAACTTATAAGCTGGAATAGTTTACGATAAACAAAGGTGGTGAGGCTTGAGTTAAAGATAGTTTAGGAACATCGAATTACATATCTAGGTTAAAACCTCGTGCTTGCTTCATTAGACAATGTAACCTACGTCTAAAGACGCAACTTGGCAAGTTTCAAAGTCAAAGTTGAAGAATTCATTTCAGTTAAACCATTTACATCTCGCAACTTTTAAATAGCTCAACAGTCAGTTAAAAAGTTAGTCACCCTTTACAAAGTTAAGATTCGTAAGGATATAAGATAGAACAGGCATTCTTTGCTTTTATTTTTAATTGCGTAATGAAGAAGCTTTTACAAAACTCTTTAAGCGCGCAGATAGGAGTTGATGACTTGATGAGAAGGGTGATGACGGTTTTATCGTCTCCAGCCTCCTTTCCTGCCCATCATGAACAACCACCTGCAAATTCAATGACTTTAAGAAATGAAGTCTGACAGAGCCAGGTGGGAAGCCACGTAAGTATGTAAAACTAGCAGGTTAGCTCTGTCATTGACTTCTCAGCAGCCAATAGCGTAAGCGAGTTTGGCAGGGCAAAGGGAACAACTCCCTGAACGAGTTGACTCATTTCATTTAAATGTTTTCAATATTGCGTAAATAATTTAGAAATAGTACGATCTCCATCCGATGAGTTGAATTCACATATCCCTTTCATGACCTTTCCCATTTCGAGTGTATTACGCAATACGAAAGTCGTTATTTTAAGGGGTTTCGTCGCAGAATTACCTTTTCGCAGAATGTCCCTTTCGCAAAATGTGCCTTTCGCAAAATGTGCCTTTCGCAAAAAGTCCCTTTCGCAAAATGTCCCCGAGTCGCTAAATGTGCCTTTTTACCTTATTTTTTTATTATTTGATTTCCAGAGAAGTAATAAAAAATTTTCGGTGATAAGTTAGTTTAAAATTTACGATATGCGTATTTACATTTACTAAGAAAATCGGTTTTATACAATATGAACACTTATTTTAACAATTGAATAAAGTTATGAATAATTAATATTACCATATAATCGTAGGTAATTAGAAATAATAATAAACTCAAATACATATTCGTCTTGTATAGAACATAACACAAAATGGAAATTCTTCGAAAGGGACGTTTTGCGACTAGGGGACATTTTGCGAAAGGGACATTCTGCGACGAAGCCTTTTAAGGGTGTCGGCACCCTTACGTATACGCTAGTATTATATAATCTGTGCCTATATGTTTTATTTGCCGTAGGTATTCACATACGCACTTAGGCTCCTGGTCGGACCAAACTGTAGTCGAATTGAATTAATGACTTAGTTTTATTAAACTCTGTTTTTACAATAAGGTTACTCAGGTATGTGCTTCAACATTTCCTGGTATAGACGGGCCTTTGCCCAGCTTTGAAATGTGATAAGCCTGCAGAGTAGAGGCAGGTGCTGAGAATACCCAATTTGTTTCAAACTACAAAAGCGTTGATGATTACGGCGGTATCAGTAATTAGAATTACGTTTGGCAATATTATGGTGTATTAAGCCGTTAGATATAGGAGCGTCCATAAATTACGTGATGCGTTTAAGGAGGGGTGGGAGTCGAGCCGAATCTCACCGTAGAATTTTAAATGATCCAGACTATCACGTAATTGCTAAAAAATTATACGTCAGCCACTCGACGGCGCACCACTCTAGATGAAAAATCCACCTTCAGTAGTACCGCTCAAATGCTGGATTATGGTCTGAAACAGTACCGCAGTTCTCGTAGCAAAACTCAGGCCGTTGAAAAAAAATGTACGGAACCCGTTTTAAAATGTACGGAACTACGAAGTCTGCAGGCTCACAAGAGAACACGCGCTGTGCCTGTACGGTGAAGCCGGATTTCGGCTTTTATTAATTGATATCAGTTTTCATAATATAACCCTTAGTTGTACACCAGCGTTTTTTAAAGAGAGGTTGAACTTTGCCCAGAGAAACTGCTCGCCATTTCTTATAATATCGAAGCTTTTAACAGCTACTATAAAAATATAAATAATTTGGTTGAAGATTTTTATGCCATGAATTTTCTGTAAATTACATTTTCATCCCCCCATCTCGGAAAGAGTATTTTTGCTCTTCGATATCGATATAAAGTAAATTGAATTTAGAACATCGTGTGCACTAAGTTTATATTCAAAACATCATTAAACCTATTTACTTCCACCTCCATGGTGCAGAATTTATCATACAACCTTTTTTAATTTGTTAAAAACTCAGACTCGGAACCTTCTTGGTGTACTTTTTTTTAATTTGCTTTGCGCGCGCTATTTTCTTTTCACGTCATATTAGGTCCTTACCTTTGAAATTGGTGTTTTGTCGCACTGGCCACTTTGATCTCAAATATCTCCTCTTTGGTTTGGAATTCCAATTTTAAATTTATACAGGAATTTTATTTTTATTTTTTTTGGCAAGTCGCTATTTGCGCATACAGCTATTTACTCATGCTTTTGTGTTTGGAAAACCGTAATTCATTTGTTTTTTTCCTCTTTTGGTTTTTCTTTGCGCCAGTCAGTTTACAAAATGGAAAACGTGAAATATCGCCAGGTTGCCTAGAAGAGATCGCGGAATGCGTTAAGGCCGCCCATTGTATGTTTTAGTATTAAGTTTCTTTTTTCTTGTTTTTTATGGTGTACAATAAAGTGTATATAATATAAATAAATATCGCGTTATTTACGAGTACGAGTTCCATCGTGGCACCAGTGCTGCAGAAACGGCTCGAAGGATTAATGATGTCAATGGCGACGGTGTCACAAAAGAAAACACAGTGCGTTTTTGGTTCCAACGTTTTCGTTCTGGAAATTTCGACCTGCAGAACAAGCCCCGTGGACGGCCGGTCACCAAAGTTGATAATGAAGAATTGAAGGCTATTGTGGAAGCGGATTCATCGCAAACCACGTCCGAGTTAGCTGCAGGCTGCGGTGTTAGTGATAAAACTGTTTTAATCCACTTGAAGCAAATTGGGACGGTAAAAAAGCTTGAAAGGTGGGTACCTCATGAATTGAGTGCAGCAAACCGACAAACGCGCGTCGACTGCTGCATTACATTACTCAACCAGCACAATAATGAAGGGATTTTAAATCGAATCATTACCTGTGATGAAAAGTGGATCCTGTACAATAATCGGAAACGCTCATCGCAATGGCTGAACCCTGGCGAACCAACCAGATCCTGCTCCAAGCGAAAATTGCCTCAAAAAAAATTACTTGTGAGCGTTTGGTGGACTAGCGCCGGTGTCGTTCACTACAGCTTTCTTAAATCTGGCCAGATGATTACGGCGGATGTCTTTTGTCAGCAACTGCAAACCATGATGGAAAAGCTAGCTGCTAAATAGCCGAGGCTGGACAATCGCTCTAGGCCACTGCTGCTTCAGGACAACGCTTGGCCACACACTGCACAACAGACGGCTACCAAATTAGAGGAGCTTCAATTAGAATGTCTGAGACATCCACCGCACTCCCCGGACCTTGCTCCAAAAGATTACCATTTTTTTCGAAATTTGCATAACTTCTTGCAAGGGAAAAAAATCAAGTCCGATGGGGCATTTCAAAGCGCCTTCAAAGATTTTATTGATTCCCGTCCGAATGGTTTTTTTAGTAAAGGGATCAATGAACTAACTATGAGATGGCAAAAGTGCATAAATAGCAATGGTCCATACTTTGATTAAATAAATATATTATTTATGAGAAAAAAAAACGACTTTATGTTCCTCCCTTACAAAACGCCAATTTATAAAACCTTAGGTTAAAAACAAGAAACTTGAATACAAGTGAAAAATCTAAAATGAGTGATTCTAGCGACGAGGAAGTATATTTGACGCCAACAGAATTGAGTGAAACTGTTAATAATGCGCAAATAAGCTTTCTCTCTCAACAATCACGCGAGAAGTATTTGAAACAGTACGATATGTTTAAAACGTGGCGACTAGCTTAAGGAACCAAAACTTTCTCAGAAAACGTTTTGCTGGCATATTTTATTGTATTATCCGAGACCAAGAAATCAAGCACTCTATGGAGTACGTATTCAATGCTTAAAGCAACAATATACATGAAAAAAGACATACATATCGAAACCTATCCTAAACAAGTGGCATTTTTAAAAAGAGCCTCAGCTGGTCATCAACCAATAAAATCGAAGGTTTTCACAGCATCTGAAATTGAATTCCGTATATTTGGTGGGAAAAGTAAGTCAGTTGCACATTCAGTATCTACTTAGATATTGATAGGCACAATTATGCATGCATATCAATTTTATTAATTTATCTACTACAATACTCTACGTTACAGGTTGTTCTTATTATTGGTATAATATAAACGGAGCATGTCGAGCTAATGAACTAACAAAACTTGAATGTCAAAAACATTGAGAAACATATCATATGACTTACTATTAATTAATTTACCTAATACAAAGACAAAAGAAACCACAACTTCGTCATTGGCAAGGCATACGTAACAATTTTAAATATCAAACCTTACGCCCGCCTAACACTCCAATCAATCGATTTTTTCTACAATATCGCAACGGAAAGTGTGTGTTGCCTATGGGTGCTAATAAAATTGGCAGTATCCCACGAGAAACAGCAACAATTCTTGAACTTCCAGAATCCCTGTTGTACACGGGTCATTGTTTCCGACGAACTTAAACCACACTTTTGGCCGATTCAGGAGCTGTCCCTTAAGCGCCATGGAGGCTGTAAGTCCAATGCGGTTGTAGAGGGATACATAGAGGATTCCATCCAAAATCAGTTTAAATAATTTAAGGCATCGTAAGAGTCATTACACTGAAAGAGCCTCAGTCAGATCCTTAGACTGGCTCTTCTACATCAAAAATGAGTCGTTACGGAACACCTAACTAGCCCTGTCTCGCCAACAATTGGCGCCAAGGGAATTCGATGAATCGGTACAACTAATAAGTATGACATAGTTTACCGAAAAACAGTACACAAGTCACTAACACCAACATTACAGTACCTAACAAAAATATTACACTCAACTTAAGTTACTTTCAATTTTTCTTAATTATACCTAAGTATTATTTTTTTATAATTTAAAGATTATTCTGTAATACTTGTAATAGTATCTAAATTGAAATAAAAGTATCTTGTGATTGTAAATGTTTTTTTTAGCATTTAGTCATTCCTTCGCTGAGGTGGGATGAAAAGTTACGTGTTGCACTCGAGTGCAAAGATTTTTACCTCGTGCTCTTTTGAATCCTTCGCTTGCTCGGTCATCATAATTGAGCACGCGGTTAAAAAGCAACTTTGCACTCTTGCATAACAAATAACTATTGTTAAGGAGTGGGTGGACCGGGTTTTTTCTTAGGTTGAACGCGGGCACAGATAATACTAGCATACAGGTGCCTCATCCCATACAAAGAACGGTTTCTAGCGCCGACGTCACTAGCGTTTCGCCTGGCGAACGTTAGTTTCCGTTCCTCGGCTATAGATGGTGTTAGCAGCGACTTGCAAGTAAAAGGGTTTTTCTTTTTTGAGTGACGATTTGTTTTATAGTATTTTTTTGCACGTTTTTACATTTTCATTGTACCAAAATGTATTACAATATAAATTGAAAACCGCGCACTCTATTGGAATCAATTTAAATGATCCGTTCAAATAATCTTTGAAATGTGAATTAAGAGCCCAACATTCTATAATTTTGTACTTAGGAAATTCAAAATCATTTTTTTTAATTTCACATGGGCCTACATGGGCACTTATAAAACGTCGACTTAAGGTGCACGGTTCGGGTTGGTCGTTTCCTATGGAGAAGATCCGGCAAGAAACTCCACGGCACGGAGAGTTGATTAAACAAAAACATAAAAAAACTCTGATCAATTCTAGAAAATGTTAATTTTGTACTCAATTCAATAACAAATCTATACATATCGCGCTATCTAGTGACATTTATGTGAACCAAATTTTCTTTGTTAGCGCTGGGACCCCGTGACGCGGGTTTAAATTTGGTAAACCCTTTTTTGACTGCCTACAGTCTGTTGCCCGTGACTATCTGTTATTATGAAGTTCTGTCTTTGGCGAATCCACACACGAAATTGCGAGAAACGCAGGAGGAGAAGTGGTTTACGGGCCTAGCACTAACATCTCGGAGCCTCTCTTCACTCTGCGGAATCATTGCCTAAGGATCCATTATACCCCTTGATCCACTGGAGGGTGACTCTACTGGATGTCGATATGCTCTCCAGGGCGAGGTGGTACTCAAAGATTAGTTTGTTTTTTAAAGCTTTGAGCATAGCCAGACTATCTGGTAGGAATCATGATACCCAAGTTCTGAAATCTTTAACGCTTTACGGTTGTTGCGGTTTCTCATTCACTTGAAAGATCGAACTGTGTGTGCTTAGCGGTACGTGAAAAATGTTGAGGTCAAGGGAGTGTACGCCAGCGCATCTGAACAGTTTTGTGTTTTTGAGCCACCTCTGTAGATTCGTAATTCATTGGCTCCTGACTGATCCCTTTTTCCTCTTACGTTTGTGTGTTATAATTATTGTTGAACATAGGTTGTTTTTGTGTTCTTACGTTTGTGTGAGGAGCTCGTGGCTAAATAATAACAGCCGCACGGGTCGATCTTCAAGGTTAAGCAACGCTTGACGAGGTCGGTCCGTGGATGGGTGACCATTTCAACATACCGATTTTCCTCCTTGCCTCGGAAAGCACGTTAAGCCGTTGGTCCCGGCTGTCATTCGAAGATCTTTGACAGTCGTTACGGATAGTCAGAAACCTGATATCTGACACCAGGCAGTCGCTCCATGTAAAAACTGGTACTCAGCTGAATCCGGTAAGACTGGAAGTCGACTCCAACAATAATTGGGGAAAAGGCTAGGCAGATGATAAGGTTGTTTTTGTGTTCTATCACACAGTTCAGCGATGAGAGGATGGTACCTAATCAATCGCCTGGTCCAGGATGTTAGCGTGTGGGTGAGATTCTTGCCCCTTATACCTTGCATGCAGATGCATTAGCCTGATGTCAGCTGGCGCCGCCTCGTGCTGTATGTACAGATCAAGGGGAGTTAGTCTTAGGGCTATGGCCGCTGTTGGAGTGGTTCTCATGCAACCAGTGATAGCTGAACAGGCCAGTCCTCGTCCAACAAACCAGAGCGCCATTCTCAACCAACGCTAGTCTCGGCCTGATCTCCGAAGTTTAATCTTTGGACCAAACCCTTATGCCTATATATATATACCTTTTTTACATTGGTAGAAATCAATTGTGCTTTTGTCGAGTTTCTAGTCAAGATGCTTGTGCCAGAGCAGTTTGCTATCAAAGTATTAAGGATCACCCCCAAGTACTTGACCTCTTCCTTAAGTTTTAATTCAGTGTTAAAAAGTTTTGGTAGCTTATGGGGTCCAAGGATTAGTTTATTAATGAACATTATTAGTACAGTTTTTAGGGGGATGACCGAAAATTCGTGCTTAGTGCACCATATATCTTCATATTTCCCCGAAATTACCGAGTAGAGACTGCTAGCGATGAGCTGTGTAATGAGCTCATTTTCGACTAAATTCCACAAAAGTGGTGATAGCCCTCCACCCTGTGGGCAGCCCGTAACTCACCCCCTGTGGTGATTTTCTCGTTAAATAGCACGGTTTTTAAGCATGTTGTTAATTCATTCTATGAGCGCTGGCGCAACATCGTGCGTGGCAAGCGGTTGCCCGATGCTGGTGAAGTTGGTTTTGTCGAAGGCACCTTCAACATCAATGCAAGCGCCTAGGGTTGAGTTTATGGCTTTAAGAGCATTTCCTACGTGTGAGACTACGGCGGGGAGTGCTGATTCAGTGGACTATGCAGTAGGCTTGTTGCAAGAATTTTTGTACCGAAATTTGGTTTCTGATTTTCCTGTCCTGCAGTGTCCAGTGTCTTTAAGAAGAACGAGGAGTGACTTATGGGTCTAAAAGATTTGAACTGTGTGTGGTAGTATTACAAACCATGGTCTACCTGAGAGCCAGGTGTTATCGTAATCCACTCAGCCATTTAGGCGTAATTGAATAACAAACATCCAAAATTCCAAAAACATTTCTAATATACTTAAGTTTCAGATCCTTTGAAACAAGATACCAAGGCATATCTTTGTGACTGTATGTATGTTAATCTGTACCCAAGTATTTGTTCTACAACATCCGTGAGCTGACAAAACTTAACGAGATATCCAAGTATCTAAGTAGCTTGTTCCTTAATTAAACGAAACGAGAAAGGGCCACATCAAAATAACAAGCCAAGCGCCGAGCAGACAGATAAATTATAATATGTATATAAGCGTATTGACGACACAAAGTTCTCGACGCGTGAGTCAAAACCACGTAAATAAACGGCATGATCTCTGCCCAATGTTAAGAATGTTGATGTTATAAAGTACGATATGCTTGAAGTACGATTTGCTTCCAGCATATCTTTAAAACATTATTTTAATAGACAAAGGCTGTCTCTATAGAAGAGACTCCCTTTGTTGTTGTCCAAATTCCCTATTGTTATAAATAGTCTTATCAATTTCTTCGTTCATCGTATTTTGTGAAAACATTTTAATTTTAGAGAGCGACTTTTGATTGTCTTCTAACAAAAGTTACAGAACTTTTGTTTCGAGCTATGATGCTTCAGAATTGCCTTAAATAGCAACAAATTCTATTAAATATAAAAGTAAAGTAGAATATCGAAGAAATATACAACTATACAATTGAAGCGCGATATTGAAAAGTTAGCCATTCAAATGTAAGTTCGGAAATAAGCAAGTACGAAGTTTCTTTGTAAATTGAATCAAACAACTTTCTACGATGAAATAAAACTGAATTCAACAGGTTGGGTTAGTTAGTCGGTAAAGTCAAAACTTTCCGTCTTGTTCATTATCAATACAACACGATTGTTACAAGGAACTTTTTAACATGAGTTTACCAAGTTACAGTAAACTTTCGAAGTATCGGAAGTTTTAAGTGCATGCTGCAAGTTTGGTCGCTTTCCGGCTTGTAATTAACTATTGGAAAACGATCTAAGTATGGTTGAAGGGTTAAACTTACCTTTAGTGACAGCTTAAGGTTTGTTGTTTATAAGTTGGTGGCAGGTCGCGGACGCGTGGCGGGTGTCGCGGGGATGAGGGGCGCGGGGCGTGCGTCGTGTCGCGGCGTCGCGGCGGCACTACCGCGCCCGCCGCCGCCGCCCGCCTAGCGCCTCCCGCCCAAGCGTCCGCCCGCCCCACGCGCCGACGAATTCCTTGCTGTGATTAATCGCCGAGCCACCTGCGGAGCCTTTTGTATATCGTTAATGTGTTCGGTTTGGTCTCTATAAACAATTTTGAATAACTATGAGGTATATAGGACATTTTGCATCAAATTCACATTAACTTTCTATAGTTAAGTATTTTCATAAGTAAAATAGCGCATTCATTGTAAGGAAAACTCATCAGTCAAGCGACCATAAGTAATTTGCCAAAATACCACTTATATTAAACTTAGCAGAAATAAATAACAATTATTGTTTAACAGTGTGTACGAAATATATATTAAATAGTCGTATTCTCACAATGTTTGCTTAGCATAAATCCTGAACACACTGAGATAAAGTTTTATAGTGTACTTCATACAAAACAAATAAAACAAAGTCGTTTCTCTTTAGTTGGTTAGGAAATGACTGTGGAATAAGGGGGAAGGATGCTGAACGGAGGTTTTACTCTGCTATTAATCTGTGCGGTGCAGGAGCGGTTGCGATGAATGAGCTGAGGATGAGACAATGACAGCTTCCTAAAGCAACCCAGCAATCTTATTGCGTAATGAATTCTGCAAGGCAAATGCCAAAGCGTATGAAAAATCGTCCAATCACATGCGAGATAAAAGACGCGATGTGGATTTCTGTCTATTCCGTCTATTTCCCTTTGCCTTGACGAATTCATTAAGCAAAAAGGCTGTTGTTCTCAGGTCTGAACGCCAACAGCCGCGGCCGGCCTGTACACGACCTAATTTTATTTCAATATAAAGATACTATGACGAATGATGTTACGCAGATGAATTATTATTAATGTAGTTTCTAGCCAGTAACTCACATAAATTGAAATTCATAACACAAAATTCGCTCATTGATTGTCGTAGCCACAAATGCGACTTCAGGGTTTGATTTCCCGGATGGGAAAAGTATTGTTGGATTTTCCATGCAAATCGCTAAGTTTCAACAAGACCCGCAGCCGTATTGCGTAAGTGAATACGGCAACGCAAATAGTTTGACCGCTATCCAATCGACCAATCACACAGACGGAAATCCACATCGCGTCATTCATCTCGCATGTGATTGGTCGATTGCCGTATTCACTTACGCAATACGGCTGCCAGTACTGAATAATGGCTGTATCGTCTCCCCCAATGCTCTGCATGGAACTTAAAGATAACCGGCGAAATTATGGTGTTCTACGAGTGAATACTAAACGCCCTTAATAATACCCTTTCGAGGTATACAAGCATGATTTGTTATTCAGTTGAAATCTTCCTATTGGCATTCAAAGCCACGAATTTGGCGGCATACAAACAGCCTAATTCTGGCATTGGCTCGTTATGGCGAGGTGCACCATATGTTAGGAAATCATGCACGGCAAACAATCCCGCTTATGAGCTGCCGAACTGATAACAACACATTTACGAACGCGCGGGGAAATTGAATTTCTAAACGATTTTCGACGATCAGTGTCAATGCTATGCAAACATCCATGATAAATCGTGGGTAGGTTGACAATCCAGCTTAGGAATTATACAGATGATCTATATAATACACAGTTTAAAGCTAGGCCTTTTGTAAAACTTTTCCTTGCGAAGTCGACAAACTGTTGCACACCTTTAAAAGTTGAACTCATTAATAAGGAAATTGAAGGAAGAGTTCGATTAACAGGAAAGGAAGAAAATGAGTAAAAAAACACGTACGCACGCATACAAACGCAAAAACATACACTGAGCACCAGAACACGCACGTTTGTTCTGGTGCTCAGTGTATGTTTTAGTGTTTGAGTGTTTTTTTTATCATTTTAATCGATAGGCTCGCACTTGAGTACCAGGAGGTACTCTCATCTGATGGTAGGCTTAGGTACCTAAGCGATGATGTGGTCGACTATGAAGCACGCTTGTCTAGAAGATAGGTCTAACATTTCAGGTATCGTGTTTGTAATTCAGTGTCATTTTAAAGGTAGGACTTTTATTCTTTTTAATTCATAATGTATGCGTGCAAGCAATGCTGAAACTAGGGTTGCCAACCGTACTATAATATATAGTATTGTACTATATTTCGGGTCGGCGTACGATATACTGTTACAACTACTAAAATTACCATATTTTCAACACAACGAAATCTAACAAACAAATACTTATTTTAAAAAATAATTAACGCGGTTTCCTTTAATGACTGTGAGACAATATAAAAAATTCTAAATTTACGCGAAAAATTGAGCATCGAAATGGACAATCTTTACTCAGAAACAACAACATTGAATGAAATCTTTGCAAAAGTAAAAGATTGTAGTGAGTTTACTGAAAAAACCACAGGGCAAAAATGGCAACATATTTTAAAAAATACTGAAAATATCTTCCCCAATTTATTTAAAGTAATTGCATTCCTGCTTTCTATTCCCGCCACTTCGGTATTTACAGATAGGATTTTTCAGTTATGAATTCGAAATAGCAAGAAGAGAGAAACAGAAGATGTATATCATTAATAAAAAATGAGCATTTGAATTATATATTAATCTAAAAATTGAATGCAATAAAGCATATGACACTTTTATTTCAGACAGAGCATTGTTAAAAAATGCAAGAAGTGGAAAGAAATATAGTTTTTATAAAAATAAATAAGTAACAAATATATCTTTGTCTATTTTTATACTTTTTCCATATGATACCGTATTTTTAGAAGTGTACTCTATTTTTATAGCTTCTTTTGAAAAATACTGTATTTCGCTGAAAAAACGTTGGCAACCCTAGCTGAAACCTACTTTTACGCACAGTAAAAGTTGAAAATCTCGCATTGGAAGGACTTTCAACTTTTACTGTGCAGGTGGAGACTTCGAGGCGATCACATCTTCCTTTTATGATTATACTTACTAGCAGATTTTCTTATTTGAAATAAAGGTAAGCAAGATAGGTAAACACGAGAAAAAAGAGCTTAGCGTTGTCTTAATATCTATAAGTATCAGAGCTTTATTATATTAAACGGATCATACCCGTTTGTGTAGGTAGGTATACCACCTAATCTCACTAAGGCTGTAGTCACTGCGTAGGTGGACACGTTCTTTGTTGTTAAACGAAATTTAATATTAAATTCTAGGTATCATATAAAAGGGCATTTTAATTAAATCTACATCTTTTAACTACCAATAGCTTATAGCAGTTCACAGCTGGGCTTCAGTAATCTGCAATTCGATGCCATCCATCTAATGATCTAGCCGTTGTTGCTTGCCAGTAGGTATCTACTCTGTAGCCAGGGGTGGCCCCCACATAGTTCGTCGCTTCTTAGTCTACGTTCTGCGGCTTAGGTATTTCAGCCTATTGCCACTTGAGCTACTTACTGTGTTTAGCTTGATTATTTCGAACAGTCTCGTTATCTGCCAGGTCAATATGTAAAAACCGGCCAATTGCGAGTCGGATTCGCGCACGATGGGTTCCGTACCATTATCGCAAAAAACGGCAAAAAACACGTTTGTTGTATGAGAGCCCCAATTAAATATTTATTTTATTCTGTTTTTATAGTATTTGTTGTTATAGCAGCAACAGAATTACATCATCTGTGAAAATTTCAACTGTCTAGCTATCACGGTTCATGTGATACAGCCTGGTGACAGACAGACAGACAGACGGAGAGTGGAGTCTTAATAAAAGGGTCGTGTTTTTACCCTTTGGGTACGGAACCCTCAAAACGCCACTGCGGGTTCATGTAAATACAGTGAATTTATGTGGTGTTATGTTATAGTATCTTTGACTACATATGTAGGTATACATTAATATCTTCTTTTCTATAAACTAACATAAAATAAAGCACTGCGCTAGTTCTTAATATCAAGCAAGCTCGCGTAGTACATTATTACCTCAATGGCAAACTCCAGTTTCTATGGATACCACCACCACGTCTCACCTATTGATTACTCATGTGCCTAATGTGTAAGTAATCCATTTGATTGTAGGCACATCAAAGTAGCTGCAAAATAAAAGCAGGTAGATACCTTGCTATATCACTGAATGCGTAGGTAACATTTGTGTTGGGTTCGCACCGCATTCCCTGTTTGCCCAATCTATTTCAGGTTGAGAAGTTCGGTGAGACGTGAACACTTAATCGTTCAGTAACACCGAGATATCTGACTGCTTGAATGAGTTCTGCTTATGATACTTATTAGGTAGGTACCTCATCCTTCACCTCAAATATGAGGAGTAATATACCTAGATGTGTTCTTTTTATGATTTTGATGTAGTAGTTAATAAAATTAGGTATACTTTCAAATAGCTAATTATGTTTTACTTACTAGTTAATGAAATTATCTTACTCAAAGTATGATTGAATAAGTGCCTTGTTATTGTAATTGACGTTGTGTGGTGAGTAGGTAACAAACAATCAATGAAATCTTGACAAACACAAGATGTCGGCTATTGAACAATGGTTTTATGGTTTCATTGTAGTTTCTGCTATTGAGCTAAAGCTATACCGTACTTGCACGCCAAACAACTTGTAGGCAGCTCAATGGTCCATTGAAAGCACCACGGCCTTTTAGACTCCTTTTATAGACAAATATACTGAGCTACAGGTTAAGTCGACCTAGATGCTTTAAGAGGTTGTAGTTTCCATCATTCCTGACTGATTTGACTATGAAACACCGTAACGTAGAGAATAATCGATGTGGCAAATGAAATAAGAAGGGGTTTAACAACTGTGTAGTTAAAATTGGATTAGACAGAGAGTATTAATGTGTGCGAAATAGAGGCGGACACGTGGAAGATGAATAGTAGCTAATCTCCTCTTAAAAAACCGCTTACTGTGGCCAAAACACCCTTAGCCTTCAGCGATCCTGTGAGTCTATGGGATCCGCAGTGATAAAACTATTTCCTGTGTACATTGCACGACGTACACGAAACCATATTCCTACACAAATTCCGTCTGTTACCGTAGGTCTCCTTGTAACAGACTTATCCCGCCCGTAAAACCAACGTTACCTACGTTTGGTGTGGTTTGTAGGATAGGTTAGGGCGTTAGGATAACTAGGGTGCTAGGTTATTGTTATAGGGCTAGGTTTGTAGTCAGTGGGGTCTTAGGTATCTCATGGATAACCGGCCCAATTGGTGCAAACATAGCCACACTGTGCGCATTTGGAATAACGGCCGTACTAAGCTGTAAGTCCAGCAGCCGTGTTACGTAAGTGTGCAAAGAGTTTAAACTCTATCCAACCGACCAAATCAGCCCATCACACAAAATGGAAATCCAAATCGCGTCATTCATCTCGCATGTGATTGGTCGATTTGCTCGGTTGGATAGAGTTTAAACCCTTTGCGCACTTATGTAATACGGCTGCCGGTGCGTACACGTATACTTTCTGTAATAATAGTAATAAACTTCATTTTGTACCTATTTGGATTGTTTTATTTTGTTTAAAACAACTAAATAACGGTAAGCTTCAGAACCGTTATTTTTACTACTACCTGGGAGCCTTTTGTCAAAGTTTTTTTCTAATAGTTCTGATAATATCCTAGTTTGTTATACCTTGTTGGATAGCTAATAAAAAGTAGATATTGTTTAGCACATCTGCAGCATAACTGTCATAGACTTTTTTTTTAATATATCGGAATGAAAAAGTATTTTTTACCAATTTATTTCAATAAATAACTATTGATCGTCTACTAAGACCCAATCGGTTCAGTTAACTGCAATTTTAATGTTGAGAATAATAAAGCAACTTATTTTCTACACAAAAATCGCAAACACAAATAGATTAGAGGCAAATACTAAAAAAAAAGGCCAATAGACAAAAAAAATCGGCATTTTATTTAAAAAACTCTTCAATGTCGAATATCTTGAAAACGGATAAGTTTGGGGCACGGTGTTTCATAGCCAAATGAGTCAGTAGAAACTACAGCCTCTTAAAGAATCTTGGTCGAATTATCCTGTAACCTTTTATATTGAGTAAGAACTTAATGAAAAATAAATGTTTGTGTTAATATTTATTAGCTACTATTAGAAGCCACAATTGCTTATAACATTTCTTGGATATAAAAACTAAATATTTACAATCGGATAAAAAGAACAGAAAATAACTAAAGATAACAACATGTTTCGCGATGATTGCAAAATTGTCAATGTAACACAATACGGGAACAATCACGGCACACAAATAAACAGACATTTTCCTGCTACCATAAATATCCCATTACTTACAGACACAAGTTCCTACCAAATTTCGGTATTAGCGTCAGTATTGGCTTTATATTGAAAAAGATTATGGAAGGGGCAATAAGGATAGGCGATACAGATATTTTTATCCCTTTCATGGTCTTTGAACAATTCAAAATATTTTTACGTATGAAACTTTATAAAATTCCAAGATTTATGCGATCTCCATAACTAAAAAAAGATAAATACGTATTAAACGTATAAATAAAAAAAAATATATAAATGTATTTGTAAAAAAGGATGTCAAAACTAAATCTTATTTTAATAAAAACTTACAACACTAAATTACATTAAGTTTCTAAATATCGACTTTAATATTTGAAATAAATAATATTTTTCTTTTACACACTATAATATTAGTAATGGCACTAGTTATTATTCATGTTATAACAAGGCACAAGGGCGAATAAGGGAAGCTGTAGGAACGTCTTACGACGTCGTCGTCTCGTATTGGAGATTGACTAAGATTACCTCAACGTACTCTCTCTCAACTCCTGTACGAAATGTACTTTATATTTTACAAGATTACGATTATTAGTACACTGCGGATCTTTGAGAGTATTCAGCGTTCCGTCGTAATAAATTGATGCTCTCAGATCTTGACTGAAGAAATATATTCGAAATACGTGAGATCGCTCATAACATCGATTTCAGACTTTCCGCCTACATCTTGTATTCATTCAACTTCTACGTCAAATTATTTACAGTCAAAAGGCAGATTACAGTACATTTCACTATGGCAGTGACTTAATTAGTTATTTGATCAAACAAAACAACTTTATTTATACTCACACAGTTATACGTTTACAATGAGTCAATATTCGACGATCATGAGTTTTGATTTAACTATAATATTGTAATATACGTAAATTGATTTTAATAATATCGTATATAATATAAAAAATTGACCCAAAGAAAGGCTGACTTCACACACAGATTCCTTATAAGTCTTATGGCAAAGTGAGATTTTAAATTAGTAAAAAGTATTAGATATTATTTCTGATTTCGTCAGTTTTGCAAATTAGGATTACTACCGTCAATAATAATTATAAAACATTATAAAGCTCTAAACTACAACCTATCGAACGCGACGTGGTCTTGACTTATGAAAACTTGGGCGTAGAGTCAGTGACCTTTTCAGCACCGCACACGTTCGATTTTACAAAGCTACACACCAACACATAAGTACATACGACAACATTCACACATAAGTACAAAAAGCGTACAATATACATCCTGAGATTAAACAGACCTTCTGATAACATGTAAAATTAATTATTAATAAATGTAAGGCATAAATACAGACTGTTTGCATTTTTATATAAATATTTCTACGCCAATGTAGACAAAATATGATTTCAAAATATACGCTGAAACGTAATCAAGTAGACAGATAATTTTAGCATCTATTGTAGACATTAAATTTTTATAATTAACATATTTTTATTACAAGGCACACTTTTAAGGCAACATTCTAAACAGCTCTTCTTTAACATGATTCAAAACCTATGTCTGAATATAAATTGTATAAACCACGAAATTTCATTGAATACTGACAACTTGATCATTTTATAAATGCGGCATTATTGTATATTTTGAGGCGACTGCTTTACATTTCTGGCTATTTATACACGATGTAATTATTTACCAGCATACGTAGGGTTTTTGAAGGTTGAAGTCGCTTGCTTGTAAATGGGGTTCTCGCCCTAGGGAATAAAAAATACTCAGTGAAAACCAAACATATAACAAAAAAAATATAGGAACGAAATCGTAGACATGTGACATCTACCACACCAGATTTGGCCAGGCCTGCGATGGCGTAGGTTTGCGGCCCACTCCTCCCACATTTTGGAGGTCTGAGTCCCCACAGAAGGAACATAAACGCTGGTATTGTTATTGTTGAGTCTAACAAAACAAATGGCATAATGGGTCCATCTGAAAAAACATGTGCATGCCGCTGCACCATACACAATATACGAAAGTGGAGCAAGCAGAAGGAATATTGTACCCGTAGCACGCGGCGTTCTGGTGGTCTCCCTTTGCCCATGAAAAATAAAAATTGAGGCCCAATTGCATATCAAATGAAAATGTTGTGTTTATTTAAACAAAATGTGCAATGCAGAACCCAGTTTTTTTTTGGAGTTTAATGACCAATTTTATTGTGATTTTAATTTCATGCTCAGTTCCTTACCGTGTCCCATTTGGCCATCATGCGTTCCTTCTCGAAGCGCGCGAACTCCCTGCGGTCGTGGATGGTGGTGGCCATCTTCCACAGCATCAGCAACGCTAGACCCACAAGCACTATCGCCGCGATCACACCGAGCACAATACCCAGTATAGGCACCTATGAGTAATGAAATAAAAGCAAGTTATTTGGTGAAGGATGATAAGGAGCGACGACTGCGTATATGGCATGCCCACAGTCGTGCTATGGGAATCCTGGTACTTAAGGTGCAACTAGACTCGTAGGTCATATTATATAGACATGATATAGTCGGCTAGCATGCTCCATATTGAATCGATTAGTATTTGTAGAACAATAGAATCATCGAGAAAAATCTGGTTGCGTCGTAATTCCGTCTCTTCTATTCGACCACTGCAGTTTAAATAGGAGATAGGAGACTTCTAAATGAATGTATATGGTAGTGTATACCCGTAGTAAAAGCGAAAGGCTAGACATGACTCGACGAAAAATGGGGAGTAATAAATTCTTCATTTCTACGGTTTTTGCGCTAGATAGATTTCTATATGTTCTTGTCGGCCTGCAAATGATATGCAACAATTGTCGATCAATGCATGGTGATAAGCTGTGATGAAGAACATAATATTAGTTTTAATTGACTTTAACTGTCATTATTTTAAATAACGAAATTTCCCTTAGCTTATTCATTCTAGCTAGTTGATAGCAGCTGAAAGTATCTGTTCAGTAGTGAATATTTACATGCTGATACGAAAATTAAAGATATACATGTATATAAGCACATTTTAAATATAATAATATATAACTATGACTAATATCCTGTGATAAAAGTGACAATCACGCTTATGAGTGAATTAGCGCCTAACGATGTATCAAGTACTATTAAAGTTAAGTTATTATAATCCAAACCTTCTTGGGGCATTCGCGTTCCTTCTGTGCCCTTATAACAAGCTGTTGGTTCTCATTGTAAGAGTAGACGTACACATACAAACAGTCTTCGTCGTCGTAGAATGAGCATAGATGCTCGTTTCGAGATTCGTTGGCTAAAACAAAAGAAAACATTAAATAAGGTAAAAGGTACGTTTAGGCATTTTTTTATGATTAATAATAATTCAGTATGTATGACGCACTAGATGTTTCTATTAAGGCGTATACATTTGCCAGTGTTAACGCGGTACTGGCCGTGCCTCCGCTCGGTGCTAGAATATCAATATTGGATCTCCTTTTGGACAGTTTTTTTTTCAAAATATATTTTGATTTACATAATGCTATTTCAGTTAAGGAAAAAATCTAGCTATCAATTTTTCTGTGTAAAAATATTTTTAAACATGTAAGTCGTTTAGAGGAGTATCCAGAGGCGCCTCTAGCCCATGTAGCGCCCGTGTGCAATCATTAGCCTAGCGCCCTCCAGTAAGCGCGCGGTCAAAATGGAATGGATTCAAATAACATCACATTACCACAAACTGTAGAAAATCGATTGAAGAAATTTGACTATTTTGGATGCCATGACGTGCAGTTGACTGTATTTAGTATTATACAGGGTGTTTACCCTACAAGCACACATATAATACACACAACGAATCTTTGTGTCTCTGAAGTTGGCGCTGCCAACCATTGCGCAAGAAACAGTTTGTCATCGAGTATACTGCAAAGAGTAAGCGAGATAGGACGATGCGACAAACGTAAGCGAGTGAAAGAGACAATTATACAATGCTATCACAATTATGTATGGAGTGTGAAATTTTATTTTACAATTTCCGTTTATTAACGTTGAAAACATGTTCACATGGGTAGGTATGTTTTGGCTTGTTACGGTGTTTACCAAATACCTTGTATTTTCAACAATGAACGGAGATCTAGGTGCAAAACTGTAAATGGTGTTATTTTAAATGATGTAAACAAGAGATACACACAAACACTTAAACAAATACTGGGCCTTGCATCAAGCTTTCCACATCTGTCAAATTTCTTCATTCTAAGGTTCTACCAGACAGAGAGCGGTCACGCGTTCAACCATTCAAGCGCTCAGTTTGCGTTCGTTGTGTTGTATTAATATACCTACACTGGAGGCATTCTGACCGTCCGTATGCATAAAATTCTCTGTGATTCTGACCGCGTCGGTCAACCAGAACGTTCGCGTTCGCGCGTTCACTACTGTTTCGTTAGTCTCCGGTAATTATTTGTTTTTAGGTTTATTTCATGTTGAAATAAAAGTTACTATTGTAAAAGCTGCTCGTGGCGCGCCTTGCTTTGTTGTAATTCGACATATATAAGACAGCTCCAAATGCCATACAAAATGTATGCAAACCGGAGCTCTTTTTACGTGGGTCATTGAAAGTGCCGCAACCGGAGTGCGCGCGCGGTAGCTCGGCGCCCCCTAGGGCCGCTGCGCCCGTGTGCCACGCACACCCTGCTCTCAGGGGCGCTTTACCTATAGTAGGTAAAGCCACCCCTGGAAGTATCCAAAAGTAGCGAAAAAATATCGTGTTGTTAATTATTTTTTTTAAGCAAATCAATTTAGTTAAACGAAAAAACCATGTTTCACAAATAATGTACATGAATCAATTATAAATATATATTTTGATCAAACTATCGTATTTAACTTACGACCTCTTCTTGAGTTTAATAAGATAAGCTCGCTATTGCGCGCATACGCTGATTTTTTCGTTAAAATCTCCGATGACTAATTAAGTCACGTTAAAAAACACTTACACAGTAGTTTTTTTTTAATATTTGCCTCTAAATAGTAGGCAGTGGTTGTCATATTTCAAATTCCTCTGATGCCTCTTAAAGAATCGTTAAGATTGTTATGCCTCACCTTCAATTTTGCCTTCTTCTATTATAGGGAGCAGCGCGCAATCACCGCATGTTTCAGTGTCTGGGTTGAAACGCGGGCCACGCTTGTGTACTTCACAAAGTACGCAGTCTTTGAACTCGCCGCAACGGCCCGGGCAAGTCTAAAAAATATTAATAAAAGTATTAGGTTTAGTTTTTTTATCCGTATTTACCACCTTTTATTCACCAATTATTAGTCTAACAAATGGTCAAATATTAACTCTTCAACTGAATTTACTATTTGTGAGGCTAACAATTGATGACAGAAGGCATTTTATCTTTATTTTTAGATAGATCAGGTTAAACGTGAATATATTTAAAAATATTTTTGTCCTTATACGAATACTTACAGGACACTTTTCACAGTACTTCCCAGAGTAATGGCGGTCGTCATCAACATTACACACACATTGACCGCAAACACATTTTCCGTTGCCGCTGCATATTTCATTATTTTCTGTAACAAACATAATTATTAACGCCTTGAAATTTAAATTGCGTATTACATTCAATTATCGGTAATTAGAAAATTGATTAAGACAAAATTATATACGATTACTGCACGTAATCGATACGTTTGGCATGTTTTCGTCGCGAAAAAACACGAATAGCGTGCCTTAAACGCCGTTTAATTTCCATAATTGGTAAAAATGGGCAATTGGTTTAATCCTTCGGCATGAATTTATTACTGCTTTTGTTTGTGTTATATACAATCTTATTTTTTATTACTATAATTTTTACTTCAGGCAATAGCTAAATATCAAAATCACACAAAAAATCAATAGGGATGTTTCCCGAGTAGAAAAATGATAATTCTATTTAGTCCGTCAGTGAGATTATCGAATAATAATGAATAAAAATTGCCAAAAATAAAGCGCATCAAAGTTCAGGAGCATGGGGTGACGTCACACTAAAAAGATCTTTTTTGCTATCATCCCTATTCTTAACATCTGCTGTTTCCTTTATTTTGTCGACTTATAGGAACAGTAATATACCAAACACCTGATTTTCATTTTTTAAAGTCAAACAGCGATTTGGACGTGGGCCAAAGGGTGTGTTGGCAAAGCCGAACTCTTTCATAGAACCATCCGTTCTTGATTGCCAGTACTTACCAGGTGAGCGGCAGGGCGTCTGGTCCTTCAAGCACTGGCAGGCGGGCCCGGTGTAGTCGGGCGCGCAGCTGCACTTGCCGCACACACACTCGCCGTGCTCGGGGCCCGAGCACAGCAGCCCCTTGTTCATGTCGCACGTGAAGTTGTCGCACTCGCAGAACGGTCCGGAGATCACCTGGAAAGATATTAGAGATGTTATGGATATGAAATTTCGGATCTGGATACGGATACCGATTTACATAAAAATAATATTAAGTATACCGGTTTCGGATAAGAAATTATTTCGGACTATCCGTTAGGATCGGTTACGGATATTAGATTTTTATTATAAGCAAACACGCAAGCATCGCGCGCACCTAGTGTCTCATTTAGACTCCGCCCATTTATCTCCATTCATTTATCCGAAAATTGTATATAGGTAATGGTTACTCCTTAACATCCCTGATAGATATCAAGTTAAAAGTTTGCTTTTGAATTTGTTCACAATTTTACAATTTTAACATAGAATATAAGAATTAGAAAGGTTAGAGAACGAAAGTTCTACTTTCGATAGTTATAGATACTTAACTAACATACTTTTTGTGACTGCTAGGTCTTCCGGAGACAGGCTAAGCGCGGAAAAGGGGGTTCATCTATCCTATCCTATCCTGGTTCAAGTTATAAGCTCCAAATACAACAATACTAGTTATTTCGTACCTTTGACGAATCGTCCATCTTGTTACACTCGCAGACACCACAGATGCACGTCCCTCGGTTGGAGCACAGAGGTCCAGAGCTGGCGTTAGTAGGCCTGCAGCCACGTTCCTGTTCGGCCGACACGCCCCCATGCGCTGAACACTCGCAGTTCTTGCCGAAGCGGCCAGGGTGGCACACGCATACTCCGCATGCTGATACACCCTCGCCGTTGCACACTAGGGGACTGTCGTTGTAGGCCTACAAAAACAATCAAGTTTTAGAAGAAATGTTCAGAGTTTTATTATGCGTACAGCAAAGGGGTGGAATTCCCTGTGTGAGTGGTAGTAGCTACTATCTGGGTTTCGTCCAGGCAAGCGTGTTTCATCGTCGACCACATCATCGCTTATCATCAGGTGAGATATTGATCAAGCGCGAGCCGTTCAATAATAATAATGATAAAAGGTTTTTCTTATCATTATTTTTACATGACTTTGACAAGGACCTTGGTCTTTGGTCCTTTGGAAGGCGTGTGAGTAGCCGAAGCCAACTCGCAGAGGCCTTGTTAGGCATGTATCAGGAAATGTGACACCACCTGACACCGCACTGTACAATTGCACCCAAGGGCAATCTCCGGTTGGTGCAGGAGTATTGCAAAATAAAGAGAAAAATGTATTGGGCTATGGTATTGGTAGGTTTAGTGTATCAATTGCCAAAAACTATAGACCATGTTAATTTTGATCCAAGTAAGCATTCCACAAAAGTTTTACACACAACGCAAAAGCTATGGTCACATCACGACAATGTATTTGCACTATAATCAAGTCTAAGTGACTCATGCGCATTTTCGTGCCGTCAATGCCTTTTCTGGACGTACGCCCATTATTAAGTCAGTCTTACGTTCAGTGCACACTGAGCAGCAAAATGAAAGAGCGATGTTCCTTTTAGAATAACTATATCACATTTTAAATAAAGTTGAAAAAAAATGTATGCAAGCGATAATAATGACCTGTGTCGTACAGAGGAAAGACAGAATTTAATCTAAGGTGTGACAGTGAAAAACTTACATGATGATTAGGATGTTCGCAGGGACAGTCGCAGAGCATCTCAAGATCAACAGTGAGGCTGTCTGAGATACCGACAGGCGAGATATCGAAAGTCTGCTTCCACTTCTTGCGGTCCTTCGGGCATTCTTTGAGAGTGATTTCAGCTGTGAATTCTACAACGTCTCCGACCTAGAAGTTTATAAAAACATTAGTACTAAGAAACACGAACAATAAAACATTTTAAACTATGTTGGTATGCCATACCTTTAATCCCTCGCATTTGTTTGTCTGAGTGAGTTCCTTGCCGCTAAGACAAGATGAGTAATACACTATTTGTACAGCATCACTCGATGAATCTTTCATTTCCACAGTTGACGTAATTTTCTGCAAATAATCATGTTTATTTTTATTACTTTAATAAAACGCTGTCGAAGGTCGCAAGTTAAGGTCGTGCTGATAAGCTATAATAAACGCACATCTAAGACAAAAATGCTCTTATCCAATGTACAAATCAAGATGATACTGTGCAACTTGACAGCGGTTATGCTGTGCAGTCGGAGGATACATACTCGCGAGCTGGCTGATCAAAATTAGATGTATCCTCTGACTGCACAGAATGAAATGAATTAGGTACATTTAAACATAATTTTTAAATCTAATCTTAAAACCCTTAACTTTGATACCCACACGATGGGTTTGAAAGAAAAATAAATTGGGCCCCCACAATATGGCGCTCAAAACCCGCCATTTTCTATTTTCCAATTTTAATGTAGCCAGTGACACTCGCAAGGTGACGAATGATCAAAGTCGGCCAACGCTTTTGGCCTCTAGAACGCCACATGTTTTAATATTACAAAGCGTAAGCTACATCACTGTCAGTAACACCCTACAATGATATTTCTAAGTAGGTTTCATAATACATAAAATAAATAAGTATTACAGTAATAAGGAATTGATAAAATAATACTGCATTTTAAAATCCTCCTAGAGTGGCGAATTGGCCATACATACTCGTAAATGTAGCATTTGGCAATCGACCTCGTTACTCAAACACCTTAATCATGCTTAATTTTATGAATGTGCAAGTCTGTATATTGGTTAAATCACGTTTCAATGGCTGAACGGATCTGAAGATCTGGATGAAATTTGGCACAGAGATAGATTATAATCTGGAATAGCATGTTGGCTACTTTTTATCCCTGCAGTATGTTCCAGTAGGATCATTTCCGACTATCACGCGGGCGAAGCCGCTGGCAGAAGCTAGTTGAATATATTTTATTATTGTTACAAAGATTAGTTACTCACATTGTACTGTTCCCGCACAAGGTCGACGATGTTATCGGAGTCATTGCTAAGCACGCCAGTACTGGAGCCCTCGATGTGCTTGCTGAGCTGCTCGTACACGCTGATCTGTTCCGCTGTCACCGCGAAGATCACGTTGATCGCGTGCTTCTTTACCTATAAACATACATTACAATATTTACTATGAGAGATTTACTTAACATTTGTCTTTAAACTTTTGTAGAAAGGTGTAAGGGAATGAAAAGACTTAAAATAGGAAATAATGAAGTATTCAAGCCAGAAGGTTGGTAAACTACATGGTCAATGATAAACAAAACCTCAGAGTCCGCATTTGCACGATTTTATAGGAAAAAATAACATTTCCCCTTTAAAAGCCATATTTCTAATATAGAATGCGTTGATTTATAACAACTTTTTACAGTGAAACGGTGCTTATAGTGCCAAAATGTTTGAATCTTGGTATGTTATAATTGTTACCAACACTTAAGTCAATTTGAAAACGCATATATGACGATGCCTGACATCATTTACTTCGATGTGAAGTAGGATAAGAAAGTCACCTATTCCTATAAGCTAGTTATGTTATATGTAGGTATGAATCAAAGTACGTGGACAAAATGAAAATAAATTACTAACCTTATGATTAATCTGTGAAATACTGGGGTAATCCTGCAACGTCGAGTGTGTATAAGTGTTGTCCTGCATGTGACATTCACCATCGTTGGGCTGCACGATACCACCAAGCTGCAATTGAACAGAACACTTTTATTAACAAGCTACGAACGTAATAAGTCGTTCTGTCTCTAATAACCACTTTTTGGCGTATTCGTGATACTTCTAGGGTACATAGGCGTACTTGCATTAGGCATACTCTGCCAGTCAACCAAGAGTGGTGAAAATATCATTCAACTCGTGAATTTATTATTGACGATATGCTTTAAAAAGTACTCCGTAATAGTTATCGAGACCAACCGATTTTTTATGTAGATTTATCTACCATCAGTGTGAATGTTCACACAAACAGTTTTTAAGTTTTTTCTCAAATGTTCTCGCAATTACAAACAATTAGGTATCCTATACAATAAAATAATAACTATAAATATAACAATAAAATTACCTTGCCGTCTCCAGCGTAATGGAAGCCAGCATCCGTTGAGAAGACAAGAAGTCTTCTGGCCTGGTCGCGCCAACCTATCTGTTGCTTACACACAACTGCTTGCATGATCGCGTCGAATCCTCCCTCGGGGGCGTCCAAGTTACCTGACACGTCTGCGTTAGCTACGGCTTTCTGTTGGACAAGAAACATTCAGTTTTAAAATTGTTTTATTTTGTAATCATTCTGAACTTGACTCTCCTATAGATGAGCAACAGAAATAATCTATATTTATAAAAATTAATCCCCATTTCCCTTGGTCACGGCATCACGCGTGAACGGCTGGACTGATTTCGCTAATTCTTTTTTGTTTCGTTTGTTATTGCTAGGAGAAGGTCCTTATCAAGAAAAATTAAAAAAAAAGAATTGTAGATAGTTAGGGTAGACATGTAGGTAGGGTAGGTATGTAGGTATGGTAGGTGAGGTAGGGTAGTCAAGGTAGGGTAGGGTAGGCAGTTGACGGGAGCGAAGCCGCAGCACAGCTAGTGTACAATAATTATTCATGGTTGGTATAAACTGGGATTAAAATATTTCCTCAAAAGTGTAATTTTAGCTGTAATTGAAAATTCAATAGTTAAAAGAGAGTTTTTGTGGCACAACATAATGGTAGTAGTAACTCACCTCGAAGGAATCGGTATCAGTGCTGAGTGACATCTGATTTCGGTATCCATAAGGCGCGGCACAGCCTTCACAGGGCGATATCAAACTAAAAATAATCACAATTAGAGATATGAATCTCAGCCTATAAAAATTCCAGTCAAATCTTTATAAAACCTTTGGGAACTTACTTCTTGGGCACAGTAGATACGTATGGCATGACTAGTTTATCTACAAATGAGCCGAAACCGATTCTGAACATGGAAGTCATGTTCCTCATGGTCGCAGAGAGCAAACTTCCCAATGTACTGAGCTTCTCTTTGTCGTTTTTCATAGATCTACTGAGGTCCATAAGATAGTATAAGTCGACGGGATAGTCTTGAGCCCTGGAGTAAGAAAAGGTGAGCTTCTGCATTTCATCTGCGAAAAAAATTACATGCATGATTAGCATAACATGTTATAAAATTCATCAGGACATTGTGTCATGCATAATTATAAAACTAAATTAATCCATTCAACACTGCAATGACATTGAACGCGAGCTGTTTATCATAACTAGTCGAGTTCTGATGACTGATTACTTAACTTCCTACACATAATAGTATGAAGACAATATACTTACTCATTCGCGATTTCAGATTCACCCTCTGTGGCTTCATCTGTACTAGGCTCCCGCCACTGGCGGCGCCTCCGGCTGCAGCTGATGAAGATCCCGACGCTGAAGATCCTGATGCTGAGAAGCTGCTGCCTTTCGAGCTATAAGATTCTTCGAAAAATGAAGAGCCTCCAGCCATACCCATTCGGGACTTTGCTGAAAAGCAATAGAACTACTGTGAAACCAAGTTTTTGGGAGAAAGAGTGTCATTTCCAATTGTCGACTTTTGCTTTTACCTCTACTCAGCTCAATATTGTACTTGGGGTCGATAGAGCGCTGGTTGTCCGGATTGAAGATGTAGGCTTCATCGCATCCTGCGGTACCGCCCCTCTCCATGGCTGGATTGAAGCACCTCGGGCCGTTGAACTCTGCCTGGAAGCACCATGCGCAGCTGGCCGTGCGGATACAGTCGCTGCATGTCGTCTTACTGGAGCAGGGGTTCTGTGCCAGCAGCTGCTCGGCCCGCTGCGCCCAACATACCGCCAGCAAGCACACCCACACACATACTCGTAAAACATTCGATCGTTGTTTGTACATTTTGTAGTTATTAATCTATAGATTCGTTTTCAGATCAAATTCTGTAACAAGGAAAACTTCGATATCAATAAAATTCGGTGATCAACTAAACTAACTTAATCGGTTAATATGTTGCGGTTACATATTAAATGTTATTGTGCTGGTTTATAACAAGCGTTTCAGCTCATATAAAGTCATAACTTTCTACTTGCGTGACCCAGTATTAAAAGGCCAGAACGTCAGGAAAACTTATTTTAATCTTGAACGCAATATAATAAGTTTTGTAATTTAGTACGTTACCGGTATTACATAAGCTCGTGCAAGCCTCATATAAAATGCATTGCGAGTGCTAGTGACCGCTATGGAGTATAATAATCTCACATGAATCAAACAATAACCTACATAGTGATTATGCCCCATAATCTCCGACGGATACCCCTTATAGATGTGTTTATTTACTATCGCACAGCCACAGTCCTTCAATAATAATTCCTCTGATACTTCATTATTATGTTTGATCAATGATGGCGGGCTTATCACCGTACTAAATACCTTTGTCCATATGCAGACAATACTCATTGTTTGGTACTTATTTGATATGCAGTGCCAAAATAAATATTGATAGCTTTCTTGCTTACTGAGTAACTGAAGACTGCATCGGTATTCGACAGCTAACGCTTATTTAGAACTTTTGAAGTATTCATACACAGGTAACAGGCCAAGGTCTCAAACCAACTAGGTCAATGGGACAAATAAAAGGATAATTTTGTTTACAAATTCATAGAAACAAAGCAGCGTACGGAGAAGAAAACGGTGGTATAAATAAAGATTGTGTAAATCCATGACGAAGATCCCCGACCGCACTATTAGCTGTAAAGTATGAATGATTGTACGACGCCGTCATCGGCTCACAGGTAGTAAATAGCGTTGAGTAAACGTTATGATACGGTTGGGATTGGGACATATGGCCACCTGTGGGCGGCAGCTGCGAGTGAGAAAGGGCGCCGCCCACGCAGAGTCGTATCCAGTCCGCCTCGTCTATTTTATGCCATGTTCTAAGATACTGACCAAAATTATAACGATATCAGTTGATTGAAAACTGTTGTACCTAAACTCCTAGTTAATTCATTTTATAATACTTTTCCCTATAACATTGCTTTTTCCATTTAATTAATGAGTAACTTAGCAACTAACGTCACCAGCAGCAGTGGCTAAATAAGGCCATGTGTTCACCTTGTTGACTTGACTTGCAAACAGCATGTTAACTGTCATAAATTCTTATCTTTCCGCATAAGATGTAGGAGTCAAATATATGAACTAAGTTGTTCTGAGACACTACGTAACTACACGACTGCTAGATGCAGTTATTATAAAGAAACATAAATGACTTAAACCTACGTTCGCACGTAAAAAAACCAAAAGAATGTATATCCTAACTTTCGTAATCAGGATCGAACATAGAAAATGATCTACACTCAATACGTTATGTATAAAAAATACGTATAATCAGATTCTTTCTTGTATTTAAAATTGAAAGTTTTTAGCTTTTAATACCGACCAGTAAAAAATACGTTAAAGGTATTTAAAGAGAAGAGATATATTCGTAATCATTGTTTGTGTTAAGCTGATGCTCTTGTTTGCACTTACATATTGACACCGACAACTTGATAACTCACTTATCATTTCACCGTGGTTAGTTCACACATCATATCATCACAGTTATCCACTCTTCAGTCTTCACAATAACTGTTTATATTAAAAATATATAAATACAACTTATTTTTAATATTCACTTGTAGCTTATAGCTGTTCCTTTGTTAAACCCTACAGTTAATCAAATAACGCGATCACTTTGAATCGGTTTTCACGAAAAAACTACTTACTATGGAAATATTATCACAATTATTTAATAAGATTCTAATTATTTTAGTCAGTCTCAGTAATTTTTACAAATTATATTTGTAATATTGTTTAACACAGCGCGACGTGCGCCCGCGCCGGATACACGCGTGACTAATTGTACAGAAAATAACTTCGTCAGCGGTGATACAGCGAGCGCCGTCACAGTTTCTTCTCGGAATCGATACTCAATACACTCATCAAAACATTATAACCACTGCGAGTGCGACAGGGCCGGGACAACACATAAAGCCTTGGCTTGCAAATAATTAGGTCATAGTCCTTTAAACTACCTCTACGAAATACGAACCATTTGGATCATGTAAAACTTATGAAAACAGTTCCATATTTAACAATCTAAGATTTTATTTGGAAGATAGCCATCACCTAGTTTATAAAAAGGAGTAAATTCATAACTTTCTATGGGAGTTTCTCAAGGCTCAATACTAGGACCAGTAATCTTTGTGGATGACCGTATGTACGTTTGTAATTAGTGTGTTCAACATCAACATACATCGTTCATGATTGTTTTTTTAACGTTTAATAACTCTTAACTTCGTAACTCAAACTTTAACTTCGTGTGCACTAGATTTTTAATTGTAATTGTTTTGATATAAAAATATGTAGGTATGTCTAGATTAAGGTATTTATCTATAGGCCATGTCGCCTGAAATAAACGGATTATTATTATTAATATTTAAAATCGACTGTAGAAATACGTAAATTACTATGCTTCAAGAAGTTCTTACTAGTAGCGCAGTTGTTATACAGAGTACCAATAAATTAATTAACTAATAGCTACTTAATTGACTCACTGCGAATAACTTACGCACTTATTGAAATGGAAACATCTTGTAGTGCTGTCTGTACATTTAAAACGATTTCACGATGGCCAGTCCATTAGGGAAATTACAGCTCTAAAAACAGTGACCATCGGGTCTACTTTATGAGACAGATTTTTAAGTTAAGGTACTATTTCCCGTTTGTGGTGGATGTGGATTGGTAAAACGACAATAGATCTACATTAGTTCTTAGTAAGCGCATGAATTAAATTTAACTAGAAATATAAATTTAAAAAAGTACCTGAATGACTTTGAAGACTGTTTCAGCGAACATCGCTTGTGATAATGGTTCAGTTCAGTGTGGTTCAGTGGATTTTAGTATAGTGTTTACTTATGTAGAGCCAAAACAAAATCTCGGGGTTATCGGATTTACTCGAAAATGCTCAACTTGATGCCTATTTTTAGTCATAATTATGTAGTTGCGATGTAACGATATAAGTCTTTATTATGTATACTGCCTCGCCTCTTGCTCGTGGGTTCAGTGGTTGCAAGCGTTACAGCCGAGTATAAATCCTAGGTTCGATCTCGGGGTGCGGTAGTTAAATAATTAGTTAATAAATAGGAGTTTCTTGTCCGTCCTTCTCCATGTAGGTACTTTCTGAACGGATGGTAGAATCACTTAAAATTGATCCAGCCATAGTTGCCCCCCCAGCGACACCCTGAGCCGAGTTTCAACCCCATAGGGGTAGCCCCCAGCGTGGTCTTTTAGGATTAGCTTCTAAACTGCGAGAGGCTAGAAAAAAAACGGGATGCGGGAGTGTTAAGGCCTGCGCAGACGTAGGATTTTTGTCCGCAGAGGACAAAAATTTGAACCTGTATAGAATGTACTGCATTGGCTATTTTTACGAATTGCAGTTTGGATGCAGTTTATGTGCAGTTGACATACATAGCACGTATGAACAACTGCATCTAAACTACGAACCGGCGGCTGTGCAGTCCACTCGAATACAGTCTGGCTAGAGCCTAAGCGAAAGTGAAGGAATTAGTAAAGGAGTGACTTTTCAAAACGGCTTATTTCGGGTTCCCAATTTTACTTTTTTTTTTAATGCCAATCGGGACTTTATGTACACTCACATTATATGACGTGAAGTGTCCGGTTCTAAAGTACTTTAATCTCGAAGAAAAATGGCCATAGAAAATGCTTTCCGCAACAAAATAGCTTAATTCACGTTAATTCTCGGCCCTACTAAATTGTGATAGGAGTTTTTTCAAAATAGCTCATTTCTAGAACATTTTGTATGGAAATTTTGTTAATACGTATCAAAATGGCTTATTACTAATCTGGTATCACAGGTTATTTTGGAGGGTTGAAAGATAGCTTTAATATCTGGAAGTGGATCCGCAAATATATTTTTATACATTGGCAACACTTTTTATTTGACTACGGCCAATTAAAAAAATATTAAACGTCATGTGTCACAGTTTTTTGCCCGCCGATCGCGTTTTTGGACGACTGGAAAAGGAATTAAGAAAAATACCAGTGATCACCACCAAAGATGGTTACCATGATATCTTCAAAAACCATGGCAATGTAAGGTTATTAGGAAATGATTGGCAACTGCTTGAAATAAAGAATTTAAAGGAAAATTTTAAAAATGTGGAGGGATTACAAAAAATAAAAAGAGTCTGGATAAAAAAAACTGTTAAAAGACAGATGACTATCGGTTGTGAAATAAAAGCTTCCCAATATTATAGATTTGATGGAAATGATCCTTGGCAGTCATTATTGAAACGGGGTAAACGTATTCCACTAACTATTGATGTTGCAGAATCTATTCCGCAGCCAGTTTCAGAAAAAAAGAAAAAAGATGTAATAAATTTACTTGAAAAACAATTTGGGGAAGAATGGACTGCCTTGCCTGAACTTCAATGGTACAAAACTATTTTGTTACATGTGACGGAGGAACCAGCTGAGGAACATGAATATGATTGTGTCTGCAATGAAGAGGATGTAGGAGAAGTCCGTGTGTGATTTTCAGATTTTAAATAAAAGTTTTTAGAAAACAATTTTTTTTGCTAGCCCATCCTCCAAAATGGCTTATTTCTAGGAGTGCCAAAACAAAATGGCTTATTTCTTAGGAGTGCTGAAACAAAACATCTTATTTCTTGGAGTTTGCGACTAAATGGCTTATTTCCTTAAATCATATGATAATAACTCATAATTTAGAGTATTAAAAAAAATATATACACTGTGAAACGATCTATTAACGTACCTAGATTATGTACATAGAAGTTTGTTACTAAAAATATTCATATATGAAAAGTTTTCGTATTTTTCTTGGTCCTGAAAAAAATGACCATACAGAAATAAGCCATTTTGAAAAGTCACTCCAAGACTACATCTGCGGACAAAAGTCCCTCGTCTGCGGAGGCCTTTATGCGTGCAACTGGGATTTTTTTATAGCAGCCCGGAGTCTAGGTTTATACAAGGCCGGCGGATATTACATGGGACTGGAACAAATCTGGCGAAATCTGGGTGCACTAGAGATACATGACTGGCCTTTAATATAATACAAGGGGTATACAGGCATATATTTATTACTAGCATTGAACTTTCTGAGCCAATACTTAGCGTATACTAAATGATGACCTCCAAGTTTGAAGACAAACCGGTGCTTCTGTAGGTCGAGTAAATTACGTCATTAACAACTCTGAGCGACCAAACGATGATTCAAATGTGATAACGTAAGCATTCTTTCGCTTATATAGTCACATTTGATGGCCATGCGAACATTTAAATCATAATTATATTACTTGTGATTTCGAGTCAGTGGAATACAATAGATTTCGCTAGAGCGATTCAATGAGGAAAGGAAAAATACTTCTAATATGAATAAATAAATAAATTTATTGTTTTCTCGCCACAAAGAGCTTAAAAAATACACAAACTCCAACAACAGCAACCACAACAAAACAACAACACCAATATACTCCACCTATCTGTTTTGTTTTTATTAGTTAGGTACTTTGTTTGATAACAAATTTTGTTTAGACGTGAACTAAACACAGACATCCGTAGTATTTGTAATGCAGATTACGTCATATTAAAAGAAGTAATCGTGAATTACGAACGGGACTCATTTATATCATGATGCGCTTTCTTGGAAATTGATTAGCTAACAAGTATATCTGAACGCAGTACCTACAAAGTTCCGCAAAGCCTTCAGCGGGTTTCCTTATATCGACGATAACGGTTAAGGGATGTACCAGCCGGGTCATCGACCGCTCCTGCTTACATTGGCGGGCGCGGCGCCTGCCGGCCGCTATTACCCCACGACATGGAACGCCATGTATGGAAGAGAATCCCCAATTAAATGTTGCATGTCGTTTGACTGTAAAATTTTACTGCATTTTGGAATCTTTAGCTCAATCTCTTAGAATTTACTTTCTATGTTGTGTATTTGATGTTTTTCGATAGAATACAAAGTAAGAACTTGTTTTTTTTTTTCGTAAAATGTGTTTATAGGCATGAATCAGATAGTAAGTTTTGAAGTGTTTTAATAGACATGATGAATTTAATTTTATGAACAAATATTTATGCCCATTCTAGCATGAAGTTGATTGCTTTGAATGCAAAGTAATTTATTAAATGAAAGTTAAATTAAACGGAAGAATGAAAATAATTACCAATCAGGCCTCATTAATATTGTGTTAGCCTAAAAACAGGATCATTAATGAAAATAAATTATGAGCCACTTGGCAATGGGATTAATATTTCAATGTTGAATTTGATATGTGTTAAATGCACTGCTGATTATTGTGAGTGTGGCTTATAAAGTTAATATTACTGTTACTGGATAAAAAAGCTAACTTATTTGGAGATTTTGAAATATCTGTCATAAAAAAGAAACATGTGCACTATTTAATTATTTTATACTAGCTGTCCCATGCGGCTTCGCTCCCGTCAACTGGCTACCTACCTACCGATTTGCCCTACCTAGCCTACCCTACCTACACTACATACATGATTTTTGCCAATCTTTAACAGCTTACCCAGCGCACGCGACGGAAGCTCTCAAAAAGGAATCATTTTACTCGTTTTTGCAACATTTTTCATTTGTGGTCCGCTCCTATTGGTCGTAGCGTGATGTTATATAGTCTATAACCTTCCTCGATAAATGGACTATCCAACACAAAAGGAATTTTTCAATTCCAACCAGTAGTTCCTGAGATTAGTGCGTTCAAACAAACAAACAAACAAACTCTCCAGCTTTATAATATTAAGTATAGATTCAGTAGGTCCTTAATTTTACACAGAGATGTATATCTCTGCCTAAAATCCCATCCCATGTCATCAACCAGGCACAATTCCAGACTTCATGCTGCTACTGAGAAATTCCTTTAAAACCCCATTTGCACTTTGATTGACCCAGGAATCTAATCCAGGGCTAAATGGTGCCTTTCCACCAGAGATATGCTATGCTACGTTGCTATGGATATGTTTGATATCCACCAATCATATTCATAGTTCCATATAACATAACACTGGAGGAAACAAGTTCTGCTAAGCTATGTTTTTTATACGGATGGATACATGATCTGGAGCATGATCTGGATGGATGGGCGTGCTATGGATGGTCGCCTCTACCCTCACCGCACCGCCGCTGCTCTGCTCCCTGTGCCTTCCTTACTGTAGATACATCGCATAACTTGAGCTGTGCATCTTTCTCACACAGCTACCTTGTGCGTCACACCAGCTACTAGCCCGCTACATAGCTAGCATCAATGGCAATGGTCGTTGCATAGTTTCGTAGCTTAGCTTTCCCATCCTCGCAGCATAGCTGCATAGCACCTCTCTGGTGGAAAGGCACTCTTTAGCCCTGGATTAGATTTCAGTTCATATCAACATAAGTTAGATATACTACCTACATTTTTTTAACATGTTCTCTGTAGTTCTAAAGCATTATTAATAAAGAATACCAGGCTAACACTACTATTGAATAAATATTCCTGTAGCACATCAATGGAAGGCAAGCACTCAGGCAAGTAATCCCAATATTAGTCCAAAGATTTTCAGAATAAATATTTCCCAGGTTTTCTTAGAGTTTGGATGTGGAATTGCGGACTCCAGCTCGTTATAAATACAGACTTTTCTGCAATCTTTAAATAAGATGAAGTCAGCTGCTTGGCTCCCAGAGATGACACTGTTTCAACAATTTCGTGGATTTAGAGTTAGACCTGTTTTCAAGTGCTTAGCTTTGGTTGAAATGAGATGTTCATGTTTTATTTATAACTCACTTATTAGTGTACTAATTTTTTTATTGATAAAACTGTTTTTGGTCCGTTTCATGGTGAGGCAGGAAATCCGAATAGGTACACATTCCTTTATTTTCATCCAGCTTTTTTATGAATTTTAAATACTAAAGGATCATGTGGATAAAACTTTAAACTATGCAGTACAAAAAAGTTAGTAATAGTGTAAAGTAGTGGCTATTGGTATTGTTAACTTTGAGACAACTAAAAGATAACTAATTTACATTTTTCTTCAAACTCGTTTTGATAATTTACATTGTTTTAGGGCGAAATAAATATAATTAGGTCGCTCGTGAGCTGACCACTCAGCTGAAGTTTACACAGTTTCAGATCAATACGGGATACAGTAATTGTTTCAGATTACAATGCAAGTAACACTTACCAGTGCTTTTTTGTTATAGACGACACTATATTATGGTCAAACACATTTTAATTCATTTAAAATAACAAATAAATAAGCCCAAGTTCACAAAATGTACTAAAAATATGAATGAGTGGAATGAAGCTTACAGAAAATCATTCACGGGATTACTCATCATTCATTCCGGGAACTGGCTGAAACCTCAATACATTCATTCAATATTTTTTGACTGAAGTTCTATCAGAAACTAAGTTTCAAAAATATTGAATGCGTAAAAGAAGTAAAATGTTTATTTTTCAAATGGAAAATTCATGAACAGCAATCAATCTATTTTATATATCCCTTCAACTCTTAGACTGACTGGATTGGCTTCTTTTATATTTTCTGACACAAGTGCATTTCAAAAGTAATCAGGATCTATATATTTCAAAAAACTGGTGGTTTTGAACGCAATATACTTTACAATCGATTTTGTTCTAGTATGTTGGAAGCACTGCGATCGTTGAGCCAAATGAGCCAATGAGACACTTCTGGCCTTTCTTCTTTGAAGAATATGGCCGACATTTTGATATTGCTGTCATGAAGATTTTTCAGTGACAAAATTTTAACTTTGTAGTTCTTCATGCACGGTTTTATGTTCCCAAATCGTTTTATTTTTTAATTGCTTAGACGGAGTGTAGTGTAAGCTATTTTATTTTTTGAAAATGGCAGCTGATCGCGAGATTGCTGCTGAAGACAGCATCAGAGTGGTTTGCCGATTTCGGCCACTAAATGACTCTGAAGAAAAAGCTGGATCTAAATTTATTGTGAAATTCCCTTCAGGACCCGATGACAATTGCATTTCTATAGGGGTAAGTGCGAATAATTTTAATGTCTATTGCTTTCCCCTATCATCGCCCTAAATTAGATCATGATGACTAATACATTACGAGTTGTTCACCTGCTACGAAATGGCCTTTCTTTTTCATTCCGCTTCGATGGTTATGATTATGATCGTGTTAATTTAATGAATCTTGCCGAATAATCTCTGCATAAGTACAACGTCTTTGTTTTGTCGAAAATCAATACAAATACCTCTTCGACCTTGACCCGAGTTGGTATACCACGATATTTCATGGATTTATTTTGTTTATTGGGCTGAACTATTTCAGCTAATTATCTAATTCTAACTCCAAGATAAACAAAGTATTCATGCTTGCTAATTAGATTCTCATAAGCACCCTATTTTTTATTTATCCACTTAAAAACTTCTTGTAGGTACATAATGTGCATGGTGAAGAATGACTGAAATGATTTTCTTGCAGTTAAAAAAAAATACATGTATCAAAGATTAACTAGGTACATAAATCCTATTCTGCTATGTGAATCTCATTAGAAATTTATTTAGTTTACTCAAATAATGTAGTTTATCAAACACCTTGTGATGTATCAAAGATATAAAGCTAAATGTATCAAGAATAGCTGGCCTTACTGACCCTACAATTATTACATAATTTATTGCATCCTATATGCCATATAATTAGAACAAATAATTAGAACTGTATATATTCACATCCAGCTATGATTAAAACCTGTCTAATAAACATTTCAGTAATTATTTTCGCATCCACATAATTCCAAAACCTAATTAGAACTGGCACCTGACAAAGGAAACCCAGGTAAAGATAATGAGGGTAGTCATAAGGATTTTAAACTCACTCAGTCAGAATTTGAGTGGAAGTATATTATCAAGTAATTTAACCTACTTCTTTTATTAAGATTTTTTTGTATGCATTCTCTATGTAACATAATTATTGTTTATATTATTACAATATTTAATAAATGAAACATAAATATGAATAGAATAGGCTGCCTAGCATAAGGAACTTATGTCAGTATGTCATAGTGGCCCAGTGGCCAAGACCTCGCCTCTCATGCTTGAGGTTTTGGGTTCAAATCTGGGCAAGTACCTATGTGACTTTTACTTGAATATGTACTTCCTAAGTTTATCTTGGACATCACAGGCAACGGTGAAAAAAACATTGTGAGAAAACCTGGACTTTAAGTCTGAAAAAGCCAAGTCAGAGGCCTGTAGGGTTCCCAGAGGCGGCTTAATTAAATCTGACATCAGAGATGGCCACATCTTCACACAAAAAAAGAAGATAGGAACTGAGTCTGAAAAATTGACTAAAGTTTTCATGAATTAATTTAGAAAGCAGCATGTATTTTGTCTCAAAATGTAACAACCTACAGTTTATTGCCTGTCTAGGAGATGATGTCAGATACTTATGTTGACCTGATTCATCTTTGGATGTGTGTACAGTCTATCTACAGTATGTTTTTGCTTCAGACTTCACAGGAAATATTTGCAAATGAGGTTTCTATAAATAAACTGTTCAATGTCTACCAACACCAATAGGTACATTGAACCTTGTTAGTTAATCTTCCAAAAACAGAATTGTTTGAGATGTCTAGAAATAAAAAGGCGATGTTTCATAAACTGCTCAAGTATGTTTAAATTAACAGTGTATGATTTTAAGATAATTTATTAATTTTGTATTACTATAAACTCTGCAAGTCTAAATCAAGTAGGAGTCAATAACCCACAAGAATACTGTTTGACTGAATGACCATGACTAGAGATCCTCTTTTTAATAGCCTACATCAAGTACAGAATAAATTTGCCTTGGAAGGGAAGTGCTTGTTTAACATCTAATTTTAGAGACCATGAGTCAAGTTAACTTTGTGACCTAAATTTTCAAAGTTAATTGCTATTCCAATATCTTAGTTAACTTTGAATAGATTAAGGTATTTTCTTACAGGAAATGACAACAATGTAAAACGTAACAATCTTGATATTTTAATGTATGAAAGTCTCTGGCCTTCAATACAACATGTTGCAATAAAAACTGTTTTCTTTTTCTAACTTGGTATTGTTCAAAACCAGGTGAAACGTTTTATTATTACAAATTATTAAGCACATACATAACATCCTAATGTGTAGCACACAATGTTTTGAACATGTAAGGTCATTTGCATAATTGAAATGCCGAGAAGTGACTAACACTTGAACAAGTAGAAGTCTATTAATCTTGCAAGAGAAATAGACCAAGTTATAATTTACGTATTATGTACAACAAGTGGGGTACTAACTTTGGTAAATTGCTCATAGTCTTTAACCATTAATTATAATTCTGTATTTAGTCTCTAGAATAATAATTATACCTATAGGTAATAAATATTCTTTACAATGTCTCGCACTGTACACAAGAGTTATTTAGAGTGAAACTTTCATAATACCATAGTGTGAATTGTTTTTTCAATTACTTCTTCATCACAATATATATATTTCTACAATAAATGCAATGCATTTCTTTTACCTTAACTTTTGCCTAACATTCCCATCTTTTTTTAAGGGGAAAGTGTACTTGTTTGACAAAGTATTCAAGCCCAATGCAACTCAAGAAAAGGTCTACAATGAAGCCGCCAAGAGTATCGTCTCTGACGTACTGGCGGGCTACAACGGCACTATTTTTGCATATGGACAGACCAGTTCAGGAAAAACACATACTATGGAAGGTGTCATAGGTATGTTCTATCAAATTAGTACATGCATATTTCATTTGAATTCTTTGGTTTTTTTCTTATAGTTTCTTTATTGTTTTACAGGGGATCCAGGGAAACAGGGTATTATTCCACGGATAGTAAATGATATATTCAATCATATTTATGCCATGGAAGAAAACTTGGAATTTCACATTAAAGTGTCATACTTTGAAATTTACATGGACAAGATCAGGGATTTGTTAGACGGTTGGTACAACTCATTGATTTAGTGAGTAAGTAAGACTTTTCATGTCTGACTGGAAATATGGTTGTTTTCAGTATCAAAAGTGAACCTCAGTGTTCATGAAGACAAAAACAGAGTCCCATTCGTCAAAGGTGCTACAGAAAGATTTGTGTCAAGTCCTGAAGAAGTGTTTGAAGTTATTGAGGAGGGAAAATCAAATCGACACATTGCAGTCACAAGTAAGTATTTAACATAGCTCAAAACAAAAGTAAGTTGTGTGATGTATGTTCAGTTATTAACCAACACTTTTTACTTCAGACATGAATGAACATTCATCTAGATCTCATTCCGTCTTCCTCATAAACGTTAAACAAGAGAACCTTGAGAATCAAAAGAAACTTTCGGGCAAGTTATATCTGGTGGACTTGGCTGGTTCTGAAAAGGTACTTATTATTCTAATACTGAAATATATTTATGAATCAACCTTCACTAGCTAATACATATTTATTACATTATTATAAGGAAATATTATGTATTATTTTCCTGGTCCAGTAAGCCATTATTTATTTGGATAAATGTTTTAATAGGTATCTAAAACTGGTGCTGAAGGTACAGTCCTTGATGAAGCTAAAAATATTAACAAATCGCTATCGGCGTTGGGTAATGTCATTTCTGCGTTGGCCGACGGAAACAAATCACATATACCATACAGAGATTCAAAATTGACGCGTATCTTACAAGAGTCGCTCGGAGGCAACGCTAGAACTACGATCGTCATCTGTTGCTCACCCGCGTCGTTCAACGAGAGCGAGACCAAGAGTACACTTGACTTTGGTAAAAGGTATGTGGTATGAATACCATTTTAAATTTTTTTCATACTAAAATATGCTGTGCAGAAATAAGGAAATGCAATACAATATCATATCTATAGAGATCCATGACCAACCAATAACATTTAGAATCAATCTCAGAGTATCATACAACATTTTTATTTCCTTTGTAGAGCCAAAACCGTCAAGAACGTTGTCTGCGTCAACGAGGAGCTCACTGCTGAGGAATGGAAGCGTCGTTACGAGAGAGAAAAGGAGAAGGTGGGCAGGCTGAAGGGCAAGGTTAGTTCTGCAGAATACCATGCATTAAATTGTAAATAATATCTTCATTAGGATTCGAAATACAAATTACACATTCAATTTATCAGGTCGAAAAACTGGAGGCCGAGTTGAACCGCTGGCGCTCGGGCGAGACCGTACGGATCGAGGAACAGGTTAACTTGCAAGAAATCGAGGCCGTCACTCCCGTTACGTCATTCATTGAAGAGAAGCCACCTGCGGCGGTAAGTGATGATTCACTACGAACTATTGTAAGCTTGAGATATTATAGGAATCCATGTGACACAGATGAATAGTTTGAAATAAATAACAAACTATTGTTACAGGATAATCTTTTGTTCTTAAGAATTTTCCACCATGGAAATGTTTTATGTCATTTTATACATAATGTTCATTGACTTCCAAGTCCCATAAACATCGAATGGAAGGTCATATACGTACCTTATTCGTGACGTCCTTGAAAAAGGTCAGGTGCGCAATATGCGCCGCCTATGAGGACGTATTGTAGCAGAAACTATCAAATTAAATTAGTTTTTCATTCATATAAAATAACAAATACTTATTAGTAGTATTATTGACTAGTGATGTAGTCTAATACATGAATGATATAAATAGATGATTTCAATCATCATCATCAGACTTTTTTTTTGTTCCCACTGCTGAGACACAGGCCTCCTCTCTGTGAGAGGGAATGGGCCGAAATCCACCACGCGAGCCCAGTGCGGGTTGGTGGATGTCACATGTCTTCGAATTTTTGGTTCTAGGACATGCAAAACGGCATATCCTAGAATCAAAAAATTGGAAGACATTGTGAAAATCTAAAAGTCTTCCTATCGATACTGATTCGGAGTGGTGGATTACGGCCTGCTCCTCTGTAAGAGGGAGCAACGAATGTGTACGACTGATTATTTTGCTTATGCTACATCCCGTGTCTATGCCTAACCACCATTTTCTTTTCAGCCGGTGCCAGTTGCCGTGTCTAGCGTAGTCGAAGATGCGGCCATGCAAGGCAAACTGGAAGCCCTGTACCAACAGCTGGACGACAAAGACGAGGAGATCAACCAGCACTCGCAGCTGGTGGAGAAACTCAAGGACCAGATGATGGAACAAGAGGAGCTTATTGCTTGCACAAGGTAAAATAGCTTTAAACACCAAAACTTTATCATACCGCGTTGAGTTTTCGATTAAAATAATTAAAAACGCCTGATACTGTTGTTAATATCTACGGCGTCATGCTTTTTGCTACGTCATTTAGATTTGCGATTAATGAAGTTACATGTTTTCTACCTACACTGATAAAAATGTGCTGATATCCAAAAATAATTGTACATCTTTTGAGATATGTTTATTTTTTATCCAGATGGTGGTATTTTCTTTTGAAAAACTGAGGGATAAAAATGAGAATCCCTTTCAACCATAGACAAGATCTAACTAGATAACGCAAGTCCCTAAATCTGTATGAAAACCAAGCATGCCAGTTTTTCGCACACAATTTAAAAACAAATTTACTTACCAATGAAAAAAAACATTTCCAATGCCTCGGCCAACTTTTTCTATACAGTCTTTGCTCAGTATGGCATAAAAAGGCATTTTTCTAGATTGCGGTGGATATCCGGTGCCCATAATGCTAAATGGAAAGTTCAAATTACAATCATTGATCGTACTTTTACTCCTTTTTTGGACATGCGAAGTATCCAAAAAAGAATCGCGTCATCTAGTTAGATTTATATCTGCGCTTTCCACCCACTAAATACACTCATTACGTGGGACTTGCACATCACTGGCTGAATGTGGTTGTCCTACACCCGTGTTTAACTCTTGGTGTGATGTTATGTATTACATTTTTCCTACAACTTTTATGTTGACAACAGACGCGACTACGAAGCCCTGCAAGGCGACATGAACCGCATCCAGCAGGAGAACGAAGCCGCTAAGGAGGAGGTTAAGGAGGTGCTGCAGGCGCTCGAGGAGCTCGCCGTCAACTACGACCAGAAGTCGCAGGAGGTGGACAGCAAGAGCCGAGAGTGCGACCAGATGTCCGAGGAGTTGCAGACCAAGCAGGTCAGTTGCTTTAGAGAATAACATTGATTTTAATTAAAAACAGCAGCTTATAAAATTTACTCAAAGGTAAAGAACGAATTGACGGAAACATTATCGCTGCATTCATTTCTCTCTTAACAGTCTTAATAGCCTCTTCTAGTTGTGACGTGTTCACGACCAAATTAATGGGAGACTACCTTGACATGTTTTATACAAGTGTCTTATACTTTTTTCTTGTCCTCAGAGTGCCTTGGCCAGTGCGACATCCGAACTCCAACAACTGCGCGACCTCTCAGCTCATCAACGCAAACGAATTGCCGAACTGCTAACGAACCTTCTTCGAGACCTCGCGGAGATCGGCGCTGCCGTAGGTGGCTCGGAGCTGGACTTTAAACTGAACGTGGACACTGTGGGCAAGCTTGAAGAGGAGTTCACGGTGGCACGTCTTCATATTAGCAAGATGAAGAGCGAGGTGAAGAACATCGTGCAGCGGTGTCACTCACTTGAGTCGGCCAACATCGACGCTAACCAGAAGGTCAGTGAATATGTTTTTTTATGTACCTAAATATTACTCTCAGCTAAATAAACATTGATAAAATTCTATCTACTTGAATATGGCTTAAAGTGTTCAGTATCCAGTATTAGACAACCTGTAAAAACCTGCACAGGACAAGTTATCATTTCGACAGACAGATGGGAAAAAAAACTAAACAGCTTCAGCAATCGTAAAATCATAATTTTCTAAAATAAGCGATCATAACTAAGGAACGTCTTCCCAACAGATTGAGGAGTACGAACGCTCGCTGGGCGAGTGTAGGCTCCTGATCTCGCAGCACGAGGCGCGCTGCGCGTCGCTGGCCGAGTCCATGCGGGAGGCGGAGAACAAGAAGAGGCAGCTGGAGGAGGCGGCCGACGCTCTGCGCGAGGAGTGCGCGCGTCTGCAGGTACGTGGACCACTAACAATCTGCGCCAGTCTTCTACAGCTTTGCATAATAAAGTAATACAAAAATTCAACAATATATGTGTCGCGTGCAGGCGGCCGAGCGCGTGCAGCTGGCTGCGGCCGAGCAGCGCGCCGACTCGCAGGTGCGCAGCGCGCTGGAAGCTCAGCTGGAGCAGCTGCGCAACGCGCACGCCACGCAGCTATCCGCGCTGCGCGACGAGCTGGCCGCGCTACAGCGCCACCACCAGGAGCTCAAGGAGTTAGTACCCACACTATACTATACTACTGTAACTGTAGGAAATGCCTAGAGACAAAATCAAAAAAAAATTAAAAAATGTCGTGATTTACGTAGTAATTATTGCACACAGTCGTAAAGTCCTCAGTCATGAGCCTTGTTGTCAAGTTGTGTAAGATTGCCGCAAGATCAGATTAAGAGTGATGAAGAGGTAGCGGGTCATGTATTTGTCCACATCTGTGACAAATCTCTCGTGAGATTAACCGCCCTGGCTTGATTTCTATCAGAAATATATTATTATTATATTCACTGTACAACAATATTGCCTTCGCTATCACAAAGATGTGAATTTACACTCATCAGTAAGTCAGAATACTAATGTGTATTTGTTTGGTTGCAGTACCTACCAGGAACTGACGCTGGCACGCCAGCAACTACAGGACGACTACGAGAAACTGAAGCGCGAGGAGGCCGACAAGTCTGCCAAACTCAAGGAACTCATGTTAGTGTCACGCTCACCGCGACGTACTCTCGATAAAGCCGAAAAAGAGGTTGTCAATCAGCAGATGGTGCTGAAAGAGGACGGCGATATCTTTAGGGATTACATCATTTCGCCGAAGAGGGAGAAACTAGGATTTTCATACGGAATGGGCCTCGATATTGAGAAAGCTTCCGCCAAAGAGGAGAAGTCGCTCTCGGCAATCCCCAAGTCCTTTGTCCCGCGCCACTCCTGCAACATCCACCCCCTGCAGCTGCATCTACTTATATCTGTCACCATGATCCTCCTCACCCATCGTTATCCACAAATTGTTGTTTTGGTTTAAGCTTTGTTACATGTGTTCTGTGATACAAATGTGGATCTCTGGACACCAGACAATATTTTTTGCAGTGCCTTTAATGACATTATCAGCAATAATTAAATATGGAATCGGAATTGGTTTTAGTTGGCATGTTATTTTATTGAAAATATGTCGAAGGGGACCAGCTCAGATGACTAATGAAATTCCATGTAAAGATTGCTGAACTAAATGTTGACTTTAGCTCAGTTTATTAATTTAATGTGTGTGAGAGATCCATATATTTATTTGATGTAATAATAACGACGCTATCACGTTCGCAATTGGCTTACATTTTAAAGTAATACAAAAGTACAAAATACCTAAAGTCACCGCCAGAAAACAGTAAAAAATAAAATTCGTTAACAACTGTCTACCGATGTATTCCAATGATTCAAATCGATACAAATAAAATAGAAAGGCAGTGACGCTAACACGATCAAACAAACGTATCGCGGTATGGGGCGTTCTTGACCCTTTCACTTAGCATTCAGTAATGAGTTAATGTCTCATAAACGCCTGGACCGATTTACATTATTTAAAAGGATAAAATTGTTCTACGCCTATACCTTTCATTTGAGACCAACATTATCAAAATCACTCCATAAACAAAAATCATGTTTTCTTTCGGTACTAGTCGGATCAATGACTTTTATTTTTTTGACAGGCGGAGACTTTAGACTGTTGTAATTGTAATTTGATGTAAGCCAGTTGCATTTATTGTTGTTTTGATATTCAAAACGATAAGTTCATATTTTTTTATGCATTTATGACGCTTGGCTTTGAAGACTAATCATGACACTAGTCGATGAAGCATTTAATGCCTGGTCAATCATAGATTATTTTATAATGATTATTTTGCTTGTAAGATACTTAAAATATTTGAATGTTGTAGTTATCTGCCGTGTTGTAGCATGTTCTATATTAACGTTCGTAACTAATTAGTATGATTTTTTTAGTAAATAATGTAGCAAGGTAACTGAAGCTAAATTTCGTTATAAATTATCGCGTTGTGATCATTTCGGTTGTTAATATTATGACGATACGCAACGTTTGCGTACATGAACGGCTCACCTTTTAAGCTGTTATCAAGACACACTGCCTTACTGCGTTGTTAAAAATCAAGTACATATTTGTACAGTTGCAAGTTTACTTATATCGTTTTCGTTTTAAGAACCATGTGTTCCTAGATTTATTTACACGTGAAATAGCGTAAAGTTAGTGTAATAAAACTTCTAGTCGTTTGTTAGAACAGCTTGTATTGCTGTAATACGTAAATTATCATCTCGTATTATATAGTCGTTGATGCTTGCACAAAATATTAGTCGCAAATATATGAAGCAGCAAATTAAATTGATATCGTAAAACAATATGTTCATGTAAATATAGCTGTAAATAATCCTTGTATAGAGAGTTGGCGAGTAATATTTTTATCAAACTATTTTTTTATACAATTTGAAAACCGTTATAGCTAATTTCCCATGGATATTATCGTGTTCCGGTAAAATTGAATTCATCTTACTGTTTGTCCATATAAGATCTTGTATATTTAAAGTTATTAGATACAATTTAGATGATAGATATACGTAGGTATTTTAAAGTTATTGATAGACGACAGGCGAAATGGAACCATTAAGTAATAATTTCATGAACAAATACAACTGCCATGTCTGTTCTAAGGCATTTACTATTAAGAGCCATTTAAGCATTCCATCAAGCATTTACCTCAAATATTTCAATCGCATTTAATTGATAGTTTAACATTGCATGAAACACTTTTCATTCCACTCTAATATTTGCCATCTATTTAGTATTAGATTGCATTTAACCGCATTATATTGTTCCTAGTGTCCAGCTCACTTCCCTAGTCTGTGTGCACTCGAACTGCCGAAGAGTGATTATCGCCTCCATGTGTTTAAGATACCATAAATAAAAACTTCTCGCGGTGTTTCAAACGATCTCCTAAAACCGCAAATTTTGTGTGCATGTAACTTAAACACACCAGGTGTACCTTTGGTCTAGCAATTTAATCGATGCAATACTTAGAACATTCCTATCTCAATACACTCTTCTAGATTAAATTGCTTGAAAGAAGCGACAAAACGTATATGTGTTACACATTGTTATGGTCGATGTAAGTACGATGTAGACGTAGTGCGAGGTCTTGTAACGCCTTACGCTTTTTACTTTTGAGTTATCATTTTTATTCCGCACGTATCCCATTCATATTCATTCTGCCGAGGGTTGGCATTTTCTAAAACATACGGCCTAAGTACAAGGAGCGGCGATGTATATGGATGGGTGCGTGCTGGCAGTTAGATAGCTCACATCTGTTCGCAGGTAATAAGGGGTGCCCATTAACTAATCATTGAATTCCTTTAGTTTTAAGTGTACTAATGGAAGGCCTGTTTTATGTGTAGTCAAAGCGTGGAGCGGCGTGAACAAGCCCGCGCTGACCTCAAAGGATTGGAAGACACTGTGGCCAAGGAGCTGCAGACACTGCACAATCTGCGCAAGTTATTTGTACAGGATCTGCAGGCGAGTAGTACAATCATTATCGTAAATGGTTTCATTAAAATGGTTAACTCCTCTTTGTGCATAATTATTATTAACATGATTGTATCGCGCAGGCAAGGATAAAGAAATCCAACAACTCGGAAGAGGGCGCCGAAGAGGAGGGCGGCTCGTTGGCTCAGAAGCAGAAGATCTCGTTCTTGGAGAACAACTTGGAACAGTTGACCAAAGTGCACAAGCAGCTTGTGCGCGACAACGCGGACTTGCGCTGCGAGGTGCCCAAGCTTGAGAAGCGTCTGCGAGCCACTATGGAGCGCGTCAAGGCGCTGGAAACAGCACTCAAGGTACTATCACGTTATATTCTCACGGTTACGGGTTGTTAAGAGTTACCACTTATTTATTTGAAAGTTTCTCAACAAGAAATTGCGACTGAGATTACGTTGGTTTATTTTCGCTTTGCAGGAAGCGAAGGATGGCGCCATGCGTGATCGCAAGAGATATCAATTTGAAGTTGACAGAATTAAGGAGGCTGTGCGTGCAAAGAACCTCGCACGGCGAGGCCCACAAGCCCAAATCGGTAAGTGTAATTTTAAAGTGACGTAATATACTTCACTACGAAGGTTATAAATGTTAAGTTAATATTGTGATTTTTTTTCCAGCGAAACCCATCCGTGCTGGTGGTGGTCACCTGGTGGGCGCCGGAGCGCCCGGCGTGGTGCGACCTGCGCCTGCGCAAGATATCAAACGGAAATCTATCATTGTGGGTGCGCGAGGTAACTATATTTAAAAATAACTCTGTAGTCGCTTTGAGTACACAATTTTTTGTTAAGTCCGTTACAAATCATTTTTTTTTTTCAGATGAGAGTTGAAGAGATAGCCGTTACATCATAGAGAATTTAAATGAAACTTCATAGATGTACCTAACAGGGGCGACGAAAATAATTCTTTTAAAATCATAACCATTATTATAACTATGTGTTTATGGAAAGCCTAAATAATAAGTGCAACAAAAAAAATATGAAAATATTGGTAGTATTCTCTTAGGCTTAATGTTTTGAGCTACCTAATATTAAAGTCTGTAAGTGCACATGGATTTAGAACAATTAATAGCTTTCTGCGATATAATATATCAGGTTTCATATAAATTCGATATAATACCAGTTCTAAAATAAAAGTATTACGGTTTGAGCAGACCGAAGCTTCAATGGTCTTTTGATGTTGCTATTTTTAAATCAGATATAATATTTTTATGAAATGACAAAAAGTATTAATTTAGTTTCTCATTATGGATGCTTAAACTCGATTAAATGTTCGATGAACTAAGAGATTATTTATCTGCTTGAGAAAGAAATGCGGCATACTGAGAAGTGAGCAATCATTCAGTACAAAGACATACCGAGCCAGTTACCAATTTGTATGACATAGACGGGATATACATGCTCTCATTTCTTTCTCATATGGATATAAAACAATGATTTCCAAGATGCAATATCTCGTTATCTTTAAGAATATGCTGTGAATTAATTGCAGAATTGCATATGCTGCCGCACAAATAAAATAAAAACAAAAAACGTAAAAAAAATATTATAATAATATGTATGTTACTGTCGGCGTTGTTATCAATTCCACGTGTGGTGGCAAATGCATAGCAGTGTGCATCTTCAATGTGTAGTTGTAGTTTAAGCTTCTTTAATATATATTTTTATATATTGTGATAAGCGTTGATATGCCGACATGCGAGCATTTATTTAGTTAACGAAACGAAAACCTATATGTTCACAAGGTGTCATGGGTGATAACGAGGATCATAGTAATTCAGATACATAAAGCTTCAGGTATCCGCTCATACCCGGTGAGTTTGCATTGGTTTCACGTGCGTGTGCCTGGACGACTTGCTGCAACAAGCAAGTTCTCTGTCACTAGGCACGGTCTGCGCCACTTTGACATGCGATTCGATATTAGTGGGCGATTTTTGTATTCAATCATGAATATGAAAATCTCTTTCAACTAATCACATTTAGCTCCAGTGAAAGATTAAACTGTAACAGTACGTTTGTTACTGCTTATGAAACATAGTACACACATATAGTTGTTGCATATTGTAGGTTATCATTCATAGCACCTTCGCTTAGTCCCTCCTACTGCGCGTCACCTTCACGTTAGCTTGTGAGCTGTGATGTTTTTTTAGCAAATATTTTACTTTTGTATTGCGTCTTTCTTGTAACTGTCTCAGTAGTAATTTTAGTCACTAAGTTACAATATCGGCTCTTATAATATAGTCCGTAACAATTAAGAAAGTATATTTTTAATGGAATGTATGGCATATTTCACTTCGGATCACCGTCTGGCATCTGTTCACATGAGAAATAAATAAACTTTGGAAAATAACAGCGTCTAACATAGCACCTATGTTGGATTGCTATATAAAGTTCTCTATTTGCTTTAGGATGCATCAGCTTCGCAGTAGATCTGTAACTTATATAAGTACTTATGAATTAATCACGACGGATTGCAGTCCAGTATATGCTTGCTGCATCTGACTCGGAGCAGTGTAGCACCCATGTGGCTGCGTCCTATGAGGAGTTATGGAACTATAGCCGACTCAATGTCCAGAAAACCAAAGATGAATCACAAGTTTTAGATTTATTGTTCGAGATTACTTACCAGCTGAAATTTAATGTAAGCCCGAATTACTCAATGGTTCCAAAGCTCCTTAGTGTGTTGCAATACATTTATATCGTTTAGATGTAAAGTTGTAGTAAATTATTTCACACTTAATTTAGATACATGATTTTTATCATAATTTATTTATTGTATTACATACAACTAAATTATCTCGTTATTTTCACTTTTGAAGTGTAATAAATGCGCTTTTTATATACCTCTACTTACCTACATTATTTTAAAATCATGATCAAATACCTACCATATATTTTGCATTCAAAATTAGAGATGCCTACAAAGATGCATTCCACGAGGAAAGCGCATTGTGTCTTTGTTAATCTTTAAGATAGTTGTTTTGTTAAAATGTAGTTCAAGAGGCTATCCTCGGTTTCCACTCGCCTGTTGCATAGATATTAGCCGGCACTCGACGCGCCTTGGACGCGGCCGGAGCTAGCCAACCCCAAACCGACAGGCTTGCCTTTGCACCAAGTGATTTAGTTCGTATTGACATCTTTTGTATCATGTATTTTAATATATGGAAAATTCTCAGAAAGAGTGTTTTCTTGATTTTTTTTATTTATTATGAAAATAAAATCATGAATTTATTTGCTAAAATGTTTTTTTATTGAACTCAAGACCCTCAACTATTATTGTATAAGTATAGAGCCGCGGAGCCCGCGGCTTCTGATACATAAATCAGTTTTCTTCGTAAAGTCGAACAATTAATTTGATACGCAAGCAAAATCAAATCATCTTTCAATTACGCTGCAAATCTGTTCTATTCATATTAATGCTCTACTATTTTTTTAAGCACATAACATTTTTAAAAATGAACACCGCACACAACATTGCAAAGTTGTTGCAAGTTAGCTGCCTGTTTACCAAATAGATTGTCTGATGTCTGTGACTACCGCAAGACCCCGACGGCAATCGCTTCCATATTTGGTAAATAATTACTACTCAATTGTTACCAATTAGTATTCGAACAACAAAATTGGTACCTTAGTAATTTTCGAGGAAATCGTCTGAAGGTCCTGCGGTAGTCACGCTCCATTCAGCAGGACCACCATGAGCGCCGAAAAAGGGGGCATGCTGCTGCTATACTAAGTATACTTAAATAATTATTACTCATAAATGTGATTCATTTCGTAAAAGAAACAGAACTGAAACATTTGTATTTACCGAGAAATCAACGATGATAACTTTCGCTTGCTCGTTCAGCAGGACCACAACTTTGAATGCTGATTCCAAGTTTGAGGAGCTTGTCGCTTTCCTCAAACCTACATAGAGAATTACTACCCTGCATGATAAAATTAGTACCAAAAATTCACTAGTAGTGCTGCAGTAGTTTACGAGATATACCATGCCATGAATAGGACTGTAACATACTTTGCTTAGATACCTCTGTGAATTAGTTAAAAAGAAATAATGACACAAAAGTGAATTGTTAAAAAGTAAATGGGTATCGAATTTTACTATAACTTCTGAACTGAGAGCCCAATATTTTCGGCTTTATTGTCTAGGCTCAACCTCATAGATTAAGTCAAATTAAACTAAGTTTTTTTACTATTTTTAACTAAAATGTAACATATCGTCCGTTCTTCTAATTCTAATACTTTAAGAGAAAATTGATTTTTAATTTTTTGTAGGAGAAAATTATGTAGGGTAGATATGATTTTGTTACTTTATGGGACGGAAAATCATATCATATGTCATCGTTTCTATGGACAGTATATGCAGCACCACAGACGTTGCAATACGCAAATCAATCAAATTCATTTCGATGAATAAAACACAATCGATATAAATTTATGAAAACTATTTACTTCACTTATATTATGTAATCTAAAAATAGTCTGATATCGTAACATCAATTTAATTACAAACAATTTGTTACTATTATGTTATATATATGGAAAGGATACATTACTTAATGTCTAGTTCAGTAATTTGGTGGCAAGAGAAAGAAGTATTTGCTGGCGAAGGAAGATTAAAGAGATCGTTGAGAGTGGAAGATTTAACATGGTCATCGAGGGTAATGGGGCCTTAGAAAAGTGTGCATTAAGGCTCATTCTTATCAGAAGAACTCTTGCTAGAGGCTTAACCAATACTAACAGTCTTTAAAAATTGCCATACTTGTGTTGGGTTGAAGTTTTTAATTGAGTTGGAATGTGGTGCCTTTTCGCATTCCTACACAGATGACTGCAGCGACTTCGCATCCTTTTATAAAGGTCCCAGTTTTCCCTAGTCAGTCACTTTCTGTACAGGCACTTGGCTTTGTTCGCTTAGCCATCTGGTTTTTTATTGCTGGATATAGCCATGGTGCAGGAAGGTGTTTGACCCTCACCTTTTTTAAGGGCACGTGTGCCTCATATAAATCCAACATTGTCTTGCTGAATATTTACACCATAGTGTCCATATACTCCCAGGCGTATACAGGAGACCAGTCAATACCACCCGCATCAGCTCTCAAACGCTCCAAATCAATGTTTTTAAAAGAACGAAGAGAAAGAAATTTGGCCTTGCGTTTAGGAGGTCGAATATTGTAGGAAAGATAAATGAGGTCATGGTAGGAAAAAGGAGAAGGAAGCTGTCCATGTGTGCCTACTTAGTTAGGGTCGGAAATTAGAATGAGATCTTATAGAGAAGGAGAAGAGTGAGGAGCCATGTTGTGAGTAGCATCTAGCGGTAGTAAGTGCATATTAACAGAAGAGACAAGAAATTGGGACTAGACTATATTAGACTCCTAAAAGTAAATTATACTTCATAAAAGATAGCTTGATGTCTGCGACGTATGTCAAACTGACGTATACGTTATTGTTAGCCTGTCACAAGCGCTATTGTTACTGAATTGATACTGACAGCTGTCGCAAAGATCAATCTATCTTTTTAACCGACTTACCAAAAAGGAGGAAGTTCTATGTTCGACTTCATGTAGGGTAAACTCGTTAGAGATGGCCATAGTTTTATCTAGACATAATAAAAAAAAGAAAAAGTGTTGTTACAATCAGTCTTTTATTCTTATCATAATTAACAGTAATTAGTCTTGTAAAAATCAACGACAAATATTTTTTTATAATTCAAAAACATATTAAAAAACAATTTCTAAAAAAAAATAGAATTGGCCATCTCTCCCGGGGCTTCAGGGTGAGTTGGCCGTAGCTATACGGGATAGATGACCAGTACTTGACTTCCCTTTTCCCTTTCCCTTGCCCTGAAATTCGGCTTGTTTAGCTTCTTTTTTCTTCTTCTGTCCACATTTGGAGCACATATCATCAAACTCGGTACAGTTTTCATGTACCCACCTGTCACAAATAAGACACTGGAGCCACTCTTCCACAAGACGAGTCTTATAATAATTTTCTCCGCATCCAGCGCAGTTATCTGCTTCGTTTTCTTTATCTTCTTCGTCAGATGTATCACACAATACTGGTTCACTGAGATCAGAACTGCTTTCGCTAATACGCCTTACAGCTTTCCGTTTTCTATTCTTATTTGTATCAGTCTTCTTATCTTTGGGTTTAACCATTTTTTTTTCTTGTTTAACTTTACGCCTATGTTCTTTCAAAGTCTTTTCGTTTTCTTTGTCCTTTCTTAATGCTATATGCTCCTCTGAAGTCAAAAGTTTGCCAACCTGTTTGCTACGTTTACGAACTTCCATTATTTTTTGAGGAATAGGGGATATGTCTTTTAAAATCCGAGAAGGCGTCCATTGATCAGCAGATGTTCCTGGTATTGCTAATGGTTCATTTTCACCTGTTTCTCTGAAATTTGGTGGAGTGATGGACGTTACACTTGTAGAAACAGGTAAACTTGAATGAATGTTAGTCACTCCATCTGGTGGTCGGTCACTGATAAATGCATAATCAGGTATTGCTGTTGGATTAAATGGGAACACTCCACATGCTCTAAATCCAGAAATGGCGTTTTCGGCTGTAGCTGCCTTGCCCCATGCTTTATTCAATAATGACCCAAATGAGAGTCTTGTGATTCGGCGACCTGGATTTTGTTTTATCCATAGCCGGCATTGTTCATAAAAGTGACATTTCAGCGATTTAAACACTGCCCTATCAAGGGGCTGTAAAAAATGAGATGTGTGGCTCGGCATAGACAGAAGAATGATCTCATTTTCATTGGCATATTCAAGCATTTCTACTGAATTGCAGTGCGTGGAGTGACCATCAAGCAAAAGTAAAACTTTTCCTGGCGGCTTTCTAGGCATAAAATGTATTTTGAGCCATTCCAAAAATATTGCTGATGTGATATAAGCGGATTTTTTGGACATAAAAATATGGGATCCTGGAGGCATTCCATCTTCATATTCGCTTTTCTTATTCATACCCTTCATGATACACGCCGGTGGTAGAAAAGTGCCTTCAGCATTGCAACATGCTATGATTGTAATGGTTTCACCCTTTTCAGTTGACGTTGTCGTGGATACAGCTTTAGTACCCTTTGCTGCGAGTACATGTCCAGGGCGATTGTTTAGCTGTAGACCTGATTCATCCATATTGAACACACAATTGGGCTTTGTCATCAAGTCATTATCTATGAGATTTTTTTCTAACAAATCAAAGTAAGCACTGACCTCGTTTCTGTTCATACCTTGACAACGGGCTATTGAAACTCCTTCAGACTTTCTCAAAATAATATCTGGGTGTCTGCGTAAAAACATCTGCAGCCAATCATAGCCAGCCTTTTCCTCTGATTTATTGAATTTATGTTTGATGTTTAATTGCTCAGCAAACTGAAAGGCAATCACTCTTACATCACTTATTGTCAAAGGGAATCCTGTTCCTTGCATCGTTTTAATATGATCAGCCAGTTTTTTTTCATTTTGGTCTCCAAGCATAGAGGTAGGTCCCATTGGTCCCTTTTTGTCATTGTTAGTCTTGTACCTTCTTTCAAGTGTTTTACGAGGTATGCCGTAGATAACTGCTGCTCTATACACCGACATTGCTCCATTTTTTATGGAATTTATAGCAGCTTTTAGTGAATCTTCACTCCAACAACCACGAGTGGCTATGGCTTTTCTCTGATACTTATTTGGCATCTGTAACAAAACATAAAACGCATTAATATCACTTCAAATAACAAAAAATAATATGGCTATCTCAACCTGAATTTATGTGGCCATCTCTCCTTTTTTGTTCGGGTGAGATGGCCATATCAAATTTTTGATTTAGTTAAACATTAGCAGGCGCCATTTTGAGGTTAGAATAGACGTTAACATTTGATAAACATAATAAACTAAGCAAACATTTAAAAAATGCAATAAAAAGTAGTACTTCATGATAATATATGACCACACTATAAAATTTTTGCAATACCCTGTAAAATAAAAGTTCATTTACTTACTTTTTAACATAAATACGCGCAGCAGCGTCGTCGCACTCTGTTCCCGAGCGTGGCTTGCGGTGTACTGACTGCATTGTAGCGCCATCTAGCTATGAATGCCAAAAATAATTCGATTGGCCATCTCTCCCGTATGGCCATCTCTAACGAGTTTACCCTATGTTTTTTTTTTATGTATATTCACCGATATCTCCGTCAATTGTGGACTGATTTTGAAAATTCTTTTTTTATAAGAAAGACTATGTTTCGAAATTGGTGCCCTTTTTAATTTGGTGAAGATTTAATTAAGAACTTCCAAGATATACAACAGAACTCTTCAATAACTAACGGGAAATCTCTCGGGATTGCTGCAATCGCATGTCTGTTTATTGTTTATACCATTTCATAACATAACATCACGCCAGTACGCTCTTGAGGGGTACGCAATTCTCTCATTTCACCCTTTACGTTCAAATTTCATGATATTCGGCTAATCTATTCTGGCGTTAAGGTAACTTACTAAATAACTTGCCTATTAGGTAGGTACAACTAAAAAAAAACTTTTTTACAAAAAAATACTACCGACTTCCAAATAAAACACTACAAAGTGAAAAATAACTTTCTTTTTCGAAGTCGGTGTCTTTGGTAAGTACCTATTTTTTCGTTATGGACACCGACTTCGAAAAAGAAAGTTATTTTTCATTGATCAGTGGTAAATTGATGATAAAACTTGGAAGAGTATTACCATCGTTATTGTTACAGATTGTGCGTGTACATCAAAATACGTGCCTAGTGTAATAAAAAAAATAAACTTTTACATTATTCTCCATTACATAAAGCGATTAGTTACTTTGTTACGGTACATTACCAAGAATGACGTTCATTTGTCTTATCCTCGCCCAAAAAGGACCCATGCAATAATAGCTTTGCCTGACAATTGCACTGTGTTCCCTTCAAAATATTGCACCACAAAAAACACAGTCGCTTCCGACAGTTCAAACCATAAATATTTACTTTACTGATCAGTCCAAAAAAGTAACAAAATCATGTGTACCCTACAAAACTTTCTCCTATAAAAAAATAAAAATCAATTTTCTCTTAATGTATTGCATTTAGAAGAACGGACGATATGTGACATTTTAGTTAAAAAATAGTAAAAAAAACTTAGTTTAATTTGACTTAATCTATGAGGTTGAGCCTAGTCAATAAAGCCGAAAATATTGGGCTCTCAGTTCAGACGTTTAAGTGAAATTCGATTCTCATTTACTTTTTAACAATTCACTTTTGTGTCATTATTTCTTTTTAACTAATTCACAGAGGTATCTAAGCAAAGTATCTTACAGTCCTATTCATGTATTTCTTCAGATAAATTCATGTTTTGCAGATTCCTCGGTAAAGACATTAAAGGATTGAGGGCCATACATATATCGCCATAAATCTGTAATGTCATATTTTACAGATTTGGGAATTTCTTAAAATATTTAAGAAATTCTTAACTAAATTCCTAAGTTAAAATGATTAACCCAGAGATAGTACTTTCTGAGATTTAGGGTATGCCAGTTTATGCAAGCGTCTGGATTGAGGGCCCAAGTAATTTCATCATAACAGTTTTAATTCACGTTTAAGAAATTTTAGGCCCATTGCTTTAAGTTTTTACTATTTTTAACTAATTTCCCTTTAAGTCTTATTTCGTTACGCAAGAATTTGAAAAATGGGCCCTCAGTCCAGATGCACATAACCTTTACTAGGAAGAGAAATTTCATTAACTACAGCTACAATCTTAGTGGTGGCAATGTTGTGCGTTGCAATGTCATTAGGGATCTTGGTATCGTCCTAGACTCGAAGCTTCTGTGTTCGGAGCATGTGTCCTGTATAGTCGGCAAGGCATACAAAATGCTGGGATTTATTATGCGTACATGTAAATTATTTACTGATATAAATTGCATTAAGGTATGTACTTTATTTTGCGTACATACGCAGTATTTTAGAATACTGCAGTAATATCTGGAATCCGCACTACTTGGTTTATATACAGCAGATAGAATCAATACAATCTAAATTTGTCAAATACATTAACTATCGCAGTGGTTTCAGATCTACAGATTATCTGCTATCATGTAAACATCATAATATGCTGCCACTCGAGAACAGACGTATGGTTCTGGACATGCTATTTCTATATAATGTCTGTAGTGGGAATATTGACAGTACTGTTTTAAATAATTTAGTTACAAGATTAAGTGCTCCGTCTCGACGGACCAGGCAGTTATTCGAAGTACCACACATTCGTACAAACTACGCTCAAAACTCAGTCATTGGTAGGACGCTAAGTAATTATAACAAAAGATTCTCACATCTTGACATATTTAATACTAAGAAAGGTATATTCAGGAAACAATTAATAACGGCAGTTTGTGACGAACTGACAAATACATCTAAACGAAATAAATAAATACACAATCACAGACAATCACCACACACCACTATAACATACTCACACAGCACACACCCACTTTCAACTCCTCAGGCACACTCACCCACGCTGTATTTTTAAGCTATGTATAGATGTTAAATTGTAAATCCTTAATTGGCTGTAGGATAAGTTAAAATAGTTTAGGTTAAAATTGTAAAGAGCTGTGGATTTTGTGATAAAATAAATAAATAACAACAGTTCACTATCTATAATTTTTATACATTGTACCTAGGCACAAAACAAGAAAAAAATAACCTATGGCCTTTAATACCTTTATGATTGACTGTATCAGAGATTACAGCACTAAAGTTGTATATATCGCTCCCCCACCACCAACCACAACTACCTACAAGGTGTCCTCGACACGTCAGCGAAAAGGGCCCCATTTACAACACGTCATGTAACTATGGGTCTGCGATAGTAGATTTCATATAAGCAGGACGCTACTTTAATTGTGGCTTTCATGACCATTCATAATATCAAACATCCTTTGAACTTGTTACAACTTGCGCATAAAGATACCTGCAGCCTAATTGCGTAAGCAAAATCGGCAAAGCTAAGGGTTTAACCCCAAGAAAGAGTATGACAAATTCTCTTTAGGTAACTAGATATACTCAGTCAAAAATTATTGGAGGCTTTCATTGGAGATACTCTTATCGAAGGTGTTCAATAATTTTTGGCAATACCTAATTAATTATAGAGTATTTGTCATACTCTTTCATGGGCTCAAACCGTTTGCCTTGCCGAATTCACTTACTCACAGAGCAGCAGAGTATCATCATACGCGCAGTAGAAATTCTTGTCCCAGAGCTTCGCAGAGACAGCTCAGCAGCCTTATTGCGTAATGAATTCGGCAAGGCAAAGGGCAAAGAGTATGAAAAATCGACCACCACATGCGAGATGAAAGACGCGATGTGGATTTCCGTCGATGTGATTGGTCGATTTTTTATACTATTTGGCCTTTGCTGAATTTGGCTCTGCCGCAGAACCAAATTCATTAATCAATGAGGCTGCAGGAATACTGTACTTGAATCATATAAATGTGAGGAGAGGATAATAATGCCTTATTAGTTAGGTAGGACTCTGGTGTGGATCCCACCCCACACCAAAGGCCTACTTAACTGTGTAACATGTGTCGACACCCTTGCGCCGTCCCATTTTCTTAGCACGGTGGGCTTTGCTGGGGCGGCTGCTAATACAACAACCTTATTGTTAGTTATATATATGTTGAAACTGTTTGGTTTTGAATCATTAGGTCCATAGGGTCAGAGTGTTCATCGAGTGTTTTGAGACATAAGTAAACGGTTAGTCGATTCTTCACGTGGCCTTGGCTTTTCTTCGTCTAGAGAATCAACATCTTTGTTTTAAATTGATTTGATAAAACTGAAATAAAAAAACACAAATTTTACCTACAATATATAAGCTTACCAATAATGGCATCATGGGATTGTCACGTACGAATTTGCCAAGCTCTAATAATTTTATTTCTTCTCTTTTTAGGGTTCCGTACCCAAAGGGTAAAAACGAGACCCTATTACTAAGACATCACTGTCCTTCTATCTGTCACCAGGCATGAACTGTGATAGCTAGACAGTTAAAATTTTCACAGATGATTATTCTGTTGCTCTGCTGTTGTCGCTATAACAACAAATACTACAAAGAGAATAAAATAAATATTCAGGTGGGGCTCCCATGTACAACAATCGTGATTTTTTGCTGTTTGTTGCGATAGTGGTACGGAACCATTCGTGCGCGAGTCCGACTCGCACTTGGTCAGTTTAGATATGTAAAGATATTGATATAAATAAAGGAAATAAAATACGTCAGCTATATGTGTCGTGGTTTACTGATATTTATCATTTCTACACCCTAAATAACAAGTATAAAATATTCATTACATCAGCTTGTGTAGCTCATTACGACAACCTAGAGATGATTGTGTTCATAACGCTTATGGATGATAAATAACTATATTGTTTTTTTAACTATGTATCATATCTATAATATCTACAGTAAACACTTTATAACAAAATGTTATAAGTAATTTCATTTTAATAATACATTATAAATAATTCGTCCAGAAGTACCATTACATAAACGACTCTAGGTTCCCAACAATGAACGCCTGAATACATACAAATTTTATAAATTTAATTTCTATTTACATAATATATTATTTTCTTATTTTTGTAAAAAGATCGGCTTCTGTGTACTACACAAATATAACATTTCAAGCTCGATCAAAACATATTTTATTCATGAATAAGTCAATCTTCATCGATAAATTAAAACTAAAATTTCTTAACAAAAATAAATTATATTTTGTATCTTTAGCTGTGCATAATATCTAAAAGCTAGGTTATTTTGGAAATGTACATATTTGTTTAAAAGGCTGCCCGTTTCACATTCTCCAGACTAGTTCTGGATGATTTAAATCTGACGGATAGCTGAATTAAAATTCAGTTCTACTAGTAAATTTATCCGTTGGATTGTTACCAGGGCCTGATTTTGAGTTCTTACCGGCGCAGGCTAACTTTGAATAAGCGCCCAGCCAACAATATGCATTTTTTTATATTACTCGAGTAGTCTTAGTTTTACTAAACACGTTAGAGGCTGTCCGGAAAGAGTAAGTAAAGTAGGCAAAATTATTACTCTCGCTCTTTCTGCTCAACGTGCGACCATAGATTAATACAACGATCTGGCGTCCCTGGTCATGGAGTTATGCCATGAACAAAAAAGAAAACTCTTTGTTATGGTGAATAATAATAAGAAAAAAAAACTTGAATGAAAGAGCAAGCGTAGCAAGGTCGAAATTTTTTTCACCTCCTATTGATTACGTTGTTGACTTCTAAAGAAAAGTCTCGAGAGAGTCTAAAGAATCAAGAGAATTTAAAATGCAAAAGCGCACGAATGAGACTTCAAAAACTTTGCCGCGGCTAGGCTTTTTATTAGCACTAAAGATTTTCTTTTACCATTAGTACCGACAGATATAGAAGTCGACTGAAGCAAAAAAGAGCGAGAACTAAGGATGTCGAAAATATAAGCACCTCGCCTCGGCTAGAAGAGCTTAGTAGTGCTTGTCTCAAAAATATATTATGCTACGCTGGTAGAGCTATATTGCGGCACCCTTCGACTGAGACTGACTGAGGTAGAACGCTGTAAATTAATTGAACTAGTTTAATAAGCGGTGCACTAGACAGATGGGAAGCCAAGATGTTCGAAAAACTGTGTCTCTCACTCACAATATAATACGTGCTTTAGTATTTTAAGAGCGAATTTGTAAACTAAATTTTATTCTGTAAAAAAGTGGTGCTTGCAAAGGAAAACTTAGCGGCCCCTCGTTCCTCGCGCCCCAAATCAGGCCCTGATTATGACTATCCGTACACTGAGCCTTTCCAAGCGTTCACGAAAGCGTATTGACATCAAAGTGCATTGTACGAAGATATAGAGTCATTCGATTGTTGGCGATCAAGTGTGTTATTCAAACCATTCTCCCGGGTACTAGATGAAGTTCTGAAATTAAAAACAAAATCTTTTGAAGAAACATCGATCGTAAGGCACTTTAGAAAAGGTTGCCAGAAGGAACGACTACAGAGGCAACACTATACGGTCGCGTATGAGTCACAGTCAATATCTTTATTTGTGAGTTTACTATTATCTTCATTAGTTCCGTTTTTCTTTAACACTGTCGTCAATAGCCATGAATTAAATCTGAAGACTTATTATAAATATATACGAACCCAAAGAAAGGTAGCAAGGTGATGAGTTGTGCACGGTTGGTGCAGTCCCTAAGCTCTGGGAGCACGAGGAGTATGTGCCGAAGATACGCTTGGAGAGCCACTCGCCGCTGCTCAACTAAATGGGCGTTCTGAAACATATTAATGCATTTTTCGACTGCTTTTTACTCTTTTTTACTAGAATTTACTGGAAATATATGTACTAACAAAAGTTTATCCAAGTTCTTTACTAAGGCCCACTTGCACGAAAAACTTAACTCAGGGTTAGCTAGCACGACGTCCGTGTTAGCTAACCCAGGAAACAAGATATAAATAAAAAATAAAAAGTGTCCGAGGTGGTGGCGCGTACTGTTCCACGCGCGCCCCTCTTAGACGTCGCGAGGAAAGTCAAAAACCTCACTCCCAACCCGAGGTCAAGACTCGCAGATGCGGGCCGACACTAGCCGGGGGTTGGGGAAGTATCGTATGTTCCCGAGACTCCCGGCGTAGGTGTGAGAATCACCGGGGTGATTTTTAGTCAGTAGGAGTCTGACAGACCTCCTCACACATCCAATGAGGATTTTCCACCCGGGTACAAAAAAAAAAGGTTAGCTAGCACGAGGTTAAATTGTCAATATTGTATGACAAACTGTCAATTTAACCTCGTGTTAGCAACTACATCTGAGTTAAGTTTTCCGTGCAAATAGGTCTAACCAGTGGACCTTAGTCTCGAATTTGATTGAAAAAATTATTAAAGCCCAGTGTTTTGATCGGTAGTTACTCAACCAATCCTTAAAAATGCTAACCTGTTTAAAATTTCGGTAAAACGCGTTTTTTCATCAATTGTTGGCATCACAAATGGTTAAATAAATTGAAGAGATAATCATTCGATCATTTGTTAGACAAAAAAATAATGAAAAGCCGCGTTTTACCGAAATTTGAAACCATTGGTAAGTATATTTAACCACTGGTTGAGTTAACTACGGATCATATAACTGGGCCTAAGAATATAAGGGCGAAAAGTGGTCGGCTGGGATAAGTCGTGGTGGTTGAGCACTTTTACTTTCACTCGTATGTCCTTAGGAATAAGGCTTACGATCACTTACCCGTTTTCGTAAGGTTTTCTTTGGCGGAAACTTGTACGTCGCTATATCAGGATGGCATTTTTTTAGCTGCATGTGAAGTTCGTGAAATTTGGCGTATCTATGATAAACATTCCACTCTTCCTGTCCTATCTTCAGGTAGATCTGAAAATTAATGAATTGTTGTGCCATAACTAGCATTGTGCGCCCGGTGCAAGCTTCTATTACTACGCCTTTGAAAAATGTTCTTCTCTTAACCGGTTCTAACAATAAAATAGATTATTTTCATAAAAATAATAGATTAAAAAAACTAAAAAAAACACGCTTTTATAGCTAAGCAAACTAAAAAATAGAAAATAATTTTTAACTTCAAAGAGTTTATATTACAGTAGTAGAAGATCGAACAATCAATCAGAATTTATCACCTCAAAATAAAATTATAATAAAGTTTAAGTTATTAACAATAGAATTCAATTCAGAGTAAAAAGTGTGGGGTGCTTGATAAAGTAAATGTAACAATTATTCTATTGGCAACTATCTATGAGAGGAGAGTTATGAAAAGTAGTAAAATGCACCCCACGCTTTTCACTCTGAATTGAATTCTATTGTTAATAACTTAAACTTTATCATAATTTTATTTTGAGGTGATAAATTCTGATTGATTGTTCGATCTTCTACTACTGTAATATAAACTCTTTGAAGTTAAAAATTATTTGCTATTTTTTAGTTTGATTAGCTATAAAAGCGGGTTTTTTTTAGTTTTTTTTAAACTATTATTTATTTTTCATTTTTTAGTTCGATTTATCAATTAGTTATTTGTTGACATGTGGTATTGAAATTTCTCACAAATCATTTCGCAATCTCATCATTTCATTCAAAGCAATTTATTAATCCTGGCGGTCCCAATAAGGATAATGGAAAACTGTTATCAAATTATTGCATTGTCATCGGTCCTTGATACGTATGCAAAGTTTCAAATTAATCAGACTTCTGGAAATTGGTGAAAATTAAGATCAAAGATTCCGTTACATACATAGATACATACATACATACAACCCAAGCTTATAAAAGCGTGTTAAAAATTAATCTATCATTTAAAATAGTGTATCATGCAATTAGTGAGTTTATGACGGATTTAAAGCGAGGGCTATAGATAAATCACGAGCAAGTAACGGATTCTAACTGGATCACGACCGTAGGGAGAGATTCATGATTTAAGTGTTAGAATCCTGAGCGACGCGGGTGATTCATGGTCCTCGATATAAATCCGTTTTATTCCAGAGTTGCTTACTTTACTTTATACCATGACTACGAGAAAAAGAAAGATTTAAGCGAAAAGCACAATGAGTTTGTATTCGTTGCACAAGGAGTTTGTATCGAGTATTTTTGCGCAAGGAGGTTGTATAGCATTGAGATGGAGTTGTGTTGTGAGCTGTTTTCAGTGAATGAAATAAGCTTTTTAGAGGGGTATGGTATAAAAGTATATTATGCAACTAGTGAATAAAGGACGGATTTAAAGCGAGGGCCATAGATGAGACACGAGCAAGTGAAGGATTCTAACGACTGAATCACGACCGTAGGGAGTGATTCATGAGCATATCGAGTGATTCCAGTGTTAGAATACTGAGCGAGCGAGTGATTCATGGCCCTCAATATAAATTCGTTTTATTCAAGAGTTGCATACTATACTTTATTCCATGACTACGAGAAAAAAAATACAAAAATTTAAAAACCCGACTGCTTGAAAAGCGAACTAAAAAGACGTAAACAAGAAGAAAATCATGCCGTGCAGTCGGAGGATACATATTCGCCATATGGCTGACCAAAACCAGATGTATCCTCAGACTGCACAGCATGATTTTCTTCTTGTTTACGTTTTTTTAGTTCGCTTTTCAAGCAGTAGGGTTTTTTGGATTTTTTGAATTAACTTTTTTTATTTACAACCTTTTAGTTTTTTTTTTTAATTAGGTACATTTAAACATATAAGTAAGTGTTCTATATATTTTTGAAATCACCTCTTAAAACCCTTTATTTTGATACCCCACAGGATAGCTAAGGAAGAAAAAATAATTTGGTCCCCCACAGTATGGCGCCCAAAATCCGCAAATTTTCTACTATCCAATTTTAATGCAGCCAGTGACACTCACAGGGTTAAGACAAATCGATTGACGTAAGAATCATCGAAATCGGCCAACGCATTTGGTCTCTAGAACGCCACATAGGAACAAACATTCATATATACATAGACTGATAAACACATTACCCTCCTTCGGCAGTCGGGTAAAAAAAAAAATTAAGCGAGGCACAAGGAGTCGAGTATTTTTTTGCGCAAGGAGGTTGTATAGCATTGAGATGGAGGATGGAGGACTATATTGGTGGATTCAAAAATCAAACTCCAAAATAGTGATTAAAAGTGCTTTTTATTCACTGTTTTCAGTGAATAAAATAAGCTGTTTAGAGGGGGAATGGTAAAAACTACATTTTTGTATATTTATTATGAGAACTTGGTAGTTCTGAATAAGGGGTGTTATTCGATTCGGAATGAAATCTAGATAATTTTTGAAAAAATTTAAGTGGCGGTCGCAAAAATTGCAATAGTTATAAACATCAATTTAGTAAAAAAGAGGGTTTGGTTTTTTGCAAATACATATCCCAAAAAATTTGTAGATATGTTTTAGAGATCGCAAAAAAGATTCTGAAATAGCAGGAAATTGACTACAAAAAGGTCCTACGTCCCGGAACTCGATCACCAATATAAAAAAAAAAAATTTAGAGGTGAAAATAGGGCTAAAAACGGGTGATGACGCGGCCGCCCGCGCCTCTCAATTCGGTCCCGTATAGAATAAAAATCATAATAACATTCATAATGTTATTTATCACTTCTATTACTTGTAAGAAAAATATATTATATTATCATATTATCTGTGGTCCTCGTCTGGTAATTTCTGCGCCCCCTCCAGGGCCTGATCCTGTGCCTGGGCACCACTAGCACCGCCCTAGTTATGGCACTGTGCAGGACATTTACAAATGACATAATACTGTAATTTAGGATCACAAACCCGGAGGTTTGTGATCCTAAATTCCAGCATAAGCAAATGGCAAAAAAAGCGTATGCGATTTAAAGTTAATTTCAAACAGTGCAAGGTCGATATTTATTTGACTGTGACAGTAGCACTGAACTGACGTTTCACCAGGTCCAGAAAATTCGCTTATAAAGGTGCAAAAAGTAGTTAATTTACCTGATAAACATGATATGAATGTGTTTTCTTCCCAACTAGAAACGCGCTGGGTATGTGAGCCTTCACATTGGTCTCAGGATAATCTAGCACTTCCATAGCCGATATACTCTCATAGTCTTTGAGTCGCTTTTGCAGATATGTATTGAACTCCATAAGCTCGGCGTGCATCTCGGCTACCTAAAAAAGTAATAGGAGTCGCATAATATCCTTTGGCAACAGTTTCAATTTAACAGCGGCTTTATTTCGAAGCAGTAAGGCCGGTTTTCGTAGATCAATTCGGTTTACCTGAACAAGTTTCCTTTCATACTGGTCGACTTCTGCATTTTCCCCAGAATCATTTTTTAAAGCTTTTCCGATTTCAACAGCCGACATGTATTGACGTAATTGGTCTTTCAATCGGTCATTTTCCCTAAAAAGCAAAGCGTTGATTAAAACCAAGAAGGTAATGTATACACACCAATGGTTACTCCATTCGTTTTCTATCATCATATCAGCCGAAAGACGTCCTCTGCTGGACACAGGCCTCCACCAAGCGTCGCCACATTGACCGATCCCGTGCGTCTCGCATCCAGCGGATCCCCGCAACCTTCACAATGTCTTCGGTTCATGTGGTGGGAGGCCTTGCAACACAAGTCTTCCGGTTCGCAGTCGCCACTCCAGAACCGTTCTGCTCAATCAGCTTTCCGTTGTGCGAGCAATGTGCTCTGCCCAAACTGCAACTTAAGTATGGCAATTCTTCAGGCTATGTCGATAACCCTGTTTCTCTTCTGATTCGATCACGCAAGGAATCGCCGAGCATAGCCCTTTCTATTGCCCTTTAGGTGACTGTAAGCTTTCTGATGAGTTATAATAGATCGCACGTCAGTGGTACACTTTGACCTTGAGCTGATCTACCTAGTACGGAGTGTCAATAGAATGCGAGGTTAGGCTATACCGTTTGTTTTACCATTGACGTGTTGCCTACTGTACCTGTACAAGCATATTATGTTATACTCACTTGCTCAGATCTAGTACTACATTTTCTAATTTCTTAATTTTTTCCTTACTGGCTAATTCCATCTGAGTAAACTTCATTTGTAAGTTTAAATATTCTTTTTCCTTATTTTCTAAAATCAAACTTATCGTCTTATCCTCCGGTACAGCTTCATCTTCTGTAAAGCACAGCTCTAAGCATGAAGTACTGCCATCAATACTCCCTGCGACCTCTTCACTGTCACTTTCAGATATTTTTAAATTATTTATACTTAATTCAGATACATCGTCTTTTATCACATTATTTACATCAATACTGTTGGAAGATGAGAATATTTCCTTTGCACATTCTGATAGTTTTGTTAGAATTTGTGAAGGGCTGTCCATAGCTTTGACACTGTCTGGAAAGAAGTGTCTCAGACCACCCTTGTATTCAGAGCTAGTGGGTTCACTACTGGAAGCAGCCTGAGAAACAATTTTAGGATCTGGTGAATTTAGACAAGTCGCTGGTGCACTGTTCCACATAGAATTATCTACTTGCTCCGCAGCTCCAAGTGACTTTCTTTTATTTGCATTAGCATTTTTTTGTTCATTTTTATCAAAAGATATAACTTGGCGCAAAGGCCTTCGTCTTAAATTACTCGATGATTTCACGGGCATTGGCAAAGGTATCACATGTTCTGCTTTGTTAGATTGATTAGCTTGTTGTGAGTCATTCAACTCTGCTCTGTCGATTGATAACGCAAACAAGACTGTTGATAAACCTGAAATAATAAACACAAATAATGATTAGTATTAAATTTTGTTTGAAACTAGCTTCTGCCCGTGACTACGCTCGCGTAAAAAGTATTTTATCATCCCAATACAAACTATCCTATGTCCTTCCCAGGGTCTCAAACTATCTCCATGCCAAATTACATCTAAATTGGTTCAGTAGATCCAGAGATTACCCACTACAACCTCACAAACTTTACCTCTTTATAATATTAGTATAATCCCCGGCACGTAAGTTGGCAAGAGTCGTTAGATGCGCAGAAGTAGTTTTTAGGACTCCTTGGTAGTGAAGCGGGGCGCGGGGATCGTTTAGCGCCGTTCCGAGCGCGCGATTGGTTAGTCAGTTGACAAAAGGATCGACTGACCAATCACGTCGCGTCCACGTTCCGTTCGCTCTTTATGGTGGTTGGTCAGTTCGCCAAATATGTGCGAATTTACCCCCACTATGCCAAAACCTTGCCAAGTTACATGCCGGGGACTAAATAGACTACTATGGTCATGGTTTAATCATGGCTTTTCTTTGGCTTTAGTAAACTGGAAATTAAGAGTATAAAAAATTGAACCTGCTGCCATGCTTGGAAGAAGATGAGAGGTATCAGGATCTCTGACAAGAGCTCCTTCCTCATAGTATTCCATCAGCAGACCATGAGCTACCCAGCTTTGCAGATACCTGTTAAAAAAGTAGGTAGGTAATATGTGAAGTCAACATGAAAAAAAGAAAACTCTTTCTTAAGTATTTACCTGTCAAGAGATCTCTCATTTAAAGTAGCTCTGAGAAAAGCTCTGAAATATCCTAGTGGAGTGTTGATATTTGTGAGAATTTTAAACCTTTCTTTCTCATGTTTAGTAAGATGCAAGCAAGTGTAACTCCAGAGAGAGTTACCTGAAACAAAAACAATATTTACAATCACTTTCCATTGGCATTTTGATATTAAGTAAAAAATGTGTTTAGTTCACAAATGCATGTGAATTTGAAAGCGCAACTATTTCCATGAATATTTTTATCATATTGTAACATCATCTTACCAACATTAACAATATTAAAAGTGAAGTTTAAACCTGCTGTAACCAAATTCTGAATTGCAGAGTTTGATAAATTTGTTCTAATGCCATGGCTAAGCAATTTCTCCCACTTTTCGCATAGTTGTGCTATTCTGAAATAATCATCTAATTAATGGAATTGTTTAATTCAACATTAATAGTAAGGTACTGATTCAAATTTGGTTTTTATCACCTTATATCGTCTTCTGTGGCTAACTCAGATTTGCCACCAAAACGGGTTTGACAATTTTGTACACAGTTTTGTAGTTCCTGATAAATAATTTTACCATTTTCTATCCTTTTCTTTAACTCCTCTCTATTGTCTATAGCATTAGCTATTGTGTTTAGTATCTTGCTATTCTGAAAAACAAACAACTGTTTAAAATTTTATCTCCATTGAATATTTTCCTGTTTGAATAACACACAGGAAAATAATAAACAAAATCATTTTAAATTACAGTATTATTTGTTTTTCCTCAAAAGGAAACTTTGTTTACTAGGTACAATTCACATTCATACTATTTCTTTTTGTTACTTGCTTACAAAATCTGATGAATATTTTTTGCAAGAATAAATCTATCCCAAGATTGGTGGTGGATGATTAAAAGGTTTCATATATATTATATGAAATAATATTATATTATTCAAAATCAAAAAATTTATAAAAAAAAATCAAAAACTACACAACTGAAAACTTCTTTTTTCACTTTCCTGTCCCACTGCTGGGCACAGGTCTCCCCCATAGCTTTCCAAAATTCTTTGAATTTTGCCATCTCCGGCCAATCCGTCAAAAACTAGTCCTAATCGTCATACAAACATTATAGTTAGGTATTGTACTTTAATGTTATCATCAGTGATTGAAGTACGTAGAGCTATTTTTTGTACTGGCGCTACATTGTCTTAGTATGGATGCCTGGAATCCCAGGATTTGAAATATATATTATTAAATAAGTTAAAAATTACTTTGTAAAAACCTATTCATATCCTTAGGAATTATGTACAAACACATACCCCTCCACCCCTAAGACGAGTAAGTATAAAATGGACATGTTTCAGGTTAATGAAATTAAAAACATTATTTTTTAAATAATATATATTTTTATTAATTTTCTGTAACAATTTTGTATAGACAAGTATCAATAGCCATTATAAACTTATTCTAACGTTCTACAAGATCATGTTAACTTACATTTTGATTGTTTCTTCAGTATTTAAGACACTTTAGAAAGGAAAAACTATTTGTAAAAATTTACAATAAATTTGGTATTAACATGAATAAATAAATAAAGTTTCCTTCATACCTGTCTTTCAGTCAAGCCGCAGACATAAAATAACCACAAGTAATTTATTTCATATTTCAATGTGTATTTTAATTTGTTTTTAAGAAAAAAACAACACTATATAAAAAATCTATTTATTTTTTTAAGCACAGCATTTTCAGTAAGAATCCGGGATTCCAGGATCCGGGGAATGTCCATATTAACATCAACATTTGCAGTGAGTGAAACAAAATAGCTCTATCTACTCTGATCACTGATTCATACAATAAGTACTTTCATTGCATTATTTATTTTTAAAATTCTTGACTATGTATTTACCACTTCATAATGTGTATAACATGAGAATGACATTTTTATATAATCATTATTTACAAACTTTTGACACACCCCCTTACTTTTAAGCTTGACAAGACCTATAGATTAGCTAATAAGAAACATGAAAACACTTGCAATAACCACGGGTGACTTATTAAATATAGATACACTTTACCAGGTGCATTAATCACTCTCAAATCAATTAATGATTAATAAATAATTAAATACAGCTTCATCTATTTGATCTTTAGGGCATTGGTAATACTTTTTATTCACTCTTTGAGTCAAACAGTTTAAATCAAAACATAGTACAGTCACATCTAGGTATTTTTGATAAGTTCTAGCTTTCTATAAGGTAGCTGTTAGTGCTTAGATTAGGTCTTTTACACATAATTCGTAGAAGAAACCGTTAGGTAAATGGTCATTTATTAAAGAACTGTAAAGCAGCTGAAATGGGTGAGCCATTCATGTAATTTCTTACTTTAGAACTTGAATATGACAACTGAGATACCATCGAAGGTTTGCAGGATGAATTTAGTATTGCCCTTCATTTTTACAAGCACTAGTGTTCACAATAAACATCAATTTTTATCATACCTATTAGTAATTACATTAGTCAGCGACAGTGATGATTTCTTACCATGTTATTGGGCCCCAGCTGTACTCATAACATTAATAAAAATACAATTATTCAACTATAACACATATTCTAATAACTACAAGTTAAAAAGAAAGGTAAACATTATTTATTTTGACTTTCGTTGTATTTGTCGTATTCGTAATTTCGTATCTGTCTGACAATTTCTGATTGATTTTGAAGGATGAAATGGATTGATGGATGGGATGACATCCTGTTGTCCATCCACAGAGTACATTTTAAAATGTGTCCATCTAAGTATTCTGTGGTTGGTCAGCTCTTTTGCTTGCGTAGACGCGTATACAGAGTAATTTTCTCTGTCTACGTTTTACCACGTACGACCTTGACATGAATTTCTCAGTAGTTATCAATTGATTAGGCCATTTTAATTAATCGACTAAAGCCTTTTTCCATGTTCAGATATCTTTTACTACCCCTTCTACACACAATACACACATACAGTCGTGTGTTTGTTCCGACCAAAGTGACCTTGGTCGTGGCACCAAACAAAAAAGACCGCGTAGACGGTGGTTCATCATCATCATCATTTCAGCCGAAAGATGTCCACTGCTGGACATAGGCCTCCCCCAGGCGTCGCCACTTTGACCGATCCCATGCGTCTCGCATCCAGCGCCTTCCCGCAACCTTAACCAGGTCATCGGTCCACCTAGTGGGAGGCCTTCCAACGTATCGTCTTCCGGTTCGCGGTCGCCATTCCAGAACTTTTCGGCCCCATCGGCCCTCCGTTCTGCGAGCAATGTGGGTATTACAATGGGCATTCACTATGACCTTGGTTTTGTCCATGTTCATTTTAAGACCCACTCTTTCGGAAGCTTTCCTGAGGTCATCGAGCATGTGCTGACCATGGCTCTCCATGGTCTCAGCCATGACCACTATGTCGTCGGCAAACCGAAGGTGAGTGATGTACTCGCCATTAACGTTGTTGCCAAGCCCCCTCCAGTCCAGAACCTTGAAGACATCCTCCAGCGCAACAGTGAACAGTTTCGGAGAAATGACGTCTCCCTGTCTCACGCCGCGCTGGAGCAGGATTGGTTTCGAGGTCTGATCCTGAAGATGGACTGACATGGTGGCGTATTTGTACAAACACTTCAACACCTCAATGTACCGGTAGTCGATCTGGCACCATTGGAGAGACTGCATTATAGCCCAAGTCTCGATCGAATCGAAGGCTTTCTCGTAATCCACAAACGCTAAACAGAGAGACAGGTTATACTCTGCCGCAGCGTATGTATGTGGTCTCGGTGCTAAAGCCTTTTCGGAATCCGGCTTGTTCGGGAGTCTGGAAATCGAAACCTGCGCGCGAGACGATTTGTGATGACTCTTGAAAACAACTTGTAGACATGGCTAAGAAGTGAGATGGGCCTATAGTTCTTCAGCCGGGCATTGTCGCCCTTCTTCAAGAAGAGTACCACCACACCCCTGCACCATGCCTGTGGCGTTTTGCCTTCGAGTATGACGGAATCAAACAGCTTCTGAAGGGCCTTAAGGACCGGTTTTCACCCGCCTTCATGAGTTCAGCCGTGATTCCGTCATCGCCCGGCGTCTTGTTGTTTTTAAGCTGTTTCAGAGTCATCCTAATCTCCTTGATTTGTATTATCTATTGAAACCTGCACTATTTTTCACGACATTTGCATTTTACATAATAAATATTTTAATATCCTGACACTCTTTTATAGTTTTGCATTGACATGATTATTCTAAATTGATTTAGTATTATTATTTTGTTATAACGCGAAACTGCGCGTTTGCGCGTGAATAAGCAAATAGCATATAGCGCCAAGTGATTGTCACTATAGCGTTTGCTTTATGATATATATAATAAGCACGCTGCCTTAAGTTGCTTTACGTTATTTTAACCACCACTAATGCTGACAATTTGTTATGTAGGTATACTATGTATAGTATTCATGTTTAAGCAAATAAAAATGATTTGATTTGATTTGTACAGGCTGACGTCCGGGTTATCTTCGGTATAGTTTCGGATCAATCTAGCTTTTGGGTCGTTTGCTAGACTCGCAACGGGCTTGCTGATTGATGTGTACAACTGCCCATAGAACGTCTCGATCTCCCTCAGAAGCTGCGGTTTGGCGGATACGATCCTGCCATTTTCGGTCTTCAGTTTCGTGAGCTAGCTCTGCCCAATAGCAAGAATAGCCAGATCCCTTGAAAAAACCTTGGAGCCTTTATTTCGCTCAATCGCGTCTTTAATACGCTAGGTATTAAAGCGGCGGAGGACCCTTTCAAGGATTTAGAGATCTGTCTATTGAGCTGCCGGTATTTACACGCCTCATCTGAAGACTGCAGGATCATCTCACGCCTCTCCTTACCCGACCGTATGGACAGCTTCCACGAACCCGCCGCTGTATTCGTCCACGGAGCTCCCTAGGCACTCGAAACGATTTTGGAGTTCGAGCTGAATGCTCTCGGAGTTTTGGACTTGGATCTGTGCTGGACGGAGCGTTGTCCTCATCAGTCGAGACCTTTCAATCTTAATATTAATGTTCAATGTGCCTCTTACCATGCGGTGATCGCTCCGGGTTTTTACCGAATTGATCACAGACACATCATTGAACATTTTCTTCTTGGTTGACATGATGAAGTCGATCTCATTTTTTGTTGTACCATCGAAGCTCTGCCAGGTCCACTTCCTGTGTTCACACTTTTTGAAGAAGGAGTTCATCATATAGAGGCCCTCCTTCTCCATAAAACTGGCCAGTAGGTGAACCCGGTGGTTCCGTCGTCCAACTCCAAATTGCCCCACTTGCAGCTCATCCTTGTCTCGTTTGCCCAGTTTCACATTGAAGTCTCCCATGACAACGGTGAAGTGAGTTTTGAAACCATGCATAGCTCTTGAGATATCTTCATACATGGTCTCCACCTCGTCGTTGGGGTGTGCCAAGGTTGGGGCGTAGACCTGTATGATCTTCAACGAATATCTTGAGGATATTCTGAGTATAAGGTACGCCACCCTGGTCGACACACTCTCAATCTTCACCACGTTGTTCACAAGGGACCTGTGGACGCCAAACCCGACACTACCCTGGGACTGCCGGTCACCCTCTCGGCAATAGAGCAGGTTACCGGATTTGAGGATTATCGAGTCCTCCCACTCTCTTCGGACTTCAGGTAACCCTATAATACTCCATCGCTACCTGCTCAATTCCTCTTCGAATTCGGTAATCTTCTCGTCGGTCCGAAATGTGCGCGTGTTGTACGTTGCCAGGTCCAGTCATCGGTGATTGTTGGGGTAGCCGGATCTAGTCCGGCGATTCTTAGCACCCCTTGCCATGCCGTAACCTCGACCGCTACCGTAGTCGAGGGTAGGCAGACTGCCGGGCACTAGGGGCCATTTTTCGTTTGTGCTATTCATGGGGGGTGTTTCGCCACGCTTGGCAGGCGGGTTGGCGATCGCAGTATGGTTGTTATTGAAGCACATAGAACGCTGCTGCCCATTCTCTGGTTTGTCCCTTAGTCGCCTCTTACGACAGCCACGGGAATTAAGACATGGGATGGTGAATTCTTTACTTCCGGCACCATACGGAATGGACGGTGGTTGGCCAACCAAATTGGTCGCAAGCGCATACCCCCCAACCAAGATTGTTGGAAATTCAACTCAATTTCTCAACGACCAAGGGCACCTTGGTTGGAACCACCCGACTGTGTAGAAGGGGAAACTTAATGAAAACTATTAAAACATTATTATTAGAGTCTGGCTATTATAACTCTGCAGAACTCTTAATTATTATCCCCAAAAAGTTATGTATTTGTTTTTGTTATGATTTAACATCTGTCACTTTCGTGGTACCTAAGTTGACAGATTGCTTGCTGTACTTTATTTTTCACAAATCCAATTAGAAAAATTGTTAAACCTATTGGAAGTGGATTGCGGGAGTTAAATTCTAAGATGTAAAGGAACAGCACGATGTCGTTCTTAGCCAAAAACGACAATGTTTACAAGATACCAAAACGTTGACATGACGTTTACATCGAGCTAATGATTTTGATATTTTGCCTATTGATTTTTGCTTAGTAGATTATTTAACTAAAAACATTATTTCGAATACTCAAACGCCTGTTTATGTTGTTTACACGAAAATCTTGTCAAATTACAACATTATGAAGCAAAACAACAAACTTTGTAGTTTTGCAGTACTGAGAAAACTGTCACTCACAGTGATGAAAACTGTATCAAATCCTTACTGCATCGTACTAAAGTGACGATTCATTACCAGATATGAATCAGAATATAAACAAAATAACGTATCAAAAACACAAAAAAAAACAACTGTCAAAATCAATTTTCATAGAGCAGACCTTCTCCAAATTTTCGGTCAGTCCACATTTTTGAACAATGCATAATTATAAGACTAGATTATTTAACGTTGCAAAATTTGAACTATACTGTGATTTTTAATTTCGTAGACTAAACTGACATTTGGGGGGTTGTCACTTTATCGTTACATTAAAATAGTGTCGTATCCTGACTATCCTGAGTGTTCGAAAGTTAATCGAAAATCGAAGTAGATCGAAAATGAAACAATTCCAAAGCAAAAAAAAAAAATCGTTAATAAACTAGCGGCCCTTTTAAAGTTTCTACTCATTTATGTCAGACTTCTTTTTGTCGATCACTTTTATTTTATTGTTGATTTCATATTTAACACAATAAAAGTTTATGTACTATGAGTATGAATAGTGTTATATTTAAATGTATTACGTTTGTATTCATAAAACATTAATTTACACCAGTTAGTAAAATTAAATTGAGGAGTCATGTCTTAAGGCTCAATCATATGTGGTTCATCGATTCGATGAACCACTTATGATTGAGCTTTAAGTCGGAACCACGCTTACGTGTCGTGGCGTGGCGCGAAATCCACCAATCAAACGACTCTGTTCCAGCCTACTTCATATCGCAACGAGTTTTGTAGCCAATCAACTGCGTCGGAAGGCGCCACGACACGCCACGCCACGTAAGTGTGGTTCCGTCTTTACCTACAACACTTTGCTCCGCGCTAGAAACATTAAAAAAAATTAGGCTATCAAAAGGTGTCAGTTTAGTCCACGAAATTTAAAATCACAGTTTAAAGGGGGTACTTAGACTACTATTTTTTTCACGATAGGGTGCGCATCGTCGCTATGGCTATAGTAAACTTTCAAATCCATACATTCAGTAAATTTTAATTTTCTCGAAATATGCCTCTGTGTGCTGCACCAGGATATACCAACACCGGTGTTCGTTTGTTGCCCAAAGATACAACGCTAAGAGAATCTGGGAAAAGACTATACATATTTATTAAAGGATATGTTATGTACCTGTCAAAGTAACTTTGATTATATTGCTTGGTAATCTTCGGCGAAATACTGGAGCTATTAACGTATTGATAAAAACCCACAGCAGGAATGCCATTTGCTTGGCCTTCAGAAGCCTGATTGCCAAAAATAAAATAAAACTTCTAACCTAAAACGTAAAGAATAACAACACATTATAGTAATGTTCTCTCATTTTTTGTAAAATGGTTGGAAACCATGAGTCAAGTAAGAAGTGACTCGTTACAACTAAAAAAAATATTCAAATCTAGAACATATCACCGATGAAAAATATTTTATTAAATATTTTACAAAAGTCTGCCTCTCAATAAGATCTGTTTTCTTTCCAGTTATCATTATACTCATTTCTTTATTTCTCTTTCAATTCCTTAAGCTTCCAGAGACAATACATATTATCAATAACGATGGTAGACCGGTTTAAACACAAAAAAAACATGATGTAAATAAACAAAGCAAAAATGATTTGACAGCAGCCATTGCGCCGCCAGCGACATCTGCGCTCAGCTTTGCGTTCACATCCCTATTGCACGTCTATGAGTAGTATTGAAAGGTAGTACAATGATTATAGATGAGATTGAGCCAGTTTAAATTTTATGGCGCAATAAATAATGTGGATTGCACTATTCTGCAAGAATAATATTAGCGCGAGATAGTGTACACTCAGCTTATAGTCCAAAAGACCTCTATTCAAAAACGCCATAGAGATTTTTTTCCTTTTGATCTCGTCTTTGTCTTCAGTGTTGCCCGGTTATTCGACTTTTTGCTATTTAGGCTACTCTGAAGGTTGACGAGGCGATAAATTTTTACGATGGCAAAATAGAGAAATATCGTAAAAATAGTAAAATCTTTCAGGCGAAATTAAGGATGTTTCTTTTAGCTAACGATTTCGAACTTTATCTAAAATTGACATTGGTTTGTAGTGTGTTTAATGACGTCAGGTATTCATTCATGGATTTCGGCAGGTTTTGTTGACGTGACAACGTCTTAAATTAGGTTGTGGCTGGGAGGCACTTATGAAAAAGTGTAACGCTCGGTAACGTTACGATGAGTCACCGAACGAGAGAGAGGCCCGCCGAATGCCTTGCGTCTCTCTCCCACTCAACTATGATCGGTCTGGTGGAAATCGATCGGATGAACGTAAAATCAGTACAATTTAATTATATTCATATCAATAAATATTCTACCGAGAAAAATACGTTGTCACGTAAAATCTTCGCCCGTAAAACCGACTTTACAGGCAACCATTTTTTTTTGACGTGACAACGTCTTAAATTAGGTTGTGGCTGGGAGGCACTTATGAAAAAGTGTAACGCTCGGTAACGTTACGATGAGTCACCGAACGAGAGAGAGGCCCGCCGAATGCCTTGCGTCTCTCTCCCACTCAACTATGATCGGTCTGGTGGAAATCGATCGGATGAACGTAAAATCAGTACAATTTAATTATATTCATATCAATAAATATTCTACCGAGAAAAATACGTTGTCACGTAAAATCTTCGCCCGTAAAACCGACTTTACAGGCAACCATTTTTTCGTTCTCGTACTGTTACATCAAACAATTAAAAATTAAGTTTCAAAGAATACTTCATGGTCTAACTATAGTGTTTTCGTCGTATGATGAGTTCCCTGACAGTTCTTGTCTGACAATTACAGTGATGTGACCTAACGAAATTTAATCGATTTTTTTATAATATCGAATCAGTTGGCAAAGAAAGTGGAATCGAATTACCAATTTTCGTTTTTTTTTCCTACTTATATCCTAATATTATAATTAATGTGAAAGTTTGTATGTGTATGTTTGTTACTCTTTCACGCAAAAACTACTGAACGGATTTTGATAAAACTGTACAGTAATATATGTAGCTTATACATCAGAATAAGACATAGGCTACATAACATCACGGGAGCAAAGCTAAAACCTGATAAACCGCGGGGGACAGCTAGTGGTAAATAAAACGCAGTTTATTTAAAATATTAATAATTTATTTATTCTTCACTGTCAGAACTAGATTCTTGATTTGAACTTGTATCCATATCAGAATCGGAATCTTCTCCAACCGCGATGATAAACTGTTGGTCCCTAATTCGGTCGATCCGGATATATTTATTCCAGTTCTCTTTTATAGTTTTTTCAGTTTTTTCTACTACGTTTTTCCAATTTTCTGCCGTTACATGTTGGCATGCTTCCTCCAGTAATTTCAGCATTTTGTTTGCCGTGAATGGTGGAGACATATTGTTTTTGGCTGCATAACCTGCAAATAATAAAAACATACTGATAAGTGAATATTACAAAAATTATGTGTCACCTAGGCTACCGCGCTTCTGATAAACTGACTTAACACCAAAAAAATTACACTCTGATTTCTAAAATAAGCACATTTTTATTTCAAAATTGTTATTACAGTGCGACCTCGATGGTAATTAACGTGACCACAAACGGAACTAATGCAGTCGAAAATCTTACTACAGTCCGTCAAATCTAAGAAGTACCGTTTGACAGCTATAAAAATACGTTGTATAAACTTAAGTTGATGCTTACGAATGATACTCGTTGTTATAGTGTATAGGCAGCATAGTAATTAATTAGGATTATGAATTTGATTATTCGTAAACTTTCATACAAAGTTATCACGGCAAGTTAAATGAGAAACGTCATCGGACTTCTTAGATTTGACGGACTGTAAGCGTCATTTTTGCGATCTCATTATGATCTTGGTCGCACTGTATTTAGCATTTAATAAGTAATTACATACCTTTTATTTGAGCCCAAATCAATTCTATCGCGTTATACTGACAGTGATATGGTGGTAATCTTAAAACTCGATGCCCACGTTCCTTTGCCATCTCATCAAGCTTGTAGGTGGGCATCGGTGGCTTGTTTAATTTTACTAATTTGACCAATTTCTCCTTCAACATCGACATATCGGCATCCACGTTATTTTTTTTCAACCATTCTACTAGGGTAATTTTATTATTTTGCGAACTAGGCGGTTTATTAAGTTGCCGGGAATGGTATTTCGCATTATCCATTATTATAATGCTTGGTTCTGTTATATTATTTAATAAATTGTTTTCGAACCATTCCTCAAATTTATCGGCGTTCATCTCTTCGTGGTAGTCTCCTGTTTTTTTGGATTTAAATGCTAGAAGGGCATTAGGTATAAACCCTTTTGCGTTCCCAGCGTGACATATAATTAGCCTCTCGCCTTTTCCTTCTGGTACTTTTGTGGAGGAATGAGCAGTGTCATCTGTCCACATTTTACCGACAGTGTGGTTAGCATTCAGCCAAGTCTCATCGAGGAATATAACATTGTCCCAAATTTGGATCTGTTTCGCAGCTTCTAAAAATGCTATCCGTGCGAGCACAATGTCTCCTCTCTCCATTATTATTTTCTTTTATTAACTTTTTTCCATCCAAATCCCACTTTGTGCAACACATGCCATAGTGACGTAATACCTCCAGTAAATAGCTCAGCTTCTTTTAATGATTTTGTTAACTTTAATAACGTCGGGAACTCATTTCTCTCGTAGTATCCATAAATGTGATTTCGGATTGCATCCGTATCAAAACTGTCTATTTCAGTTATTGGAGCTTTGCGCTTACGCTTCTTAGGAGTGGACAACTTCTTGTCTTCAGTTCCAGTTTCACCAAATTTCTCCTTAGTGATACGGCTAACGGTAGCCTTTCCTATGTCCAATGCTGCCGCAACTCGATCTATGACTTTATCAATCGGTATTAACGGGCCTCCGTTAGTACGCTCTCGTTCGAAGTAGTCCCTCAAACGAATCACTAACTCCCGACTTTGGGAATTTAGAACAGTCTTTTTTGTTTTTTCAAAAACAACAAAACGAAAAAATTAACAAAAAAAAACTCAACAAAACAGTAACAACAAAATAACTCAACAAAACAGTAACAAAACAAACAAACACGCAGAGCAGACGTAACGCAAACACAAACAGCATACAAGGCAGACGCACTCGTACTGACGCGACGCGGTCGCGATTGCAAGATGGCCGCTCCGATTCATCTATTTTTAATCGATTAGTGTCGAGTAGGTGGTGTCAATCTCTATAGGCAGAAGTTCCGTTCAACGCATTACACATTTTTCAAATTTATACTTTTTTATTTTATGTACTTAATTTATTATCAGTTAATTATAATCACGATAATTTACTTTGTAAATTATGAAAGGCAGTATTTTTTTTATCATTAATTTTCAATTTTTTTTTTACCAGTTTATTTTTTTAGTCTAAAGTAGTATGCGTGCCACGGAAAAAAATGAACTCTCAGGGAACTCATCTTATGGCAAAAATACTATAATGGCCATCCTGTGTTTTATAATGGAGAACGCATGTAATATAATGTTAAATGTCAAAAAGAGGTGCAACAACAACATTCTTTAAAGTACCTAGGTATTTTCATGTGGTTTATTTCCTGTCTTGTAATATTGTCATATTTTTTTTTTAAACTAAAACTAATTTCCTACCTTTTCTTTGAATTTGTTATGATAATTATTTCAAACTTGCTTCTGTCGTCGGCTCCGCCCACGTAATTCTCGGATATTAACCCACGGGTTCATACTTGCGGAATGAAAATTAGCCTATGTGCCTAATTTCATCCATGTCCGTTCAGCCGTCCTGGCATGATTTAGTAACAAATACCATCCAAACATTCGCATTTATAATTATTATATAGTAAGATATTAAATAATATGTTTAAATTAATTACAGTAGGATAGGATAAAATACACCCAGGTACTCGATAACCCCTCATTTCCGCCATTTGACGACAATGGTATTCCACTAACTGTTTCTCTAAGCAGCGGTGGGGTGCCTATTGTTCTCTTATTCCCTATTGTATCTTTTCTTGGAGCAAACTCATCTATGAGTTCTGTTAAGCTTGCCTTTGTATATAAATTATCTTATCACTGTTAATTATGTTACGCTTGTTGGTGTACAATAGAAAATAAAATAAAGATGAATAGGATCGGAACAACAGTCTGAAACAATAACTGCTGTTTTGCAGAAAGGATCTGGACTTTGATAACAAAAGTGGGAACAATTTTCGGTTCCGGAAATATGCACCACTTCACTTGCATGTTTTAATTTAATAAAGATAAGAACTGAGGTGATAAATGACGACATAGCCGTTGTAGCCAATGACCCATTTCTCTTGACATGAGTAAAGACTTTGACTTCATCGATCTAACTGCATCAATTCGCTGCCATGTTTTAATTTAATAAAATGACTGAGTCGATGAATAACAGCATAATGTTCTATACATATTTATGCAACTAGGCAAAGTTTGCTATTGCAAGCGAGGCGGAATACACGCCCGAGCCGAAAGTGAGGTCGGCCGTTAAGGAGCCGAGAGACTGCAACGAAAAAAAAGGAAACACGTGTTCGTAAAAGAAGTTTTCTGCCCACTTACTATTGTCAGATTTTTTCCTTTACCTGTGCTATAACTGCAACATTTTTTTTTGTTTCCTTTGTGAGTGTGAAATATGCGACATTGACGGCCGTATATTTTGGTAGGGTTCATTAAAAAGTTTGTTTTTATCGCATCTCCAACGAATTGCAGAACTGGGTATATGATATTAATTTCAACTTGATACCTTCACGCGAGAAAATATGCGCAAAATCTCTCTAAATCAGGGTTTAGGGCCCTGAATAACGTGTAGTGTAATAAGCGCATTATTTAATTCAAATTTAATTCTGACCTCGCAAACGCTGAATTAATAATTTTGCAGTTTACTCGATGAGTTTAGACTTATTAGCCCAATTGTAGTAATTGGGCCAAATTAGGCTACGTCAAACAAAATTGCCGGGGATTAGGGGTAGTAGCTCGATTCGTCTGGCAACACTGTTTTTTTCTTAAAAAAAAGTCTTAACAAAATGGCGTTACCAGCGTGAGTGTATAGAATTTGGAATTCGTTCGTGTATAACTTTTTTGGGTATTTGCCACCTAATTTATGAACTTTTAACCCATTTAGTTTACTCAGTTGTATCATTTGTAGTTTGTCTTTCGTGGTGTACGTTTATAAGTGAGATAAGCAATCGAAGTTAAGAAGTTGTATCATGAGTAATTACGAGGATGATCAAAGCGAGGATGGAGAATTAGCGCGAAGCCCTGCTCAAGATGAAATGGATTTTAGGTAAGTGATCATCAAATTATGTTGTTCTTACCTTGAAATAATACAACTTTGAATTAATATAGAACAGGCAAAAGATTGTAAATGTTGTGATATAAAATGTCTGTCAAACAATAAGAATTCACTCGTGGTATTATTTGTCTTTCTTTTTGCTCAATGATTTGTTATCACACCTTCTGAACAGTAGCAGCTAATTACGTCCTCCATTATAATCGTATTTTATAATGTAAAGGAGGCATATAATGATTTTTAAAACGCCAACCCGCCTTGTGCCAAGGCCTTGCCCTGTCGCCTTCAGGAAGCGTGGTCAGTAATGTCTTCTCTGTATGAGGAAAGGTCTTTGTCCTGCAGTGGGACAGTAACAGGCTAATGATAAATCTTCCTATGGGATAGGATGGGTTTTTCCTATCCCCATAAATATGAGGAAAATGGTTGTGCTGTAATGCTTAAGTAGATGAATTTAAATTCTAGTTTTCACATCTGCCTAACCTTATTGCATATCACAAGATGTTTATGTAAATAATATATTTTGCATAACTTTTTTTTGTCACAGAACTTTATAAAATAGGTCTTGCCTGGTATCACTTCCACAACCTTGTTCTTGCCTTGGCAAAAACTATCAAGGTTGCTATACCTATATCTGTTGTTGTGGTGTTAAGGTTTGTTTAGGATGAATGCTATAAAATGCTAATTTTTATGTTAAAGTGGTAAATAAATTATAATTTATTAGTGTCTGCCTTCAACTTTACCTGTGTGGACTTTAGAATTCGACCCAGTAAGAAAGAGTTCTTCGTGATTCTGGTCTCTGGGTAGTTTATAGGTCTTTACTGCTAGTGATTCCGGTCCTGGTAATTTAACTTCTTTGCCATACTGTAGCCTAATTGTATAACTTTTTGGTAACTCTAAGCATGCCTGATAATATTATTGAGATGTTGAAAATCTAAGAACTTCAGATATATAGAATGGAACTCTTCAATAAAAACGGCAATTCTCCCAGGAATGCAGCAATCGCATTTTGTTATTGTTACATGGGCTGGTGTCCACAAATCCAAGTTCATGTGCATGCTGCAATCTCATGTATTTTTATTGTTTACACAATTTCATAATGTAAAATCTTTGAAGGTATGCTTTGAAGAGGTACAGATGGTTTGAAGGTGTTTTTGTATGATTGAATTACTAACATAGAAACATTCACTTTTTTAATATTAACTAGTTTTGCCTGCGGCTTCGCTCCCTTCAACTGCCTACCCTACATACGTACCTACTCCACGCACAAATTATCACGGGATAATTTTTTTTTGATGCATTTTAACACTGCCATTCAGAAGGCATTCCAGCAGTGGACGTCTTTTGGCTGATATGATGATAATGATGCACAAAAGTTATGTATTAAAAGTTATGCATGCACAACTAAACATACAAAAATTCCAAAAATGCTGGAAATGGGTTCTGTTGGTTATCCTTTAACACTGTGGCTATTTGTTTTGTAAATATTACCCGATGTAGAAAGACGACTATTCTGCAGTTCTATATTATACATCTATGTAGTAGGATTTACCACTTTAATCTTTTATTGTAAAAATTATATCCTATTTTAATTAATTACCCAATTTACTTATTTTGCAAAATATTCATTAATTACAATAGGTATTTTGCAAATGGGTAATTAAGTAATGTACTTATATTGCAAAATACTCATTAGCAATAATTATTATTAATAAGTAAATATTTTGCAATTGGATAATCAATTAATTTAGTTACATTGCAAAATAGTCAGTAACCATAATCCATCTATTCAACCATTGTAAAAGGATAATTAATAAATTCTCGTAAGTTGCTTAAAACTCATTAATAGTGATTTACTTACCACTTACATTTTGTACCATAATAAATTCCATTTTGTAGCATTTGCTTTAAGGAGAATGAACCTTACACAACCACAACCATATTTCAGGATGGAATGATTGTGGGCTCTGATGGTCAATAGTTTAATGGCTACATTTATAACAAATAATATAATAATTTGTATTTGTTAAAGTACAAAAATTTTATGATTTTTGGATATTTTCTGACTCTATGGTAATTTTATAGTCTATCGGATGAAGAACGCGACAATGCTGATTCATTGATTATCAAGCCTCCCCAAGCTGTGATTCGTACAACACATCGGGACAAGAGAGGCCATAAAAGAACTGTCAAGGATCGATACAAAGACAATGCTAGGAAAGAGAAGAAGCATCTCTACAGGTAATTTGCTTTTTCATAGTATTTTTGATAGATCAATTTACTTATTTATAATTTTTATAAATGACTTAATTTACTGATAACAGTATTGTGATTTGAATGCTTCTTGTGTACATTAATAATTAGACGAGAAGGTGGGCATGTGCCTTTGTTTTTGAAACCGCATGTCAAAAGTGCAGGACTAAACAGAGAAATCTAGTAAATAAATTATTAGTTTACCTAAACATGCTTTACTATGATATAAATTAAATGTCCACAGAATAATCAAAAAGATAAGGTATCCCAAAAAAAAAATCTATTCCTCCCCACATCAGAGAATAAGAAACATTATGCAGTTCGTATCTAGCATCACATGCCCTAATTCAGAGTTTTTATATGTTATCAATCACGTTAACTTAAACATTAATTTCATCAGTAAACATTGTTACTTGAAGGTTTGCCCACATTCTCTATGTATTTCGAAAGTTTTAGATGAGGAGCTTCATTTTGCATATTAGACAGTCAATATAGTTATAACTTTTTTGCTGTACAAATGAATTTCAAGATCAGTTGATGCAGAATTTGAAGCAGATTCAATATTTTATTGCAGTTTTAGTATTAAAAATTTGTCTGTTTTTGCGTTTTATTTATATTTTTAATGTTTAGAGATATTTATACATCCTTCACTTTACTTCACATTGTTTATAATATGTTTATAAATCTAATATTATATGCTTTAAGGTCTGACATCCTACTGAACTTGGGAATGTTATAGATCAATCATAAATGTTTTTCAACAGGGAACGAGATAAGTCTGACAAATCAAAGCGAGAAATAAATAAGAATCCCGATCGTGAAGATATGGCCAAAGAGTACTATAGAGAAAAACAATATTACAGAGAGAAAGAAATGTATAGAGAAAACAAAGAAACGTTTAGAGAGAAAGAATCTTACCGAGAAAAAGAAGTATATCGAGAAAAGGAAATTTATAGAGGAGATGGCAAAGATAACATGTATAGGGACAACAAAGACATCAGAGAAAAAGAAATGTATCGCGATAGAGATATCCGAGAAAAGGAAATATATAAAGAAAAAGATATGTATAATAAAGAAAAGGAAGTGTATCGAGGTGAAAAGGATCCTTATAGAGAAAGGGACCATTACAGGGACAGAGAAATGTACAGGGATCCTGCTTTCAGAGAACCAACTAGGTCTAGAGAAACTTACAGGGAGAAAGATATGGCATATAAAGACAAAGATATGTATAACAAAGAGAAAGATATGACTTATAAAGACAAGGATATGTATACTAAAGAAAAAGATATGCAGAGGGAGGCTTATCTAGGCCGTGACAGACAGTACAACAAGTATGCTGAACCAGATCGAAAACGTCCCGACAATGAAAGAATAGAATCTAGATTAAGATCATTAGCTGAAGAAGGCCATAGTAATCATAATAATGAAAAAGAAAATAGAGATAAGACTTCAGGAGACAAAGAATTGGAGGATTTAAGGACAAGACTACTGAATAAAAGAATATCCAAAGAGTTACAAAGCCAAGATGGCAAGAGAAGTTCAGAGTATTATGAAAAAGAGAGTAAATCCTCTCGTCACTCATCACTAGACAAACATCAAGAACATAGGAAAAATAAAGTTTTGTTTGCAGGTAAGAATTGTAAATATACCTATATTTATTACTAGCTTCTGTCAGCGGCTACACCCGCGTGAAAATTGTTTATTATCCCAAGGGAATATTATACCCGGATAAAAAGTAGCCTATGTGCTATTCCAGACTATAATCTATCTCGGTGCCAAAATGCATCCACATCCGTCCAGCAGTTCTGGCGTGAATGAGTAACAAACAAACATCCATCCATCCATCCATCCAAACTTTTTTAATATTAGTAAGATTTAATTTTGGATAAATACTGCTTGTTATTTATTATAAATTAATGTAGTCCTAATACATATGCTTATATAATGTACTGTAGCAACAAAAAGTTAAGTGTTATGAGCATCATAAATTAATTAAAACTTTGTTTAAGATAAAGAGAGGGAAAAAAGGAAACACCAGTCTCGTACTGAGTTGGAAGCTAGAAGACAGGAGCACCGTCGTCGTGGCAAGAAGCGTTCAGTTTCCCCCACTGAGACCACCACAAAGAAGACTAAAACTGATTCACCAAACTATGGTGATTCTGTAGTTACTGTATCTGACTCTAGTGATGTTGAAATGAAAACTGACTCACCGCACTCTGAGCCTGAAGATGGTAAGCAAAATGAAAATTCATTCAATAGGTTCCCAATAAAAGCTGAAATGGCCCTAAAAGGGCCAAAGTACTTGCAGTCTTGAATTGACAATCATTACCAACATTAAAGTCCACACACCACCATTAACTAAATTAATTTTAATAATTTTAGGCGAACACACAAACAGCGAAACCGAGGACGATAGTTCAAGCACAGAGTCAGACTCTGCAGCAGAGTCCAAATCTGAGGGAGACGAAGAAGAGGAACCTTTAGATATTGATGAAAAGTCTGACAAGGAGGATAAAGAGCAAGAAAGGATCAATGAGAAGACTAGACCTCCATCTAAATCAAAGTCGCCTAGCCCTAATCTGACCAAATCCAAGCCTGACTCATTACCATCGTCTCACGGATCACACTCTCACAGGTATTATTATTTTAAATAAAGACGTATAAGTAAAACAGACGACACTAATGTTGTCGAAGTCACCTTCCCAACAGCGTAATTTACGCTTGATGAACGAAATCTGGAGGGTATTTCGTAAAGAGTTTTAAAATGTGTCCTCTTATATCCTAATTTTGCAAACGAAACATAATAAAAAAATAAATGCTAGTTTTGTATATTATTTTCAGGTCACTTTCCAGATCTAAGAGTAGAAGCAGATCACATTCGTTTTCACCGCCTCCTCCTGGAGAAAACGGAAAGATAACAGAGGAAGAAAAACCTTTTGAGGATAATGAGGAATCTAGACAAAGAGAGGAAGCTATTAATGCTCTTCCGCCTTTCTACCCTGCCTTGCAGGTAATTATTGTTTGATATCTTGATAAACCGATTAAATAAGTCTGAGGAATTGTGATACATGTTAAGAGCACTCTCAAGCCCGCGTCGAATGCGACTGCCTTTGTGAACTGACATATTGCTTAGACTATGAACATTGTTGCTTCTAACTTGACGTAAATCTTTCGCTCGCGCTCTTGTTAGCTCGTCCTCGTCGTCAGCGCAGTCTCGTCTTTTAGCAGCATGCATTATGTTATGCATGTGGTGTGTACAACTTCCAAATGTTTTAAGGAGCTTTTCTTGAGTAATTTATTCAGCTCACATGTTTCTCATTGACTTAGATGTGTGCCAATTTCAAAGGAAAATCTTTGTTTGTTTGGACATAGAAACATCATTGTTTGCTTGAAGGTGACAGATAAGTAACATGGCTCATGTAAAGTTACTTATAGTGTCCGATCGAAACTGGTTTTTACGACCGATACCGAAACCAAAACCGAATTTCGGCAATAGTCTCAGTTTCGGCCGAAATGAAACTTCCTTACAAGGATCATGTTTTGAGGGACAAATAAAGAAAACGTTATTATAATCAGTCAGTCTATTTTTTTATTTTTAAATCACATAGCTATGCAGTCTTCGACATTTTCACTTGTTAGTATGATAATCAACATAACAACCTGGAATTTAACGCGCCGAACATGATAGATCACAGCGCGAGAACTCCCGAATGCAGTTTCGGTTTCGGTCGTAGTTTCGGCAGATTTGCCGCCAAAACCAAAAACTCGTTTTTTTGCCGAAACTCGACCGGAACCGAACTTTCGATCGGACACTAGTTACTTAATTATCTATCTCTTAACTTTAAGCTACTTTTGTCATATATGGAATAAAACTAATCAAATAATTAATACAATTTTGTAGGGGTGTCGTTCTGTTGAGGAGTTTCAATGTCTCAATAGAATAGAGGAAGGCGCGTACGGAGTCGTTTACAGAGCTCGTGACAAAACAACAGAAGAAATTGTTGCTCTGAAACGACTTAAGATGGAGAAAGAAAAGGAAGGATTTCCGATTACCTCTCTGAGAGAAATTAACACTTTACTGAAGGTAAGATCACAATCTTTAAATTTATTATTGTAAGCTCACATGAGCCATCATAATGCATCACTGCTCTTTTCTCGAAGGTACATAATTTTAAAAATATTTAGTTTACTATACATACGTGCTAGTGTTTGAGCCGTGAGCTGTGAAGCACTCGATGGCTCCTGTGTTGAATTCATTTCATTAATGCCTTGTATTTTATTCCTACAGGCCCGGCACCTCTTACCTGCAAGAGGGTTGTGCTAGAGGTGTGACCCAATTGCAAGGGTTAACAACTTCAAACTTGCGGGCTAAAGTATCTTAGGAATTTATTCCAGGGGCATCCACCCTACGATGCATTCTTGTTACGTTCTACATCTTCGAATTTGATGGTCTACAAAAAGTAATTTTTTTATATATAATGCTTAAAATACGAACATCGAAGGTTACTGTAAGATCATGATGCAAGTTTTGGTTACGGTCAACAACAACATCATAAGGTAAAGGTAGGGAGTATTGTTAAATAAATACTTTTAAGTTCCACATATCTTAGGGGCTACGAAAATTCAGAGCTTTTATACTTTTTATACATAACAACAACTTTGTCCTACAACTTCTTATGGTAATATTATATGTTTTTTTTAGTTATGGGTCAATTGTTGAATGTTATAACGAGTAAATAAAATCCAGTATAATAATGTTAGAACAGTACTCTTAAGAAATTCATCTTCTGTGTTGGGACAATGATCTCACAACGCATTCCATAAATAAATATGTAGTGCATAAATTCTGAAAAAAAAACCTTCTTGAAGGCAAAAAAACGTCGCAGAAGTTAACGTAAATATGTGCTGTGAAGTAAATATATTCCATGTTTTTTACAAGTCTATAAATTTACTGACATAAACACTCAAATTATTGTTTTTAAATGTAGACGATCATGTTTACACAATTAAACATAGCTTGCAAAAACTTCATGAAATGTTTTAAATTTCCAGTACAACATTTTTATGTTTTTATTTCACGTACATACATTCGTCGCGCCCCCAAAAGTTACGTACATACACTGACTGAGACGGACACCAAACTTCCGCGCAAGATTGATATATTTTTAATTTTGCGCTAACTGAGGCAACTTATGTAATTATTGGTAATTTCTATACAATTTAAGTATTTCCTAGTATTAATCCCAGTTTCAGGCATGAATCGATAACAACCAACCACAAAAGTTTACACACGCTTGACAATTTGTCGACATTAATTTTGCGATAATTTAAAAACTGGGGATTATTTACTAAGAACTGAACACAATAAACTCATTTTAGCACTGGAGCCCATTCTGGTACAGACTTGTAAAACTGGTTCGGCTTCTTATTTTGCATATTAGATAGTTATAATTCGTATAATTTCAGTTTTCTTCTAAAAAATATAATATTAGTTTAGTTGCGTTAAATCAGGGATATTTTTATATATATAAGACCGATTAAATATTATTTGTTGAATAGCAACATGTCCGCGATTATATTGAAATAGGAAGATTGAAAGATTCATTGCATTCAAACTGGGGGGAACACTTTTATTAGTATTATCAAGCAGCGCTACTTATGCTCAGGTAAGTGCACCACCATTTATGCATTTAGATAGAAGTAACTAAGAATTTTTCATAACTATTCAATTTTATTTATTTATCTATAAATGCAAGTTTTTTTTTTCTATAAGCTTATACAAAGCACACTACTAGACTTTGGAGTCTGTATTAGCATGCCATAGACTGTGATTTAAAACGCTTGTCGCAGTAACTTATGAAACTTTTAAAATATATGTTGGCGTCCAAGTGAAACGGGTCCAGTTCTCGGCATTTAGTTCATAGGAAAATCTTTTCAAATGTCTGGTAAAAAAAGTGCCAGTTTTTTTTTATATTTTTTTAAATCCTTATTATCAATTGACTATTCTAGATACCGAATCTAGTCTTAACTCTATATCCCACTACTGGACCTTTTTTGCTTGGACGCCCACATACAGATATCAATTACGTCTGTTAGTTTCCGCCAGTAACTTTTATTTGACCTTGTATCTATTTGTGATAGCACTAGTTGATGCTCAATCCTTTCTTTCTATATAAAGTAACTAGCTGTCCCACGCGGCTTCACTCCCGTCAACTGGCTATCTACCTACCTACCTACCCTACATACATGAATGTTGCGTAACTTTAACCACTTTCACAGCGCACGCAACGAAAGTTCTCATAAAGGAATATTTTGCCCGTTTTTGCGACATTTTTTTTCTCCTATTGGCCGTAGCGTGATATTATATAGCCTATAACCTACCTCGATAAATGGACTATCCAACACAAAAATAATTTTTCAATTCCAACCAATAGTTCCTGAGGTTAGCGCGTTCAAACAAACAAACTCTTCAGCTTTATAATATTAGTATAGATTCCGGCAAACATAATTATCGCCTTATAATAATCAATCAATTACCCAGACTGTTAAAGTTCACTGCTTGGCATAGAGCTCTCCGTAAGTTCTGACTTTATGCTTGATTCTCATTCTTTCGAACCAAGAATTGTTTAAGCTTACTTCTGGCATCTTCGGGTTCTAAATTGGAAGAAAATTATTCAGGTTTTTACCAATCAGATTCGTGCCAATTTGACCCTGTGAAAAAAATAATATCAAATTGACACACATGATAAGAATAGGTGCCAATGTGATCGAAATTCTATCATTTTAAAATTGATAAGTATCAAAATATCTTCGAATTATGCGAATAATTAATTCAAATGAAACTAATTCGGATGGATATTTATTTTACTTTTATTTATTTCAGACGTAAATAGTTTGTCTGTAGCTGTTATCGCATGCCTCGACAATCGTCACAAACAAAACGTTTATTTATTTACGGGTTCAACGAATGTCGAGTACGTACTATTAAATCTTAAAGACGGCTGTGACAATACAAACAGCAAGATTTCTTTTAAATTGAAGTACGATGTTTACAATATAAATGAAGTCGATAAAAATATACAACACAAAATCTAATACCTTTAAACGAGCAATTCTTGTAGGAAACTGCTCCAATGATTTTCATGAAATTTCGTATGCAGGGGATTTCGGGGACGATAAATCGATCTAGCTAGGTTTTTTTTTTTCCCTATTTTTACCCAAACAGAGCTCGGTCGCCCAGGTTCTTAATAATAACGAGAGCCGCCAAAAAAAAAATCGATGTTATCTAAGTCTATAGGGTGGTATTTTGAGATTGGGCAAGAAGTAGTTAACTGCCGTAGCTAGAGTTGACGGGGCAAGTTCTGAGACTATGTCAATTAATGTAGGTGATGGCCAAAATTCGGACAAGGCTCCTTCTGGTTCGATGAAGATAAAAGCAGGAATAAACTTTGTTGAAAAAAGAAGGCTCACTAGAGCAAGCTCCGGGCTGGAGTTGCTAAAACCTTGTTCGGTTTACCTCTACATAGGCAATCGCGTTAACCGAAAAAAAACGTCGTTTTACCACGGCTTTTCGGCCTTAGTAAATTGAAGAAAGTCCTCTTCATAAAAGGAAAAAAAACAGCACCTGTAGTACATTACCCAGCCTCGTAGGCGTTGGAGACAACTTATCCCGGCGACGCCGCCGCCTCTTGCTTGTTTGCTATTTTGGCATAAATTGAAAATAATAACTAATTGCTAAATTCCATCAATCCAAAAGCTATGAACGTTCCTAGGAAAGCTACAACAGTCAAGCCGCACTTGCCGTCCAATCTGATCCAATCAGTTACCATTCATTAGTAAATATCCATCATTTGTTGTCAAGCTTCCATCACTACTAGCTGATTTAGAAATATCTATATACACATATTATAGTCATGGCTTCCTGGGCGCCGGTCCATTTTGCTCTTAGACCGAGATCTATAGAGCGAGCTTTGACTTTATTCAAACTAAGTGCTCTGCTTGCTCTTACGTATATGAACTCTGAGCTGTCAATAAATCCGGAGCCCGGGAGCCGCTGACCCAGTACAAACATCTTTATTGGACTCATTAAATAAAAAAGTGCTTGGCTTAATTAATCATGTTTGCCGAGTATAGTTAGTTTTACTCATTTGTTACAAAATAACGTGAAAGGAAAACAGGGGAATGTTTTACAATCTGTTATTTTGCAGTTTCCATCAACACGTTCTCTGCAATTCAGCGACAGAAGTGGTTGAAGAGTCTACGGCATATTTGATTTTCTAACTCTATGAAGTCCTGCTTGCTGAACATGAACCTAAGTCTACGCCACATGAAGATTAATTCTCTAGATCAGGGTACCCCAATATTTTTTTGGTCTGTCTCCCTAGATTATAAATGCTTTTTCAGTATTAGGCGAATGTCACATCATCATTTGTTCATTTAATCGCAGGTTGCCAAACGCATAACTGCGGGCGTGTGATACTTGTAGTTACGTATATGGCCCCCATTTATTGGATTTGTTCTCTCCAAAGACGCCTCCTTGGAGAGTGCTCCTTTTTGGGTAGTCCTGATCTAGATTATCTTCAACATTGTTTAGAATATAACTGACCTGCCCTGCTTGTTTGCCTGTAGAGCTTATGGAATCGATTTTCTTTTACTGCCATACTGTTTTTGAACCAAGAGCCGATCACTTCTATTTTCCTGACTGTTTGAACTTATCAAAACCCTCCGAAACATTCCAAATAACGTTACCAATCGACAGCTTCGGTGCTTATGATACGACCCATTTATAACGTTTTTTTATTCTATGATTATACTTAAGCCATCTTTTAAAGTGTTTTGCAGTAGATAGTTCTACAATATTTTCAAATTCTAAAACTATATAACCTTCTTTCTATATTCTTCCTCTAAGCCGCGATCTATCTTAGCAAAAGCTATATCTTGTCATCAAATTCTCGTCGCAATTATATTGGCATGCGAAGACTGATTCAAAAAGTTTCTGTTGAATTTGATAGCACGGTGAAGATTATTTATGCCGCGTTTCTCTCGCCCGTAGAGATAATAATAAAAATGCTTTTATTTATTAAACACTCAATAAAAAACCAGCAACCAAGTTACAAAAAAACAAACAAGAAGTAAATCTGGTTTTGAATTCACAATAACAACCACAACTGACATCTTAGCTACGTTACAAAGTAAAGTTCTCGCCAAACTTCTTGGCCGCCCTGAAGTTCTATTCTATCCTATCCTATCTCATACAAAAGCACTACCGTGCCTTGTGCATCGGAAAACTAACTTGTGTTAAATATGCCAGTTTCATTCCCCAAAGTATGCAATTGTACATTTAATCATTTTAAGAGGTTATCCAAATATATTAAAATATAATCATAATTTGAAATTGAAATGAAATTTCAATTAAAATAAAAACAAGATGGAATTAAATTTGAATACATAAAAAACATCTAAATTTAAAATTAAATGGAATTAAACTTGAATTAATCTAAAATTTCAATATTTAAAATAAAATGGTTTAAAATTTGAATTAATCTAAAATATCAATGTTTAAAATAAAATGGAATTAAATTAAATATAAAACAGTCATAAAAATAAATAATTCGTTCATAAATGTGATTTCTAAACTAACATTAAATGTTTTTGTAATTAACATATTAGAAATATAGCCTATTGAAAATTTAAATTTGTATGTACCTAAGTCTAATTAAAAAACTAAAACAATTTTTAAAACTTCGTTGTAGTGGATTTGTGCATGTATGGTAGTGATGATGAGATGGCGCCTAAGAACCGGTCTGGCTGTAGTGTGTATATGTAGTAATGTCATTTTAATGGACGAACAGAGCATGGCTAATCTGGCTAAATGCATTTCTTAACTATGCATAAGTTCAATATAATCAATCGGCTGGTGGGCTAACAGATATTGATCGAAGTGCTCAACATCAAACTTGGGGAAGTCAGCCATGAAATATCATCATATTTTGTAATGGTGCGTTTTTTGCGCGGCGAGAGGAAATAGGGATTATGACCAAAAAATCAAAAAAATATATTGGAGACGATTTAAATGACGACGATACAGTGCGTTAAAATTTCGTATGACTGCATGCCTTGGTAGACATAATTAATTATAAGTGATGTCATAAGCTCCCACTCCTGAACTTTGATGCTTTATATCTTGTATTTTTTTATTGATTTGATAAAACCAAAAATATACACATGTCTAATGTTTTTTGATTATCTAACGGATGGAATAACTAAAATCATTATTTTTTACCCAGGAATCATCCCTATTTTAATCAAGATTTTATCGAAATGGTACTCCCTTATCGGTTTCAAGACACCTTCGTTTCTAAATAATGTGCATTTAGTCATTTCGAGTACCTTCCTACATCCTGTCTTATGTATTTTGTTTCAAATTATTATTTTTATTGACATGGTTTATTTATGTAGGTGGGTACAGATTTTCGTTAACAAATCTAAGTTCTGTTTTTTCGAAAGACTTTCTTCTAAATCCCTATCTAACAAAGTACGAACTTAAAAACGACATAAAATAAAATATGTAGCTTACTCACTGGAAATTTCGAGTAATATTACATTTGTCCGCCTTCATTTGTCAGTTGCGTTAAAGTCATAAAACCATCGGGGAGGGGGAACCATAGCTGCCAGCATCATGGCAACAAATTTATGGTATCACTTGGAACCTGATTGGTTGCGCAAACAACCGCGAAACTGTTTAGATTTTACTGGCAGCGTGACCATGGTTGCGTCTCCATGGTGCCCTAGAATAATTAAGCCCTCACATCTATGCAGTTGCATTGCTCTTATATTATTTCGCTCTTAGTAATTCAAAATCCAGGATTTGTACAATAGGATAATCTTTGCACTGAGCTGCATTATAACGCTTTGCTTTGGGAGTTAGGTTAGTAACAAGACTTCATAGGTGCTTCGAAAAACGGTCGTATCTTTATTTTTGAAGTGAAACTTCTTATGCGGCCATTCGATAATTATAATTGGACGAGAAATGAGAGTAAAATGTCAAGAACGCGTCACGTTAAGGCAGATTCCGTCACATGAGTGAGAAGAAAGATATAACTCCTTCCTCCTCTCACACAATCTTTTTCCATGTCCTCTATACTTTAGAAAGATAATTTATTTCAGCCACACACTATATGACCCACTTGCACGAAAAAACATAACTCAGAGTTAGTTGCTAACACGAGATTAAATTGACAATTTCATAAAATACGTTTTTATATTATAATCCCCGGCACGTAAGTTGGCAAGAGTCGTTAGATGCGTCGATGTCGTTTTTTAGGTCTCTTTGGTAGAGAAGCGGGGCGCGGGGAACATTCCGAGCGCGCGATTGGTTGGTCAGTTGACACAAGGATCGACTGACCAATCGCGTCGCGACCACGTTCCGTTCGCTCTATATGGTGGTTGGTCAGAATCCCTACTACGCCAAAACCTTGCTAAATTACATGCCGCGTTTAAAAAAATATTTTTAAGTATAAGATGTAGCCATATATTGTTGCTGTCCTGGTAAAAAAAACTAAAGCATTGTACCTATTTTGTACTGTATTGCATTGTATAGCATTCGTAACTCCACGCCCACGAGTTTATTTTGCGTACGAATTTATTTCATAGGATACTAAATAAGTCGTTAAGGTTTTTATAAATATGCTTGTTTACTAAGCTGATTATTCGATCGATAAGTCATTTTGAGTATACTGACATATTTTCGCAGCAGAATTTCGTTTTTAATGCATCATTATTAACCCTCGATGTTCGTAATTTTATGCCATCAAATTCTCTTATTATATTCCAAATAATATTTCAGTAGTTTGGATGACAACTGACGTTGTATTATATAGATTTGCACCCGTTTTGCAAACATTATCGTGAATAAAACAACTGCAATAATAGATTATTGTATTAAAAAAGTCGCACTTTGTTATTCTGAGGCGGTTTTAACTGTTCCATGTTATTAAATTCGCCTTAGAATATTTCTGATTCATGATTCGTTAATGTATTTGTGTCGTTAGAAAAGGTATCAATCAAGTAGTCAGAATTGCTACTAATTATAACCTCGGTAAAGAAGAAATTTAGATACTTAAGATACTTATGTAGCAGTATAATATTTCTCTGTCCAGAACAATCTATATTTTTATTGGGCATAAATGTATGTTAATTTCCCAGAAAGAAATATTATAGAAATCATCGTAATAAATGTGTTTTGAATAAGTCAAATTGGTAACGATAATTTCTATAACTAATATTTATTTTGTGTGTCACTCTAAGGTTATGTATGAATACATATTATGTAAAATATTTGTAATAGAACTTTAGTTCATACTAACGTAAGTTAAAATCACGTTATTTTTAGAGGTGGTGTCAAAAGCCTTCTGCAAATAATCTTCATCAGCTTTTTAAAGTTCCCACTGCTGGGACACAGGCCTCTTCTCATAGAGAGGGAATACTGTAAATAATATGATATTAAGTTTTTATCTGGATACTTAACATCCTGCGTGATTTCAATTATTGCACATCAGGATTACAGATACTGTTATCTACAGTTTGATTAAATAAGTACAACTTTAACACCTGTCGCGAGTGTAATGTATCTGAATGTTATTGTCAATATTTGTTTTGTTTCCCTGCGAGTTTTAATTTAACTGTAGATAAAACATTTACTCATCGTAAACTTCACATGACACGATATGTTTCTGTTTTGTTGATAGAAATTATTTTTTATATTTCACATTCTTGGAACAAAATATTTTGTTATCTTTTTAGTTACAGGAACTAAAAAATATAACAAAAGTTAAGATATCAAGTTAACAGCTAACGTATCGTTAGAGGCAAGGTGGTTTTTAAAGAACTGAATTATATCCCTAATTTTACTGTGTATTATTTACTGCAAATCGTCGTGAATCGTACTCGTATTATAGTTTTATCTGAAAATGTTTTCTTCGCAATAAACATGTATTTTTTAAGTATGACTATCTTAAAATGTCTCTTGGTTGGTTTGAATGTTCTGTTTTAATTACTATTTAAAAGTTACCATCATTTTGCTTTTATTAAGTATTGTGTCTACAAGATCTTTGAACCCTTATAATTATTTCAGTGTTTGAAGATCTTCAAAAAAGGCTGTGATAAATAGCAAGTATATTTAATAAATCTAAACCACAACAAAACAGCTACTCAAAAGTGTTGAATGGGTGCAGTCCCTTCTGTCGATTCAATTTGTCTGAAATTTATTTTATACTGATCACGTTTTGTATAAAACTTGTTAAGTGACGTTGTCAAGGGCACACTTGCACCACGAATCAATAAATGCATTTAGCGTTAAACGAGTTTATACCATCGTTCGATTTCTGCCAATCGTTTAAAGATGGTAGAGACAGAAAAATGTTTTGTGTTAAATGCATGTTTGGTGCAAGTAGGCCTAAAAAGAAGAAATAAGTAAAATAATGTGTATTTTATTTGTCTTGTAGTTTGGGTACATTTTTGGAGTGCACAGTGTGTATTTATTTTACTCCCTATGTCTACAGACCTTCAGATATGTTGACTTACAAATGACTTAATGTATTCTTATTACATGATTGCAATTTATTTGGTTTATATAGTTTATAATATCGTATTTTCATAGTATTGCTAATTTATATTGTTTATTATTTAACAAGATATTTTAATGCCCTTGTCTGCAAGTGCTGGCTAAAAGTATATTAATTTTTTCTAATTTGGTGATTGTGTAATATTTTTACAAATTTTCTCAGCATTTTATTATTAATCCACACAAAAAATATTTACCAAAGAATAAACATAGTAGATAGCGCAGTTACTTTATAATGTACCCAAACTGCAGGGAGAGGTTGGTTCAGAATCCAAACTCGTCTCATTAGTTCATCTGTCCATGGTAACTGTCCCAAGACGCTAAGCGAGTTTCGGTTTTCTTAAAGACTTACGTTATTTATAGTTATAACAAGTATTGTGAAACATCCATTTTCAGATAATTCTGTATATTCGATCGCATGCACGGCAACGTTGGACGATGATATGAAATACTATAGCGTAAGAATGGTCCGCCATGGCTACCGTACTAACACGTCGCACATTCTGCTCTGTTGTTGCAGGGCCAGCACCCGAACATTGTAACAGTACGGGAAATAGTCGTAGGCTCCAACATGGATAAGATATTCATAGTAATGGACTACGTAGAACACGACTTGAGGAGTCTTATGGAGACTATGCGTGGAAAGAAACAAGTATTTTTACCAGGTAGGCTACATAACAATACTGACTGACCAAAATTATATTTTAAATTTATATTCGCTATCTTCAAAATAAAATAATGTTTCGCTTTTTACAGGAGAGGTAAAATGTCTTATGACTCAACTACTCAGAGCTGTCCATCATCTTCACGACAACTGGATATTACACAGGGATCTCAAAACTAGCAATCTTTTACTGTCACACAAAGGTGTACTAAAGGTTGGTATGATTATTGAGTATGCTTCACTTTAAATTGCAAATTTATATTATTGAATTTTTACTCAATATTATTATTGAATTTTTACTCAATATTATTATTGAATTTTTACTCAATACTTAAATTGAACATTATTTTCAGGTGGGAGATTTTGGTCTGGCAAGAGAGTATGGATCCCCGCTTCGCCAATACACACCGATCGTAGTGACGCTGTGGTATCGTGCGCCTGAACTACTGCTGTGCTGTAAAGAATACTCGACCCCCATTGATATGTGGAGTGTAGGCTGTATATTTGCTGAGTTTATTAGCATGAACCCTTTGTTTCCTGGAAAGTCTGAAGTAGATCAATTGAATAGAATATTTAAGGTAATTTTTTTCACCCTTTTAGTCCAATATACCGGTAATACGAGGTTAAATTGATTAATTTTGAAATAAAAATTGACAAAAACTGACTTACTTCAATTATATTTTGAAAAATATAAAATAAATGCAGTGTTGGCGACTTTACAAAACATTTTATACATTAAAATAAAAAATAAATTTCTTCCATAGTTTGGGATAAAATAAAAATAAAGGAGCCTTTGAACGTTAAAATAAAAATGGGGTTACTTTGATACCCCATTGTTTATCATAGCAATATAAAGTAACCCCAATTTATTTTTAATGAATTCACACTGTAAAATTTAATATATTTTTTCTGCATCAAGTAATCGTATTTTTGCGCTGAGGTTGATGCAAAACATGGCTGACATTTGTCAGAGTTGCAAATTTTAAAAAGAAAATTGAGGTGCATTCCGTTTTCACGGAGTTAGCTTTAAACACCTAAAAAAATAAAGTTATCATCAAAGTTGCCCCAGATCTCAATGTAACCCCATCCTACGGTATATAATACTCACAAAGGATCTTTGTGTCTCTGAATTGGCTGCAAGATCCTGCGCAGTAGCTATTTTTGTGTCAATGTTGAAGATGAAGATAGCATTGTATAATTGTGTCTTTCACTCGCTTACGTTTGTGGCATCATCCTATGTTGCTTACTCTATGCAATTTACTCGATGACAAACTGTTTCTTGCGCAATGGTTTGCAGAGCCAACTTCAGAGACACAAGGATCCACTGCGACCACAATACTCGTTTAGCAAATATTGTATAATTTTATACCTATGTATCACAAATGAATACATTTGAATTTGTTTACAGGATTTGGGTACACCTTCAGAGATGATTTGGCCCGGCTACAGTGAATTGCCTGCTGTGCAGAAAATGACTTTCGCTGAGCATCCTTCGGGTGGGCTGAGGCAAAGAATAGGTTCCGATCTACTTTCGGAAACGGGACTATCTTTACTGCAAGGATTTCTAACGTATAATCCAGCAAGAAGAGTGACAGCGGACGCTGCTTTAGAACATGCTTACTTCAAGGTAAATGAAAGCTTTTGTTTTAATTAGCTGAACTGTATCCGAATTTTCAACCAATATTTTTAAAATTCCAACGTCATATTACCTCAGTAAATGTTCTATTTAGTCCCAAACATTTAAACATGTATCATGAAACAAAGTTTGACTGGATTAGAGTTTTTAATTATTTAGATCTAATATAGTGTCGTGTTTTGTTACGCAGGAACAGCCGGTGGCGATCGAGCCGGCCATGTTCCCGACGTGGCCCGCCAAGTCTGAGGGCAATCGGCGCAGCACACACAGCCCGCGGCCGCCGGCCGGCGGCGCCGCCTACGCACAGTACGCGCGCGCCGATTCGGATGAGGCGCTCGGCTTCCAGCTGCACCAGCGCTCGCTTAACGTCGCGCCCGGCTTCTCTCTGAAGTTCTAGCGACGGCCCCTCGGGCGACGCTCGAATCAATAGTCTTAAACTTAACTACTAATATTATTTTGTAACATCGATTAATCTAGCTACGTAACAGTAGCCAGACGTAGCTGTAGGTACTTTAATTTCCAAACAAATTACCCGCTAAAGTACCGCTACTGCAATTTTAATTGCCATCTGACTTGATACCGTCGCCTTTTAAGGCACAATACCAGAAAACATATGCAGGGGAATGAAAAATTCTGTACACATCACATGGCGAAATATAAATATGTAATCGCGCAGGTCGTCATTTCAAGGAAACTGCCATTTTGATAAGTAGTTTGTTTATTGGAATAAAATCATAAGTTCCAACATTTACTAAAACCTCAAATAAATGCTCGTGTATATAATATAAACGTTATCTATGTACTTATGGGATACATAACAACAACTTGTATAATTCAATATTTCATTATGACTCTTTGCCATTGTTGATGTAAAAATACTTATAGCATAAAATAAAATAATATTTTTTCATAATTGAAGTAATCATATGTAATTAATGTATTGGGGAGTCTAACGCTCAAAATATAAAACGGATTGAGTAAACAGCGTTCGACCTCCTATACTGATCAGTTAAATGTTGAGGGCACATATTGTTAAAAACTGTATTGTTCAACATTTCTGTGAAGTTACACAGTGTAAATACCTCTTAATTTTAGTGGTGTTCCTCAATGAATGTGGAATTAGTGTAGAATTAAAATATGGTACAATAATTATATGTTTTCAACAGATATGGTATTATTATTTTAAAAACTCCTTACAATATTTCAATAACTTAAAATATTAAATTAAACTAATGTTCTAACGGTGTCAGCGCCAAAATCCAAATTCGCGATATTTCATATTATTTATTTTAAGACTTCTTTAAAATACGCAACATTATTTTTCCTAAGTATTATTTTTTTCAAATTCTTATACTGCCGAATTCTTAGATTTCTTAATTGTTTATTGTCCTAACACCAAAATTGACCACCCGAATGAGTACAGTTCGATACAAAAAGGAAAATAAACGGCTTGTCATACATTTTTCCATCAGATAATCACACTTAAAATCAAAACCATTTATTTCAGAAAAAAAAACAAAGAAAGAGGTCTAGAGCAAAATATAAACTATATGAGTGGAAGATGGGTGGAACCAATGCATTCCTTTTCAAACATTTTCTGAAATTAAAAGGAACCTGTTTTTAGGGTTCCGTACCCAAAGGGAAAAACGGGACCCTATTACTAAGTCTCCGCGATCCGTCTGTCTGTCTGTCACCAGGCTATATCTTATGAACCGTGATAGCTAGACAGTTGAAATTTACACAGATGTATTTCTGTTGCCACTTTAACAACAAATACTATAAACAGAATAAAATAAATATCTATGTGGGGCATACAACAAACGTGTTTTTTTTTACGATAATGGTACGGAACCCTTCGTGCGCGAGTCCGACTCGCAATTAGCCGGCTTTTTTTTCAAAGAAGTGTTGTGCACATACGTACAAAACGTTTTGGGGATACTTTCATTATGCGTACAGCTAAGGAGTGGAATTCCCTGCCGGAGTCTGTGTTTCCCGATAGCTACAATCTAGGGGTTTTTAAGTCAAGAGTGAATAGGGTACTTCTAGGCAAGCGTGCTTCACCGTCGACCACATCATCGCTTACCATCAGGTGAGATAGTGGTCAAGCGCGAGCCTATTGATAATAAAAAAAAAAAACTCTTTTTTCAGAAAATGTATGAAAAAGAATATCTTGCTTCTTCCTACCTTTTTATTTAAACGGTGGTGGCTTTTTATTAAAAAGTGCCAACCCCTCTATAGCGTTGGTTTTCCAATGGCGTTCACTAGAACAACTCCACAAATCAAAGCAGATTTTGGTCATCCACAAGTTGAATAATGTGTTGAACAAAATCTGATTCAAAGTTTTTATTGTGTATTGTGATTGAACTTATGTGGCAAATACAGAGTGCGGATTAAAATGAAACATGATGAGAAAGTGTTAATAAATGAATACCTATGGAAATTTCGGAATATGTAAAAATAAGTACCTGTTCGGAAAAATAAGAATATGAAGGATTAAGAAATTGGACAATTTAGACTTCGGAAAGCATCGCCGACATCGTTCTAACAATCTAAATTTTAATTATATTTAGGTACAGTTTTTGTGATTTCTGTTATTACATCAGTTGCACTTATAGGATTGATGCATGCGATTTACGTTGCAGTGGATTAATTAAAAGTGACTAGATCAAACTTCTGTCTCGTTTATTTGGTTGATAATTATCACAATATTATTATAAATTAAACTCTTCATACCGGTCTAACGGCCGGCCTCGTTCATACCTTTGGGCAGAGCCAGTAGTGAATTTATCAAGTCACCATTGCGTTTCCACGTTTTGTACTTCGTGTCTACAAGTGAATTAGTTTCAATCACCATCCGCCGGCCAAGGATGTCATCTCGATACGCGTTCACCATTGAATGAATGTGCCGGATATACTGAAAAAGAACTGCAATTAGTTATAATTTTCGAAAGCAGTAATTACGACATTAAAGGTCAAGGTACACTCTAAGGTCAGGTCTAAGTGCAGGGACAAGAACCACAGGCACTTTGACTTAACTTAGTTAACGTTCTATACGAATATGAACATTATTGATACTAGAATAAGGTTTATGAATCTTGCTCGCAAATCCACTGTTATTTTTTTTACTTTACACTTGGAATTTCTCCTTTATCATGGGGCAAATAGGTATTTGTTCTGTGCGGAAATCGAACCCTAAACACGCAGTGCAGCAGCCGAACGGTAAACCAATGCACCAACCGTGACGTCTCTCCAGACAGGATCTGCAGGACCATTAGGTTCAATTTCCAACAGAGAGCCGTTTATGAATAGCTAGGTACTAAAAAACAAATCAATATGTCTTGTAATTTTCGATTCAGAGCCGGACCGTGAGCTACACACATCAAAAGTGTCTAGGGATCAAGTAGGTACATTTTTAACTATAAAAAAATATCCAGTTAATTACCGAATCTAGTTTTAATTTGGTAAATTATTTACCATCTAGTCTTCCACACTGGCTTCTAACTTTAATGCATATCGTATAAGTTAACAACTTATTCCAAATTGCAATTTTTGCAAATAGTGGGCTTATTATTAACTTCGGTTAATGTCGTCAATCAAATGTCAAAAAAAGGATGAGGATTTTTATATTTTTTATTGTTAAGATAAAATTCACTTTGAGGAATGGCCGAACGTTCTTTCTGCGTGTTGTGGGGTATTCACGACATCCATACTCGGCAGAGCTCTTCTTAAGAGCATATCTCATGCGCTCAATTGGTTTCAGGTGTGGCGGTTGAGCAGGCCACGGAAAAACGTTGATGCAAGCATCGGCAAGAGTGCGTGTTAAGACTAGCCGTGTGTGGACATGCATTGTCGCGCATTAGTCGAAACAATCACCCAACCGGCGTCGCAAAGGAATGATCATGTCTGGAACAATCCTCGCCGCATAAATCTGAGCATTGAGGTTGCCCCTGATCCAATTGAGATCGGTTCTTCCATCGATCCAAATACCGGCCCAAATCATTATTGTTCCAGAATGAACTGCCTGGCAAAAATTTCAAACGTTCTTGACTTCCAGAGGTCCTCCAAACTAGAATACGTCTTGCATCCGGCCTCATACCGAAACGAGATTCATCGGAAAAGCAAACACTATGACCCAAAAAAGTTAAAATTATAATCCTAAATTGCGGCAATACTCTAAAACGTAGGTACTTAATCCCTAGACACTTTTGACGTGTGTATCCGTCATGGACCAAGTGATTAATCAGGGCTCTATGTTTAGTGCCCGGAAATTATGAATCTAGTCAAGTCAAAGCTGCCCATGTAATGAATATTGATTTAAACTTCTATATTTATTTCATTGTCTGGTCATTATTGCTAAGTAACGGTTGGGCAATTCGATAATTATGGTCAATGAATTAGTGCAAGAGGGAGCGAAACGAGCTTGGGAACTTAGCGCACCCCGACACGGATAGGTTACGTTCGAAGGAGATGACGGGAGCTGAAGTAAGCGAGCAAAGCGAGCGAACTTAGATCCCGTCATCAACTTCATGTTAGGTTACTTTAGACCCTGCGGACAGAAATAGGAGCACCGCTCAGCGGGGTTCCGTCGACTTTGTCGTATCTACTTACGTATTCTATATTAAAGCCAATGTCAACATTAAAATAATTTAAAAAACACATCTTTTTATTACCCGGCCCAACAAGTGATGGGCATTATTCATAAAGCCCGGTTAATTGAATTATTTCAATAGTTTTTATCACATTGCCTACTAATATTGGGCATTTTTCAAATTGCCTGGGCATAATGAACAATGCCGTATTATTTACTTGGTCCATAACTTATATATGTGGTTCCTTTTTCTGTCTGCAGGGTCTAAAGTAACCTAACATAAGGAGATATACTAGGTGGTGTGTTCGAATGCCACTTGATGTAATATTGACGGACGAGTAAGTACACAGTGTACACTCAATAGCAGTACTTTATTAAATCTAAGTGGATACTCAAAGGGATTAACAGGAATCAGGAATACTAGTAATAAGCAAACCGCAGTGTTAATCATGAAAATATAAGTAAGTACTGACTGCCTCTCGCGCTATCTAATCTACAGATGAAGCTACCCAGGTGGCCACTCATTAATCAAGCACACAGCGGATATCGAAACGACTTGTTAGCTCAAAATTAAAACATTCTATGTTACCACTGATGCGTTACTTAACCGACAAAACTGTATCCGGTGATAATACATAATATAATATAATCTGCCTATCTTCGGAACTTAAGTGATCGTTAATATATGGTGCCTACATGGAGTGGTACACCCACATTACGCCCTTTATGTTTAATTCCCATGAGAGGACGAGCCTACTGCCATCAGCCGGGTACAAGTCCAGACTCTAGGAGTCTAATTGCGAGAGTGAATTCGGCAAGGCAAAAGGCTTTGACTCCATAAAATAGTATGACAAATTCTCTTTAAATAATTAAGTATCGCCGAAAAATTTGGATTCTTTCATTGGTAGGTACTCTTTTCGAAAGAGTCCAATATTTTTTATCATACTCATTCACTTACGCAATTAGGTTGCATGGCTTCTACAGAGAAATTCCTAAACGAAAATTTTAGTAACATTTTGGCCGTTTAACATTGGCATCGAACCCAGCGTGACCTCATGCTCAAAAGTGCGACCACTACACCGACGGCAGTCTCCGAAAGAGTTTTCATAATGTAAATAAAAGTTATAGAAAAAGTTCGGTTTCTTAGGACCCAGTTCCTTTGAGATATACCTATTAACTAGTTAGTAGCTAGGATCTATAAAGTAGTTCAAGAAGAGATAAAATATAGCTAAATTTACAAGGCAGAAACGGCAGTATAATATTTTACGAAGTAGTTTAGAATGGGATTGCGTCCTTAGAGTGTCGCCGTCGTCTACGTCACTCAGCAAGTCAGCAGTGCTCATCCCCATTCAGTTATACATTCAGTCTATATTAATAAACCTCCATGTGATGTGATGCTGTGTTGAAAAGAAGATTTTAAAGGTCAACACATACTTAAAAGTTTAAACGATAAATCAGACAGGTTCAAGCTCGACTGCTACGTTTTCAAAATGCATAATTTATTATTCGACAATAATGACTGTAGGTACTTCTTATTAATAATGCCTTGGAGTTTAATATAGAACTGAAAAAAGAGTTTGGGTACTAAAAAAGATTGAAGGCCCCGAGCCCAAAAGTGCTTTATTCACACAAGGATGCGGGTTCGAAACCGAGCAAAATAACCTCAATTTTGACCAATGATGTGACGTTTTATACTCAAATTGATGTAGGTTATAAGTCAACAATGAAATCACCAGTTTATGATAATCATGCCTTTCAGACTTCTGAAGATAAGAGTTGTGTATACGATAGCTAACTTACCAACTAAAATCTGCTTATAATATGGTATTCAACAAAATGGAACAGCTGATGTCACCAACCCTGCTATGTCCTGTATGATAAATATGCTTTCCATAATAATTTTTGGGGCAGGTGCTACTCGTTCCTACATTGGATGTTCCTATTTCGATAGTGGCGTGCAATAAAAACTGTAAATTGGGGGAGTACAATAATGCCACCGTAATTACGAATGCAGTACCAACTACTTAATCGACTTTTTCGGATTTTATCAAAGTGATATCATTTACTTTTTTTTCTAAATTATGTGTCGGACAGGACATGGAAAAACGTTTAGCGATAATGTCGTATGTATTTGGATATCCTCATATTTAAATGCGTTTTTCTCGTTACCTCAATTATGTTGTAAGTAAGTAGGTAACTAATTAGATACCTCCCTGTTTAGGTACTAGGTACATCACTACGGCTGAATTGCAAGGAAAATAAGCAAAGCACAAAGATGTATAACAAATAAATAAGTAACGTCTTTTCAATTTTCCGCTCACCATTTCAGGACGGGTGGAAAATTGAAAAGTCAGACTAAGCGTCACTGCGATCTCATTTCACTTCACTTCAGAATTACCTTGTCATTTTCCACATAGGGTATTATTTCGGTTAAGTCCTCTTCTCCATATAATTCGATCTCAGGTTCGTCGACGTAGTCGCTGGCAAATACTTCACACGTGAGAACTAGCGCCATGAAGAGAAAAACCGCTCGACGGATCAGATTTAACATTTTGAATCACTACAAACAAAAATGCAATTTTATTTTACCTACTTAGATCTCTCAACTGTAGAATTGATTCAGCATTTTTAACACGGTTAAGCGTCTGACAGGATAGATTACTCATAGTAACGACCACTAGAATATATCAATCGTTTATGAATAAACATTTAACAAACAGCCGCCCCAGGACCTTAAGCTTAAATTGATAACATAGGTTTACGTTATCACTATCAGGTAAGCTAGGATTGTATAATATATTATTATATTTCACTAGTTTAAGTCCCTTCATAAAAGTCATGCCATAAACCGTGGGTGGTTGCGTACTGCCTACAGCTGCTTGCAGAGTTTTGCACAGAAATTAATGACGAAAATGTCTAAACAATCAACCCACTCATGTATTTAATAAAAATATTTTTCAAAAATACAGTCATAATATTCATCATCATCATCATATCAGCCGAAAGACGTCCACTGCTGGACATAGGTCTCCCCCAAGCGTCGCCACATTGAACGGTCCCGTGCGTCCCGCATCCAGCGGATCCCCGCAACCAATATCTGAGGGTACAACCTCTCGGCTAAGCTTACGAAACTTAAGAAAGTTTGCAGTTTCTAATTTGTTTTTCTATCGGTACGACACCAAAAATCCGCAGTTATTATTTAAAAACGCCTGTAGGAAAAGCACTTAAAGAAATATATCTTACCTTAAAGTTAAGTCAATCCTTGATTTAGTTTTAATCCGTTTAACACAACACTAAAAGTAGAGTCAGAAAAAGAACACGCAACTCCGCCGTATTGTTTAGTGAAGATGCGGTCTGTATTTGATGGTGACCGCTTGCTTTTCGGAATGGCAATGGTGGAGTGTGTACCGTCGGTTAAATGGGCAAGCAATGGTGGGCGGCCGGCCGTGGGGCGAAGTTGTTTTTCCTGGCAGGGTCGCGGCGCGCACTCGGGCGGAAGCGGAGCGACAGACGGCCCACGGAGCGGTGCGCGAGACAGCTCCGCCGCTCTGCAACCCTTCGCCGTACCTGTGCTTGTCAACTTAACTTACGTCATGCTTTATTTTTACTTATCCCATAACGATATTTGCATTAAATAGAATGACAATCGTAGACCTACTTTATTTTTACTAGGTTTGTAGTGGAAATAGATAGCAGGTTAGAGGCACGGTTACTTAGTTTGAATTGTTTGTTACTGCCTATTCTGGACCCGGTAGCATTTTTCAATGCAATGAGCCTTATTAAGGGACCGTCTCTTGAAATAGTATCTACTTCTCGGTGTCAGATTTTTTTAAGATCCTCTAAAAAATGTGGGTTAATTTACCGTTAGTTAGTTAGTTTTTTGTTTCAGAAAGTCCATAATAGTAGACGATTGGAGATGGTTTTGATTCTGCAGATGTTTATAAGTAATCCTACACTATATCCTTCCAGGTTCGAACCACTACCTAGATATGATCCACTTTTACAACTAAGTTTGCGGCTGCAGCGTTTGCGGCCCTAAAGTTAGAGGGTCCAAGAAAAGAAGTAAATATCTACCTAAGATATTTACTAAAAAACACTCTGAGCAGTCTTTTATCTTTAGTTTAATCGTTCTCATTTATTAAATGAGAAGCACAAAAATCGTAATCATGTCACGTGGGAGCCCGCGTCACAAAGTTAGCTAATTAGCTAAGAACGCAATCATTTTCAAACAGACTTTATTATACCTACCAACGTAATCAAAAGATACGTAGATTCATCTCGATTGTTTTCTGTTTTTAGAAATATGTAGGCACCAACATATTGGGCAGGGCAGTTAACCTTTTAATCTAGGCAGGTCAATCGTTTACGTGACCAATCGTCCAGGCCTGATTGGATTCCGTTTCAATTATTTACTTATCCTTATATTGGTAAACAAAGGACGTACCTATAGTAAGTAGGTAGGTAATAAGGGACGTGATTTAGTTATTGACATTAGCACAGAATAATTAGCTCTTTCTAATGTATTCCCGTGAACTTGATCAACCTCTATCGTAGGTAGGTACCAGCTGGCTATCTCCCTGAAAACCTGTTCATCATCATTTCAGCTGAAAGACGTCCACTGCTGGACATAGGCCTCCAACAGGAGTCGCGACATTGACCCATCCCGTGAGTTTCGCATAAAGCGGATGCCCGCAATCCTTAGATTAACCAGGTCATCGGTCCACCTAGTGAGACACCTTCCAACGCATCGTCTTCTGGTTCGCGCTCGCCATTTCAGAACTTTTTGCCCCATCGGCCATCCATTCTGCGAGCAATGTGCCCTGCCCACTGCCACTTAAGTTTTCTGATGCGATCACGCAAGGAAACGCCGAGAATAGCCCTCTCTATTGTCCTTTGGGTGACTTTAAGCTTTCTGATGAGGCCCATTGTAAGCGACCACGTCTCGGTCCCATAGGTAATTACTGGGCAACACACATTAGTCATAGACTTTTGTCTTGAGACACTGCGGTAAATTGGACGAGAAGATACTGCGCAACTTCTCGAACGCCGCCCAGCCGAGTTGGATTCGGTAGACCTCTTTCTCGAAGTTAGACCTACCCAACTGAACTGTATGTGTCAGATAGGCATAATCGTCTACAAATTCGAGTGTAGAGGCACCGATCTCGATAGGAGTGGATGCATGGGCATTCACCATGACCTTGGTTATGTCCATGTTCATTTTAAGACTTTTGAAGCACGAGAGTCTTTCGGAAGCTCTACTGAGGTCATCGAGAATTTTACTGAGGCCCTCCGTGGTCTCAGCCATGACCACTATGTCGGCTGAAGAACTCTAAGCCCATCTCACTTCTTAGCCATGTTGTTTTCAAATCCTGTTGGCATACGATATAGGTAGGTTAGTAGCAGTTTTTTTTTTATGTCTTTGTGATTCTCGGGACCCTAGGGTCCCGGACCTTTGAAAAGCGTACCAGGGGCCGAAAAATGTGACACCACTTATTATTATTATTGTTAGGTTCGCGCTTGAACCGCTTTTAAACCGACTTAAAAAAAGGAGGAGGTTCTCAATTCGTTGGAATCTTTCATTTTTTTTCCGACTTAAAAAAAAGGAGGTAATCAATTCGACAAGTTTGTATGTCATGTAATATTGTTGGAACTGCACAATATTCACGTATGTTAGTCTACGTGGGCACACGTGTTTAGGAATCACGTGTGCCAAATTTCATAGGTGTATGTATGTTTGTTTGTATGTATGTTTGTCCACACATTTCTCTGAAACTACTTAAAGGATCGTGAATTCGTGATCATTCTTTTTGTGTAGGAATTAGTATCTCTCAACTTAGGGAATAGTGGAAGTTTCATCCAGCAGTTTTCAAGATATGGAGCATACAACCGAACTCCTTAGCGACAACCAACACGTACCTACGTGTTTTTTGTCGCTATGATTGAATTATTTTGATTTATTATGGTATTTTTGTTTGTCAATCCCTTAGGTACCTTACTATAGATCTTGCTAATTTTAAGTAATGGTGAACTTAAATTACAAGAGATAAAAAAAACAACCAACAACAAAACAAAAACACTAAAAAGTGCAAAATAACTTTCGCTTCGGAAGTCGGTGTCGAAAAATGATAAAAACTTCTAAAGCGATAAAAAATACTTTTCTTAAAAATCACTTTCGTTTCGGCATTCAGTGTTGAAAAACAATGAAAACAAGAGGTACCAAACACACCGACTTCCGAAACGAAAGTTATTTTGCATTTTTTTGTGTTTTGCTTTAGAAGTCGGTTTATTTTTTTGGAAAAAGGTTTTTTGTACCTAATTTACCCGATTACTCAAAGACTCCTGGACCGACTTGGAAATTCTTCTTTTGTTTGAAAGGGTATGCTACCCAGATGGTCTCATGGTCATCAGGTCTGGATCTGATGATGGGATCCAGAAGATATTGGAGGAGCTCCCATCAACAATGCAAGCATTTGCACTCAGAAAGTATTATTTGGTAAAGTGGAACTGATGAAGAAGACCACAGAGGGTCACTGGAACACCTTAGTGATAAGTATTTAACGGGTATATTTCGAATAGTTAACCGTTTATTACGTAGAAATAATTGGTACTTTTTAAAATGGTACCATCGAAATGATCTGATGATTAAGCCGGAAGGTAGGCACTGCCTGCCGAAATAAAACAATGTATGCTAATCGTGCTTGGGCTTATTGCAATCGCCGTGAGAAGTTTTTTGTCAATAAATGCCTTTCATGGTAATTTGTGGTACCTACTAAAACTAAAAAGAGAAAAATAACAAAATAATAAAACGGCGTCCAAATAAAAACACCACATAGCGAAAAATTACTTTTCTTGCCGAAGTCGGTGTCGAAAAATGAAAACAATAGCTAAGTAAGAAAAGAAAGTTATTTTTCGCTTAACAAAAAAAAACCGACTTTTTTGTCGGTTTTTTTTTGTTACAAAGTATTTATTACTAAAAAAATATCTGTAGCAGACGATAAAAATACTTAAGTAGCCGTAGCCTAACCAATAAACACATATTTAGTTAGATATGTTTTATTTAGCACAAACAAATTTTACTTAGAGCAAGTGAATTTTGTTGGCTCTCCAAGCCAGGCTAACAATGTGTCAAGTTGATGAATCACGGAAGTTCGCGCCGTTCCTCCCAAGCTGGTGTATTGTTCCACACTCGTCTCCCAAGAGAAAATACTCTGAAGCTCCTCTTCCGTTCCGAATTCGGGGCTGTAAAAGAAAATTAGATAATAACATGTGGATTTTCAGCTTCTTACTTTCACTTCGTCCTCTCGAATATTATAAAGTAACGTGTTCACCCAAACTTCATAATCAATCCTTGTTTGATTCCAAGTCTGAATCAGATACATACATAAACATAGCTTACCAAATATTGTAATATTCTTGGTAAGGCAAGTTTTTGAGGTCGACACCGAGGGTTGATGCACGTCGTAGAGCTGTCCCAACGAAATGATGTGCTCTTCGGAAGGGAACCCCGCGGCGAACCAGAGCATGTGCCAGGTCTGTTGCTAGCATGCCAGGGTCCAGAGAATTTAACGCTCTGTCACTGTTTATCTGAGGACACAAATCGATATAGCAAGTAATATTTATTGTTCCGAATCGAAGTTATTGTGGTTGCAATAAAGTTAACTTACTTCCATCGTTGCAATAGTTCCAGCAGCAACCTTCAAACAATCAAGCAGTCGATCGTAAGATCTAAACAGGAGTTCCTTATCTGACTGCAAGTCTTTATTGTAAGTGCTCGGTAATCCTTTAAGAGTGCAACTGAATCCAAATGCCTCCCCAAGCAGGAGACCCGCAGCTCCACGAATCAATTCTAATCCGTCTGGATTGCGTTTTTGGGGCATCAAACTTGATCCTGTTGAGAACTGATCAGAGAATCGAACAATGCCAAACTCTTGGGAGCTGTAGATGATCAGGTCTTCTGCTAATCTACTTAGATGCAGACCACACAGCGAAGCCCAGTTGAAGAACTCCACTGCAATGAAAACAGGCGACTTAACATCAGGCAGTTGAGCGAAAGATTTACGTGAATTTGGTGCTATTTACCTAAATGATCTCTCGAACTAACAGCAAACATGGAGTTAGGAGTTAGGTCTTCGAATCCTAGACTGTTAGCAAGTCTCAATCTATCGATAGGTAGGGCGCAGCCAGCAATAGCTCCACTGCCTAGTGGACAGCGGGAGAGGCGGCTCTTTTGTTCTTCTAGCCTCATCACATCGTCGTGGAGAGCCCAAGCATGGCTGTAATAACAAGCGAGTAAATTTATTGTAGACTGAGCACTAAAATAATTTCGTACCGTGGTAGGTAAGTACTTGATTTGATACTGGTGTTTGTTACCTCAAGAGGAAGTGACTCCAACGAACAGGTTGAGCGCGTTGCAGATGAGTATAACCTGGCGCAATAATATTTATTTCGCTGCTAGCTCGGTTTACCAGGATCTTCGAACATTAGTAAGCAAAATTAGAGTGACATTTAACGTTTTCGATCTCGTGTTACTGTATCTACTTTCATAAGATTGAAATAAATACCGTTATTAATTCTTTGAGGGCGACGTGCAACTTAGGCAGGTTGCCAAGCATCCACAGCCTAGTATCAGTGGCTGACTGGTCGTTGCGGCTTCGGGCTGTGTGCAGACGCAGCGCAGCGTCACCTGCGTACTTGAACAGGCGCCGCTCTACTACCGAATGGATGTCTTCTTCGGGATCATTCAATCGCCCGCTTTTTATCATTTCTACTTCAATGTCTCTCTCCACCTGCAAGCGAAGTCGTAATATTGTACCTGAACCACTCCATTTTTGTCTAATAGTCGCAACCGTGATGAGCGCAGGGTCCTTAATTCGATTCCGGGTCAAGTAGGAAACTCGTTCGCATTTAAATTTACCTTGTTAAGCCCTTCCTGTATGGCTTTATTGTCATCTTCAGAGAGGTGTCCACTTCGATGTTGTTCGGCAGCCCAGCCGCGACTACCTTGTATGTCCTCTCGGAACAATCGAGCATCCACTGCTAAGGAGTCGTTTAATCTTCGCAGCACGGCCGAGGGCTCCTCTTCGAAGCATCCTCCCCATAGTTGGTACCTGTCCTAGAGACCAAAGACTAATATGTTATACTAGGCAACTAGAGGCAATATATTTGGTGGAATTGATAGTTTTCTTTTGATGGGTAATTAAGTATATTTTAGACCCTCCTTTGACAAGGTGGACTATTATGACGAATCTTCTTAAGAAAGAGAAATTATGTATAATATACCTGATCCGGCAACTCTCTACAGTGCAAAAAGAAGAGTAACTAAGTAGATAAGCAAGTTCCTATGAAGTTTTTCAGTACCAAATGCGTGTGTAATAGTTATAATTAGTTAAATAAGCCACAAATAAACAAAATGTGTACTCACAGTAGACATTATCTTCTTGGAATGACTGGTAAGATAATTAAATGTTGAGGCACATGATCGTTCAACAATAATATATTTATCTTTCATGTGCTCTCGTATCTACGGGGGTTATAAAGGTTACAAACAATCTAAATAATCTATACATTCACTGTTGTCGGAAAATGTTTTTACCGACTTCAAAAAAAAAGGTAATCAAATCGACACTTAAGTATGTACCTAATACTGTTGGTGTTGCACAATATTCACATGTGTTACTCTGTAAGGGCTTTTAAACACGTGTACCAAATTTCATAAGTGTATGTATAGGTAATATATGTATTCGTTTGTATGTTTGTGTATATGTGTGTTTGTCCACGCTTTTCTCCGAAATTACTTATCGAATCGTGATCATTCTTTTTTGTTTTGGATTACGTATCTTTTACGTAAGTTTCATCAAAATCAGTTCAGCAGTTTTCAAGATATGGAACATAACCTGAATGAACGAACCGAATTCTTTAGCGACAAACAGCACGAATGAGAAAATTTAATTATTATGGGTATTTCGTCCAATCCATTAGCTTTAGGTACTTTAAACTTTACTTTAGAACTTTTTCCGTTTTTATTTTAGTGATACTAGGGTACTAAAACTAAAAAGACTAAACTAAAACATTTTACTAAAAAGTTAATAAAATCAAATAATTAATAAACCGACTGCAAAGACGTAAACAAGAAAAAATCATGCTGTGCAGTCGGAGGATACATATTCCCGAGCTGGCTGACCTAAACTATAAATATCCTCCGACTGCATAGCATTATTTTCTTCTTGTTTACATCTTTGCAGTCGGGTTTTTTGTTTTTTAACTTTTTTATTTACAACTTTTTAGTTATACCTTTTTTTTCGATTGGCTTTTAAATATATAAGTGATATTTTTGTGATCACCTCTAAAAACCCTTCATTTTGGTACCTCACACGAAGAATTTAGAAGAAAAAAATATACAGCTCAAAATCCGCCATGTTTCTTTTTTTTAACGGTACTTATCTAAGAACACTAGGACGGCCAAGACCTATCTAACGATGTATTAAATCTAAAAATCCGTCAAGGGGTTTGAAAGATACGCGGTAATAAAGAATATTACATACATTCATCATTAAACATACAAGATACGCGCGAAAAACATAACCCTTTTCTTGCAGCCGGGTAAAAATTAACCTCCTTCTTTTTGAAGTCGTTAAAAATAAACCGACTTCTAAAGCGTTAAAAATAACTTTTCTTAAAAATAACTTTCGTTTCGGAATTCAGTGTTGAAAAACAATAAAAACAAGAGGCACCAAAGGCACCGACTTCCGAAAAGAAAGATATTTTTGCACTTTTTAATGTTTTGCTTTAGAAGTCGGTTTATAATTGTAAAAAAAAATTTTTATTTGCATCCGCCATCAACATAATATGTACTTAGATAGATTTGACGACAACAGCCCAACGGTTATAGGTAAGGCATCGGATTAGAGCGTAAAGCACAGACAAATCTAACTAGATGACGCGATTGGATGTACTTCACGAGCCAAAAAACGACGTAAAGTTACGATCAATGATCGTAATCTCAGCTTTTCATTTAGCATTATCGGCACGGAAATCCAGCGAAATCTAGAAAAATGCCTTTTTATGCCATATTGAGCTGTAAAGAATGTATTTATATCTGTGGCGTAAAGAGTCCTAAGTTCCTCACTCCTATGAGCTGGAATTTAGTGTTTATCGAACTCGTCCGCGTAAAACGTTCTCCGTTTAGGTACTAAGTGTTCCCAGAATTGTTGAGAGAATACGAGAATATATCCTAAAAGTTTCAAATAGGAGTCCTTTGGTCGGCGGTCAAGTTTCTGATTTTCAAAAACACTGCCAGCTCTTCACCCTCTATAGAGTGCAGTGGCACCGGTGGGTGGTACCACGTAGTTGGCTACTAGGCTGATTGCTATGCATTAAACAAACATGCTACTGCCCCTGGATCATGACGGTTCCTTGTCAATATATTTATGAAAACATCATGTACGTGAGAAAAAATTAATATGTTTTTAGTAAAAACGGCGGCAGACATAATTACGTTACTAGAAATAGGGACCAATTAGTTCAATCAGGTTTCAGACTGACTAAAATAGCCTCATCTTTCATGGGGTACTGTAAAAAATGTCACAATAAAATTCCTCCCCACATTCTAAAACTGAAAGAGACGGAATTTAACACTTGTATAAAACGCACACTATGCAGGCAGGCATATTATAAGTTGGGGGATTACATCACTGATAAAATTGCTTGGCTCAATGCTAGTCCTGCAGCCGTATTACGTAAGTGAATACGGCAACGCAACGAGTTTGACCGCTATCCAATCGACCAAATCGACCAATCACATGCGAGATGAATGACACGATATGGATTTCCGTCTGTGTGATTGGTCGATTGGATAGCGGTCAAACTCTTTGCGTTGCCGTATTCACTTACGCAATACGGCTGCTGCTCCACAACCACTAGTCATCATCACCATCATATCAGCCGAAAGACGTCCACAGTTGGACGTAGGCCTCCCCCAAACGTCACCACATTGACCGGTCCCGTGCGTCCCGCATCCAGCGGATCCCCGCAACTTTCACCAGGTCATCGGTCCACCTGGCCTTCCAACGCAACGACTTCCGATTCGCGGTCGCCACTCCAGAACTTTTCTGCCCCATCGGCCATCCGTTCTGCAAGCAATGTGCCCTGACCAGTGCCACTTAAGTTTGGCAATTCATCGGGCTATGTAGGTAATCCTGGTTCTCTTGCGGATCTCTAAATTTCTGATTCGATCACGCAAGGATACTCCGAGCATAGCCCTCTCCATTGCCCTTTGGGTGACTGTAAGCTTTCTAATGAGGCCCACATCTCAGAGCCCACAGAGCACAACTAATAGTGCGCAAAAACAATTGATATTCAGAGCATTATTGTTTTGAAGTATTTTTGGACCTGCTGAAGACTGTATGAATATTTTGTATTGTATAAACTAATGGGTTGGATCTGCAATCGTGCGGTCATAGTTGGGTGGTAAAAGGGGTTAAAGCTAGTAGGGCTTGGGTTCCCGATTATAACGCTACTACTCTTATTACAAGATAATGCATATTTTTCGAGATATTAATGAAAAATGTTTCTATCCTCAAATCGGATAAAAAGCGAAAACGGAACGTTAAAATGGGCGATTGACAACCAAACCTGTTGCAGATATTGTCTATGGTGCAAAATGACGTGAAAAATAAGCAAAAAGGAACGTAAAAAAAAAGTATGCTAAGTGTCACTGTCATTCGTTTGTTGTTCATTCCGTTTCTCCTCGAGTTGCGTGAATGTGTTTCCTGTGTTTCGTAGTGTTTTTCTTGTGGCTTTATTCGACGACTTTGGCTTATCCTCTGGACTCGAATTGTTTGCCTTCACGATTGACCTCCGCTTGTAGCACTGGACACCGATTTTCTACGTAATCGACTGATGTGTGTACAAAAGGCAATGTTACTATGGCAACCATGAGAATTAGGATGCAAGAGCGAGCGAAGCGAGCTCTGGACTTGGGGCACTCCGACTCGGACAGGTTAGGATCGAAGGGGATGGCGGGGTCTAGTGAGCGAGCGGAGCGAGCGAACTAAGACCCCGACATCCCCTTCGTGTTAGGTTACTGTAAACCCTGCAGACAGAAATAGGAGCCCCGCGTAGCGGGGCTACGTCGACTATGCTTTTTAGGCGAATATAAAATGGTTTGAGGTTAGGTTACAATAATTGGTTTTTCTCAAGAACGGTGCATTACCTTGTAATGGGAGTGGTACCAGGGGAGAAGGGGTACCCCCGCCCTCCCCCCCACCCCCTCCCAACCCCTTCCGCCGACCGCAGATTTCTAAATTTTTACCTGCGTCATGTTCGTTAACGGGCGCTGTCAGTTGGGATTGATCATAACTTAGCTGCTTCGGATGTTAATGTTTTTCTAGTACCTATTATATAACTGCACAGTACATGTGTGAGTTTAATAATTTATACCTGTACTTAGTATAGTGTGTAATGCTATTCTGGGTGGATCTGCCTCACATAAATGAATTTATTAATGTATGAACTTTTGTAAATATTGTAAAGAACTTAATTTTTTAAAATAGTAGGTATGGAGTTCCTTGTGCGTTCTTCTCCATAACAAGCTACTTTTCCGAATTTTTCTACTTTTACGGTAGAATAAATTTTTATTACTTGTAAATTTTACGTTTTTGTTGACGTTCCTAAGTGCCGCTTGGTGGCCTAGTTGAAATAAATTTATTTGACTTTGACTTTATTATTGCTTTAAATCTATTAGAATTTTATTTTAGGTATGTATTTTTTTTACTTTACTTTTAGTTACAAGTAACATGAAAAGCTCCATTTACATGTCTCTGAGGGTTATTTGGCGGCAAGTTTTCGAGTTAAGTTCAGCGGTTCTAATTGTTTACAAATTAATTTCTATTGTTGTAGCTCAGTTTTGAGTCTCAAGTATCTCTAAGTAGTCTTTGCAAGTATCTATGCAACTGGATATTTTAATACAAAACAGTGATTCTGTTTTAAAATGACTGTATTAAAAAAAACTAAAGACGTGACTTAAAGTCCTTAGTAACCAGATGATTACATTCTCAAAAAATAGCTTGTCTCTGACGAAAACTAAACGTAAGTCTACGTTTTGTTGTTTTGATTTGACAAGTTTAGATAGTGACATACTGACAATGACATTCATTTGACAACGAATACAAAAGCCTAACCTAAAAGCTAATGTTCTTGAAGAATATTATTTATTAAAAATATTATTTAAAATAATATTAAACCTGTGTTTTGTTCCAAGTACACCGGATAGCTAGAACGTAAGGCTTCGGTGAGATACTAAGTTAAAGTGACTACACGTGGATGATAAATGGATGGTGAAACTTCATAAAGTATGCTCTAAATTTAATTTTTATCAAGAGACAGTCAACTAAGCTTTAAAATGGATATCGCTGAAGCAAGTTCTACAAAGGACAACTTGGCTGTATCCAAGGTACAGGAGGAAAATAGTTTTCCGCATTATACACTATTTGACATCACGATAGATTCAGGTTTACAAGACGATGACGGCAACGAAATTCCCAGACCTTTTACCAAAAATCAAATGCGCAAATGGTTAAAGAAAGTTAAATGGGAAAACCGTAAGGCGGAGAAACGAGCTAGAGAGAAAGCAAAGGCCAAACAAAGGAGGAGAGAAGCACGGGAGGCCAATATTGATCTCGGCCCTAATAGGAAGGCTTTGAAGAAAATGAAGTTAGAACGACCGAAAAGAAGCACTTCAATAGTAATAGATCTTAGTTTTGATAATTTAATGATGGAAAAGGATAGGTTTAAAGTAATTAAACAAATACTCCGCTGTTACTCAATAAACAGGAGATCAGAGACACCCGTACAGTTCCACATCACTAGTTTTGGAGAGAAAGCTAAAAGCGATATGTCTAGACATAATGGTTACGAACATTGGGATGTAAGTTGGAATTAATTTTTATTTCATGCATGTACAATGTGTACTTAGGCAGGCTTAATGCTACAAGGCATTCTATATCAGTCAATCTTTGGGTAAAAGAATTGTTTCTTTGAATTCTTAGTATGATAGGTATATTTTCGTTTTGTCATTATTCAACCAGTTAATGGTCCATTTTTGAAATAGTTTATATCATATTTTTACTCATAATAGCATTAGATAGTTCTTTGATCCATATATTTACTTGAAAAGACTAGTGGGCCGTTCCTATACTTATTAGTCTAGTTTTCAGCAACATTGTCTTAGTTTGAATGGTTTATTCAACATCAAAATCTGCCACAATAAAAAAAATATTAAAGTTTTCAACTTCTTGTATTAATAATCATGTATATGTTTTTTAACATACAATGCAAAATTATGTACAGTAAAACTATTTTCTTAATAACCCTCAGCAAACTTTGTGTTTTGTCATTTGTCCGATTTCTATCTGTTGCTCTTTGCACTTGCACATATATAGAGTTGTTAATACTCTTTTAAGCTAATGTAACTTATTTTAAAAAATAAGAGGAAAGATGTTTAAGTCGATGATTGCCGAGGTACATTAAGAAAATTGTTTTACTGTAAATATTATTGCTATTATGTCACAAAAATAATATATTTAATTACTATAAATAATATCTTAAAATAAAATATCTGTATTTTTTACAGATAAATGTCCATGAAGCACCATATCTTGAAGTATTTCCTAAAGAGAAAATTGTCTATTTAACAAGTGAATCTGATAACATCATTGAACAATTTGAAGAGAACACTGCTTATATTATTGGAGGTCTAGTAGATCACAATAAGCATAAGGTAAAATATTTGAAATAAACTTAAAGAAATATCTGTATCTAGGCAAGCATGGTTCACCGTACACAACACTACCACCAGACGAGATAGTGGTCAAAGGCGAGCCCATAGTTAAATACAAAATAAAAAAAATATCACTGAAACTATTTTGTGCATAAGAGACATTTTTATTTGCAAATTAAATGCTCAGCATAAAATGCTTGGGAGCTTTGGTTTGAGTATCTGTATTATCACAATAATCATAAAATTAATATTAATATTTTTGTGTTACAGGGTCTTTGCCACAAAATAGCAGAAGAACAAGGCATTAGACATGGACAACTGCCATTGGACAAATATATTAATATGAAAACTAGAAAAGTGCTGACTATTGATCATGGTAATATCACTTTATCTTATTTGCAGACCACTTATAAATTACATATTTATTTAAATTAATAAATCTAAAAAATAATAACACAATATCTTTTATTTACAGTATTTGAAATTGTCCTAAGGGTGTGTGAAGGAATGCCATGGCAAGAAGCACTGCTCAAAGTTCTGCCACTAAGGAAAGGTGCCCACATTTGTGACAATGTTAGTAACTCTAATTCAAGCTTAGACATTTCTTGTAACAGTGAACACTCAAGTTAAATTACTTTTAAGAGTATAGGTTTTATGTTTATTTTTATTATGTTTACTTGTGTAACAATAAATATTTTTTATTAATAACATACCTACATGTAAAGTTGTATTTATTTAACTACGTAAAATGTTAAACACGACACTTAATGGTGACTAGTAAACATCGTACAGTATCTATTTATCACAAGAAGCATTTTTTGTTGCAACTACTAACAATACAATTTTTCTGAATACCTACTGACATTTAAATGTTTAAGTATTCAGAAAAAAAATAAACTTACACACTATTCACTGAAGGAAAGCATACATAACGAATTAGGCATCTATTATGCATTCACTTAAAAAAAATATTTTCAAATCTAAGAAATTATGTTTTAATATAAAATGCACAGAACAAAATATCAATATCTGTGATGCATGTTCACAGTAAAAACCTCATAATTATGATATGTTCATATTACCATATGTAGTAAGACCACTTTTTTTTTATTTGTGGGTTCAAGATGCAGCTAATCAATAAAAATATGAAATGTGATGTATTATTACGTTTTAATATATAAGCGTAACGTAACGTGGCTTGTACATATTCTAACTACTTGTAGATTATTACTACTAATATGTAGTTAAGATTACAAACACGATCTACATCGTTTTATATAAGGCGCGATTGGCTTCACCCCGAATTCACTTAGTGATCTTTTACGACATATTCGAACAGTTTTTTTTTATAATAATGATCACCTATACATAGATAATCAATCACTTTTCACCTTCGAAACTTTTCATAGCCACGAAGACTCAAGGAGGACATTTATTTTTCAGAGATTTTTCATAATACATGATTTAAATACTTAAGTTATGCTTTTGAATGAAATTTTTCACAATGGGAGCCACTAGTTCAGGGTTATTTAAGTGTACATGATGTGTACCACGAATAAAATGAAATTCGTATTTTTCATTGACTTGCTCCAAAATTTCGCGCATTTCAATTGAATACGCGTCGGCCGAATAGGGTGAGTCTATTGCTTTGACGTATAAAGTTGGACATTTCAGTCTTCTGACGAGGGCTTCGACAAACTTCTTGTCTTCTGCATTAAATAATGAATATTTCAATCTGGAGTCGCGCGAGAAATAGTATTTATTCGGATCAGTTTTTGACTGCTTTGCGCCCCTTTTGAGTAGGTGTGGAACGCTCTCTAAAGCTACAGACTTCCTAGTTCCTGCATGCCATATTTTAGCCATGTCTTCTAAAGTGTATAAAGGTGGCTCTTTATCCAAACGTGTTTGTGCTATTAATCCTTTTCGCATGGTTTTAGAAATATGGTCTACTACAGCATTTAAATCGTAGTCGTCGTAAATAAGACTGTCTATTGCAATGTAAAATTCGACATCATCTGGGAACACAGACGCGAAACGCATGGCTGCTATAGCTCCCATAGAGTGAGATAATAATGACACTTTCTCCATCTTGAAGTACTCTTTTAGATATAAAATAATTCTCGGCAATTCCCATTGATAGTACAGCATACCTGAAAAATGCAAAAATATTTTTTTTTTAATAAATGGCACACCCTCCAAATATTGCGTGGATTTAATTACTAACCCCGAGTTTCCCAGCTCAAAATTATCGCAGAATTAATGTAAAAAATTGTCAAGCACGCGTTATCTGCTGAACTGCTAAATTAATCGTCAACTTACCAGGAGGAATCCACGACGAAAACCCATGTCCGGGAAAGTCGAGAGCTAATATAGGTCTATCTTTGATGATCATCGGTATCAAGGGGTCCCAGGTGCCTGCATTGTCTTGCCAGCCGTGTAGTGCCAAGATGGGCTGTTGGTCGCCGCTGCCCCATAGCTTGCCTGCGATGTGCCCAAACTTTACTGGGATTTGTATTTCTTTAGTTGGCACCTGTAGATTTAACATAAAGTAAATATTTTATTAATAAATATTTATCATCACTTGTCAATTGAGAAATACAACGAAGACTAACGGTTTTATTTTAATAAGTTTATTATTACCACAGATAATCTCGTAGATCATTATCTGTGGGAATTATAATAAGGTTTCCTTTGTTGGAAAATGCTAATAGATTTAGTAGGCCCGGGAAGGTAAGTAAAAAAACCAGTGAAACAAATATAAGTATTGTAGGCAAACTATAAATATGTAGCGTTTTCCTACAACTCTTATTTAATTATAGGAATGTTTATTTAATCATATTGATTATAAAAGCCAATAAATTAAATATATTTTCTAAAGATCAATAGGATTTGTGCTTTAATTCAATCGTAATTAGCGTACAATAAAATTATTACAAAAAAAAAAACAATTGAAGAAATTCGGGCTTTATCACAGAAATTATGAAAATATAGAATCGAATACTTAAAAAAAAATAACAGTTTGTTAGCACTTACGTAAGAAAAAATAGAAGCTCAATAATTTAAAAGTAACTCACCTGAGTATGCAGTTTTTTACTGAGGCTAGGCAGAGACGACTTTAATGTCGTCCCATTAGAGCTCAGAATTAACTGGGATAGCAAACGTTTAGCCATGTTTCAGTTTTCACTACACAAGGCTTAGGTGTAGATAACAAAGACGCGGTAAAAAAATATTCGCAGTTGTTTCCTCTTTTATTTGTGTCAACTATATTAATGATATTAAATTAACCATAGTCACGAAGAGGTTAAGTTTAACGATCCGCGAATCGTCACGACACAATGTCAAACCGTGAATTATTTTCAGACCAATGACAATTTGGACTTATCACGTACTTTTTGGAGTACTACAAAGTTGACATTAGTTACATAATTCTTGCACAGTAATTGAAGATATTTCACTAAACAGCGCGGTTTAACGTAACGCAGTGACGCACCGCGCGAGAATAACATTGCCAAGGCCGGGCTCGCTGTTATGTACGATTGGGTTTTACACTCAGGCCGAATGGACTTTGGACTTATAGAACCTAGACATTTACTACTAATGATTGCTATATCCAATAATAATATAAAATTTTTGATAATATTTTTAATCACAATATGTTAAATTTAATAATATTATATTGTTATATAGTTTATTGTGTATATTTTTAATAATTTTTTCTTTTCATTACAAATAAAAAAAAAATCACACATTAAAACCATGACAAAAAAATCATAGACCATCAGCTTCGGTAAAAGGATTCAATCTACCGGTAGTAAAAGCTACGAAGAGGTGAACCTCTTCACAATATGAGCTGCGTCCTGGCTGATATACACACACTGGCAAAATTAGCGGAACAAAATAAAAACTTAGTTTTTTTTTAAACTACGATTTATTTTGAGAAATTTATATTAAGACAGGTTGTCTTACTTAAAAATACACCTTTTAAAATAAAAAAAGAAGTTGCATTTAGTACATTTTGTGTGAGTAATATGATTTTATGTGAAAAATGCACGTTGTTGATTTTTTATGGTTAGTAAGGAAAGTTAAAAATGTTAATTAAAAAATCAATTTCATAATAAAATGAATATTACATAATATCGAGTGTTTCCTCCACGTTCTCTTACTAAGGTTTTCATCCACCTATAGATGTTGAGAATAATGTTATCCATTGTTTCCTGCGGTAGTCTCTATCATTCATATAAAACGGCACTTCGCACTTCTCCCACATTGACAGGTATAGGGATTAAGAATTTTGGCCCTTCGTTTTAGCAAGTCCCAGACGTGTTCTATCGGATGCATATCTGGTTATCTCGCCAGCGCCGCCAAAACTGCGATATTGGCCTTATTAAGATAGACTACAGTTTAAAAAGTGGTATGCGGCCAAGCATTATCCTGGATCAAAACGAAGTGACCCCTGTTAAAGGGGCTAAATGATATCACACTTTTTTCTTAAATAACTTTTCTATAGCGATCTGCAATAAGATCTCCTCCATCGATCACCACTAGGTCCGCACGAGCTGCCAAACATATCCTACCTGGATCCAATATTCTTCCTGTACCATATGCCACAATAGTTTAGTGAAAATACAGTTTATGTTGTTCTTGTTCATGATAACACATTTATTGCCATCCGTTAATTCAATTTAAATGACTTCACACTCATCACTAAAATATATTTTATTCCATTAGTCCGGGGACCAAAGTCGCTGTTTTCTAGCAGAATTTATTCTGTTTCTAAGGTGTGCCTAAACTTTTGGGCATTTGGCGGGCACGAATGAACCTAAACCAGCTTCCTTAAACCTCTTTCGTACCTCAATTACTGATACACTTCGAACTTCCTCCAGCTCATTTCTGGCTTGTACGGCCTTTAAACGCAGGTTTTTGCGAACGAGAAAATGACTGAAACGATTATTCCTGTTGGAAACCAATTTTTCTGCCCTGTCCTGATCTTTTCACAAAAAGTCTCTTTGAATCATTGGAACTGCAATAAATGGTGAAAACAGGTAAACAATTAATTATGCACATCATCTGTAGGTTTCATAAAATTTCCTCATCTCAAGTGCCCTGGGCCTCTCAGTTTGAAATAAATTGGGTACCATGACGTCCTTAACTTCGAAAAATATTTAAACGTTAAAAATAAAAAGAATAGCTCTGTTTGTTAATGAACATTTTTCGAAATTTTAAAACAAACCCATAAAGTGGCCATAAGCGAAATTCTCTCAAAATGAAATAAAGTCGATTAAAGTTAAAATAATCGCACGACATGTGACATTCAATTATTTTATCAATTCAGCATAATTGATTGAATTACAAAACAAAGTAAAAACACCCTGCAATGGTAAAAAAAAAGTTTTATGATAATTTTTTCTTGTTCCGGTAATTTTGCCAGTGTGTGTATAAAGGGTGAGTTTTTCAAAGTGCCATCCCACGCCGATGACCAAATCCGAAACTATTAGAAATGGTGAAAAACACTCAGAGAAGTCTCAGGGCTCGGTTCCGATTTTGATGAAAACTATAATTGCTTCATTAAATGTTTGAAAAATCAATATTTCTCGCCAGGAAACAAACACGTTCATTTTGAAAAAAAAAAACAGATGATACACATAAATTATTACACCATTCGATAGTGTTGTTAATAAGGATCAAATTTTGGGAAATAATAGGAGAAAATCAATACAAATATTACCATACGTAATTATAGTAGTATTAATATATAGTAATAGATAAGACTTGCTGACAACAAATCTATTTTTCTGCCTGTTTAACCCTCAGTTTCTCAGCTCAAAAATATCGCAGAATTAATGTGACAAATTGTCAAGCACGCGTGTTGGTTGTTGTGATCGGTTGAATCTGCTGTGATTGGTTGAATGAATTTTCAACAGCCAATCACAGCAGATAACGCGTGCTTGACAATTTGTCACATTAATTCTGCGAAAATTTTGAGCTGGGAAACTGGGGGTAACACTATGATTCAATTGTTTTGTTTTATTTAGTATCAAATATACTTTTGATGTAGGTCATTCTGATATATTGTTTATTAATGTATTTGTTTAAATAATGAATAAATAAATTCTTTCTGGGTACATTATTACTATAGTGGATAACTTAATTTGTAACTGTCTTTATTTACATTGATGATTACATACAAGTTAATACTTATTAAAAATCAATACTTATTCATAGACTTAATTGATGCTTTTCTATGAAGTTTTTAATTAATGGCGCCACTCTTTCAGGATTATTTAAATGTACGTGATGTTTGCCAGGCACAAAATGAAATTCGTACTTGTCATTCTGTTGTTCTAAAATTTCGCGCATTGCAATAGAAAACTTGGTGGCAGAGAAAGGAGAGTCTGTCGCTTTTAGTAATAACATTGGACACTTCAGTCTCCTGACGAGAGCTTCGATAAACATTTTATCTTCAGCTACCATTATGACGTACTTTAGTCTCGAGTCCCGCGTGTAATAATATTTATTGGGATCGGATTCTGATTGCTTTGCACCCCTTTTCAGTAGATGCTGAACACTCTCTAAGGCTATAGACTTATTCGTTGCTAAATGCCATGTTTTAGTCATTTCTTCTAAAGTATACGTCGGACGTTCCTTTTCAAACCAAGCTTGAGATACAAAATCTTTTTGTAGCATTTTGGGATATATTTTGTTTACTAATGTATTTGAATCGGGGTTTTCTAATATAAAACTGTCTATTGCAATAAAAAAGTCGACGTCTTCGGGAAACACGCTCGCGAAGCGCATACCAGCGATTGCCCCCATAGAGTGAGACAGTAAGGAAACTTTGTCCCACTTGAAGTGTTCTTTTATATATAAAATCATCCTTGGCCATTCCCATTCGTTGTAAGTCATACCTGAAAATGAAAAATATTAAATTATTTTATGATAGAGAGGAATTAGCAACAATGCATACGTGACGAAACCATCCAAAACGTTAGCAGAAATATTTGTGTTGTGTAGGTATACGTACCGGGAGTCCACGACGAAAATCCATGTCCAGGAAAGTCGAGAGCTAATATAGGTCTATCTTTGATGATCATCGGTATCAAGGGGTCCCAGGAGCCTGCATTGTCTTGCCAGCCGTGTAGTGCTAGGATGGGTTGTTTGTCACTGTCACCCCATAGCTTTCCCGCTATATGGCCATATTTGACTGGGATCTGGATTTCTTTAGTTGTTACCTGTTATTAAAAGCAAATAGATTAATCATAAAGATTTAGTTAATCAGTAATTTGTTACTATTCATCTCTAGTTCTACGGTACTCATCGAGATAACTTCTTGGTGAAGTGTAGAGCTTGACTATACAAAAATTCTAAAATTTTTCAATTGGCTACAAATTAATAACCAACTATCACCGTTGCAAGTTAAAATAGCATTATTTTTATGAAAATCATCACCGTGATTATAAAAATATATGCAGGTCAGTAAGACAATCAGTCTCGAGTATGAAGACGGTATCGTTTTCATACTTACTTCGGTCATTATCCTGTAGATTATCGCGATAAGTAAGCACGTAGAAAATACTAGCCTAATCAAAATCATACGTTTGTGATAAGTATCACCTGTTTTAAAACCTAAAATAAACTACTCGTAGAGAAACTCACCTGAGTACTCAGTTTTTTGTAAAACGTAAAAACAGATGTCTTGAATTTAGGCACGTTATTGCTCAAACCCGTGTAGAAAACTTTGGCCATGTTAAATTTTTAGTTGAAGTAGGTAACTTTAAGGAACTGAGAATATCGTAGTCTGCAAAGTATATAAATCCCTTGTTATATATTCTACATTCATGCAGTACGTGCACATTAAGGTCTTTGAACTGCGGCTAATTGAAGAATGTGGCTAAATGTTGGTCCCATGACGTTATAAAAAGCAATGGTCACATTTGGAAATTAGTTGATACACTTTTTTGTTTAATATTCTTCGTTCCACGCAAATATAATATTATCAAAGTCGTGCTCTAATACATGAATCGGCTGTTAAACTGAATGGAGTTTGGACTTAAGGTAGATACCTAATCAAATTTGATTATGAAAATACCCAATACAGCCTATTTAATGGAGATATCATATCAATTTTGTCTCTTGTCGATTGCTGTATTTTATATCCAGGAAATTATATCCATATAATCTTTTTTTGCGCGGGTCGGTGCCCTTGGCTCGCTATCTTTTACAAAACTGGTATCATGACAGTCACTCGTTGGATTTTGAACTTTGGACATCAAAACTATGTAGTTTAACTGTATAACGTACCGTGACACAGCATGTGATTAATTCATAAGAAAGAAAGAGTCACGACAACGTTCACTAGACGTACCTTTGATGCAATCGCGAAACATAGTATCATGATGATAAGGACTTTTGCAAACGCTAATAAAATCTCTAACTATTATTTAGATCAACGGTCGCCTATTATTTTAAATGAACTTGTGTTCACTGCACCGGAGCTAGACGAAAATAGCTATGCTAATTCTTCGATATCGTGCGTAGACGAGTCGGATTTTGCCGTTGTATTTACATGACACCTAAGGCGTTGTATCCTATTTACTAAATAGGTTTCTACCTAAATTATAAAGCAACCCAACAGTTAGACCCTTTCCAAGTCAGTTTCAAGTACGTCCTTCCCCTCAGTCGCCATGACAACGGAAAAAAAACACACGATGTATCTATAAATAGTAATAAAGACTTATTCCATAACCCTTATTTTATATTTCAAATGTTCTTAGTAATTTTTATAGATTTGCTTTATATCTAGTGTTAGTTAAAGTTAATTAAATTAATAGTAGATTGTTGCATCGAGCGCAAAGTGCATTAATTACTCACTTTAGCGAGTTACGTAATCTACTTTTCTTTCAACTACCAATCTACCTACCGTGATAAAATATACCTACTCAGAATAAAAACTCAAGTTAATGAAAAACATTTAGCCCGCGACTTTTGTAATCAAAAGTCAAAAGGTTATTAACAATTGAATTTGTAGCCGTATTTATACTTTCTGGAGTTGCAATTATATAGTTGCTAGTTATATCGCTATCGCTGTCTACTTCCATTTATTAAACTTTTCTTTCTCAAAATGAAGTATCAAAGTTTTTCAATGGTACAAAATGTGCGCCATTTGTTTTTTTTTTCATCAAATTGATTTTATTCAGCCGATTTTTATTTTCAGCTAGTATTTTTTGATCTAATGCTTACATTTTATATTAAACTTAATGGGAGACATTAAACCTCTGTGGTAATAAAAAACAGTGCATTAATGAAAAACTGTGCAACAATGAGATTTCGTATAAAATTTCTGGACAAAATGAATCCTTTGTGATCGGTTTTGTAGTGATTAATGAAAGATTCTATTTATTACAGGATATGGATCCTATTTTGGGTATAGACCTCCCCAACCCTTTTCACCTTTCCTATAGACCACTTTATTGTTAGTGCTTGTCTCAGTGCATCCATAATATTTGTTTTCTGTCTTATCTCCGCGCTTCGAACTTTATGTATTTTTCTGATCCGTAGTATGCTTCTCTCCATTGCTTTTTGTGTAGTCTTTATTTTTTGTGAATACCCAAGTTTGGCAGCCATATAGGAGGCATGGCATAATACAGGTGTCTATCACAGTCTTTTTAATGTGTAGGCTACAGTTGTCTTTTGATATTTCTTTTAGCGACTTAAACTTTTTTCATGTTAACGTTATTCTTCTCGTTACATCTTCAAGTTACTGTTTGCACTGAATGAGACTTGTTTTCCCAGATATGTATTCAACATATACAACAACATATTCTATTATGTGTCCGTTTACTTGTATTGGTCTTTTATAATTGTTAGTCATTATTTTTGTCTTATTTATGTTCATATCAAGACCGACTTTTTTACTTTCCTGATCGAATGCCGTTACCATTTCCTCTAAGTCTTTTGGTGATTCAGCCAGTATCACAATGTCGTCTGCAAATCTTAAATGATTGAGGTGTCCAATTTATTTTGCTGAAAATGTTTTGAAGAACCGCTATAAAAAGTTTTGGTGACAGCGGGTCACCCTGTCTTACACCTCGCTCCATTTTGAAGGGTTTGCCACTGGTCTCAAGTTTTACTTTGCTGGTACTGTTTTCATATACGTTTTTTTGGATTGATTGGATTTTTAGCGAGTTAAGTGCCTTCCAGATGGAGCTGTGACTAATGCGGTCGGAGGCTTTGCTGTAATATATTAAAACCAAGTAGACGGGTCTGTTAAATTCTCTGTATTTTTCTATTATTTGTTCGATTGTCTGTAGGTGATCGATAGTACTGAAACCTGAGCGGAAGCCCGCTTGCTCTATAGGTTGTGCGTTGTCAATTTCTTGGGTTATTCGTTTGAGTACTAATGAAGCAAAGAGTTTGTAAGTGCTTATTAGAAAACTGATTGGCCTGTACTTTCCTGTCTTGCGGATTGCTTTTTTTAAAAAGTAGAATGTCTGAGAGTACCATTTTTTGGATTGTCTCTGTCTTGAGGATCTGATTAAATAATTGAGTTTGATGGTATAGTAAGACTGGTGCTGCCATTTTTATAGCTTCATTGCTGATTCCATCTAGGCCAGGGCATTTTTCGTTTTTTATCTGTCTGTGTGTACACCTTTCTTTCATCGATTGGTTGGACAGTGTTCGATGGTGATTGTTTGTTTGGTTTTCAGTGATATCGTGGTATTTTTCTTGTAAAGGTTTCTATAGAAGTTAGTTGCATGGTCGATCATATTTGTCCTTGTCTTGGTTCCCTCTGACTCGTATCTACAGGGTGGAATTTTATAAAGCCACCTGAAGGGAAAGTACTCTTAATACTGTTGATAGAAAATTTTACTCAAAGAAAACATGCCTTTATTTTTTAAAAGAATGAAAACTGCATGCAAAGATTTTCGAAAATTCGCTTGTCTCACCCGGGAATCGAACTGATTAAAATCTCAATTACACCGTGTACTTTTATTGCATCGGTCGTTCGATGAAATCTCTCTACCAAACTTGATAAATGAAAGGAAAGGAAAACCATGAAATGTGGATTTATAAATTCAATGGGTCAAGATAAAGCACTTTTACTCAAAGACCCATCTGTATATTTATGTGAGTAATTAATAATTATCATTGACGTCATTTATCCATTAAAATGACTTTAGATAAGACGATTGCAATTTGCACGTGTTTGTAATGCAGACTCCTTTCTTAGATGTGACATAACTGCGTTTATGAGGTAGTTTAAATATGGAATGTTACATTTGAAAATAGATTTTCATTTGTTATTCACATTTGATTGTTTTTATAAATCATTTCATATTTATCTCCCGGTAAAAATAGTTTATCAAGAACTATTTCAAAGATATGAATCTAGCTCTGCGGTGGTATGGAAAGAGATATCGAGACCGACAGGTAACAAGTCGATTCGTATTTAAAAGAATGATAGAAAATTTGAAGAATACTGCTAGTTTCAAAAAGCGTCGGCAAACTCTTCAGATTACGATTTCGATTTTGATCTAAACGTATTAACATACTTGAATCATTGCCGAGGGTTTCAAGCAGAGATCGGCAGCATCTCTGCTTGAAGCCCTTGGAGTAATTGGAACACCCCACACTCGCGTACTTATAGTGCTGAAAAAGTGTAAGTATAAATATTATCGTTATGGTCGGTTGGTGCAAAAATTGCATCCTGGGGATAGTGAGATACGATTACAATTCTGACAGAGAGAAATTGACCGTAACCCTATTATTTGAGTATCATTGTGTGGTCTGACGAATCATACTTCATCAATAACGGCATGTACAATCGCCGCAATAACCACTATTGGTCTCGAGTTAATCCTGTTCGTGTTCATGAAACTATGAGTCAAGTAAGATTATCTTCCAACTTTTGGTGCGGTACTATAAGAAATATGGTTGTGTTAGTCCACGTGTACGAAGGTCATAAACACTGTAAAGTATCTTGAAATACTGGATCTCTTAAGAAATGAGTTAAATGGTTTTCCCGAGGAAGAGCAAAACCAAATACTTCTACAGCCAGATGGGTGCTCCAGCCCATAACAGCAGAATTACTACTGCCTACATTAATAATCATTTTAATACCCATTGGTACAAACGGCACAATCAGATGGCCTGCGAGATAACCGGATCTCACCCCTTTAAATCTTTTTTGTGGGGATATATATATAAAAAAAAATACATTAAATCTTATGCGAATTTCAACGAGTTGAGAGTTGAAGTTCAGAATACGATTTATAATAATCAACACAACACGTTATTAAAGGTTTCTAGAAATGAATTCGTTAGAAGAATACATTTGTGTATCCAAGAAAATGGACCCCTTTCGAGCAACGAATTAGTTTACCATTTTTTGTAAATAATTAAAATAATTTAAGATTTCATGGTTTTCATTTCATGTAATTTATCAAGTTTGTTAGAGAGATTTCATCCTTAAAATTGACCCTAACGATCGATGCAATAAAAATACAGGGTGAATTTTTAAAGATTTTAGTCGGTCGATATTTATTTTATTTATTTATTTATTTATTTATTTAATTTAGACAATTCCAGCCCATATTTTAACAAGATACATTAAATTACATTACACAGGTAAAAACTCAAAATAAAAACAATCAATAATAAAATTCAAACAGTAAAAAAAAATCATCAATGTCATACATCAAAAAAGCAACAATTAAAAAGGTCCAAGAAATTATAAAAATGTCAGAAAATTTATTAAACAAATCAACAATATGTCGGGTGTGGCTAGCGAATTTATGAAAATCATAGACTGCAGTTCTCTTTCTTTAAAAAAATGAATGAATGTTTTATTCGAGTAAAATTTTCTATCTACAAACACAGTACACAGTAGTTCTATCTACAATATTAAAAGTACTTTCCCTTCATTTATACAGGATGGCATTACAAAATTCCAGCCTGTATAAATACCAAGCTATAACTGTCAATTTTGTTGATAGGAGGTGGAGTTGAATTGGAAGTTATAATATGGAATATAGGGGCACAGATAATATAATACTAGCATACAGATGCCACATCCCATACAAAGAAACCGCGCCGATGTCACTAGTGTTTTTCGTCTGATTAAACCGATTATATTTAGGGTTCCGTACCCAAAGGGTAAAAACGGGACCGTATTATTAAGACTCCACGATCCGTCTGTCTGTCCGTCTGTCACCAGGCTGTATCTTATGAACCCTGATACCTAGACAGTTACAATTTTCACAGATTATGTATTTCTGTTGCTGCTATAGCAAAAAATACTAAAAACAGAATAAAATAAATATTTAAATGGGGCTCCCATACAAAAAACGTGCTTTTTTGCCGTTTTTTGCGATAATAGTACGGAACCCTTCGTGCGCGAGTCTGACTCGCACTTGGCCGGTTTTTTGTTTAGTTCACGTTCGGTTCCGTTCCATGGCGATAGATAGATGGTGTTAGCAGCGACTTGCAAGTAAAAGGTTTTACTCAGTGTATGAATATTTTTCTTTAAATACAGTGAAGATTTGTTTTATAGTATTTATTTGCACGGTTTTACAGTTTCATTGCATCAAAATGTGTTACAATACAATCCAATCGAGTGTCGCTTCAGATATTTAAAACCGCGCCATCTATTGACATCAATTTTTAAATGATCCGTTCAAATAATCTTTGAAATATGAATTAAGAGCCCAATATTCCATAATTTTGTGCTTAGTGGAGTTGATTAAACAAGAACATACAATTTTTATGTTCAATTCTAGAAAATGTTAATTTTACACACTATTTAATAACAATTCGGTGCATGTCGCGCCATCAAAATTTATCTTGGACATTGCTGACAACGGTGAAGGGAAACATGGTGAGGAAACCTAGACTTATGGTGAGTTTATTATAAGATTGTGCTCTATTGGTGTAATTGCTGCAAGGCGTTCCAGTGCGAGGATAAACTAATAAATAAATAAATAAATCTAGTGAGGTTTATTTGGACGAAATTTTCTTTCTTAGCGGTATGACCCCGTGGGCTAAGAAAAAAAAAATATAAAAATAAGGGGCTAGAAAATCTAAGATGCTTTCCAAACGATAGCATATTGTTGGAATAATCTTGCAGTCTGTGTTATAGCAGGATGTTCATAAAACGAAAATGTAACACAAGTCTTGCTGCTAGCGTGTCTGCAAGTGCGTGTTAGATCTTTTCTGTAGGTCAAGATTTACATCAATTGTTTTTAATATAACATCGTATTAAAAAAAATAAGTAACAGGATTATTAGAAGTCCCACAATATTACCTTGGGGAACACTCTAAACTATTTTCCTGTTATCAATGTAGGCTACTATAATGAATGCATTCGATCAAAAATAGTAATAGACCATGGATGATTGTTAGTTACTAAAATATCATTGCAGACGTTAAATTTTGAGTAGTTTGAAAGATAACCTACAATGTCTAACGCTTCTCCTAAGATCATTTTGGCTATTTTATTCCAGTTAAATAAAATTATGATGAGCTTCGAATGCAATTAGTTTCATTTATATCTAGCCAAGGTTTAAGGATATAATGTAGTTTCCAAGGTAAGTTAGTTTGCAATGGTATTATGAGATAAGTAAGGATAAATCATATTATGATTTCATAGTATTTCCTGTATATTTTGCCTCACTTCAACGTTTGTATGATGAAATTATCCACCAAAATTTAAAGAGTAGGTAGACTACATAGGAAGACCACATAGGTTGGTACGTCTAGGAAGATGATGAAAAGTCAACAGTGTAAAATTTATTTTATCGTTTTATTATCAGATAAGACAACACATAAAGCATTTAATTAGGGATCTTGTATGACACCATAATTATTTTAATTGTAAGTAGGTATACAGTTGTGGTAACTTTCTATCTATACCTATATAATACAGTAATGGCTGTAACTTTTGATATCGATAAGGATAATAAAAAATATATGAATTTCGTTGCCAATAATTAAGTTTAAATACTAAATTCCTTGCATTTTTACTTAAATCGGCATTCCAAAACAGTCAATTTATAAAGTATTTTATAAGAAAAAATATTATAAAAATACGTAGATATTATTTACTCTTATACTTATAGTGTAACAGTCAAGTAAAAATCAAGGAATTGACGAAAACGAAGACACGAGTAGAAACAACTTCATCAACGTATCAAAAATATCACATTGAAGTACCTAAATATGTTTAATTTTTACCTAAATTAAGTCTTATATAAGCAACCACATGACACAGTCTCATAATCGATACTTAACACAAAGAAGTATCCGTTTTAAAATTATTATTGCTGGGGTAGTTGCTGGTGTTAGACCACTCACGCAGCAGGCATTCACGCAGCAGGTGCACAGTCACTCAGCTCTAGAGGTAGGTCAGGTTCGGTGAGGCCTCGCCGCATCGCGTTGAGCAGCGAGCATTCTCCCCGCTCGTCCAGGTCGAGCGCCCACAGCGCAGCACCGCGAGCCCCGGCGCGCCTGGCCGCAGCACCCGCTCCACCCACGTCTGCTACGCTCAGGTACGACGCCCATTGACCACCGCGGACGCTGAACGTACCTGCAGAACTTCGACTCTCCTTCCACTCATGGGTCGCTAACCCATCGGCGACCTGTGCCAAATGGAAATATTAATAAACATTCCACTGTTGCTTGGAGGATTTCGTGGTTGTATGCAGTGCAGTGCCTTGCCCTACTACGACGAAAATAATGGAAAATACCGCCACTGCCAGTATACAACTAGACCTTTTGCAAGACATTCTTCGATACATCATATCGAGATAGAAGCATAGTAAGTGAAACCGGAGACCGCGATAAATACTTGTTAGTATATCCACATCTTGATTTCATTCCAATTGTCCAAGATTTGTCCTAACTGACATGTCCCTATTTTGCACCGCTTTAGGAATCGAACGCAATCTAACCTTGCGGAAACTTCAGAGTGCTGTCTCATTTAACATTTTACGTTCACACGATGAACATTAAAGTATGCCTTTACTATCTTCCTTATCAACAGATTTCTATCTGACGCGACACGGTTCCTACCGTGTTGCGTGATAGTAAAAAGAGGTATATCTATTGTCTGTTGCGGAATACGATTCCGGGTTGACTTATCACAATTTCACTTGTTTGATAAAATAAAATATTCCTAAAGTCGTGACAATCTAAGAAGTCGGATTTGACAGATATAGAAATACGTTATATAATAAGTTAAACTTGATGCTTACGAATGATACCCGTTGTTAGTGTATGGCTCACATAGTAATAATTGGGATTATGAATTAAAATTTTCGTAGACGTTTATACAAAGTTATCGCGACATATAAAATGAGAAACGTCATCGGACTTCTTAGATTGTCACGATTATAATACCTTATAATTTCGTAGAGGCTAAGGAGGAGATTAAGTTAAAGATCTAACACATTCTTGTTATTTAGTATATAGTCATCTAGGCGACACGACAGCGGTTAAGTATCCAATGATTGAAGTTGCAATATTCAATATAAGGGCAATAGGTATTATATGTATTGATTATAATCAATTATTATATTTTTGCCATGAGGAATATTCGTTACAAGCGAACTGTCCTAAAAAAGAAGAATTCAGAAACAACAACCATCAGCCTAGCCTTTTCCTTGCTATCTTAGGCCTGGATACATCTGAATAATTTTACATGGAAAGAGCAATGCACAAACTGCCAGCATAAGTATGAGTTGGTTGTTGTAAGTATGTTAGATCTTAACTACATTTGTACTAACCTCATAATATGCCAGGAAGCCAGGTACTCGTGTATACGGGCCTGGTTCCCCGGGGCCGGTGACTGGTGCGCCAAGTCCAGCGTTTGCAGCGCGGCGCAGGCTGTAGGAGCGCGCATACGCAGGAACTCCTAGTACCACGTGACGAGGCGGTAACACACTCGTCCAGTATGTTAGGGATGTATTCTGCACAACACAAATTACATGATATATTATAGGTTTAAAGATATTTATTCCTCATATGAACTTTTATATAACAATTCACTTATAATGAAATTCTGAGTTACTTAATCTAAATAGTAATATAATATTTGCCTCTGGGGCGTTGGCGACGTTATAAGGTTCGTACATATTTTTTTAGTTTCCTCTTAAATATGTTAACATTATCACACCTCTTTATATCCTTCTGTAAATCATTGAACAGTTATGCTCCCTCCACTAATACTGTTTTTTTTGCCATATTTAGTCCGTGCACATGCAGTTGTTAGTTTAAATTTGTTTTTACTTCTTGTTTTGTATGTTATTGTTCTTTTATGCAATTGTATGTTTGATTGTGCGGAATTTGTGGTGTTTTTTCATGAGAATGCACGTGTAAAATATGTAAAATTGTATGGGATTTAGCAGGGTAAGTTTTTCGTATATATTTTTTGTTGTATATAGATGATGGTAGTGAAATAACACTTTAATAATTTTGTTTTGTGTTCTTTGTGGTGGCACGGGGTTTCAGCGCTAAGAAAGAAAACTTAGTTCAAATAAATCTTACTAGATGGCGCGATATGCACCGATCTGTTATTCAATGTGTGTAAAACTTAAAATTTCTGTAATTGAACATAAAAATTGTATGTTCTTGTTTCATCAACTCTCCTTAGCACAATATTATGGAATATTGGGCTCTTAACTCACATTTCAAAGATTATTTGAGTGGATCATTTAAAGTTGATGCCACTAGATGGCACGGTTTTAAATTTCTGTGTCAATCCACTCTATTGTTTAAATTAGGATTATAACACATTTTGGTGCAAAGAAACTATAAAAACGTGCAAAAAATACTATAAAACAAACCTTCACTGTATTTAAAGAAAAACATATTCACGAACAGAGTAAACCTCTTTACTTGCAAGTTGTTGCTAACACCATCTATCTATCGCCGTGGAACGGAACCGAAAGCGATTGATGGACAAAAAATAATCGGTTTAATCAGACGAAAAATGCTATAATACGTCGGCACGGTTTCTTTGTATGGGATGAGGCATCTGTATGCTAGTATTATATTGTCTGTAGTATGGGTTTAGGTTACATTTAGCGCCTGATCTGCACCCTTCGATAAGGTATTCGAGGTTTGATTTTACTAGATAGTTCTATATAATTAGGCGTACTTTTTTCGGGATACATTTTGTAACTTTTCGTAACGTTCCCAATAGTGATATTAACTTTGTTTTGACATGATCGATGTGCAGTTTCCAAGTAAATTTGTCATCTACCCTCAGTCCGAGATATTTTCCTTGACTAGAGTTTGATTGTTTCTCCGTTGATCGTTCGAGGTGGGAACTCGAGTTCGGGTAATGGCTTATTTTTCGCGGCGAAAATCATAAATGATGTTTTTGAGGTGTTAATAGTCAATAGGTTATAATTTAACCATTCGTTGAGCAGGTCCTTTTGCGCATCGGTTATAACGTTTTGCAGAAATTTAACGAAGTAAAAAAGGCAGGTGTCGTCCGCGTATAACGTTAGGTGTCCTGTCAGCCCTATTTTTATCAATGTTATTTATGTAGATTAAGAATACTAATGAGCTAATTATTGAGCCTTCCGGACAGCCGTATGTTACGTTTTGCATCGAGCTGTTGAAGTTATCTATCTTAACGACTTGTTGCCTATTTTGTAAATATGTAGTGAACATACTGATTATATCGAGTTCAATATCGACAGATTGCTATAATTAATTAATTTACTACACAAGGGAGGGAAGCCATAACATGAGCGTACACTCATATATCCCACACTTTCTCAGTTAAGGATTGTTGTCTTTTTATAAAAGGGTAATCAATTAGTGTTACTTTATGTCAGCATTAAACTTTGTCTATACTTAGGATATTTTGTGTTCCGGGATCTCAATCTCATATAGGTATCTACTTTCTTGTTAGCAAAATAATTTGAAATGACTTACCAAACTATTGACTCCTCTAACATGACTAGATTCCAACGGTACTAAATACGACGTCTTTCCAGTGGAGGATGCGTAATAATCATTAGCAGCAATCGCAACCCAGTCTAGCTCTGCGGCTAGAACATAAGGCTTGTACGCTAACTGAGCAATTTCGGGAGAAGCGGCAACCATAGCAGATAGCTCCAAGTCTTGAGGACGAAGAGTCCTTGATAACTCTTTCAGTAGTTCAGCAAAGTTGTCCCTTTCTTTGGTGTCAACTGTAGCATTTGTGCATGGCGTCTGAAAGGGAATTGAAGAATTGGCTTCATCAACGATTTGGCTTTGGTTAACGTTAAAGTAGTAATAAATAGAAGAATAAATGAAGATACTAGCGTTTTCAGAATACCACAAACATAGTTTACCTGTTTGCACCCAGGATATTGCCAGGCAATTTGAACTCCATCAAATTGCCATCTTTGCAAGAACTTCAAAACAGAATCTACAAATGTCTTTCTGTTTTCTGGGTTTGACACCATTCTGCTCCATTTTCTGCTTTCAGAGTCCGTAAGCCCACCAGCGCCAATAATAACTTTGACGCCTGTTTGCCGCAACTGAGACAACCTTCCGTAAAAGTCTGGAAGGAAGAAAATCATCATGATCTTTACATTTGGAAATCAATATAATTGGCAAGTTTCTTATGTATTTTTTTATATATACCATTTTCAAGATCCAGCTCTGGGTTTCCAGGTACCAAATTGAAGGAATTGCCATCAAGATGAGCCCACGCGTATATGATGTGTGAACAAAGTGTTGGGTCCACTTGTGCAGGTCCAAAGCTGCCTTTGCCGGGCCTGAGGTAGAATAAATTGTTTCGTTAAATCTTTGTATATTGTGATCTTCTTCATCTTCTTTTGGAGCCGATTGATAGTACATTTCGTGTCGAGCATAAAAAGTCGAGATTTTAACACGAGCGATGTAGCCAATTAACAAAGCTACATGCGAGTGTTAAAATAAAGCCTTTTTACGCGAGACACGAACGATTCTTTTTCCACTACCTGATGAGCTTACTTAATTAAATGCAAATAAGTTCCAACAACGTTTTGTTAGAAACATTCAGACTAAAAACCACAGACTATATACACACAATCAACGCGCACTTTTTCGAGAGGTAACAGGTTCAGTATCATTCTGCCGGATGGGGTGATGGAAAAAGCGCGGGCGTAGCGGCAGAATGCGTCTACCAACAGTAGCCTATTCAGTTACGAAAAGTCATTTCGTAACTGTTCTCCATACAAAAGTAGTTTCGTAACTGTAATTATGTATTTTTTAATTTTTACTTTATAATCTTGTCCAAAATGAATTTTTCGAAACGAATTTCTTAGGCAATGTGTTACATAATAGACAAGGTAATGGAAAAAATCTTTATATATTTTGGGCCCAGTACTCACGCCCATGGGCAACGGAAATGGCGCAAGAGGATGCACTTGCACCCTTCTGACTTTAAAAAAATATATAAAAAAATTCAAAATTATTTAAAAATAAATTGAATTATAAATTATTCAATACGAGACGAAGAGCTATAATTTTATATCGAGCTTGCTGTTGCATAATTCGCTCGCTCTTGAATAAGTCGATAACTTCTCTGCATAAGTCGACAAAGTACAAATAGGGAAAAGAAAATCCATCCTATTCTAAGCAGAGTGTTGAAGATGCACCCATCTGAAAATAGTCCTACCAGTAACCATAACCACGCTAATTGCAGCGTCAGTAACGAGCATAAGGTCTTGGGAACTAAAGCACTTGGGAATTTTAGCACGTGTGCCATATTCTGTTATGTTATCTTTTAGAGAACAACTGTTTTTTTGCTGTCTTTACCTATAGAACGCCCAATTAGTGAAGTAGCATCCCACAATAGGTTTGTCTTCCTGCGTCTCTTCGGGTTCTAGTCCTGCAAGGCGCAGCGCAGACTTCGTTCTGCATTGGGCCTTCTCTGGCCAGTCGCAGTGGTTCTGTAATAATAAAGAATGTGTCATCTTATTGGCAACGGATACTTTATTTCCATTTTACTGAGGATCAAAATATCGATTGTTTAAGTGCAATATACCTTATGCCAGTGCAGCGGTGCGGGACACTCCAATTGCATCCAGTTACCGTTGAGACATAAGTAGTATTTGCTGCACTTACTATCGTCAGCTTTGAATACGTTTCCTGTGCACGACATGCCTGCAAGACTTGGACCCTGTCAAACATCACATGAAAATTATAACAATGCTACAATATTACTAATTTCAATCTTTACTGGTTAAAGATGAATGTGGTTTACTTACACTATCACTGTCTAAATCCGTGTCAGTACCAACACCAGCATCAGTATCAGTGTCAGTATCAGTATCAACTTCTTCTACGGGTGCTATGATTGGGATATCGTCCGGTTCCTCTATGTCCGGAGTAGGTGTAGCGCTCGGTATCGAGACTGCGATGTCCGTATCAGTTTCTGCATTGTCTGCTTGCACTGTCAACATAAAATGTTTATTAATTTTTGGTCTTAATTAACCATCTTGGCAATTTTCTTCCTATTTATGGAAGGCATCGAGTACCTAAGAAGAGACTAATCTATCCCTCAAGTTTTGTTTTGTCAGCATGTTGTAAAGATATGGTATAATTTATTTCAAACTTACAGTCTTCAAGCGAGCATCTTGGTGGTGCCTCACTACCGCGCAGCACATGGTTGATGGTAGCAAGGAGCGGCGACTTGCCACATCCGCAGTTCCTTCCACTGAAGTCATCAAGATCAAGTGACCACGCCATGCTGCCTCCCAATCCCATGGAACGAACATATTCTGCTTTGTGGCGCACCATGAAGTCATCATCGAACGAAACCCATTGGTCGTCGAAGTAGGCGTGTGGACCCATGCGACCACCTGGGTCACGGGATACCTGCCAGCCCTTCATTCTGATGCGGTCGCAAATCTGAGGAAGGGGGATAAAATTGTGATAACCATTCATGGGCGAGACCGAAATTTAAAATGAGTGTAAAGTACTTAATCAAAACCTACGTTACACATAATGCCCAATTGAGCCTTCTATTTTGTGGTGATTTTCACCTTTGAATATCTGTTTTAATTCATCGCAACAGCAGTGCACATTTGAGTTCAATGTAACTGTATATATTCACAAAATAAAACTTACTTCGTAGAATGACAAGAAGCCTCTAGCTCTGGTTTCATCACCAGCCTCTCCACCTGCGTAGGAAGGTACTCCGAGACCAGTTCCAGCGTTCTCTTCCAATGAAAATGATTGTCCGTAGAAAGGCACACCCAATATGAGCTTCTCAGGAGCTGCTCCTTTGTTGATCCAGTAGTGTACGGTAAAGTTCTGTAAAAAATATACTAATTAATCATATGGTCTGTGAAATAGATCCACCTTCTTGGAATAATGTCTAGTTGCACTTACAGTGTTCAAAGTTTTATCTACATCACCGTCGCTAGCATACATTGGGGACACATGTCCAGTCTTCTTATCCCATTGGCCGTGGTAGTCATATGTCATTAGAGAAATCCAATCGAGATTCTTGGCCAGTGTCTCGACATCGTATCCTATAGTAACATAACATTTATTAGAATTAGAACACTAAGTACAACGATATGGAGATCAGAGAATAATAAACAGAATTCTAACCAGCGTCGATAACTCTTTTGCTGCCGGAGACAGCGGCGGATAGTAATAAGCCGCGAGGCTTGAAGGCGGCACGAAGTTCCCTTACGAGACTAGCAAAGCCTTGCTTGTCGGAGCTGGGACCCTTCTCACAGTCCACCTATAAAATTTGATGCATCATTATCTCCCTATTTATTATGAGGATCGTTGAATAAGTATTAGCAACATTTGCTATATTTGTCTCTTTTACCTGCCAGCACTTAGGATACTCCCAGTCGAGATCCAATCCATCGAATTCATACTGTTCGATAAAGTCTAGAGCGTGGATCACGAACTTCCTCCTTGCTGACGGGCTGTTAACCATTCGTGAATACTTGTCACTCGCTGAGTCGTCCCATCCTCCCAGTCCGAGGACCACTTTCACGCCTTTTTCTTTTAGAGATACTACCTTTTCGTAGAATTCTAGAAAATGGATAGAATGTCCAATTAGTTTTGAATTCCTAGGCGGTCATAAATATCGACCTCTTAGTAATTATATAACTGCAAAAAGCAACTTACTGTTTTCCACATCCAGCCAAATATCGTGTGGTTTTATTACTAGGCGCTTAGTATCGAGGACAGCAAACGCGTACACAATATGGGTACAAAGCGAGGGATCAATGTCCGTAGGTGTGTATTTTCCCGGTCCAGGTCTGAAAAAGTTATTTTGACTTGAGTATATTATCGATATAAAATCCCAAAATGACTTGCTTAAGAACAATTTCACAATTTTTAACCGACTTCCCAAAAAGGAGGAGGTTCTATGTTCGACATTATGTATGTTTTGTATGTTCACCGATTTCTCCGTCAATTGTGGACCGATTTCGACAATTCTTTTTTTGTTTGAAAGAGTATGTTCCGACATTGGTCCCATTTTAGTTTAGTGAAGATCTGATGAAGAATTTCGAATATATACAACATAACTCTTCAATAAATAACGCTAAAAAAGTCGGTGTCCATATCGCACCGCTAACACAAGACTGTATCAACTCAAAATGAAGCTTTTTTCAGAAATGATGGAAAACTGATTACTCGTTTCCTGTTATCGATTGTAAAAAAGTGAACACTGTTTTAAAATTAGGGATAAAATTAAGGGGTTTCTATAATTAATTGTAAATAATAATAATTAATAAAAAAATATTAAGTAATTAATTAGTTTCTCGAATTTGTCTTTTTTGAGTTGATACAGTCTTATGTTAGCAGTGCGATATCTTCCAAAAATTTTTTTTTTTTCACTTTGTGTTTTTTTATTCGGAAGTTGGTAGTATATTTTTGTAAAAAGTTTTTTTTTAAACGAAGTTTCTTATGATATTTACCTGTACCAAGCCCAATTGGTGTAATAGCAGACGACCTTGTAACGCTCTTCCAAAGTGGTACTAATAGTAGTAGTGGGTCTTTTAGTCGTCGTGTCCTTTATTGGTTGTCTTTGCGTCGTCACCTGTGTTGTAGGCCTTTGAGGGGGCTTCGTTATTGGCTTCACTTGAATGTCGTCATCATCCTCATATATTTCGTTAGCAGGCTCGATTATTGGGTCAGATTGTATCGTATCTTCTTCATCTATGCTAGGATCCAGCAAACCGTTCTTGATTGCGTTGACAAGTGGATGTTTTCCTTGACCACATCTAGAAAAAAAAGAAAGAATATGGACATTGTTCAGTTCCATTTCTGAAAGCTATATTTTCAGGTATCCAGAATTATTTCACTTTTACATGATTAAATGATATAAATTTCTATGAACTCACCTATTTCTAAAATCATCAAGATCAAGAGCCCAGACCATACCGCCGGCCAGATTTAATGACTTAATGAAGTTTACTTTCTTTTTAATTATTTCAATATCGTCGAACGACACCCATTGGTTGCCCTTATATGCGTATGGACCCATACGCTGGTAAGGATCTTTGACGACCTTCCACCCATTATATCTGATTCGATCACAAATCTAAAATGAGAAACAAGTTATCAATGAAATCTGCTATTGTCTTTTGTTTATTCAAACAGCAAATTGTAGCCATATTTGTTCACCTCATAATAAGACAGGAATCCCTTAGCTCTAGTGTATTCTCCTGCTTCGCCTCCGGCTGAAGCTGGTGCGTTCAAGCCAGTATCCTCATTGCCCATACTGAGGGTCTGCACTGAGTCACTGTCAACGCCTAAAGTGAACGTTTGTCCGTACATTGGCATACCCATTACGAGTTTATTCGCCGGCGCTCCCTTTTGCATCCAATAATGAATCGTGTAGTTCTGTAATGAAGCGAAATTGTGTTATTAGAATATTGCAATCTTCGTAAGAGTAAACTGTTGGTTCTTTTCAGGATTCTCTCGACTCCGGACTTGACTCAATTTTATGTGTGTCTTTTTTTGGGTCACCTAAAAATCTTTCTTTTGACCAATCAAATTGATGAATTAAAATTTTTTTAAGTACGTACCGCATTGAAGTAAGTCGTGTCGTCTTCAGGATGGTAGTACAAAGGTGCCACATGGCCAGTCTTCTTGTCCCATTGCCCGTGGTAGTCATACGTCATAACAGCGATCCAGTCGAGGTGGCGAGCTAGTACTGGCACATCATAACCAGCGTCAATAACCTTCTTGCTAGGAGACACGGCCGCTGATAGTAGCAGACCCTTAGGCTTAAACTTAGCTGATAACTCTAAGACGAGGTCGGCGAAACCTTCCTTATCTGAATCAGGACCCAATGAGCAATCAACCTGTAAACGACAAAAATATAGTTGCAGTCTTAGTCAAATATCAAATTATTTACGTATTATTATGGAGTAGGGTGTAATTTTCTTTCTCGTAGACCGATAAATTTATTGCATTCTGCGACTGTGATGCTATACATTTATCGTAATAAGGCTGTTTACCATCATAATATGTATTACTAGCGGACGCCTCGCGGTTTCACTCGCGTAGTTCCATTCCCGTGGGAATACAGGAATAAAAAGTATCCTATGTCACCCGAGATAGTGTAGCTTCCCAACGGTGAAAGAATTTTTGAAATCGGTTTGGTAGTTTATTCGTTACATACAAAAATACGAAAAAAACTAACTTTCCTCTTTATAATAATATTAGTATAGATAATATTAGTACAGATTACCGATGAAAGTCTTCACTATTAAATTGTTAGATCTTATTTAGGTACCGAAAATATTTTAAAATATTAATTGAAGATTACCTGCCAACACTTAGGATATTCCCAATCAAGGTCTAAACCATCGAATCCGTACTTTTCGAGGAATAGCACAACGTGTGAGACGAATCGGGCACGAGCCACCGGGTCATTGACCAGCTTGGAGTACTTGTCGCCTACTGAGTCATTCCAGCCGCCGATAGCCAGAGACACCTTTATACCATAGCGTTTGTATTCTACAACCTTCTCATAGAAACCTGAAAATATTTGGAACATTAATAATCTTGTCAAACATCTCCTTACTTTTTTAAGGTCTAGTGGTATCAGTCAAACTTACTGTTGTCATAGTCTGACCAGGAGTCATGAGCCATAATGAGACCATCATCGCCGAGCACAGCGAATCCATAGACGATATGAGTGCAAAGAGTAGGGTCAATATCCTCTGGACTATACTTGCCGATACCAGGGCGGTACCAAGACCAGTTCGTGTAGTAACACACCAATTTATAACGGGCTGGAAAATAATATGATATTAAAGTGCATTCATATAGAAAAAAAAACTATAGTGCAGAAAAAAATCTTTATTATAAAAATCTTTGGTGTTATTATCAGGTACAAAACCTACAGTTAAGGAGAGCAGGCTTGGAGCTAACGTCTGGTTGTGTGATGCCAGTTGAAGAAATTATTGGCTTAATCGGTGCTGGCTCCATATGATCATGTCCGGTATGGTCATGTTCATGTCCTGAGTGATCATGCTCCGGCATCATATCCATTTCAACTGGACGGGACGTGGTTGTTGTGGTGGTAGTAGTGCTAGTGGTAGTAGAACTAGCCTTGCGTTTGCATTTAGCGTTCTTGGGCCAGTCGCAGATTTGTCTTTCCTGTAAAGCAAAAGAACACAATGTTGAGAAAACTTCTATTTTATCGGATTATTTTGATATAGAGTATATTTTGATATCGTTACCTGATTCCAGTGTAGTCCAGCACTGCAGGCAAATTCTTCGAATTTTCCAAACAGACAGTGGAGGTAACGAGTGCAGTCCGAAGGTAGCTGTGCATATGAACCACTTTCACAATATTCTGAAAGATAAGGATCGATATATCAATTCTGAATATTTTTTATTTTATTAAGCCTATGCTGTCTCAACTTCCAGCCAACCTTGTCTCCTGCCTTCTCAGGCCAATCTGGCAGGAACGAGTCCAGTCGGCCGAAATAATAAGTATTAATTATTAGTATTTGAAGAAGATAAGTATAATTAATTAGTAACCTTCTGAAAATAAACTGCAGCCGTTAATGTGTAATGAATTCGGCAAGGAAAAGGGCAAAGAGTATGAAAAATCGACCAATCACATGCGAGATGTAAGACGCGATGTGGATGTCCGTCTATAATTCATTACACATTAACGGCTGCAGTTTATTTTCAGAAGGTTACTAATTCAGGTTTACCGATTAGGTTGCAGTTCAGTCTGGCTAGCAAAAGCTAAGTTTTTTATTTATACCTTGATATCGGAAAAGCTGATATCTATTTCTGTTGTAGAAGTATGTTTATAGTGAGGATAACTTACTGGGTGGTTCCTCATTGAGCTGCTGCATCACGGTCGACTGAGAGTTGGTAGAGTCCATCGCAGGCGTGTCGCTCTGTCGCTTGTCAGTACAAGAGGAGGCGGAGGGGAAGTCGCACTGGCTGCGGTCAGGACGCCACACCAAGCCGGGGGCGCAGCTCTGTGCTATGAGCAAGTCATTCACGCACACGTAGAACTTCTCGCACTTGGGATGAGCGTGGTATGTGCCTGTGTTGCAACCCTACAAAATAAAACGTTTTATATTAAGGTAAAAAAAAAACAAAAGCTACTACTTTTTTTACGTTAATATTGCATATAAGTCAAAAGGAGAATTTATAAAACAAGCCAAGAAGCATATTGGTAAATATATTCTATATGGTTAGGTAGTTTCAAACTGAAACTAAAAGCATTTAGTTCAATTAAATTTATAGAATTATCAAGGATTCGATCAGTCAGAAACCTGAAGTTCTAATTATCCTTTCCACAGAGTAGCGTACTCATATTGAAATTAAAACAACGGTCTATGTTTAAAATTAATTTAATGATTACCTTGCCAGGTACTTGAGGTTCATCGACAAGTGGTCTCTTAGTAGTAGAAGACGTGGGTCGCATCGGTTTTCTAGAGGTCGTCGTGGGACGTCTGGTGGTCGTTGTGGTGGTGGTCGTGGTACTTGTGGTGGTTGATGCAGTGGTCTGCGAGATCGGAGACTTTGATGGTTTGCCCACTGTTGGATAAAGAGCACCTATGTTATAAAAGGTTTGGCAGTAGAAAAGCCGTTGGTTATGTATCTAGAGTGGTACTCTAATTATATTAATGGAATAGTAATGATGCCTCTGAAGCATCAATGTACCATTGCCAGTATGAAGTCGAGGTGGCCCAGAGGCTAAGACCTGCTTGAGGTCGTGGGTTTAAGTTCGGGTAAGTACCAATGTTACTGTGACTTTTTCAAATTCATATTTACTTTATAAGTTTATCTAGGACACGGAAACGGCAGAGATCGTGGAATGCGATAAGGCCGCCCGTTGTATATTTTTTAGTTTTAAGTTTCTTTAGAACCTGTATTTTCTGTTGTACAATAAAGTATATATAAATAAATGTATCTCTGATACCTTTAAACGAGCAATTCTTGTATATATATATAGATATGAATCTCGGAAACCGCTCCAACGATTTTAATGAAATTTAGTATTCAGGGGGTTTCGGGGGCGATAAATCGATCTAGCAAGGTTTTCTATATTTTCACCCAAGTAGAGCTCGGTCGCCCAGGTACTAAATAAATAAACGGTGAAGGAAAACATCTTGAGGTAAGTCTGAAATAGTAAAGTCAGAGTCCTGTGGGGTTCGTAGAGGCGGTTTAATAAACTCTGACACTAGCAGCCTAATTGCGCACGTGAATTCGGCAAGACAAATGGTTTGACCGCCATCAATCGACCAATCACGTGCGAGATGAAAGACGCGATACGGATTTCCGTCTATGTGATTGGTCAATTTTTCATATTCTTTGCCTTGCCGAATACATTACACAAAGTGCATAACAAAAATCTCGTGTTAATGTTATACCTTCACACATAGCGAACTCGACCCAGTCACAGCGTCTCGTACGCCTGTCCCAGTGGAGGCCAGGGGGGCACATCTGCTTGCGCCATTTCCCTCCAACACAGAGCAAGTAAGCGTCGCAAGTATTTGCAGGCGAATGCATATCGTTGCCGCCGCACGAGGAGTCCTCCAGAGAAGAGCCAGATGTAGGAGCTGTTGGGGAATGGAAGTTCAAATCTTACATCTTACTATCTCACCACTTATTAATACTAGATTCTGCCTGCGGCTTCGTCCGCGTAAAAAAGTGTTTTATCATCCCAAGGGTATATCAACTATCTTAAGTCCTTCCCAGGGTGTCAAACTATCTCCATGCTAAATTACATCTAAATTGGTTTAGCAGATCCAGAGATACTACAACATCACAAACTTTACCTTTTTTATAATATTAGTATCACATTATAATATTATAAAGGCGAAAGTTTGTGAGTGTGTTTGTGTGTTTGTATGTTATTATTTCTTCACACTCAAACGCGCACTTCTTTTTTCGTCTGTACTTAATGTTAAAAATAAGGTATTTCCTTAAGTTTTTCGTGTGTCATTACTTTCTAGAATTTAATCGTTATTAGCAACACTATCGGATGGTGTAATAATTAGCGTGTTTATTATCTCAAAATCAACAGGTTCGATTCTTGACTAAAAATATTAAATTTTCAAAAATCACATAATGAAGTTTCAGTTTTCATCAAAACGTCCCTGAGACTCGTTTCAGTGTTTATAGCTTTTCCTCATATTTTCGAATTTGGCGCACATAAAAAACTCACCCTCTATACAATATTTTTTTTCTCGACATTGCCATAATGTGATTAATGCCATAGGAAATCTTTTTTTCAGAAAATTTGGTTTCCATTTACATACTAAGAAAGTCATTGGGCAATGACCTTTATTAAAATTTGGTTAAGTATCAGCGATGCGAAGTCCCTCAAAGCACCCACATCCTAGTGTTTTAGCTAGGACACTGAAGTGGCGCAACAATCTCCCCAGAGATGAACACTGGTACGTGTACTTAGGATGCAAAACGTGATTGTGGGGATAGATGACATGGGATGACTTACCTTTCGTTGTTGTCGAAGTTGTTGAAGGCCTAGTTGGTCGTGTTGGCTTAGGAGCAGCCGTCGTAGACTTTGGCACTATAACAAATAATAACAATAAAGTAGATATTAGTAGAGAATGATAATCTCAAAGATAGATAACCAAACAATAAAATTGTATTATAGACGAAGCAACAAAAAAAGCATACTGTCGTCTTTTTCCACACACTCAATGTATGTTATAGCACGGGGTCTCAGCGCTAAGAAAGAAAACGTTAGTTCGAATAAATCTCACTAGATGGCGCGATATGCATCGATTTGTTATTGAATGTGTGTAAAATTAACATTTATGTTCTTGTTTAATGAACTCTTCTAAGCACAAAATTATGAAATATTGGGCTCATAATTCACATTTGAAAGATTATTTGAACGGATCATTTAAAATTGATGCCAAAAGATGGCGCAGTTTTAAATTTCTGAGGCATTCCACTCGATTGTTTAAATTTGCATTGTAACACATTTTTGTGCAAAGAAACTGTAAAAACGTGCAAAAAAATACAATAAAATAAACCTTCACTGTATTTAAAGAAATAAAAATCACGAACCTAGTAAACCCTTTTACTTGCAAGTTGCTGCTAACACCATCTATCTATCGCCGTGGAACGGAACCGAACGCAATTGATGGACAAAAAATAATCGGTTTAAACAGATGAAAAACGCTAGCTACGTCGGCACGGTTTCTTTGTATGGGATGAGGTATCTGTAAGCTAGTATTATTTATCTGTGGTTATAGTATTCACCTTCGCACTTGGCGTACTTGGGCCAGTCACAGTGCTTCTGTCCATTACTCCAGTGAAGCCCAGGAGCGCAGTGCTGCATGTGCCACACGTTGCCGTCACAGTGTAGGTACGCGTTGCAGTCGCCGGGGACTGCGTTGTATTGTTCGCTGGAACATGACTCTCCGTCAGCAGGACCGTCTCCTGTGTCTGTGGGAATAGCATACCACCACGTTACACACCACTACATACTACAAAACAAAGTCGCTTTCCGCGTCTGTCTGTATATCCGCTAACTCCTCCTAAACTAGGCAACGGATTTTGATGCGGTTCTCATTAATAGAAAGAGCCATAAACTAGGAAGGTTTTTGTATATAACTTTTCCCGTGCGAAGCCGGGGCGGGTCGCTAGTTGCACATAAAATAAGGGAAACAAAATACAAAAAGGGATAATAATAGAGAGAGAAAACTGGCCAAGTGCGAGTCTGAGTCGCGCACAGAGGGTTCCGTATAAACAGCTACAATCAAAATAAATAGGTAACATTACTAACGTTCTTATATAATGAAAGCAACGAACATAGCTCTAACGAAGGGAAAAAATAATTGCCGTTCGAAAACTGTTGTCCCCAAACATCAACATACAAAATTTTTACTTTTCTTATTAGTACAGTTTTGTAAATAATAACGGTAGTGATATATTTACCAGGTTGTACGGGCGCAGTGGTTGGTCGCTTTGTAGTGGTAGTGGTTGTAGTGGTGGTAGTGATGGTGGGACGTCTGGTGGTGGTGGTCGGCCTGGGCGGCGGTCGTGACGTCATCGGCGCTAGAGTGGTGGTTGCTGTGCTCGCTTCGCTACTCGCTGTTTCTAAAAGAAACCGTAGTTACAATTGTATGTGTATAGTCTTCTAAAATATATTTGTTTTCTGTGAAGATTTTTTAAATGTGCTGCAGTTTGTTATTTACAAAGAGTTTGTCCAGCTTCTCTTTACATAGAAACACTGAAGGTCGTAGTGACTATCAGGGATCGAATTAAACTATGGCTGGTGATGTAATAAAGGAATGTATGTAATTCAGCTCTATTTGCATGGGCTGGATGTTGACACTTATAAATAGTTCGAAAGAATATCCGGTTGTAGACGTCTAATAGATGAATTTTGATAAGAATTAAAAGACTAGGGAATGAAAAGTTACCTGTGCACTTAGCAAAGCTAGGCCAGTCGCAGCGGTTGACAGTAGAAGCCCAGTGCAGGCCGGGCGCGCAGCGGTGCTTGCGCCACGCGCCGCCCTCGCACTGCAGGTAGCCCTCGCAGTCACCAGGAGCCGAGTGGTAGTCGCCTGCGTTGCACGACTGTCCTTCTATGCTGGCTGTAATGGGTAAATTGTTGATTGGTGCCTAGACATCATCTTACTAATCCTATCACACTATATATATTTAATTTAATATTTATTAATATTATAAAAGCGAAAGTTTGTGAGAGCGTGTGTTAGTATGTTGGTTACTTCTTCACGCTCAAACGGCTGGACGGATCTGGATGGAATTTGCCACAGAGATGGATTATAGTCAGGAATAGCACATAGGATACTTTTTATCCCAGGAATATGTTCCCTCGGGATAATTTTCGACCGTCATGCGGGCGAAGCCGCTGGCAGAGGCTAATTACTTTTATGAACTTAAAAAATAGTGGGGATTGATTGATGGATGGATGTTTGTTAATCTTTCACGCAAAAACTACTAAACGAATTTTGATGAAATTTGAAGATGACAAACATAACACATTATAGGCTACACACAACACAACACATTATAGGCTATACATCAGAATAACACAATATAGGCTATAATTTATAAAGATATTGGGCGAAGTACTATTAAACGCGGGCGGAGTCGTGGGCGGCTGCTAGTTATCACACTAATATTATAAAGGCGAACGTTTGTTATGTTTGTTACTTCTTCACGCCAGAACGGCTGAACGGATCTGGATGAAATTTAGTACAGAGATAGATTATAGTCAGGAATAGCATACTTTTTTTATCCCGGGCATATGTTCCCTCGGTATAGTTTTCGACATTCACGCGGGCAAAGCCGCTGGCAGAAGCTAGTTAACTATAAGATCAAAAAACTAAGACTGCTAAAGCAAAGCCATCTGTGGATGAAGTCCCAGTAGCCAGCATATGGGTTATCGCAGTAAAGTGTGACTCTGAAACTTTTGCATGTTATTCAATGGCTTAGTGACTGAAAATGGTATAATTAGACCAAACGAAATTGTACCGGTTCAAATGCAGTCTTCTCACCAGTTTACCGTTTCAGGAATCGACCGTGTTCGACAGTACCGTAGCCGAATCAACAATTCCTACGAGACCTTCTACCTACAGTGTCTTGTAGTTAAATTGGTCTGCTACTAACCCTCAGTTTCCCAGCTCAAAATTATCGGAGAATTAATGTGACAAATTGTCAAGCACGCGTTATTTGCTGTGATTGGCTGTTGAAAATTCATTCAACCAATAACAGCAGATAACGCGTGCTTGACAATTTGTCACACTAATTCTGCGATAATTTTGAGCTGGGAAACTGAGGGTGAAAGTTTTACTACATCTGTGCATTTCAGAATAGTGCTGCGCTTTTGTTAAAGATAACAGATATACACGCGTAGACTCTTACCCTTTTTCCATGGGGGTAGGCAGAACCTACAGAATGCAAACTCTCTTTGGTTCATTTATGTTTATAATTATACTTACGCCATACCACTCCTCACACCGGTTCAGTACTGCGCACCTGGTCTTTCTGAAGAACTATCTGCCTTTTAATAGATATTTGTATTGATGTTTTTAACTTACTGGAATCAGCTGGAGGCTTTTTAGTCGTCGTAGGCCGTTTCGTTGTGGTAGGTTGTTTGGTGGTAGTCGTGGTCATAGGAGTTGTCGCTGCGGGCCACCATGTTTGAGAGCTGCTCTGAGTGGTTGTGGATGGGCTCCAGCTCGGCCAGGTTGTGGATGTTTGGTCATGGTGGTGATGGTCGTGACTGCCGCCTCCGACAGAACCTGGAGAAAGGATTCGTGAGTACAATAAAGCAAAGGTGGCGCAGTAGACGATGCGACATTTATTTTATTTATTTTGTTATAGCGTTGATAACGGCGAGCCATTTAAAAGCCTCTTCAATTAGCAAATAAATATTGTTGAGACAATGTACAAATATTGTTTCATATTTTTAATGGAAATTTTATTGAAGAAGGCTTGAAACCGAGAGGCGTGGAAACAGGATAGGAAGGTTGTCTGAACTTAAAAGATCAAGCAAATTCCTAAAAAAAAATTATTTGAACGCAACAACACCTTTTGAGTCACTAACTGCTAATTAGCGAACAGAAAGTCATGCGAAGAGATTAGATCTGGGGGTGGGGAGACATTATACAAGCTCATATTTTTGAACAAAGTGGAATCATCGACATCAGCCTTCTAATGTTCCCACTGCTGGGACACAGGTCTTCTCTCTGAGAGAGAGAACAACATGGAATGATTTATGAAAAATAACACATTAATTGGATTTGCAGTCAAACTCACCATCAGCAGCAACAGTGGTAGTAGTAGGTGGTGAAGGCGTGATAGGTTCGGGGGGTTTTTCACAGGCGGTGGTCGGTGGCGAAGGCACTCCCCTACCAAGGGCGCGACCGGCAGCACGAAGCAGAGGCGACGGTTCAGCGCAGCAACGGTTGCTGAAGTCATCAAGGTCCATCGCCCAGGCTGTGACACCGCCCATGCCTTGACGTAGCGCCCATTCCACCTAGATTATAATTCATACATGAGCTCACAAAATAAACATTGTGACCGGACTTTGAAGCATTCTCCGTTTTATCTCACAATGAAGTGAAAGACGAATTTAAAATAAATAAAACTATTAAAAAGTAGCATCTTAGAATAACTGTTTATTAATAAAACACTGTAAGTCTAATGAGAAAGAATTAAGAAAGCCGCAAAAGTAACTGAATAGGTTTATAGATGCAAAAGCTCTCTCCACATCTATATATATATAAAAGAGAAAGTATGTATGTATGTATGTTCCTTAGAGACTCCGAAACGGCTGGATCTATTTTAATGAAATTTTCAGAGAATCTTTACATTGACCCAGCCTGTGGACCCAGCGGATAATCCTGTAAAGTTTGGTGGCGATCGGAGCATTTTTTTTAAGTTTGAACGCGGGCGAAGCCGCGGGCAGTAGCTAGTACTTATTAAAAAGTAGCAACACCACAAAGTGTACCATAATTAAAACGAATACAAAATGTAACAATTAGTCATCAAGATGTTTGCCCGATACATAAGTGATGTGTCACGCCAAGTAATTTACAACCAATAACAGAAATTAAAGGCGACCTAAATTAAGTTCAAGCTGCGGTTTGGGATTTCAATTGAATTGCATTGCATTGGAGCAATGATTATTTTATGGAAGCACAAAAAATAACGTTCGCAAACCTTTTCTGTGATAGACTTGGGGTCATCGTATCCGACCCATTGGTTGTCGGAGTAAGTATAAGGTCCTGCGTTGTCCTGTCTGCCTGTCTTCCACCTCAAGTTTTTGACTGAAACAAAGATTCAGTTATAAAGACTTTTCATTTTCCTTACGGGATATATGCTCCACTATTGGACATCCCAATTCCAATCTTAACTCCTCAGGTGTTGCTAACCTCGATAACATATTTCATAGTAAGCCAACATTCCAGGTTGCTTGGTAAACTCTCCCGGCTCGCCAGGTCCATCGGCAGCAGAACCAGGTCCCTTTGCTCCATCAACGGTAGCTAGTCTGTACGACTGACCGTAGAATGACAAACCGAGGAGGAGTTTCTTAGGATCTGCTCCACCGCTTATAAGGGCTTTTACTGCGTATTCCTGAAAAATTATTTAATTTTAGAGACTGTCCACTTGAGGGCCCAAAAAATTTAAATGGTCTTTGTAATCTGTGTACTTACAATTGAATAATAAGCTAGAGTGTCTCTAGGTGATGGTACTAGTGGTGTATGGTGTCCCGTAGACCTCTCCCAACCGCCATGGTAGTCATAAGTCATGGTGCTGAGGAAATCAGCCGCCTTCGACAAAACTGGTAAATCATACGCAGACTCGATCACTTCTTTGTAGCCAGAGAGAGCGACACCAAGTTCCATATTAGCTCCATGTAGAGCTTTAGATAATTCCTGAAAAGAATAATAATTCACCGATATATTAATTTGTACTATATCCATACAAAGAGCTTGATTAAAAGTTTTAATAATGTGTTACCTGAACGAATTTAGCGAAGTTAGCTTTATCAGAAACCGCACCCTTCTTGCAGTTGCTCTGCCAACAAACTGGGTAGTTCCAGTCCAAATGAAGTCCCTTGAAGTTGTGCATGCGCAGGAAAGGAATCAACTTTTCTATGAACTTGCTGCGATTCGCCTCTGATGAGACCATTCGGGAATATTTGTCACCAGCGGAGTCTGTCCAGCCTCCCATACCAAGGATGACTTTGACGTCCCTCAAGGAGGTCACACGTTCGTAAAGATCTGAAAAAGAGACACATATATTTTTGACCGGTTTTGTATCTGGATCAGAAAAATTTAAGCTATTGAGACTCGATCTAGTTTCATACATATATCTGCCCAACCAAATACTTAGAGTGCTCCCTCACTTGGAGCATTCGCCTGTAAAGTTACAGAGTCGAGCATTACATCAGTGAGGGAGGAGAACCGAGGATTACAGTGCGCAACCTGGAATGTTACAGATTCGAACATTACATTGGTGTGGGAAGACATCCGAACATTACAGTGCACAACTTGATGATACACTATGTGTAATATTTTGATACAATTTGTAACATCATTGCGCACCACTTGAAAACATTGTGGAATCAACTAAATGCTCAAAATAGAATCTAATGTTACATTACAGGCGAATGCTCGTCAGTCAGGGAGTCAGTTGGAGTTGTAATGTAATGCTCAATATCGAATCTATGAATGTTACATTACAGGCTCGAACGCTCCAAGTGAGGGAGCACCTTTAGGGGATGTAATTTTTACTTACTGTTAGTGACATCAGCCCAGGGGTCGAACTCCTTCGCGATGAGTTCATCAGGAGAGAGGGATGCGTAAGCGTATACCACATGAGTACATAGACGAGTGTCTATATTTTCCGGAACAAACTTTCCGTCACCCCGACGATAGAAAGCCCAACTTGTCATGTAGCATACAACGAGTTTGTCACTTTGTTTATCTGCAAAATTAGATTTTCATTAAAGAAGTTCTTTAGTTTTTTATTGAAATATCGGTTTTCAAATAATTCTTACTCTTTTTGGTATCCAACTCTGCAACTAAACGCTCTGGGTCTTTATTTGCTGACATGTCTTTGGTAGGGTCATTCCACTGTAAAAACACACACGTTACTTTAAAAATTCCTAATGTTCAAAAAGAGCTGCATTGAGTATCAAAAGCGGCGATGAATGAACACTTACCTCAAAATCATTTTCATACGCTTGCGATAGGAAACGAGCTGCATCCTCAACGCTGATTCGTAGGCTTTGTCCTGGCATACATTTAGCAACGTCTTGGTGACTGTTGAAAGAATCATTATCCATCATGTAAAAACGCTTATCATAGAGAGGTGTTGTGTGCCTGTGTTCCAGCAGTGGGTAGATACTGACTGTGGGACTGATTTTGAAGTGCTTCATAATTGTTAACTTCATAATTTATTTGAATCGAAAAAAAATGGCTAGAGCTGTAGTGGCCCAGTGGTATCGGCCGCGACTTACAAGTTGTAGGTCGTGGGTTCGAGCCCAGGCAGGTCCTTTACTTTGTGTAAATTATTTCATCACCACTGCTTTCAAAACAGTGAAGGAAACCGGCATGTCCTAGTACCAAAAATTCTAAGACACCCGCACTGGGCCCGCGTGGTGTATTACGGCCTATTCCCTCTCACAGAGAGGAGGCCTGTGTTCCAGCACTGCCTAGCAGGGGGAACATTAATAGGCTGATAATGATGATGTTAATTTATTTATATTAAAATATATATTCTTACCCGCAAAATCCAGTAGAGGGATCGTAAAGGCGATCGTCTTCGCAAGACATTCTGTAGCTGATACCCCCAGTGCAGAAGTGGAAGTGTGCGCAAGAGTCTTCGTCGGACGCCAAGTATGCTTTTTCGGATTCACAAGATCCTATTTTCAATGAGGACTGATCCGTTTGGACTGCTTCTCCTGTAAAAAAATGGGTTTGTGAGTTTACCTACTTGATTATATAGATGTTGTTGAATTTTCTATGATTTTGTTTTTAAAATGTCGAGTAGGTGTATTACCGTTCAGTGTGGTTGAAATAGCGCTCAGCATTGGGAATGGTTGACCACACAGTCCTCTGAAGTCATCCATATCGATTGAGGATGCAGCGGCACCTGCTAAGCCCGTGGTTACCACAAACTTCATCTGTTGAAAATATTTTATATTAAAAATGAGATATTATCTATTGCTTCAAAATAGCCGCATTACAAAAAGGTTAAATCGTTGATCTACATCAGTGTTAATAATTAGAAATTTGAAAATGTTGTCAGAGCTATTATGTACCTTTTCTAAGACAGTGTTTGGAGTATCGTAAGTGATCCATTGGTTGTCGAAGACGGCGTAAGTGTTTCCACCCTCATCAGTACCACTTGGCCCTTTACCTTCGCGTTCAGCCATACATATCTGTAAAAAGGAAAGCATTTAGAAATAACTATACTCCATTTGCGATAACATTACACGTTTAAATTAACCCATTTTACAGCCCGTTCTACCGATTTTGACTTCTATTGCGTTGGTGATACGACAAATGGTAGCTGTAGTAAACAGTTGGTTTTTGTAACAGGTTTATGCTTTTTATGTCATCCTTATGGTTACGGGATAGAACTCAAAACCGGTTGAACCGACTGTATTAAGATTTGGAAACATGTCTAATGTTATTTCAAATGGAGTTTAGTATTACACATAGGAAATTTGACCAGAACCGTGTCAACATTCGATGTAACAAGGGTATATGCAAGGAGTTGGATGACCACTTTTCAGAAGAACTCTTATGATGATCCTGCTAAATCTATGAAAACATTGGGAGGATTGCGTATGCTTGTCTAAAAGGAATACTTACTTCGAAGTAAGCTAGAAGTCCTTTAGTCTGCGTGTAAGATCCTTCGTCACCCCACCCACTGACAGCGGCACCAGGCGAGGGCAGCGTCGACGGCGCGAGGGTGTAAGAGCGACCGAAGAATGGAACACCAAGCACTAACTTTTCAGCGTTCATGCCGTGGCGCAATATGAATTTTACCATGAATTCCTATGGAAAATAGATAAAATTTTAATAAATATATCAGTCGGCAAACGTTTGTAATGAATTGAAGAGATCAGTTCATTCCACACACATCTACTTACTGAAGCTTAGGGCTATTGATAAATTCGTAAGCGAAAGGAGGAACCAAAACTTAATAAAATAATACAGAATAAAATATAATCAAAATCTGAATTGTCAAAGATGAATATAGTAAGCATTATCTACGCATACGATGTTACGAATCTACTACACTGCAGGAAATACAGGTTCAAATTCAATTAGCTAGCGAAACTCCGCAGACATGGAAATCGATATATATATTGACAGTAAAATAGTCTAAACCCTTAATATTGAGTAAAGTCCTACTGCTGACTTAGGCCCAGTTTTTGATCCGTAGTTAAATCAACAAATAGTCAAATAATTAACTCTTCAACTTATTTCACAATTTCTAATGTCAATAATCGACGAATAAAAGGGTTTTACCGAAATTTTAAACCATTGGTTAGTATATTTAATAACTAGTTGAAAAAAATGGGACTGAGTGACTACGGAGTTAACGGTTGCTGGTTTAATTAATTGAAATTATGAGTTTAGGGTTTTTAGCGTTCCGTACCCAAAGGGTAAAAACGGGATACTATTCCTAAGACTCCACTGTCCGTCTGTCTGTCTGTCACCAGGCTGTATCTCATGAACCGTGATAGCTAGACAGTTGAAAGTATCACAGATGATGTATTTCTTTTGCCGCTATAACAAAAAATACTAAAAACAGAATGAAATAAATATTTAAGTGGTCCCATACAACAGACGTGAGATATTTGCCGTTTTTCAATAATGGTACGGAACCCTTCGTGCGCGAGACCGACTCGCACTTGGCCGGTTTTTTTATAATTAGATACCCTATCACATTTGCAGTTGTTCGCTATCTAATTCATTTTGACCCTGTGGAACCCTAACAAATCATATCTGCTGCAATGTACTTACAATATTATCGTATCGTTGATCCCTGGCGGCTGCTCCAGGGTCTTTATGCAGAGGACTGTGCTGCACAGCCCTCGACGGCGCTTCCTGACGCTCAGAGTGTGTCATATCCCATGCTTGCAATATTGTGTAGTCTGTAGCTCCACTTACTGCGCTTAGGTCATACCCGTCTTCTATTTGATACCTGATGATTAATTAAAAGGTGATTTGTTAAAAGTTTAATTCTATTATCAAATGGATTTTCACTAAGCTCTAAGCTTTATCTTGTTTCGTATGGCTCTTTAAGGGCCTACATCCGCTTTAGTTCCGTATAACGATAACTTTCTAAAACATACTCCTTAGTAAGGGCTGGGTTAAAAGTTTTGAATAAAAAAACAAAAACAAATTTTGTTTCATGTACATAATTTTTTAAATATGGTTTGTTCGTATAACAAATAGATTTGCTTTAAAAAAATAATTAGCAACACGATATTTTTCGCAACTAAGGTGGAAGGCCCTTAAGAACTTTCTTTTTTAACCAAAAGTTTATTTTGGTGCTGGTTTTTAATTTATTTTGTTATGGTGGTTTGTTTTTACCTGAACGGAGGCAGCACAGTAGATAGTAAGAACCCATAAGACGAAAACTTCTCTCGGAGCTCGTAAAGTAAAGCTGTTAGAAGTTCTTTTTCTTTATCGTCTTCACCTGAAAATTACAGTTCCATTTACATTAGTATGTTTTCATAGGACAGGATCAAACTTACTTTGACGCGATCTAAAGACATACCTGGGTATACCCAGTGGAGATCCAATCCATCGAAATCATGGTCTCTCATGAAGTTGACAGCGCTTTCTATGAACATGCTTCGCCTAACTGGCTCTTGTACCATTTCGCTGAACAGCCGATCTGTACCTTCACCTCCTACACTGATCATCACTTTCAAACCTTGCAGGCGACGTTTCAGGCCGGTTGCTATGCGGTAACCACCTGTAAGAATATACTTTGATTTAAACAGTTTCCAATCTATTAACGAATATTTTAACGATTTCATTGGTAGTGTGTCTACTAAGAAAATTTCTAATTTAGTTATTTTAAACGTAACTTAAGTTCTCAATACTTCTCCTACCTTTGACGATATCATAATCCTCATTGTTGGGAATAACGGCGTAAGTATGGGGATGCATGGTGGCGAACGCGTAATGTAGATGTGTGCAAGATTTGGGCACTAATCCAGCGGTGAACGCTAGCGGAGGGGCCCTGTATGCAGCCCATGACTCCATGTAGCATACCACAAGGCGACGCGCTGTGGGACTCGACACCGTCTGCTGCATCGCTGGAGAAACAAACGAATAATGTGAAGATAGAGAAATACACAGCAAATGCAAATATTGATGAAATTAGTCATGGAGATGCCTGAGTTACCTTGTAAATTGGCATTTCCTAGTTGCAATCTCTCATCATTGCGGGTTGCACTGCCAAGAAAAAGTCATGTTAGTTGTAGGTTCACTTCATTACATGAGTCATAGGCGTATTACTAGAATGTATATACTTGTTAAGATAACCAGCAGCGCCGTAATATTTCCATGCACCCAAATCTTCATCCGAAATGACTTCAGCATCCTAGGGACAAGACAATTCATTAGGCGCGGTCGAACCAAGTCATATTCCTTACCTTGCATTTTGTTTTGTCATTACTTACCTCTACTATTTTAAATGCAGATTCTGGTTCTATAAGTGAGATCGGTCGTTTTTCGACAGCGTCACGTAGTGGCAGTCTTTCGTCTCCTTCATCACGAACACTCCTATAATGCAGTACATGGAATGAATTGTGGTACTTTGTATGTGCATAATAAGACACCGTTTTTAGCGCTTTTTTATTCTATTTACCTTAACGGTATACTTTCGACGGAGGCACGTATCGGTGCAGCTATAGGATCGTGCTTCGGGACTGTTTCGACGGCGCTCCGTGCGAACGTGTAGCTCGCTCGAGGAGACGCCAGTGCGTACGCGCATAGCGCTAACGCAAAAGCGCACTGCAAATAAGCACATGCCAAAATCAATTCAAATTGCTAAACGAGGAAAGGACGATTAAAATCTTTTGTTCATTAGCAAAGATTCGAAAATGTTAGCACTTTGGTACGAGTTTCATGTTTTGTCTGCCTATACTTAACTTTTATTCGCGACAAGATGCCTATCGTGTTTCACATTAAATTCTTGGAACAGATGGCTCGAAATTTTTAAGCTAACGAACTTTATCATAAAAAAAAATTGTTGACATCCGTAACAATACAAATGGTTTCAATTATATGGCGACATTTAAGTTAGAGCTTAGTTATAGGGAATACCGTTAAGTTTAGAGATGGTAAAAAGAGCCTATAAAAACTTTGCTCTGCTAACAATGTCTTTGTGTTTTGAGAATCAATTGATGGCTTACAAAGGAACCATTAATAAAGATTGAATGGTTTTTCTATGTGCGGCGCCCGAACTGAAAATATGTGAAGTGTAGGCGGTAGCGGTCAGCGACCTTTCGATCACGTATCGCACCGTGTCTTTGTGTAATTTACATAACTTGACAGAGTCAAGAATTAAGATCAACACTTGAGACAGGTCCACCAAAGTTTGTGTTGATTCTCATTTTATTGTGGTGAAGATGTCAACGGCCGCAACTTGTTTAGATAATTATGAAGAATTAGTGGTAAAATATTAAGTTGGCTACAAAATAAATAGGTAGGTGCATTTGTTTTAAAGGCCGCAAAACATAATAATTCTTTGTCTTAGACATAAAAATGGGTAGGATATCAACGAAATAAAACCTTGCAGAATTAAATCACCATACTCAACTTATCCAATATTTTTTATTCAGCCCGCGGCTTCTCCCGCGTACAGAAAGTGTTTTATCATCCCAAGAGAATACAAACTATCTCCATGCCAAAATTCATCTAAATCGGTTCAGTAGATCCAGAGATTACCCCCTACAACCTCACAAACTTTACCTCTTTATAATATTAGTATAGATTATAAATGCGAATGTTTGGATGGATGTATTTTTGTAACTCAATCACGCCAGAATGTCTCAACGGATATAGATTAAAGGTAGCCTGGAATAGCACAGCGACTACTTTTCATCCCGGTATAATGTTCTCAAACTATATACTACTACTAAATGTTCTATGAAACAAATAAGTACCTACATATCTGCTACATAATAATTTAATATCCAATGAAAATATTGTATGAAAAGTGCGATTAAAGGAAATTTTTCGATGCCGCAATGTGTAAACGCTTACTCGTAGCATTTGAAACGCTCCGCAAGAGCGGTATTTTCAAGCTTAAGGAAAACCGTATTCAAATTTGTGAAAAGCATCATGTTTAGGTTTGAAAGGATTTATAATGCTTCGAGATCATCTACTTTACATAAGTAGCGGTTATTCTAAATATCCTGCTTAACTCGTATTATTATTAAACAGGTAATCTTTGACCACCGGAATACCTGATTCTCTAGCACTTTTGTAATGTATTTTGGGTGTGGAAAATCGATCTAATAAATAACTAATAAACGATCTCTAGTACATTGACTCGGGTCGCTCGGAAATCAACACAATTTGCATACAGGCATCGGAGGCAGTGGCAGAGGCAGGTAGCGGGCCGGCTGCCCGCGGGGTCATCGTCATCATCCCAACCAGTCCAAGGTGTTTTCGCGTGACATTTCGCCGGCGATTAGGACTCGAGCTTTTATTTTTAAATGTTTTTGAACTCGATATTTGTGATAACTTGAACATGATTATAAATCCCACCAGCCGTGTTATTGTCCCAATCCCCAACTCATTAATTTTAAGGTCAAAATATGTGCATTCAATTTGTTTTTATAGTCCGAAATCTTTCCAAATGCTCTCAATAAATAATGTATACAAGCTTTTTGTCAAAATAGAACAACTTATTATTTTTATAACTGGTTGTAAAGGTCTAATAAAGTTCAATTTAGTGATCAACACTAAGATTAGAATAAATCCCAATAAAATATTTAAAAATATAAATTAATGTTCTAGGAAACTAGAGTGATCCGACATGACATTGTGTTGATATGAAGGCCGAGGGAGCGACGCACGCGCATGCGTCCCCGTGCGTGCATTGCATACTACCCATTTGAAATAGTACGTCTACCCGGTAATATTTTCATTTAAATTACCTGCAGCACGTGAAGACACGGTCATTATCTACTTTTTTGCCAGCTGCTTAATAAAATCGAGTTAATGGGCGCCTTCGATAGCAATTTAATCTTGGTATACAGTTGAAGATAATGGCATACAATCTTGAGCTTTTATTTACAAAGGCTTTAAGGTATTTCAGAAGTTACTGATCTACCACTAAATTCAACGTATGATGCGACTTTACCCATAAAAGTAAGCAGATCATCAAAAGGTACATGAACCTAGCGATAATTTTGTAGAGCCCATAAAAGTAACTCGCTAATTCATATCTAGGAGGCATAGCAGTACAAATACAAGTAGAATTTAAAAAAAACCCGACATATTTTTATTTCATACTACATAATTTATCTAGTAGTAGACACTTTTCGATCGACAATCTATTGAACACGTTATCATGACACGGCATCTTTCGAAAACACCCTTTACAAACAGTAAAACGGCCATAACTTTTGAATGGCTGAACCGATTTTCTTCAAACATAGCTAAGAACACTCTCGATAAAGACACCTTTGAAGAAAAATAACGGTAACAAAATCGATTCATCCGTTTAGGACCTATGATGCCACAGACAGATACACAAATATACACACACGACAAACTCATAACACCCCTCTTTTTGCGTAGTGGATTAAAATTAGAACTTATTGCGATATAGAATCCATATAAATTGCAAAAATTAAGGTATTATGATTAATTAATAAACATTTCACTTGTATTGTTGTACCTAAGCTTATTAGCAACAACCATCCATAAAAACAATGGTCAATTAATAACAATGAGTCACGATGAGGATATAAAAGCCTGTACAACGATGTCACTTCTTCAAACTTAACATGAAATTAGTCATTGCTTTAAGAACGCTTTTAAAACCACAGTTAGCCGAGCTTTGTCAATAACACGCGTCTAGTATTTGCGTCTGTTCTCATGTTTTAGTGGTACTTGCTAACTAACTAATGTTTGTCTGATGATATTTCAATACACTTCAGTATTGGTAAGTACCGCTACCTCTTCTAAAAAGAATTTCAAACTAATTAGCACTTGACCGAATATCAATAGAGATTGTTTTGTTACAGTATTACCGGCCTAGTTGTAACTTTTTGTAAGTAAAATTAATTCAGTAATGATTTGATCTTTACTGTACATCGGATTATTATCGTTACAGTACGTATACGGTTTCTTTTTATTCTATAGAAATTATCAAAAATTTGATTCGCTACCTAATGAGAAATTTAAATGCCAAACGATTACCCCTTAAGGTAGGGTAATAAACAACAAAGTTAAGTAGAGCATCTTTCGAGCAAAGATACAAGAATGAACCGGTTTCATACGAAGTACTGCCCTGGTTTACCCTGATCCCGACCTTGCTCCCGACCACGTGTGCCCCACTGCCTCATATCATATCACGCAGGTGCTGCAGTTAACTTTCTCATATGACTTTATATATATAAGTAGAGATTCATGTCGTGCATATGGAATGAGCCAAAGAGACACTTATTTCACCGAAGCAAATTTTGGGACGGTATTCAAATAATGTATTAACAGTTAAGTATTAGGTACACGCCAGGCATCTGTGTAGGAATTTGTTACGTATCTGCATTTTAAGAGTGTCAAATTCGGTATGTTTTCTCGAATTTATGAAGTGCCCGCGGCTTCGCTACCGTCAACTGCCTACCTACCCTACTTGCTTTCCTGCCTACCCTAACTACCTACCAATGTTTTTTCTAGGGTCATTCTTCCGCGAATAATCTTAACACCGCCATTCAGAAAATGACTTCAAATGCAAAACGCCATCTATCGAATATGAAGTTCAACTACCCGAGTATCTGAATTGTGTGTGTTGTGATAAATGATAATTTTACTTCTTGAACACTTTAAATTCATCTAACCTTTGATAGAGTGAACCGATTGCGATGAAACAAAAACTAAGTAATAATTTAAGTTCCGCACAAACAAAAGTTATCTACATTGGTTTCATAAACAGACAAAAATTGCAAAAATGCTGGGATGGGTTCTGTTGGTAATCCTTTAACACCCTGGCTATATTTTTTTGGATTTTATTTCGTTGTACAAAAACGACTTTTCTACAGATTTATTATATGTATTGATGTGTTAATATAAGAGTTCATTAAACTTGACCCATAAATCATAATGGCTTTTTCTATTAACTTAAAGTAATATCATTTTGATCGATACCTACAAATACCTAATTTGATGACAAACTCGCATTAATATAGACAGAGCATGTATAACAAGCTTATAATAAAGGTGTATAAAATAAAATAAAATTCCTTCCTATAAAAGTACCGCTTATAAAATAGAACTTTTGGATTTTAAGAAAAAAGTAAGCGAAAAACGATAAGAAAACACTTACCCATAGTGTAAAGTTTTGCCCCATGACGGGGAGCTTTCAGCGATACTTCGAACTAATATCTGAAAAACAAAAAAATCTAAATTTAAACTCTAATTCTAAAATTACCGGTTTTTCCCTGTATGCACTTTAAATGGCATAGTGTCTATTTTTATTGTTATGCATATGCTGCACATAATGGATGAAATCATAATGCAATGCAAAAAACATTTTGTAAACGTACCTATTTGGTATTATCCAGTATAACTTCAATAGGTATAAAGAAAACACTACCCTCGTTGAGAAGCTGCGCGTGCGCGGGTCTGGTGCGACTGAGCGGGCGGCGCGCGCGTCACCTAGTGTTAAATACCCCGGTGTCATCGAGCCGAGCTTCGCGTCGCACCCACGTTTGTGCACAACAATTAAACATGTTTAGGGACATTTTCCACTACAGAAGAGGAAACGAGCTCAAACGGAAACAAAATCAAAAATATCTCAGTACTTTTCTCAGCTCTATCATGGCAGTATCGACAATAAGCAAGAAACAGGGTTATATTTAAGAAGCAAAGGTTTATAATGGCTGGAGTACAATAAAATACAATTATCCCCTATAAATTAATTTGAGTTTAATTCAGGATTAAACCAGATTTACACACTTAATTCTATTTTTCCAATATTTTCAGCCAACTCTACTGTACCGGTGAGTTTCGCAAAATCGTGTATCACAAGTCAGAAACTCGTGGTTACCCTAAGATGAGACAAAATGTTATTATTATAAACTACTGGGTAATTTTGTGTTTTTTATCTCAAAGCGATTTCAAAAGCTTTTTATTAATAATTGGGCTAGGTACTTGACTGTCAAAAGCTTTTATAGTCTTTATTAATCTTTTAACATCGCTATCGAGAGCTTTGCACAGTTTTTGTAGCTTTATAAGTGTTTGTATTAAATCAAGCCCTGTTTTCTTACTGAAGCTTTTACCTAATAAAATCAAATAAAGGAATACAATTATCTACTACGGTGTTTGATTGATGGACATTTGAAAACAGTATGACGATCCTCGATCTACGATCCCTAAGAAACTGGAAATTTTCAGTAAAATATGATGTCTCAATGTAAATAAATATTATAAAGAGGTACTTTTTCTTGTTAATATGTTTAAAAAAGGTCGTCTCTGGAAACAAGTGATCCCATTGCGAAAATTCTTTGACAGATTTTACCTTACAGATAACTGCATAAAATTAAATAAATAACCAATTTACCAACGTGATTACTAAATTGACATTAAATAAATATAATTATTACAGTTTGAAATTTAAATTATAACAATTCATTTGTATAAAATAAATAACAAATTCATTTATTTATTTATTTTATAATTAATGTACACACACTGTATTCACGAATTTGATAACTAAATGATCATTTAATAAATGCACAAGTAAAAACTATTACTTATAATATAAAATTTAATAATAATAAAATAAATAGCCAAGCCGCTTGAGGGAGGCCTTGTAATGTATCTAATATTTTTAATTTCACATGTATGCATATGGGCTGGTTCCAAAATAAATTTATTTTAATTTATTTATGTCCAGCAATGGACGTCTTTCGGCTGAAATGATGATGATGATGAAATAGCCAAGAGTCTCGACGAAAATCTGAGGAGGCTCTCGTTGGCAGCTGAATCAAGGGCACGTATAGTCAGCAGGTTCCTCTCTTAGAAGCCCTGTCCACTTGTAGCTTGGTTCCCAATACCGGTGGGCTATTATTTTTAAATTAATTTTATTTTTTTATAGAATAAAATTTAAAACGTAAAAGTATGTACAGATATAAATAAATGGTATATAATAATGGTTACGTAATGTATCTATCAGAAATAAATGTAGTAACTAGTAAGTGTAGGCTACTTTTTATCCCAAAATCCCGATTCGTGTCGAATAGACCACAAGAGCGAAGAGGCGGAAAAAACAGTCCATTGCATTTGAAGAGATTGTGATCAGCATATTATGATAAATTTATTTCTTTCGTAGTATTTTTGAAGATGTAGATAGAAGTTTTAATTTATGTTAAGACTGCTTATAACTATTTTCCTTCTGATTATTTTGTCAAATGCAAAAAAGTGTCAGAAGATATATTTCACTTATATAAAACATCTCATAAAACGGATAATGAAACCGTTATTCAAGTCTAATAAAATTAATGAGCTACGCATAAAAAAGAATGAATGGGTTAAAAAAAAATATCAATAGGTAAAGATTTCCATAAAGGTGGTTATTGACTTATGGTAATACATTATTTAGGTATAAAAGTACGATTATTATAAAAAAAATATAGACGAGCAAAAACACACGCCACCTACTGCTTTATTTTGTTTTCTTCAGCTCAGAGAGAGCACGTTAAATCATGGGATGTTTAAATCATTCAAACTCGGAACCTTCAAAGGCAAATTGATTCAAATATTACGCAATTTTTTTTTCAGGAACTTTGCTAACTCCTTTTTCTACGTAATAATAATTTAATTATCGAAAATCTATTTCTTCCTAAAAGTTCGTATTAACTTACGCTATTAAATTAAAGCATGAACTCGTTTATATTGTTCAATAATCTTTAGGCAGGATTTATCGATGTCTTTGAATTATCAGATTAGAAAATGATTATAATTTGCAATTTGCCCTTGACGATGGTTTGGATTTTATGAACTAAAATCAATTTACTTACCTGTTTCAAGATCCTGTTTGTCATGTCTTGATCCCATCAAGATTTAGTAAATGCTCCGTATAAGTAGCCTACATTAAGGTTAGTACCTGATTGAAATATAATTTGTCTTACAAACTGATTTATGTATACAGTGAGTATCCTAAATTCATGCGCAAAAATATCAAATAAAACAAATATAAAGTAGTACGCTCTGCTTTTACAAGTCTGAAGTAGTAACCAGAGTGCTGATTTGCAAAATAATAAAAGTATGTAAAGGACAGTAAGGGATATTAGGTGGGTTAAGCATATTTAGAAAAATCATTTACCTTTTATTTTGTTGCGCTGTATAATATTCACAAAATTAAACTCGAAATTTTCGCTTTTTTTCACTTTTCACATAGCAAGATTTTAACATTGAAAGTAACCCGCACCTCTTTGATGACTGTGTCAGTTTATGTATCGAATGCTTCGCTAGACTTGGCAGAGGATCGGTATCTGGTGGTTGAGTTTGTCACGAATTATCCTTGTATACAGCAACTCGCCACAAACAATGGAAGCAGATTTTATGTATCTTGTTTAATGATAGACGAAACTCTAAACGACTGCACTCTTCAATATTTCATGACTTATATAATATACCACTAGTTGTAAAGTCCTGTCAGTTGTGGGACGTCAGGTGCTGTGCCCGGACTCGCGCATTGCTAGCGTACGTGGTCTCGAGGTGCGATGGCGCACCGGCTCATCCAACATTACTATGCACGGAGCGTTTCTTCCTTTCTTGCCGCCAATGTCACTCGCATTGTTTACCGGCAGGACGCTGTGCAATCGGCACACCACCTAACTGTACACACACGAACTAAGTGGACCCTGAAATTGGCAATGCCCTTGTTTTCATATATACAAAGTTGACCCGAACGAGTGACCTAGCCTCTTAGGAAGTTTGGCTGGAGAGGTAGATAGGTACCTACATGTTGTTTTTATTCGCATTTACGTGTACCCGTGTGAGTGCTTAATGAGTTGATGCTAGAACAAGACTTTTTATTATTATGTTATTAATGGCTCGTTCGGAAACTGGATCATGCCCTTTGGAAGAAGGACAAACCCGGAACCGGTATGTGTATACAGTTTACTGAGTACGTGTGCACTAGCAATGTGACAGCCGCGAGGGACCCTAGTGGTGGCGGGCGATGGCCTGGAGCACCCCGCGTGCTGCGAGCTCTGTTTCAAGGCGAAGTTCAAGGTGGGCCGTTGGCATTTATTGTATGATTCGTCAACATTTGATGTCAGATGCTCCGCGCCTACGCTCAGTATGGGTTCACAGTTTAAAATGAATTAAATCTAATCTCAAATTATCTATTGTACTCGTAGTCACACTTCATAATGTATCATCATTATTATGACTAAATAAGGAACAATGGGGACAGAAATTAGGAACGTTTGTTACAGAGCCGTTAGTTTGATTGAATATATCAAATTGATTTTTGAATAATAACTAATTGATTTTTGAAATTCATCAATTTCATTGTGGTCTTGGAGGGGTCGGCTTCTTATTCTTTTTTAATCAGTCTTATCATTGCAGTCATCATTATTTGATATTGAGGATATTTTTAATTTAGGTATGCTAAATAATAAGTTGGTAAGTAATTTAAAAAAGTTAATAAATTTATTAGGGTTCAATGATCAAACAGTCTACAAAATAAAAGGAATCTGATGATGTAGATATATACAGCATCCAGAGAAATAATATTTTAACTGTTATCGAACATCTTTCGTCATCCTTATCACTATCGTCCATTTGTTTGTTTACAATGGTCACAAAGTGTTCACGATAACAGAATCCGCTAACGGCGCGTGGTCATGGGATCAATAGTTATTAGTTAGTTGTAAATTGTACAGCGGTGGTGTTGGACGCTCGTGGTTCGATTAGCATAACTCGAGGCATAGCTATTGCCAGTCGGTGTTGCAATGGCGATGTCTCACCGTCACTTGTTTTTGAGCAAACGTCTAGTCACTGATAGCGGTGTCACAGATGGTGGTGTGCTGGTGAATGAACGCGGTATCATCGAACAAATTGTTACTAGGGACGAAGCAGATAAAATTTTAGCTGAAAGCGATGGAAAAATCAAGGTAACATGTAATTTAACAGCTCTCAATCACATAAACTTTGCGCATCGCCTAAGAGGTGCATCTTTTTGCTTAAACATGTATTATTATCTAATAATAAGCGAGTAGGTAATTTGCTTTTAGCGTATGCATGGTGTGCCATCATTTCTATCAGTGTTACATGGAATGTAAAAACTGATAATACAATCATTATGCCGAGAAATAAATAGAATAATAGAACCATCCATACCTAACAATAGAATAATAGTACCTAACTATCATATTTACAAACACGACTTCGTTGCAGGTAAGGTCACGCTCTAGCGGACCGGCCGGCCGCGGCCTCCAGATAGCACAAAACCGCAAAAACTGACTAAAATCTTGTTACCCGTGGTTTCAGGTGGTGGATGGCGGGAACCTGGCACTGCTGGCTGGTGTGGTGGACTCCCATGTCCATGTCAACGAGCCTGGCCGCACGGCATGGGAAGGGTTCCGTACAGCCACCAGCTCTGCAGCCGCTGGAGGCATCACTACCATCGTCGACATGCCTTTGTAAGTACCCTAAAATCTAAAAGGAAATAAAGTTTCTAGCTGGCAGTAAAATCTTGTTGGGTCCGGATTGTACGTATGACGTTAGATTTTTAACCTTACAGCCATGATGAAAGGGTATATTATGAAATGTAGGTAGTGGGCGACAGCGGGAGGCATAGAAAGTTAGTTTCTGACGGTGATCCGAGGTCCAAGTATGTATGTTCACTTCATTATCAAAATGTACCTTTATGCAATTAATGTTTTCACATGGATAGTTAAGTTCCTAATACATAATATAATGCCATATGAGTTTGTTTTATCAACAGACAAAACCATTAACTAATGTCTATCACCGACGATCGCGAACAGTAATTAATTATCAACATTGAACAGGGCCAAGCATTGTTGTTATCAAGGTATAACTAATTGGCGCTAACACCACGCAAAACTTCTAGGTAAGGATATAAAAATGTTTCTTATTGGCACTATAGCAAGTATCATTTTTGTTCATCAATTAGGAATCGGGCATAGTTACTCAATGGACTTACTCGATCAATATTATTAGAGTTAGTATAGCAGTATAGATAGACTGCTGACTGACCCCATTATAAACGGTAGCGTAGTGGCTCATGTGCCTACTCATCTATGCTATATATAATATTATAAAGCTGATGAGTTTGTTTGTTTGTTTCAACGCGCTAATCTCAGGAACACACTGGTTGGAATTGAAAAAATCTTTTTGTGTTGGATTGTCCATTTATCGTGGAAGGTTATAGGCTTTATAACATCACGCTATGACCAATACGAGCGGAGCATAAATGCAAAATGTTGCAAAAACGGGCAAAAATTATTCCTTTTTGAGAGCTTCCGTTGCGTGTGCTGTGTAGCGTAGGTAGGGTATGGTAGGTAAGGTAGATACGTAGCCAGTTGACGGGAGCGAAGCCGCGTGGGACCGCTAGTAAACTATAAAACAAGACCCTATTTGCAGTAGTGTTTGGCACTACATCGCTTATTAATAAGTTGAACAGCGCTATCGACGATCGACTACTTACTTCGTCAATAATCTTGAACAATTTAGTAATTTGGTTACGTACTCTGTTTTTGTATTGTATAATAGCCTTAAAAAACAATGGTCCTCTGCGACTCATTGATTTGATAACTTAGGATGAGTTTCAACAACGAATTGAAATCTTATTTTGCAATCAATGCAATGCAAAATATTGATCTATATAGAGATAATCGGGTAATCGATGTTCTACATAGAAGATGTTTCTGTATCTTCTATCAGACAAGATACTACTATCTGAGATCTGCTACAAAATAACACAACGGTCAGTGACCCTTTTTTAAGAAATACATTTAAGTAACGGGTATAAAAAACAATTTATTATAAAAACAAAAAAACCAGACTGCTAAAATAGAATAAAATGAATAGAGTAAAACAAGTAGTAGATACTATATACATTAGATATTGTGAGGTGCTGCAGGCGGGGACAAACAAAAATTATAGAAAATCCAACCAAAACTTCGTTTGTCATTGCTGGCAGCACCTCTTATTATTTAATTTTTATAATAATTTGTTCTATTTCAGACTTTTAAGTTTTATTAATAAACGAGTTTTCCAAATAAGTTATTTGTTAAAAAAAATATTTTGCTATCAAATTTACGCCTATTTTGTATTTGTGCCAAAATAGGAACATAAAAGTGTTACGATATATATATATATTTTTGGAATTGTCTAGATACCCATATTGTTAAGATAACGAAAAAAATATTGTATCACCCACCCTTTTGGGGGAGGGAAGGGTCATATTTGACAATTAAATAGCCTATGTCACTCCTTCAATTGAGACGAATCCAACGACACCTCATATATGTCATAATCCGTCAAGGCGTTTGGGCTGTACAGAATGCTATAGAAATGGACATACATACATACGCTCGAAAAACATTACCCTCCCGCAGTCGGGTAAAAGTAAATCATCATCAAAGCCTTTATATATATTTTAAAATAGGTTCGCATCTTTTTCCAGGAACTCAATACCACCAACTACGACTTTGGAAAACCTGAAAACTAAAGCATCTTCCGCAGAAGGAAACGTCTACGTTGATGTAGGATTCTGGGGCGGAGTTATTGTAGGAAACGATGTAAGTAAGAATTTGTATTATATATAAACAATATAATTTACGATGGATTAGGAGCTTGAATAGCGCAGCCACCGCGACAACGCGACGTTTTTTACATCAAAGTTTAAGCACGTTTACATACAATCGTGAGGCAAGTACCTCTATGCGTCCACGCGAATCCTCAATTGCTACGCCTGAGCCTACGCGGCTGCTACGTTCCTACCACGCGGTTAATGTCGCTGCTACGAAGTTGTTACGCCGTACCTACGTTCTACGCGGCTCCTGGGTCCTGCTACGCGGTTCCTACGCTTTTGCTACGTGACCGCTACGACACGCCTACGCGGCATCAACGCTGTTCACACGTACGCCGGTGAAACGCTCTGTGAGAAGAGACTTTTAGGCAGTTATTTTAAATATCCATTTCATAAAATTATTTTAGTATCTAACACGAAAAGGTAGGGTTAATGTCGGTGATCCGCGCATTTGTTCCGATATCATAGCCATTATTTCCATTTTCATTGCACATATTTTACCATAATTGGGTAAAAGAACAAGTTTTAAATGTTATAAGCTTTGCCGCACCATAATATTGAAGCTAAATAATAATAAACTGCCAAAAGGATTAATGGAATTGTTTAAAAATATCTTTAAACAAAAAAGAAATGGAAAACCTTGTTTTAATTCGAAGATAAGTTATTCACTCTTGGAATAGGTGAAACGACAAATCACTTTCCGTAGTTAATTTTACTTTATTAAGAGCGGAGGCTTTTTATCATTTCTTCTAGATCATTAAATAATAATTTGAATATAGCAAAAAAAAAATGATACGTTTTCCTACAGATAATTATGTCTTTCCCCCAGATGCATCGGATATACTAGAAGCTAGTACCTACCTATGCAATATATCTTGCTTTAAAATATCCCTACCTCAACCTGTTTCAGGATTCACTGCGCGATCTTGTGAAAGCCGGCGTGGTTGGTTTCAAATGCTTCCTGTGTCCCAGCGGTGTAGATGAGTTCCCAAATGTAGGGCCTGAAGATTTGGAAAAGGCTTTTGCAGCTTTGGAGGGAACAGGATCAGTGTTAGCGGTAATTATAAGATAGTACCTTAATTATGTCCAGTTTTTGTAGAGATTGTATTACAATATATTTGTTTTTTAGTTCCATGCTGAGCTTGAAGATGACAGTCCTCCTAGTAGGAAGAAAATTAAAAAGAAAGGTAAAGAAGAATACTGTTTTAACGCTAAATCATTAATTACTTTTTCCAATAATATATATCTTCGATTTTTTATGCTGTAGTCCAAAAATATTTTGTTTGTCCTCAAGTTCCTTGTGAGGAACTCTTGTTGCGTGCCAAAAGCGGAACTACGACATCTTATTTTTTATTTTAATGTTTATCTACAACATCCCCCGGCCAATGCCATTCAAGAGCCGAAAGATCCTTGTAGCAGTGCCTGTAAAAAAATTACCAAGGCCATTTGAAAATAATTCGTTGGACTTAAATAACCTACTTACAAACTATTCAAACGAAACAAATGAATACCTGCTTTAATATGACAAAGGTTGTTTTTCAATAAGTAGGTACACGTGCTTCTTTTGTTTGTTTCAGATCCCGAAGAATATCAAACATACCTTGAGTCAAGGCCATCCACTATGGAAATAAACGCGGTCTCGCTAATCAAAGATTTTGTTGACAAGACTGAGTAAATTATCATTTTTGAATCACAAAATAAATACAAGTACAGACAAGATTTTTTTTGAAAATCCAATTTCTTGTCCAAGCATTTCTCTCTATTGTTTTGTCCTGTTGAACCATTGATAGTTCAAAACAAATAAAAACATATATTGAAATTATGATGGTATTCAGCATTTGCCAGTGCCATTCATGATTAAACCTACTTTGATATAAAAAAAAATATATTATATTTTTCCCTTGTTTGTGGATTAACTTTAACTAAGTATTAGGATAAAGCAAAGAAACTTATTATTAGAAGGTATGGTAGTGGAGTATACTAAGTTGCTTCTACAGCCAGAACTTAATGATTTCTATTTACCATCAGCGTCCGAGTGCACATCGTCCACGTATCTTCATCAGAAGTGGTTCCTCTGCTTGTGGAGGCCCGGAAAGCCCGAGAGGCGAGAGGACACGTGGCCTGGCGCGCCGGTGTCACCGCGGAGACCTGCCATCATTACTTGACCTTCAGCGCCGACCAGATCCCTAAGGGACGGAGCGAGTACAAGTGCGCTCCACCTATTAGGGATAAGGATAATAAGGTAATTAATTCACATTATACAGAGGTTGAATGGCTAATTGGCGAAATGCAGGTGTACCCAGTCTACGGTTGTACTTAGGTACCTATACTTCTAGCTATGCCTTCGGAAATACAGGCGTGGTTGTATCATCTCGTTTTATTGTATTTTGGCTAAATTTCTAACTATGAAAATACAGAATGGAGACAGCAGTGTTTATTCGGATTCCTACATACTTAAACCCAGCGGTGCTCTCCTACTATTAATTAGTCATCGCTTATAGGTAAGTGCTTGTATAAAAATGCATAGTGCCAACTATTCTGATCTCGAAATTATGGTCGGTGGCAAACTAAAAAACACAGATGTTCACAGGCAAACGGAAATATATTTAATAAAATGTACTTACATACTTGATATTAGGTACTCGTACCAATAATGCCAAAACACATAGGGTTCGGTTTTCAAGCTCAACTATTAAATTTACATCATTAAGATTTTTTTAATGTTAATACAGACCTAGTTAATAATTTACCTAAATTTATATTAAAAAACACGCGAACTCGATATTTTAACTAAAATATTTTGTATTACAAACTATGAACTGCATTCGAAATTGGAAAACTTTGAAAAACTTTTTATGATTTTAACTTGTTTTTTTTTCGACTGCCAGTCTTAAAGGGCCTTACACAAACTTTTTTTAAGGGTTATGTTTATTTTTTTAATTTGTATGATCGAGGTAAGGATTATTTTATCCATTTAAGATTTCAAAATGTTTATTTATCATTTATGGTTTTGATACAGGAAAAGCTATGGGACTACTTATTAGAAGACAAACTGGACCTGGTAGTGTCCGACCACTCTCCCTGCACTCCGGACCTCAAATGCTCAAATAACTTGGAGGCTTGGGGCGGGATTTCATCCGTACAATTTGGTATGCTAAAAACATCAATATTTGCAATGATGTTATATATAAACTGAGGTAGATACGTTTTACCGACGTCTGCGCGGCAATACAAACACAAGCTAATCAGCTTGAGTGAACTCAGTCCGTCTTGCGTCTGGCCGCGACACGGACGTACGTTTGAACAGTATGTTTATCCCTTACAGACAATGGGGTCCTATTTATATCTCTGTAATCTTTTAAAATACTCAGTGATAGAAATAAAGTTCCAAATTCCATAGGTCCTATGTAGGTAGCTATAGTAAAATTTCGCCATGTTTTTATTTCTTTATAATGAGTATGACGTCTCTATTGGTAAAAGCTCATTGAATATTTGTATGTTTCTATAATTTATGAATTGTTTGAAGAATATGTATATGTTCTTTTCTATTCTTGTTTTTATTCGTCTAAAATGCTTTCCGGCAAGACTTTATTTTGGATTCTTGACAAATTAAGACAAGCGATGTAATTTACAAAAACCCAACACAGGAAAGGGATTTTAAGAAGGTAGATTTCTGAAATAATCAAATTTTTCAGCAATCTATTATATTTTCTTTCCGTTCTAGGTTTATCCCTATTCTGGAGCGCGGCAAGTACTCGCGGCCTCGACTTGACCTCGATCAGTAAATACATGAGTTCAGGGCCAGCCCAGCTATGTGGCCTTCAAAACCGAAAGGGAGCCCTGCGACCCGGCCTTGACGCTGATCTCATATTCTTCGACCCTGAAGCCTCCTTCACCGTCACCACTGATATTGTTCGACACAAGAATAAGGTAAACGATAAATCTATACTAATATTATAAAGCTGAAGAGTTTGTTTGTTTGTTTGAACGCGCTAATCTCAGGAACTACTGGTTGGAATTAAAAATTCTTTTTGTGTTGGATAGTCCATTTATCGAGGAAGGTTATAGGCTATATAACATCACGCATAAATGAAAAATATTGTCAAAACGGGCAAAATTATTCCTTTTTGAGAGCTTCCGTTGCGTGCACTGCGTAAACGGTTTAAGTTAGAGTAACAATCATGTATGTAGGTAGGGTAGGTAGGATAGGGTACCTACCCTACTACCAACCTACCCATCTACCCTACGGTAGATGGGTAGGTAGGTAGCCAGTTGACGGGAGCGAAGCCGCGTGGGACAGCTAGTTTTGAATATAGGCAAAGGTTCAAACACATCAGTCCCGTCGCCGTTACGTCGTTGATCAATCACTGAATTGAACTGAATGACTGAGAAGCGCTGATCGTAACATGAAATTCTTCAAAACTGTATTTTTAGGGTTCCGTACCCAAAGGGTAAAAACGAGACCCTATTACTAAGACTCCGCGGTCCGTCTGTCTGTCTGTCACCAGGCATAGGCACCAGGTATCTCATGAACCGTGATAGCTAGATAATTTATTTTTTCACAGATGATGTATTTCTGTTGCCGCTAGAACAACAAATACTAAAAACAGAATAAATTAAATATTTAAGTGGGGCCCCCATACAACAAACGTGATATTTTTCCGTTTTTTGCGATTTTGGTACGGAACCCTTCGTGCGCGAATCCGAATCGCACTTGCCCGGTTTTTTTTTGACGTCACTGACCCAAGACGAAACTTTGTCGTGTCTGATGTTTATGAACGCCTTAAATGCGGAAATCATGGCGTAGTTCAATAAATATGGTTTATTGTTATAATTATTTACTTTTATGGTTGAAGTGGGATATTATATCTTTGTGAAGGCCTTTCTTTAAAAACACATAACTCTTTGATAGTTATTTTGCAGCTCCATGATGCCACCAGCTTCTGTAAAATTTTAATCTGTAAATCTTTATTAAATATTCGGACAGTTACGAGTAACTTATGTATGTTTTTGAAAAAGTTTAACCTACTAGCAAAAAATATTTGTGTTTTTATTTCCAGGTAGATTTATGGGTCTATGGTCAGCTTCTGTACAATTTCCTGTAAATCTTTATTAAAAGTGGGACAGTTACGAGTAACTATGTATGTTCTTGGAAAAGTTTTTACCTACTTGTAAATAACATTTAAGTTTAGGTATAGGTATATTTACTGGACGTAATTTACTCGATTACATCCAGGTAGATTTATGGATATCTTCCAGGAAAGATGGGGTTATTGTTCTTGAATAAATAAATAATAAGATAGGTATATTTAATAAAAATAATAAATCATCATCATCAATCAATATCAATATATAGAATAAATCTGTAGAAAAGTCGTTTTTGACGACAGAAAATATAAAAAAAAAGATTTGCCAATTTGCTAAAAGATTGATGCATTTTTGTCTGTTTATCTGTTTAGTTGTGCACGCATCACGTACAATTTACGAAATCATTGTAGATAATTACTATACATAATTAAAATTGTGCGTAACATAAGGTATCACTTAGTTTTGTTTTATGACAATCGGTTCACTCTATGAAAAGTTAAATGAAGTTAAAGTGTTCATGAAGTAAAAAATCACAACACGCAATTCAGATACTCGGACAGTTGAACCACAAAATAGAAAGTATACCTACAGAAGGGTCACTCCCGCCGTTTCGAAAATTGACAGCTAAACTTGACAGATTCACTAGGGTTGCTAATACATTGATTCCGAATTTAAGAAAAGAGTAGGTTATATAAGTTATAAAAATAAATACATCGATTCGTCTAAACATACATCATATTATCATACTTATGTGCTTTAGAGGGTATATAGATAGAGTATCAAATATCCATTAAAGATCGCGACTCCACATACGACGAATATTTGATGGTAACAAGACGTAACAATGGTGTAATAATGAGCCCACAAAAAACAATGAGAAAAGCACCAAGACAAGCGTGAATTTGGTGAAGGTGTCCAGTTAGCTCGTTTTATATTCTTGATCCACTTATTTCTTAAATAAGTATTCTTAGTAAACCTGTGCACAATCAATATTAGATTAATAATAAGAAATAGCAAATAAACTTTATGAAATAATGAAATAAATTAAATAAAGTACAATAAAAATACAGTATCGATAAATCTTTCTTTTGACTGTTGTCACATCTCTAACATCAGAACGTAAGTACGTAAACTGTCATAGCTCTATTAGCGAACGCATAAAAGTTTATTATTTCACTCTGCCACCAGGCTACATGATCTGGCTGCATTTTACCTGAATTTCTGACAGATTGAATTGACGAGAAGTAAATCGAATATTATTATTTTATTTTGCGAAAAAAGCGACGTGCGTCCATTTGGCAGCGCCGCAAAGCGGTTACTCGTTGTCGAAATGCACTGGATGGAAAGGGAAGCGCGATGGAATCTGAAAAGTTTTTTTAATGAAATGTAATAAAATGAATTTAAAAATAATGAATGTAACTTCAAAATATTCTGCAAAGAAGTTTTGTTTACTGTTAAGATACATTATTGTTATAAATTATACCAATGAACGTTGGTCAGTTCTACTCGAAAAAAATATATTTAAAATAACAAAAAACCCGACTGCTTAAAAAGCGAATTAAAAAGACGTGAACAAGAAGAACATCATGCTGTGCAGTCGGAGGATACATATGCGCGAGCTGGCTGACCACAACCAGATGTATCCTCCGACTGCACAGCATGATTTTCTTCATGTTTACGTCTTTTTAGTTCGCTTTTTAAGTAGTCGGGTTTTTTGTTATTTTTAAATAAATTTTATATTTACAACTTTTTAGTTTTTTTTATTTAGAATTAGGTACATTTAAATATATAAGTGTTATACATTTTTGTGATCACCTCTTAAAACCCTTTATTTTGATAACCCACACGATGAAATAATTTGGGTCCCCACAATATGGCGCCCAAAAGCCGCCATTTTCCTATTTTCTAATTTTAATGTAGCCAGTGACACTCGCAGGGTTAAGGCGAATCGATTTACGTAAGAATCATCAAAATCGGCACACCCCTTTGGTCTCTAGAACGCCATATAGGAACAACCATACATACTTACATACATAGACTGATAAACACATTACCCTCCTACGGCAGTCGGGTAAAAATTAAAGATCACGGTAAGAGGTTACTTTGCCGTTCAATTGTTTTGAGGTTTCATGTTTCGGCTGCAATGAAGTTTCTGAAATATGTTCAAGACTAACATATCTTTTTTTGGCTGTCACATCTTCAATAGATTTGGCTATATGTTTTTTTAAAAAAAGCCTATTTTCGGTATGCTGTCCCTTAAGATTCTCCGCGAAAGAATGGCCCTAGTATAAAATTGGTAGGTAGATAGGATAGGTATGATAGTTAGTATAGGTAGGAAAGGTAGGGTGCCGCGGGCACAGCAGTAGGTAAGTATGTTGCATAAAACCATATTTTTAAGGCCCCTATGAAGATACTGAATATGATTGTAGTTTTTATTAGCTTTTGCTTCGGCGTATTGGCTACTACTATCTAAATATGTTTTCTTTGTTTCAGTTGACACCATACATCGGTAAGGAGCTGAAAGGTGTCGTGAAAAAGACCTATCTTCGCGGACGCCTGATTTACGAAGACGGCGAAATTGTGGAAAAACCTAAAGGAAAATTATTGCTAAATGATATTTGAAGCTTTAATACAATGTTGATATTAGAAAGTATTCATTTACTCCGAATTCACATCTTAAATATATAATGAATGTTGAAACATGGTTTACTTTCATTGTCTGTATTGATTTATTTATCATCTTTTTTATGGCCTTTATTTTATTTTACGAGTCAAGTATGTGCTTGTCGAAGGTCACCTTCAGGCTCTACAAAGAAACTGAACATGTGTAGTTTTTATTATCGTAGCTTCAATAAAAAAAACTATTTCACAAAAAAATAAACCGACGACGTCCAAAGCAAAACACTAAAAGAGCAAAAATAACTTTCGTTTCGGAAGTCGGTGTCTTTGGTACCTCTTGTTTTTATCGTTTTTCGACACCGACTTCCAAAACGAAAGTATTTTTGCACATTTTGGTGTTTTCCTTTGGAAGTCGGTTTTTTTTAACCGACTTACCAAAAAGGAGGAGGTTCTATGTTCGACCCATTTTAATTTGGTGAAGATCTGATGAAGAACTTCGAAGATATACGACAGAACTCTTCAATAAATAATGCCAAATCTCTCGGAATTGGTGCAATCGCATGTCTGTTTATTGATTATACCATTTCATAACATAACATTACGCCAGTATGCTGTTAAGGGGTACGCAGATAGAGATCTGCGTACCCCTTAAGAGCATACTGGCATTTCACCGGTTATGTTCAAGTTTCATGATATTTGGGTTATCTATTCTGACGTTAAGGTAACTTACTAAACAACTTGCCTATTAGGTAGATACAACTAAAAAGTGAAAATAAAAAACGTTTTTACAAAAAAATACTACAGACTTCCAAAAATAAAGTTATTTTTCACGCTGTAGTTTTCTTACTTGGAAGTTGGTAGTATTTTTTTGACAAAAGTTTTTTGTGGAATCGTTTTTATTTATCTCTTTTCAGTTTTGGTATCTTATGAATTGACAAAATATCCATAATAACTCCATAACAAATATATATATATATATATAAGTAGTGATGTTTGTCGCTACGGTGTTCGGTTGTATGCTCCATATCTTGAAAACTGCTGAACTGCTTTTGATGGAACTTGCACTTATACCCTAAGTTGAGAGATACTCACAAAAAAAAGAATGATAACGAGCCGGTAAGTAGTTTCGGAGAAATGCGAGTACAAACATACATACCTACATACACTTATGAAATTTGGCACACGTGTTTATTAGAGTAAAATATGTGAATATGGTGCAATTCCAACAATATTACATTCATAGATCGAATTGATTACATTATTTTTTTGAAGTCGGTAAAAATAGGGTGTGCCTAGTGTATTTATATCTTGAAATAACATAAAAACTCAGCTCGTACCTACAGCCATATCTATCTAGGATCCTGAATTCCAGCATCACCCACAGCCCGATTTCAGCTAAAGCTGAGAATGCGCACCGCAGCTTACGTACTTTGTGGTATAGCTCGCTCTTTTCTTGTGCCAATCCCCACGTTCCTGTGCCAGCATCATCGAGGTTCTACCCGCGATGGTAACAATGCAATGTCCTCTGCCCATCTCGCCTCGAAACGCCCGATACTTCTTCCAGTCTTTGGACGCTACTCGGTCACCAACCTACTCCACCAGTCATCACCGCGCCTTGCCAGGTGCCATCTCCATTTGAATTACGAAATTAATTTTCCGACGTCAAAAACCTTCGTACGTCTTCGGATCTCAACGTTCGTTAAGGTTCCCCTAGTCAACGGCACGAACTATTTTGTGCGCGAGGTTAAAATGCATGCCTTGTCATCCGACAACACGTGCGAAAGAGGTAGATGCTGTGATGAGCGCTAAGAAGCTAGTTCGCGTACGAATTAGCATGTATGTAAATTTGTATCGAAGTGGATGTGATTTAGGACGAAAACGACCGCGCGAAATTTTATAAACAGACCTTTAGGAGTCTAGATATCATGAAAAAACTACTAAATGTATGTTTTCAGAATAAAATTATTTGCATTGTTGAATTACTAATCTATCCCTAGGAGGCGGGTTTGCAATTTTCCCTCTTCTTATGGTATTTATTTCCGCCCAAAGATGCGAAAAAATTAGTGTTGAAATATGGAAGTTTCGACGCTCGTAACTTTCAAATATTTTATTTTTATACTTTTTTGTTACCATACAGGGCTAGATAATGATGAGACGAATTGATATCATTTTCATCATTTATTTTGAACGTACATCGTCAAACGGTGGAGCAACGGAAATGAAAAGTTGGAGATGGTTGACTGATAACTTCTACCATAACTATAATCATTTATTTATTTATTTAAACTTCATGTACAATAGTGGTACATAGGCGGACTTAATGCCACAAGGCATTCTCTACCAGTCAACCATTGGGTCAGAAAGGACAACTTTGTGAAATGGGTACAAAAAAAAATATTAGTAATACACATATACAAATAAATTAGTACATAAATATTAATAATACACATATACAAATAAAATAAACTAATAAATACCAATAAAAATAAAAACGAGAAACCTGTTAATAATTATTATGACTAAACTTCTGACTCTAGATGAGAGCTATTTAGTCTGACTCAAATAGAGGTCACGGGCTTTTCTTTTAAAAGAGACTTTGCTTTCAGCCTTTTTAATGCTAAAGGGTAGCGCGTTCCAGAGCTTTATTGTTGAGACAGCGTATGAATTGGACATAAAACCGGTGCGGTGTGAAGGAATTTGGAGGAGTAGATTTTTAAAAGCTCGAAGGTTACGACTGTGAGAACTGCCCAACACTTTGAAATAACTTTTTAGATAATCGGGAGCACAAGGATCGTTCATAATAGTGAAGAGCAAACAGAGAGATCTGAGGGACCTCCTGAGGCGGATAGGCAGCCATTTAAGCTGAGAACGGTAGGAAGAAATGTGATCGTATTTACGAAGGCCAAAAACAAAGCGAATACAATTGTTGAGAAGACGATCCAATTTATTAAGAAGTTCTTGGGATAGATCAGGATAACAAACATCAGCATAGTCGATAATGGGAAGCACAAGTGACTGGACCAAAGTGATTTTGGTGCTGGATGGGAGGAAATGCTTGAATCTATAGAGAGACCGCAGCGAGAACGCGACTTTCTGGCTCACCTGAGCCACGTGTTTATCCCAACTAAAACTGTCGTCGATATATAGACCTAAATCCTTTACATAAGGTGAAAGAGAAATGATGGAGTTCTCGTACATCAGTGGCATAAGTTGGCCAGTGTTCACACTTCTCAAATAGTACGAACTACCAATGAGGATGGCCTGACATTTCTCGACGTTAACAGAAACCCCAAATTTGCCAGACCACTCACTGATAGCTCGAAGATCAGCATTGAGTAAAGAAATGCAATTGTCAAGGTTGGCAATGTCTGATTGAGCATAAAGTTGCAAGTCATCAGCGTACAGATGGTAAGAATATTTGAGGATAACAGTAATGGAGTTTATAAATAAAGAGAATAAAAGAGGAGAGAGTATACCGCCTTGTGGAACACCAGTTACCAAGTCGCACCAGTCAGAGCAATCCTGATCAGCACGCACAGCTTGCTGGCGACCACGAAGATATGATGAAAACCAATCACGTGACAACGAAGAGACCCCAATTTGAGACACAACAGCCCTCAGTGGAGCATGCGCATCCATGAGCTGGAGTACATACTTGTTAAAGATATCAACTTTCTGATCCACTGAAGATGACTGGGCAATATCAACCCAATCCAGTGCTTCTGCATCGCTATTGAGCTGTTCTTTATTTAATCTTGCGAAATTCCGGATAAAAACTATAGCAGGCCGCTGCTTAGGGGGTTTAATTTTGTAGGACATGTAAATGAGATCGTGTCTGGATAAACCAGGCGCAGCGACCTGACCGTGGTTGGCAACGAGATCCACAGAAGACGCAATCATGAGATCAAGCCAGGAATCGCTCGAGTCAAAGTTATGATGAGTCGGATTAAGTTCAAGGAGTGACAGACTCGACGACTCCAGGATTGCACTCAGTCTACGTGATCGAGGGTTATCCTTCAAAAGGTCAGTGTTAAAATCACCCATGACTATGAGATGTTTGTATTCTGAGGAAACAGATTCAAAGAGAGATTCAAGAATGGAGAAGTAATCTATAGCAGGAGGGCAGTAAACAACTCCAAGAACGGCCTTAACCCCTTTAACTACAATTTCAAGAAATAAGTACTCAAGGTTGCCATTATAAATCATTCATCATAAAATCATTCATTCGACAAGGAACCTCAACAAACGGAGGTATCGAGAAGAGTACAGAAGGGTCGCTTTCAGCAAATTGGACGATATTCTAAAGTCTTCTAAGATTCCACAATGTCTGAAGACCCGCCTCTATAACCAGTGTGTTTTGCCCACCATGACTTACGGTGCCGAGACGTGGACGCTCACGCAGGCTGTATACAGGCTAATAGAGAGCCATGAGCTTTCCATGCTTGGCATACGGTTAAAAAACCGAGTTTCGAACCTGAATTGAGACCTGGGGGGTGACCATAAGCTCTTAGAGTAAGGTTATTTTGAGTGTGTGTAAGGGACAGATTTATATGACTTGTATACATCTGTCACTTATGCGATATCAAAATAATCTTACTTTATGAGCTTATGGTCACCCCTCAGAACTATTACTGATATAACTTAACAATCAAACAAATCACGTGACGCTAAATGCACGGACACTGACCATGAATTAATTACCTACTGTTTCAGTAGCCTTCAAAATAGACACGTTTATCTTTCAGAATGGATTTCCTAATCAACTGTGAATAACTTATTTTACTTGAAAACTATATTTAAAGTTGTAGTGTAGAACACCAACCTCTAAATGAATTTGTGTGGCAGTTTTCACCAACACTAAGAAACACCTAAATGAAGGCCTAAGTATTAATGCACTGTTGGAATGTCCATCTGAAATATTATTGCTCTGAAGGCGCTAACCCGATCGTTAAACACCCATCTTGGCTTAAGCCCACTTGCACGTGGTGGCGTCGGAAACCAGCACCGCATGTCGTGCGGTGTTCCACAGGCTCGGTCTTGGGACCGCCCCTGTGGAACATCGGGTACGACTGGGTGCTGAGGGGTGAACGGGCGTAGACCTCACGTGTTACGTGGAAGATACGCTGGTCACCACCCGGGGTAGTTCGTACAGGGAGGCAGAGTTGCTGGCGACGGCTGCAGTCTCACAGGTGATGAGCCGCATACGGCGCCTTGGCCTGGAGGTGGCCCTCAACAAGTCGGAGACCATATTTTTTCATGCCCCCCGGCGGGCGCCACCGCCCGATGCCCACATCGTCGTGGGGGGTCTCGAATCGTAAAGAATCAACCATGAAGTACCTGGGATAGGTGTTCAACAGCCGGAGGGATTTCGGCTCTCGATACCGACGGCTGGCGCCCTAGTTGTTGGGTGCGGCTGGGGCGCTATCAACGTTGCTTCCCAATCTGGGAGGGTGGGTATAGTGCGATGGATGGCCCTGTACGGGGCCCCGATCTGGGCGGCTGACCTGACGGCCCCTAAATGGGTACAGGGGCGGCGGACTACGTCGCGTCCCACACATCAGGACCCGAGGTGGCGCCCCTCTTAGACGTAGCGGGGGAGTCAAACACCTCCCCCCAACCCGAGGTCGAGGCCCGCAGAGGCGGGCCGGCACTAGCCTGGGGTTGCGCAAGCATCGCTGTTCCTGCGACCCCCGGCGTAGGTGTGAGATGGAACACCGGGGCGGTTTTTAGTCAGTAGGAGTCTGACAGATCCCTCCGCCTCCCCAGGGCGGAAGGCATCTAATGTGGATTTTCCACACCGGAACAAAAATAAAAGGCCCACTTGCGCCAAAAACTTAATTCAGATTTAGTTGCTAATATGAGGTTAAATTAACATACATAATGGGTCCGGGATAGCTACTAACTCGGAGTTAGTAAGATAAACACGGGTGGCGCAAGCGGGCCTTAGGTAATGGGTGTGGTGGCCAGACCCATCTTCATGAGCATATCGTTGGTGCCAAAGTGCCTAGTAACCCACGCAGGTATCGGATTTGCCCTGCTCATATTCCAAATGCATTTCCGGGCTTTGAACGTAGAGCCTAGAATTTTTTTGGAGTGTTGTAGTCCGGTATTAGACAACCATTGTGTTCGTTGTCTGTGGTCTGCAAACTCCCTAAATGCGGCTTTTACGGAGACACGTAGAAATGCCTACAAAGTTCAAAAGTTCGAAAGTTCTGCGCCCACAAAATCATTTGCTGAGCCCTCTCTTGCCAGTTCATCTGCCACTTCGTTACCATGGATTTCTTTGTGCCCAGGGACCCACATCAGTCTTACCCTGTTATGCTTCCCAAGCCTGTTTAGGGTCTGGAAAGAATCCAGAATAAGCTTTGATTGCAGCCTGACTGTCACTAAGAATATATATGGATTTATCTCTGGTTCCTCTATCTAAATTCTCTTGAGCACAGGTTTTTATGGCATATGTTTCTGCTTGGAATACAGTTGCCATCTTCCCTAAGCTTTTGTTACATTTGTAACCTTTTGCGAATATTCGTGCTCCTGTACATGATTCCATTTTGGATCCATCAGTGTACCACACCAGACTATCTTGTTCTGTTGGATCGAATCCCTTCGTCCAATCCTCTATTGTAGGGATTTGGACCTTGAAAGACCTTTCATACACAAACATAGTTTGCATTGTATGGGATATAATGCTTGTTACCCGATCCAGGCCTTCATTTCCATCGAACTTTGTATGGTTAGTCTTTGGCGTAGAGGCATCCCATAGTCCAGCAACAGCAAGACGACGTAATGTCTTCCTTGCCTCGAATTCAACCATGATATGCAGAGGAGGGACCTAGGTATCTCTCAATCGCTGCTGTAGGTGTTGTCCTGAAAGCACCCGTAAAGCCGAGACACACAGTTCTTTGTAACCTGGTGAGTGGCACTTTGCATGAGGCAAGCTTTGTTCTTGGCCACCACACTATGCTGACGTATGTGTTAATAAGTATTATCACTGTCCGGCACAACCATTGTATCACTTTGGGTTTTTGCCCCCAAATTTTACCGTAGGTAGAACTACACATGCCGAACACTCGTAAGACCTTTGTCGTAATATTTTTCACATGAGTTTTCCATCTGAGTTCTTTATCAAGCGTTACACCAAGATATTTAACTTCGGTGGACCAGGGCAGCTTTATTCCATTGAGGGAGAGCTCTCCTTGGTTTCCTAGTTGTCTCTTCCTCGTGAATGGAATAATGACTGTCTTTGCTTGGGTTGATAGAGAGGTGGTTGTTTGTAGACCATTCGTCTGTCATCCTCAATGCCTGTTGTAATAATCCAGAGACTATATTCGGGAATTTACCATTCACCATTATAGCTATGTCATCCGCATAGCCTACTGTGTAGAATGGTCCGGTATTGAGTTTGGTGAGTAGCGAGTCTACTACTAAGCACCAAAATAATGCTAACAGCACTCCGCCTTGCGGACAACCTCTTGTTGTTTTAGCGCTAAGTCTGTCTCCCATAAGTTCCGATCTGACTATTCTGCATCTCAGCATATAGTCAATCCAGTTGCACGTGGTATCATTGATACCATGTTTATTTTCAGCAATGCGTATGGAATCAAATGTTGTATTGTCGAAGGCTCCCTCTATGTCGAGGAAAGCCCCGACACAGATCTCTTGTCCCTCTAGCGCAGCCTCGGCTCGACTCGCAACTTACCGCTTCCGTACATTTGCCAGGGCTGTAGGCGCACTGGAGTTTATGTAGAGGGAATACATTAAGTGGCCCCTCTCTTAGATGTCTTCCAGTTGCTCCAGAGATTTTAAGAGAAAGGATGATAGACTGATAGGTCTGTAAGCTTTAGCTTCTTCATAAGTCGGTCTGCCCACCTTCGGTATGAAGGTGACTTTGACCTCTCTCCGTGCATTGGGTACGTAACCAAAGGCTAAGCAGGCTCTGTAGAGCTTACTCAAATGGGGTATCAAAACAGATACTTCTTGTAATACTATTGGGTAGATGCTATCCGGACTAGGGGATTTGAGAGGCTGAAAGCCCGCTATGGCAAGCTTCAGCTTATCTGAACTGCCCCAAACGACGTGGTGTGCATTCGCATCGCAGCCAAGTATCAGGTCGAGGTTTTCTTGGTTGCCGTAGTCAACCAGTCTTCTGATTAGTGGTGTTACTGGTTACTTTTGTTCATATAGGAGATAGGCAGAGGCAAGGATAGTTTTCCTTTTCTCTGTTCCCGTCCCCACATGGATCAGAGTTGTTGTGAGATCCCTGTAACAGAAAGTACGTAAGGGCATTGCCTCTTTACCGTCCCTGATATAGATGCAAGTCCTCGCGTCATTAGTTGGACAGTCATAGAACACCATGCCCCCTGGCCCACCTAAGCCTTTTATAGTCCCTTTGTACAAATAGGGTTCCTGTATCAAGGCAACGTCGTATGTATTAAGCTTCAGTTTCCGAGCCAGGAGGGCAGTAGCGGCTCTGCAATGATGAAAATTGATTTGTACACTCCTTAGTCCCTCTATCTTGGATGTTTTGATGGTTTGTGCTGTTGTTGAAAGGCCTCAGTTTTGATGCTCCTCCTCCATCGCCTGGCTCTCCTTTGTAGTTAGCGACTCAATCCCCAGGGTATCGAGGCCTTCGAGGATGTCATCCTCGAGATCCACCTCTGACGCACTGGTCTGTCTCTGTCTCCTGCGCTACGTCGTGAGCAAAGACTCCTTCGATGGCCTCCGCACACTGCGGTGGTCCATCTTCGGGGCCCTACTCCTGCTTCCGCAGTGGGTGCCTCACCGTTGTCTTCTTCCAGGAGCTTGAACGATTATCGTTCAATACCTACTGGAAGAGAGTAGCCCAAGGCCTAGATGACCCCTGCAGACACCCCGTCCATGAGGACGATACGACGGTCTGCTCAGTGGGAGTATTCACGACCTTCCAGTCATCAGTCCTCGAGGCAGGGTTAAGCCGCTGGAGCAATCGAATGGCCCGGGCAGAGTCTTGCAACGCCAAGTTGCAACTCTTCCATGCCATTTTGACTGACTTTGGAAGGTCCTTGGCGTCGACGACCTTGAGTTTCAGGAAACCAAGTTCCACAATGTGGATGGCACCCCGAAACCAGCAAGCTGCATCAGAGCTGTCGCAGGATACATGAACTGCACCCGCGACAACTCCGGGAGCAACCGTGAGAACGGGTAGAGGATCCGCCTTCAAGTACTCTTCTGAGTTCTTGACTGTGACGACAGCTAGTTTCACAGCCGCCACCGCATCTCTAAAGGATGAGTGCCCTTGGGTCTTCATCCTCTTGGCCGCCATGTCCCCGCAGTCGCCGCTGAGAACAGCACGCGGTCTCTTTGATGGGCCTCCCGTAGTGGTCCCTCAGAGTCGCCTGCTGTCTCAGCTCCGTCTGGTGTGCAGTCCCAGCTTTCGCCGGTCCCGCCTTTTGGAGAACAATCCCAGCTTTCACCGGTCCTTTCGCCTTGTGGTTTTATTTTTAAAATCCATTTAATCCCGAGTGATATTTTTTCATCCCTCAACTATCCCCGCCATGGAGTGCTCAAGTGGCGATGCCGTAGATGATTTCAACATAGGCGCCACAGACAGCCTACTTTGCAGGAGCTGTTTTAACGCCGAAGAATCAGCCGCCCGCGTAATCCTGGAATGCGAGGCCGTGGCATCTCAAAGTGAGGAAATCCTCGGAACGGTGAGGTCGCTCCATGAAGCCTGTGAATCCCCCTGGAAGCTTCTGTGATTTTGAACGGAGCTAGGCTTGCTTTGTTAGCCAGTACCCCTGCGCACAACGGACCGAATAGGAGTCTAGGTGCGGAAACGGGAGTCCCTACTACTACTAGTTCTCGACAAACTTCTTGGCCGCCCTGTAGTTGGCTACAGTTGCTGCGCAGAAGTAAATCTCATACAAAAACAGCACCTTTTCGTGCCTTGCGCATCGGAAAACATACTTCAGGGCGGCCCAGAAGTTTGGCGAGCACTATTACACTATAACAACACAATATTATATCTACCTACACATTACGAATAAATAAAGAAAAGATGCAACAAGACCGGTATAAAAATGCCAAAGCATAAGAACGCCAATCATCCAGTTTTTAGATGTCAAATATTTATTTAAGGTCAAGTTTATGTCTGAGTGAGTTTTAAGCTGATGTAGGTTAACGATGTCCTGGATGGACTAGCAAGCAGTTATTATTAAAAAAGCAAATCGGTCTTGTTTGTTCATCTGCCTGAGAATCTGAGATTACATATTTATAATTTTTTACCGACTTCAAAAAGAAGGACGTTCTCAATTCAACTGGTTTTTTTTAATGTTTGTTACCTCAGATCTTTTTTTTATTTTTCTTTTTTATTTGAAAGCTGGTGCTTCTCGTGTGGTCCCATTTTGGCCTAATTTGGTGAAAATCTGATGAAGAACTTCGGAAATAAACAACAGTAATCGCTGGGGATTAATGAATCGCATGTCTGTTTATTGTTTACGCCATTTCATAACTTGCGGGTGACCATAAGCTCTTAGAGTAAGGTTATTTTGAGTGTGTGTAAAGGACCAATTTCTATAAAGGACCAATTTCTATGACTTGTATACATCTGTCACTTACGCGACGTGTTCCCTTTTCATCACACCGGTACGCTCTAAAGCGGTACGCAGATGTGTACAGGTTCACCCTGGTACATTCTAATTTCGATCGGCAGTCAGCTGTATTTTTTTGTAAAAAGTTTTTTCGTGGTTGCCTGAGCAATTTACAAGCCCGAGCCTGCAAACAGCTCGATTATAACATAGCGATAGGAGTTATCAAAACCTATTGATAAACAACGTCGACATAAATAGATATGCCGTAAACCTGATTCGAATCTGGTGAAAGCATAGGCGAAATCTGATATTGGAAACAGGTTGACATCTTCATCGGTTTACCCGTTAAAGATAAAGCGACTATCAGCATCTCAAGCAATAGGATCTGATGATAAGGTGTCTTACTATTCAATCAAACGACACTTTTGTTCATATTCACGGAACTCATTCAACGTTCTTTAGACAACATTATCTGCTTATTTGTTGAAAAACGTGTTTCATTACCAACAAATTAGGTTTTACACGGTCGCGAATATTACTTGAACAGATAATTGCTTTTGTCATTGATATAAAGAACAGCAATAAGTAAAACTGCTCTCGTCTTAATTGTTATTCAGTGTTTACGAAGCAGCTGCTCGGTATTGACCACTATGTTGCTGCGTCACATTTTATTATCGACGATATTATTGTGTAAGTTCAGTCATAAATCGCATGGTTTTTGTGCTACGTACACGTTGATAATGTAATCCATTGAATTTGTAGCGGGAGTTACCTGTCATATTATCGGGCCGAAAACAAAACCTTTACAAAAGCAATTGTTTTTAAGCCGCCATGTGGTTACCGAAACCGAGGAATTTGAAGGTGGAGTTCTGGTTGACGAGAGCGGAGTCATTGAGGCTGTTCTGAGGAAAGAGTTCGTTGATTTATTACTCGGCTCTGAAAAAAGCAAGGACTGGCAAGTAAGTGCAACTTCATTCATTTTTTACCACTAATGACCATTAGGATCATAAGGATAATCAAAGCTAATTATACAGTTACCTATGTACCTATACAACAGTTTTTATGACTTAATTGATAGCTCACGTAGACGTAACTAGTTAGCTAGGTAGTAGTATAAATAGAGACATACTTACATACGAAAGGTAAGGTAATACTATATCTTATAATAAAAGGAGAGTGGGTACCTATAGTTCTCGCCAAACTTCTTGGCCACCCTGAAGTTGGCTCTCCGGATCGGTACTGTTTTTACCCGACTGCCGAAGGAGGGTAATGTGTTTTTCAGACTATGTATGTATGTATGTAAGTTTGTTCCTATGTGGCGTTTTAGAGACCAAACGCGTTGGCCGATTTTGATGGTTTTTGCGTCAATAGATTCGTCTTAACCCTGCGTGTGTCAATGGCTGCATTAAAATTGGATAATGGAAAAATGGCGGATTTTGGGCGCCATATTGTGGAGGATCAAATTTATTTTTCTTCCAAACCTATCGTGTGGGGTATCAAAATAAAGGGTTTTAAGAGGTGATTTCAAAAATATGTAACACTTACCTATATGTTTAAATATAACTAATTCTAAAAAAATAACTAAAAAGTTGTGTAAAAAATATAATTAATTCGAAAAAAAAAAATAACTAAAAACTAGAAAGTGGTTTTTGTCAGCCAGATCGCGAATATGTATCCTTCGAATGCACAGCATGATTTTCTTCTTGGTTACGTCTTTTTAGTTCGCTTTTTAAGCAGTCGGGTTTTTAGATTTTTTAAATTAACCTTTTTTATTGTTTGAGATTTACTACTGCGCAGCCATTGTAGGCAACTTCAGAGCGGCCAAGAAGTTTGGCGTGAACTATATTTTGAAGGGAATTCATTCAATTATGTGAGCTGAGTTTATTACTTTGGTCGTAATTAAACTATTCACCGCATTTTTCTCAGTATTAGGTATAATGGATAAATTGTAGCCAATTTATCCAATCAATAGAGATCGGAGCAAAGGATCCGATCTGTTAAAAAATAATGTTTAAATGTCCTACTTGGATTGGTTTTTTGCTGAGGTTTTCGCATAATCAAAAATTTTGCCCCGATGACGCCATTGCTGCGGAATGGAATGGAAGCGAATTATTGAAACGAAATTGTACATAGCATAATAAACTATTTGTCAATTGTGTAACATACAAATTATTACGGACAGTAGGTACGGGAATTCTAGAGGATGCGCGGGCATTCTGCGGGAGACGCCCGACCTTTTTTTTGCTCGGTATTCCATTCCGCGGCAATGTAAATTGAACATAAATGTGATCCGTTGTAACGAAACCATAGCGCGAACTAATTCATTCCCAAAGCCATCTATCGAGCTAAGAAACAACCCTGTGTCAGGGTTGTGTGTATGTGTTATACTTTTTCTTATTAAATTAAAATAATATACCCATTTTTTTTAAACAAGCTCTTTTCGTATTCTTCGCGGCAAACCCTTTCATTTGATACCCATATCATGGCAGTGCACAAAAAATAACTAGTCCACCTTCTTGGGCCGTCCGCCATATTGGATTTAGAATGACGTCACTTATCTAATCATGCATTGTCATCCAAACTAAACGTGTGTGCAAAATTTCGTCTTAATCTGTGGAGGATAACTGCTTTAAAATTCAGTTGCATGTTTTGACCCGAACACACTTATACATACATACAAACATCCATACATACATTGCAAGTTAATTAAAAGCTTGTAAAAATGTTATGCTCCTATATTGACAGTGAAAGTAATAAGTAAATAGTTTGCCACAAAATCGAAACAAAGTTATTCTTTATCACCTGCATTACTCAATCAGCGCTTCCGGCTTCCGTTTTTGTTCCCACCTTGGCGCAGCTGGCGAGTAAGATCCTTAAATATAGCTGTTAAACGTTTTTATAACTCGCACGGAAGTAAAGTTTGAATTAAAATCATTTCTAATGTCGTAGAAGTGCAATTTCGCAGAACTTTTTTTAAAAAAAACTTGCCAAGTGCGACTCGGACTCGCGCACGAAGGGTTCCGTACCCAGGATGGCAAAGTCAAAGTCAAATATATTTATTCAACTGGGCCAAAAAGCGGCACTTTTGAACGTCAAAATTAAAAGTAACAAATCATAAAATTAAATTTGATTCTACCGTGCATTCGGAAAAGTAGCTTGTTATGAAGAAGAATGCACAAGAAACTCCATACTTACTCTTTAAAAAAAAAAGTGTTTTACAATATTTACATAAGTACATACACTAATAAATTCATATATGTGAGGACGATGCACCCAGAATAGCACTATACACTATACTACGTACAGGTATAAAGTATTAAAAGCATTAACAGGTAAATTTATTAATTTGATAAATAGGAACATGGTTCTCACATACTTACAAATATTGCAAACATAGGTAAAATACCTAATTCAACACCAGCGGAACAGTGTACGAGTCAAATTCTTAAAAAAAAAAAAGCAATAACTATGAATAGGAATATAAATGAACAAATTTGATTTTGTCCACGCTAAAGATTGCCCTATGGAGCAGGACCAGCATGTTTCCAAGCTTGTTTGGCGTCAACTATGTATTTATGGGAACATCCTTTAATTTTCAACTTTTTTTATTTCTTGTTATTTTTCCTTTATTTGTGCTGTAAGACCTTATTTTTTGCCAAATTTCGCGATTCTAGGTGAACGGGAACGCTGTCCGGTGTGTCATACCCCTGAATGTCGTTGGGTCATGGAATTATACGAGTAGTTACGTTGTACGGCTGTATCTCTTGATTGTGTTGATCTAGAATTGTGATTTTTTCACAGCTGCAAGAGGTTGCAAACTTGAGTATAGGATATTAATTCATCCTCGGCAACATGATACATCCACGCCTTCCCGAAATAAAGGGTCTTGACAGACAGACGGACAACAAAGTGATCCTACAATGGTTCCGATCTTTCCTATTGAGATACGGAACCCTAAAATAGTATATAAACTCGCCCTAAAAGCCAAAAAACTATGAAATTTTACATTTTGAAGACCTCACTCTACACCAGCGCCCCTAGCGGCAAATGCAAACGCGCCCCCATTGCGTATCACGCTTTCTACCACAATCCGAAGGGTTTTGGCCAAAAAATCCTAATCCATTGCTTCATATATTTTGACGCCTCGTTGGCGCAGTGGCTGAGCGTTTGGCTTCGCTTCGTGTCGCAAGTTCGATTCCCGCTCGGCACAAATATTTCTATGGCCTACAGATAGTAATTCCGGGTCTGGCTGTCTGTTTCTGTGGATTTAAATGTTTGTAATACAGGAGAAATGCCTAGTGTGGGACAACGATAAAAAAAAAAACTATTTTTACTAGCCTAGTGCTAGTGAACTGTTTATTTATCATTAACGGTATGACTAATGCCGACTCTTAACTGTCATTGGGATTAGGTATCATTTATAATGAGGGTATTCTGAAATCATGTACACTAGGTGGCATCACTGAGACGTGAGGTCCAAGCTGCTGTCAAATGCTTATGTTTTTGACATTAGTCAAATTGACGTCAAGCAAGTTGATGTCATAAGTTAAATTTTCCAAGTATAAGACCTCTCACCAATGTGGCGCCAACTAGTGGCGTGAATTTTCTTAAAAACCCTCATTGTCTTACCGCTTGGAAGCCCCAATAAATGGTTTGATCAATGCCTACGTATGGAAAAAAAAAAATTGAATGTCGGGAAACTTTAACTTCTTACCTATGTGTTTTATTATAGGGAGTTTTTGGCGGGATTTTTTCGAGTGTAGTTCAGCGGCTGTTAATATTATTTGCAAATTGATTCCTAGTGGATATTATGATATAAAATTGGTGTAGTTTTGTGTCTCAACTGTCTATGCAACTGGACAATATGTGAAATTATTGACAGAAGCGATCTCGGGATAGTGGAGCGGAGAATTTTATTGTAGTATTGACTACCTCTGCAAAGCTTACTGGGAAGGCTGATTCGATACAATTTGCTGCCAAATACTCCAAAAAAGCATTAGAATCTGTTACATCCGCATTCTAATGCATACTAAAGAATTCAAGAAGAGAAAAATACTGATGACTAGGCAGCATGGTCTCAGACCTTAGCCTGTTCCGTTAGGAACAAATATAAAAAAAAAAAAAAAAAAATCTTACCTATGTATTCTTATGGCTCACTTACACTAAGTCCACAGGACGCCCAACTACCCAGTGGTAACGCCAAGTTGTATAACGATTCAATTGGCTGCTGAGGTCGGCCAAGTTCAGCACGATACGATGGGGATACGGATCTTTGCACGCTGAAGTCGTCAGACGACCAGTGTGCATGAGCCATTACCACTAGTGTAATGGCCTCCAGAGATTACTGGTGTGATGGTCACGCTTAGTAGATTTATTTTGGTATTATTGTAATACATAATTCTACAGAATATTGTTTAGCGGTAGGTAAGACGAATTGAAAGTTGTACGAGTATATTGTGTTGAAAGGTAAAGAAAATCTTACAATTCTGTTTTGTGTTCTTAGTTAATAGATGGCGGATGGTGGGCCTTGATGGCTGGAGGAGTAGATTCTCATGTGCATGTGAACGAGCCCGGCAGGACCTCTTGGGAGGGGTATGTGAGAGCAACCGAGGCAGCTGCGGCCGGAGGGATGACCACGATCATTGATATGCCTTTGTATGTCACTTTGATTTTTCTTTTCTTGTATCAGCATGGACCAAGTAAAATTGAGGGCCAACCCCCGTACGCTGACGTGTCAAAACTATGTTATTTTGACTGTAAAAGAGGGACAGACGTTTTCAAGTCATATACATCTGTCAAAATAACCTTGCTGTAAGAGCTTATGATCACCCCCCTGGAGTCAAAGTGACGTTTTATCAGCCTTCACGTATTTGCAATCGTCATCGGTATTAGGTTGTTATTTTGTTTAGTAGAGTGCTAGGTTAGCCATCATAGACCATGCTAGGTTAGCCATCATGACCTTCGTAAAAATATTAGCCGGACGGCTAGGTTGAATTTTGTGAATATCGCTACTTGTGTAATCTATCTATATTATCAGTCAATCTGATTGCCTTTTATCAACATTGTTAGTTTTTATTTTATATTAGATATTGATTGGGTCCGTTATCCTGGCCTTGTTGCGTGTTCTATGATTTGTAATGCCTTGCGGGAAAATTTTGTAAAACTAATTTTAAAGATACTAAACGAGTACACGTACTATTAGGTGTAGGTCTGCCTTACACTGGCTGGAAAGTGGGAAAACAGTAGCCTTTTTGCGTAAGTGAATACGGCAAGGCAAAGTGTTTTGGCGCCATCTATCGACCAATCATATAGACGGAAATCCACGTCGCGTCTTTCATCTCGCACGTGATTGGTAGATTGATAGGATCTAAACGTTTGCCTTGCCTAATTGATTTACGCAATAAGGTTTCTGGTGTGGTTCGTTTTGTTATTGAAGTAGAATGTATGACAAATATATACGCCTATTTATCCAGTGTTCTCCAGTTTCTTAAAAAATTCCAACTTAGAATAGTCGTAAGTAATAAGCGGAAGCGGGAAGCATGTTTGTCTGCTGTATGTTTTCTATATTTTTAACAAAACAATTACAAATTACAGGAATTCCATTCCGCCAACGACAACTCTTGAAAACTTGAAAGTTAAAGCCAACATTGCAAAGGAAGAAATATTTGTCGATGTTGGTTTCTGGGGAGGCGTTGTCCCTGGAAATGAGGTAAAAGTATAGAAAGATTATATTGCTTTGGCGTTCGTAAACAAATAGATCACAGAAGGTTACAGAACAGAATAGATAATACGTATTAATTATCCGCTGCAAAAGGCGTTCAGCGCTCTTTTAATTTTTTATAGGATAATAATATCACATTTTATGTACTTGCAAGCCTCTCACCAATAAAATATTATGACTATCTACTGTAACCCGTGAGGCCAATATGTGTCATAATATATTGTTTCAATGGTACATATATGACAAAGAAGATGCAGTGACTAAAATTGCAAAGAGTATGCTAAGATGGTTTGGGCATGTTGAGAGGATGACTGAAAACCGACTAATAAAAGGTATTTACAAGGCAGATGTGAATGGAAACGCCGGGAGGCGCCCTAGACAGACATACATAGACCTTATTGGTGATGTTCTTCAGAAAAGCCAGGTGCGCAGTACTCATAACCGGCGTGCGTGTATGACTAGATGTATGAACGTGAGTGAAACAAAAGAAGTAAGTAAGGATCGTAGCGGGTGGCGTTCTGTAGTTTCTGCCTATCCCCATGTGAAAAAGGCGTGAGTTTACATATGTATTTATGTATATATGGACAAGGACTTGAGAGACCATGCTTGTAGCATTCAAAATAAGTAGGTAACTGAAATCGTAACCGGTAGTTTTAATGAATCCTTAATGATTTTCCTTGAAAAACCTCGTCCGAATGCGAGGCCATTCGTGTCTACAGAGAAGGAGATAGCGTAACTTATTATATAGTATGCATTTTAGTATTTCCTCGTCTGTATTTTTCCTTCTATTTCAGGAAGAGTTACAAGAAATGGTAAAAGCGGGTGTGGTGGGTTTCAAATGTTTCTTGATTAACAGCGGCGTGTCTGAGTTCCCTTATGTTACACCAGCAGATTTGGAGAAAGCCTTGGTTTATCTCAACGGCAGTGGAACTGTTTTGGCTGTAAGATTGTCCTATGTTATTTGTATTTATTTGGGTGCTAATCAAGGAAAAAATGGTATGTTAAAATTTAAACGTTTTCAGTTCCACGCTGAAGTACAAGTTGGGGAAGAGGGCCCAGAATGCACTGGTCCTTCATGTCCAGGTAGGTATTTAGATAGAATATTACAAATAATACATACACTTTTGCGAAATCAATTGCTTTAAAAAAAGAAACCAATTAGGTATAGCATAATAACTGTAAAAAATCGCCGAAGATTCTAAAAATATAGATACCTACGTAAATAAATTGACCGGTTCCAGGTTTACCAAAGTTTTTTATATCTTAGTTCTCGGAAATACCGTTTTATATTTTATTATGCATTTATTTTCCTAATACCATTTCAGATCCAGTTCTCTATGACACATACCTTGCTTCCCGTCCCGAAATAATGGAACTCGAAGCTGCCTCATTAATTGCGTCACAATTACACAAAACTGAGTAAGAAATTCTCTTTTCTCAAAAATGGTATGTAATGTTGCCATAACATATATCCAAAGTATCCAGAAAGTGAACTCTACTGGAGACTTATTAGCAATTGTCCAGTAAGAAGCTAGATTTTAAATTTGGAATCTCCTACTGTCCAGTAAGTAAGTATGTAATTGAAAAGCGCGGGAAACCTCAAATTTGGCGGACGTGGTTTTTTCGACTGTTTTTTTATTTAATTTATAATATTGGATTGGATTAAGTTTTTGTACATATTTTATCTTATAATTTAGTACTTTAGTTAGTTTTAGTGTTGTTATTATATTTGGTAAGTGTTTTTATTTGTATTTATAGTTTTTAGCCATGGATCCTCCGGACGACCCCGGAGGAACACCACCTTCAGAGATTGGTCATTATATTACTATCTCAAATAATGATACTAGTGTTGATACTGATGGTTCAATAAGTTTAGCAAATAATTCTAAACGTAAAAGGGTTTCTGCTCGGCCCACAATTTGCAAACATTGCAACAAAAAAAGGCGTAAAAGTGGCGGGAAACGCCATAATGATTGTTATTGTGGCGAGGTGGAAATGGAGACTGAAAACAAGGATCTTCCACTTACTTCTCCATTGGGGGCTGGAGTTGATGGGGTGAATGGGTCACCGCATCAACCAGTTTCTAGAGTTTCATATAATCCCTCGGATGCGGCTCCGTTTTTAGTCCATATTCAAAGAGAGCAAACCGCTTCCAATGAAAATACATATCTAAATCCGATTTCATTTGGGAGATTTTTAAAAAGGAATTCTTTTAATAATATTGTTAATGGTAGTCTTAAGAAAATAGGCCGTAACAGACTTGTAATATCTTTCTGTAATTATCAAGATGCCAACTCTTTTATTACTAGTAAGTTTTTGGAAAAAGAAAAGTACAAAGCTTTTATTCCATCATTTTCCGTCACTCGTATGGGTGTCGTCAGAGGCGTACCCGTGGAGTGGACGGATGATGAAATTTTGGACAACATCTCCGTCCCAATTGGTTGTGGGAGGATATTGAAGTTGAGAAGAATAAAAAGGAAAATTTTAGTGGAGGATAAGCCTCACTTTAAAAATACTGAAACTGTAATTTTGATTTTTGATGGGCAAATTCTACCTAAGCGGGTGTATATGTGCTATACAGCACTTTCTGTGGACCTTTATATTTACCCAACAATCCAGTGCTTTAATTGTTGCAGATATGGCCACATGAAAAATCAGTGTAGGTCTAAACCTAGGTGTTTTAGGTGTGGACAAGGTCACTCTGGGTATGGGTGCACTGTCTCAGAGGACAATTTATCATGTTGTCTATGCAAAGGATTTCATGAGGCTACAAGTAAAAAATGTTTAGAGTATGAGAGGCAAAAGAATATTAAGGAATCAATGGCCAAATCTTGCATCTCATATGCTGAAGCTTCAAAGCTACATCCCACAATTTCAAAAATGTCATATGCTGATGCCTTACTATCCTCACCCTCAATTTCAAACCATATAAATGCTTCTGTTCCTCACGATTACTCTCCTTCAAAACAAAATAAAACAACATCATATAAAAAAACAGTCTTTATTAAACCTCACTCCCCACCTCACTTTTCTAAAGGTTATGATCAGCAATTCCATCAGGACCTTGTCAGGGGCATGCCTCAACCAAAAGATGGCTGTGCTCTCATCCCTAGAGATGACTTGTCTGCTGTATCTGTAAGTGAATTAATCATTGCTTTAATAAAATCACTAACTCAAACTCATCATCTTTCACCGTCCATCGCTGCCACTGTTTTGAATGCAGTTAATGAATCAAACATAAATAATGGACAACAAAGCCAAGGTATTCCAATGGAATTGCCGAAGCGCAATTAGTAAAAAATCTGATATAATATATCTTGTAAATAAATATAAACCTTTTGTTTTTGCTCTTCAAGAGACATGGCTTAAACCAGGGTCTTTGTTCAAGATCCCTGGTTATGCTTGTCTTAGAGAAGACCGCACTGATGGGTATGGCGGTGTCGCTTTACTCATCAAACATCAACATTCATTTTCACTTTTCTCAATCCCACCTCATAATAATGACTTTTCTGTTATTGCAGCAGTTGTAGATAATATTTGTTTTGTTTCTGTATATATTCCCCGTCCATCTGCTGTAATTTTTAATGAAATTGTAAATATTTTTTCTATTCTTCCTAAGCCATTTATAGTTTTAGGAGATTTTAATTCCCAGCATGAAGTCTGGGGTAGTTCATCAACAAATAACTATGGTAGCACTTTAATAGATATTGTAGATAACCTCAATCTTTGTATATTAAACACTGGGTCCCCAACTAGACGCACTTCTCCAAATGAAGGTGTTAGTGCTCCTGACCTGTCATTATGCACGGATAAATTAGCTTCGCGTTTGAGTTGGGAAGTTATGCGTTCCTCTTATGGTAGCGATCATTTCCCTATTGTCTTATCATTTCCTTACAGTCAAAAACCTTATTTCAATCGCCCTCCGCGGTTGAAGTACAAACTGGCGGACGCTAACTGGCATACTTTTAGGGAACACTTAGATGAAATAGTTTCTGTTCTTCCCGAAATTAAATATGGTAATGAACACTCCTGTGCCGATGCTTTATCCAAAGCCATGATAAAAACAGCCGATAAACTCTTTCCAATGAAATCGTTACAAAATAAAATTCCTTCTCCACCATGGTGGGACAAAGATTGCACAGATGCAATATCAAAAAGGAAGCAGTGTGAACTAAATTACCTTAAAAATTCTACCGAAGAAAATTTCAACATTTTGAGCGTAATAATTTCAGAAACTAAAAAACTATTTAAAAAAAAGAAATTTGAAAGTTGGAGGTCATTTTGCTTCTCTATCTCTCCAGATGTTCAACCATCTGTCGTCTGGCGCAATATCAGAAGGTTTAGATCAGCATTCACAGAATCATCGAGCGCATTTCTTCCATCTCAGTTAGTGGATAAATTTTTGAATAAATTGGCTCCCGCATATGTCCCTGAAAATTCTACTACCTATTCCATTCCCCGTTCAATGGGGGATTCTCTTTGTGAATTAAATAATCCATTTACCCTCGAAGAGCTTAAAGGTGTTGTATGTCATATGAAGGACTCTGCACCAGGTTCGGATGGAATTCCCTATTCATTTTTGTCTAACATGAGTGATCTATCTCTTTTGTACTTCTTGGAACTAATAAATAAAATTATGTTAACTGGAAATATTCCCAATTCCTGGAAATCCCAAGACATTCTACCGATACTCAAACCTAACAAAAATCCATCTAGCAGTACATCCTATCGACCCATAGCTTTGTCTTCAGTAATGTTAAAAATCACAGAACATCTGGTTAAAAATAGATTAGAATGGCATTTAGAAAACAGGAAACTACTTAGCGACAGTCAATTTGGTTTTAGGCGAGGTAAAAGTACTTTAGATAGTTTGAGTATCTTTGTCACTGACATAAGGTTAGCATTCTCTTCGAATCATTCTGTAGTTTCTGCTTTTCTAGATATAAATTCGGCTTATGATAATGTGGAAATATCAACATTAAAATATAAACTGCAGCAGCTAGATGTTCCTATTTCACTCACAAACTTCATTTTAAATATTTTATCTGAGAGGTGTATAAATCTTACACTCGAGGATTCTAGGTGTGAATCTAGGCTCGTGTGGAAAGGCCTCCCTCAAGGATCAGTTCTTAGTCCTTTATTATATGACATCTACACTCATGATCTTGAATCCTCTTTGAACAATCAAGTAAAAGTGCTTCAATACGCTGATGATCTTCTTTTGTATTGCCCTCATAGCTCTATTGCAGCGGCTTGCAATACAATGACATCGGCCCTTGGCCTTTTAAAAAATTGGATGGATAGCAATGGTCTTGAGCTATCTACTTCCAAAAGTACAGTTGTGCTTTTTTCTAGAATGCGCTTTCCTCCTCCTTTTTCTGTATATTATGATGATGCTTCCATTCCTGTAAAATCTTCGGTAAAATTTTTAGGTGTGATTTTGGATAGTAAACTATCTGGGATTCCACACTGTGAGTATATAGCGGCAAGGTGTGAACAAAGATTGAATATATTAAGATGTTTATCAGGGGTTTGGTGGGGTGCCCATCCCTTTTCATTAAAATTAGTCTATAATGCAATAGTTAGAAGTGTGCTTGATTATGGAACATTTTTATTAGAACCTTGTAATAAGGCCGCATTAAAGAAATTGGATAGTATCCAGTCCAAAGCATTACGAATAGTGACGGGAGCTATGAAATCAAGCCCAATAAATGCCCTACAGGTTGAAACTGTAGATCCTCCTCTTTCTCTTAGACGTCAGTATCTTTCCGACAAATTTCTATTCCGTTCGTTACAATTTTCCAACCACCCTTTACGTGCAAAACTTCAGTCTCTTTTAGATGAAACCAATTCTTCTAATTATTGGTCTCACAAATCTCTTCCTTGTCTTGTTGTAAGCTATAAAAAATTTATAGCTTTGCAAGCTCCAATTTACCAGTCACTTACATATCCACTCTTTAATCATTCTTATCAATCATTGGTGCTCACTCCGGATGTTATCTTGAATTTAGGTATTAATAAACACGATGATTTTGTAAAGGAGCTGTTTAACTTTTCCAAAGACTTGCATTGGGAGAATTGGCATCATATTTATACAGACGCCTCTAAACACTCTTCTTTAGGAAATGTTGGAGTTGGAGTTTTTCACTCACAATACAATATAGTGCAAAAAATTAAACTTCCTCCTGAGTCATCAGTCTTTACTGGCGAATGTTATGGTCTGTTCAAAGCCCTAGAATATATTCACATCATGAAATTGGGAAAAACAGTAATATTTACTGACGCTTTAAGTGCATTGCAAGCCATTAAAAGAAATCCTTTTAAATGTAAACCAATATTTCCTATAGTTCTGTTCATTAGAAGCCTTTTGTACAAATGCATAGAATTCGGTCTTCAAATTTCTTTCGCTTGGATACCTGGCCATAGTAATATCACGGGAAATGTTAAAGCCGACCACCTGGCTAATGAAGCTGTAGACTGCGGTGATTTGTTTCCCTACATCAACTTTAGCCACGACTTGGCGAATCTGCCCATGGACTTTCTTTGGGAAGCTTGGAGCAAGTTGTGGGCGGACAGCAGCGTTACCAAAGGAAATTATTATTCACGTATTCAGACATATATTCCCAAAAAACCATGGTATTCGAAATTTAACTTCGGTAAGGCTGCTACCAGTTGCCTTATTCGCATGAGGTTGGGTCATAACTGTTCTCGAGTCCACCTTGCAAGATTGCAAATCGTTTCTAGCGACCTATGCGAATGTGGTGAGGTGGGTGATTTAAACCACATATTCTTCTCCTGTCCTCTACTTAATCATGATCCTTTTATTACATGTCTACTTTGCTATAACATTCCTTTTCCTACGTCTATCTCTGTTTTACTTGCATCTAATGATTTCAAAATATACATGTATTTATCTTCATTTATCACTCTTAATAATATACGTATTTAATAGATATTTTATTTATATCGTTCCTAATAATCCTGTCCAATATCCATCCAAATGCCGTAGGTATCCTAAATTAAATTATATTTACTACCAAGTTTCCCCGTTTTTGTATGTGGCATTGCGCAAATAGCGACTTGCCAAAAAAAAAAAAAAAAAAAAAAAGTATGTAATTTACTTACTGAACATCCTCTTTAGATCTGCTTAGAAAAAAAAAACTTAGTACCAGACACAGATTAGAGTTTAGCCATTATAACATGGTTATAGGCTCCAGATATATATCTATCTCTCTTTTTGGTATGACATTTTATGAGATAGATAGGTATATTATTGGAGCCTTAAACAGCCATTTTAGTCTGTGACACTTAACGCGACGCAGAAAAAGTATGCACGTTGCGTTTTATACTTAGTAATGTTGTAGAAGTATAGCGTGGGATTTTAAGTTTGCATTTAGTAATTTCAGTTTATAAATCATGTTGGATCAAAACTTTCCATTCTAAAATTAACATGGAGTTTCAAAAACAATAATTTGTTGTTAAACTTGCTTTCATTTTTGAGAAAAGCATTATACAAGCCTCAACCAGTAAGAAAGCCATCCTGGCCTCGTATATAACCGGACCTCACCTACGGTTCGGTCCGGTTAACTCATACTTGGCCAGGAAGGCTTACTTATTGGATTCTGCAGTAATGTACTATTTCATTATTATAAATTTATGCAAAATTCCAGTCTGCTCACACAGGTATAAGAAATATCATATACAACAAGAATCGGTCATGCAAGTTTTTTATAAGACAACAGTTGACGACTATCTCGAGATATTAAATTGTAATTTAAAAACAGATACACGCTATATAATAACAGTAAAATACAATTAGGTGAAAAAATAAACTAGTAGGTAGGTACGACTATAATCCACATACCCTATGTCCAGGCCAACCCACGATAGAATGCTAAACCTACATTTAATACCCGGATGGTGACCGAATCTTACTTTTTTTTTCATTGTCTATAGGCTCGCGCTTAACCAATATCTCACCTGATGGTAAGCGATGATGTGGTCGAAGGTGAAGCACGAAGCACTTGAAGATAGGATTTTAATTTTTCAATAAACACAGCCCAACTTCCCACTGCTGTATACCTATAGACATATCCTCATCCATGTGCTAGCTGCCTCTTTATGGTCATCGATCCGCCCAGCTGAGGGGAGTCCCACGCTATGTTAATTCGATGTTTTGCGATACGCTATCTCCACTCGAGAAAACACACAGCCAAAGTGTGGAACTGTCTGTCAACGTCTGTATTCCCTACTCCCTACACCCCTCAAAGCAAGAGTCCCTCATAGACCTCATTTATCACCTTCCATCATGACAGATTTAGTTCAAGAACTTGCTCATCCATCACGAATCAAAATCGGAATGATTTAAAAAAAAAACTGCTCAAATGGATTCGTCAGCGCTCTGATAGACATAGCTGGCCTACTGTAACTTTACCTTTATGGCTCTGTCTGACAGTTTTCCACTAACTCCAGTTTTTCTCTGTTTCTTTTCGCAGTGTTCACGTCCACGTGGTCCATGTCTCAGCGGAGGGCGTGGTACCTATACTAGAGGCAGCCAGAAAGGAGAGAATTGAGAGCGGATACCAGGGCTGGCGGGGAGGCGTTACTGCGGAGACATGTAACCACTACCTCACACTAAGCTCGGAACAGATCCCTCCTGGCCACACCGAATACAAATGCGCGCCGCCCATCAGGAACATTACGAACAAGGTACATACCCTGATTTATTAATCGCCAAATGATGAACGCAGGTAACGTTCTCTTTTGCTGTCGCTACTCTTTTCTATCTAACATGTTCCACCTTAAGGGAAGGTCAAGGGGACTAGACTGACACATGAATGTTAGGACGGGATATGATTTCTGTTGAAAGGCTTTTCCCTAGCACTGAATTTTGCGATACAGTCCTATCCCGGTAGCATTTGTTTGCGATTTACGGGGTAGATAGCGATTCTTCACTAAAATTACTTACATGTAGCATTCCCCTATGTCTTGCCTTAGGGTTTAAAGGAAGAATCTACTGATTACCTAAATTTTATTTACAGCAAAAGTTATGGGAGTATATTCGAGATGAAAGATTGGATTTAGTTACATCCGACCACTCTCCCAGCGTTGCGGAGCTCAAAGGACCAAACTTTATGACAGCGTGGGGTGGGATATCTTCTGTCCAGTTTGGTATGACAATTACTAAGCTTTTTATTGTTTCTTGAAATTGTATTTCAAAATTAAATACTTTTTACTGTCTATTTTCAGATCTCTCATTATTTTGGACGGAGGCGAAAGCCCGCGGTTTTACATTGAGTACCCTGACTCACTATTTGTCAGCGGGTCCGGCTCGCCTGTGCGGCCTGCAAGAGAAGAAGGGTTCTATCCGACCCGGACTTGATGCTGACCTCATTTTCTTCGATCCAAACGCCTCATTCGTCGTCACGCCCGAAATCATTCGATACAAAAACAAGGTAACAAAAGCTATTGTAATACTTACAAAGGCAACATTGTCATAACAGACTATTCAAATATTTCTCGTATTTTAAATATTTCTTCGTATTGTTATGATCAAGGTCAATCTTCTACAAAGACATGTTTAAGTATATTATTCCTTGTATAGAAATACCTACTAAGTCATTCGAATCTTTCTACTCTCTTATGTTACAATTGCCTTTTTTTTTTTTTTCGTTTGGATGTCATCCAATGACTCCGCCCGCTCTGAGTGAAGCGGGAGGGCGTGTCAGACTTTTACTGACTAAAACCCACCCGTGTTCCTTCAGTTGCTTGTGCCAGGGCCGCGGTAACTCTCTTTCAAATTTATCCGCGACCCAGACAGGCATCGGCACTAGAGGGCCCCGTCACTTTAGCTAACATCTCTTTGAGGCGCGCGTGGAACACTACGTGCCGTCGACTCGGGCCTGGTCCTTATCGGACGGCGAGCTACCCATTACTTGCCATCCGCAAGCCCGCGCCTACGGTGGCCGGGAATCGGCTTGCGACTCCCGACGCCCGGGGCATCTCCTGCGGTGGCTAGGGGCGTCTCCTTCGCGTCTCCCTCACGCGTTCCGGCTCCTCCTTTGCAAGCATTACTGCTTCGCAGAAGGAGGAGACAGCTTCCCATGCCCTCTCGCTCCGTACCATGGCCTGAACCAGGGCCGAACGCGAGAGGTTGCCACCGCCGATCGCCTCCACGAGGACACAGCGGTGCTCCGCCCAAGCAGGGCAGACCGCCACCGTATGCTCCACCGTGTCATGTAACAATTGCCTAATTAAGTAGTCAGACAGATAAGATATTCATGAATTTTTATTTTGAGTTTTATTTTTTGTAATCTAAGAACTAAGAAAGATTACTAAATCTAAAAAAAAAATTAGACCTACATCGATAGTTTTCGAAATTATTAATACCTGAATAAAACTACTGCTGTTATAGCCGATTTTTTTAGATTGGTACTTATTCATTTAGAATATTTTTTTTTTTTTAATATTTCTTTTCTCTATTTACAGATAAGTCCCTACATGAACAGAGTGTTGATGGGTAAAGTTATGCAGACGTACATAAGAGGAGAACTCGTCTACTCAGATGGCGAGCTGATAGGAGGACCTAAAGGAAAGCTTTTGTTAAACAATGATTATTACGAACTCTAAAAAATTATTAAATAAAATTAAAAATTAAAGTCAAGTGTTTATTTCCCATATGCCATGTAACTACAAAAAAAAAGGTACTAGCACGATTTTAGAGCGCTTGGCGAAAGTGGTGGGGTGATTTTTGCATGTTTACATTCACGCATAAAATTACTAACCCCGAGTAAACACTATGGAACGGCACTTCTTATTTAACACAAGAATGCGCGACTGTATCTAGAGACACGAGACGTATATGCGTGGTGAGACGAGGGAAGGCAATAACGATTGACCAATAAGTCGCCGGCGCCCGCCGGCCGCTTCACCGTTGCACCTCACCCCTCCCGGCAAACAGACCCAAAAACCAACTTCAGCGCATTCAAGGTCAGCACTCTTAAACCGCGCCGATACAATGTACACACTGGAGGCTGTGCTGAGACGGTTGAATGATGATGGGTTCTGACTGACGATCGCAGATGGTAATGGTAAGGTGTAGCTACCTCGTTACACGCGTAGCGTTACAATATGGGGGATGCATTTGCCTTTGTTAAGGAAGGAGTGAGACAGTTCATTCAGGGTGAAGAAAAATCAAATGAAGAGGCATAAGAAGATAATCCTGAGCTCCTAAATATGTGGTATATTTTAAAAAATCTTAGCCACTAGAGTAATGGATAAAAAAAACATTCGTTTCGAAAAGTAATACCCACTATAACAAAAAAACTTGATATGAGTATGTTAATCAATATAAAATCATCACCGTATCGGCCCAAAGACGTTCCCTGCTGGACATAGGCCTCCCCCAAGCGTCGCCACATTGACCGGTCCCGTGCACGGTGCGTCCCGCATCCAGCGGATCCTCGCAATCAATGTATATCACATTGATAATAAATAATCAAGGCCGTCTTAAGCTATGCTGGGGCCCTTGGGCACACAAGAATTTGGGGCTCTTTTGGAAAGTAAACAAAGCGAAATATACTAACATTTTTGTACTATAATCTTCTTTTTATTATGGGTAGTCAAATATATACCTACTATATTATGTCATTAATGATATTAGTATGCTACTGGTTTTTTGGTTACGATTACACTAGTGGTTTATTTCGAGATTTCTGCTAATATTGCAAAATTACCCAAATAAATACGGAAAGTTGTTCTTCCATTGTCTGCAAATACTTCACGAAACGTGAAATGTCTCACTAAGAAAATGTTAGTGAGATAATTTTCGATGTGCTTTTGTCACACCTAGCGTAAAAGTCGATACTACAATCATGTCAAAATGAAAACTCGTGCTACCGATTCCCATATATTTGCAGCGTTAACGTAACGTAAATACGTAAACTCGATACGAAAGAAATTGTCAAAAACTTGTGCTACCGATTTGTTAGTTCCAAGTATCGGACACATGGCGCTGATTAATTTTGCATACAAAAATTATCGGAGGCGATACGTTAACGTAGTCGATCCAATTACGCAGAAACTCGTGTTAGGGCCTCGAAGTCGATTTTATTTTGTCTTACTTTTACCTTTTTGGACTTAATTAAAGCCAAAACCAAGCAAAATTTAGACTTCAATATGACTTTTTGTCTTAAATCGATAGTAATTAAGCTAAATAGGTAAGTCAAAATCAAATCAAATGATATGGAAATGTTATACATCTAAAAGAAAAAGGCAAAGTTTGACTTGATTTTGCCTTATTTTGGTTAAATAATTTTGACTTAAATTTTAGACAAAAGTAAGTTTTATTTTCGACCCGGGTGCTCACTGTTACTGTGCCCGACAAAAATGTTTTGAGAATAAATGGAGGAGAAATTGACGGTGCTTTGGGGCCCCCTGAGTATGGGGGCCCTGGGCACGGGCCCCATGTACCCAGGTAAAGACGGCACTGAATATAATAATTTGGCATTTAAATGAGAAAGGAGACCGTAGAAATGAACCGATGGACTGTGGTGGGGTGTCACCGAGTATAGCTCAAGATTCCAAACGTACTTTACGTTCCCATAATAATTAATTTTCAGTTGGTAGCATTGATTGCCGTCTAACCGTCGCGCTTCTTTGAATGAGTCTTTTATTTGTTATTGTAATGCTTGTGATTTTTTTCGCATATTGTTTTTGCCTATGGGGTTTTTAAATTCAGTTTATTATTTGTTATTATAACATTACTCTATTATTTGAGTGGCTTTCCGAGAAATTTTTAAAAGGTATTACAGTGTCACTTTTGACAGATAATCTAACCTAAAAAGTGAAGTAAAAATCTTACAAAAACTAGTCCAAACTTTGTTAAAATCGTGTATTGTTTTATAATGCTGTTTTTAGATGCCAAGCGTAATAAACAATAGTATTGACACAACACGTCCGGCAGACGGCACCAAAATGCAACTTGAATCTTTGGAATTGGCTGGTTGTACACTAGACCGGTATATTAGTGCTGATAATTCGCGCCCTTCATTTTTAGAGGTTTGTTGAATCATTCTTACCTCCTCGAAGATCCTTAACTGTACAGGATTATAAATGTGTGCGTAGCTATGCCTACAAACTTTAGAAGTGTCATGTATTTGTTATTGTTTTTTTTTCTAGATAACTGGAATAGCCTCTCAAAGGAGTCCAACATGCAGTGGACTGAACGCAGGAGACTACAGGAACCTCGCTGCGTTAGTGAATCACCCCAGCTTGTCGCAATTGAAGATATTAAATAAAGTTCCACTGCCACCTGAAATTATGGAACACTTTGCCCGTATCCTTTTCACAACATTCAATAAATTATGATAATAAGCTTTTCGCCACTTTTATCAAGAAAGTAGAATCAATTTAACCATTCTTAATTATGTACAATTATAAATTTTTGCGCTCCGTAAAGAATATTAAGTGAAGGAAGGCTATTTTGCAATAAGTAGTCAGGTAAACAAGTATTGAAGTTAACCAATTGTTGTAATAATATGAAATAATATTAATAATAATATTAATCATAATATTTTCCTTATAAACATAATCAGATATGCAGTGCCACTGTCTTATGGGAGTCTTTCCAGAAATCAGCAGAGTGTGGCTTGCGATAGACAGTAATATATATGTATGGGCCTTTGAGCATGGCAGTGATGTAGCATATTTTGATGGACTTGGCGAGACTATAGTCAGTGTGGGCTTAGTGAAACCCAAGTCTGGAGTCTTCCAGAATTTTGTTAAATATTTATTAGTCATTACAACCACAGTTGAAATAGTAGTCTTAGGTAAGAATTGATTGACATTATACTTACTATTTAACATAGATCTGTTAACAAAAGGTTTTCAATTGAAAGTTTTTATCTTTAGTTTTGTGCCAAAAAATATATCTTGCACTCTTTTAATAATTCCAATACACATTAACTGCAACTCACTGTATATTAATCAATCAAATCATTTATTTGCAATGTGAAAAGACAGACACATAAATTACTATTGCAAGATGAATTATTCTTAGAATAAATTCAGTACAGTTAGATTCTGTTGGATAGTGATGCTAATGAATATGAGTCTAATTGAATATGTATTACTGTTTCAGGAGTAACATTTTCTTCTAGTAAAAACGATGGGTCAGGTGAACTTCAAGAGATTCATCTAGTCCCTGAGCCAGTATTTGTGTTGCCTACTGATGGTATATCTATGATGTGTGTAAAGTCTACGTCTAAGGGAAGGATCTTCATGGGTGGCAAGGATGGGTGTCTCTATGAAATCACATATCAGGTAAATTGCCAAATAATCTCATTATTAAAAATGCTGCTCAGATCCTTGTTAGCCACTCATAAGATGTTTTACAAAATCGAAATCTTCTTTCAGGCTCAATTAGGGTGGTTTGGAAAACATTGCAAGAAAGTGAATCACTCTACCAGTACATTATCATTCCTAGTACCAACGTTCCTTAGTGCGGCCTTGTATGACGAGGACCCTATAGTTAAGATTGAAGTAGACAATTCTAGACATATTCTGTATACTTTGAGTGAAAAAGGATGCATAGAAGTGTTTGATTTAGGCGCCGATGGCGAAGGACTGAGTCGGGTTGTGAGGCTAACACAGGGGAAAATTGTTTCATCAGCTTTTGATATAGTGAAGTAAGTTACATGAAAAGTACTCCTATTTATTGACAAACCCACTTTTCTATAATTACACTAACACTATTTCATTGTATAAATCTTTGTTGAAACCTAAATAATTGGATATATAGGGGATTACTAATTTCATCACATTGGAATAGTACTCAATATTTCAGTAATTTAATTTTCTACTTCATGTTTTAGAACATTGGAACCCAACAACTTTAAACCTGTTGTAGCAATATCAGCAGTAGATGAATCAGAGTCTGATCACCTTAATTTAGTAGCTGTAACACAGACGGGTGCTCGTTTGTATTTTAGTACTGGAAGTTCAGAGTAAGTAAATAATCCATGCATAAATGTGAATAATGATTATATTCATGAATAATAATAATATCATGAATTTATTTGTAATGCACTATTTTATGTTCTTAGTGCGAGCCAAGGCGGACCCCAAAGACCGCAATACCTAACGTTGCTACATGTAAGATTACCCCCTGGGTTCACACCTAACTCATCAGTTCTGAAGCCGAAACAAGTTCATAGTGCCGTTTATGAGAATGGTGAGAATATTTGCCTAAATGTTGAATTAATAAACAAATTGCAGTACAATTGTTGCAAAAAACCCTTTCATTCTTTGATATATCTATTGAACTCGACTCAGATATATAATTCATGACATGAAAGCTTTTGATCAATTTATTAACATGATTTGTGATTCATGTAGGTAAACGTAAAGTAGTGTTTAGATGTGATTGTCGCAATAACATTACAAATAAAATTATGCCAGTACTTTCCGAAGGGATAGGCGGAGATGCACGTAATAATACACCCTCATTAACAACAATTAAGGGCCGATTTCACCAATGAAACTAATCGCGATTAGTTCAACTAAACTCACTTTATGCAAAAACAGCGTTCTGATTGATTGAGACTGCTCAGAAACTACCAATCAGAACATTGTTTTTGCATAAACTGAGTTTAGTTGAACTAATCGCGATTAGTTTCACTGGTAAAATCGGCCCTAACTCATTAATAATATTACAATCTTTTAGGTTCACTGGTAATGGTGTGTTCGGCGGGCGGTGGGGGCGATGCCGAGACTCTTTGGTGCCTATCCCGCGTGTTAGCGTCCACGGCCACCTTCAGTGAGTCGCACACACTGCTGGCGCTCGATGGACCAGCGTGGGCGCTCACTGCACTGCCACATTATCATTCAAAACATCTGTCTCAAGCTATGTTGTCCAAAAAAGGTAACTATGATCATCATTCTTCATCATCATTTCAGCCAAAAGACGTCCACTGCTGGACTTAGGGCTGCCCCAGGCGTCGCCACGTTAACCGATCCTGTGCGTCCCTCCTCCAGAGCCCCTTCACGCAACCTTAACCAGGTTATCGGTCCTCCTCGTGGGTGGCCCTCCAACGTATCGTCTTCCGGTTTGCGATCGCCATTCCAGAACTTTTCGGCCCCATTGGCCATCTGTTCTGCGAGCAATGTGCAGAACAGATGCCATGATATGTTCTTTTAAATTGTGTTACCAGCCTGTCTGTTAAATTTGAATAACATGTTTTGATGTATGACACTGACAATGTAGTAAAATATTCATGTTAAAAGTTTAGAGCCTTTGTATTATTTATTCCATTCAGTACGGTACTATCTTAGATTATGCCTGACAAACAACTAGGACACCAGTGGCGAGGGCTCCATGTTCGTTAGACGATAAAAGTCAAGAGGCTGTGTTCTTAAGGGAGGCCGAAAAGAATCAAGTTGTATGGACTCCTCATAACTACTAACCCTCGGTTTCTCAAGCCTCGATTATCGGGCTGTTAACGTAATCGCCGGTTATCTGCTGAGATTGGTCTTTGAAAATTTATTAAATGAATCACAGGAGATATCGCGTGCTTGACAATTTGTCACATTAATTTTGCGATAATTTAGCGTTGAGAAACCCGGCCTAAGGAACGTCATACTAAGGGTTTAATTTTATTGTACTTCATTAGTGTTTTGTTGTGTATCAGAGGTGTGGAGCGTATCTCGCTGGGCGGTGGTGACAGGCGCGGGTGCGTGCGTCGTTGAAGCAGGCGCTGCTCCTGACCTTCTAAGAGCGTTGTTGCGTGACTGCCGCGGACCTGACGCACACCCCGTCAAGGACTTCTTTCAGGTATCTATAATTTATATTAATCTTTCTACTATCTTCATCAGCATTGTATGTTTCAAATCCTCCTTCCTACTATCTTACTAATATTATGATTGTGAAAGTTTGGATGGATGTTTGTTTGTTAATCAATCACGCCAGAACGGCTGAACGGATCTGGATGAAATTTGGCACAGAGACAGATTATAGCCCGGAATAGCAATAGCACATGGGCTACTTATTATCCTGGTATAATGATCCTTTGGTATGATAAAACACTTCACGCGAACGAAGCCGCTGGCAGAAGCGAGTAATATTATAAATGTAAAGTTTGGATGGATGGATGTTTGTTACTCAATCGCGGCAGAACGGCTGAACAGATATGCATTAAATTTGTCACAGAGATAGATTATAGTCTGGAATAGCATAGCGTAATTTCCGACTACAACCCGCGCGAAGCCGCTGGCAGAAGGTAGTGTCCGATATTTCTGAAAACTTTGCAACTTATTTCTCAACTGCTTGTTTGGTTAACCATGATTTTCATTATTATTAATTTCATTTCTCAATTTCATTTCATTTCATGCTGGACAGTTTTTGTCCAGCATTGGAGTAATAAATCATTCTAAACTCTTTCTAATCCTGGCAAATTTTCACAGTTGTACAGCGTAGAGCAGGCATGTGCGTGCGCCTTGTTCTTAGCCTGTGAAGACATTACTAGTGGCGACCTCTCTATCAGCGAGTGGGCGACCCGTGCCTTTTTCCTCTACGGCAGCCAGCTAGCTCCGACGCCTATGTTTCAACAGCCTTCACAGCTGCCTTCTGCAATGAGTAAGTAAAAGCAGAAACCAACAAGAAATCTATACATAAAGAGGTAAAGTTTGTGAGGTTGTAGGGGGTAATCTCTGGATCTACTGAACCGATTTAGATGAAATTTGGCATGGAGATAGTTTGAGACCCTGGGAAGGCCAAAGTCAAAGTCAAATATATTTATTTCAACTAGGCCACCAAGCGGCACTGGAACGTGAACAATTAAAATTTAAAAGTAGTAAAAATTTATTTCTACCGTGCATTCGGAAAAGAAGCTTGTTATGGAGAGAAACGCACGAGAAACTCCATCCTTACTCTTTTATAAAAATAAGTTTTTTTCAATATTTACATAAGTACATACATTAATAAATTCATAAATGTGAGGGCAATGCACTCAGAATAGTACCACACACTATACTACGTTCAGGCGTAAAATTTTAAAATTACTCACACATGTACTATGAAGTGAAATATCTAAGCAAGATGACATGGACTTACATCTAACTGTTTATTGCAGATTCGCCAAAATTCTCGCCACGTCAAATGTCTACTCCAATGTCAATGAGGGGACCACAAGGCCAAATGCAGCCAGGAAAACTGAACCAGTCATACCAACCAGGCCCTATGAACCAATCCTACCCTGGATCACCAAACCAGTCCATGATGCCTCAGTCTCCATTCCATCAGAACTTGTTGAGTCCAGGGTTCAACCAGTCTTCCTTTGTGGGGAATATGACCCAACAACAGAGGGACCCTAACTTCCCGATGCCCATTGAATATAGTGCTAAACATAATGGTCTTTATATCTATGTAGGAAGGATTTTGGCTCCCATATGGGGTTTGAAATGTGTTTCGATGTCGCAGTCTCCCGATAACAAAGAATTCGTAAGTAAATTTGTAACTCTTAAACTACATACAACTAGGATGTTTATCTTATATCTCTTAACTATCAGTAGTTATTAAATTTAATTTGTATTTTGTTACACAGATGAGTAGCAAAGTTACGGGTGAAGACTGCGCGTACATAGTTCAAAAGTTACAGCGCGTGGCTGCGTTCATGCATCGCACACTGGCGCCTCCACATTCCGACGAGCACACATCCCTGCACGCTCTTAAATTATTTATTAGTAAGTTTATCTGTTATATTGGTACTGTTGGTAGGGTTTTTTTTTATTTCGTTGTCTTGCAATCAGTCGGTAGTCTATGAGCAGATGAGATGTAATAATTTTGTAGCTTTCAGAGCAAAATCCCGCTTGGGAAAATCTCCATAGTGAATTGTGTGCAGCTGTCCATTTCTAAAATATGCCGCCTTTTCAGTCTGCGTATTGATTCGGGAATAGTTAACTGTATTGCTAGTTGGTTCTGATGGATTGCAAGTCGAGCTTTGTATTTGGAAAAGAACGATCTTATCTCTTCCTTTACCGTCTTGATATTTAAATATTCATGTACTTCCGAGATTCTTAAGAACCAAAACTACATCTTGAAGTAAAATTCCAACTCACCATGAGTTGGAATTTTGCTTCAGGATGTAGTTTTGAGCCCTCTGTTAATAAGCATAATTGCTTATGCTGGAGTCCCATGCTGAACCCCTTAGTTCGATCCCATATAGATGCCCATATAGGTTTGAGCATGGTCTTGTAGATTAAGAGCTTGTTGTCTAGGGATAACTTGGAGTTCTGGGCGAGTAACCAGGCCCCTGTATTTTATGTTTATTTCATCACTTTTTTTTCCATGTGCCTCCTCCATGTAAGTCTGCGGTCTAGGTGCATTCCCAAGTATTTGGCTGAATCACCTTGTGAAAGAAGATAATTTCGCATCGAGACATTTGCCCCTGCGTAGAGCGAATGTTACATGGACCGATTTATTGACACTAGCTCTTTTCCTCCATTTGGTCAGCCACTTGTCAACGTTATTCAAAGCGCTCTGCAGCATTACGGAAGCTTCGGTAGGACAACTGCTGCATGCAAGAATTGCTACTGTAACATTGTCATCCTGTGGTAGATTGGATGTATATAAAGTGTACAGCAATGGGCCCAGAACGGAAACCTGAGGCACTCCAGCTAAGATAGGGTGAGATCTTGATGTACACTCATCTTCCTTTATTCGGAATATTCTATCCCTCAGATAGGATTCTATGATATTATAGATGGAAGATGGCAGAAGGGCTTTTATCTTGCATAGCAATCCCCTATGCTAAACTCTATCAAGGTTGTCTGGTAGATATCGCTGTCAGCGATAAGATCGCCTTTGTACCCGTTAAATAATTTTTTCTTGTAAAATTGTATAACTTTTATGGTGTACAATAAAGTATATTCTATTCTATTCTGTTACTGCATCGTTTTGCAAACTATGGATCTGTTCCACAGTGCCAAGTTGCAGTCTGAAGCCAAACTGCTGGTCAGGGATTAGAGATCTCTGGCGAATTTCACATAGCATTCTGGTTAACAGTATTTTCTTATCGGTAGTAGGCTGATAGGTCGGTAGGCAGTGATTTCGTGAGGCGGTTTTCCCGGTTTCGGAATCATTATAACTAGCGAAACTTTCCTCGAAGCCGGGCAATAACCGGTTCTGAGAATGCCGTTAAACAAAGTTGCAAGATATAGTGTGGCTTTTCTTGGCAGTTCTGAGAGGACCCTTTTGTCAAAAAGATCGAATCCAGGTGCCTTTTTGTCATCCATTTTCCGAATAGTTTCTATCACTTCTTTTGGGATAACATGTTTCAGTGGTAGCTCCAGTTGAAAGGGAATATTGTCAATGTCCGAATGGTCAGTTTGTGGATCAGCTTCGTTTGGAGTGAACACTTCAGCCAAATGTGTACCAAATGCATCCGCTTTTTCCTGTTTCGTTGTTGGCCATGTATTTTTATGTAGACGAATTGGCGGCTTGGGATCTGAGGGTTTGTTCAATGCGCGCCACAGTGAGTAATTGGTAGCATTTGTAGCTGTAAGAGACTTCAAGAGAGCCTCCATTGAGTCATCGTTGGCTTTAGCAATGCATGCTTTCAATTTCTTGATTGCATCTTTGAGGGCAGTTTTGTCAGCTGGGTGTGTGCTACTTTGCCATACTCTTCGAAGCCTCCTTTTTTCCAGAACTTACTGTTTAATTTCTGCTGAAATTTTGTTTTTTCTTGTTGTTAAGAGTACATTTCCAACAAGCCGATTGGATTGTCTTTGTGAATTTGGATGCTGCCGAATCTATTTCATCTTCAGTTCTTAGGGCCACATGTAGACTTAGCTATGTATTTATTATTTCACGAAGGCGTCCCAGTCAGTTTTCTTGTTATATAATGTCGGTCGTCTTTCCTGGCTGAGTACATTAGTACTGACTGTGAGTATCTCAGGAATATGGTTGGATGATCTGTCAAGGCTGGGCTCAACATTGAAGAAAAGACGCGGCAATCCCTTCATTACAAAAAAGTCCGGAAGTCTGTTTGGGTCGGTGGGCCAGTGTGTTGGTGTATAGATAGTGGTCAAACAATTTTTGTCGACGGTGCTTTTCAGAATTCTGCCTCGTGGTTCGTTGATTAGACTTAATACCCTTTCATCCCAGATTGCTGGAGACAAAGTGGGTTTCCGATATGAGGAGAATGTCCAGATCACGTAAATGTAGTAACATTTCCACTTCATCTTTATTCGGTGCCAGGCCATTGATGTTCCAGGTTGCTATCCTTAACGCAGTCATTTAGACTAGTGTAATTTTGAGTTGCAAAAGTGTTCTCATTTGTTGTAAGACAAGATTGTTTAATAAAGATGTTTTCAATCAATTTTAATGAGATTTTTGAGGCTGATCTGTATAAACAACTTTGGCATAGGACTTTTTATATCGCTGCTTATTTTGCTACTCAATATTCCTACTCTCGGATTTGACAGTGTTCTTGGTTAGGTGCTGGGTGGTCTTGATTGTCTTTGGTAAAGCAGGTGCTTCTCTTTTATGCCTAGATGGCAGTCGTTGGAGAGTTTTTCTAGCTAGAATTTCTTTATAAACCTCGCAAACCCTGCAGTTAGCTGGATGTGGTCCTAAGCACAGAGCACACGTGGCAGGTGAGTTACGATCGATTTTCTTGCATTCTGGTGTTTTGTGTTCAAAGCGCATTTTACACAGCGATAAGGTTTCATGTAGTAGTTTTTGGTATGCCCAAAGCCCACAGATTTTCTTTTTTTAGGATCTTCTATAACCACAGTCTGATGGAAGATAACTTTTAAATTCTTTAATGCTTTATTGTTGGGGCCTGGTCACAAGTTTGTGAAAAATGTGGATGTAGGCTTCTTGTCAGATCCATATTTGGCTTTTATTATTTCACCAGAGACCGTATTTCCAGTTTCTTTCAGAGCCTCTTTTATAACACCTAAGGGCATAGTGTGGTGGAGGTTGCTTATGAAAATTCTGTAGCATTTGGTATCTTTGCGATTGAATGTGTGGCTTATCAGTCCATGCTCTCGTATAATACATATGATATTTTTGAACACTTCAACATCAGTTGCTACAATCTTGAGTTGGTTCCTGTTAATAATTTTATATGTCAATTTTAAAGTGTCTACAGCTATTCCTAGTAGTTCAGTGAGCTTGTTCACATCCTCAATTCCATACAAGATTATTGGTGGTGGTTTATTAGGCTTCTTGGCTTGGGGTTGTATCTCAGAAGCCTCTTCGGTCAGGTCAAGGGTTAACTGTTGGACGTTTCTATTTGGCGTTTCTCGGGTGAATCTGTTATTTTCCTGTGCTTTGGATTCCTTTGTATTGGAACTTGTTGCCAGGATGGAGGCTTAATGATGTTCCTATTCTCTGCAAGTTCATCACAGCAATCTTTGGTGTCAGAGTTTGATACGTTGCTCATGGAGGAGCTTCGAGCTCTCACAAACAAGCCTGGATGAAATGCCTGTTGCACTATTCTTTTTTTTTTCCTTTCACAACCACAGAAGCCTTGTCTCTCGCTACACTGGTGTCTTCGGTACTCAATTTCACACTCACCGGCCCGGGTACCGGTGAGCGCCGGGGGTTAACCGGATCGCACGACAAATCGCATTCCATATTCTTCGAAATTTCATAAAAAGGGGTTGGGAAAAAGTCTAATGGCACACAGCCACTTTGTTTGGAGGAGGGTATTTAATGCCTCTTGGCTGGTGGTAACCATTGACAGGTTATTATCCGCCGCCTGTTGCTCGGCGTTGTTGCTCATTTAGTACCACCCGGGGGAAACGTGTAGGGAACTCACGTCTCAAGGAAAAAATAAGGTGGTAAATCCTATGGACATGAGCAACAAAGTACCAACAGTAAGAGGGTCTTACTGTTGGTAGGGTAATAACTGAATTAAAGTTATCAACTTCAAAAAATTCTTTACAATGAGACCACAACAAGAATGTGTACCTTAAATTGATAAATAATCGGTAATTTTGTCAAAAAGTGTCCTACTCTCGATATTATGATGAATCTTGAATTCTTGACCATTCTTGAACGAAGGGGAAGATTTATAAACTTGTCTTTTGTTCCCAGCGATGGCGATAGAAATGTTAAGTTTATGGAAGGTGCTCTGTGAGCATCAGTTCCACGTGATCGCTGCCAGTCTTCCGCCTGAACAGCAGAATGCGTTGCAGGCCGCTAGTTATAGGTATGCAATCTTTGGTCTTTTATAAGCATATCCAGAAAATGTGATGAAACTTATTCATTCATGTAATCCGAAAATAATTTAATTATTTTCCAGGGAATTATTAGTAGGTGGACAGGAAGTAGCATGCTTACTCCTAGGATCTCTAGTCGCCGGATATTTAAGAGATAACGCGTCAGTGGATGGCATCTCTCAGAAATTGAGACAACTGTGTCCAACACTTTATAGACAAGAAGATGCTACTTGTTCAAAGGTAACAATGGAATACTTTATTAGTTCATGGTATCAGATAATTGATAGTCAGAAGAACTGTTAATATTAAAGTCTTTTTTTATATTTCAGGCCAACGAATTATTAATATTTGCAAAACAGCAAAAGAACCCAACTGAAAGAGAAGAAATGCTGCAGCATGCACTTAAACTATGTAAAGTGAGTATTTTACACCACTCAGGAACGCTTATTACAATACAAACTGATGGATAACTTTGATATCTAGATAATAAATGTTATTTTCTAGGATGTAGCTCCAAACGTGAATCTGCCACTAGTCTGTTCAAAATTGGTGTCAGCTGGGTTTTACTCCGGGGTTGTGGAACTGTGTGTGGCGTGCGCATCTAAACTGGACCCTCAGGACAAAGCAGTGCATTACTACAAGAGCGATCAGCCATCCCAGGATAGAGAAGGACATTTTATTTACTACAGGAGGTTAAGTTTATCCACTTATTGCATGACTTAATTGACTTAATGTTCTATAACCCCTAGATGGGCCAGAGGGCGGCACAGATGTCCTCCATTGCTATCGGTCTTGAGCTTCACGCTTCACCTCGCTCCATGTCATTCCGACGCTTTGTAAACCTCGATGTGACATTCTAACCTATACATAAACCATTCTCAACATACAATATTTACTAACAAATGAAAACAGATGATTATCTAGGGTTATTATAACCATGAAATTGTTATGTTCTTACAAAATTATTATGATTTCACCTATAAATCCCATCAAATGGTCATAATTTTCATTTGTAATTGTCATTTATATGTGAAATCTATGCAATAAAATTTACAAATCGTCAATAATTAATCAAAAATAAAGATACGAAACACCAGAGAGTATTTAACTTTCCATCACTGCTAACCCTAACGAATTTCAGACTTGACATTCTGGATGGCAAACAATTGGTCGTTTTTTGACAATGACTCGAAATTGAGAAGAGCATTAACCATACATTATTCATAGTAGTCGAGCATCACTTTAATTTAGTTGTATTATATTGAATAGGGTGTTACGTTCTACTGCACGCTGCATGTTGTTTATCAATAACCTGGCCGAATATTTAAACTCACCCTCAACTCAACAACAAATGTTTTGAAGAAATAGAACGAATTACGAATATAATGTTGCGTTTTTTGTACATCGATTTAACCGACTTAGTACAAATGAAAGATAGTTTAAGAACTTAAAATAGCCCAGTTCATAATACTAGAAGATTAGATTAGACCAAACTTAAAAATAAAAATGTTTTTCACTCCAGCTGTCCGCTGATTGAGCTGTGAGGAGTTGTCGGTGCTTTGTTAGTAAACATTGCACCTTGATCATGACCAGAATGTAGTACCTGGACACGATTCTATCAATTTTGAACTCATGATATTGATTGATTGTTTAGAATGGAGATCTACCGCGAGGTGTGTTCTGCGCTTGAGCGCTTGTATGAGCGCAGTGCAGAGGCGTCGAGCAGTGAACCCTCACCTCTGCGTTCGCAGCCAAACAACGATAACATCCTTACTATGACACCTGCAGATGCTAACTACCAGGTAAGAAGACAGAGAAAATAAAGATAGCTCACAATAAGTTATGCTTTTTATCCACAAAAAAGTAAGCACAAAAGTGTGCACTGACATTTTATCAGTTACATTGTCATAAATTCCAAATAATAGAGTAATTAGGACGATAATTTGTAACTTTGAAAATTAATTTATTGTTTCCGAATTATTGGTATTTATTTGTATGTGTTTGATTTGCAGGGAAGGAAATTGGTGTGGGAGTGTCTCTCCCGCGATGACGAACTTTTGCACGTCGCAGTTTACGAGTGGCTGGTTTCCAAAAATCTTGGATCAGGTAATGTGTACTCCTCATTACGAAATACTTTTAAGTGGGATCTATCATCTTGACGCATTCAATCCCTCGGAACTTTATGTTTTTATCATTTTGAAAATATTTATTTTACGAAGTGACAAACACTTTGATACTTTGTTAATTAAATATACAAAAGATATGGGTTTAGTAATTCCTATACTACTAACAAGTTGTGTGTTATCCCCCAGAGCTGCTATCCCTGGGCACCGCGCCGCCGACGTCATTGCGCACTTACTTGCAGGCGGCCGCACGCTCAGCCGCACCCTCCGCAGCCCTACACTTACTTGATCTGCTGTGGAAGGTGCTCGAGAAGAGCGGAGATCACCTTGCTGCTGCCAATGTTCTGGAAGGACTTGCTACAAGACCTGGGTGAGTACAAACTAATTCAGGAAGGGACTGGTTGGATTTGGAAGGTTACACGTGTGGACACGAGGACCTCATAATTATGTCCTTTTAATTTGTTGGTCTACACGATTTTGAAAACTACATCAATTTCACTTTTTAGCAGAAGATACGTTACTTTTTTTTAAATTTAAGGCTCGCGTTTGACTACTATCTCGCCTGATGGTAAGCGATGATGAGGTCTACGGTGAAGCACGCATTTCTAGAAGTAACCTATTCATTCACCTATTCTATGTGTGCGAAATGTGGTCGAAATACTGGTTTAACATAATATGTTTTGGTCGGTCTCGGTCGGAGATTCCAAATTTCTGTTATTTAGAATGTATAATGCTACAGGTCAGGCGCAACCCTAGCACAGCGCATGTCCTGGCTGTCCGCGGGCGTGGTGTGCGTGCGGGGCGCGGGGGCGGGCGGCGCGGGCGGCGGCGAGCTGCTGCGGCGCCTGGAGGAGGCGGCCGAGGTGGCGCGCGTGCAGGCGGCCGTGCGAGCTGCCGCGGCTGCCCTGCCGCACCAACTGCAGCCGCATCCCCTGCACATGCAGCGATTGGACGATGAGCTGCTGGAGATCACGCAGGTATACCACCTCGAATCAACGAACGTCCACCCATCTACTAAACGTTGACCTTTCCAGCAAATGATCATACGGTGATTTTCTAAAAGATCACAGTCTGCAAATTGACTGCTACTTAGCCGGAGATGATGAAACAGGCCATTAAAATATCTTGATCTTAATATCTTGTCCTCCGTCTACAATTTAGGGTTTGTAAATGAAATGAAATCGGCCAAGTGCGTGTACGACTTCGCACATTTAGGGTGCCGTACCAAAGAAAAGATCTGATTTATGCATATATCAGTATTTGTTAGTAAAGTATATGTAATAAAATAAACATTATCACCAAATTTCAAGTTCGTGGGTCAATGGGAAGTTAAAAAAATCTTTGGAACAAAATTGTGTCACAGACGACGGACACGTGAGTGACAGCAATAGAGCTCCGTTTGGACCCTTCGGGTACGGAACCTTAAAAATATGTGTTTATTCACAAAGTACGTATTTTTTATGACTTTTCGTGTCATTCCAAAATCAACTAACACTATGGAATTTTATTTTCCAGCTTTACGAAGAATACGCAGATCGCTACAATCTATGGGAGTGCAAGCTCGCGATCGTTCAGTGTTCAGGCCACAACGACGCGCTGTTGGTCGAGAACATCTGGAGCAACATCTTGGCCGAAGCGGAGGCCGTCGCTAGAGGCCTTCCTACCCCTGACGAGAGGCTGGCTTCCGTGCTCAGCAAGCTGACAAGTCTCGGCAGGGAATACGTTAACACAGGACACTGCTTCCCATTATGTAAGTATCAATTTCAATCGGAAATGAAGTAGATCAATTTTGTAAAAATAATCAAAGAATGTCTCTTGTTTAAGATACAAATTCTTTGATTGAGTACTAGTTTGAATTTAATTTTCTTTATCAGATTTCATCGTGCGTCAACTAGAAATCATGAGCTGTAAACTTCAAGCGGACCGAGGGATGGTGTTTAGAACAATTTTAAATATCGGCGTTTCACTGGAACAAGTGCTGGACATCTATATCAAGTACGTAATCCTGTTATACAGTCTATAAACTACTTTTTACTAAGTTTCGTGCCTAACAAATATCTGTATTATACTAGCCGGGCGCTAGTATAAGATAGATATTTTCGGGTAGTTTCTGAATTGCGGTTTTTAAGTAAAAACCTACTACTTCAATGCAAAAACCGGGTATAAAAAAGGTTGCAAACAAGTAATATCGTAACGACTGCCACACACACATTCACATCTGGAGTGAGGCCATCGAGAAGCACGGGGAAGCGCTTTCCGGGTCCCTTGTCATATCGAAGGCTTTCGACAGGGTCTGCTACCAGGGAAAGCCTTATTAGTAACCTTCCTTCCTTCGGTCTACCTATATTGGTCTGTGTGATTGGATTGCAGACTTCCTGAGGGATCGGTCCATCCGAGTGGTTATCGATTGCTGCTCGTCCGGTCAGTTAGATATTAACGCCGGAGTCTCTCAGGGGTCGGTCGGTGCTCTCGGCAACATTGTTCTTGCTGCACATTAAATCATTAATTATCTGCTATCCGGAACCTTTGGGTATGTAGACGACAGCACTGTTGCTCAGAGATACGTGACCGGCGCACGGGCTACTGGGCCTCAGATTCGGTCGCTCCGGGAGGCCATGGTTGAGCACTTGAACCTGTCCTTGATAGTTGTCTCCGAACGGGGTGATACCAATCTGGTCAGTTTCAATTCTGCTAAGACCCAGGCGTGTGTTTTTACCGCTAAAAAGAGCCTATTCCATCCGGCTCCATCTTTCCGAGGTGTAACCGTGCCGATAATGGACCATCTTAAGCTTCTTGGTGTTATCGACTCTCATTTTTGGTCCATTCATTAAGGCAAAAAAAAATTGAGGATCCTTGCAAGTATAAGACGGTACTTTACGCCTGAACAGCTGCTCAACTTGTATAAAGCGCAAGTTCGGTCATGCGTGGAGTACTGCTCTCAAACGACCTGCGCGCTGACATAAATAGCCATCTTTTGGGCATTAATACGAGTATTAGTAACCTTAGAGAAGAGTTAAATACCCTATCTACATCCACTACCCATTTGAAATCTGAAGTTAGGGCGCTGCGTACTGAATACTCTCAGGCCAAAGAGAAAATATCGAGCCTCTGGGACGGATCTGCCAAAACCAGCTTGATACACATGAGTCGATTGACAGATAAGAAAGGCAAGGGATTTATTGGCAACGATACGCTGATAGAATCAAAGCTCCAGAGCCTTGATCACCGATGCCGAATTGCCAGTCTGTCGGTTTTTTATCGGTTACATTTCGGGGAGCGAAAAAAACCGACAGGCGATGTACGATGGAGCTGCACAATTTGATTCCGCCTAGCCCTTTCCATAATTTGACTACACATCGTACAGCAATGAGTCATCGTTACATGGTGGACATTCCACCCATAAGCATAAAGTGGGTTGGGAATATTTTTATTATGCGTACATCTAAGGAGTGAAATTCCCTGTCGGAGTCTTTGCTTCATGATTGCTACAACCTAGAGATCTTGAAGTCAAGAGCGTGAATAGGTTACTTACTTCTAGGCAAGTGTGCTGCACCGTCGACCACATCAACGCTTACAATCGGGTGGGACAGTAGTCAGGAGAGTGACCATAAGCTTATAGAGCAAGGTTATTTTGAGTGTGCGTAAGGGACAGATGTATGACTTGAATACATCTGTCCCTTTCTCAAAGTCGAATCATGATAGTTTTGACACGTTATGGTACGCGGGCTGAGCCTATCTTCAATATACAGGACTACCATTTTAATTCAGCAGCATTTTTATTTCTTGGAGAGACTGAGGGTAAAAAAACACCGGTGATATCTTTGAGGGACTACGGAAGGGACCACAGGGAAGGAAAGAAAAAAGACTTGCGTAAAATAGATTTTTTATATTGGTATTTAGGTGCAGATCAGTTGTTTAATTAATTGACTGTAATTGTTGCGTAGATTGGTGAGCGTCAACGAGCGCGTATGGCTGGGCTGTGGCGACGAGAGTCACGTGTGTCGCGCGGCGGCCATCTTGCTGGAGAGCGCGCGCGCCGAGCTGGCGCCGCTGCCGGCCGCGCTGCGGCGCCGTGCGCTCGCGCGCTGCAAAGACCTGCACGAGGCCGCCTTGTCGGCGCTACAGGTATATACGCCGATAAGCTTATTTGTGGTGGCAATGGAAGATTAGACTACATTCAGGTTGCAGGCGATAATCCATTGCTAAGCATCGTGGGATAAATCTACGACGTGCATGATAAAAAACGCAAAATTTTTCATCATTTCGCAATGCACTTCATACATCCTTATGTCGCGACGTTGTAATCGCATCGTGTGTGTTGTAGCCCTTATGCTAAATAAAAGTTCTAGTTGTTGTATGTGGAAATAACTCTCGAGTTCAAAAACGATATTGACGAGTCTATTCCAGTCAGATAAGTTGACATTTCCATTTTTGCTGTTTCAGTATATTTAATTTTGGTTATTTGTCTCTTTCCAGTCTCGGCCAAACACTCAACGTCTTATCGATCGGCTGTCCGTGGCGCAGGCGCATCTGGACCGTATGGATTGAAACTATTTATAACTTGTAGAATACGATATTATTTAGGTTTATACGTGTGCACTTTACATATGAAACAGAAAAGCAAAACGTACTTGCATAACTTGCTTCATATTAGTTAACCTTTATGTATTTGATTATGCATGAATCATAAAAAAGTATAATATATTTTGTAACTGTTAAAATTGAGTTGTGCTTAGATGATATTGGGTTTCATAACAAAAATCAAAATACAAATTGACTGACATAACGTTTTTATTTATTTTAATATTTTCATAAATAACTAAACATAAAAAAGTCATACAGTAATTATTATTAATAATATAATTTGCTAATGTTTTATACTATTTTCTGTTAACATAATATTTAAAAAGGCAGTGACATACAAACATTCTCCTCATAAAATTATATCAAATGTACAAATATGTTGAATCATGTGCATAATTATAAAAAATATAAGTGATTATGCATCAAAAGGCACTATGAAAATGGTTTCTATTTTTGTAAATAAACGATGATGATTTAAGAAAATACTGAATGTGATTTATTTACCTCTTAGAACATGAAATGCTTAATGAGATCTAATATTTAAATTGATCGTAAATTAAAATTAGTCTATTTAGTATTTACAATCCAGATTCCCTAGGGGTGAAATAAGTTTGGAAACCGCCAGTAGTACTCAGCGTGTCCTTTAAATTAACAAAATTTTTATATTAATGATAAATGAATAATGACGTGACTATGAGGAGTCTTCATCGAAGGGATTAGTATTTACCTGATGGCCTGGGTGATGCTGATGATCGTCGTCGGGGTAAGAGTACACTCCGCTGTGCTGTCCTCCGCTGATAGTGGGTACTCCCACTGTGTTCATTGGAGATATAGCGTTATTATATTGCTGTTTAGTGGGATCCCTCCCCGTCGAGTTTTTTCTTATAACAGTAGTGTAAGTAGGTGTTGACTTGATCGGCATATCTTTGATCCTAGTTCCCGCGCGATACGTGCCGAACTCATCCGGAGGAGGTGGCAGCGAGAATCCATCTGAAGTTTGTGTTATTTCGGAAGTCTCATCGCTCAGTTCCTTTGCGAGTTTGTGTCGCATTTTTCTAGGCATAGTATAGAACGTGTTCATCTGAAATCGAAAAAATGAAAGGGTATTGTTGTCGATTGTTCTTTGTTATGATAAAAATCATTTATCGAAAAAGCGTCTACTGACCGGTCTTGGAACATTGTAATTCGTCTCTGGTGGTAGATGCAAAACTAGATGATCGCACAGTGCTTCCATATCTCTCTTCCTACTAATGTTCTGCAAGGAGTGCACCCTGCAGGTCGTGTGTCGCGGTATGTCGCACTTCACACTCTCTTGTTCGGCCATGTCGTGCATATAACGCGCTGAGTGGAACGAACTCGTACGTCGAACATCGAAGTTCTTCGAGGGACGACGCGATACTGCTCGCCGGAATGATTCGGTTCGACGAACGTTGCACTCGCTGCCTTCATCGCTGTCGTGATAGGTTTCGCAGTTTGATTCTGGAAATCACAAGAATATTTTAACTTGAGTCTGCAACTTAGTTTTGAAGTTTGTAAAAAGTTAATTCAGCCCCATTTTCCGCTATGTCGATCAAGTTAGTTTGGTGAACCTGCTGACAAACATCATCACTATGTTGTGATTGTTGTTGTTTGTTATATTTAATTAGTTTATTTGTCAAGAGATTACAAATGCTTTTGACAGCTAGAATGTTAGTCCAGTATTTGCTAGGTTTTTACTTACCTTCAGTGTTATAGGCGCAGAGCGGCGGGTCGGCGAGGTCGCGCGGCAGGTCGTGTCGCGAGGTGCGCTCGTACGTGCACAGCACGAGCCCGCACGCCGCTAGCGCCACCAGCGCCACGCCGCCGCACAGCGCTAGCGCTAGGCTTGTTATGTTCTTCACACTGCTTGTGGTTACCTCCGGAGCTGGACAAACGAGCTTTTTATCTCACTAACTAATACCACGGGGTCTCAGCGCTAAGAAAGAAAATTTGGTAAAATTAACATTTTCTGGAATTGAACATAAAAATTGTATGTTCTTGTTTAATCAACTCTCCTAAGCACAAAATTATGGAATATTGGGCTCTTAATTCACATTTCAAAGATTGTTTGAACGGTTCATTTAAAATTGATACCGATAGATGGCGCGGTTTTAAATTTATGAGGCATTCCACTCGATTGTTTAAATTTGCATTGTAACACATTTTGGTGCAAAGAAACTATAAAAACTTGCAAAAAAATACTATAAAACAAACCTTCACTGTATTTAAATAAAAAAATATTTACGAACCGCGTAAACCCTTTAACTTGCAAGTTGCTGCTAATACCATCTATCTATCGCCGTGTAACGGAACCGAACGCGATTGATGGACAAAAAATCGTTTTAATCAGACGAAAAACGCTAGTTATGTCGGCACGGTTTCTTTGTATGGGATGAGGCATCTGTATGCTAGTATTATATTATCTGTGCTAATAATTTAAAGGTGAAATTGTTTGTTGGATATCTCTAGAGGTACTGATCCAATTACGAACATTTTTTCACTGATAGAAAGCTATACTATTGCCGAAGCCGAAGCTAGTTTATTAGTTTTTATTATTCATTATTATAGACGAGTGGAACTGGCCTATTGATTGCAGAAAACCACGTGGTCAACTTTTATAAGCATACGTAGTCGATATCACGTTACTCACCAATTTCTTCACTCACTATGCTATCTTTATCAATTTCTACAACTTGGCTGTCTCCTTTAGCGTTGAAAGCGATAATAACGAATTTGTATTTTTCGTGCTCCGGCTCTTGTGTCATAAATGTCGGTTCAAAGCTTATTATTGATACTAGTTGCTCTTCAGTGTCTTCTGCTTGTACGAAGAATTTGAATTTCTGAAACGATAGAAAAAATTGGTCAGAAATTACACGAAGGTGCAATATATTCGTCGAGAATACTCAAGTACCTAATACTAGGCTCTCTTGCATTCAAGCTTTTTCAGAAAAATTATGGTATCCTGTTAAAGCAATTTTCAACCTGTGTGTTTCAATAATTTGTTTTACTTCCAGTACCAACAATAGCGACATTTAAATTCTCACCTGAGGTAGTCCCCCGTCATGTCCCTTCTCGCAGGTGACAACGATTTCGTCCAAAGTGTTCTTTTTAGCTTCACAGTTAGTAGGAGGACGAGGGATGGTTTCGTCGGTCACAAGGAAGATACACGGAGTGTGAATCAACCCTTTTGAAGGTACGTCGTTTTGACCCCAACAGAATATTGAGCCTGAAAAACAAGCAGCCGTATAGACTATAGTTTGAGAACATCGTGAATAAAGAACCAACGCAGTTCTATTCACGGCTCGTCATTCATTCATCGAGTGTTCCGTGCTTCGAAGAGCAGGATTACTCGTCGAGAATATCATATCTATGACATTGGTTTAGGAGCAGTCTAATGCCTTATTGGCAACGATCGAGTCGAGTCAAAGCTCCAGAGCCTTGAACATCGACGCCGAGAAGCCAGCCTGTCGGTTTTTTATCGGTTACTATTCGGGGAGTGTGCGATGTAACTTTACAACATCATTAAGCCTAGCCCTTTCCATTATTGGACTAAAAGACTTACGGCAATGCGCCTCGGTACACATCCCACCCATTCGCCCAAAGCGTTTTGCGCTGCCGGAGTCTATGTTTCCTCATAGCTACAACCTTTAAGTCGAGTAAATAGGTTACTTCTAGAAGCGTGCTTCACCGTAGACCACATCATCGCTTACCATCAGGCGTGATGGTGGTCAAACGCGAGCCTACCGTTAAGTATAAAATAATAATAAAAAAGTTCAAAGGCATTATTCATCGCATGTGGTTTCACACTTCAAAAAATTTCAACTTACTATACGCAGTACCATTGGGTCGTTCATACTGCAAGGTATTCTCCTCAGTCTCAACCGTTTCGTGCGAGTGGTTCTTCAGAGTGGTCAAGTTAACGGCCTCGTTGACTAACACCCAGCGGTACGACGCAGGCGCAGGGTTAGCTTTAACGTTACACGTCAGGTTTATAGATTCGTTTTCACCTACGCCGTATTCTACTAAGGCTTCATCTTCGCAAAATGCGGGATCTGTAATTAATATTGGAATAATAATAATTCTTCGGCTCCAAATTCTTTATAAAATACTTGGGCCTCATAAGGCTTCTGACGACAGAAGGTTTTACCTAAGTATAAAACAACGTTCGTTATATCTAGCGAAAGTATGTGTTGCTGATGTCCAAAGGTTGGATTACCCAAAAACCTGACTGAAAATCCCCTATTTTGGGGAAAGCAATATTCCCCACATGTTTGCCACAACATTTTATCAAATAATTATAACTAATGTTCATTTAAATCAATCATTTTTGAGTTTTTATTTTTGATGGTCATGAATGTTGTAAAACAAACTCTAAAACCTTTCTGCCGTATAAGTTGAGTTAAGCGTGAATTAAATATACATAATTCACAAATACTTCTAGTACTACTTGTATTACTTCAAGTTCAGTTCTAGTGTAAATGTCTAAATTCCCCGCGTTTTCCTCACATAAACGCTCTCCCCACTAATTACCAAATCGGATTGAAAATCCCCGCAGTTTGGGAAATTCCCCACAGATTGGCAATCCTGGCTTTGATGTAGGTATGAGTAGCTAAAAATACCGGGATCCCAATGTCAAACCCATATCATCATGATCATCAGCCTACTACTGGGACGGCTTCCTCTCTGTGAGAGGAAATGGATCATCGACCACGCGTGCCCAGTGCGGGTTGGTGGACGTCACATATCTCAAGATGTTAGATGTTTTCCTTCACCTTTTTGAGAGCAGTGGTGTTAAAATAATTTACACAAAGTAAAGCGCCTGCCTGGATTCGAACTCACAACCTTGTAAATCGCCATAAAACCTATATTGTATGTACACAAATATAAAACATCGGAATAAAAATGATATTTGCCAGAAACATACAAGTGACATCGACGTTGATAGGTTCGCTGTACGTAGATCCCTCATTATTGTTAGCGACACATGCGTATTCGCCCCCGTCATCTTCCGTAACATTCTTCAGTTCCAAAAATTGCTGAATCGTGTCTTTACCATCTTTTTCAGTATTTCCGACCATGTCTTCCTAAAAAATTAATCAAAATAAGCAATATGTTTTTGAAAAATTCCAAGTTAATTAAATACCTAGATTAATGATTTTATCTTATATCGAACTAGCGTTTTGCCCGCTACTTCGTCTGCATAGCTTTAGTACTTCGCCGGTCAGTTGTTTTTTACTTGTTATCCCTTATTTTGATTTCAGGGATAACAAGTAAAAATTAAAACACATTTTTATTGCATGCTCCATAATTTATCTAGTAGTAGACACGCTTCGATCGACAATCTATTGGACACGATACCGATGCGAAATGATACGAAAACACCCCGATTCAAAGAGTAAAACGCCCATAACTGAATTTGAACGGCTGAACCGATTTTCATCAAACATAGCTAAGAAAACTCTCGATAAAATCACCTTTCAAACAAAAAAAAAACGAAATCGGATCATCCGTTTAGGAGCTATGATGCCATAGATACACAAATACACACGACAAACTTATGACACCCCTCTTTTTCCGTCGGTGGTTAAAACTATCCTATTTTCCCAGAGTCGCAAATTATCTCCATACCCATCTAAATCTGTTCAGCGGTTTTAGCGTGAAACGTTCCAGACAGATAGTCGGAGTTACTTTTTCATTTATATTATCTCGTTATATTAAGTTACCTTGTGAAAGAAGAGTAGCTCATACACAGCAGGATTAGCTTGATAGCTGCAAGCTAGTGACAAATTGGAACCTTTTACTACTGCCACAGTATTATTATCTACATCTGCATCAGCCACGACGATATCTAGTATAGGTGCATCTGAAATTACCACACAATTAAGTTTTACTCGCATTTTTCTGAAAGTAGACCTAAAGTAGAAGTGAGCGAGTTATCCTATTTTCTTCAAACCTGTAGTAACAAAAGTAAAGCCGGACACGATATTCGTTAAAACCTGTAATCATAACGTAGGTAAGCAACTGGTGTCATTACAAAAAGCTGTCTAACTAGTTCGTGCTCCTATTGCATACTTTTTGTCACGATCTCAGCTTTCGCAGAAACTTTCCATAATGTTAACGCTACCGTTTTCCTCATAGTCATTACTCATTACCACGGGGTCTCGGCGCTAAGAAAGAAAATTTGGTTCAAATAAATCTCACTAGATGGCGCCATATGCACCTATCTGTTATTGAATGTGTATAAAATTAACATTTTCTGGAATTAAACATAAAAATTGTATGTTCTTGTTTAATCAACTCTCCTAAGCACAAAATTATGGAATATTGGGCTCTTAATTCACATTTCATAGATTATTTGAACGGATCATTTAAAATTGATGCCAATAGATGGCGCGGTTTTAAATTTCTCATTTCATTTCACTCGATTGTTTAAATTTGCATTGTAACACATTTTGGTGCAAATAATCTGTAAAAATGTGCAAAAAAAAATACTATAAAACAAAACTTCACTGTATCTAAAGAAACAAATATTCACGAACCGAGTAAACCTATCTGTGTCATTACTCACATAGCACGGTGAGGGGTAGTGGTTGCGCGCACACGAACTGCTCCGAGTTGCGCCGATTAGCTGGCGCACAGCACGTAATAGTCGACTCATCGTACTTCCGGTCTATTGTCAGCTGGATCTCGCTTGCCACGAGCCGCTGGGATGGCTCCATCTGTATGGGTTACAAAATTATTAAAGCCAATTATCTCGATTAACGACACCGGTATGAAATGACTTTGTTACCGACTCATTTGTTATTGAGCCAGGTCTGCGGGAATGAGACTATTCAAGCAGTCCACGTTAAAAAAATGTCAACAATGAGTTTGAATAAGGAAAGTTTTGCATAAAGAGATTTAGGTACATACACTGCGAGTAACAATTGAACGCCTATCTATTCTTTAAAGCAGGTTATAGATAAATGCACTAGGAACCTCCAGTTTCTATTTTATAGACAACGGTATCGGACATGGAGTCCCGAAAGTATGTGGCGTGTCTCTGATCATTTACTGGACTAGATCACACGTTCCGATACATTACATTAAACATTATCTTTTAGGCTGGTCAACTGTTTCATGAATAAAAAACAATAATCGATCAAAACATCAGTCAGAATCATGCAGACAGATAAATAAATGCATCAAGTGCTGTCACTCACAGTAATTTTCTGCTCCAAGTTGAGCAGCTGATTGTCGGCGAGCCGCCACACGATGGGCGGGAGGGGGCGCGCGCCGAGCACGCGGCACTGCAGCGTCAGGGCTTCGCCCGCGCGCACCCGACCCACCGCGCCGTCCGACTCCGGACCCTCACTCCGAAGGGACACCAAGTCGGGCGGCACTTTGATTCATAATGTGTTGTTTGAATTATCGAGATGAAACAGGGACATTTAAGTGAGTAGGGGAATTAGAGCGATGTGTAGGGCAGGTCAAGGTAACAGAAAATAGTTGAAGCATATAAAATACAAAATCGCTTGACAGTTTGCATATTTCACTTTTCCTGCTAGAATTGACCTGCTGGGAATTTCTCTGCTTTGAAATTAAGTAGGTAAATCTAGTGTATATTAAACTATCCAGAATTTTTGAGCTGTAGTTGAAAACGAGCAAGTAAATGTTCTCCGTTTCCGTGTGGGACTCATTCGGATAGTTTTTATGAGAATGCAGTTAACTTTAGAACAGCACTTTTCTCACAGTTTTGGCTTATTTATCCTAGTTGGGATGATTTATGATATCCACATCTTAAATCTTCCCCCTATAGGGCTATAGGTCCCTATAGCTCAGATAGAGGGGAATATTTTAGACATTAGGTCAGGAGTATGTAAAGTCAATAAATAAGTTTTAAAATACTTACAATACATTTCTATAGTGATGTCAATAGACAACGGAGCGGTTTTCTCGTTATTTTTTGCGAAACAAGTGAAGACTCGGCCGTGGTCCTCGCGCTGTAGGGGTCCGTATATGAGGTCACTTCGCACGCGGTGTTCTGATAGCGGAGTCAGGGTGTTCTTCAGAAGACGTTGCTCTGTCCACCACTGTAGTAGAGCCAGCGGTTTACCTAGCAAATTGATTAGTATTAAGGCTACAGAAGTGTTAGGAAACTTGTAAATAGAATGCTGCTGCAGGATTGGAATTAAAGGGTTTCACCAGCATTATTTAGAGTTTTATTGCTGTACTGCAACATAAAAATGTTTTAATAAATATGGTATAGGCTACATACAAATCGGAAAATTAGGTAAGTATCAGCCTTTGTCCAGCAGCGGAATGATGCAGGCTTAGATACAGTTCTGAAAAGTAGAAACCTAACAATTTTGCAATGGAATTCAAAAGCTTTCGTTCTCAATCCGATTTCCATCTCTGTCACTGACAAATTTTCTTATGGGTAGCGACTCAATTTATGCAGCTATCTGTATGTACCTGTGTTGCAGAAGAAACAAATTCGCCTTCAACTTTGCGGTTTTCAAGCAATTACTGCGACACCACATCACGTTAACGAGTGCTCCATTAAGATCGGTGAGTTGATTACATAATCGCTGAATTGACTGATGTTATTACACATTGAGAGCTCGAGCAGACGGAGATCAGTCAATCGTTCCACGTTCTTTCATGAATCATGCTCAAAGGTAGGTACTGATATCATCGACTGCGGTCAAGCCATGAAGTAGAGAAAATAGTAGAACCTCCCGATCGTTCTCTTTCTAGGCAATCTTGGCACAGAAAATGTCAATCCTAATACTTCTCATAGAAGCGAAATTGGTCGTAACATACAAGGGTTTTTTGAACACTTTCAGAGCGTTTGATGAGTAAATATTGTATCGTGTGTCTTCAATATTATTTTCACTAATGGAGCGTTGATACTGCCCTTCTATTAGTGGTACCTACCTAATGGCCCTTATACAATTACCATTAGATATGTTGCGAAGGTACCATTTAAATCTGTAGGCTTACCTCCATAAGCCACGCAGGCGAGATGCACGGTGTCCCCCACGTAGTAAGGTCCCACGTTCTGGCTGGTGTTGGACCCAGCGCTGGCCTTCGCCACTTGAGTGCCATTCTCATGCACTACCCATAGATGACGAGGCGGTTCTACATACAATTTAAAAGTAGGTTAATTGCAAACTCTTTTCTTCGACATAGTTTTTTTCACGGTAAAAGAATAAAAACCTCGTTTAGAAAGGGGCTCTGGTCTAATCTCTTCAAGGCTTTAAAAAGAAACCTAATAAGTGTCTATAGGAATATCAGCTCGTTTTGTTTCCAACCATATGCCAAACCCTCTGCCTTGCCGAATTCACTTACGCAATTATGGCTGCTGGACTTATAATATATATATTACTAAATATTATAAAATAAAGTCCCCCGCCGCGTTTGTACGCAATAAACTCAAAAACTACTGTACAGATTTTCATACGGTTTTCACCAATAGAAAGAGTGAAAAACGAGCAAGATTTTTGTGTGTAGTTTGCCACGTGCGAAGCCGGGACGGGTCGCTAGTATAATAATATTTTAAAGGGAAAAGATTTGTTTGTAATGGATGAATAAAAAAAACTATTTAACCGATTTTGAAAATTCTTTCTCCAGTAGGTAGAAAGCTACATTCTGGGTGCGCCACGGGAGCGAAGGCGGGATTAAAAGATAGCCTATGTCACTCAGGAATAATACAGGTTACTGGGATATATGTATAGGGTACTGGCGGAAGAATTATCTAAATCTTTTAAGGAGTTTTTGAGTTTATCTATTACAAATAGACATACAAACAATCAAATCTCTCCTCTTTGTAATATTAGTGTAGATTCATTCCGCTTAGCTTTTTCCAAATTATGTTGCGGTCGACTTCTGTCTAACCGGATGTTGGATGCAGCTAACTATCAGTGACCTAAAGTAACTGGGTATCTGACCTCCACAGCCCAGTAACTGGGTCACACGATACCTACCCCTTGGTAGGAGTGGCGTCATATTTTCTAGGTCCAAAAATCTACAGACCTACAAATGACCTAGGTAGGTACATATAATATATAGTGTGTTAATAAAAAAGTTATTCAACAATCGTGATGCGTCTAAGTCCTAAAATAGCATAATGTCACTAACCTAGCTAATTATTACGCTATTAATGATGTAATGTTTACGCAGCGCAATTGTTTAATAAATGGAGCGAGCAGTTCCGGCGCTGTCAGCTTCCTCATTAGCCGCGCGGACCAATTAACCGAGCCGCGGTTATTCTGCGCGATAGGTAAATTTTCAGTTCGGCTCGTTCCGTTCATGTAAAACGAAAAAATATTTTTCTCTCGTCTACAGTGGCTTAAGCTAGATGTTGACTTGTTTAAATGGAACACTTGACGAATCAAAAGTAGGTAGGTATGTAGCAGGTGGCTTCTGCCCACCCCCAGTTAAAAATTTTGATTACCTATCTGTCAAGAGTTAGTAGGATCAGATATGTTCAGGTTATGTTCTGTAGTTTCTGCATACCGCCTTGGGAAAACGGCGGGGTTTATAATTACGTAAATAAGTATGTATCTATGATAACCTCTTTCATTTACTTCTAGGTAAAGAAGTTTTGCAGAAAGAACTGCACAGCGTCAGATAGTTTCGTCAGATAATGATGCACACTGACTCATCTGACATGAGTTATGTCACATAACTCACTCACATTGATCCTAAGTGCATGAGCAATTTGCAGTCGCATGCCACAGAGATCAGCGCGTTAGATCAAGACGTTAACACTACAAACCGTGTGTTACGTTAATTTCTAAAATTGCTACGGTACTCTTTCAAATCATATGTCCTTCACCTTTTTTGTTATAATGCACAATTCCAATCAAAGAAAAGAGGTCTTTCGGACCAGAAGACTGTAGGTACCTACATCCGCTTAAACTTAAAGTCAAACACGCTGTAGGCATAGACACGGATACTGGTGCTCAAAGCCGCTGTATGATAAGGCTCTGACGACAGATATTGGCCTACCTAACCACTGCCCCAGACTCAAATAGGCCGGAAAAAGTCTGTCATACCTAAGTAGTCAGGTATACTATTATGTGGACTAACTGAGATATCAACATAGCTTAAAGATTTTTTAATTCCAGCAGGACTTTTGTACGAGTACCTATTATATATCTAGCCTACATGGCGATCGCTTGATGACATATGATATAAAGTTATCTATCAATCGGAACTCAATGACGGTGATCCATGGCTATTCCACTTTTCACCAGGTCGCTTTGCTAAGACGAAAGAGCTAGTATAAAAAACACGTTACAGACGCGAGGACTTACCGATGACAGCAAGTTGAACATAAGTTTTATGCGCCGGGCTGGCAGCGAAGTCAGCGAGGCAGGTGTAAGTGCCAGCGTCCGAGGGTCGCACGGTGACTATCTGAAGCTTGTCCTCTCCCTCGGTGTCGCCCGTTACCAGTCGGTAGCGACCTCCTCCCGATGATGTGGTGCCCTGGTCGCCATTGCGGAGGTCGCGACTGCTGATGCAAACCACATGAACGGTCAATTGTTCAAAACCCAATAGATGTGCGAGTCTTTGCATATAGGTAAACCTTGTTGTACATAACATAGATGATTGTTCCTTTGGGACCAAGCCTAATCACACCACTTTGATACTATCCGCTGTTCATCATCGGCCGGCTTACATTACTATTCATCGAAGTCAGCCGGATAAGTGTGAAAGGGAACCGAGGAATGAAGAAGCATGACTATATAAGTGATGATGTGACACAATGACTAACGCAGATGTTGAAGGTGAAACCTTAATCCGCTTAGTCTCTTAATTAGGATTCTTAGGTAAATAAGTAGCAGCAGATAAAAAGGATACGGTTATTTCCATAATGGTCGATCTTTAGAACTGGAAAATATAACTACACGTGTCACAGAGGTATCTCCCAGCATCACCAGAATTATATAAACACCTAAATCGCAGATCTTTGCCCTGCAGAGGAACAATATAGGCTTGTTAAAAAAAAAAACGGTAATTACCTGTAGAATGCGGTAGATGAACCATTTTTGTACCAAGCTAGTATATTGAGCTTGTCGTCGTCTTTCTCCGCGGTGACGTTGCACGGCAGCTCCACGCTCTGGCCCACCACGCCGCCCACTAGTCACCAACAAAACAAATGAGGAACTGGCTCAAAAACCCGAAACCCACATAAAGAGAGAAGCATACATCTATAATTTATAAGGTACCTCAAAAGGAAACAAGAAACCCATAGAGGATGTGAAGACAGACGATCAGTCTACCAAGATATATTTACAAGCAATATCACTCAACACAAATAGGTATCTGCTTCCGATCCGAATCTGAATTTGAGTCCCGAGTTCTATCCGAATTGGAAATGTCGGACTTCGGATCTAGTACAAATAGTATCTATCTCGGCTGCATCAGACCGACATTTCTCGGATTCGGGTCGGATACAGTGCGGAACAGCACTTTCTTAAGTATGTCCATCAGCCCGTCTTTCTGATATCGCAATGTTTGGTGCTTCTACAGTTAGTGAATTTCAGCAATGTTTGTAATTTTGCTGTAAGTAGCAGTATAGTATGATGATACGCAGTTGTTAGATAGATCTACTAAGATGTTCCTGATATTTTTCCAATAATCATCCTACCTATATAATTAAAGGAATAGATACCTATTTGTATCTTTGTTATAAAACATTTATTTCTAAAAACATATGCATTTAAAGCAAACCATACTCAGAATAAAAGGCCAATTTTTCTCTTATCGGACAAACTATCTACCTATGTAGAAACCTATATACAAGTTTGTACGGAACCCTCGGTGTGAAAGTCAGACTCGAAGATCTCCGGTTTTTTTTAATGAATTGCTTACCTACAGTTTAATCTAGGCATAAAGTTATGCCACCAGCCAAATGAGTCAACAATAATAGTTTTGAGATAGGTAACCGCAAAGGGCTAAACAGCGCGACTGCGATCACTTTTCGATTTTTCTCCCCGACTGCGGGAGGGTAATGTTTTTCTTTCTCTAAGTAAGTAGAGGTATTTAAAAAAAATAATAGTCATTCGAATTAATAACCAAGCATTAAAGTTTAAATATCAAGAAGACAAGAACCGATACACACGGCTAAGTTTGATTTACTTGCCGATATTTTAGAAAAACTAAACATTTCTGAAGTCAGATTTTTCTCAAAGTAGCTTCGAAATGATCCCATTTATTTGATTGATTACGTGATGATGACGATGAGTGATTTGCACACCGCTATTTATTTAAAAGTTAGGTAGTTTGGGAATACAATTTTGTAACAAAAAATTTTGAAGTTCTAAATAACACTGTAGGTAATACCTATATGCTCAGAAAGAAAATTGTTTGTGAAGATTTTTAAGTAAACAAGTACAGATCCTTACCTTTTTCATAATCTTCTTGCGCACATAAAAAATTAAGTAATGAAACAATCACCGTTAAATGTATGAAACAATTCATTTTTACACAAATTTAATAATTATTTTATTACACATTACAAAATTCGTAGTCAAAAAATTCACGTCGTCGAAGAGGGCACGTCCCGATTGGGCGAAACGGACACGCGTTTCAATTGGCGCGCTCGGCCGCAATAACGGTATCGCCGGTCCAGGGAGCGCGGGACTCCGCTACCGGCCGGCGTGCGCGCTCCCGAACGCTTCCGGAGCGCCCGCCAGTCCCCGCGCGTGACGTCACGCTCGCCCTGTCTGCCTGCCGAACCATCATTTACCTTACACTTTTTAATTGGGAGAGGTCAAAACAATTGGGTCACTTCATCTGGATTTATTTACTGTACAAACTGGAAAACATTTTATTTTTGGTAGATAAGCTGTTTCCGGTTTGCGCTGACCCTATGTGTGCACGTGTTATCGGCCGAATGACCGTGTACGAGTAAGTTACGGATTTGCAGCCGGCGTATAACCGTGGGGACTGTGCGTCAGGACTGGCGGAGCGAATGCCTTTTTATTTGTTACACGTTAACGAATCGAGATCAATCCTACCAAGGCAAAATTGTTTGTAAATAGCAAGTTTAAATAAAAGTGATAAAAAGTATTTTAAAGATTTTTTTATTTAACAAAACAGCCTATATTAGACTTCAATGGTATGTTTTAAGTATGTTAAATAAAATACAAAAATGGATACAGATAACAAACATTAAATTAATGCTAAGAGATAGTTGTTTTGGCTGAAAATGCACTATGCTCTAGGTGCTAAGCAAACCACCTTGGAAACTAGTGGGTTTCCAACCTAAGAGTTTAGTACAATACTAATTGAGTTGTTTCAGGGACCGAGTGAATAATACTGCCAACATAACAATCACAGCGCTACCAATTGTGCCAACTATAATTTTCTTTTTTGTACTGCGTCTTTTGTTTGTCTTCATCTGGAAATTGTGAAACAGTAACACTTTGTTTTATCAGATTAATTAAGTGAATTTTTGATTCAATGTAATTGTAATGCATCTTTACCTTTAATTGTGTGTGTACCGCATGGTCCATTGAGTTCAATATGGCAACCATTTCTTTCAAAGTTGATAGTGCTATGTTAGATACATACTTGTCTTTGAAAAGCAAACAATCTGACACTCTCTTTGTTTTGGTCAGAACTACATTGCTGGCTACCATGCTTAAATGTATTCTATGAAGAATTAATGCACACTCCTCAAAAACTTCAACTATCTCCATTGGTCCAAGACTTGATCTGCAGGGAAGATTTATTTAAGAAATAATATTTTTCTTCGAAACCTATGATAATGTATTATTTGTATGTTGTCCTCATTCATGAATGAAATATGTATTATTTATATTGTTTCTGACAAGTATGTGTGCTCACCAAACTTCTGGGCCGCCCTGAAATTGGCTTTCCGATGCACAAGGCACGAAATGGTGCTGTTTCTGTATGAGATTTACTACTGCGCAGCAATTGTAGCCAACTTCAGGGCAGCCAAGAAGTTTAATATTCAAACAAAATAACTTTATCCAAAAACCAACAATAGACTTCATTGAATAGATGTGAGTTCTCCAGCAAACAGGCTATTTTGTTATTGTTTTTAACATTTATAAATTGCTTTCAGCATAAATTAAACTCCACAAAACACAACCCACAGATTGATGAATTAGACTTGCAAACCTACAAAAAACCTACCGAAATATAATGGATACATACTGAAGCAGTTTATACGTACGTGCAGACAGCAGTCTCATCATAAGCAGGAATCAATTTGGCATGTTCAATGATTTGTGTTCTTATTTCAGGCTCGACAATACCCAGTCTAATGAGATCCTCGTCTGATAATTCTGATAATCCATACTGGTCAATATTTTGTTTTCTGTATGTAAAGAATGAAAGTCATTATAAAATTAAGATGAAGTACCTAACTCAATCAGACTATGTACTGTAACTTTTACATAAAAAGATATCTTACTTGAATACATCAATATATTTTTGAGCACCTAGACCACATAATATCGAGCTTACAGTCTCTTCAAACTTCGCGGAATCTATCTCATTAGTTTCCAGTGCTGTTTCTGTTTGCCGAGACATTATTTTTATATGTATTTGCAAATAAGTTGTTTTTTGCTACAGGACCGATAAAAAAATTCAATGTTATTGTATTGTTGAAACAATTGTCAATGTCAAACTAACTATTGAATTGACGACTGACGTTAATGTTTGACAGCAATAATTTATGTTCCATTTCACGCTTTTACGAAGAATTTGTTTTTGCACTGTAGCATTTTTTTCTTGAACCAGATTCACTGCTGGGCAAAGCTATCCTCCTTAGCTTTCCAACGTTCTTTTCATTTATTCTACCTTTTACTACAGCAATATTCATAGTTTGTCTTTTTTATCTTCTGTCATCTCGTCTGTGATCTTGTTCGTGCATGCGTCTATGGTCTCATAAGTTTCATGGTATTTCACCCTAAATGGTCTGCTTTCAGGCAATACGGGCGTAATGTTATCGCTTTAAAATCAGTTTGGCCATAAACCTATACGTTGGTTTTGATCTATATCCTTCCTTCCACATGACAATAGTAGCGTTATGTGTCCATGGTGTGCCTTATGTGCGTTGCCATAAAGAATTAGGTAGGTATACTTATTAGGAGTCAGGAGTCAGAACCGAAACGCACTGATGGATTTTACGTCACCGATCTCACGCCGCGTAGATATATCTAGTTAATAGGGATCGTTACCTTCTATACAAACATTTAGTACCGTCAGCAAGGAAACATCGGAAACGTAAAAGACCGTCAAAAGCGTTTCGGCCCATAAATGAAAAATAAAAACTGTTCAAATCTCCATTTATTTGATTTTTCTTCCTACCCAGACACACACACCAACGTTTATACCTCAGCTAATACCATAAGTCATTTGTACAAACTTTGTTCTATTCGTCTACATTTAGTGCATCACGAATTTTCTTAAATAACTAAGTAGTAATTTGTTAGTGTCAGCGACAGATCTATATGCTAAATAAATGCATAGCGTCTTCTATCTATAGGTATCATCCCTCAGCGCGTAATCGTTCACATGATCAAGGACTTCATAAAAGACCATAACGATGACCACTTGTTAACACGTTGATAGAATATTTTTGAGGAACAGTCATTAGTGTTTGATATTCGTATCGAGTTTTGAGGTCTTTTCCTCGCTAGTGAAAGAAGCTCGGAAAGTCATAATTATTGTTGAAAATCTAACATCAGTGTAACGATTTTATTATCTATAATAGCAATGTTTGTCAACATATAAATTATGGCAATAAATAATAAATTATAAAATTGAAAATAAGATTCGTTTAAATTCTATACCTAAACTAACATCTAATTGAGCAACTGGCGAGGCGTATAAAATTTCAATATACTTATAAATAATTTACAATTTTGGTTTATCCAGGAGACAAGTTATCTACTATTGCTTTGACAGCTTGCCAGGTTTCGCGGGCAGTGGACACAATTTGAGAACCTGGTAGCAAGAAGCCGTATGGACCAAATGAATCCCTGAGGTCCACATGATAGGAAAATTTGATCCCAGCGCGTGCTTTCGCCCAGTCATGTGACATTCCGGAAGCAGGCTGTCGAATTTCAGCGGCTGTGCCAACCTGAAAGTCAAAATTTTGTCATTTAGATAAATAAGTCCCGCGTAGGTACCACATAGTGAAGTGACAGTTATGTTTAGGTATTACTTATTACTGTTGTACCGTAATACAACAGTAATAACAGCCTATAATTGATACCTAGGCCCTTTATTATTCCTGGCGTGGTTACTAAATTACCTACCAATAAGTACCTATCTATTATAATAATAATAATAGACAGACAAAGCAAAATTTAAAATAATAGTTACAACAAAAATCACAAAATATCTCGAATTTCGGTGTGTCTCATGTCATAGGCCTCTTCCAGTTTGGACATGCTGTCAGCTTTATTTCCTCCTCCCATTGGGTAAGCTGTCTTCCCCGATTTCTTTTGCCGTCCCTTGGATACCACTCTGTCACTACCTTACTCCACTTGCCTTTAGTGTCTCGCCACCTCCACTTTTGTTGGTCTTTTCTTGTTTGAATATCGGTCAGCTTTGTTTTGGCCCGTTGATCTGTGTTTTTTATTCTATCTTGTCTCTTTGAGACTACAATACTTCTCTCCATTGCTCTTTGACACTTGGCAAGCTTTTCTCAAAGCGATTTGGTGAGTGCCCGTGTCTCACACCCATTTGTTAAATATGGAAGTATATATGAGTCGAATGTGTCTTGCTTTTCAAAATCATACCTAGGTCTTTAGACTTCATTATCTCCTTGATAGACCAATATTTTTTTCAACCAATTGCAAGCCTCATATTTATTTCCTGGTTAATTTGGTCTTTGGTAAAAATGACTTGACCGAGGTATATGTAGTCCTCTACATAAGCCAAAGCTTCTTCCTTTATTTTTATGTCTACTCTTAACGAGCTACCTCGAGTTTCCCAGCTCAAAATTATTGCAGAATTAATGTTACAAATTGTCAAGCACGCTGATTGGCTGTTGAAAATTCATTCAACCAATCAGAGCAGATAATTATGCTTGACAATTTGTCACATTAATTCTGCGATAATTTTGAGCTGAGAAACTAAGGGGTTTGTCATCATATATGTCTTGATGTAATTAATTTTGAGCCCACTTTTCTCGCTTTCTTCGCTCAGCCTTTTTATCATCATTTGCAAGTTTTCTGAGATTTCTTCGAATAACACCTATCTATTAGCGTTGCAAATAAACTACTATTAAACGTAATTGGAAATACAGGGTTGACTTAAATAATAGCCAGAGCTAGGTAGGAACAATGATAAATCTACGAAGTAGATGAGGGATAATTAACCGATCAACTTTCTATGACGAGATTCTTACTTGATATTTGGTGCCATATAAGTCGGCAAGTGCGACGGTGGCCAACTTGCCCATCTCGGTGAGAACGCCGTCGTCTGCGAACGTGTCGTGCGCATGTGAACTGGGCACCAACCATGCCTGTGAATACGCGTGCAGCGACAGGTACAGCTGTGGAGTAGGTAACGCCATTATGACAATTAAACTTTGTAGGTTTATAACAGAAAATTACACTAATTATTGTTTAATCAAAACGACATTCATTAGTTTGTGCATGACACAAACCGCTTATGTTGTACCGTTCCCATCAGTCTGCAAAGTTCTTTTATATATTTTACCGACTTCTAAAAAAGGAGGTAATCAATTCGACACGTATGTAAGTAATATGGTTAGAATTGAACCATATTCACAAATGTTTCTCTATGTGGGCTTCTAAACACGTGTGCCAAATTTAATAAGTGTATCTATGTATGTTTGTCCAAGCATTTCTCCGAAATTAGAAATCAGATCATGATCATTTTTTTATTGGGTATCTCTCAAATTATAGTACAAGTTTAATCAAAATCGGTTCAGCAGTTGTCAAGATATGATACATATAACCGAACTCTTTAACGACAAACAGCACGAATGTGTAAATTGAGTTATTATGGCACATTTTAATAATTAGAAATTTATCCAGACACTATAATATATCTAACTTAGCATTTAAATTTCAGACTTATTCATTATATCGATTCTTGTACAAGAATCGATAAATGAATAAGGTCTGAGTAGATTGATCAATGTGAGTTTCGCTTCGTTCGTATGTACTCGTGGTCGTGGTCGTTTTGTGGCAATTAAATAATTACTTTTCTTTCTTTCTTTTCTTTTTCAAAATCTGATTTTAAACTTTAAGATCAATAAGTGTGATTCAAGAGATTTTGGTTTTGCTGAAAAAAACATGAATGGTAGTTGTTTCAGGCTGCCCAAACCGTTATTGGTCAACCTACAACTACTTAATCGTTGTTGGTGATTTCTCCCAAAAGAAAACACGGGACTCACTGCTCTTTCTGACTGTATGCCAACATAAAGATACTTACAGCATTACCTGTATGTATAGAGGGATTAGTTATACCTTGCAACAAAAGTTCTAACAACTTCTTTATTTATTAACATATGTAAATTATTTGTTAACTAATATTAGAACTAAACCAAGAATAATAATATTTTAATACTATTACTTACAGCATATTTAACTACTTTCTCTACAATAGTCCGACATGATCAATGTAGTTGATTACGAGAATCTTGACCCAACAAACCTTGGCTGAAAGAAGGAAAACTTAGCAAACGTAGAGATTGAAACTAAATGAGATTAGTTAAAAAGATATCAGCCGACACGCAGTTCTGAGTGCACATAGATATAATAACACATTTAACATTTGTTCAAGACATTCTTACTACATTTTTTATTAGGTCGAGCTACAGACCACATTTTACAACTTCATACCTACTATCATGAAAATCAGCATTTGATATCATGACTTTTGATTTGAAAGTGTGGTAGAAAATCTTTTGAAAGTAACGATGTGGGCAAATACCGTATTCTGTCATAATTTCGCGCGATAGACTTGCGGTCTACCTTTACGGTTTTGAACGAATGATAAATTGCTATACTTAAAGGCGGTGGAAACCATTTCTGATTTCTAATCAGTGACTACAGGTTGTGACAATCAGTGCAGTAGTCATATTTTTTTGTGAATGTCGCCTTTGTCCTAGACCACACTTCATACCTACCACATATTTAGATACCTTTATAAATACAATACCTAGTCATATAATAAGAGAAAAAATGACAACCAAAGGTTCCTAGAATCCTAGGCGTTACTCCGGCATAACATGGCTGGCCAGGACGTGGATCACTGTGTTGCTCAATTTCTCACAGGGCATGGTAACTTTAAAAGTAAATTATTTTCCTTCAAGGTCGCCTCGCCTTTATGTCAGTGTTCTACATCTGACTGCGAATATGTACAATCTGTACATCATATCTTATGGGAATATATTCTTTGGCAGAATGAACGCAATATTATGTTGAATAATGTACAGACTGCATAAGGAGCTGTTTACTATACTGACCTTGTGGAAACTAGAACAAATTGCCGTGCTTTCAAACGTTTTTGCCATACCTATTATTGGAATCAAATATAACAGCTCACAATGTGCCATTAAAATTAATGCTTATTTTTATCTGTAGTGCTAGGCATTTGGGCTTATCCCAGTTGAAAACGACCCTTTGCGCCTATTGGCCTTGTTTTTTCTGTCTCCTGCTTGGTATGGAGGGAAGTAGAATTTTTAATTTTTTTCTACTCCTCCGTTATTCTTTTCTGATTAATATCGTTGTGGGACCCATGACAGTTAAGGTTCCGCTAGGCGACGGCACGAACTATTTTGTGCGCGAGGTTAAAATGCATGCTATCTCATCCGACAACACGTGCGAAAGAGATAGATGCTGTGATGAGCAGTAAGAAGCTAGTTCGTGTACGAATTAGCACTTTTGCAAATTTTTATCGAAATGGATGATGATTTAGGATGAAAACGAGCGCGCGAAATTTTATAGACTGACCTTTATCATGAAAAAACGACTAAATGTATATTTTCAAAATAAAATTTGCATTGTTGAATTACGAATCTATCACTGTATGGAGGCCGTTTTGCAATTTTCCTTCCTTTTATGGTATTTATTTCCGCCCAAAGATGCGTTAAAATTAGTGTTGAAATATGGAACTTTCGACGCTCATAACTTTCAAATATTTTATTTTTTACTTTTTTACAGGGCTAGTTAATGATGAGACAAATTGATATCATGTTTTATGTTGAACGTACATCGTCAAACAGTGGAGTAAACGCCAGACTACGTTTGTATGGAAGAATGTTCGACTAGTGTAACCTTAAATTCATTCTCCGGGAGTTCTTCGAGCTTCATTGCCTCGGCGCTTTTCTGGGGGTCGCCACTGTTGATTCTAGCTTTCAGGAGTTGCAGTGGTTTGGGAATAGTGCTGTGGGATTGTCCCATAAAAGAAAAAAACTAACATGGTTATCGCTCAGTACTAATAATCAAAAGATAGCTTAAGTATTAGTATGTCTTCGGTACCAGTTTGTAAACTAATAAGCAAGATCTAAAGTGAAAACGAATACTACGAACCCATTACACCCGGCAATTATAGGTACTAATTATCCATTTACATGAACACTGTAAATAGGTAATAACTACCTATAATGACGTATATCATGTGTGCATCAGTCACGCGATAAAAACACGGAGATAGAAAACAAGATTGGTCACTTGAACCGCGGTTCATATTGGCAGATTACCGAGATTTACTCACTTGTACAACACTTGAAATTTTATGGTGCTTCTTTGAAATCAAATTAGAGACCTTAGTAAAGATAACCTTTAGATCTTAAGTACATAGATACTCACGCCTTGTAAAATAGATCAATAACCTACGTATGTGTGTCAAATGTTATTAGTGGATTTTCATCGGAAATGACGCTCTAATCTTAGCTCTATTAAAGTTTCTTACATTTATGTTAATATCTAAGTATTATTATAAGTTAGAAATATATTTGGAAAAGTTTATATAGTTATAGGTAACTAGCTGACCCGGCAAACTTTGTTTTGCCAAAAAAACATCAAACATTCATCTACCCTACCTAACCCTACTTACCCTACCTATCATAAGTACCCTAGGTACTTATCCTACCCTACCTACCCTACCCTACCTACCCTACCCTACCTACCCTACCCTGCCTATCCTACCCTACCCTACCTACCCTACCCTACCTACCCTACCTACCCTACCCTGCCTATCCTACCCTACCTATCCTACCCTACCTACCCTACCCTACCTACCCTACCCTACCGACCCTACCCTACCTACCCTACCCTACCTACCCTACCCTACCTACCCTACCCTACCCTACCTACCCTACCCTACCTACCCTACCCTACCTACCCTACCTACCCTACCTACCCTACCTACCCTACCTACCCTACCTACCCTACCTACCCTACCTACCCTACCTACCCTACCTACCCTACCTACCCTACCTACCCTACCTACCCTACTTACCCTACCTACCCTACCTACCCTACCTACCCTACCTACCCTAACTACCCTACCTACCCTACCCTACCTACCCTACCCTACCTACACTACCCTACCTACCCTACCCTACCTTACCTACCCTACTATACCTATGTAGGTAAGGTACGAAATTTTTTCTTTTTTTTTTCATAAGTTCCTTCTCCTTACAATAACAAACACAACAAAAAAGAATAAGCGAAATCGGTCCAGCCGATCACGCGTGATGCCGTGACCAAGGGAAATAGGGATTCATTTTTATATATATAGATTAAGCATGGTTAGATGTACACAATGTTGTAAGTAAGTTGGTGTTAACTTATCTCTATCATGTTTTCCTTGTTAGAGTTTTGACGTCTGGGGTTAAATAGTAGATTGTTACACGAGGGTCGAAAGGAATCAATTCGTATACGAGGCCATCGGCTATAGTCCGAGTAAGAATTGATGTCTTTCACCCGTGTTAAGCACTCTACTTTTCATTTCGAATGTAAGGAAAGTAAAAATTTGTAGTTTTTTGTAAATTTTTATTGATAATAGTATCATGAGTAGTACCTATTTAAAATTAATTGAGAAGTTAGAACAATTTGTGAAATTTAAAGTCACATAGAGAATGTTATGACAAATTTGGCTTTTTTGAATTTCTGTAAAAGTAGGAGACTCCAGTATTAGATTAGACGGTGGAATCCATGGCGCTGACTCCCTTGAAGTAGCTGGTTGAGGCGAATTGGGGCGTAAATTTATAGTCTCAGTTAATTTGTTTGATTTTTTATTTTTATTTTGGACAGAATCCTCAATGTAGCCTTCCGCAACTGTGCTGGCTTTCCATCCTCCATGTCTTTTTAACATTGTCAAGTTCGCCCCAGAATCGGCTAACAGTGTCGCTGACGTTCTCGTATAACAATGCCCAGTACACTGTTCACAGTTTGGTACATTCAAATATGTTGCTATTTGCTTCGGCATACCTGAGATTTTATTTTTACCGATCACTTGTTTATAGAATTTTCCCTGATGATATACACTCACAAGACCGCAGCATTTTGTTTTTATATTTTTTTTACAGCCGACTGCCTAACCAAATTTGGTTCTATTTTTAAAATTTATTCTCACCCTAGGGATGGAAGCAATTACTATGAGTCTTTCCCGCCCAAAGGTGGAAATTAGCATCTTCCACCCGATACTCGGATCAATTAAACACTACTTTCCGAGTATAAGAAATGAAAAATTCATTTGTTTTCGCTTTCTCTTTCTAAGAACGTGTTACAAATAATAACTCTGATTTAAAATTCTGAAATTTTCGTCATATTATGAATTTCTTTTTTACCCGACTGTCGAAGGAGGGTAATGTGTTTATCAGTCTATGTATGTATGTTTATTCCTATGTGGCGTTCCAGAGACCAAACGATTTTGATGATTTTTACGTCAATCGATTCGTCTTAAACCTGCGAGTGTCACTGGCTACATTAAAATTAGAAAATAAAATGGCGGCTTTTGGGCGCCATATTGTGAGGGACCAAACTTTTTTTTTCGTCTAATCCCATCGTGTGGAGTATCGAAGTTTTAAGAGGTGATTTCAAAAATATATAACACTTATATGTTTAAATGTACGTAACTCAAAAAAGATTTCAGTTTCTTTTTTGTTAATGTATTTTATGGTGTACTATAAAGCATATTATAAATAAATAAGAAAATATACCTTGATTTGTCCTCTATGCTCGGACAAGAACTCGGAAACAGCTCTTGTCTCTGGCTCGCTGAAGGGGTGTGATCCGGCGTAGTTGTCGGAACAAGGATCCAGAGAAGAGTCCTTCTCGCTCCAGTGATAGTCCCAGTTGCGGTCCGCATCCACTCCCACGCACTCGGTCTGGCCCCAGTTCCATGGAAACCTTTGTGAGAATAAGTCTTCCTAGTAAATAACATATTGCCATCGTTCAGATATAAGGTGCTAAGGCCATGGGCGTGGAAATCCCTTATTACAATGCAAGAGCTTCATCATAACCCATTTATTCAATACTCCGATACACAATCGTGGCCCATTGTCTAACGAAGTTTTTATGAAAATATTCAGGTCCAGTAAAAACCGAGAAGTTTGAAAGCCTGTAAAAAGTTTGAATTTTTCACCGGTTTGACCCCATAGAAGCTCAGGAACTCAGTTTCAACCTAGCAGGTAAAATGATTGATGAAAAAAAAAGGCCGTAGAGTACCTAGGAAAGTTTTCACCCTCACGGCTACGAGAAAGCCTTGCCATTATTATATGAGTTTACTCTTATCCGTAAACCATAAAGTAAAATTGCTTGCATGTCGTCATTTTTTGTAAAAATTAAATCGTCATTAGATCATTCTGCCTGCACGAACTTAGGTAAAGCCCTCTTGATTAATATTACTTTGATAGGTCGTAATGATAGTAGAAAGTGTTTTGTATTCGAGGACGCTAAGTTATATTGCAAAAGAAAACATAAGTAATGCACATATTATACTCGTAATTCATACCTCAAGTGTTTTTGAACTTTTTCATGCTGGTGCACGTATAGGTAAGCAGGAGCCCATATTTTCAAAATACGAAAAAGAATATCTAAAATGGAACTGCATTCGACTTTTGTAATTCGGTAGGTACAGTGGTACCAGAAAAATGAAAAAAAAAAACATTTCTCGGCTTTGCTTTTCGGTTTCGGAAACACATCGCCACAAGGAACACTTTATCATCCATAACTCGTATATCCTTAACAGGCATGGAGTGGTTCATGAGAGTCCGTGACTTTTGTTTTAAACAAAGCTTTCACTACAAACTTGTCTTGTTGGTAAGTACTATATAAATAATAAAATAAGCTGATATGAACATCTGCGGTCCTATCCACCATATGCGAGAAATACAACAAGTTTTTTTTTTTGCCGGTAACGTACATACAGCTACTCGAACGGGACGTCCCTCGCATTGAGCAATGCAACCACAGACATAAATCTAACTAGATGACGCGATTGTATGTAATTCGCGTGCCAAAAAACGGAGTAAACTTACGATCAATGATCGTAATCTGAACTTTTTATTTAGCATTATCGGCACCAGAAATCCACCGAAATCTAGAATTTTTTTTATGCCATATTGAGCTATAAAGAATGTATTGTAATTGGTAAGTAAATTTTATTTTTAATATTTTTGTGAAAAAGTGGCACGCTTGGTTTTCATACTGATGGAGGGACTTGCGTTATCTAGTTAGATTTATGTCTGTGAATGCAACATATTTCAAACTACAGACAGACTAACTTTCTATAAAGGTAAAAAATATTTTTAAATTATTACCTTTCAAAGCAGGTACTAATGATTTCATAAGACACACATTTTCTTTTGATAAAAAAGTAGACCATCAGTGAGATCTGCCAGCTAATGGTAATCGTAAGTGGTCACCGTTGCCAATGGACGCTTTCAAAAGAGGTTTACTGTAAATTTTTTTGTATGTTACTTTTTGTTACTAAACCGCATGCAAAAAATTACCTAGTGGTCAACTTTTTGGACAACCCAATTACTGAATTGCAAAAAATCTTACTTACTAGATTAATAAGATTCGCCTTAGGTCGCCCGTCACCGGATCAAAATCATGAGACGATTGGACGTTGCGAGTAATATAATGTAACTATATGGTGCAAAGCTACGCGAGCATTTAAGTTGTTGTTGTGAATCAAAGTTTTCCCGCAAAAACCGGATCAATCAAATGACTTACCATCCTACATAGTAATCGTCGGAATGGTCGGGCTGTCGTGAACGTGTTTTCCTCCAGAGCCGGTCGTGCGTGTGCGAGTGCTCGTAGCCGTCGGGGTTCAACACCGGCATGATGTAGAAGTCGGCTTGCTTGAGCACTTCGTATTCCGCGCCTATTAATACAACAAACAAGTTTAATAACAAAAATATCAATTGGCTGCGCTAAAGAAAGTTGCACTCGGATGTGTTATTGATTGAAACAATTTGAATAATTTATTAGACGGTTATTCAATTAGGAGACTAATTTTGGAGAAATACCTTTATTTTTGTTTATGTAATAAATAATAAAATCAATGATATAACCTTGGTCTTTCTCTCCCTCGACGAGTGCATGTATCATCCACGTGGCGACGGCCGGCGCGATCCACTCGCGCGCATGCGATCCTCCGTCCAGCCACACGGCAGGCTTCATGCGCGAGCGCAGTTTCCACTTTTTCTTCTCTTTGCCTTTCATCACTGTCTCATTATTTGATAGTGAAATCTGGTAATAACGAGATACATTAGCACCTTTAACGATACGGTTGTCAATATGCAGTTACAGATGCAGATTTAGATTTACCTTAACAGCAACAAGTGGTAATCCTTCCGATGATCGACCCAGTGGTATGAGATCTACTAAGTCAGAATGCGAGTGCTGCAGATACTCTAAATACCGAAGGATATCTGCATATCGATGATATCTTCGCCAAGTCATCGGGTGACCACGTAACTGCTCCAACTCAAGTCTCTGTTTCTTTGACAGCCGAGGATTCTCGTAGGTTATTGCTTTCTATAAATTAAATAAAATAGAACAAAAATCGAATTCACAATGATACTTACAGATACAAAAGGCTATGAGAAACTACCGTACCTGTAAGTCCCAAATAACTATATCGTAGTCTATTTTATTTGATTTGAGATGATCTTTGACATCTTGGAGAAGATCAGGAGGTACAAGCAAGTCAGTGGATCCGTTGAGTGAGGGCGAGGTCCACCACATGAGCCCCGAGCCCTGAGCATCCTCCTGCAAGTCCAGCATCTCGTGCACCTTCCACTGGACGTCAGGATACGTCCGTATCAGCTGGAAACCTTTGTAGGTCTTCTTCAAAGCCTTCTTCGTAGATTTTTCTAGAGTGCGATATGGAACGCCAATTAGAACATTTTTTGCCAAGTCAGCCGTATTCATACAAAAATTGTGAGAAAGTTGTAATAGTAAAAACATTGGCTGTAGAAAGTTGCAAACAGTGTTATTGTCTGGGGCCAACACTGCTAAGGTCGGCAATGTGACCCAGGGTATGATGCAGACAGGGTGATTTTTTTTTGTGCCCTGTAATTTCATTATCATTTGTGCGCACGGTTGGCGCAGTGGTTGAGCGATTGACTGCTGCGCTGCGTGTAGTGGGTTCGATTCCCGCACGGAACAAATATTTGTATGACCTACAGATAGTTGTTCCGGCTCTGGGTGTTGTGTATGTGAGTTTATATGTTTGTAAATGCACCCACGATACAGAAAGAAATTCCTAGTGTGGGGCAACGTTTTCTTTAAAAAAAGAATTGCTATAACTAAGGTGAACTTAGCAATCCGGTATTTTGGTAACGAATCTAGACAAAAATCTGACGCGATATTGTGTATTATTTCTATGCACGTGCCATAACCTATCCTAATAATAAACTTCTGCGTAATCGCCTAAATTCTCAAATCACTAAAACAAAATAAAAAAAACTGTGCCCTTACTCTTATTTTATCAAATAAATGCTCGAAGTTTCTGGTCATGAACCAAAAAAAAATAGAACTGTTTACCAGACCAGAACGTCATTAACGGCAGTTAAGTCTTTATATAAATATAATTAATGAAAACTATCTGACGTCAGCAACATAAAAATGAATAAATTTTGAGACGAAGTGTGGCTCTTCTGCTTTTGATAGGATATCGGAGTACCGCTAACTTTTTAGAGTAGGAACTAACCAGCAGATTTTCATGTAAAGCGTCGGTGGGTTCTACTCAATTAAAATTTTCAGTAGTGCGTTTATTACTTGTATGTATAAGTCATCCAATAATGACGAGACGACGACAAATAATGACAAGAAAGTGTTTACTATTGTGCGCCAGCGTTGTTTTATTACCTAACTCATAAAACCTATATACTCTCTTACATTTTACCTACCGCCTTTTTATGTTTGAAAGCCTCGTCTTGAAGCTATATATTCTTTGATTAACTAAAATACAGTTCGTTATCGGCCTCTTAAATTTTAATTAAATAAACAACGACGTTAATTAAGCAACTGTTATACTTACTTATTGTAATATCATTGGAGATGTAGGCGCCATCGCTCTCTTCAGTATCCAGTAGCGTTTGGAACCAACTGCTTGGTGCCGTCGTCAGTGGCCGATGGGTAGTCGTGGTGATCGGTCTCTTAGGCAAAATATCCTCAGAAAACCAGCTGCCGTCAAACCATGATGACTTGGATTGCATAAACCAACTGTATATTGAAGAGAATATCCCTGTAAAAGAGAAGTGTTGTTTGAAATAATTTTCCTATTCGAAAATAGAAATAAAGAACACATCAGAGATACGATAAAGAAAAAAAATCGTGTATTACATCTTAAGAAAACACATAGACACTGTTCAAGAAGTTGAAACATAAAATGCATTCCAACAAGCTATGGCGGTGTGCATAATTATTTCCAGTTTGTTGCGTGGAACTGTTCATAATTCAATCCAGTAGTTATTAGATTTAAGGAGAAACTTTTTTATCGTAGTGGGGCAAGAGTAGCGAGTGAGAGCTGGAGGACGGGTGCGCAAGATGTGTCGTGGGTTGTGCGCTGTGCATCGCGCTTGCGCCTCGCGACATCTTCCCCGAGCATTTTCCGCGTCACTCACTGATTGCTGCATGACTGATACCCATTATGTTAATTGCTCCGTCTTCTTTACGATTATTCTCACGTTCGTTCATATTTGAACGTCATCACTGAGAATCGGAACATAATATATCATAATGGCTTTGGGAGAGTCGGAGTCTGTCGAAGAGAGATTTTAAGATGATGTATTTTTATTTTACTATAAAAAACTTTTTAACAAAAAATCAAACCGACTTCGAGCGAAAAATTACTTTCTTTTCCGAAGTCGGTGTCTTTTGTAACCATTGTTTTCCGTTTCTCGACACCGACTTCGGAGAAGAAAGTTTTTTTCGCTTTGTAGTGTTTTGTTTATAAGAAGAAATTAACATGAAAATCAATTATAGCCAATGCACATCTTATGCCGATTCCAATAAGCCCAAACACGACTGGGATACATTGTTTTATTTCGGACTTACATTGGCAATTGTGGTCTTTTTCATCAGTTCCATTTCACCAAATGATACTTTCTGAGTGCAAATGATTGCATTATTGATGAAAATACCAAAATCGCTATATTTGGAGAGGCATTCCCTCGATTTGTCTAGGATCCCATAATCAGATCCTGAATTCCTTATCATGACCACCGCTGGGATATCTCCTTTCCATCAAAAAAGAATCATCAAAATCGGTTAATAAACGACGAAATTATCCGCGCACACATAAAATAAATATATGTATATTCGGTCGAATTGATAAAACTCCTCCTTTTTGGGCAGTCGGTTAAAAAGATATATAGACGATAATCATAACGATCAGCTAGACATTAGTAAGAAATAGTAAAAAAGCGTCTAAAGGAAAGGCAATTTGAATAGTAGAGTGGTGTTATTGACATAAGAAAACAGTGTTACGTCTCATGAGCGACTTTGTAATCATTAACAACTTTCCCGATTATGACTTCGATTTGATACATAAGAACGTAAGTGTATCAACGAGAGATCTACAGATTATCTTAGACATTATGTTGTAAAACATTTGAAGATTATGAGTAGATACGTACATACAGTTGATAAGTACGTATCTATAATGTAATCTTAATTTGTACATGCAAAAACGAGCAATGCCATTTTTTCCGTAGTGCACCTAATAGGTGTACTCACAAATAATTACAAATACACAGTTATTATACAAATATTTAACGATACCTTTCGATTTTTATATACACATTACAGTAACTAGTTTCCATTGCTGTGGTTAAATAAATTAAATCCAAATGAGTAAACACTGAAATTACTACCTACCTATATATGTAGAGTGCTGGTTCTTCTCCATAACAAGCTACATTTCCGAATGGACGGTAGAATCAATTATTATTACATTAATCTTTTTTTGACGTCCAAATGTGCCGCTTAATAGCCTAATTGAATAAAAGAATTTTGATTTGTGATTTTGTACCTACACTTCACAAGAACTTCAACAGTAGCTGTACCTAATGAACGAAAATACGAGTTTAGTATAGAACAGGTATTATTCATATTATGTATCGATTATGTTATGCATGCAAATCAGATTGCGAATGAATTAATTTACTACCAATAGACAAACAAGTTTTATGAAACGTTTTGTTAGAATCTTTGAGTCACAAATTATGAGGTAATGGGCCAGGACGGCAAGCTCATGCAGACCGTCAAACAAACAATTTTTTCCTACCTCAGACACGTTTTTCGAGAAGGCTGGTAGGTATGACTTGCAACTGCAGATGATGGGAAAAGGAGCAGGGCAACCCGTTGTTAGCCAAATATAAAGTATAAGTAGGCTAATGAAAATGGAGAGGAATCGAAAATCGAAAAAAAACAAAATCTTTTTATTTGATAACATTCATTTGGTTCAGTAATATAGCTTCTTTCAACCCCATCGCCCAACCGTACCGTTCATTATCATTTGTTAAATCTGGTGTTATTCTACAAATGTGTTACTTATCTAGTGAGACCACTGCAATAAGATGCAAATAAAGTTGAGCAGGTAACAGAACTGTACAAAGACCTTTCATCTGACCTCTGCCATCAACCTAATTACTCGAGGACACCTGAGTGAAATCTCTGAATGAAATGTTACCGACTACCGAGGTAAGTATGTACGATGTACGATATATGGAACCTCTTTCCCGCAAGTATTGAGGTGCTTTTTAACCGACTTCCCAAAAAGGAGGAGCTTTCTCAATTCGACGGTATATATAATTATTTTTTATGTGTTTTCGCGGCAAACTTCGTCGTGCATGAACCGATTTTGATCATTATTTTTTTTGGAAAGGATATATCCCAAGGGTGGTACCATAATAAGAAACCAGTATCTGATGATGGGATCCTAGAGAAATCGAGGGAACTCCCCAAATATTATAGGCATACATATAGCGATTTTGGTATTTTCATCAATAATGTGATCACCCAGAAGATGCACTCAGAAAGTATCATTTGGTGAAGTGGAACTGATGAAGAAAACCACAATGGCCACTGGAAATCCGAAATAAAACAATGAATCCCTGGTCGTGTTTGGGCTTATTGGAATCGTCATGAGATGTACTTTGGTCATAAATGATTTTCATGTTAATTGGTGATACCTACCAAAACTAAAAAGACGAAAATAAAAAACTTTTAACAAAAAATCAAACCTTGGAAGTCTCCAAACCAAAACACTACAAAGCGAAAAATAACTTTCTTTTCCGAAGTCGGAGTCGAATAACGGAAAACAATGGGTACAAAAGACACCGACTTCGGAAAAGAAAGTTATTTTTCGCTTTGTTGTGTTTTGTTTTGGAAGTCGGTTTTTATTACTAGCTAGTTCATATGGTCCTATTCAAAAATACCTTTTTGAAAAAAGATCAGTAGACATTATTTTTTACAGTAAAAAAAATCTCGGAGCTGTCTAACAGTAAAGGTAAAAAGGTAGTGTCAAACCACACGTCAAAATTAAAAGATTGATATTTTAATGTTTACATATTGTTTTTTATTAGATTTGTGTGATTTGTTAAAATTAAGGCAAGAAAGTTTGTTTCTTTTTTGTTTAATTGTGTGAAATGTTTTAATAGGTATAATAAACTGTAAAACATGCTAGGCGACCCGACAGACGTTTACTGTCAACATTTCTGATTCCATACAAAAATCACTTGGAAAAATAAACTTTTATTTTATAGATAGTTCAACTCATAAGTGCGCTCGGCGCCATGTGTGCGTGTGTTGTAATTTAATTTGTGTGACAGTGAGGCGGCAGTAAGTAAGTATTTGGCGGCAGTCGTCGACCGAGCTACACGTGTGTAAAGCTGTATAATTACAAGCGCACGCACACATGGCGCTGCGTGCACAGATGAGTTTAACTATCTATACCCGAATTAACATCAGAGGCCCTAGACAAGTGACATTCTATCATCGAATGTGAGGTGATAGCGATTGTCATAAAGGCAAAATTGTAGGGGATTGACAAGCGATATCGAAACATCACGTGACCAATCCCTTACATTTTGATATTTCGATTATCGCCTTCTTTGAAATCGAATGCCACTTGTCTAGAGCATCTGGAATCTTTTCGAATTTCGCCCTTTCAAAAAATCTTATTCGGACAGTATCGAACATTTTAAAACACAAACTGGCCATATGGGATCAGCCGTTCTCAAGTGATATGCTTACCAACGAATACCATTTTGCTTTTATTTATAGATATACATTTTATAATATATTGATTATTATGCCATTTATTTATTATCTATACATATTTTTTGAATTTTAAATATTAATCTATACAAAAATAAAATATAAATACATTTAAAAATACAACGTTTTAAAAAAGATATTAAACTGACTTCCAAAGCAAAACACTACAAAGCGAAAAATAACTCTCTTTTCCAAAGTCGGTGTTTGGTACCCACAGATATCTAAGGTGGTACCTGAAGTTTTTCGTTTTTCGACACCGACTTCGGAAAAGAAAGTTATTATTCACTTTGGAAGTCAGTTTAATTTTATTGTTTAATGTTTTTAATTTTCTCTTTTCTTTATGGTTGGCCAGAGTAAATATCATGCCGATTCCAAAAAGCCCAAACACGACTAGGATACATTGTTTTCTTACGGAGTTCCAGTGCCTACCTTCCGGCTCAATAATCAGATCAGGTATATAGTACCATATTCATTAGCACCATTTATTTTATAAATGTATTTATCTGCTTCATTATAGTCGCTAACTATCGAGATATCATATATCCGTGTCATACTTTATTATTAAGGAGTTCCAGTGGCCATCGTTGGTATTCTTCATCAGTTCCACTTCACCAAATTATACTTTCTGAGTGCAAATGCTTGCGGTGTTGACGAAAATATAAAAAAATATATATATGTATGCTTATAATATTTGAGAGTTCCCTCTATTTCCAAGGGATCCCATCATCAGATTCTGACTTGGTGACAATGGGACCACCTCGGGACTTTACCCTTTCAAACACAAAATGAATTTTTTAAATCGGTCCATTTTTGACGGAGATATCATATAGCCGAACATATAACCTCTACTTTTTGGGAAGTCGGATAAATATAGTATTCAGATTATTATTATTATTTTATAAATCTTTGAAATCAGGAACCTAGGGTCCTGGACCTTTGAAAGGCTAAAACTATAGAAGGACCATTAGCCCCTGCCTGACCACTGTTGATCTATACGGCTATAAAATGGCAAGGGATGACTTTCAGAATTAATTAATGCCCCCTCCCCCTCCCCCTAAATGGTGACTTCTCGTTTACTCTTGCGAATCCACTCAAGCCAGCCAATTAAGGCAAGAGAGAAGTAGGAGTTCTGTTCCCAGTCAGTGATCACACCGACCGGCTAATAAAGGCAAGATAAGTTACTATTATTTCATGCTAGCTTCTGCCAGCGGGTTGGCCCGCGTGAAAGTTGAAAATGATTAATTAACATATTCCCGGGATAAAAGTATCCTATGTGCTATAATCTATCTCTGTGCCAAATTTCATCCAGATCTGTTCAATAGATTTGCATGAAAGAGTAACAAAGTTTAACATACAAACACACTTACACACTCACAAACTTTCGCCTTCATAATATTAGTATGTAAAGAAAAGAAAGAAAGAAAAAAATGTTTTTAACAGTCACAAAACGACATACAATATTAGAACATGCTTATGCCAAACCCTTAAAAAATATTTTAACTTTAAACGTAGTAATACTAGAAGGGAACTATATTTTTTGTCACCAAAATTTATATTTGTCATCAAGTTGTATCACCTAATAAATAGATCTATCGCCACGAAATATTTTCGTTCTCAGATAAACAAAGAGTGTTCCCAGGTATGAATTACCAAATTATTGTTAATATAATGTGTAAAATATGAGATGGATTACCAATAAAATTGTAGTGCATTACATGAATATAAACTTCGTTCTTATAACAATAGTTTTATTACTTAAATAATAGCTTGGTGCTCAGAATGGTAGATCTGTCACCAAATAAATCGATTATCGATCCCTGACTGCGACTCCTTTTTATTTGTTACATTTTATTTCGTTCAGTTATTAAAATAATAGTATTCGTTACTAATTTAATACATCAATTTATAATTTCAATGAAAATGTCAACATTAAAATAACAAATTATGGTCAATGAATCGGTCCAAGAGCGAGCGAAGCGAGCTCGGGAGCTTAGGGCACCCCGACACGGACAGGTTAGGTTCGAACGAGATGACGTGAGCTGAAGTGAGCGAGCAAAGCGAGCGAACTCAGCTCCCGTCATCTCGTTCGTGTTAGGTTACTTTAGACCCTGCGGACGGAAATAGGAGCCCCGCGCAGCGGGGCTCCGTCGACTCTGTTGCATATACACCAATCTAACTTTATGAAATTTTCTAGTGACCTAATATATGATTTATTGGTGATCTCTTTAAATTAGTTTGCTTAAATACTATTAGGACAAACCTGTTATAATACATACAAAACCATTTATTTGGTACTTGACCCCATATCTCCATGATTTTCGGTAATTTATTGTGGAATTGATTTTATATTGTTTGGTGACTACATTTTGGTGACAAATCTACTATTTTGAGGGCAAACCCTATTATTTAAGAAACACAAAATGAATTAAATTGGTGACAGCTTAAATCATACCCATACTAGAATATATAATATTATATATTATATATATATTACTTAAAGGAAAGGAATGAATAATCAAAGACCTAAAAAAAACCCGGACCGGACCGGACCTTTGAAAGGCGTGTCAGGGGCCGAAGCCAATTCGCAGAAGTCATGTGTATAACGATATGTGACAACAACCGACCATTATCCCTGTATGCACTACGTAAGTGCACCAAAGGTCAATCCCCGATTGGTGCAGGAATATTGTTAAATATGGAGACAATGATTGAGCTATGGGTTTGGGAGGTTTAGTGGATGGTTTGCCTAAAACTATAGAATGACTATTGGCCCCGGACCACTGTTGAACTACACGGCTATAAAATGGCAGGAAGTGACTTGCACAATCAATTAATGGGCTCACATCACGGAGCACACAACCAGGCCCACATAAAGGGCCAATAAAGGCAAACCAGATGATGGACAAGACTTCTCCCGGGAGATCAATAACCGTGGGACTGCCCACCAGCTCGCCACAAAGCTGCACTTATTTTTTTTTTCGTTTTGCTTATACTCATAAACTAATAAGTAGATTGGTATTTGAGAGAGACGTTTTTCGATTGTATCCTGTCTGCCTTTTTTCGACGGGATCACGAGTAACTCTATTCTCAAGCAATTTGATATGTGTGTGAGTACCGCTGAGTCATGTAACTGAGGTTGATTAACTGCACAATATGTATGCCATGATCTTGGGCTGTAGACAGACAAACTGCTGTCAACAATTGTCAAAAGTGAAAAATATTCAGGATTGATCACGCAACTTTTCGGCAGTGCTGGTCAATCTCATAAATTTTGGACTGGTTGTTAATCGAATCGTTTTCGTTAGTTAAAAGAATTTCACGCCTTATTGAATGTAGGTATATCCGGTAGTATTTAGGTACCCACCGATGTGAAAACCGATGTTACTCAACTTATCAAAGAAAAGTGAAAGGGCTTAATTGAACCATTTTGATTTATCGTCTGCTTAAACACGTCACTTAAAATGTTGCTGTCATAATTTGTAAGATAATTATGATTATTTACTGGAAGTGACAGCTGTACAAATATTGACAAGAGATGTGAACCCAGTTTTCCATTATAAATTGAAAAAAGGGGCATCTCAGCCCTGGTCCCAGTTCCATATGAAGTCGAATGATCCCTAACCCGCGTTATTACGACGCTAACATTTTATGATAATTGCTAGATACCGTTATATTTAATATATAATTGATGCAAAATGTATTATATATGAGCAATAAGAAAAATGAAATCAGAAATTTTAAAAATTTCAGAAATATTTACGACCGCTTCCAATCGAGTCGAGGTAAATCAGCCATTTAAAATGCATAGCGTTAGTGCTTGCATATTGGTTTTTATTGCCAGACATAGCGCTCATGTCATATTTAAAATGTTGGATGTTTTCCTGAGCCAATGTGCATATAAGCGTGTGCCGTAACTTTCTACAAGGTCGTCTTAACTTTTAAATCAATTCTTTCTAAAGAGAGCCCTCAAAATAGGTTGTATTTTTTAGAATTTTCAAGTATTGTTTTCGTTTCCAAATGAGCAATACCTATTTACGTCAAAAAATCCACCAGTTGAAAAATAACTAAGGCCTAAAAATAATTAGTTAAAATAATTAGAGACTTTTCTTGTAGCAAAATTGTCTGTTATTAGATTTCACGAGTATTTTGATATTACGTTAAAAGATTGTTACGATCATTATTTTTGTTAGTCTAAAGCCGGTTTTCGTCCACTCAAAAACTAAACTACTTACACAAGATGCTCACTACACGATGAAATATTCCTCCCGTTACTATAGCAATTAATTTGCTCCGATATGGTACGCCTACAATTTCTCTAATCTGTACTCCTCCACAATAGGTATATATTTACTTAAGGCCCGAATTGGAAAAAAAATAGGTGTTTATTGGTTTCTAAGTGGACTTATTGTTTGTTGTACTGATTTTCACACTAAAGCGGTATAATTTTGACTACAAAAAATTATTATACCATTCCCCCTCTAAAAAGCTTATTTTATTCACTGAAAACAGTGAATAAAAAGCACTTTTAATCACTGTTTTGGTGTTTGAATTTAGAACACACTAATATATATTTGATCTCCATCTCAATGCAATACAACCTACTTTGGCATAAAATACTCGATACAAACTTCTTGTGCAAAGAATATTCGAATTTCAAATTCCTTCGTTGATTTCATTTTGAGTTTGTTTATATTTAGGACTTTGATAATGATTTTGATTTTGGTCTAGGATGTTTAGTGAATACTTATTCGTATTGTAATTCTAATACTAATTGCATTGGTGTTTAATTAATTATAATTATGTAACGTAACGGAGGTAGTCACTGGCCCCTGAAACACAGGTGCTGTTACCTAGCTCAGCTACAAAAAATGTGAAGTCCTGACGTTTCTCATTTTTTGTAAATTTTGAAGGTATTAAACCATTTATTTATGTATTATTATTCCTTGTGCTTTTGGCTTAAATCCTTCTTTTTCTCGTAGTCATGGTATAAAATATTGTATGCAACTCTTGAATAAAACGGATTTATATCGAGGGCCATGAATCACTCGCGTCGCTCAGGATTCTAACACTTGAATCACTCGCTATGCTCGTGATTCAGTTGTTAGGATCCTTCACTTGTTCGTGATTCATCTATGGCCCTCGATTTAAAACCGTCCTTTATTCACTAGTTGCATAATATACTATTATTCTTTTATGAAGGCTGACAGATTAAAATTAAAAGTCTCTTTTCTTTGCAAACAAAGTACAGGGAACCACGTTAGCCACGGTATCAGTCTATAGCCTACGATGTCTAAGTAGATTAGTTTCTTGTTCTATCTCAGGTGCTCTTTTTGGAACATGTTTTGCACGCTCCTAATAAATTTAGTGGAACAGGAAACTTCATGTTTTACATAGCATAAAAATCAACGTTTAGAAATCAGATTTTTCCCATATCAGCTCATTAATTCTAAACCGATTAGTCTGACCGATCATGCAAGTCTGATCCAATTGGTCTGACCGGATGCGTGCACATTACGAAACAATATGACTTGTAAGAATGATTTGCTTCTAATAGATAGATCCGGTTCCGGCACTCGACCATGAGGCCGTAGGTGTCACAAACGGTTTGAATTTCAGTTCAGATTTGAAGGTTCTGAAGAAGGAACCGGCCATGATAGCGTATACACGTGTACAGGAATAAATATTTACAAGAAATTACAGTGCAGGACTCGAACGAAATCGAAATTGTGCTTTGGAAATCATATTGTCCATATCTACATGCTGAGGACGAGTATTGTTTACGGAAGCGATTATCAAAGCTTCATAATTGTAAGACAATAAACTTGCTGCTTAGTTCTTTCCTTATTTGCTGAGCATTATAGGTAAAGTAACCTTACTGGTCAACCAACCGATACCGGATCGATCGAGGAGTTATAGGCTATTCAGACCTAGTGTGCCTATTAGGTAGTAGGTGCCGGTTGTCACGAACTTAACCTGTAAACTTTACTGATCGGGGATATTATTTTAAGATAGAGCAAATATATTTGAAAATCTACAGCCAACTCAGTTATAGTCGTATTTCTAACCTAATGATGGATCTAAAAAAAATCCACCACGTGGAGGATTTTCCTAAATAGAAAGAAAAGTATTTATTTGCCACAAAACGACAAACAAATGATATAAGGGATATTGATCCGAGCATAATTCAATAGAGTGTTTACATTTTATAAGGTTTTGACCCCGAATATTGAAAAAAGGATACCTTATTTAAACAAAGAGTCACAAAATTTACAAAAAAAAAATCGATCGGATCGGCGAAGCCATATCATCAGCTTGTATCGGTTAGTGTGATTCATTATTTTTAAGTTGAGTGCTGTGAAAGAAAGTTGCACATAATAACGTAAACTATGCACCGGGGAAAGCCTTATGGCGCTATAATGTAAAATACTATCAAGTGGCAATTTAAGCGGTTTATGTATCTAAATTATGTTTTTCAAACTGATGTTTCAACCTTTTTATTTAGCTAATTTGTATTCACATATTACTGTATTTTTTTCGCAATAATAAACACGGCTCTCGTAGATTCAGTCTGTAAATGCTGTAAGAAAATCTTTTAAATCAATATTTTAACCGACTTCCCAAAAAGGAGGAGGTTTCTCACTTCGTCCTATGTTTTTACATCTATGTTTTTTTATGTGTGTTCGCGGATAACTTCGTCGTTTATGAACCAATTTTGATGATTCTTTTTTTTGTTTTAAAGGAGGCCAAGGGTGGTACCATGCTACCATGATAAGGAAACCAGGATCTGATGATGGCATCCCAGAGAAATCGAAGGAACTCCTCAAATATTATAGGCATACATATAACGATTTTGCAACAATGCAATCATTTAAATTCAGAAAGTGTCATTTGGTGAAATGGAACTGATGAAGAAGACCACAGATGGGCACTGGAACTCCTTAATGGTACGAATGTTACGGGTATAAGATATATCGAATAGCTAACCGACTTTGATTAAGCAAATAATGATAATAAATTAATTAATAATAAACCGACTTCCAAAACAAAACACTACAAAGCGAAAAATAACTTTCTTTTCCGAAGTCGGTGTCGAAAAACGGAAAACAATAGGTACCAAAGACACTGACTTCGGAAAAGAAAGTTATTTTTCGCTTTGTAGTGTTTTGTTTTGGAAGTCGGTTTGATTTTTTTGTTAATAAGTTTTTTAAAGTTCATATTCATACTTAGTTTGGTATATTCACGTTAGTTATACGTTTTAAAGCGTGAAATAGTGTATTAGAAAGCACAAGTAAAATATTAAACCGCATTTTTCTGTCTTAGTGAGTCCACAATGATTCGGTTCGTCTCGCCTGCGATTTCATAATGATGATTTCGGCGTAAGTTCAACATTTTTAGAGAAACTCCTTTTCATCTGCTTATGGTCATGGTTAACGCTTTGACTATCATTAGGTATCATTACGTGGAAGTTTCCTTGTGGTAACATCCGGTCGGAATTCAAAGAGTAATTATGCACACTTGTACGGGCACTTTCAATCACATCTCGTATTTTGTGAAACGAAACTTACCATCGATGTCTGACCTACCACAACGGTTTTTGGAGATCGTGCTAGAATATTTTTTACCCGACTGCCGAAGGAGGGTAATTTGTTTATCAGTCTATGTATGTTTGTTCCTATGTGGCGTTCTAGAGACCAAATGCGTTAGCCGATTTTGATGATTCTTACGTCAATCGATTCGTTTTAACCTTGCGAGTGTCACTGGCTAATTAAAATTTGAAAATAGTAAATGGCGGATTTTGGGAACCATATTGTGGGGCCCAATTTTATTTTTCTTCCAATCCCATCGTGTGGGCTATCAAAATAAAGGGTTTTAAGAAGTGATTTCAAAAATAAATTACACTTTTATATTTAAAAAAATGTTAACTAAATATCAATAAATATAAAAAGTTAATTTAAATAATCAAAAAACCCGATTGCTTAAGAAGCGAACTAAAAAGACGTAAACGAGAAGAAAATCATGCTCTGCAGTCGTAGGATACATATTCGCGAGCTGGCTGACCAAAACTAGATGTATCGTCCGACTGCACAGCATGATTTTCTTCTTGTTTACGTCTTTTTAGTTCGCTTCATAAGTAGTCGGATGTTATGATTATTTGAATTAATTGCGAAATGGTTTCTCATTTAAAATTAATCTGTGAGTAACTCTACTTAGAAATTGAATAATTAAATAAAAGTAGACCTACCTACAAACCAACCTGAGTTTGCTGGCCTTGCCGGCACTCTCTTTAAATTGTTTTCTTCGAAAAATGATGACAACCACCCAGAATTTTTGGGAGGACACGTCGTTTTCTTCTTGTTATATGGTGACTTGGTACTTTTATTGGTGCGTCGCATAGGCCGGGTCGTGGGACGCCGCGTGGTGGACGGAGGGCGGCGCGTGCTAGGCCGCTTGCTTGGCTGCTTGCCAGGCCGCCGGCTCGTAGTCGGCCGCCGGGTGGTTGGACGCCTGGTGCTAGGCCGAGCCACCTGCTCCGAGTCAGGAGATTCCATCAACACGTATTGGTCTCCTATCTGAAGGACCGGAATTCCTGTCACGGCATTGGGCTTGCCTTGTGGTGGTTTAGCTATAAAATTAGTATGACTTTCTATATTAATATTAGTGGTCTTAATTACTTGTTTTTCTTCACCTTTAGCGTTTTTCATAGTCACGTTCACTTTTGGGATTTTCCCCTTGAGTATCACTTTAGCACTTGTTGTGGTGGAGCGCGTCACTGGCGCAGGGGTGGTTTCGTACGAGTCTTCGTATTCGTCCCACACGGAAAAAGGATCTAGGGATTCTAAATCGGAGATGTCTGCGGTGCGAGTTGGCGGGAAGCGGACGGCCGCCGCGCACGCCAGCAGTGTCAGCAGCGCCAGGCGACGCGCCATGTGTCGAGCGTGTGCGCATGGCGAGCTGCGCGCGCACTGTACGTCCTGGCCACCGCGCCGCAGTCAGCCGGACCACCTTCCCTGCCACTGTTATTATGCGGCGATGTCGCTTTCAACGCGCCCGGCACCACTAGGTCAACACGCCCGTACCTGCTTCAGTTATCTACTAGCCCGGTGCCCGCTTCTTCTGTACATCTTTTGTATTGACCAACCAATCTTCATAATTATCTTTGATTAATTCATCATTTTCATTTTTTTTGAACTTTCTAAGAAAACCTAAAAAATATATACCTACCTTCCGAAAAAATTCAAACCGGCATCGTGACCAGTAGATTCTCCATAGCTGACCAAGTAACCGATAGAAAAAAAAACATAGGTAATTATTTTCAATCTCAGTCTTGAATAGAAGAAAATAATTTATTAAGTTCCGGCTCTAATACAAAAAAGTCATCGTTGAATTTTTTGTTATCTTCTAGTGTAGATCCTGAACCAAGCACAAAATTAAGCAATTGACCCCCTTAACTTTCGTAAAAAGTTATGATCAAACGATATACAGCATACAGGCGAAATCACAGATCATAGAAACAACAGTGTTATACTTGTATCTATGATCTGTGGGCGAAATCAATCAGATTTCTAGTTCGTCTAATGAAAGTTACAAACGCAGCAGGCGTAACAATGTGGCGAGCAAAGTCAACATCAAATTATTGTTTGGTATTAAAGCATATGATTTAATTTCCATCGTTTATCATCACATATGAATAGACAACGCGTGAAATGTAGTTCAAGATGCACGGTTCGTTGAGCGCCGCCGCCGCCGCCGTGACGCGTGCGCAGGTTAGGGGTGTCCACTCCATAGCAATCGCATTTCACTCGGATTTGTTCCATAATGCCATTGTACTATTTGAAATTACTATCCGTCAAGCTTTCCTTTTAAATGATTATGTATGAGCTTTCTAAAGTGGAGGATGTTGAAAATTTTACCTGCTGTAATAATATTTTATCTGCTATAATACTCCATAGAACCCATTGATTTGAATACCTGAAGGTAATTGCGTTGCACCTAAAAGTAATGTCTAATTTATTGCCGTTTAGCTATTCCTACAAAATGGGAAACTCAAGCTAATTATTGTAACAAAGGCGTGCATAGTTTGCGGTAGATGGTAGATACATGTCTAAGTTGAGTATCGGTTTTTCATTAGGATAAGACAATGAAGCGGAAGACGATCTTTCTCGACCTAATTTTTCCAAAATGAAAGGTGCTTCGGCAATTATTGTGAGAAAGATATTGCACTATGATGCATGTAGACATTACGTATTATATTGTAAGAAAGAAAGCAGATGTTTCACTTTAAGTGGAATTCTCCTTATATGAACCGGGTTTTCCACTTAACCGAAAATACGAAGGTATGACAAGTATCATAATACTTTGAGAGGTGTGTCAATCATTTGTTTCGAGAGTTTAATAATTACCTGTTTTTAACCGACCTTTTAGGTAGTAAAAAAACTTGGCAGGTAAATACCGGCAGCTTTATTGTATAAGTGAATTCGGCAGGGCAAAACACAGACGCTATCAATCGACAAATCACATGTGAGGTGAAAGACGCGATGTGGTTTTCCGTCTATGTGATGGCGGAGAAACTCTATGCCTTGCTGAATTCACTTAAGCAATTAGAAATTGGGAAACTGTTCCAAAGAATTTTTTGAACTTTATGATTTGTATTGATGATGGTGACTGAATTGAATCATTATTTTATTTCATCAGTATCATTCACAAGCCTTGTGTATTTGTATTTTTAACGTGTGCATAAATTATAATTATTATTATTTAATTAATTAGCTTCGGAACAAACAATCAATTCAATTTGATTAGAGTTTCTTGCCTGTTCTTCTCCATTGAGACCTACTGACGCTTGCGAATGTGCAACTAGCTTCATCTTTTACTTGACAATTCAAAAGTAGTGGTGTCATTGAAATAAATCATTTTGAGTTTGATTAGACTAACTGCACACAGAGTTTTTAGTTTTTAGGGTTCTGTAGTCAACAAGGAACCCTTATAGTTTCGCCATGTCCGTCTGTCCGTCCGTAGCTTAGCTCAGAAACTCTTACTACTAGAATACTAGATAGCTATAATTTGGCATGGATATACCTACATATTAATCACGCCGACAAATTGGTAAAATAAAATCATAAAAAGGTAAAAAAAAACCGCCCAAGTGCGAGTCGGATTCGCGCACGAAGGGTTTCGTAACATTATACGTTTTTCACGTTCGCTGTATGTAAGTCCCACTTAAATATTTATTTTAATTATGTTTTTTAGTATTTGTTGTTATAGCGGCAACAGAAATACATCATCTGTGAAAATTTCAACTGTCTAGCTATCACGGTTCATGAGATACAGCCTGGTGACAGACAGACAGACAGTGGAAGGCTTAGAACTATGATACCTTTTTACGGGTACGGAACCCTAAAAATGAAGCTATCTCCTCTATACGTAAAGTGGGAATGTTTTTTTTTTCGTCTATCCCATTTTGTGGATAGACAGATAGATAAATAATTGATTTAATGCACACAAAAGACACAGCACAACACCCAAATAATAATTAAATTATTTCAATTTACATATAGTTTTAAATCGTCGGTTTATCGTTGGATAGGCCATTCAAAAATATTACGGATCTTTTTCAATTCATATGTGAAAATTTTCACGGCAGTAGTATATATAACGAAATTAAAAAGAAAACTATCACAGCTAAGTGGGGTAGTTTACGAGTAATTATAGTCGACCAACTTATAAAATGTACCTTACATTTTTGTACAAATTCCATATAAAGATTACTTATATAAGGTTGTTAGCTGTGTAAAACAGGTAGTTAATTTAAGTTAATGAACCATGAAAAATTCATATTTATCATTCATATTTCAATAGCCGAAAAATTGGGCATTTTCATAAAAAAATTAAAACTCGAAAATCTCGAAAACGGTTAAGTTTAGGATGGGGGGTTCCATAGTGAAATCATTCAGAAATGATGTGTACTACACGCCCTTAACGGATCTAGGTCGACTTTTCCTGTAACCCTGTATATTTGTCTTATCAACATGTCAAAATTGATATTCCTTTTAACCGATTTCAAAAATAAGGAGGTTCTCAATTCGACAATATTTGTTTAAATGTTTGTTCCCTCAAATCTTTTTCATAGGTGAACCGATTTAAACGATTATTGTTTTAACTGATAGCTGGTGCTATCAAATAAAAAATCTCGTGATAACCATTGGGGCTCTCCTCGGTTACCTAGTTATCTCTTTCTCGTGAATGGAATAATGACTGCTTTGCTTGGATTGATAGAGAGGTGGTTGTTTGTACACCATTCCTCTGTCATCCTCAATGCCTGTTGTAATAATCCTGAGACTAGGTTCGGCCATTTACCATTAATCATTATAGTTATTTCATCTGCATAGCCTACTGTGTAGAATTGTCCGGTATTGAGTTTGGTAAGTAGCGAGTCTACTACCAAGCACCACAATAATGTTGACAGCACTCCGCGTTGCGGACAACCTCTTGTTGTTTTTGCGGTAAGTCTGTCTCCTATTAGTTCCGATCTGACTATTCTGCTTCTCAGCATATAGTCAATCCAATTGCACGTGGTATCATTGACGTCATGTACGACTGCAGCAATGCGTATGGACTCAAATGTTGTCTTGTCAAAGGCTCCCTCCATGTCGAGGAAAGCCTCGACACAGATCTTTTGTCCCTCTAGCGCAGCCTCGGCTCGACTCGCAACATAGTGCAATGCCGTTTCCGTAGATTTGCCAGGGCTTTAGGCGCTCTGTAGTTTATGTAGAGGGAATTCTTTAAGTGGTCCCTCTCTTAGGTTCCTGTCTACCAGTTTTTTCAGATCTTTTAAGAGAAAGGATGATAGACTGATGGTCCTGTAAGCTTTAGCTTCTTCGTAAGTCGGTCTACCCACCTTTGGTATAAAGGTGACTTTGACCTCCCTCCATGCCATGGGTACGTACCCAAAGGCTATGCACGCTCTGTAGAGCTTACTTAAATGGGGTATCAAAACAGATGCCCCTTCTTGCAATAGTATTCGATAGATGCCATCCGGACCATGGGATTTGAGCCCCGCTATGGCAAGATTCAGTTTATTTTCATCTACCACTTTCTTTGCCGTGAGCCAGTTATTTTTGGACGTGTGCCTTCTGAGCTCGTCCCTTGTGACTGGTTCCTTTTTGTCAGGTCAATAACTTCAGTTCTCGCCGAGGTCCTGAAATAGATTTGTTGCCTGCGTTAAGGATTTGTAAAGAAGAGCTTACCAGAAAGTCCAACAAATCCTCCCCTCGTTTGATGACATCTAAACTGCCCAAACGACGTGGTGTGCATTCGCATCGCAGCCAAGTATCATGTCGAGGTTTTCTTGGTTGCCGTAGTCAACTAGTCTTCTGATTAGTGGTGTTACTGGTTCCTTTTGTTCATATGGGAGATAGGCAGAGACAAGGATAATCCTCATTTTCTCTGTTCCTGTCCCCACTTGGATCAGAGTTGTTGTGAGATCCCTGGAACAGAAAGTACGTAAGGTAAAAAATATTGCCTCTATACCGCCCCTGATATAGATGCAAGTCTTCGCATCATTAGTTGGACAGTCATAGAGCACCATGCCACCTGTCCCACCTAAGCCTTTTATAGTCCTTTTATACAAATAAGGTTATAAGGTTTATTTTCTCTGTTAAGTGTTTTGTGTGTACATAAATAAATAAATAAGTTTCCTGTGACAAAGTCGTATGTGTTAAGCTTCAGTTGCCGAGCCAGAAGGGCAGTATCGGCTCTGCAATGATGCAAATTGATTTGTACACACCTTAGTCCCTCCATCTTGGATGTGTTGAGGGGTTTCTGCTGTTATAGGAGGGCCTCAGTTTTGAGGCTCCCTCTCCATCGCCTGGCTCTCCTCAAGTGCAGTTGGCGACTCAATCCCCAGGGTATCGAGGCCCTCGAGGCCCTCGAGGCCTCCTGGAAGAGAGTAGCTCTTGAGCGCTTGACGGAGTAATAACTTGATAACCCCAGCAGACACCCCGTTCATGAGTCCGATACGACGGATCTGTCCGTCCGATCTGCTAAGTGAGAGTATTCACGACCTCCCAGTCGTCCGTCCTCAAGGCAGGGTTAAGCCGCTGGAGCAATCGAATGGCCTGGGCAGAGTCTTGCAATACCAAGTTGCGAATCTCCCATGCCATTTTGACTGGCTTTGGAACGTCCTTGGCGTCGAAGACTTTGAGTTTCAGGGAGACAAGCTGCATCAGAATTGTCACTTTCATTTCAGTGGTTATGTCAGTTTTATCTATTCAGGCATAACTTTGAGCATTATAGGTACCTTACTATTGAACTTGCTCATTATGTACCACAACTAAAAAGTGAAAATAATAGTACATTACGATATTAGTGCGTTATAACCAATACGCACGTATATCGTACGACGTTTTTTAACACATTTGCGAGGAAACAGAAAAAAAAAACATTTTATATTTTGTTAATTTCTAATTATTGAAACAGTTAGTGAAATTACAATTATTAAAATGATACGTAATTGTAGTTGATTTTTTAATTATGTTTTTATTATTATTATTACTATTCATAATGTCATTGTTTTGTGTTAGGGTAAATGTTGGAGACGACGAAACTTCTTGAAAGGCGGCAGAAGAGCATTGTAATTCGTCATTAGTTGTAAATAAAAAAATATCCTCAGTAGAAGTAGAGGGGCGCGGCTCAGGGCAAAACTTCTTCGTTTGTGGCTCCAAATTTATTGCCCGAGTTATTTTGGCACTTATTTTTGCTTTGTTTTGGATGGAATCTTCTACATAAGATTCTGCTACTGCGTTAGAACGCCACCCGCCATGCCGCTTTAAAGTCAATATGTCAGCTCCCGAATCAGCAAGTAATGTAGCTGACGTTCTTCTGAAACTGTGCCCTGTATAACAATCAGCGTCCGGCAATCCTAAAAACTTGGCGACTTCCTTTGGCATGGCACCGAATTTATTTATGCCAATAGGTTGCGCAGTACATTTACCTTTTTGGTAATTCTGAAAGAAATGATTATTTTTTGCCTTAGTCGTACGCAGAGCTTCATATTTTTTGACCACGTTATAAAATGGGCCGTTGATAATAAAAGATCGGGGTATTTTGTTTTTAGTGTTTGGGATTTTAATTAAAAGCATTTTGCCTTGAGTTTCAATGTCATTTGTGGTAATATTGTGAAGCTCTTGCCGTCTACATGCACCATTAATACCAAATATTAACGCAACCTGAAAAGAAATAAAAATGTGTAAGATACGGTATAGGTACTTAGCTTACAGACGGTCGTTAAAAAATATGTAAAAGAGTATGTACAGTACGTAGATCAATACATAAAATAAGGAGGCAAACTGACCTTAGTTGCCAGGTTCTGGCTATCTGGAGCATCTCTTAGAAACTTTTCAACGTCATTAGATGACAGTACCTTAGATTTTTTCTTTACAAAACCATCAGAGCGTCTCTTTAAAAATGCAGTGAAATTTGAATATAAATTAATATCGACAACATTTTTCATCTTGAGGGTACTTTTCAGCATCGAATATGTTGTCCACAACGAGCTAGGCTTATATTTACTAGCTAGTTCATTAAAATATGCCAAAACTACATTTTCGGAAAATGACTTCGCCTTTTTCATGTTTTACCACTTCAAAAAATTTCCATACGTGGTTATGTATCTGTCTTTGGATATTGACGGCAGCAAGCTGTCGCATGCGGTTCGCGCTTTTGTTAGTATATCCGGTGGAGTTGAAGTAATATAGCTCTTCTTCATTATTGAAAGTTGTCATATTTAAATTTTCACAATACAAGTACAAAGAAAAGAAAATTTGAGAAAAATGGCGCGAGGATTGTTTTCTGCCGTAGCTGCGTGAAAATGTTGGCAAAGACGTTAGAGCATGCAGCCAAGTTTTTAAATTACCGAATAAACTGATTTTTTTCATTTTAAATAAACTGAATCTGTGAATGCACACTGTTGCTTTCCCGCCATTTTAACAGCGCGCTAGCGCTGCCTACTGACTGGCGCCGCGCGGCGATTAGTTCGAAATTTGAATAGCTAGAGCGCGCGAAATGGCAAATAATACTTTTATGGAACTTGTATGGACTATAACTTAACTATTTGCTTTAGTAACACACGCGTTTTTTATGACCCGCTTTACATATTTAAAACCGGTGGAATTACATCAGCTTTACGAGCAACGGTGTTAAAAAACCTTTTTACCTGACTGCCGAAGGAGAGTAATGTGTTTATCAGTCTATGTATGTATGTTCCTATGTGGCTTTCTAGAGACAAAATGCGTTGGCCGATGTTGATGATTCTTACGTCAATATATTTGTCTTAATCTTGCGAGCGTCACTGGCCACATTAAAATTGGAAAGTTAATTCAGAATTCAAAAACCCGACTGCTTAAGAAGCGAACTGAAAAGACGTAAGCAAGAAGAAAATCATGCTGTGCAGTCGGAAGATACATGTTGGATTTGGTAAGCCAGCTCGCGAATATGTTTGTGTATGCTGCTTATGTACTTGTTTTTACTTAAACATTCAACAGACTTCCAAAAACACTACATAGTGCAAAATAACTTCAATTTCGGCAGTCGGTGTCAAAAAACGAAGTAACAAAACCAGGAACACAGACTATTTGGAAATCGGATATATTTTATTTTAGCATTAGTACTTCGGATAGCCTTTTTTATATCGTGCAATAATATTGTAGGTTTCAAACTATCTCTATACCTACCAAATTGCATCTAAATCTATGTTTTTAAGCCGACATGGTCACAATCATTAGAATTAATATTTGTTTTATTTTGTATTTTTTTTTTATATACGTGGTAAATATCCCGAAATAAATATTAATTCTAATGCATCTAAATCTGTTCAGCGGTTTAAGCGTGAAAATGTAACAGACAGACAAACAGAGTTACTTTCGCATTTATAATATTAGTATGGAAGTATGGATAAAAGTAAATCCCGAATTTGCATTTTTCTGGATAAATTTTCTCATTTCGCTTTAACTTTATAGTAATGCTATGTTAATATGAAAATGATGAGATATCGATTTACTACAAGTAGGTAGTTCATCGATATCTCATTCGAAGAAAATTGCTTCGATATAAAGTATAATTAAACCGAGGACAGCATAATGTCACATGGTGACGAATGAAATTGCGGGAAAGTCCATACGAAGAGATTAACGTGTTCTGTGGGATTAATTGAAACGCTATGCGCAAGCGCAGTGAGTGTACCAGGTTATGACTAGTTTTCCTTTTTGATGTCATTATCCGCCTTCAACCAAAATTAATACTAATAACTAAACTGTATTTCTTAAGGAGTGTTGAAGTTATACTAAAATCAGAAGGACCATAATCCATCTGTTTGGGGTAGGTAGACTATTCAAGGAAAAGTCTAAGCTTTAATTTTACCGTGCTAATTAATGGCAATCCAAACGGAGACGGCCTATAGTATTTGGCTACGAGTTTGGCCGAAATCTTAAAGTCACCCAAAGGGCAATAGAGAGAGCCCTAAGTTTGGCGTTAAGGCGCAAGGGAACCTAGGTTACCGACATAGACCGAAGATTTGCCAAACTTAGGTGGCATTGGCATATTGCACGCAGAACGGATGGCCATTGGGGCGGAAAAGTTCTGGAGTGGCGATCGCGTAGCGGAAGAGGCAGTGTGGAGCGCCCTCTAGGTGGTGCGACCGGAGCGACGACGACCTGGTCAAGACTGCGGGAATCCGGTGGATGCGAAACGCACAGGAACGACCCATCGGGTGGCAAAGCTTGAGGGACGCCCTATGTCCAGCAGTGGAAGTCTTTCATCTGAAATGATGATGTTCATCAGTTCCTGAATTACCCGAGTGTCCTAGTATCTAACTCTTCACTATTTCTCCAATAGTTATTAAAATCCGTTCTAAAATCTAGATTTTGAGATCGCAATAAGTGATTAGGAATAGATTTATTGATACCTACTTCTAAGCAAATTAGATTTTTAAGTTTAGTACAGTTTTAAGTCACCGTAACACTGTAGGTCTTAAAATTACTTAACTCTTTAAAAACTTGCTAAGTTTGGTCTGAAAAGTTGATGTAATTCAGTTGAAATCTGAAATGTAAAATTACGCGTATATCAACTTTTGGACCATCGAATTGATTGAATCCAAGCCTTTTCTGTGGGATATGTATTAAAACAGTTTTACATCCCGTAGACAAATTTATTGATTCTTTGATTTTATTTTATTTGCGCAAAGTGAAAGCAACAACATAAACTAAAAATATTTACATTTGAATTATTATGGAAAGGTCGATGAACGTCTCGCAAAATTATGTAAAATTGTCTGAAAGTAGAATTTAAACTTATAATAAGTATTTGACATTGAACGAATATTTAATCCGTGACCAAAGACTAGAAATAAAGTGGCAGATCGTGTGGCAGATTTATTGAGTGATTTATTTTAATAAATTTAGTTAACTTTATCTTATAAATAAAATAAACTTGATTAAGTTATTATATGCTAATTTTATAAGTTTGAAGGATTATATTTTCTGTCTCTAATTGATTATTAAAAGTTTTTACTCCAAAAATAATGAATCGCCATAGATTTGTTTAAGTGCTATTTAATTTCGTTGGCTGTTAACTAATCGTATTCTTCTTCGTCACATTTTAGTGCTTACTTTTTTCTGTTCACCAATCTTTGCAGGCAATGATAGGGCAAACGCAGTTATTTAACATGGCTTAGAAAAGTTGTAGGTCTGTATTAATTTATATTTTGTAGTTCATGAAAAGTGTATGGAGTGGAGGTAAGCCATTGTCCATAAGTGGTACAGAACACAGCAAACAACAAAATAGAAAGAAGTGGAGATTGTATTGGCAATTTTATTTCACATTCTCAATCGAAAAATATCGTCGCCTTATTCTGAATATTAGTCATTATAAATCTTCCTTAATTTCATATTTAAAAACCACCGCTGTGTTAATTAAGAAAAAACTAATATACTTGTACTCGTAACTATAAGATACCTACTTACAAAACCGGCTGGCGGAAGTGGTTCTTTTTTCAAATAAGTCGGTACAAAAAGTCAAAAATACTCAGTTTTTAGGGTTCCGTTTCTCAAAAGGATGAAAAGGAACACTTCGTTGTCTGTTAGTGTCAAGACCTTTTTCTCAGGAATGTGGGCAAGTTGAAACAATCAGGTCTTTAACCCATTGCAGTTGTGAAAAATGAAACTTCTACATCAGTGCAATCAAAGGTACAGCTGTTTATGTCACATATTTGATGCAAGGAAATCAAAACCTAAAGGGTACTTCCCATTGACCTAGAATCATGAAATTTGGCTCCTTTATCCTTTCGTGCCGATTAACTCAAAATATAGTCTCAACCATTCAGTTTGACCAACCAGTATGTAACTACTCGGATAGCTCTGACATTTGCTACGTTCAAATCCCATAAGGTGCAGGGGGTCGGGTATGAATGAAAGACAAGTAGGTGGGCCATATTTGACAAGAAGCAATGTCTTATAGCACAAATAAAGCAAAAATCTGACAACTGTATTTTTGTATCTACATCATAAAAAAAGCAAAATTTTATATTCCGTCTGTCAAGACCTTTTGCTTGGAAACTCGTGAAGATATCAATTGAAATTAATTTGATATACTCAAGTTTGCCATCCCTTGGAAGCTGAGACACAGCCGTTTATGTCGCAAATTTTAGGAACCATAAGGGAATCAAAACCTAAAGAATCATGAAATTTGGCCAGCAGCAAAATTGTTTTGGTCTCGCACACGGTTATTTACTTTTTTTTTATTTTTTATTATTGTTTGTGTTTTGCTTAACTAGTGTCTCCTGTGCAGGTCATAAATAAATATTTTTCTTTCTTTCTTTTTCTTTCTTTCTTTATAGGACAAGCAAAGGAAAAATTCTGAAATCTTTAAAATTGTACTTGCATCATGAAAAACAAAAAGAATATTCTGTTAGTTTCGTTAGAGCAATGTTTAAGGTAACATTACTTCACGTAATGTGATAGTAATTATTTTGGTGAATGTAGCTTATACGGAACCCTTGGTGCGCGAGTCCGACTCGCACATTGCCGGTTTTTTGTTTTTTCGGTGCCAAGCAAAAAGGAACACAACACATACGGATAGTTCCTGTGTCTGCTTAGTTTGTCTGTTTATCTCCGGCGATTTTCTCACATCTTGACGTGCCAATATTTTTAAAAAGCATAACTTGACCTCTTTTACAACGGCTTTTTTCTCCCATACAGGTATTCAAACGAATCTCTTTCCGGTCAGTAGCTAGTAGGAATTAAAACATTCGGAGGGCTGTGGTGTGGGTCAGTTAGAATCGGTGACCAGAACCCCTGATTACTTTGGCCAAACTTACTTATTTTCTAGTTTTAGTTAGCATAATAATTTTTTTCATAATTTATTACCAACATATATTCATAACTTCTATTTCATAGAACTTAATTTTAAACAAAAATTTTGTTTGGTTAAATTCCTTCAAAATATAGAAACATCTATCAAATATTAAGAAACAAACTTACAAACACATTTATTTTATTTATAGATAAACGTATATTTTTTACGTCTGTAAAAAAACCGTCAAAACTTTCGACATTTGTATAGTGATGAAAAAAGAGTCACTTTTCTTGCTGAATCATTTTGAAAGCTGTTCATCATTTTGAATTTTGGATTCGAAAGGCATTTGAACTTTCACTTTTTTTCGAAATCATTCATTAGTTAATTTTGTTCTATGGTTTTTTCTTCCACTTGTACTCATTACTGACCAGTTTAAAAAAATCTCCTCAAGTGTAAGGTTTTTCTAATGTTACCCAGATATATTATGTCTGTTAGAGTAACTGTTCCATTTGTACCACATGCGCGTTGATAAATATTAATAATTAAATGGGTATCTACTTTAGCCTCTACTACAGTATGTAGGTACCTCACCATTAACACGACCTCTTAAACAAATAAAAAAGTACTTAATAAATTCATGTCTAGCTTCAGAGGTGAATTTAAAATGCACGCTCCAATTTTTATGTTAATTATTGTTTATTAGCATGTTTATTATCACAATCATTTATATTTTTTAGCTGAAAGTACGTAAAAGTAGAATCCAAAAATTTATTTTGTTTGCATTTTCTTTAGGTTCTATTATATTTAAAAGGAGAAACTGAGTTTATTTGTAATCATGGCCATGAATGAAGGATAGCTAAAATAAGAATCTTACAATAATTATGTATCTATTATTAAAATCTAAGATGGTAAAAAATGGATATGCTTCAGTCAATGTTCTTCCGACTACGTTAAAAATAAATAAAAATTGTCTTCGTTGGATAGCCACAAAAGGAACTCTATATTATATTTTAATAATCCAGTTTTCTTTATGCGTTAAATGCCTTATATTTATTATTCATCATGTCTGCGTTATTAAGGTCAGTATTTAATAAATAAGCAGATATTTTTTTAGTAACATATCCCATCCCATTGCAGGAAAAAGTAAGGAATGGTATTCCCTGCCAGGATTAAAAAAATCCAATTCCAATTCAATTTATTGCATCCATAATGTACCTACATACAGGTGGTAAATATTAGTTACAGAAAATTTTATGGACCCTGTCAGGCACAGCAACATTCTAGATACAGTCAGTGTCTAGGAGAGAGGAATAGCGCTTACCTATTATTTTTCCATAAAAAACAAATAGTCCAGTCAATCATTAGGTGAGATAGTGGCCCAGCGCGAGTCTACAGAAAAAATAAAATGCAATTGCACTATGGTCTCTGCGTGTTGACGATAACAGACTACTACTTACTATTTTAGTCCAGGTTTCATCACGCTGTTTCCGTCGCATCGCAACGGTACCTACCAACAAAATTTGAAAAAATACAAATGCCACATTGCCAGTTGCATCTTGCGTGGTCTACATTATGGGAGACAGCTTTTACATAGTGTTGATACAGGTTGCATTCGGAAAAATGCAAATAATTTAGGTTAAACATTCATTTTAAAGAATTCTTGAAGGCAGCTTTTACAGTGTTGATACAGGTTGCATTCGGAAAAATGCAAATAATTTTGGTTAAACATTCATTTTAAAGAACACTTGAAGGGTACAGGCAAAAAACAGGGAATGTCCTAATTAATAGATTTTGAGAAAAACACAGTTAAAAGTTTAGAAGTATGTAATTTTTATTCTTCTTCTTTAAATTCTTCCGGAATGTTATGGACATTCTCGGTTCTTTTCGTTTCGGCCATAAACAAAAATGTCTTTATGGCGCCTTACGTTTACTTTAAAAATAAAACTACAATAGATAAAGATTTGCTTGCCAATAAAAAATAGAAAAATTAAAACTTGTGACATTCCCTGTTCTTTGCCTGTATCCTTCACTTGTACTTTTACTTAAATATATGTAATTTGAATTTCGTCATTCAAACCAGACGTAGGTAAAACGTGACCTTTTAGTATGCAGTTCACTTTGTCCAGCTGTGGCTATAAATAAAATGATTAATTTTCCTTTTCTAAAAAACCGATTAAATAAATTAGTAGTAGTGACACTCAAACTAACCTAGAAAATACGATAATAATCGAAACCTACTAAAACACATATTCGATTTCAATCACTTATGCATGATCAATCTTTTTAATTCAAGTGCCAAGCATTTATCAGGATGACCGCATTTCTTTAAATTAAATTGCACTTACCTGTAATAACCCTGTCTGGTGTTCTCGCAAATCATCGTCGGTGTTGCACTCGTGCCAGCTTGAAACAGTCTTAGCTGATAGTTCCGTTACGAAGAAGACCACGATTAACTTGAATTATATCAATTAAAAAAGATTTATTGACATTAATGTCATCTCTGTCTCGTGAATCTTCTTCATAAATCGCTGGATAGCTCTACAGTTTCAAATTGTTCCTTCCATTCATCGGCACGAAAAATTGGTATATTAGGTAATAGGCAAGATACGTTTGTCGATATTACAACTAGTATTTCATTTGTAGTTAACGCTTGGAATTTACAAGTAGGTATAATACTTACCATTAATAGAGGCAGAGCTGACTGATTTAATAAGAAATCTAAACATGGTAACAAACAATACCGTGGAATACACGATTAGTTCTTCATTATTTGTTCATAATGGCTACAGATAATTGCCCTGCGCATACCCTTGGCTTCGTAAATCTTAATGCAGAGGTACCTTTTCCGTATTATAAACGGTGTTCTAAACAAGCTGCGAATATTAGTAAAAATAGTGGTTGGTACCTATGTACCAACCACTATTTTTACCACTATTTGGCTATTAGGTATAGACCTATAAGTAGGTGTAGAATACAATCCCAATAGCTAGCAGGACGATAGATATCAACTTTGCTTGTTACAACTGAGTAAAGGAATTAGCGCGTATCTATGGACTGATGCGGGGGTCGGCACATAGTACTTACGATGAATGAAATTTGGTCTGTTTGAAATCAAAATGATGACATCAGGACTGATGCGAATAATATAAATTACATGTTTCGGTGTCAGGTGTCAGTGTCATCCACAGATCTACAAAGAACGAACTACAGGGCTTTTATGTTAACAATACGCAGCATTTAAAACTCAGGAAACTGACAAACTCGGGTAAAATTACTCTGGTAATTTATTTGTTATTTGTTAAACGAGGCCTGCCTTTTAAGTTCTGTCGTTTCCATATTACCCGGAAATTTTGAATTTGGAACTGTTCTATATTCGAATGTGTTTAAATTTTGAGTCTCAAAACAGTTGACAGTATTAGGATTAATGCTATTGTTTAGTCACAGCGACGATTGGAATCTGTCAGGTTACGTAAGAAAATGAATCTTTCTAAGGAAAATGTTCGTGCAATAATTTTGTACAATTTTAGAAGAGTACTGACACGGCTTCAGTGTTTTGAAGAGCTAACATCTGTGTTCAGTGATGAAGCCCCATGTCTGCGGACTGTCGAACGCTGGTATTTAGAATTCCAGCGTGGACATACTAGTGTTAGTGATAAATCTCGCGAAGGACGCCCAAAATCTGCCTTCACTGAAGATAACATCATTGCTGTGAGACAAATAATTCTCGAAGATCGTCATGTGACGTATCGAGAGATAAAGGCTCTATTAGGCATCTCAGGGACAACCATTCGGAAGATCTTGCATGAAGCGCTTGGTGTGAGAAAGCTAGTTTGCCGTTGGATACCGCATCTGCTTTCCGACGATCACAAGGCGGCCCGCGTCAGATTGTGTAAGAAAACTCTGCAAAGATTCAACCGAGGAGAGTCAAATCACGTCTACGACATCATCAGTGGTGACGAATCTTGGATCTATGCCTACGATCCTGATTCCAAACAACAATCTACAATCTGGGTCTTTCAAGACGAGCCAAAGCCGACTAAAATTGTTCGTTCTCGAAGCACTTCAAAGAAGATGGTGGCCACGTTCGTTGGAAAAACCGGCCATGTTGCGACTATTGCACTTGAAGATCGTAGAACAGTTAACGCAGAGTCATTGCCGAACTTCGAAAATCTAGCTCAAAGCGACGCATCATCCTGCACCACGACAACGCAAGCTCACACAGCGCTCATCAAACGATTGAGTATTTGAAACAGGAAAAAGTAGAAATTCTTGACCATCCTCCATACAGTCCTGACCTAAGCCCTAACGACTTCTTTACATTTCCTAAAATTAAGAAAAGTCTTCGTGGTCAAAGGTTCCAGTCCGGTGAAGAAGCAGTCGACGCTTTCAAGTCAGCCATTTTGAACACCCCCACTTTAGAGTGGAATAAATGTTATAATAACTGATTTGAGCGAATGGAAAAGTGTATTAAGCTACGTGGTGAATACTTTGAAAAACAATAAAAGGTACTATAAGGTTCTAGTTGTGTTTTTTTCTTCAAACGACAAAACTTAAAAGGCATGCCTCGTACTAACATTCCAAAGGGGGTTAACAGCACACATAAATATGCCCTGAACAGTGAAATAGAGTGAACAGGTGATGGCTGAACGTTCAGTTGATTGCAACGAACAGAAATCCCTTAAATCAAAAAACGCAACGGACAAAAGTTTTTCTTTAAACTGTTTATCGTTCTACAAAACCCGACTGGGTATACAGCCGAGTTTATTTATTAGATAATAACTTGGCCTTCCCAGAGTTCCCGCTATCAACGGCGGAGACGGGATAACGACCTAAGTAGTTTTTTTATAAATCGAACCGAAAACCCTCTACCTATTTTGGTTTATCGAGTTTTTAGAGTAGGTAGGTACTTTGTCAAAAAACAATATTCTTTTTGCTGACAACATTTCGAACACATAAGATATTGGGATCTCCGATTTATGTTTGTTCTACTTATCAAGATACTATAGTAGTACTGGTACAGGTCTATCGGCAATAGCTGACCACATTTCTCATTTCATCACATTATAATGTTTTACAATCAACTGTGTCCAGATTGTGTGTTAACTTTGTAGTGTTCCTACACACAGTTTAGAAGATTGACACGTGCAGTAATGTGTATTGTTGGCACAATGAAGTCAATAGCATCAGTAATACCGGTCATAAAATAAGTAAAAACATCTAAAATATGTAAATTTAAATGTTTCTGTATATACAATTGTTGGATGGCCAAATAAATTAATAAATAACTAAATGGATAGTTGCCCATTATTTTTGAAATATTCCCTGACAATATTTGCAACAAAACATCTCAAAGATTTTTGGACGATTCGCGATTTATTGGTGCGGCTCCTGGGGAAAGTGTTCTGGCGGATACATGGTGCCCGTCATGGCAGTCACATGGTGCTCGTCATGGCAGTCAACGTGTTAAAAATAGTTGCAATGGCACTATTGTCTCTGCATATTGAAGATTACAGACTACTACTTTATCCCAAGTTTCATCACGCTGTTTCTGTAATAGCGGTACCTATCGACAAAATTGAGACAATACAAGTGCCACATTGACACTTGTATCCTGCGTCGTCTATATTAGGGAAGGCAGCTTTTGCTAGTGTTGATACAGGATGTATTTGAAAAAATGCATCCTGTAAATTTTGGTTAAACATTCATTTTAAAAGCATACTTTGAATTTAGTAATTCAAACCAGACGGAAAACTTGACCTTTTAGTGTGCTATTCCACTATGTGCGGCTTTAAATTAAATGATTAATATCTTTTTTCTACAAAAAACTGATAAAATTAATAACTAACGTAGTAGTGACACTCAAACTAACCTAGAAAATGGCTATAAATAGTTTTCAACCTAGAAAATACGATCATTTTCGATATCTCTAAAATTAACTACAATTGGAGGCTGGAATAAAAACTCGTAGGTACCTACTAAAACACATATTCGATCACTTATGATCAAGCTATTTTATTCAACTGCCAATGATTTATCACAATGACAGACTATTTTTAAATTAAATCGCACTTACCTGTAATGATCCCGTCTGTTGTTCTCGTAAATCGTCTTCGGTCTTGCACTTGTTAGAATCATGAAGGAACTCCATATGAAAGTATTGATTTTTGTCGAGATGGTTATTGGTTATTTACAGTGTATTAGAGTTCCTATGTATGTGGTGTATAAGGGAAAGGTTTTATGAATAAAAGCACAGAAAGACAAAACTAGGTATTTATTTCAATTAGGTTTGTCAATTAATTCATATTGAGGCTCAAGAGAGCTTACCGCCCATTCGCTAAACCTAGTTCTCGTGGAGAAGAAGGGCAAGAAACTCCACGGAACCTCTTCTATAGTATTTATAGATATCTTTTATAACCATATAAATATCGTATATCAATAAAGATCTAATTCTAATATTACCATTAATCTTGTAACATTTCACAATATTACATAATCAAAACAACAAGGGTAAGGCAAAGCACATGACTAGCCCTTAAATCAATTTAACATCATCAATAATGGCCATAATATGATACAGATAGTTTTAATACAACCATTAGGAATAATCAAGTTATAATATTAAATAACTTACGTGAAGCTTGTATAGTCCATCTTTCACTGGCTTTTATTTCACAACAAAGTGCCTGCTCAACTTACGAATTACACACTATTTATAGTAACGAGTCAACTTGTCTCAATACGTCAAATGCTAGAAAATGGTGCGGTATCCCCACCATTTTCCACACTGCTATAAATAATCTCACAATAAGGTCAGTAATCAATTCTTAAGTAAGGAAACATTTTTTTAAAACTTATCAAGACAATTAAGAAATTTAATATCGCCTATTTAGTCATTCTTAATCAATATTCGAAAGAATATTGATACTAACTGACAGCCTTGTACTAATTGTCTCAAAGGACTTATAATACTAAAATAGCAATATAAAATCCAGGATATATCACAATGATCATTACAAATAACGTAATATTTTATAGGAATATCATCACTGTGGCTTAAATGTAAATTTAGAGTTATTTCCTGTACACACAACAATATTTACTTAGGTGGATACTCTAACAATTGTAAGTATTTGACAACACAATAGTAATTTAATTAGGTACTTCGAAATTTAGTGACGTCACACGGACTTCCAATACTAACACACTCGTGCCAGCTTGAAACAATCTTAGTTGATAGTTACGTTACAAAGAAGACTACGATTAACTTGAATTATATTAATTTCAATAACTTTTTATCCATTTGGCAATCTAGGTAAATTAATTATAAAAGATTTATTGATATTAATGTCATCTCTGTCTCGTGAATCTTCTTCATAAATCGCTGGATGGCTCCACCGGTTTAAATTTTTCCTTCCATTCATCGGCACGAAGAATTGGTATAATAGATTCAGGTACGATACGTTTGTTGATATTACAACTAGTAGTTAATTTGTAATTAGCGCTTGGAATTTGCAAGTAGGTATAATAGTTACATGAATAGAGGCAGAGCTGACTGATAAAAGTATTTAATAAGAAATCTAAACATGGTATCAAACAATACCGTGGAATACACGAGTAGTTCTCCATTAATTGTTCATAATGGCTACAGATAATTGCCCTGCGTATACCCTTGGCTTCGTAAATCTCAATGCAGAGGTACCTTTGCCGTATTATAAACGGTGTTCTAAACAAGCTGCGAATATTAGTAAAAATAGTGGTTGGTAACGCAAGCTCACACAGCGCTCATCAAACGATTGAGTATTTGAAGCAGGAAAAAGTAGAAATTCTTGACCATCCTCCATACAGTCCTGACCTAAGCCCTAACGACTTCTTTACATTGCCTAAAATTAAGAAAAGTCTTCGTGGTCAAAGGTTCCAGTCCGGTGAAGAAGCAGTCGACGCCTTTACCGTATTATAAACGGTGTTCTAAACAAGCTGCGAATATTAGTATAAAATAGTGGTACCTATATGTAGGTGTAGAATACAATCCCAATAGCTAGACGGACCATAGATATAAACTTTGCTTGCTACAACTGAGAAAAGGAAATGGCGCTTATCTATGGACTGATGTCGGGAGTCGGCACATACTACTTACGATGAGTGAAATTTGGTCTGATTGAAATCAGAATGATGATATTAGGACTGATGCGAATAATATAAATTACCTGTTTCGGTGTCAGTGTTATCCAAAGAACGAACTACAGGGCTTTTTATGTTAACAGAACACAAAAAGCAGGATTTAAAACTCCGGAAACTGACGACAACTGATAAAATTACGTAGGTTAGTTAAATAAATATTTTAACATAGTATTGAGTATTAATTTTATTAAATATACATATACTAATTAGAATCCAAATATTTCTACCAAAAAAATTTTAGCAAATTAATTACTGAGCAATAATAATTCATAATTTACCATGAACATAAAAAGGTACACGCATATTAGTAGATACATTAAACCAAATAAAAACAGATTGATTGGAAATGGATAACTGAAATTTTAATTCCAATGGAAAATAGCGCTATGCCTGCTATTAAGCATGCTATTAGCATCTTAAAGGCGTTATTGCTCTCTCCTAGACACTGACAGTATCTTGAATGTTGCTGTGCCCGACAGGGGCCATAATTGTTTCTGTAACTTATATTTACCACCTGTATGTACATTTTGGATGCAATAAATTTAATTTGAATTTTGAATTTGAATTTTTCAATTTGGAAATTCCATAACAATATCAAAACATCACACATCAATATTCCCTGAACAGTGAAACAGAGTGAACAGCCTGAACATCAATTAACGAACAGAAGACAGTCGCCAATGATCTTGAGATAACAAAACGCGCACACGTTTCACACTCGTGCAATTCATTAGTTTTTTGAACTTTCCTTTGTATTCTATATCTTGAAAAAAGATAGATAGATTAAATTTTCTTTGAGATGGTGTCAATTTAATTAAAATACGCCCGGCAGTTTTAGTGCGATTGTCGTGTTTTTGTCCTTGTTAGACATAACTTTACAAATTAATTAAACTATGATATACGATATATCTTATATCAAATTATTAAGAAAATGTTCTAATGTAACACATATTTTTTTCAAAAAAAATACGACTAGCCGTTTAGACGTGATTCTCATTTTAAAATCAGCTACTGAGGGGTATCTGCGTCTAAAAGCAACTGACAGAAGTTATGAGACGAAGGTTAGTCTAAAATAAAATAAAAGTTTTTCTTTGAACTGCTTTTCATTCTACAAAAGCAGACTTTGGGGATACAGCTGAGTTTATTGATTAGATAACACTTGGCCTTCCTAAAGTTCCCACTATCAACGGCGGAGACGGTATAACGACCCGACGGTTTTTTTAAATCGAACGGAAATTCCTTTGGTTGATCGGGTTTTTACAGTACCTACTAATTGTCAAAACGCAATATTCTTTTTGCTGATATCATTTGGAACACAGAAGATATTTGTTCTACTTCTCATTGCTTAGGTACTAGAAGTACTGGTAGGTACATGTCTATCGGCAATAGCTGACAACATTTCTCATTTCATTACATTATAATGTTTTACAATCAACTGTCTCCAGATTGTGTGTTAATTTTATAGGGTTCCCACACTCAGTTTAGATCATTGACACGTGTAGTAATATGTATTGTTGGTACAATAATGTCAATGGCATCGGTAATACCGGTCATAAATTATGTATAGATAGTTGTCATAGGCGTTCTAAGAATTTAATTATAAACTTGATTCTGTGACTGAATCCAGTGGAAATTATGAACATAACGCTAAGTTGTTGATCGTAGAAGAAGCTCATTTGATGTCTTGCGACAACACTTTTACCGTAATAAATCATCTTTTACTCAGCTTCCAAGTTTCACCGTCATAAAATATAAATGTTAAACTTAAGTACATATACGTTGTCCACGAAGAAGAAATAGAACATGGTGGGACGTAATCCGCAATTATATATTGTAACCTTTACGAACTTCGAAATAAGAATGACAATTGTAAAACTCGTTTTACCAGCAACCTCTAATTACAATCAAAGTCATTGAATTTAAGTTGACTGAGACGAGTCGTCATTCTAATAGTGATATAACCTTTACTACTTCACTATAAGCATTTGGGCAACCTCTAAGCCAGACGGTCTCGTTTTTTGGCGTAGGTATAATTATGTAATTAGGTATATATATATGATGAGCGACGCCATGGAACAGCCATAGACTCTGACAAGCACAGTATATAATGTTTTTAATTGTTAAAGTTATGTTTTGATTGTTATATCTCCCATAATAACACATTAAAAGAAAAAAATATATGTTCAGTTATTAACCTTGTTTGTAGGTGAACAAATTACTTACTCATCTGCCTTATCGAATTATTTCATACGATTTAAAGCCAATAACATCAAATTGTTTGTTATTGTGTTATTATAAGTGATAGTAGTCACGAAAAATTGTGTCTAATCTACATTCCAAACAATGTGCCCGTGCGGTCACAGGTTCAAAATCGGCGAGTGTCAGAGGGAGTGCCGAGGCGAGCGGTCGTGCAGTGGCGAGCTGTCGAATCCAGCGTGTATACAACGCTATCCAAAGGTACTTGCGCGCTCTAATAACCTACCTAGCAACTGAACCACTGGCGAGCGATTGCGACTCGTTTCTCGGGGTCAAGACAGTTCACTGCCAGGTCTGTGTTAAGCCAAGGAGGGTCATTGCCGCCACACGAGCCCCACAAGCACTCAGGTACAAGTATCTACATCTAAGCTGCATGCCGACTACGTTGATGAGTGATCCGCGAATAAATGTATGTTTGACTGACACTGCACCCTTGCCGATTTTGTTTTGCTCACTCTTGCACTCACTTTTTTCCACTATGCTCACTGCTCACCCTACACATCACGTGTACATGTGTGTAAACATTTACACGTGATTCGCAGTAGCGAAATTCTAAAATAGTTTTGTATTGGTTAAGTTTTCAAAAAAGTATTCTTATAGCTTATGTTTTGGATTTTTTAGAACGGGGTATAATGCCAGAGGTCGTGTCATCATCTCATAATTCAAACTTTGTGTTGACTTTGAGGCAAAATAATTTGTTTGATAAATTACTTTAATTTATTTAAGTGATATCTTGTAAGAGCTGTTAGTGAATTAAGATTTAGATACTTACCTCAAAGTGTCACATGCTCATTTTTCACAATTATTAAATTACCTATGTTGTAGTTAACGGCAATGTTTTGAAATTTGCTGATGAAGGTGAAATTTTTAAATGTCGTAAGAGGCATACATTGCATTGTTGGATTTTCTACTGTCGGTATTGAGACTAGCTTTGCAACTCCAAAAGAGTATTGTATGTCCCTTTCGACATTTAAAATTTCCATCGTCAATCTTCAATCAAGTAGTAAAGTACAATAACAGGAACATAATCTACTGACTACAAAGAAGGACCTACAAACAGATTATAGGTACCTAAGTAACAATTAAGTATCTTTTATTTTTAATTCTATGGAACGTCATTATTTACAAGGTGACAAAAATAAAATGCATTGTATAATGTTGTGGTTTAGAATACAATATAAGTCGAAAAGAACGAGAACAATAAAATAAAAATAAATAAATGTTTGAAAACTTTGAACAACTGATGATATTATTTGATATTAACACATTTACGCTTAATAAGAATACAGAGAAGTATTTAAAATCTTAAAAAAATACTGAACATAACAATGTCTAAGACCAAACTATAAAATTACTAATTCCGAGGCAAGCAACTAAGTAAGTACTTGCCTGCTTATAGATATTATAAATTTGAGTAATTATAATAAACGTCTGCGTCTGGCAACCTGAATGTTTCGTTTTGTTCCGTTTGTTAGACAACGGGCTCATATTTTGAAGTTATTATTTCCTGTTCATTAAAATTTTAATAGCCTTGGGTTATATTTATTAAAGCTATCAGTAACAATTCGTTTTCCCTGACTCTTTTTGCTATCCTGATTTGCGTGACTTTAACCTCAACTTGAACAATAATAGGTACATATTAGCCTATTAATTCTGCTCTTGCATCACTGGAAAATAAATTTGTCTTCTCTGCTCTTTTTTGTGGCAGAACAAACTTTTAGAGTCTTATCTGTCGTAAACATAATTAAGTACTACATATTTAGTATTGTTCAAGCCATTAGTAAAAGGTATTGCTTTACAATGTTATCCTTAATAGCGATAATTACGATAAATAGTCTTATGTGTGCCTGTCATACTTACACACTGATGTGGAAAGTCAATATAAGTAGGAATTCGCATTTATACGTGACAGTTGCATTGGGACTTTAGAGATCCATGTGAGTTCTTTTCGTAATTTTGTTTTTTAAATATATATATTGCACATATTGCAAAACATTTTAATTTTATAATAAAATCAAAGATTTTATTTAAAAATAAATTGAAATATGCAAAACCAAAAAATAAGTAAAAAAATCAATTAAATAAAAAAAATAACCTTGTATACCTTCTTTTTTAAGCTTCGTTAAAAGTGTTGTCTCAATAAGTAACCGATTAATCCCACAGATACGAGAAAGTAACTTTCTTATATCTTATAGATCTGATATTTGGCTAAGACACATTCTTCCTTTTTTTGTTATCGATTTTAACAGCAGACGAGTAGGTAGTTACAAGAAATGATTTTGCAGACTGTTACAGCGCATCATTCATTTAAATATTGGCATACAGACGGCTCACTTTTTGTTTAATGAAATGTGTACCAGTCGCGATAGATTTGATTTTTAGGGTTCCGTACCCAAAGAGTAAAAACGTATCCCTGTTACTAAGACTCCACTGTCCGTCTGTCAGTCACCAGGCATCATCATGAACTATGATAGCTAGATAGTTGAAATTTTCACAGATGATGTATTTCTGTTGCCGCTATAACAACAAATACAGCTATAAAAACAGAATGAAATAAATATTTAAGTGGGGCGCCCATACAACAAACGTGATTTTTTTCCGTTTATGATGTTGGTACGGAAACCTTCGTGCGCGAGTCCGACTCGCACTTGGCCGGTTTTTAAGTTAGAGGTGTTATAGATGTTTGCCGATTGGAAGTAATAAAGTTGAATATGCGTATTTTACAAACAACATCCACATACCATCATCCTCTTACTCCTTTTTATCTTAAAGAACGCTTTCAGTTCCTCTGTGACACACATTCTAAGTCCTTGAGATCATCGGAGAATCTAAAATTGAGTATTCGTATGCATTCCACTTCCTTCTTTGACAAATCTTTTACGATTCAAGCTGCTCGGTTGTGGAATGTATTACCTATTGAAATAAGACGTGCTCAAACACTGCCAACATTTAAGAAAATGGTAAAGGAGCATTACCTCTCACTATAATTTGTATTCTTCTCCTTTCTCTGTCACATATTTGATATTTATTAGTACATTATATAGTATTGTATTTATGTATTTTATTTTATTATGTGTAAGTAATATTATTTATGATATATTGTACACTGACAGCCCTAAATTCATCTCCTCTTGCTCAGTCCATCCAAAGGTTGTCTGTAAGAGATTGCCTAGTGCGATAAGACCGCCCATTGTACACTTGTTTTTTTTAATGTTTGTCCTGTATGTTTTTTGTGGTGTACAATAAAGTATATAATAATAATAATAATAATAACATTTAATTTTTTGCCCGGTATAGGCTTAAAAAATAAATGGACGCGAAATCCAAATTAATATTCTACATCGTTTGTGCCTGTATTATTTTCTTCTTTTTTTATACCGACTTCCGTAAAAGAAGTTATCTTCTACTTTGTAGTGTTTTTATATATTTTTCACTTTTTTTTCGTTACGGTTCCTAATAGACAAGTTGTATGAATAGATTACCTGAATAACATGAAACTTGAACATAACCGGTGAAATGAGAGAGTACCAAGGTGAACTGTACACATCTGTGTACCCTTTTAGAGCATAATGGCGTGATGTTATGTTATGAAATGGTATAAACATTATACAGACATGCTATTGCAGTAATCCCGAGACATTTGCTGTTCTTTATTGAAGAGTTATGAAGTATATCTCCTAAGTTTTTCATCAGATCTTCACCAAATTTAAATGGAACCAATTTGGCAATATACACTTTCAAACAAAAATAAGAAAAAAAAATCAAAATCGGTCCACATTTGACGGCGAAATCGGTGAGCATGAGCGGTGAGCAACAAAAAATAAAAAAAAAAACGTAAAGTAGAACATAGAACCTCCTCCTTTTTGGAAAGTCGGTTAAAAAAGAAGCCCGACCTTTCCGAATGCCTAATAGAAAACAAGTCGAAAAATGTATTGAGTGGCTTGTCCATCGTCCTGCTATGCCCCTATTTATAACCAAATGTTAATCTGCATAATTAAATACGTAGCCTGTGATAGCTATTTTAAACTTCACAACCTAGATACTCTCTGCTTGTCTCTATTTAAAGCCGATGTTAATGCCATGCTTTATAGATAGCCACTAAACCAGCATATTACAAATGAATGTCACAAAGTCTTGGAACTAAACGCACTGTTGCACATAACCTGCAGGTTGCAATAGCTATGTAGATCTGGGTTTCCTGTGTCTGGGCTCTAGCGGAAGGACATTCCGACAGCAAACATTAATACCGTGGCCTGGAGTTCCCTTTCTTTAGCCTTTTTTAAGGATCCGTTCCTCAAAAGAAAAAGAAGGAACCCTAAGGGCTGGTCAACATCACTATGTCACGACGTCGTCAACGTGGATCGGTGTGGTGCCGCGGCACGTTAATGTGGCGTGCTAAATTACGTTACTGCGTCGTAAAAATGCACGTTACGATACCGCAACTCGTTGTCGTGCCTTGTAAAATTGCCGTGTGTCAAGACCTTTTTCTCTGGAACATCTGGAGGTATCAAGTTGAAATTAATATTATATACTCAGGTCTGCAATCCCTTGGAGCTGTGAAAAAATCAAACTTCTAAAACAAAGCGATCAAAAGATTAGATACTGTATTAGCCGTTTATGTCTCATATTTGAGGAATCTTAAGGGAATCAAAACTTAGAGGGAACTTTCTGTTGACCTAGAATCATGAAAATGGTAAGAGGCAATATCTGGCAGCACAGGTAAAGGAAACAATGTGAGAACTGTAAATTTGTACCTACATAAAAAAAAAGATTATTAGCTTATTTGTTGGTAAACTGACCGCGACCTATATTGATGTATGGGGACAACAGTTTACAAACGGCAAATTTCATTTTGCCCCTTCGTTAGAGCAATGTTCGGTTCTTTCACTAATTATTTTGGTGAATGTAGCTGTTTATTCGGAACCCTCAGTGCGCGAGTCCAACTCCCACTTGGCCTGTTTTTTTCTTCTTCTTTACCTTTGTTCCTTTATCGAACTTTAAAACGAGAACCTCCTCAGGTGGTAGTCTAACCTTTTATACCATTGGCGGTAATGACTCAATCATTGCCAAATCTATGTCATATATAAGTTTCTCTGTGATCTATAATATGACATCCCACAAGCATCCCACATACCTACATTCGTAAGTCAAGTCAATTGATTTCCATATATCTTTATCACAAGATTCTCGTCATTCGAATCTGCTTGTCAACAATATTTTCATCATCATTATCATCAGCCTTTTTAATGTTCCCATTGCTGGGACACCGGCCTTCTCTCTGTGAGAGGAAATGGACCGTATCCATGACGCGGGCCCAGTGCGGGTTGGTGGATGTCATATGTCTTCGAATTTTTGGATCTATAACATGCCGGTTTCCTCACGATGTTTTCCTTCACCGTTTTGAGAGCAGTGGTGATGAAATATTTTACACAAAGTAAAGCGCCTGCCAGGGTTTGAACTCATGGCCTACAACTTGTAAGTCGTGGGCCGCGGCCGCTACCACTGGGACAACAATATTTTAAGATGCTCTAATCGATTAATATCTATCAAGTTTATCAGCTTCAGTACCCTGTCTTAGGCGAATGATTAAATTCGATATCTTTATTATTGTCTAGTGAGTGTCTTCCCTTGCGAAATTGGAGTCAATGAGTCAAGAGTGAATAGGTTTCCTCTAGGCAAGCGTGCTACATCGTCGACCACATCATTGCTTACCATCATGTGAGATAGTGGTTAAGCGAGACTAAAAAAATTGGTACTATATCGCTCTGCTTAATCCTTCAAGGCACATTATGTATGATTTTATTTTATTTTTAGGGTTCCGTAGCCAAATGGCAAAAAACGGAACCCTTATTATACGGGTTCGTCATGTCTGTCTGTCCGTCCGTATGTCACAGCCACTTTATCCCGAAACTATAAGAACTATGCTGTTGAAACTTAGTAAGTAGAAGTATTCTGTGAACCGCATTAAGATTTTCACACAAAAAAAAAACAATAAATTTTGGGGGTTCCCCATATTTAGAACTGAATCTCAATTTTTTGATGTGAAACATCTATAGGCGCACGTGAGACCGATTTCTGGCGTGGCGACGCGTCGCCACGCGCAATCGACTGTGCGTTTCTCTCTCACTCGATCCGGCGTTAAGCCATCTCTTTCGCTCCACTGAGCTCGGATACCTATAATGTATACTCTGTTTATTACAGTACTCATAACCTGTGTTTTTCTGGTAAATAAATCATTTTTCTGTTCTGATAATAAAATGTCTGACCGTGATAATTTAGAGAGTGGAAGTGATCAGCCTCCTGCAAAGAAAGCAAAATCACACTATGACACATTATCAAGTCATCAGTAAGTTAATTATATTTTTATAATTAAAGTATGCATTTATCTGTGCATTTAGCACGCGTATATTTGGTGTGTATTGAGCGCCAGTAAATGTAAAATCTACTCTCTAGGTAGATTAAAATTCACATAAATTTCATTGCATATCATGTTTTTAAATTAATTATTAATTTTAATTTCATTCTTATTGAAATTAATGCATTAAAACAATTGCTTAGAGAATAAATTTATTAAGACTGACAGAACTTTATTTTAAAATCAGCTGATGGCGTGCAGCGCACGAATCTTTTTCTTATTTGTTATTAATTTAAACTTTAAAAAATTAATTAATTTTTCTAATCATAATGGAGTTTATAGTGAAACATTCATTATTTATATTTATAATTTACGATCTTTAGTAGTATATTGAAATAACTAGCTAAGATTCTTGAGTTCACTAATATATTGAAGCCATTTAAAATTTTTTTCTGCATATTTTAATAACTTAATATTTAACTTAATATTTTAAAAACTTAATATTATTTTTATAAATGTTTTAGAACCCAACAATCATCACAGGGGTCACAAGATATTATTATTGAAACTGGACATCACCAAGGTTAATATTTTATTGACATTTTTAGTTCCTACCACAATCTGTTCTTTTCTGCATACTACTTTTACGAAATAACGTCGATGTTTCACATCTACCAGGCGTCCCGTGACGGCTCCATTTTTTTTCATCAGACCTTTATGGGGGTATCTAAGGATAGGTCTTCAAAAATGATATAGAGGTTTCTAGTATATTTTTTTCTAAACTGAATAGTTTGCGCGAGAGACACTTCCAAAGTGGTAAAAGGTGTCCCAACCTAACTTCTAAAATAAGAGAATGATAAAACTAAAAAAATATATGATGTTTACATTACCATGTAAACTTCCACCGAAAATTGGTTTGAACGAGACTTGGTAAGTGTTTTTTTTTAATACGTCATAAATCGTAAACCGCACTTGACCTCTCACCTGATTGTATAGTGTAATATTTGTGTGTTTAATGTTTCTTAACTAAATTGTTTTCTGTTCAGATAACAAAATGAGAATGCAATGGGGCTTATTCCTGGCTGTGTCATTATGGAGCGTGGTAAGCGGTCGCCTGACGAAGGCTGACGCTTCCTACGTGCACGATCCAATGGTCATTCAAGTAGAACATAAGAGGAATGAGAGACTTTCAGAGCCAATTTCTAAGGTAACTAACAATTATTACTTATTGTCTACTATAAGTAAAAGGGAAATTATTAACCGAGCGAAAAATGTACTGAATGGGCGACTATTATACTAAGTAAGTTACTATTTATCCGGTTAGAGTAATACTTTTTAGGGGGTTTTCGTGAGCTGCGGTAATAACTTTGTTACATACTTTAATTGTATTTGGGGCTCTATTTTAGCATATTATTCTTTTGAAAATCGCTGAACAACCATCGAGGCGACATCGCTGTGCAGCGTGGAAGTTCAGGTGTATAAGTGTTTTCAACGAATTGGACTAATTCGTTGAAAACACAGAAAAAGAGCGAGCGAAGCGAGCTCTTTTTCGAGAGCTTAGGGAACACCGACACGGATAGCTTAGGATCCTTCATGTTAGGTTACTTTAGACACTACCGACAGAAAAAGGATCCGTCGACAAACTTTTATTTTCAAGTCGCTGTTTTAAACATTTGTATTCGCCCACTGCTTGTCGCCCACTTAGTGTTTCAGTAAGCTATATTCAGTATTTTTACACCTTTAATTTGAATTTATTTTCGCTCGTTTAGATACTATCTTAAATAAAATACAAAAATGTTTAATGTTATTCAACAAAAATATTTTAAATACAGTGCATTTAAAATATTGTTGTATTATCATCTTTAACATCACTGTTTATTATAGATCTCCTGGAAGCGATCGCAGAATGCGATCAGTTCGTTTTCCTCTAACTTACAATTTTTATTTCCTGTTAGTGAGTAAGCTACAAAGTTAAGTGCATTATGAATTTATTCTACAACATTTTTAGAACAGATCATCTTAAACATCATAGATGACAGATCACTGTCTCTTACCAGGTGTCCTGGATGAGATCGCCAAATACAGTGATGCTGTTTGTTGTACGTTTTTTAGTTTTTATGTTCCTTTTTATTCTGCATTTTCTGGTGTAAAATATATATTTAAACATACTCCATTATACTAGACTTGATACAACAGTGGAGGGCAGAGCAATACCCAGCCCCGCGCTAGGAATAAACTTTGATACAGGCACGGGGCGAATACTCTCCTCATTACACTTAAAAAAATAACTTGCAAAATCATTCGAGCAGCATAAAAGTATTTAACTCACTAATTTCCCAATTAAATATGATCAGTTTATAGGGAAACAGTACACTCACAAGTTAAAATGTGTCACATTTAATTTATTTATGCAAGCTGCAGCTGTGCAAAAGTAAATAAGTCATGTCGTATGCATACATATATGCATGGGATACCGCAGGACACAATTGCCTTTTGACCGTGCCTTTACCTAGTGGGCTTCAAAATAAAATCCGCGTCGATAATAAAGGGATAATGATTACACTCGTCGCCATATTAGCCTAAGGAGACAGAGAAAGGCCATTAAGTCAAGGCTGCACTAATTGACCCACTGATCATAGTGACTATTCAACGAGAATAGAAGAGTCATACAACCTACTTCCATAAGGACGTAGTGTTTCTGACCTATAAAAAGTACTCTGTGGTTTTTGAAGAAGTTTTTTTTCCCTTTTATTTAACTGCCGTCAGTCCTTTCTGGACTATTATCAGTTTAGTTGCGTGAATTAGTTGGCGTTTCAGGTACAAGGGCCATTGCCGCTGATACCTCTTCAGATTACTTGACCTCTCTTAAGTCGATTTATAGATTTGCTGCTGTTCAGCAAATTAACAGCCAAAGGATTTGGGTGGATGGCTAGGCGATCAGCATAACGCTTTATTAATTTCCTCAAAAATGGTCGGAGTGTTGAGATAATCATGGATTTTTTCATTCCGTGTGAACCATGGTGCATTGACAATATTCCTCAAGATCGCGTATTGAGCTCTTTGGAAGCACATTACGTTGCTTTTGCTGGCCACTCCCCTTAGTTGGATGCCGTACGACCATTTAGGTTTTAATACAGAATTGTACAGCAGTAGTTAAAGTTAGTTTTTGACGAAGTGAATATTTGTCAAAGTATTTTGTTTTTTTCGAGTGCTGTATGCTTACCTACCTCCTTTATTATCTGTAAGTAATTTATTACTTTCTCAATATCATAGAGAGAACATCAGATTTTCAAAAAGTTTGAATAATATATATATATATGTATATATATATCATTATTTTCTCATTATAATAACTACTTAGCTTTTATTATTTAAGCAATATACCAACATCATATTATCGTTTAATGGTTAGTGAATGTTTGGACCATGGGCTTTCTTTACCTGCACTTATCATTATACGGTTTCAGACTTAATAAGAGGTGACATAGAACAAAGTGGAATTTTAAAGATAACATATTAGAATTTTTGACTTTTGAAATACCTATATCGAATGTTTCCTTCCTTTGAGTAAAAATCGGTATCATCAACTTTTCATATTATTAGTTATCTAGGTAAGGTAATTTGATCTACTTTTATGCTGAATATATCAATGTAATGACTAACGAGAATCACGTAATCTCACCACATGGCGTTACACTAGGTATTGAGTATCGAGGTAATGCATACTATGAACATGCATTAGGTATAAAACAATGATAATTAATTTAGGTAAAAGTACTTTAAGCACTGAACCCATCTGAATTAAATACTTTTTGATCAATCAAGGTACTTTGTGTGAGGGCCGCTCAATCAGAGTCGAATCTCAGCCGAAAGACGTCCACTCCTGGACATGGCGTCCTTCAAGCGTCACCATACTGATCGGTCCTGTGCATGTCGCACCCACCGGATTTCCGCAGCCTTGACCAGGTCATCGCTCCACCTAGAGGGAAGCCTTCCAACGCTACGTCTTCCGGTACGCGGTCGCCACTCCAGAACTTTTCGGCCCCATCGACCATCCTTTCTGCGAGCGTCCGTCATCGTCAGAAAAAAGACGCGCGCATTCGATCGACTGAGCGATCCTTGTTTATTATTTTAGAAAAATATGCATTACGCGGTACAGATAGGGTTCAATATGCTTCGCCATTTTTTATATTGAAGTTTCGACTCTGCGTCGGTTTGCCATAACCCTAAACTAAACGATGCGAATGCGACTATTAATCTTACTAATATTTACTTTTGAGAGTTTTGATGTTTATTACTCAATTACGCCAGAACGGCTGTACGAATCTGGTTGGAATTTAGCATAAAGATAGATTATAATCTGGAATAGCACATAGGCTTTTTATTCCGGCAACATGTACAGTTACCGTGGGTCAGTTTTCGACATTCAGGCGGGCCAAGCCGCTGGAAGAAGTTAGTAATGTAATATATGTAGTTATTATGTTCCTACTTACATCATGTTCATGTTCTTGATGTAAGTAGGTACATAATACATTATATATACATCAAAGTATTTTAATTGCCAGAAAAACGATACGTGAATGTTATATTAAAAAACCGACTTCTAAAGCAAAACACAAAAATAACATTTGTTTCGGAAGTTGGTTTCTTTGGTATCTCTTATATTTATCGTTTTTCAACACCGACTGCCGTAACGAAAGTTATTTTTGCACTTTTTAGTGTTTTGCTTTCGAAGTCGGTAAATTTTTTGATAAAAAAAATCTCTCTTTTTAGTTTAAATACCATCACAAAAAAATGAGCAAAGTGTAGAGTAAGGTACCTAAAGAATTGTCAAAACACCATAATAATATACACATTCGTGCTGTTCGTCGCTAAGTAGCTCGGTTGTATGTTCCATATCATGAAAACTGTTGAACCGATTTTGATGAAACATGCAATGTTCCCTAAGTTGAAAGATACCCAACTCAATAAAAAAAGAATGATCACGATCCGATAAATAGTTTCGGAGAAATGCGTGGACAAACATACATACATACAAACATAAAAATTATACACTTATGAAAATTTAGCACACTTATTAGCCTAATATTGGGCAAGTCTAACAATATTACATACATACGTGTCGTTTTGATTACCTCCAATTTTTTGAAGCCGGTAAAAATAGATCACCATGTTTCATCAGGGGCTGGTACAATCGGTTAGGTAATATTCCACTTAAAATATTTATGGGGTTTCTGCCTATATATATATTGTTTGCGGTCGTCAGTACCTAAACTTGGCTTTGTATGATTTACATAAATGGTTCTCCAAATTTTCCATAACAAAACAGTGTTTTATGTAAGACGTTAACAATAGGCTATTCATAATTATGAATAGTTTCTTTTTCATATTTCGTTTAATTTTAGTATATCTGATAATGTATGCATGCTATAACTGTTTTTTTACAATATTCTCTGCATATTGAGATTTCCTGGCTCTTGTGATACAGGACTTCCTAGTACAAGAGCCAGGGCTGCACTAATATTTGTGAAATGAGGTGTGCTAAATAAGTAAATAAATAATTACATGTTATATTACCATTTTACTAATGCAATCTTCAAATTTAAAATTATAATTCGTTTATAATAACAATAATCCACATAATTAAAACAATCATTTGAAGTGACTGGATTTTTTAAATATTTTTACCCGACTGCCGAAGTAGGGTAATGCGTTTATCAGTTTATGTAGGTATGTATGTTTGTTCCTATGTCGCGTTTTAGAGACCAAAACGCGTTGGCTGATTTTGATGATTCTTACGTCAATCGTTTCGTCTTAACCCTGCGAGTGTCACTACATTAAAATTAAAACTTTGAAAATAGAAAAATGTCGGCTTTTGGGTGCCATATTGTGGGGGCCCAAATTTTTTTATTGTTTCAAACTCATTCTGTAGGGCATCAAAATAAAGGATTTTAAGAGGTGATTACAAAAAATATATTACACTTATATGTTTAAATGTACCTACCTGATTCTAAAAAAGAATTAACTCTAAAGTTGTCAATAAAAAAAATGTTTAATAATAACAAAAAACCCGACTGCTGTTCTGTCGGAGGATATTAATGCGCGAGCTAGCTGACCAAAACCAAATGTATCCTCCGACTGCACAGCATGATTTTCTTCTTGTTTACGTCTTTTTAGTTCGATTTAAAAGCAGTCAGGTTTCTTGTTATTTTTAAATATTTTTTTATTTAAGTCAAATGAATATCAATTGGCAGGTACACCTATTACACTAACTAAACCATACATAATTATGATAATACGATAGCTGCACGGCCCGGCGTTGCCCGTGCATCTGGAATAACGTGCCTTTTAAATTATGAAAGAGTTTTATACCTACTATGCTAATATTATATTATCTGTAACACCTACACATGTAACACAAACTCGCAAAATTCGCTCTCTCCTTCCCTTTTACAAAATTAAGTATAGATATTTACAGACTAGAATACTTGCTATTTAATTTACTATTATTGTATTATTTATTAATTAACTACCTACCAGAAAAAATGGCTTATCGAACTATTCCGGGTTTACTTATTTTTATTACGTAGCTATTCTGTAGTTTGTGCTTTTTTGTTTGGTATTCTTCAATCAATATTAATATACAGCCTACGTCAACCTCTTATTATGAAAAAAAAAACAAAAACCAACCGAATGATTGTTAAAAATATTACAGGTTTTTCGTTTCTTTCTTTTTATCACAGGATCCAACGGAAGTACAAGCAAGCCGGAACATCAGTATAGTTGGTAACCAATTCATGGTCGATGGCAAGCCGCTGCGTATCGTTTCCGGCTCGCTTCACTACTTCAGACTACCTGCCCCCTACTGGCGAGACCGTCTGAAGAAGATGAAAGCTGCTGGACTGAACTCCGTTGCCACGTAAGATACTGTATTTTTTCAGACTTATGTTAAGAAAATGCCAGCGTAAAGCTTATTAATTGATATGAAATAATAAATAATTTGGGTAAAAATCCTTGCTAAATAAAGTTAATCCCAGAAAACGTATAACTGGGGATAAGTGGCGCAACTAGCATCACTTCTTGCCATCTAAAAAACTAGAAAGAAGTGAAGGATCCATATGTGTGGCTCTTTTATGTGTACCTACTTTTCTGATTTTCAGAAGAGCTAATTCTCGGCCTAAACGATTTTTTATTTTGATTTCATTAGCTATGTGGAATGGAGCTACCACGAGCCAGAAGAACGTCAGTATTCATTCGAAGGCGACCGAGATATCGTCAAATTCATCCGCACAGCTGCAGAAGAAGGCCTGTATGTACTGCTGAGATTGGGCCCCTACATTTGCGGTGAAAGGGACCTGGTAAGTGATCATAAATCTTTGACAATTTCTGTATGTGTCATCCAATATTTATGAACTTACAAAAAAAAAAAACTCGCTAACCATATGATTAACCGCTTCTAAATTCAAACTGGAAAAGAATTCCTAGTAGGACTTGGGGAGGTCTTTCTTTTTTTTATGGGTTCTTTTTACCCGACTACGGCGAAACAAAAGGGTGGGTTATGTTTTTGACCGATATATGTGTATGTAAGTATGTATGTTCATCTGTTCCCTCATAACTTCTAAAATACTTATCATAATTTGACAAAAGAGCTGTCGTTGTAAGCGTCTTGTTTGTCCGCTGGTTATAGGCTATGTGACGTCACACTGAAATGAATACGCAATCTAAGGGGCACGAAGTCAAAAACAAACAAAAAGAATTCGCCCCTTCCTATCATGTGTAGTATCATTGAACAGGGATTTTAAAATGAAGGAAGTGTTTGCGCTTTATCATATTTTTGTCAAGCGTACGTGTCATGAAATCTAATTTTTACCGAACTACGGCGGCGCAAAGTGTTTTTTATGTTGATCGATATGTAAGTAGTGTATGCGTTTCTGCATTTATGTTCATTTGTTCCCTCAGGCTCTGCGAAAACCCCAAAAAAAATTAAATAAAAAATGAGTTCAAAAACTAAAACCCGACTACTTAAAAATCACGCTCTACAAAAAAATTAAACAAGAAAATATTCCCGTAAATTTACCGTGGTCGTATGCTACTTTGCAGGGTGTATTGTTTTGTATGTTGTGTTTTGTGTTAAGTAAATATGAAATACATAATTCATTCTACAAAAGTCTGCTTCTTACTCGGTTCAACGATTCCAACGATGCTCCCTCGATTGAAAGCACCCTTGGTAACCCTCGCAGTTAACCCATTCAGTAAAATAAAATAAAAAAAAATCAGAATAGTTTATTTCAAATAAACCTTAGAGGTACTTTTGAATTGTCAAACAAAAAAAAAAAAATATGACTCTAGTTGCAAATTCGCAAGCGTCAGTAGATCTCAATGGAGAAGAATTTGCAAGAAACTCCACGGACACTCTTTTCCATCAGTTTCAATAAAAAGTATTTGGTTACATCATTCGCATCGCGGTTACAGCTTCCTTGACCTCTTGTACACCGCCCATGAGTTCCCTTGAGGTGCGATTTCATTTTGGGGAATATGAAAAAGTCGTAGTGGGTGTTATCGGGTTACAAGGTGGGTGCGGTAACGTTGGAATAAATTTTTCGCCAAAACAAAATTATCTAGGAATGCGCTGGTGCGTTTTCTTGGTGCAAGATTCGGCCATCCTGAAAAAAACTTTTACTTCTAAAAATGTTATCGATTTCAATTTTCGACTGCAACTTAAGCAAGGTCTTTCCAGGCATATATTTAAAGAAAAGTCGCAGTTTTTTACTAGTTCCCTAGCTATCGTGTATCTCTATCTATATCATACACGCCACGACATTAACACAACGTAATTTGGTGAATTGGAGAGGAGCTCGTGGCTAAATAATAACAGCCGCACTGATCGATTATCAAGGCTAAGCAACGCTTGACGAGGTCAGTCCGTGGAAGGGTGACCATTTCAACATACCGAGTTTCCACCGTGCCTCGGAAAGCACGTTAAGCCGTTGGTCATTTGAACATCGTTGACAGTCGTTACGGGTAGTCAGAAGCTTGAGATCTGACACCAGTCTTACCAAGGGGTATAGTGTTACCCAGTTAGTGGGTTGTGGAGGTCAGATAGGCAGTCGCTCCATGTAAAACACTGGTACTCAGCTGAATCCGGTAAGACTGGAATGCGACCCCAATATAGTTGGGAAAAGGCTAGGCAGATTGTAATTGTGGTGAATTGATTCGGTTTGAGAAACTGATTTTCATCGCGTATCAGTCATTCACCTACTTGCATCCATAATAGCCAGTTTGTGGGGTCAGACGGCAATCTATCAAATGTGCATTGGCTTCTATTTAGTCAGACTGAATATATTAGACATTATCTGCAACTTTATTACTCCTACTGACCTTTTTCTTCATCGTCTCAACTAGATTAAGTTTTTATAGCCAACACAAATTAAGGATAGCAATAAAACATTCATCAATTTCTAATATTAAAATGTAAATTAAATCCGGTCTTATGAAAATTATTAAAGTAATTATTCTTGTTATACAGGGTGGTTTCCCGTACTGGTTGCTCGGCAAATATCCACACATTAGGTTAAGATCGACTGATAAAGGTTAGTTATAAATAAACTACCGATACTTGCATTTGTAATTTTTATTCACATCTTTCTTAAGTAACTTTGTCTCGCTGTTTTATATTTTAATGCTTTTAATCAACATTTCGCAGATTATATGGCTGAGTCCGAGATATGGTTAAACAAATTCTTCGAGCAAGCGTCTTCGCACCTGTATGGAAATGGAGGTCCAATAATTTTGGTTCAGGTAAAAGATTTACATTTAATTAATATAAAAAGTTGCACTATTCCAACTTATTATTAACAGTTCAATGAACAAAGGTTAACCACTCTCTTAGGTACAAACGTCCATACCGAGAAAGCTTTGAACTTTGACCTCTTTTCTTTATATTTGACGCCATGTTATCTTGATTTTTAATCGGTTGCCCCAAAGAGGAATTAGAACTTTTATTGAGAACAAGTAAAACAATAAAATTGTAGGTTACACGTTGACCATTAGGGGACAGGTAGATCTTTAATGAAGCATACCCTCACTTACCCAGCTTAAAATTATCGCAGAATAAGTGTGACAAATTGTCAAGCACGTGTTATCTGCTGTGATTGGCTGTTGAAAATTCATTCATCCAGGGTTAATGTCTTATTGCGTCTAGGTTGAAAATGAGTACGGAAGCTACGGAAACGACTTGGACTACCGAGTGCAGGTCCGCGACATGATCCGCAAACACGTCGGCTCTAACGCCATCCTCTACACCACTGATGGGAACTCACTCCACTTTGTCAGAGGTGGAGCAGTGCCTGACACTCTTACGACCATAGACTTTAATGCTTACTCTGGTGAGTACACTTACTTAATTTTTTACTGCTGTAAGTAATATTGGAGAAGGCCGTTTCATAAAATGGTTCAACAGCCTTCTCATTAAAAGTTGATGTTTTTATAATCAAATTTATTACAAGCAAATTTTCTTTTAAAAGAAATGTTCGTGAACACTATTTGAGTCAAACTAAATAGCTCTCATCTAGAGACAGAAGTTTAGTCATAATAATTATTAATAGGTTTCTCGTTTTTGTATTGGTTTTAATTAGTTTATTTTATTTGTATATGTGTATTATAAATATATATTTATATATACATTTTTGTGTACAAGTTGTTTTTTTAAATATTTTTTTGTACCCGTTCACAACGTTGTCCTTTTTAACCCAAAGCTTGACTGGTAGAGAATGCCTTGTGGCATTAAGTCCGCCTATGTACCACTATTGTACATGAGGTTTAAATAAATAAGTGTTTTTGTTTCGGTATGTTAGGTTTTGTCATGACATTGAGTACTTTCACAGTTCAAGCAGCTCGTTTGTGGAATGCATTACCTATTGAAATGACACGTGCTCAATCTGTACCAACATTTAAAAAAAAATTGGTGAAGGAGTTTCCTTTCACTATAAATAACCTTCTCTATTCTCTATGATATATTTGATATTTATTAGTATATTATGTAATATTGTGTGTATGCATTTTATGTTATTAAGTATTATTATTTAAGATGTATTGTGCCTACACTGACAACACTTAATTCATCTCCTCTCGTTCAGTCCATCCAAAGGTTGTCTGTAAGAGAATGCCATGATGTGTGTTGTGCGATAAGACCGGCCATTGTACACTTGCTTTTAAAAATGTTTGTCTTGTTCGTATATTTTTATGGTGTACAATAATTAATATAATAAATTTATTTTTTATTATTTAATATGTAGACAATAAGAAAAGAATTTAAATGAAGGACATAATAATAAATAAGTAAAATTAAATAATAATAAATAAATATGTACTGCATACAGGGATAAACGTCGGTTGGGGACACATTTCATTTTGAAGATGTCTTACAAGGCCTCTGCGGTTGGCTTCGGCCCTCGCACGCCTTTCAGAGGTCCGGGACCCCCGGGTCCCGAGATTGTTAAAAAATACCTATATGAATATTTATGAGAACTTTCAAATAATACTTGAAGACAAAGAATTTGTGAATAACTTCGGATATAGCCGTTTTCAACCTCATAAATAACATTATATCTGTTTACACATTCCAAGTTAATGAAACAGGTGTTTTTTTTAGATTCCTATTATCTCATCAGCATTTAATTTGATATTTATGAGTACATATTACGTTGCAATGTTTGTATAATTGTCAACAACTTCGAGTGTGGTGTCACATGAGTGTCACCAAGTCTCCAGTCCAGAACCTTGGATACATCTTCCAGAGTTTCGGAGAGATAACGTGCCGCTGCAGAAAAATAGGTTTCCTATGTCCTTTTTTCTTTCTCAATTTTCTGCACGTTTTATCCTCAGATGTGAACAAATCGTTCGCGGAGCTGCGTCAATACATGCCGGAGGGTCCCCTGATGAACTCGGAGTTCTACACCGGCTGGCTAACCCACTGGGGCGAGAGCTTCGCCACCACTAACGCCGACTCGGTGGTCACCACACTCGGCCAGATCCTAGACTACGGCGCAAGCGTCAACTTCTACATGTTCTTTGGGGGCAGTAATTTTGAATATACTGCAGGTAAGTTTTATCAAACTACTTATATATTTAAAATCAAGGACTATGAAGCTTAAAGGAGGTAAATGCTGCCACAAATTAGAGTGATTTGCGCTATCGATTCATACAGGTTGAGATTTTTTTCCAAACCTGAATCGTGATTTATTTTAAGAAAATTAAATCTATCTGTATAGAGAAACCAGTTTGAGTTATTTTGGCTACACATAACGCCACGCTTGTAAGCCCAGAAGGGCTACTCAGATGTGCACTTACCTATAGTAACGTTATGTCCGTCGATATGTTACATTATGTGCTTACCTATTGCTAGTAGCAACAGATGGTCACAGCTAGCTCCCAACGGTTGTTGTGTGACTGTTTTATACCTACATATAACTTATGTTCACCAGAACAGCCATATGACAAAACTTTCGTTATACTCTTAAAACAAAAGAAAAATCATTTGGAACGCGACTCATCATTTATAGAGAAACCTAGGGTGAAAGCATGCGTTCTAAGCATCAAGGTTTGAAACATCTTTATTTTATCAGGTGCCAACTACCTGGGAACGTACCTCCCGGACATCACATCTTATGACTACGATTCACCGCTGTCGGAAGCCGGGGACCCCACTCCCAAATATTACCTCATTAGAGACAAATTGAAGCAGGTATCACGAATATTTTGTATAATCATTTCAACCGAAAGAGGTCCACTGTAGGACTTAGGCCTCTCTCAGACATCGTCACTTAGACTGATCCCGTGCGTCTCGCATCCCCTCACAAGAGACAAATTGAAGCAGGTATCACGAATATTTTGTATAATCATTTCAACCGAAAGAGGTCCACTGTAGGACTTAGGCCTCTCTCAGACATCGTCACTTAGACTGATCCCGTGCGTCTCGCATCCAGCGGATTCCCGCAACTTTAAAAAATTCATCGGTCCACGTAGTGGGAAGTATTTCAACGCATCGTCTTCCGGTTCGCGGTCGCCATTCCAGATCTTTTCGGCCCCATCGGCCATCCGTTCTGCGAGCAATGTGCCCTGCCTGCTCCCACTTAAGTTTTGCAACTCTTCGGGCTATGTCCGTAACTTTGGTTCTCTTGCGGATATCTTCATTTCTGAGGCGATCACGCAAGGAAACCCCAAGCATAACCCCCTCCATTGCCCTTTGGGTGATTTGTAGCATTTTGATGAGGCCCATTGTTAGCGGCCACGTCTCGGTACCATAGGTCCATATTTTGTATGGATCATATATAATAGTAGTGGATACATAATAACAGCCGCACAGATCACTCCGCACACGCATATAACAATTCATGGCAAATTGAACGAGAGCCTCTGTGCCTCGTCCCGTCACGTAGGCGTAGCCGTTAGTCTCAGCTACAGAATACAATCCCGAACATATTTTCCATTCCCGGGATTACGGGATTTTTAAAGCGTTATCCCGGGATCCCGGGCCTATCCCGGGATTAGACTATGTGGTTTCTAATTGGGCTCAAGTGAAAAAAAAAAACTTGAATAATTTAAAAGAAAATGTTTTAATGTCTTTGCACAACTCAAATCACAATATAATAAGAAAAGAAAAAGCCACAACAAAAAAGCTATACATGCAAGAAATAAAAAAGACAACATTTAGAATTTGGAAAATGTAATCGCAGAAATATAATAGCATCCAATGTTTGAATTCCAAGCCTGCTTCGTTGTTTATTGCCAACATGCTCAGGTTCTACGCTGGTTGGAGTGCGACGTATCTAAGGGTTGTTTTTTGTTTTTAATAAATGCTATTAATATAATCTAGGCAAGGTTATTGTCACGACGCAACGGACTACGGAATACAAATTAGACTTGTTTGTGGCAATCCCGAAAATCCCGAGATTAGCAAAGTACAGTCCCAAGTCCCGGGATCTCGTGTCTCGGGATTCTGTTGTCTAGTCCCAGCTGTTATCAGAAGCCAGTCAGATCAATTGCTTTTTGTTAAATACTAGTATTCAGCTACATCCGGTCAGACTTTAAGCCGACTCTAATATAGTTGGGAAAAGACACACAGATAATAATAATAGTATTGGCCTAAACTGACCCGACGTTGGGTGAAGGCTTGCTTTCATATTGTGAAGCTAGTATGATTTATAAAATTACTTTTAAGAACAGCTTTTAACTAATAAAATATATGATTTCATATTATTATCATCTAACTCAATTTGATTTCGGTTTTTGAATTTATTTTAGAACCGATTTTATTGAGAAGCGATCGTAGACAGCCATGGAAAGTCTTCTTTCTCTTTTAGGACACGACCGCCGATCCTAAACGCAAATGGGATCCTAATAGAATTGTCAAACTATTTTCTTGAAAATACATGCACGTAATGTAACTTAAATGATATTTATATAGGTATAATATCCATCTTTCAGTACCACCTGGTAGACGAAAGTATTCCAGTGCCCACCGTCAGTCCAAAAGGTAACTACGGGTCTGTACCTGTATCTCCAACGGTGAATCTGCTGAGTCCTGAGGGTCGAGCGCACTTAGGCAAGAAATACGACGACTACACTGGATCCACTTTGCCTACATTTGAACATCTGCGCCAACGAGCCGGACTGGTCTTATATGAGACCACACTCCCCGAAGCTGATGATTTGCTAACCATAAGGAAACCACGAGACATGATTTTCGTATATGTCGATGGCGTAAGTATTTCTGAAACTCTTAATAATTGGACATTGCTCACGATATTAGAAGGTTCCTCAATCTGGTTTTTGACCCACCGCTAACTCTGATCTTACTACCTCACTGCAAGCTGGTGTTATTTGATACACATTGTCCTAAAATAATGTAGCAAAATATGTACAAATAAATAATACTGGAAATTAGATTCTGGATACATAAAGTTGCTTGACGTCATCGTCAACGTCTAAGCGACGTCTACGGCAACAAACAAACAAACCTACACACCTACACACCCTCGTAGCAGCGCCTACGCCGCGTAGAACAGCCGTAGGCAGCATCTACGTGCCTATGAACTAGGTACGTCGCTGACTTTAACAGGAAATATGGGCAGAGAGGATCATAAGTAAAAAGTCATAATTCGAGGTTTGGCTCTCGCCTATTTCCTCCTCCAATATTGGACCAATTTATAAGATATTACATAAACTGGAAAAGGAAGAGATATACTATGGCCCTATGTTTTTTATTTTCATTTATATTCGTCAAATTTGTACACTAGGCCTCTGTTGACAGCGCAATTTTGAGCATTTTTTGAGATCTCTAGTATTTCTAACGATAGCATATCATCAAAAAGGAAAACATAGGAACATAGCATTTATATTTATTTTTCAGTTTATGGAATATCTTTCAAATTGGTCCAATATTGGAGGAGGAAATAGGCGAGAGCCAAACCTCGAATTAAGACTTTTTACTTTGGATATTCAGTTGGAGATCTCTGCCCACATTTCCTCTTAATATATCCTATGTACTTTTTTAAGCAGTCCTACCCTGGTCATATATACACATAGAGGCCCTTTAAATATTTATGAAAACAATCACATTGAAGGTTTATTTGATTTTTCAGGAATTAAAAGGTCGCATAAGCAGAATACACAAGATCTACAGCCTGCCTCTGTCTGCTAAGAATGGTTCAGTTTTGTCATTGTTGGTGGAGTCACAAGGCCGTATTGGTTTTGGCAGTCATATCCACGATTTCAAGGTAATTATATTGAAAACTTAAGAAGATTCAAGAATAGTATTCATCTGGATACAAGTGGGCTAATTTTGTCATAGCAACCGAGGCTGCAATGACAAATGTCCACGTACATCAAACGAGGTTTAAAAAAAAAAAAAAAAAAACAAATTAAATTTATTTTTTTCTACTCGAAAAAATAAATTTAATTTCATAAACGTAATACTTAGTAGACAAATTATTGTGAGAAAAGTATGGCGCAAAATCTTTTTCGTGCACCGTGTTCAATTTTTAAATGAGTGGCAATTTGCCTAACAGCCTACATAAGCGCATTTAGAACTCAAATAAATATCAATTTATAGATGAAAGTAAATAAATTAATAAAATGTAATTTAGAAGTGATATTAAATTTCTTTGGTTAGATTTATCCTTTCTGTGAGAGAGGTAATAGGCCTTAATCCACCACGCGGGCCCAGTGCGGGTTGGTGGATGACACAAGTCTTCGAATTTTTGGTTCAGGACATGCCGGTTACCTCACACTGTTTTCCTTCGCCGTTTAAAGAGCAGTGGTGATGAAATAATTTACACAAAGTAAAGCGCATGCCTGGGTTTGAACTCACGATCTACGAAACTTATGTTGGGACTGTTACCACTGGGCCACCACTGCTTATATCTGCACTGTTTATTGTTATCGGTGGCTAAAATAAAGTTCTTCTAAAGATATAAGAAAAAGAAAATTTAAGGGGGCTGGCCACCGTATATCATATCCGAACGAGCAGGAAAATCAGTAAATAACGTGCCTAAAAGTTAACGGGGTAGCTGTAGTAGCCAGTTTTCGAGAAAGTGCGTTGAAAAATAATTGTTTTTTTTTTTCTGAATTCTTTCATCACATGCACATTTTTACTCCTGATTTTATTTAACAAAAATTTTGACATATTATATTCCTATTTCAAATTGCTATTTTTCTTATCAGTGTTTGTCATGTTTCCAGTTCAGTTCAGTCTATGAAAACCGCTATATTCATATCGTGGTTAACTATCAGTGTGGTTGGTTGGACCCTTACCTACGACCTAATTACTAGAGATGCCGCGAATAGTTGTTATAGCGAATAGTCGAATACGCTTAATGAATAATCGCTATTCCCTATGATAATTACTTGCCAATATTACTGGACATAAAAAAAGGAATATAAAATATAGTTTTATTATTCTAAAATAATATCATTACACTTGTAGCAGTCTCTCGAACTTACCAATCATTACTGTAATCTAAAAAAAACTAAGAATGTTAGATAAGAAAACAATGAAGTTAAAGTTTAAAAAAGCGCAACCCACTTGATCCCGATTGTTGGAATTTAAATTATTAATTAAAAAGCCTAACTTTTTATATTAATGATAATAATACAAAGTGTGTTTTGTTTTTAAAGATAATAAAAGTTTAATTATTTTAATTTTTATATTGTTTAGTTTTTCAGTTCATTAAGGCTTATATAATTTTGAATGATTAATAATTAATCAATAATTATTCTGTGAATCATATATTATAAAAACAGCCCTCAGACTTTAAGAAAAGACGGTAAATTTTTTTGCGTACCGTTAGCCCTTGGTACCAGTAAATTGGCCGTCGACCCAAGTTAGCAGGTACGCGTAAGTTCAACAAAGTACTTATAACACTATTCTATCCCACACATTTTTTGCAGGAAGAGGTAACAAACGTCTGGGGGCTCTGGGTTCTTGAACCATTTGAGAAAATACATTTCATAATATTCGTATTTTAGTTTCTGAAACATTAGGTTCTTACATATAAAATTGGCGTTTTATGAAACGAGGAACTTGAAGTTCAATTAAACTTTGTGTTGAAAGCCTTATTCATTTGTTTCTCAGAGTTTTGTTTTTTCTGGAATATCTATCGCCATACTCATAGACTATACACTTAAGCCATACTTGCAACCCTTAACTTTAACAAAGATTGTGTTATTTCTTAAAATGAGTTCCAACTTGAAAACAATGTAAAAAGTCTATAAGTTTAAGGTTGACTGGTAGAAAATGCCTAAAGCATTAAGTCCGCCTCTGAACGTTTTTGTGCATGAAGTATTAAATAAATAAATAAGTTTGAAAATCTTGCATCAATGGCTAAACGGATTTAGATGCAACTTCATCACGGGAAGACCATGACCTGCCCCCTTATTGCGTATCTGTTTTAACAGCACAAAGCACACTTCTTCCCTTTCATTTTGGTATTTCAACAATATTCATTGCGTGTTTTATGCTGCTGAGTACACGGATTTTTAATATGTGAAGCAATGAATAGAAGGGAAACAATCCGTAACCTACTCTTTGAACTTACACAAGTATATTCTAGTACCACGTTTTTATGGAATAATCTTCGACAAATTCGCGGACGAAACGCCAGCAAAAAGTAGTCATACATTAACACACGTAACATCTTCCGAACAAAAGCATTTTTTATCGAAATACATACTTATTTATATCGGTCAACTTATCTAGACCCTTGAGTCAGACATTGACCAAGACAGACGACTCGCTAAAGTGATTGTTATCGACACAATTATAGTTCACTACACTTTCAAATATATTTATGTTATCTTACCTATTATAACTCTGATGGTCTTCTTGTATTTAATATAGCTATGATTATCGTAGTTGTACAACAACTAGTAACAAAAGTATTTTGCCTTCGGATTTGCAAAACATTCAGATATTTACCCACACTAAAGGAACCCTTTTTTATTTATGGAAATCCTCTTGAAATTATGCGGACTCCGTCACTTTTAGTGGCCGTACAAGGCTGCAACCCCTGTAGTGAGGCTTGCCCTCTCGGGCCTTTGACTGTTCAGGCAATAGACTCCCCAAGTTTCTTACCTACAGGCCATTTTAAAAACCAAGAGTGTTTACAGTTTTTTTTTTATTATTTATAAGTAGGCTCGCGTTTGACTACTATTTTAAAAAAAAGATTGTCAATTGTAATGTGTTTATATTTTTTATATCTCTAATAACACGTATCTTTCTATCAAAATCTGAATTGTTTTGAAGTTCATTCTTAATCCCAATGGATATTTCTTCCAAAAACCGGGGACACGAAAATGTTTAAAAAGTTACCTACCTGACCAATTTCACTGAACGTTTTAACGACTTTTTTTACTATTTCAGGGTATACTAAGTGAAGTGGAGTTCAATAGTAAGATATTAGATGGAAAATGGAAGATAACTGGGTTTCCCCTGGAGACGTTTGACACGTCAGCGGCAAGGAGTCAGAGCAACGCGCAGCGTCCCACCTTCTACGAGGGCGACTTCACATTACCAGCTGGTGGGGAACCTTTGGACACATTTGTCGACACTACCGGTTGGGGCAAGGTAAGAAAAACATCAAATTCAACTGTCTTCTTCTTCGTTTCATTCTTGACAGAGTGGTCGTCGACACGATCAATTTTGTCCGATCGCTGGTGTTCTTGTCACTCGCCTCACGATCTTTCTCCATTTGGCTCTGTTATATGAAAGTTTGGCGCATTCATTTACAGGACCGCCAATCGCAGATTTAATTTGGTCGGTCCACCTCTTCGGTTAACGCCCGCGTGGCCTGTTACCGTCCACTCTGCCCTGCACCACCAGGCGCTCAATGGAGTCGTTATTACGCCTTGAGATACGGCCAAAGAATGACGCTGCTTGATACCGAGTTTTTGGAGTATGCAAACGTTTCAATTCAACTGTGGATGGCCAAATTATCGAAGCCCCGGTTTGGGTACCTATCTATTACTTCAACGTATCCAATGATTTGGTTTGGTTTTGTACACTGATAGCCTATTGTCTATCTCCTCTCGTTCAGACCATCCAAAAGTTGTCTGTAAGAGATTGCCCTGTGCGATAAGTCCACCCATTGAACCTGTAATAATTATATAAACCTTGTCCTGTAATAATTAAGTGTACAATAAAGTATACAATAAATACTTAATTAAATGACTTATCTAGGTTAAAAAAACAAGTTTGTCAAAATGGATACATCATCTTGGTTACATCCTTATCTCCCAACCCAAAGGAGACAAAGTTAGAATTTATCTATAGATATATTATTTGGTAGTATATAACTCTAACAGATACGGGCCTAAAAAAGAACCTTGAAAAGTACATGCTATATTCGTCGCAGTTGGACGTGTAATAGTAACTATTCAGTAATCTGTGGTGTAATGCCGAAATGAACCAATCAACATTGTTCCTAACACAATCTCAACAATTCAGGTTATGCGATAAAATATTTAAATTGACTAATTTGATATACCTTTTACTATTAATATATGCTTCGTATAATTAATCAAGTAAAGTAAAAAGTCATTAGAACACTTTCGGAGAATGGGAGAAAATTTGATGCGGTTTGGTTCGTTTTAGCATAATTTTATCTAAAAAATAGCTGTCCCACGCGGCTTCGCTCCCGTCAACTGACTACCTACCCACCCATTTACCCTATCTACCCTACCCTACCTACACTACATACATGATTATTGCGTAACTTTTACCGCTTACGTAGCGCACGCAACGGAAGCTCTCAAAAAGGAATATTTTTGCCCGTTTTTGCAACATTTTTCATTTATGCTCCGCTCCTATTGATCGTAGCATGATGTTATATAACCTATAACCTTCCTCGATAAATGGAATATCCGACGCAAAAATATTTTTTCAATTCCAACCAGTAATTCCTGAGATTAGCGCGTTCAAACAAACAAACAAACTCTTCAGCTTTATAATATTATATATAGTATAGATAATAAACAATCACAGGGTGTTATATAGATATACTGTTGTACTATATGTTGTACTATATGTTTTTATGTTACAGGGTTACATATGGGTGAACGGGCACAACCTTGGCAGGTACTGGCCTAGCGCGGGTCCCCAGATAACGCTGTACTTGCCCGGGCTATGGCTGAAGCCAGCACCAGAGAAGAACCATATTCAGATTCTGGAACTTAATAAACCTCCCCACGTCGTCTCCATAGACTTGATCGACTATCCTGTACTCAATCGAACTGGGAATATCAACTGGTGGAGATATCAACCCACGCCAACTTAAAACTCGCAATTTAATTTACCTACTATTAAGCAATAAATTTCGTACATTTAATAAATTAATAGAGATTCTTTTGATTTTTTTTTAATTCCCCGCTATCCAGGCGATTGTTTGTACTGTTTCGAGCCTTTGTAAAGATAATAAAGCACAAGAGCCAAAAATACTTTCCTATACAAAGAATTTTTTTTCTACCCAACTAGATGATGCACGAGAACAAATGGTCGAATATTAAAAACACATTTTCTAAAAACCACTTGCGTATAAAACTTAACTTAGAGTGAGTTGCTAACACGAGGTTAAATCCAGCAACACGCACTGGGCCCGCGTGGTGGATTACTGCCCATCCCCTCTCACAGAGAGGAGGCCTGTGTCCCAGCAGTGGGAACATTAATAGGCTGATGATGTGATGTGATGTGACGAGGTTAAATTAAAATAAGTCATACATTTATGTATATCATAAATAAAACTGGGTTCGCTTATAACTCGAAGTTAGTAAGATAACAGGATGGCGCAAGCGGATCTTAATATCACATACATTCTTTATTCTCAGTTATTTATTTCATAATTCGCCTTGTTTATTAAAATTCGCTAGCCTTATTGTTAGGTTAAACACTTATCAGCCGATTTCAAGTTCAAATTATCTATGGAAAATTTTCTGACCAGGGTTTAACCGAGGTCATCATATTGTTAGAAAGTTTTTATAAATAAGGCTAATTATGTCCATTGAAGTTAGGCGGAATGATACTCAGCTCAATACTCAGAATTTAAAATATTTATTTTCCCGCGTTGTTATGGGAACACGTCATTAGATATAGGTGCCACAAATATAAAATCTGCCTGTAGGTACGTACAGAGCATAAGAAAACGAAGACCATTCAAACTAAGTCGATATAATATAACCGAGACATCTGAAATTAATGTTCTAACAGTAATCAGATTAATTAACGAGGTACACATCAGAGTTTATGCTATACACACACCCTATCGGAAATTAATGAACTTATGCGCGTTCCCTACTTTAGATAGGAACCAACTTCAGGCCATTATGCCGATTTTTAATATGCGCATAACTCATGTAGAACGCAAAAACAACTTTTGAAATCTCGCAGGCGCAGGTAACAATCAGGACAATGACAGGAACCAAACAACAAAATACCCATCGCTACAAGTGGTTGCATTTTCGGAGCTAGTTTAAATCTGTCTGACTCTAATGGAAGCAAAAAAAACACAAACAGAACAATTCACACTATGAACTCCTAACAAGTGAAATGAAAGAGACGGATATAGAGAAGTTGATGAAGCGTGAAAGAGTTGGTTGCAGGTAGAATTCATTGTTAGTGTGTGTGACGGAGTGCGATAAGGAGTATGAGCGAGCAGCGAGCCTGGCCTCAAGCCTGTCGTCGTGTAGACCGCGACAGCGCCGGACCGTTCCTCTCCGGCTTCATAACAAACCACGTGGCCGGCTCAGCGAACCTACAAAATGTAAGTAAAACTACGGTTTATTGACCGATGCGTAGGTTAATAGCTATAATTTTGAACCTCAATGTTACCCGTCTGAAGCCATCAATACTTCACTCCTTTTTATCTTCATCTTGCGTCCGTAATTCATGATGCTAGAAATAAAAAAGTTTGTTTTAGTTTCTTTTAAAAGTTGGTTGTATTTGTTTAGTTTTATTTATGATTAAATTAGTTTATTTATCAATAGTTTCTTTAAGGAGTTTTCGTACACAATTTTTTTTTTGTTTCATGACATTTTACTTCTAATTACCTTGTAATGGTTTTAATTGATGTCCTCGGTTGTTATTATGTTTACCTATTAGTTATGTATGCAACGTTTAGAACTGTTTTCTATAAACGGTTGTCGCAAAAGGTTGGTGAGTACACATATGTACATTCAATTAATTGAAGCAATCAATTGCTCCTTGGAGCTACCTATATCCTATCATTCACACATTCTACATCACGACATTATTTTAGCAGTTTTATGTATGGGATTACTTGCTAAAAAGCGGTGTCTTAGGTTTCAGAGGTTAGGTAGTGAATTCAAGAATAAGTTTATGGAATACTAGCTGCCGCCCGCGGGTCCATCCACATGGTATTAGTAGTACTTCTCCCAATAATTTTATAAATTATAGCTTGTATATAATTCTGATGTTATATGCTATATTTCTGAAAAGTTTCATCAAAATCCATTCAGTAGTCTTTCGTAACAAACATCCATCCATCCATTCATCCTCACAAACTTTCACGTTTATTATACGTAGTAGTAGGATAAAACATTATAGCAACTAAAGTTCAGCTGTTTTTGTACGTAAACTAATATCGTTGTGAATCACCGTTACAACAAAGCTTTGAAATGTTATCTAGAATAAATAAGTATATTTAGGGATTTACTTTGAATTTTTGAAACATAAGTCGGACCCATCGCTTTAATTTGTAAACATTTGTTTTGTCTGGATATATGTAGGAAGCTCATGTTCCAGTCATTGTGTTTAATATAAGGTTCTAATATCATTTGCTGTCGTTAAGAGCTTGTAAAATGAGTTCGAGATCGACTATTTATTTTGACTATTTATTTAGAAGTAGGTGTAATAAATACGATATAGTTATTTCAAAATTAATACATGCCATCCGTTCCGCACACAAATAAAAAGAAATTAGAATTTGGTTATTTAAAATAACTCTGTAATCAGCTCTCCATATTATGGACCTACATCCGCTTTAGTGCCGTAAAACAGTAACTTTCTAAAGCATACTCCTTGGTAACGGCTAGGTTAAAAGGTTTGATAAAAAATATATTTACTATTGTTTCACGTACATTATTTTTTAAACATGGTTTTTTCACAAATAGTTTTGCTTTAAAGAAATAACTAGCAACACGATATTTTTCGCAACTTTTGGATACTCCTCCAAAACGACTTGGATGTTTAAAAATATTTTTACACAGAAAAATTGATGGCTGAAATTTCTTCATAACTGACATAGCATATGTAAATCAAATAATATTTTGCAAACAAAATTGTTCAAAATGAGGTTTAATATTGATATGCGTTAACATTGGGGCGTATATATCGCCTTAACAATGGTTGTTAAATAAAACACGGTTGTGTCGTTAGTAGAGTGGTCACAAAGCTGCCCATGGATGCCTGTTCAACTCCCAGGTTGGTCGGGAAAACTGATACTTCGTGGGATTTAAGAATGATTAGTGAAACGTCAGCGTGTTATACAATACCTACCTCTGTCTACTCTTTCGAAGAATACAGACATGTGGTAATTAAATGAATATGAGTAAATAATGCCTTTTTCTTAATGCCTATTTAGATGGCGGATGATTTGAGTTGTGAAGTGGGGCCACCCTGCAGCCTGGTGTTAGCCGATGGATCGGTCTTCACAGGACGAAGCTTTGGGGCTCAAGTTCCGGTGGACGGAGAAGTTGGTTAGTACATTAGTCTGTTCTTGATAGTTATGGTAAAATGAACTATGCCTTAATAGTGTTGTCAAACGCAGCCTAAATTTCTTATCTGCTATTTGTGTTTTTTTTTTTTTTTTTTTTTTTTATTCATATATTCTACCGCGGACATAGACGTCCGCGCCCTTTTTTACAGTATTTATTTGTTTAATAAATTTTCATAATATTTCAGTTATTGGACTCCTACGTCGGACATTATTTCTAGTCTTACTTAACTAACTTAAGTCTACGTGAGTTCATCTTTCATTAAATACTATGGGTTCTTTTTTTTTTATTTTTTTTTTTATTACTCACTGGCATTACAATTTTATATTTCTATTTTCTACTTATCTTTATATTATTAACTATTTTGTTTACTGGTTTCTATTGATACAATGCTATGTACTATGTTATTTACTATTTTGTCTACTTATTTCTATTTGTACACTTTCGGGGGAGATGCATGGCAGTGCGAGCAGACCAGTCCCGGCCGACGGTCCCCGTTTTAGAACCCCGTCGTTAGGACGTTAAGCTGAGTATGACTGACTCGTTCCACCATGCAGCTTTACATGTATATTTTCATTACAGGATTTAGGCAGGATGATGGTTTGGGTTTGGGGAGGTGTTTGGGTTAGAGTTGTTGGATAGAATTTGTTAGGTGGCGTTTTGGTGATGTCTGCTGACCAGGGACTTCACCAGCGTGAGCAAGGCCTCTATGACGACCACGTCTCGATGCTGCATGGCCGTCTTAAGATTGTAGTTGACGACCGTTTTAGTTGGCGCATCCATCGCCCTCTTAGCAAAGCGGCCTGTGGCGTCATCGGCGTCGTCGGTGTAATAGACGCAACTAACTGAATGTCTGGACACCGCCACTACCGCGTGGGAGATGCTGTCGTGGACCTGAAGCCTTCTGGACTTGGTGTTGACGATGATGACACTTTCGTAGGTCAGCCCCTGAGCCTCGTGTATGGTTAGCAGGCGCGACCCTTCGCCGGATCCAAATCCCTGGCTCGCAAGAGAAGCTTTCTCCCCCTGCGTATGAACCAGGAACAGGGTGTTTTGGGCAGTGCTCGGTATTTGCGCCCCTGTGTAACCTTTCACCTTCAGGGAGTGGACCCGCGACAGCGACGACTTGGAGGAGTATATACCGGGGTATATCTCACTCAGTACAAACGCCACGTCCATTGGATTGCGGTGTGTGCAGAGAAACTCCCGGGTGATGCCAGCCACCAGGTCTGGACGGGTATACCTAAGCTTGAAAAGGTTCTCTCTGTCCAAAAATGGAAGCTGGTTAACGTCTCCGACGAGGACAAGCTCGCTTGCTCCAGACAACTTTACTGCCATGACTATGGCCCCAAAGTGGTTCATAAGAGCCTCGTCTACCGTAAGACGGTAGCATTTGTCTTGACTCTTGAAACCGTTTGCTAGGATTGAGGCCATAGTGCGCACCTTGGTCTTTGCTCGGTCTCCTAAGCGGCGCGCAAGCTTTTCCCTAAGATCTTTGGCAGCTTCTGTTGTCGTAGTGGCTATCACGTCCCTGTCCTCGTCGAAGTGCTTTACCAGCCAGGTTGTCTTACCGCAACCCGGAACTCCGTTAATCCATCTGATATTGGGTACCGCCCAGCTTTCCTGCGATGCCGGGATATCTGAGGTTCCCGAAATGGACTGTGCCATTTCCAGGATCTTATCATCCGGCATGATTTTGGTACATTTGGCGGTAACCACTATCGGATCGTCATTTGGCACGCTGAACTTAAGTTTGCCTGAGCGCTCCGTCTCCTCCTTGTCCAGGGCCACAAAACCACTCCTCGCGCTGTAGGCTGCCATATACGACCCCGTCATTTCCCCTTTGATGACTTGGCATGTGACGTTGTCGTACACCGCTGCCCCTGCTTCCTCGAGCAGTACCCTTAACAGACCCTCTGTGTCTCTCTGGTAGGTCTGCAGGATCTTCCTGCATGTCGTAAGATTGACCTCTCTGGTCGCTCTTACAATTGCTACGTACTCGAGGAACGCGCTCTTTACGTGGTCCGTGGTACCCGACTTTAGTGCAAGGGTCGGCGGGCTGACTTGCCCTTTGTCGGCTCGTGTTGGCTTAGGCTTCTGCTGGGTTGGTTCCTTTGGTGTTTTTCTGAAGAACCTCTCCAGTGCTGTCCCCTGCTTGTGAGATGGTGATGCGTGGCTAGTGCTTGGGAGCAGTGCACTGAGGAAAGTGCCGAAAGCTTTCAGGCGACTCCTCGACCGGGCCCTGTCCTCCGGGTTTGTGGTGTTGCACTGCTCCTTTGCAGCTTTTTCGGCTGCTGTCTTCTGCTGGGCCCTTTCCGATCCGCTTTGAGTGGTGGGGCTTGTTGTGGGGCTCGTCGCGCTGGCTGTTGGTTGTCTGGGGGCTTTGAGGAAACTCAGGGTTTCGCCTCTGTCCTCATAGACAACGACCTCATGATGTTCTGAAGCCTTTAGACAGCCAAAGCGGTCTGCGACGTCTCCTCTCTCTCTTCCCACCACCATTGCGTCCACGCTTATGATTCGGGCCGCGGATGACATGTAGTCTCCTGCCTCCCCAATCTTCCGAAGCAATGAGCTTGCCTGACCAAATGGAGTAGCCTCCCCCCACTCTAGCAATGCGATTGTTTTCCCTTTAAATCGCATTACACGACATCGGTGAGTGGCCACTTCCACTTGAGGTAGTGCAGCATACTTGCTGCCTTTTATGCTCGTTTTGGTGGTGCTTCCGTTAATCAGGGCGGCAATACCCGGTGAAAGGTGTATTCGGGCCGCAGCTCGACTTGAGCCTATGCAGAAGCCTATGCCCAACCTCTCCTGATCCCTGTTCATGAACAGAGCGACGCCTCGCAGTCGGATGCCAGGGACCCCGTCTTCTCCGCATGCCAGGAATTGTGTAGTAGTCATGCCAGAGACTGGTTGTAGGCTGGCTGTTACTGAATCCGCTGCTGCTACCGTTGGTAATGGCCGTTGGTTAGAGTGTGTGTGTGTAACTTGTGCTTCAGTCAATGGTGTGCTTGTTGTTGCTTGTGTAGTTGTGGTTGTTGTTTGTGTGGTTGTAGTAATTGTTTGTATGGTTGTGGTTGTTATTGTGGTTGTGTGTGTTCGAGTGTGTGGTCGACTTCGCAAGGTTACGTCCGTTTTGTTGGCCCTTGCTGCGATTATGGCGACTTTACTCGCGAATGCCAAGAATGGAATCCTAGTAGCTGGTCTCCCCATGATGGTATGGAGTGTGGACTGGCTAAGCTGGGTTTCGAATTTTACTTCGAGCTCCATTCTGTCTTGGCTAAACCTTGGGCATTCGAAAAGCAGGTGCCAGACTGTCTCTTCGCAGCTCGTGTCACAGACGCACGAGGGACTATCTTTGAGGTGGAAGCGGTGGAGATATGCTGAGAATCCTCCGTGTCCTGTAAGGATTTGTACATGGACCGGTGTGAGCACTGCGTCTCTGAGTGTTCTTTTTGCCGCTAGGACGTCTGGAAAGAAAACTTTCGTGACCGATCCTGTACTCGAGGACTCGTACCGCGCTTGCCACTTTCTTACAGTCCCCTCCCGTATCTTCCTCCTCACGAACGATACGGGGACCCTGCTGTAGTCAGATGTGAGTTTTGTTAGGGCTGCCTCCTTGGCCAGCTCATCCGCTCTCTCATTCCCGGCAGTTCCCACATGGGCCTTAAGCCAGAAGAGCCTCACTTCTCTGCCCTCCTCTCTGATTTCACGGACGCTTCTCTTGATTTGTAGTGCCAGGTGGTGAGTGACAGACGGTCTCCTCAGCAGGTCCAGTGACGATTTCGAATCACTAAAGATGCTTACGGAGGCCGCCTTGGATTCTCTTGCCATCCTGACAGCTCTGAAGAGAGCGTACATTTCCGATTGGAAGACGGTGTTGTGAGGCTCCAAGCCGAAGGTGCTGAACTTTGACTCCGTCCCATTTTCCCACCAAGTTAGGGCAGCTCCGACTTTCCCCTCTATTTTGCTGCCATCCGTGTATATCTGGGGGCCGAATGCTTGGTGAGTTGCCAGGGTGCTATTTGTGTTAGGTACTATCCTAAACAAACAATTCAATATATCGTTGACCATAATGGTTAAAAAAAAGTTGATAATATCAAAAAACCCAACTGCTAAGATGTCAACAAGAAGAAAATCATGCTGTGCAGTCGGAGGATACACATTCGCGAGCTGGTTGACCAAAACTATAAATATCTTCGACTGCACAGCATGATTTTCTTCTTGCTTACATCTTTGCAGTCGGGCTTTTTGATTTTATTACATTTTTGTTATTTACAACTTTTTAGTAACACTTTTTTCGAATGACTTTTAATTATATTTAAGTGGTATATATTTTGTTACTATAAGTGGTATGTATTTTGCAATCACCTAAAATGAAGAAAAATAATAAAAAAAAATTGCAGCCCCCACAATATGGCGTCCAAAATGCGCCATGTTCCTTTTTTAACGGAACCTATCTAAGAACACTTGGGCGGTCAAGACCTATCTAACGATGTCTTAATTATAAAAATCCGTCAAGTGGTTTGAAGGATATGAGGTAATAAATAATATTACATAAATACAAACATACATAAGCGCGAAAAACATAACCCTTTCCTTGCAGCCGGGCAGAAACTAAGATAAACTTAAAATTAACCAGCTATAAAAAAAAAATTAGTTTAAAAATATCGTACAAATGGATGAAATGAAATTCTTTGTGAGAGATAAGTAGTTCGTTTTAGTATAAAAGTCCCGAATCCGAAACACCACCGCTCCAAAACCCGAATTGCTGACGTAGCTCAAAATGCGGGTTCACGGTAAGTGTTAACGAGTGCCTGTGCAGTACAGGAGGACACCGTGCAGTTTTAGTGGGTTGGAGTCCCACATAACTACGCTATTTCCCCACGGTAGTGCAGTATGCATGAGCATTTCTCAAAGCTAAAAAAAGCTCAAAATGCTGCAAAACTGAAGTGTCACTGGACGGGCTATTTCTGTCGGATGCAGCTTAAGTAGTGGGCCCGTATATCGCAACCCTGATACTGATACAGCTGAATATTTACTTGTTTCATACTTTTTAGAGCGTGATTTATCAGTAGTCGGGTTTTAGTTTTTGAACTTATTTTTTATTTGATGTGTTTTGGGGTTTTTGCAGAGCCTGAGGGAAGCACATGCACATAGATGCGTACAGGCATACGATATACATACATAACGATCAACAAACACTTTGCGAAGCCGTAGTTGGGTAAAAAAATTGTTTTCATGACTTTGACGGGATATGTCTCGCAAACCATACGCTTGACAATAAAAAAAATACAAATTAAAAAAAATACCCCGATACAAAAGCCTCTCTCTAAAGCAAAAAATAAACATCGTACTCGCATCGGGGAACCGCCAACGTTTACAGTAGTTTATTTTATTTACTTAGCGGTTCCCCGACGCGAGTTTTTACCATTTTGAGATTAGTTTCAAACATTTTCAGAAACTGTCTGTTAATAGTGTTGTTGTACAGTATTTCAGACGGGTATGGTCGGGTACCCGGAGTCGCTTACCGACCCTTCGTATCACGCGCAGTTGTTGGTGCTCACATACCCGCTGATCGGCAACTATGGCGTCCCCGACGAAGATGAAACGGACGAACACGGAATACCTAAGTAAGAAGTGCCTACCACTAATATTGTTACAGTCCGTCAAATCTAAGAAGTCCGATGACGTTTCTCATTTAACTTGCCGTGATAACTTTGTATGAAAGTTTACGAATAATCAAATTCATAATCCTAATTAATTACTATGCTGCCTATACACTATAACAACGAGTATCATTCGTAAGCATCAACTTAAGTTTATACAACGTATTTTTATAGCTGTCAAACGGTACTTCTTAGATTTGACGGACTGTAGACCAGTTTATTGCTTTTATTTCTTCTAAACTTTCATTTAATACTTGCCTTCGACACAGAATAACTAATAGTACAAGATTTCGATCCTATAGCATATTAGGTACAGAACTACAGAGTCAATTAGTTTTCAAGTGTGTCCCATTTCTTTGTGTTAAGTAATAAGGGCATTTGTCTTTGCTTGTGCCATCTCAAATATCCAAACTGTTTAATTAGCTAGCTTGTCTTTTTATAACCATTTACTTAACTTGTCTTAATATGTGTGGGCAAAATCATACAACTAAATTTTAAACAGTTTATCTCTAACTGAATGAGTTGAAAATTTTGCATAGACGTTTGGTTTGGATGACAAATCTTGCTTGAAATTAAAATAACGAAGCCTGACTTCTGACTAGTCTTCTCGCTTTTTTTTAGATGGTTTGAATCCAACCGCATATGGGCCGCTGGCTTGATAGTGGGCGAGGTGAGCACTCGCGCGTGTCACTGGCGTGCTAAATGCTCCCTCGGATCGTGGTTGGCATCCCACGGAGTTCCAGGACTCTGTGATATTGATACCAGAGCCCTGACCATCCGTCTTAGAGCTGGCGTCACTCTAGGACGTATCATTCAAGGAGTCCCGCCTTTTGGAATACTTAAAGCCCTGTCAGACCCAAATGACAGGAATCTAGTAGCAGAAGTATCAGTTAAGGTAAATCTTAGTTCTTTTTTTAAATATTTTAAGCGAAATACAAAAAAAAAAAAACTATTAGAAATAAGAATGATATGAACTTGTGTTTTACTAAGTGGAAATTGTTATGAGAATGTGATTTCCATCCTTGTGATTGGTGGTAAGAAGAGAATTCACCTAGACCTCTGCTCTCCAACAACGCCATGCATGCAGTTATTAGTTACCATAGTTATTGTGTGGATTTTTGCAATGTTATGTAATTTTTTATATAACATTATACAGATTGGAATTTTCATTCATGAGTTGTAATTTATATTGTAATTGTAACTTCGTGGTCAACAGATCGCGAAGTGTAATTTAAACCTTACAAGACAAATAAAATATCAAAAATTTAAAAGTAATGCATGATAATAAATTAGGAAATAATTCAGTTACCATCTATTATTTAAGGAACCCAAAATTTACAACCCTAATGGAGAAGTAACAATAATGGCTGTAGACTGTGGCTTGAAGTACAATCAAATCAGATGTTTGATAAAAAGAAACGCTAAGGTTGTGCTAGTGCCATGGGACCACAAGCTGGACCCCAGCCAGTACGATGGCCTGTTCGTCAGTAACGGGCCAGGTGACCCGCACAAATGCAAGAAGGTGGTGGACAATATGCGCTCAATCATTGAAGACAAGACAAACATAAAACCGGTGTTTGGTATCTGTTTGGGACACCAGTTACTATCTACTGCCGCTGGCTGTAAAACTTACAAAACAAGGTAAATAACTAATACCAATACCAACCATAAACCAATTACCCTCATATACCAGGGTTCACCAATTACTTTGTATCGTTTCTTAAAAATAATAATTATGACCATCACGGTCCGTAAAAATTAAGGCCTACTACCACTTCCCCCGGCCTTTACTTCGTCACGTGTATTCACTTGGTTAAAATTTAAAAACAAAAAATTAAGTAACTACATTTTTGTTTCAATTTATTTATGTTAAAAATATAATTTTCTGCCTTGAACTATCCGTCCGCAGTAGTTTGGACTGAAGTTTGTGCAGACTATTGACATTCAATCTTGCAGATGTTAATCAGTACCTGTCTGGGTCGCGGATAAATTTGAAAGAGAGTTACCGTGGCCCTGGCACAAGCAACTGAAGGTACACGGGTGGGTTTTAGTCAGTAAAAGTCTGACACGCCCTTCCGCTTCACCCAGAGCGGGAGAAGTCATTGGATGATATCCCAAACCAAAAAAAAAAAAAAAAAATATGTTAATCAGTAAGTCAGACACTCCGAAATTTATTTTTAATACAGTTCGTCTTGGAAAATGCTGCTTCACAAATAGAAAGGTAGAAAAAAAATTTAATGCTATTTTTTTTTAATTCACTCACAATTTTTTTCTAAAATTCCGCATATAAAACGATAAGCCTCCCGTTTTTTTTTTTTGTTTAAAATTGTATTTTCTTGTATTATCGATAATTTCAATCAGGAGAGTAGCTTTTTTACTACCGAAAACATTTGCAGCGTCGTTGCTTCATTCACCATCGTGATACAGAGAGTAAATGTTGCTGAAGATTTCGACGACATTCTGAATTTTATTTTTATAATTTCTATTGTACTGTTTATTGTTATGTTGAATACGATGGGTCTTGGGTTCAATTCTCGATGGATGGTTTATAGTATAAACTCATTATCCATCGAGAATTAAACCATAAACTTTAAAGCATTATTGAGTTGCGAACAAATTTGGTCGCAGTTCGAAAACATCGTAATTAGGTACTTAATTTTCAAATTTATATTTTTTATTCCAGTTACGGTAATCGTGGACACAACTTACCTTGCACACATAATGGCACTGGCCGATGTTTTATGACATCACAAAATCATGGATTTGCTGTCGATGCGGATTCACTGCCGGAAGGTTGGAAAATTTTATTCACCAATGAAAACGACAAAACGAATGAAGGTATAATTCATAAAACTTTGCCTTTCTTCAGTGTTCAGTTCCACCCAGAACACACTGCTGGACCTGCGGATTTAGAATGTCTTTTTGATGTATTTGTCGATGCTGTGAAATCTTACAAAAACAAGAAGGCGTGTAGTATAGACGGCATCATTACAGAAAAACTAAAGTTTATACCGACTTTACATGAAAGACCAAAAAAGGTCCTCATTCTTGGATCTGGCGGTTTATCAATCGGACAAGCTGGCGAGTTCGACTATTCAGGGTCGCAAGCGGTGAAAGCTTTACAAGAAGAAAAGATACAAACGGTATTGATCAATCCTAACATCGCAACTGTACAGACGTCAAAAGGCCTAGCTGACAAAGTATATTTCCTTCCTATCACACTAGAATATGTAGAACAGGTTATCAAAGCGGAACGACCCACTGGAGTACTTCTCACATTCGGTGGTCAGACAGCCCTAAATTGTGGGGTGGAGTTAGAAAAATCCAAGATTCTAGAAAAATACAATGTCGCCGTTTTAGGAACTCCTATTCAGTCAATAGTTGATACTGAAGATCGAAAAATTTTTGCCGAAAAAATTAATGCGATTGGTGAAAAAGTTGCCCCAAGTGCAGCTGTAACAACAATTGAAGAAGCACTGCTAGCTGCACAGCAAATTGGGTATCCAGTGATGGCTCGATCTGCATTTTCTCTGGGTGGTTTAGGATCCGGTTTCGCTAACAATGAAGACGAACTTCGAACACTCGCACATCATGGACTATCACATTCCGATCAACTTATAATAGACAAGTCTCTTAAAGGATGGAAAGAAGTGGAATACGAAGTGGTTAGAGACGCATTTAATAATTGTATCACGGTGTGCAATATGGAGAACGTAGATCCTTTAGGAATACACACCGGAGAATCAATTGTTGTAGCACCAAGTCAAACTCTCTCAAACAGAGAATATTACATGTTGAGAAACACTGCCATCAAAGTTATTCAACACTTCGGAATTGTAGGCGAATGTAATATTCAGTACGCATTGAACCCAAATTCTGAAGAATTTTATATCATAGAAGTAAATGCCAGATTATCTCGAAGTTCAGCTTTGGCAAGTAAAGCAACTGGGTATCCATTGGCTTATGTAGCTGCTAAATTAGCACTGGGTATATCGTTACCTTCAATTAAGAACTCCGTGACCGGAGTGACGACTGCTTGTTTCGAGCCAAGTCTCGATTATTGCGTTGTCAAAATACCAAGATGGGATTTGGCCAAGTTTAATAGAGTAAGCACAAAAATTGGCAGTTCTATGAAAAGTGTTGGAGAAGTTATGTCAATAGGCAGAAGCTTTGAAGAAGCTTTCCAAAAGGCTTTAAGAATGGTAGATGAAAATGTTAATGGGTTTGATCCAAACATTAAAAAAGTTAACGAAGATGAGTTGAGAGAACCGACTGACAAGCGAATGTTTGTCTTGGCTGCTGCTCTAAGGAAAGGTTATACTGTGGATAAATTATACGAGTTAACCAAAATTGATCATTGGTTCCTCGAGAAGTTCAAAAATATTATAGATTACTATCAAATCTTGGAGGCCGATCATCATGGTTCCATTCCTTTCGATGTCTTGAAGAAGGCGAAGAAAATTGGCTTTTCTGATAAACAAATAGCAGCTGCGATAAAAAGTACTGAAGTCGCTGTTAGAAAGTTAAGAGAAGAATATAAAATTATTCCATTTGTTAAACAAATCGACACAGTTGCAGCCGAGTGGCCAGCTACTACAAATTATTTGTATTTAACTTATAACGGTACCACGCATGATCTGGACTTTCCTGGTGGTTTTGTTGTGGTTTTGGGGTCAGGTGTCTATCGCATTGGAAGTTCCGTTGAATTCGATTGGTGTGCGGTCGGATGTCTAAGAGAACTTAGGAATCAAGGCAAAAAGACAATCATGATTAATTATAACCCCGAAACTGTCAGTACTGACTATGACATGAGCGATAGGTTGTACTTTGAAGAAATTTCCTTTGAAGTCGTGATGGATATTTACAACATTGAACATCCAGATGGAGTAATCTTATCCATGGGGGGACAGTTACCAAACAATATTGCTATGGATTTACATAGACAACAAGCAACTATTTTAGGTACGTCTCCTGATATGATTGATAACGCTGAGAACAGATTTAAGTTTTCCAGGATGTTAGACCGGAAAGGTATAGTGCAACCGCGATGGAAGGAACTTACCGATTTAGAATCAGCAACAAGTTTTTGTGAAGAAGTAGGATTTCCATGTTTGGTACGCCCGTCATACGTTCTGAGTGGCGCTGCTATGAATGTTGCAAATTCGAACCAAGAATTGGAAGCTTATTTAAAATCGGCTAGTTTAGTGAGCAAAGATTATCCAGTAGTGATATCTAAATTCATAATGGATGCAAAAGAGATAGATGTAGACGCTGTTGCTGCTGATGGTGTTATTTTCTGTATGGCGGTATCTGAACACGTTGAAAATGCAGGAGTCCATTCCGGCGATGCAACATTAGTTACTCCACCACAGGATATTAATGATGAAACTTTGATAAAAATAAAAGAAATTGCCAGTATTATAGCTGAGACGCTTGATGTAACTGGACCCTTCAACATGCAACTTATTGCAAAAGATAACGAACTCAAAGTCATTGAATGCAACGTCAGAGTTTCAAGATCCTTTCCATTTGTTTCTAAGACACTAGACCATGATTTTGTTGCGATGGCCACGAAGATTATCATGGGTATTCCAGTGGATCCTGTTAATGTAATGATCGGCTGCGGAAAAGTGGGAGTGAAAGTACCACAATTTTCATTCTCTAGATTAGCTGGTGCAGATGTAACTTTAGGAGTTGAAATGGCATCTACCGGTGAAGTAGCGTGTTTCGGCGAAAATCGTTATGAAGCCTACTTGAAGTCGTTAATGAGCACAGGGTTTAGAATACCTAAGAAAGCTATTTTGCTATCTGTGGGCACTTTTAAGGTAAAGAACAAATTGTGTAAAATTCTGTAATTATTTGTTGTGTACTAAATGCAACCTTTCTCATATTTTATTTTATATTACAGCACAAAATGGAATTACTTCCGAGTGTTAGAATTCTGCATAAAATGGGATACAAGTTGTACGCTAGTATGGGCACAGGAGACTTCTACACTGAGCATGGAGTGGATGTAAGGCAATTCACTGTCATAGTTTTTGTCTGTCTCGTATACAACCTGTATTGATCGTTTCCTTTTTATAATACAGGTTGAAAGTGTTCAATGGACATTTGATCATATTGGAGATCCAGAGGATGTGAGATCGGATGGCGAACTCATGCATTTAGCTGACTTTATGGCGAGACGCGAACTAGATTTAGTAATAAATTTACCAATGCGAGGTGGTGCTCGACGGGTTTCTTCATTCACTACTCATGGATATCGCACTCGCCGACTAGCCGTGGATTACGCTGTGCCTTTAGTTACTGATGTGAAGTGCGCCAAGCTTTTAGTTCAGGTTTGTTATGTTATCTATATATTATATAACATAGATATCTCTATATGTATTTCTTGTTAATCGGAATAAATAAGACCCTCCTCCTTTTTGGTAAGTCGCTTGAAAACACTTGTATATTTTACAGGCTATGCATCTTTGCGGTGGAGTTCCTTTAATGAAAACTCACACGGACTGCATGACGTCACGTAACATCATAAAGTTACCAGGTTTCATTGACGTACACGTGCATGTACGTGAACCCGGCGCAACGTACAAAGAAGATTTTGCGACTTGCACTGCGGCTGCTCTCGCCGGAGGTATCACAATGATATGCGCCATGCCAAACACTAACCCTCCAGTAGTTGATCGCGCTTCTTATGATTATGCTTCTGCTTTAGCACGCGTAAGTGCTCGGTGTGATTATGCACTGTTTATGGGAGCGTCATCAAGTAACTTTGAAACTGTTGGCGAAATGGCTCCTCAAGCGGCTGCGTTGAAAATGTATCTAAACCAAACATTCAGTACTCTTACATTAGACGATATGACCATCTGGCAAAAACATCTCCAGAACTGGCCTAAGAAAATGCCTGTGTGTGCTCATGCGGAGCGGGAAAAAACTGGAGCTGTCATTTTGATGGCCACTTTACTCGACAGACCTATCCACATTTGTCACGTAGCCAGGAAAGAGGAAATTCTCATAATAAAATCGGCTAAAGAAAGAGGTCTAAAAGTAACTTGTGAAGTGTGTCCTCATCATTTGTTCTTAAGCACATCAGATATTGATGATATTGGAAAAGGAAGGGCTGAAGTGCGGCCAGTGTTGTGTAGCCCAGAAGACCAAGCTGAACTTTGGAAAAATATTGACATCATCGACGTCTTCGCGACAGACCACGCTCCCCACTCTGTGCAAGAAAAGAATTCGGAGAAGCCACCTCCTGGTTTTCCTGGATTGGAAACAATTTTGCCATTACTTCTTAATGCAGTACATAAAGGTCGCTTAACTTTGGAGGATCTGATAAATAAATTCCATCGTAACCCTCGCAAAATTTTTAATTTGCCGGAACAACCAAACACATACGTAGAGGTAGATATGGATTACGAATGGACGATCCCGCAAGCTATGGAATTTTCAAAATCAAAATGGACGCCGTTTGCAGGCATGCAAGTTTGTGGAGCGGTTCATAGAGTTACATTGCGAGGTGAAATTGCGTATGTTGAGGGGCAAGTTCTAGTTCCTCCAGGCTTTGGTCAAAATGTACGAGAGTGGTCTACACCCAAGAAACAAACGTTCCTTACTATTGAAAAAATGGAAAAAGAAGTTAGTCGGCCAAATTCTGCACTCGATTTACATACATCCGTTGAGTCGAATCGAGTAAGTGATATTGATTTTGAACAATTCGATAACAGGCCTGAGGCACAATCTAAGCCTAATGTCCATTTCAGTGAAATTGCAGCTGCAAGGTGTTTATCACCGTTACCTCAGGTGACTAGGCAAAGATGTGATAGCACATCTAATTATAATCCACCTGCAATAACAGTTTCCCAACGTCAACGTAGTGACCTGTTCGGCAAAAGTATACTTACTGTGGACTCTTTCAGTAAAGATACACTAAATGATGTTTTCAACCTAGCGCAGTTCATGAAAATCAGTGTTAACAAGGGTCGATATCTAGATGATATTTTGCGAGGGAAAGTGATGTCATCGATATTTTATGAAGTCAGTACTCGAACCAGTTGCAGTTTCGCAGCAGCAATGCAAAGGCTTGGTGGTTCTGTAATCCACACGGATGCCACTAGTTCATCAGCAAAGAAAGGCGAAACATTGGAAGACAGTGTTTCGGTAATGGCAAGCTATTCAGATGTAGTAGTACTTCGGCATCCTGAGCCCGGCGCTGTTGCTGTAAGTTATACATTATAATCATTAGTTCTTAACCGTTAAATTATAAATTAGATAAGTTAGATAAAATGCTAATTCACAATTTTATTCTTCAGCGTGCAGCTCGTCACTGTCGCAAACCTATAATCAATGCTGGAGATGGTGTTGGAGAACACCCCACCCAAGCCCTGCTCGACGTGTTCACAATTCGTGAAGAAATTGGAACAGTGAACGGATTAACCATCACTATGGTAGGAGACCTGAAGAATGGGCGAACTGTACATTCTCTTGCACGACTTCTAACTCTCTATCAAGTGCAATTGCAATATGTCAGCCCTCGAGGACTTGGCATGCCGAAGCATATCACAGATTTCGTTGCCTCAAAAGGTATTCCTCAAAGAGTATATGAGAGGTTGGAAGATGTATTAGAGGACACTCATGTTTTGTATATGACTCGAATTCAGCGTGAAAGGTTCCAAAACCAAGAAGAATATGAAAAGGTAAAAAGGAAAAAAAAACTATTTATATTAATTTTTAATTCATAATCACTTAAACTTAAAATTCAGGTTTTTATTATCACAATGTATACCGAAACTCAAAAGCATCTACTCGTATTCCAGACTCGGGGGCTGTTGGTGGTGACTCCACAGCTGATGACGCGCGCTCGCAGGCGCATGGTGGTGATGCACCCACTCCCTCGCGTCGACGAGATTTCGCCGGACTTCGACTCGGACCCGCGCGCCGCCTATTTTAGGCAAGCCGAGTACGGCATGTATGTGCGGATGGCTCTACTCTCCATGGTGGCGGGCGTCAACCCACTCACGTAGATCCACGGTGCTACTTCCAACTCATTTACCTTCCTTAGTCCGAGTTTCCCGGCTCAAAATTATCGCAGAATTAATGTGACAAATTGTCAAGCATGCGTTATCTGCTGTGATTGGCTGTTGAAAATTCATTCAACCAATCACAGCAGATAACGCGTGCTTGACAATTTGTCACATTAATACTGCGATAATTTTGAGCTGGGAAACTCGGGGTTAATCAATTATTTACTGCTATTAATTGATCTACTGAATCGAAAGTTGGTATGAATTTCCGCTTGATATGCAATCAAAATGTTGAAATCACTGGAAAATATCTAAAATTAGAAGAGCACTTCAGTTTGCCGTCGTTAGATGTTACTTGACCGTATCAAAGAAAGATTACACATTTAGCAACCAAGTAGTACCTATATAATTTGATATGAAGCTCCACGTCTCGATTGCTTATTCCAGATTGCAAAATATTAAAGTATTATCTACTAGTGAACTTGGTCCTAATCAAAAAAGTTATACTTAAGTAAATTTCTTCATTTTATTTCATACCAAGGTTAGCTCTAGTTCAAGGTTTTTTGTGATTGTGCTAAATCCCTTTAACACCTTAGACATGAGGATGGCATAAAAATATAAACCTGATGATGATACCAACACCTACTGTTTACTGCAGCTGCCATTAGTCATGTCACCAACGCAATAGGTGTCAAAATTGGTTAAAAATGCTGTAAAAAAGGGATTGTCTACATTTATAATGTCATTTTAAATGTAGTAGAGCACCTATTACCGACTCGCGCGGAGTCATTCAATAACAGTGACCATTCCTATAAACTAAAATATTTTTATTAATAATAAATCATATTGTTTATATTTCTTATACTTTACAATACAATGTAAACATTTTAATATAAAGTTGACAGTAAAAAACTGGCGTACATTATTTGTTCCTGCTTTAAATAATATTGCAAGCATCTACAATATTTGTTTATTTATTTTATTTTAACATAACACGGACAAAGGCAATTTTATTTTTTTAATAAAATAGTTTAAAAAAAAACAACGATGAAAGAGGTACACACACAAAGTCTTGAGCTTCAATTTATCCTAAGTTATCTGCTATAAATAATTCAACTATTTAAATTTAAGAAGTTATATTTTAAAATAGCAAACTTAGTTGAAGCTGAAAAAGCAAGAAATTGTATTTCAAATTTATTTTAGAACTAGCAGTTGCGATTGCTTGCTATTCGATTTTTATGCAGAAAAAAGTAGCCTATGTCCTTCTCGGGTTCTCAAACTATCTCCATACCAAATTTCACCTAAATCGGTTTTTCTTTTTTTTTTTAATTTTCAATAGGCTCGCGCTTGACCATCCTATCTCACCTGATGGTAAGCGATGTTGTGGTCGACGGTGAAGCACGCTTGCCTAGAAGTAACCTATTCACTCTTGACTTAAAGACCCCTAGATTGCAATTAGAAGAAGTTGCATGATAAAAAGTTACATACAAGATTATTCTGCCCCCATTTCTCCCCCTTCGTGTTTTATGCAAAAAAGTAGCCTATGGCCTCAGTTTCATAGGTAATCAATGGTAACACACATTGGTAATAGACTTGCATCTTGAGACACTGTGGTAAGTTGGACGAGAAGATACCTCGCAACCTTCCAAACGCTACCCAGCCGAGTTGGATTCGACGGTTGACCTCCATCTCCAAGTTGAACCTACCTAACGAGACAGTTTGTCTCAGGTAGACATAAAAAGGAAGTCGGTGTCAGTAACGCAAAAAAATGATACCTACGAAAGACACCGACTTCCAAAAATAAAGTTATTTTTCACTTTGTAGTTTTCTTATTTGGAAGTCGGTAGTATTTTTTTGTAAAAAAGCTTTTTATTTTTCACCTTTTTTACGATAGGAAAGTTACGATTTAAAATTAAAATAAATAAATAATTAGGTATATTTTGACGAGCTGCACGCTTTACCGAGATAACGTCTGTTTCAATAATTCAACAAATTGCCTAGTTGCGTAGATATTTGAGACACAAATCGACAACAATTTGTCATTACTAGGAATTAATTTGCGGATAGTTAAAATAGCCACACAAAACACACAAGGAAACATGTCGCCAAAAACTCAAAAAATTCTGTACCTACTCAGCCAAGCGAGCGATTGGCAGTCGACCGACAACAAGGGAAAAAGTGAGCTACGTATGGTATTCCGAAATACCGCTCACCGAAAGGACGGTTTTCCGATAACACTCTACTCAGACGGTTAGTTGAACGAAAAAATAGTTATCGCAATTTGACAGCCACATTTGCTCGCCGATGGCTTTCGCTCTGTTCTCAAAAACCATGCGTAAGTAATACGAAATGATCGCGATCACCTTGCGATAAATGCACATTTTGGTTATCAGATTTTTATTGTTAACAGTGCTGTTGTAAAATTATTATGGTGTGGCTATCGCTCATACATAATGCGGATTCGCGATATAATAGCAATTATTTCGCAAAAATAAGAATGCCGATTTTTTGACGTAAAGCGATAATCGCGCGATGATTGTAATTATTGCTAAAAACCAATGTCAACATTAAAAAAATATTTAAAATTAACAAAATACCCGACTTCTTAAAAAGCGAACTAAAAAGACGTAAACAAGAAGAAAATCATGCTGTGCAGTCGGATATGCGCTTGTTGACGACACGACACACCGCACCGCACGGCTCACGCGTGGTTCGTCACTCACGCGCTTATAAAACAATACAAGTGCACTGCAGTGTCGTTGCAGAATCGTGTCTAGTGAACAAACGTTGTAACGAGGCCCGTTTGGCTATTTCGAATTAATTTCTCTTTAAATTAGGGGCCTCCCTACAATAAGTTAACAAAACATAATGTGGCTTACATATAAATCAATAACATATTACTAAACTGTCCTAAAAAGTCCATATAAACTAGCACTGTCCTAAACATTTATATAAATCCATATTCACTATCAATAATGAGTCTGAGTCTATATACACCATCATAAATCACACGACGTTGAGGCTTCGCAGGCTGCGTCGCCAACAGAGTGAGGTAACCGAAGCTTTTTGTTATTATTGCGCAAGCATACCGCCAAACCTTTGATTTACCTTCTTGTCTAACCACCATAATCGTTAAATTAATTTGGAGATAAAAAAGTATAAGCGGCAATATGTTAGGCGACATTCGTTTGGACGATTTATCCTAAGCGCCTTCGAAAGTTGTTATAGCGACTTGGGAAAATAGCACTAAGCGCCAAATAATGACTCAGATATGTGGCCTAAATGTAATAAATGACAATTTTTTTGTCCAAGAAACTGAAATAATATCCTAACCGGAAGTTTAGTAAACAAAGATTCAAGCAAAATTTGATTCATGTTTTTTTTTTGTAAAAAAAAACATTTGTAGCTCAAACCAGTTATCGCTCAAGCAAGAAATTTTCATACAAAGCCAAAATTGCATAACTTTCAGTTTTGAAAATACTATTTTATCCAACCACAATAGTGGAAAAAAACACCAAAATAACTGTTGTTTATGACGAAAAACTAAGTCTCAGGACTCTAATTTTTTTACCGCCTAAGCGACAAAAATTTTGTCGCAGAGTCACGAAACTTAGACCAATAGACACAGAAAAAAAGCCGATTCTAACCATATATTATTAATATAAGTCGATTTCGCATAAAAATGTCGCTTATTCCTTTTTGGCCGTTAGGCATAGATTTAACCTTTAGTTCCTCACCGTAAAATTTTAATTATATGTGATAAATTCGATAAAATGCAAATTCAAAATTTTATTTCTCAGCGTGCAGCTCATCCACTGAGGTCCACTGCTGGACATAGGCCTCCCCCAAGCGTCACCACACTGATTGGTACTGTGTGTATCACTTTTACAGCGTGCAGCTCGTCAAAATATAATTATTTATTTATTTTAATTTTAAATCGTAACTTTCCTATCGTAAAAAAGTGAAAAATAAAAAGTCGGTGTCTTTCGTAAGTATCATTTTTTTGCGTTACTGACACCGACTTCCAAAAATAAAGTTATTTTTCACTTTGTTGATTTCTTATTTGGAAGTCGGTAGTATTTTTTTGTAAAAAGCTTCTCATTTTTCACTTTTTAGTTGTACCTACCTAATAGGCAAGTTGTTTAGTAAGTTACCTTAACACCAGAATAGATTAGCCGAATATCATGAAACTTGAACATAAAGGGTGAAATGAGAGATCTGCGTACCCCTCAAGAGAGTACTGGCGTGATGTTATGTTATGAAATGGCATAAACAATAAACAGACATGCGATTGCAGCAATCCCGAGAGATTTTCCGTTATTTATTGAAGAGTTCTGTTGTATATCTTCGAAGTTCTTCACCAAATTAAAATAGGACCAATTTCGAAACATACTCTTTCATATAAAAAAAAGAATTTTCAAAATCGGTCCACAATTGACAGAGATATCGGTGAATACACAATAAAAAAAAAACATACACGAAGTCGAACATAAAACCTCCTCCTTTTTTGTAAGTCGGTTAAAAAATCAACTCTATTTGTCAAGGCGTGCTGTTATTTTTATATTAAACTTGGTTTAGAAAGGTTTTTATTACCATATTATATACCAAAATTCAAATGCATTTAGTTGGATTACAGACTCGAGGATTGTTGGTAACGAATCCTCAGCGGTCGCAGGCGCATGGTGGTGATGCACCCACTCCCTCGCGTCGACGAGATTTTGCCGGATTTGGACTCGGACCCGCGCGCCGCCTATTTCAGGCAAGCCGAAGAAAAGATCTGGATCACATGGGTGCCACTTATAAACTTAAGCTCGAACAACTTATCCTCAATACCAACTACTAAGATAATGGATAAAATAATCATAGGACAATTAAATCTCCACAACGATAGGGTGGCGACTTCTGAGCTGGACAAACTGATTATCGATTATAACTTAGATATAGTGCTTGTTCAAGAACAATATCAAAACGCGCGTTTACGTCACAAAGTAGTACAGTTGGATGGCAAAGCACGAGCCGGAATTTACGTGGCGCATTCTTCTAACTTCACAGTAACGTCTTTGCGTAACCTTATGGCACCCCATTGTGCGGTTGCGGAGGTCTCATTGTCTTCTTTTAAAGTTTACGTTGTGAGCTGCTACTTTCAATATTCAGACCCTGTTGCTCCTCATATACATAACTTCCGTCACATCTTGCAGTCGCTCGCGGGCTGCCAAATTATCGTTGGCGCTGATGTTAATGCGTCGTCATTACTCTGGTATGGCAAAGTTCGATCTACGGATTATGAACGACGCTGCGCTGTTGAAGATTTCATTGCTGAAATGAATCTGAATATTCATAATACCCCTGATGCACCACCAACTTTTTGCAGCCAAATGGGCGAATCTTGTATTGACGTCACACTTTCTAGTGCAGACGTACGCTTGGATCGGTGGCGTGTCCTACCGGACGCGTCTTGTAGTGATCATCGCTTGATCGTGTACGAATTTGTTCCGGTTTTTACTCAGGGTAATGCCTTTCTTGTGTCAATTTTAAAATATTCTGTAATAATCGTCACTAACATTTGTCATGTAATAATGTTATCATGTTTGAGTTAATTAATACTTTAACATGCCATTATATTTGAAACATACATATTATTAAAATATTTAAGAACCATTTTTATTATTTTAAAAGTGTGTGAATCATATTGTTTATACTAAGATAATACATAATACTCAGGGATAGGCATTACTTTTTTATTAAGGATATAATAATTAGCAATACTTACGCCATGACGTAACAACAAGTATAATGCAACTAAAGCTTTACATGCTTGCTTCTAGTGCCATATTTGCAGATGAGCATCAATTATTCCGTAAGTAAATAAAATTCTATAATATCGCTATTTAATAATAATCAAATATAACAGCTCACAATGTTAGGACCCGTTAATATTAATGCTAATTCTTATCCGTGGTGCTAGGCAACTGGGCTTATACCAGTTGTAATCGACTCTTTGTGCCTATTGGTCTTGTTTGTTCTGTCTCCTGCTTGATATGGAGGGAAGTGGATATTTGAATTTTTCCTACTCCTCCATTACTCTTTTCTGATTAATTTCGTTGCGGGATCCAAGACAGTTGAATTCATTCTCCGGGACTTCGTCGAGCTTCATTGTCTCGGCGCTTTTCTGGTGGTTGCCACTGTTGATTCTGGCTTTCAGGAGTTGCAGTGGTTTGGGAATAGTGCGGTGGGATTTTCCCAAAAAAAAAGCCGAAGAAAAGAGTATGGCTCTACTCTCCAAATATAAATAAAAGATTTTTATAAATAATAAATCAGACAGTTTATATTTCTTATACGTTACAATACTTTGTAAACATTTTAAAATAAAGTTTTCAGTAAAAAAAACTGGCGTACATTATTTTTCCTGCTATAAATAATATTGTAAGCAACTACAACAAAGTCAACAAACACGCGCGAGATTCCATACATGTGAAGAATTCAAGTATTTCTAATTCTGAGAACTAGATAAGAGATGATATCCCTGCACACGAATCTTATTTACAAAAGTATCTAATATGTACATAATTAAACTTTTCTTAATCAAAGTAGTTTACAATTTTGATTCCTCTCCACTGATAAATTCATTAAATCTCATATGCTCGTGACTTGAAGAGTTTTCAGCATGTACATCAACAAAAGTAAATGCTGTGATACCAGGATTTTCCGTCGGCGAATCTGTTACTTCCTCGAACTTTGGACGCTGCTTGCGCAGCGGTTTTTGTTGATTTCGTTCAAGTTTGCTTTCTCTTCTTGTTGGTAACTTTAAACCACCTTGGTTCGCTAACTTTCTCTGACAGTCAGTCAATTTCTCACGAACCACATCTAAATATTCATTGGCTGTCATATCTCCACCTGGCTCTTCCAACAGCAATTTGCAGAGTCGCTGAGCCTGTTCCAGGTATATAAGCGCTTGTCTTATAGCTTCAAATCTTTCGCTAGATCGCGCCATAGCAATGAAATGAGGAATAAAGAATTCAAGAACTAGTCGTCGACGCTCCGTTTCCATCCTTTTTGGTATCATAATCTGTAAGCAAAAATATATAGTTCAGTAACGTAATATTAAAACTTTATTAATAATTAATTTATTAATATACTAAAAGCAGGGAGAGGCCTGGTCAAGGAGTGGGACAATACAAACTAAGAAATAAAACTTTTTTTTTAATGAACTTACGTTTCTGTTAGTTTCTCGTTCCTGCTTCTCAGTCCTTTGCCTTTTTGCTTGAACTAGAGCATTTCTCCTTTCTTGTTGTAGTTTGTATTGTTGTTTTGTCCATTTGTAGTTTTTGTCTCGATCTTTGTCCTTATCTCTGAAGTTTGTCGGAGTATCGTCTTCACTGTCAGAACTGTCTTTATAGCTGGAGACAACCGGAGGTAAATATGGATTGATTAGGCGTAAAGGATTTTTACAAGTTAATATATCATAAAGCCTTTGGCAGTTGAAAGCCGGATAAAAATCTTTCTTAGTATATTTTATCTTTTTGAGTGCATTCAGGACATGCATTACAGGAGCCTCTAGGATTTCCGCAATTTTCTTTTGTTGTATGTTTAGCAGTGGTTGCGGTATGTTATTAACTTCATTACAGTCTACTACAAAATAATTGGGCATTCTTCTCTTCGCACAACTCGAGTAAAAACTTTTCAAGAACATCATCAAAGATTCACCAAGCCGATCTTCTGGCCATTTAGCGAAATTATCTTCACATTGCCAAAATAGATGATTTTTAATGTGACTAACATCGAGACCGATTTTGGCTGTTTCATTTTCCAGAAAAGCTTTATGCAATGCTAAAGTGAACAAATAGCAACGTATATGAGAATGTGCCAAACAACTTTCCAGGTAACGTTCTGCTGCTGGAAATATGATTTTCCACTGTATATCCTGATCTGGATTTTGGCCTCTTTTGTCTCTAAATCCTATAGGCACTAACAGGCATCCGAAACCAACAGCTTTGTTAACCATTTCTTTCTTTGGCCATTGATAAGTGAAATTAGTTCTAGGATTTTGTATTATTTTCCTCTCTCTAATGATCCACTGGTTAGCTGCGTTGGGCCAAGCAGCGACAAGGGCTGGGAATATTTCATAACCGATTTTGGAACCACTTTTAATTGAATCGCAATAAATACTGGCGCCTTGAGTTAAAGCAGAATTAACTTCTTCGGTAGTCAAACCTAATCCAGACCCTAAACTGATTATAAAGTTATCCACAAAGTTATTCATAAATCTCAAAGAGTTAAGGTAATAGCATCTCTCATATAAGTTAGGTGACTGTGCAGACTTGGAAGCACTGTCTGGGACTTCATCGTCTTCGTCATCGGTCCATTCATCCAACGCTTTCACATTGACTGCTGTCCACGTCTCGTCTGGCAACGCTCCTGATGTGAGCGAGTAGTCAGAATGCAAACTGAGTCCTATTTTTTTTGGTGTAGCTGCCTTAGTTATAGTAGAATAACCATAATCAGATTCAGCTTCACTAGAGTTCGATTTGTAACCAGAGGTCTCAGTATCTTCGGCTAGGTTGCCTTCTGAATGAGCTGCGCGCATGTTAGTTTTTGGATATTTGTTAAGATCTTTAGTTGAATTACTTATCTTTCTGGAATATTTTAATATTGATTTTCTCGGAGGCATATCATTTCCGTTATGTAATCCTTTCCTTTCCTCTATAAAATTATTGTTTATTTCAGCCTCATCCTGTTCTTCGGGAAGTAAAGCGTTGATGTTAAGTCTGTTCATGTTTGAAATATTACTTTTTGTTACTTGTAAACTAAATTGTTTTATTGGTCCACTGAATCTTCTGCCAACGACCCCATTTGTGTCGGAAATCATTTTGTCGTTGGAGGCCAAGTATGGTTCAGTGTTGTGCAATTTGCTTTTAATTTGTTCTAAAAGATCTGTGCCCTTGCTGGCATTATATGGAAATTCATCAGAATCATTTGATTCTTTTTCAGATTCGGTGTATATGCTATCATCTGAATCAGCTTCATTCATAGTAATCATTTCGCTTTCCTTTTGAAGAGTGCTCTCTAAAACCTCCATTTGCTTCAGTTTTACATAACCTGGAAAAATAGACTGTGGTTAATATGTGTTCTAGATAAATATATTTTTGGAATGATTTAACAAATCTAAAATATTATTTTAGTAAGATTTTTTAATATATGTTTACCTAGGTTTTTGCAGTCCTCTATGCGCAATTTGTAGAATGGTGCATCGAGAACTGCACTGTAGTCGGAGGTATCTCCTGGTTCACTAGCTTCCACATTGTCATAGATAACAAACAGCCTCGGAGCTGACAGAGGCTCCTTTTGCCCCTTGGTCCTCTGGTAGCTGATGTGTTCGTGAACGCACTCTTGCAATCGATCCGCAAAAAATACATGTTTGTTTTGTCGCACCATTGCTTCGTTAATAAAATGCTCACGTTCGCTTATTGGATTATTTTTTATTTGATGTACTTCCCTGAAATCAAACAAGAAATTGATTTTATTTTATATCTCGACACCACCTTTTCCCTATAATACCTACCTACATATTAAAAATTTTACGATTAACATCAAGCAGATGATAACAAATGCGTTGTAAACTAAATCACCGCTAAATTGACGTGATAACTTAATAAATATGTAGATGCCAAACTTTATCATTTGAAACAAACAAACTCTTTTCGATTATCATATCTGTCGGTATGATCATTTTAATGCCATAATAGCAAAAGTAATGCTTTGAAGTAACTATATACCGAATGCAGAATCTAATTTAATCAAACCTATATATTAGCGGATTAGAGCTTAGGGGTAAAAGCTTTATTTGAAAGTGTGTGTGTGTTACCTACAGTATCTAACCTACCTAGCGCAATTAACAAAAAAAAATTGCATAATTTTCATTATTTAAATAATATAACTAAATAGGAAGTAAAAATATTTCTTGGCCTTGAAGATTACTATAATTTATAAATTATTGAAGCAAAATCCGCTATCTGAATGACAGTCAAAGCGAGGGACTTTTCTTGTGCTTCTACAACTGATAAGGACACACATGACACCAATTTGACTAATATCCATAATTAGCTTAATAAGCCAGATAAATGGACAAAGGACACATTGACCCAATAATAAGGATTAGTATAATCATGGAATTTTCAAATTGCGTATTAGTTTACGTAACAGAAACATCATACTAATTTAAAACGTAAGCAGGTATACGACTCCATCATCATCGTGTTTGGTTTCTTTTTACCCGACTGGCGAAGGAGGGTAACATGTTTATCAGTCTATGTATGTATGTATGTTTCTTCCTATGTGGCATTCTAGAGACCAAACGTATTGGCCGATTTTGATGATTCTTCCGTCAATCGATTTGTGTCACTGGCTACATTAGAATTGAAAAATAGAAGAGATAGCGTCATATTGTGGGCGCCCAACTTTTTTTTTCTGCCGAATCCATCGTTTGGGTTATCAAAATAAAAGGTTTCAAGAGGTGAATTCAAAAATATATAACACTTATATGTTTTAATGTAAATAGTTCGAAATAAAAAATGTTAACTAAAAAGTTATAAATAAAAAAAATAATTTAAAAATCAAAAAACCCGACTGCTTAAGAAGCGAACTAAAAAGAGGTAAACAAGAAGTACAAATCATGCTGTGCAGTTGGAGGATACATCTGGTTTTGGTCAGCCAGCTCGCGCATATGTATCCTCCGACTCCACAGCATGATTTTCTTCTTGTTTTTGATCCAGTACTATCTTGCAATTTGCTAGTAGCTACTTGTTCCCGCAAAATGGCACAATACGACAACTCATTTTATAGCTTTACTGATACCTGTATTACCTGCAGAAAAATTGAGCGTTTAAAGTTTACTTTTAATTTTATTATTCTAGTTGGTGGTCCATAAAAAATGTTCTGTCTAAGTGAAGTCATGTATAAACAGAGACGAGTTTGAAATATTGTCTACTTTTAAGAAATACTCAAGAAAGATATCTACCAATACTACTCGTACCTACATGTCTCTTCACTTGTTAGGGGTCGAAACCGAGTCTATAAACCTAATAGTACAATTGAATTTGTTTTGTATAAATGACAGGCGAGATATTTTTCAAATAAATTAATAACTAACAATAAAAATATTAGACCTGCTTTCGTTTTCGGTATTTTGAAAAGCCATTTGTATGTTTGTCCGAGAAGAACTGTTCCTATATTTAAATTACATTGACCGCTGTCCTACGTCTTTTAATAAATTTATGTAATTAAATCAATTTGTATCAATAGCAATGAAAATTATGAAGGTACTAGTTATCTAAAATCTAAATCAATCATCTGTGGACACACGACGATTATCATACGAATTGAAACAAGAGATTTAGATTGTATGTAAGGACACGTTTAATATGAATATTATTTATCACTTCGTGTCACTGATTTTGATTTCTATGAATGCGATTAAATTGGACAATGGAAAACAAAATTAACATTGGATATAACGCTTACCGTTCATAGTTCTCAAAGAACTGCACAGAGAGTAAAATGTTATTCAATAAGAAGGCGTCGGAGTCGTTCTGAAGTTGATAGCGCATGCGGTCCAGCGCCTCCTCATCATAGTTGCGGGCGTGCTGTTGCAGGCACAGCGGGGCGGGGGTGCCGGCCGGAGGCTCCGCCACCGCCACCGGCAGCACCGGCGCCACCTGCTTGCCAGCCCTCCTGTTCGCGGGGTCCAGCTTCTTCTTCCGTAATTCTTCTCGTTTCTGCTCCTTCCATTTCTCCCTTTCAAAAAACTTTCCAGGCTCTTTCTTTTCGGGAGTTTTCTTTGATTTACAATTGCCCATTGAAAAACTGCACTAGTTCAATAGATCACGATAAAAAAATGTCAGAATAGGTGCTTAGACCATATAAATTTTCGCGCACATTTCCGTTCTGAATATTAAACACGACAGTTAAATTTAAAAAAAAAATGTTTATTGTAGAGTGTTCCGTGTTCACGTCTGCTCGCGTAAACAATGCCCGCAGCACTGACAAAGTGATTTTCATAAGTCGATCAGTGAATAACTCTTCTTATCAGGCACCAATACTGATTGATATAGTTATCGTGCTTAATCGGTTATAGCTGCATTGCTATGCACGGCATTTCGCGATGGTTGACGTCACAGGGTTTCTTGACAACTGGTGCATGTTGCCAATCAGACCTCGCCTGCCGGTCTCGCACTGTGCGCTGTGCGTGCATACCACTGTACAATAATTCAATATAAAAAACTACATTCCTCTTGCTCAAGACACGCTATTATGTAATTTGCAGCTTCTTACATAAATAACCTGTTTATTGTTAGTTTTGTTTTTGTTGAATTTATTTCATTAGTAGGCCCTAATTAATGTCTTCCCGCCTTGGATTGCGATCAAATCATATATGAACGCCTAGAAATTTCAATTATTTAACAAAATAATAGAAACAAAATACATATCGGAAAATTGGATTAAATCAATAATAGTTGAATAAGTAGGGAAGCATTGGCAATATACTAAGAAGGCCGATAAGCTTAATGTCTAATTTACATAAAGTACTCGTATTTTCGAGAGTACTAACTATTTCGAAAAACACTCCGGTGGAAAACCAGCTGAAAGAGAAAGCTGGATAATGGAAAGAGTAGCTTTTCAACCATAAATCATGTTAATTTTTATGACAGAATGTGAATGTATGTTTGTTTGTTACGCTTTCACGCAAAAACTACTGAACCGATCATCATTAAACTTTGTACATATATTCTTGGAGGTATTAGAAGTAACAACGATATTTTATATCTTCTTCTTCTTCCTGCCCTTGTCCCATGTTACTTGGGGTCGGCGCAACACGTTTTCTTCTTCCATACCATCCTGTCCACCGTCACGCTATCACTGACTCCCTTTTCTTTCATATCACTCCTCACACAGTCCATCCATCTTTTCTTTGGCCGTCCCCTCCCTCTCCATCCATCCACATTTATATTCATAACTCTTTTAGTAACATGCGTTTCATCCCTCCTCATCATATGACCATACCAGGACAAACGGTTTCCTTTCAACTTTTCTGTCACTGGCGCCACTTTCAAACTTCCTCTAATATACTCATTTCTCACTTTATCCATTCTCGTCACTCCACACATCCATCTCAACATTCTCATCTCTGCTACATGCAATCTCTTTTCATCCATCTTTTTCATAGCCCAACATTCTGATCCATACAGTACGACAGGTCTAATCACGGACTTGTAGATTTTCCCCTTTAACTTTAGGGGCATCCGTGGGTCGCAAGTTGTTCCAGTGACCTGTCGCCATTTCATCCATCCCGAGTTGATCCGGTGCGTTACGTCTCGGTCTATTTCGCCATCCCCTTGGATAAGCGACCCTAGGTACCGGAAGTCGGAGCACATCGGTATTTGTGTTCCAGCGAGGGCTAGAGGCACGGAACTGGAGAGACCGCCAAAATCGCAGAACAAATACCTATTCGGTTTTAGATCTGCTCAATTTCAAGCCAACACTCTCCAGTCTGTGCCACCACATCTCCAATCTACTCTGGACCTCTAGGCCACTCTCGGCAACCAGCACAATGTCATCGGCAAACAGCATACACCAGGGTGCCTCTTCCTGTATGTCCGACGTCAGCGCGTCCATTATCATCAGGAAGAGGTAAGGACTGAGAGCCGACCCTTGGTGCAAGCCGACTGCCACACTGAAGCTGCCAGTAGTTCCCACTGTAGATCGGACTTGGGTACTGCATCGACTGTACATCGCTCGGACCAACTGTACATACTTCCCAGGCACACCTTTCTTCTTAAGGGCCCACCACAAAACCTCACGGGGCACCCGGTCGTATGCCTTTTCGAGGTCAATGAATACCATGTGCAAGTTTTTATGTGCACTTCTATATTTCTCGCACAACTGGCGGATTGCGAAAATGGCATCCGTTGTACCCCGACCAGGCATAAAACCGAATTGGTTCTGCGATATTTCACTCTCTTCTCTCAGCCGCCTTTCAATCACTTTCTCCCATGCTTTCATACTATGTGACATTAGCTTTATTCCTCTATAGTTGCTGCACTCCAGCACATCCCCTTTGTTTTTAAAGATGGGCACTAGCGAACTATTGCACCATTCATCAGGTATGGCTTCTTCCCGTAACAACTTATTGAAGAATAAAGCTAACCACGTCCATCCATCTACGCGCAATGTCTTCCACACTTCAACTGGTATTCCGTCCGGACCAACCGCTTTGCCATTCTTCATTCCATTTACTGCTATTCTTACTTCCTCCATACTAACCATTCTCACCAACCCCTCATTCACAGGTTTATTTTCTAACATACCACTCCAGTTATTTTCCTCATTCATCAGTTTCTCAAAGTATTCCTTCCACCTATCCTTAATTTTTTCATCATCAGAAAGAATCATTCCAGCCTCATCTTTTATACATCTTATCTGACAGACATCTCTCGCCCTTTTCTCCCTAGCTCTAGCAATCCGGTACAGATCCTTTTGGCCTGCTGGACTATCCAGCGCGTCGTATAGCTTGTCCTGAGCTTTTGCTCTCGCTATAACAACGATATTTTATATATAAAAAAAAAAAATATGGCTTCACTGCGAGCGAAACCGCGGGTAAAAGCTAGTTATAAATAAAACGGATATAACAAAACTTTTTTTTGGGTTGCGAAACCTACCTACTATAACAATAAAGATTCGACTCTCAAGCATAGCCTCCCGACGGTACTAACTCTCCTTAACAAAATGTGTGGAATTGCGTCAGTATGTACTTTGAGTTAATATCTGCGGTCGGACGGACTTAGCTAATAGTAAAAAGTGTGGTCTTTTCACAATCCACAAAAAAATGTAAATTCCCTATCTAATACGACCGCAGCTTTTGAATTCATGTTTCTGCTAGCCGGTCATTGTCTATCCAGAGAGGTGTTCGACAAGTTGCAATAGCAGGGGTAAGGGCTTAGATAATTCAATTGACTTGGCAAATGTCATTTGCATTGCACTGGCATTTTGTCCAAAATGACAAGTCTTCTCTTCGTCATAATGTAATTTTTGTGTTATTTTATACATAAACTCACGTATAAACTACAGAATGCCTCTTGCAACGATCCTTATAAACCACTTTTGCTTCGTTTACATGCACACGCACACCGGTTATAAGCAGGTATTAAGCACCTGAAGAACGTCGTCAGTAAGATCTGTATATGCCCTTATAGGGCTCCCAGCTTTTCCACTCACGTCAACGTCACGTCAATTCGTCCTCAAGATAATATTTTATCAAATAACGTTTATAGGAACAAATTAAACAACAAAAATGTAGGTAATTACGGTTAGATCAGAGACACCGAAATCCACGAAATTTTCAAGATTTCCATCCAGATGCTATCGCGGGTGCTGTTATCGGCAATCAATCTTTCGGGCTACTTACATCTACTAATACCACAGTAATCATGATCGCTGCTTTTCATAACAGAGAATCAAAAGTGATTCGACCTGCCATTTACGGACATATAAAATAAATTACTTACATTTATTCATCAGTTTTATAATTTTTTTGAAATATCCAGCAGCCTTACTGCGTAATGAGTTCGGCAAGGAGAAGGGCAAAGACTATGAACAATCGGCCAATCATATAGACGGAAATCCACATCGCGTCTTTCACCTGATGCCATGTGCCATGTGATTGATCGATTGTTCATACTCTTTGCCCTTTGCCTTGCCGAATTCATTACGCAATAAGGCTGCTGGCACGGCAAAGATACCTAACAGTATTCTATCTTCATACAAACGGTCGGAACGCGAGTCATACCTACGCGTCTCGAGTTCAGCCAACACTCGATACACTGCAGTCGCAAACAGTCACGAATGGTGTGATGGTTTTGTAAGCAGTAAGCGTACGATTTGTGAATATTACAAATATTTTACAAATACTTACTTACTTAATATGTCAGAGAGCAATTATAGACTATATTTTGTTGTTTTTGGTAGCTTGAATTCTTCTATAACGCACCCAGAGATAACATTTTTTAAATTACCTAGAATTTCCGAAAGGCAAAACTATAAAAAAAATATATACCTAACCTACTAGTAAGTATTTTTTATTTTTTTAATAGGTAGCTATTTCGCTTTTTCCACGGAGTAGAATACCTGGATAAATAAATATGTGGATAGGGTGACAAAATCACACACGAGTGACCTACCTACGCTCGGCTATCTATTTACTTATGTACTCAGCTAGTTAATATATTATTAAATTAGACGAAATATCATTATAAAATGATTATCTATGAGAGTTATAAATGGTAGGTTAGGTACGTACCATTTATAACTCTTATAGGTAATCATTTAGTGAGATAAATAGTACCTAGCAAGATTTAAAATAAGTTTAATAAAAAATATAATATTAACCTGAGATTAGAAAAAGAATCTGAGATATTTACAATCACAAAACTAGAAAGAAACTCAAGTAGGTAGAGGCGGCCCTTACCTACGGTTGTTTACATGATGCGCGCTTGTAGGCACTTATTTCAAGGACAGGGCCGAGTCACAATACTGTTAGATATCTTTACCGTGCTGCTGGTCAACTGAATTCTGTAGGTATTTGTTTTTTCACCAATATCAGCGACAATGTTATACTCAGGAATATTGTTTTATCTAAATTTGTTAAGTTAAGATTCCTAAAAATAAGTGAAAGATTTTAGAATATAAGTTATTTAAAAAATAAAACTTCAGTGTATGTATATAGTTATTGATTATCATTTATGAAACTGGCACAGTACAAAAATACATAATTTATCTACATGCATGTAAAGTTGTTTTAGTCATAAACATTAAATTAATATTCCTTTATTTATTCGATTTCATTTGTTAACACAAAAAAACAAACCATGGTTTATAAAAATAAAATAGAATTATATCACATCATATAATTTTGCATAAACGTATAAAAAAATCCTTTAAAATAATTTAACTAAGTATTCTACCATAATCTTGGGATCAATTCCTAAAATATCTAAATAAGATTCAATTAATTTGCCTACTTATAATTACTATTTACACGAAGGTTATACTTTGGCCTATTGAAAACAAAAAGTATTATTATAATTACACAAAAAGACATTAAAGTTCAGATAAACTACTCCAAAATACGTAGTTAAGTGGAAACAAAATAAAATATTTCAGTTTTACTTGTAACTTAAATTATTCGCTTTAGTTGCATCTATTGTAAATGAACAAGTTGGAAAAAAAATGTTTATTTGTTCCTTTGAACAAGTTGTTGATATACTTTCGTTAAATTTATTCTGGTATGTAGGTAATATTAATGGAAGAAATTTCAGCTCTGATGCCGTTAAGGTCCACAAGTTCGGAATGGTCTGGCGGTGCTAAGGTATATGCCGCAAGGCTTCTGCCGGGGGCGCGCTCATGCCCGACTCCTCCATGTTGTTGGCTATGCTTGCGTTGTCAGCTTCAGGAGTCGTGTTCACACGTCTGCTGGTCTTCATGCGCTTCGCCTCGCCCATTTTCTTTTCTAATAATCGCCTGAAAGATAAAACGTGAATGTTATTGAATTTGATCTTCATACGCAACCTCTGACGCTTCTACACTGTAGAAGCAGACAAATTGATGTTTCGAAGTATAGTGTAGCAATAAAGGTTATTGTATTATCCGGTCCATGAAATGGAATGTGCTACATCCGCTAGTATTACTTGCATAAATAAGACGCCATATTAAACATTTATCTACCGATAAAGTCACATAAAATTGCCAACAAACAACGGTAAATAGGTATATTTACTACCACGATTTATTACTAATAGGATTAATTACCGGAGATATCGGCTAATTCGTAAGCTTGTGCACAATATCGAATGGATTCTCGGTAACTAATCTCTGGTATTCAAGTGGACGCACTACACACTTTCACTCTTATCAGCAATGGCATTGTAACGCATACCAATTATTTGGATATTAAACCTACCAAGGAGATTATGTAATTACATCATTTCTTCCGACGAAATGACGATATCAATCATACGTCAATAACTTTCCGAAGGATTTTGCGAGTTTTTCCTCAACGTAAGCGATAAGTAGGTAATTAAAGTGAAAACTAAATCCTTTGTCATGAACACAGACATAAATCTAACTAGATGATGCGATTGTATGTAATCGCGTGCCAAAAAACCGACTAAAGTTACGACAAATGATCGTAATCTGGGCTTTTCATTTAGCATTAACGGCACCGGAAATCCACCGAAATCTAGAACAATGCCTTTTCATGCCTTAATAAACTGTAAATAATGTACAGAAAAAGTTGGCCGAGGCATTGGAAATGTTTTCTTTCATTGGTAAGTAAATTTGTTTTTACATTGTTTGTGAAAAAGTGGCGCGCTTGGTGTTCATACAGATGGAGGGACTTGCGTTATCTATTTAAATGTAGATGTGTGTGGTCATGAAGCTGTTTATGATTAGTGAGCATCGTTAGTACATTCAAAACTCGAGTGACGGTAGTAGGAAAATTGTATGTAAGAAAAATATCATTACCAAAGGTAAACACCCTTTTTATTAAAGTTAAACTTGCATCGTCAGCATAACATTTGCAAGACGTGGTGGCTGTGACGAATGAAGCTTTTCAGTTAAAAGGGATGAGTATAAATGTGAACAAAAGTAAGGTAGTGGTTTTTGAAAGAGAAGATGATGTAACGCAGTGTGAAGTAAAAATAAATAATAAGAGAGTGGAGTAAGTGGAATTTTGTATGGAAAGATTGAATAGGATGTGAAAAGGAGAGTGAATGCAGGATATAAATTGAATGGTGCTCTAGATACAGTTGTGACCAGCCAGTCGATGTCTAAAGAGGCTCGACTCGCTGTTCATAATAGCGTGCTGGTGCCTGTATGGAAGTGAAGGTTGGGTATGGCAAAAAAGGAATGAAAGTAGGATTAATGCAGTAGAAATGCGTTCCTTGCGAAGTATGTGTAGTGAAACTTTAAATGATAGATTGAGGAACGTCGTGGTTTAAAAGAAGGTGTAGTGACAAAAAATTCATAGAGTAGGCTAAGATGGTTAGCCATGTTTAGAGGATGAATGAAAGGCGACTAACAAAAGGTATTTACAAGACAGACGTAAATGGAAACGCCCGAAGGGAGCGCCCCAGACAGACATACATAGTCCTTATTATTAATGTTTTTCAGAAAGGCCAGTTGCGCAGTATCTTCTCATAACCGGCGTGCGTGTTTGACTAGGTATATGTATGTGAGTGAAGCAAATTAAGTAAGTAAGGATCGTAACAGGTGGCGTTCTGTTGTCTCTACCTACCCCCATGAGAAAAAGGCGTGAGTTTATGTATGTATGTAAAATAAACATATCCAACTTACTGTTGCCTGCAATCAATGAGCACTCCGAGAATGAATACGGCAAGGATTGCTATGAGCATGACCACTGTCATCCCCACTATGGTGGTCACCGTGAGGGCAGGCAGCTCGTCAGAAATCATCGCCACCGTTAGGTTAGGATCTGACGTCGGCACCACATCTGAAATCAAATCACATACTTAATAAAAGGTAATCAGACATCAGTTCAATTTGCACGAGATTGTCGCTTAAATGTATGTTTAGATACATAAATATCTACGTGCATGCTTTTTGATCCGATTGATCAATCTCGATCCTACTACTATTATAAACGTGAAAGTTTGTGTGGATGGATGAATGGATGTAAGTTATTCTTAAACGCAAAAACTACTGAACGGATTTTGATGAAACTTTACATAAATATAGCTTGTACATCAGAATAACACAGGCTATAACTTACAAAGATATTGGGGGAAGTATTAATACAACGCGGGGTAGTACTATGACATAAATCTTCACTAGGTAACCGATTTACAAATCCCAGATTGAAGTACCAATTAAAATACCATTAAGCTAGAATACAAAAAAAATACTACCGTTCGTTTCACAAGGAATTACACAATTTCGTCATAATAAAGAAAATGTTTAAGGTTTCACATGATACATATATAATTATACTATGACACGTACTAAACACTGTAGACATTAATATTTTTCGAAAGATTTTTAGACAGTTCATTAAGAAATTATGGGGATGACGGAAACTAAAATACCTACTCATGATTTTCCCATTCGTATTTAATGCGGACGACAGGAAATGGCTTATCAGAAAAATAAACTCGCAAAAACAATAATTATGTAAATTTTATCATTAGCAAAGTGTTAGGTACATGAGTGCTCATAACATACTTATTTATAGATTTTACACGTCAGTAGTTGAAAAGTAATTCGTTTTTGGATTATGATGCGTACATAAGTATTTCTTCGCAGGCTTAACTTTCAATGCAAGGAATTGAAATCTTTCTTTATTAAAAATAACACGGCCAATACAGAAGTAACCTTTATTGAAGAAGAAAGTTATAACAGAAGGTTGAAGTTAACATCATCATCATTATCAGCCTATAGCAGACCACTGCTGGACATAGGTCTCCCCAATTGCACGCCATTTGCTTCTATTTTTGGCAACTCTCATCCTGCTGTTACCAGTCACCTTGTGTGGATCCATCTAGCCTACTGGCGTCCTACATACGTTTACCTGCTCGGGGCTTCCACTCTAGAACACGTCTACCCCAACGGTAATCGATTCTACGACTATAATATAAAATGCTAACATTAACATTATAACCATATTAAAAAAAAAGAAAAACATCCGGGTAAAGGAGCATTACCTTTCACTATAATTTTTAGTCTTTTCCTTTCTCTGTCATATATTCAATATTTATTAGTATACTAGATATGTAGTATAATATATATGTATTTTATGTTATTATGTATAAGTAAGTTATATTATTTATGATCTATTGCACACTGACAGCCCTTAATTCTTCTCCTGTCGTTCAGTCCATCCAAAGGTTGTCTGTAAGAGATTGCCCTGTGCGGTAAGACCGCCCATTGTACACTTTGTTTGAAAATGTTTGTTCTGTATGTATTTTTATATGGTGTACAATAAAGAATATAGTAAATAAATAAATATAGCCGGCACATTGCCGCTTCAGCTTACTTGTTCGCGACAGCGACAACTTTGGTTTTCTGCCAGGTCCCCTCATTTCGGATTCGATCCCTTAGAGAGAATCCGAGCATGGCCCTTTAATAGCACGCTGAGCGACTCTAAACTGATACCAGCCGTATCACGAGTGTCCACGTCCCGTAGGTCACAACAGGTAGGACGCGCTGGTTGAAGACTTTTGTCTTTAGGCGCTTGAGACAGGGAATATAGTCCAAGAAACAGTGGAATAACGTCTTAAAAATGTACTGTATAGTTTAAAGTTCTAAGAATTTTGTCAGCGTGACGCATAATAATAATATTTACCTTCGTCCGGCCAACTCATTGCCTTGTCTCCAGGAGAATCCATTTTCTTTTAGCACTTTCGATGCAGTTGTGATCACTGTGGAAAAAAAACAAATGTTAATAGCAGTTCCTTGTCTCTGTTCGAATAAAACATTTAAATCCCGGTTCGCCCGTGAAGTTACAAAAGATCCTTTCCTACTTCAGGCCTACGTCCTATAATTAATCTAACTGCCTTTGCAAATCATAAAACTTCTGTGGTGTTGTGATTTATAGTCAATTATGTATGGCTAATTGTATTAAAATTATGGTAAAAAATCTTAAGCTTACGGTAATCCGCTGTAATTTTGGAAACACATCCGCCTGCCTCTATCCCGTTTTTCTACTTTCTCTTCCATACATCTTTAGTCAATCCTTTTCTTTCCGTATCATATATCACATAATCCATCCAACACTTTGATTAACAAAAAAGGTTTCTAATCAGTAACTCCTTGCTTCTGACATGATTATATGAGTGTGTTCATCAGTGGCTTACCCAAGGGAGGAGGGGCTGAGGGGGCCCAAACCCCCACCCCCGAGTCCAAAAAATTATACATTTTAACACTGGCTTGAGCAAAAATGTTATAAAATATTCTATAAGTATTATAGATTTAAGATAATTCTATTCTCCTCTACGAAATATAATTAAAAAAAAGATTGTGGATTACATATATTTTTAAGTATCAAAATAAGCTAAAAAGGCAATTTTCAGCACCCAAATTTTAAAAATAATCCCTGGACCCCGTCCTCTCCTGTGGTTAAACTCCCCGGTGATTGCTTAGAAAAAGACACCATATCGTGAGATGAGATCGAAGGCAGTGGCTCCATCTCTTGATATGTTTCTTGTTCTCCTTTGATAAAAAGGAACAGACTTAACGAGCAGTGACTTGCTTGCGTTTGAACAGCAAATTACTTTGTCCTAATCATAACCCTTTATATGCGTCACCCTTGCCTATCTATACCAATATTATAAAAAGGAAAGATTTATTTGTTTGTTTGTACCGAATAGGCTCCGAAACATCTGGACCGATTTAAAAAAATCTTTTACCTATGGAAAGTTCTTCTATTCTTGAGAAACAAAGGCTTATTTCTAAAAAAAATAGAGATTCTTATACAAATTGCAACAATGTAACCCAAAGTAGCAAAATTTTGCCTATAAAATTTATTATTTGGCATGCGCTGAGAAAACTATTCATGACCCATAAAAAAATGTACTACATGATTAAAATACTCATTATTACCTACATGAAAGTCTGCGAGAGAATATATCTCACTATCATAGTCACAATAGCAGCTTTTGTGTTCCAAAATTTAATTAGATCGCCGGTAGAAATAAAAGTTGGTTACATTCGTATTGTAGTACGGTATTCATTCTTATTCAAATAAATAGTTGGTTTGCAAAAAATTGGTGGGTAGGTAGGTAGGGTAGGGTATGAAGGATAGGGTAGGGAAAGTAGGTTAATCGGTAGGGCAGGTGAGTAGGTTGGTAAATAGATAAGGTAGGTGGGTAGGTAGCTAGGGTGGGTAGGTAGGGTAGATAGGTAGGTGGTAGATAGGTAGATAGCGAGTTGACGGGAGCGATGCCGCGAGGGTCAGCTAGTTCATATTTTTTTTTAAGTTAATAGTTACATAATTGTAGATGAATTGAAATTTATTGTGTTACAAACCCATATATTGTCATAAGTGGGGATATTAATTTATTACCAATGTATAAATTTACATAGTATAAAATACTTAATTAACAATAACTACCTATACATACACTTAAATAAAAATAATACTAGAAACGCGTATAAAAGGGCAGGGGTCATAGGGCGTCAAAAAAATCGTCCACCACCACGACCATTCGTCAACGTGAAAAGTGCCCAGAACGCTGCCAGCATTGCCACGTTGGATGGCAATGCTGATTCTCTGGCCAAAGAAAAGCCCAGCCCTCTGGTCACGTGAAGAGTCGACTAACCGTTTGCTTACATCTCGAAATACTCGATGAGCACTCGGACCCCATCGACCTAATGTTTCAATCCCAAACGGCTCAAATATATAGCGCCCAATAAGGTTGTTGTATTTGTTTGAAGTTTTCTGCACCAGCAGCAGCTGTCCCAGCACAGCCTGCCTTGCTAAGAAGATGGGATGGCGCAAGGGTGTCTACACATGTTGCATCCCACACCAAAGGCCTACCCACCTTCCAAGGCATTATGGTCATCCCGTCTGGTCTCTTCCCATCGTCTCGCGCCAAACCATTGGGTTCTAAAACATCTGGCACCACGGCGGTGACAAGAACCCGGCGTATGATGTCATTAATGCTGGCGTGTCGTGCTATCCGACCAGCGCTCCTACTACAGGATAGGCCATGGTGTCCGAGGCGGTCGACTGCTTCAACTCATTGAAAACGATGTGAATGTCCGCTGGGAGCACCCAAACGCAGACATGTAGCGATCCGGATGGTGTTGTCACTCAACATAGTACCTACATAATTATGTTGGGTGACGGTAGTGCCTGTAGCCAGAGGCCCGACACCCATAAGTAAATAATATTTTCTAATACGTAAGTAATATTAGCTGCAGCAGAACCACCACCATCTTTCCTATGGTTATAGTGCCTATTACTAAATCATGAATGATAAAGGGATCATCATGAATCATGATCATCCCTTTGACTTTAAAACATGCATGCATCTTGTTGGTTATCATGTAAATTATTGGAATTTGCTCAGCTTTTTATAATTTGCAAATTCTTTCCTCACATGATTACAAACTAATTATCGACCACTGATAAAGTGTTTCTTTTTAAAATGTACGATTTTGATATTTTTGTGATATTCATCATTCCTTACAGGTTTAGAAAACAATTCCGAGAAGTAAAATAATTGATATGACGCAAATCAATTATGATCAAAGATAACATTTTGGATATTTTTGTCTAAAATGTCATGAAAATTACATGTAGTAGCAAAGATTGATAATCAATGCCGCTATCAGATATTCACATCTCTGATTATAGAATAACAAGGAGCCGCCCATGACATTGTCCGCTGGAGTGAGTTCAGAAACCTATTTCGTGAGTACCAATTCGTGTTCAGTAATGATATGGGTTAAACTTACAATCTAATGCTTTTAAAAATCACAATCTCAAACGTCTAAAGATAGCACTAGCGACTAGTTGATAATGGAATAAAAGTAGCCGCTTCTGGACACAGCCATGGATCTCCGTCAACAACTTGTGTAATAAACTACTTGAGTACTTCGACGGACTATTTCTTACAATATCAGTCAAGGCCTTAAATGAGCTACAAGCTGTACAATTCCTAATATAAGCTATAACTATAACCTGGAGATGTTTAAGTGAATAAGTAAGCTCCATCATCGACCACATCATCGCGTACCATGACGTAAGAAAGTGGTGAAACGCGAACAATGAAAAAGTGCAGCATGACAATAACAACTCTATGTGCATTCAATACACCCTTTGATTTTTTAGCGTGGAAAAATGCTCATGCATACTACGCTACCACAGGGAGATAACGCAGTTATGTGGGACTCTAACTCACTAAAACTCCACGGTGTTCTCCTGTGCTGCTTAAGGCGGGAACACGGGCACACGTTAGCACTCACCGCGATCCTGCCGCGGCTCTCCGTCATCGGACCCTGCTTCGGGGAGCACCCCCCCATCACCGGCCCATCAGAACACGTTGCGCTCCGTGACTACCCAAGGGACCAATCCAGCACATGGGCGCCAGACGACCCCGTGTATAACACCTTTTGACATCCTTGGTCCCCCTAAAAGTGGGCCGAAAAGTGGTAGGTGGCCCCGCCACCTACCACTTTTCGGCCGCAGGGGATAGGGAGAGCGGCGCACCGTAATACCAGCACTCCTCTCCCGCCGCGGCCTCTAACCCTCAGCCGCGATGCCTCCAATACACGACATCGCGGCCCGCCTCGGTTGTGATGTCGCCCAAGCGACATCGCAACCTACCTATTGGCCGCTACGTCGTCGGCTTAACGGCAAAAGCCCTGACGAGCGGCCTCTCTTCGGGTTGCTCTTCGCTTCACCGTGGCCTGTGGATGAACAAGCCACGACTACTGAGCTCCCCCGCCTCGACAAAGCGGGAATCCACCGGTGGGTACAATACACCCTGCCATGTTAAATTTGACACACAGAACTATAAATGGTAAAAAAATTGCGTCAGCGCAACAGTAGCACCGGATTATCGGTTTTCAAGATCGAATGTAATAACTTGAGTATCTCTAGAAATCACGTAATATAGTTGTATGTATATTGTGCTGTGTTATCTTCACATCCAATTTTTACACCACAATGTTTTATGTGCCGATCTTTTGACACCTTTCCTGCCAACATGGTCAGTTGGAGGGCAACTTTCATAGAGCAAAAATCTCTAGCAAGTAGTCCGATGAACCACAATGCGACTGTGGAGCCACACTACAAAAGATTCCCCATCTTTTGTTCTGCATTTTGTACAATAGCCTCTGCACCGTGAAAAACATTCGCGATGCCAACGTAGTTATAATATTTAAGCGAGTTTAATACACGTGAGTTTCAATAGTGTGTGATTGTTGTGGTCTGCTATTTCACTATACTGTTGCTGATGTCATTAACTCGTTTCTAACGAGGATTTTATTTCTTTCAGGGTTTATTATTGTCAATGTTATTATGGTCATCCATCATTATCGTTATTTTCTAAAAGCATAACGGTGTTCAGTTAATACTTATTGTGTTTATTCTGTTTGGCTTTTCATGCTTATCTTAACTCTACTTTCTCTTTGGTCATTTTTCGAAAAACATGAACATTTATGCTTGAACTGCTGTTTTGTATTGCTTTTGCAACTAGCAACGCTTGCTTGTTTATTCAATCAAACGTACTCTAGTTCCAAAGGCTTATTTAAAATAAATTCTAACATAAACCTGGTTTATCTAAATCTAACGCTGATAAGAATAGATCGGAAGTAGGTATTATTTAATACTTGCTAGTACGTCAACAAATCGTTTTTCTGAATTGTTTTGTTATCAACGCATTTAAAGCTTAAAATCCGGTTGGAATTATGTTTATAATAAATATAATCATTATCATTATTATGGAGCATTTATCGATATTATAAGAACTGCTATTGCTTTTCTAGGAACCGCTTCTTTATCAGGCTGTTCCGTCTCTCGAAATAATAAATTTTCCTTCCTGTTTGTTTTTTGTTCTTTTATTGGAGAATCAGTGATACTCATAATCAAATTTTATTCATTGTTGTTGTTTTAATTATGTTTGCAATTAATACCCTTCCCTACGTATTTATGTTTCCAGTATATAATACCAGTTAGCTGGATGCTCACTGGCAGACTGTATAAACCATTCGTGAGTAAGAGTGCTGTTTGGCAAGTAGGTATGCGACAAGTTCAATCAACTCGGCGTACTTCCTCCTATGGCTGAACTGATCTGAACATATAGGTCAGTTCGCCCAAATTGCTTCAATCCACTCGTATCCCTTTCCTATGTGAGTCGCGAATTGAGTCCATTTATCCAGACAGTCGAGTTTCTCACTATCATGAATACTTTGCAAGCTTAGGGCGTACAATATTCCCCAATGTCTGGCCGTGCGCCAGGTCGGCGCTAGAATATCAATATTAAACCTCCTTTTGGTCAGTTTTGTTTGCAAAATGTTCTTTGATTTACGTATGCTATTTCAGTTATGTACAAATTCTAGTTATTAATTTTTCTGTGTAAAAATATGTTTAAACATCCAAGTCGTTTTGGCGGGGTATTCAAAAGTAGCGCGAGAATATCGCGTCGTCGTCTTAAAACTAGCTTCTAACCGGTCTAGTGCAATGATCACTATCGAACTTTACTCCCTCCTTTTTCTAATTTAACCGTTAGTTGAACAACGTCTTCACTAATACATTCAAAATATACATACTGCTAGCAAAGGTTGGTCGCTGCAGAGACAATCTGGTAAAATGGGGTATCCTTGACCCATCCCAAACACGGTGCCAGTGTAGAGCCCCTCCACAAAATATGAACCTCCTTTCGTGCAATGTATAACCATCTGCATCTTTCACGACTTGAACGAGGCCAACGACAGACCTGTCCAAGTGGCTGCATTTTGGTCGGACAAAATTTGAGTCCAATCGACAAGCAAATAACAAGAAGATAATATACATAATTGGTCCTCGGAAGGGAATACTTGAGATTCTTAAAAGAAATTAATCCTAAACAGGGAATGTTACCAAATAAAAATTCAGAATTTATTTTTATGGTAACCGTAATAACCGAAGCATATTTCTGTTTGAGCAGAAATGAAAACAAGGAAATTATGTATTAAAATACTTTTCTAAATAAATGCATGTTACTAGTATAAAGTTTAAAGAATTAAAAAAATAAACTTCTTGGACTAAATTATGATGGATTTCATCTCTAGCTTCATCGTTCTAACCAAAGGAAGTCTACTGCTGAACTGGCTCTAAGAATTGCCCTAATTTATTCATAAGGTTGGTGTTTGGTTGTTACTTGTTATTGTTTTAGATAATGATTGCCAACCAATATATCTAGATCTAAACAATAGATAATAAATAAAAGATAATAACAAATACATTCACGGACTATTAGTGCAATGATCCAAATGAAGGCAACGATCATTTATTTGAATATCTCTCTTATCTATAAGAGAACGATAGCGGTGGTAATGTACCCGCATGGCTGATGGTCGATTTGGAGTCCTTGCTCGCCTGGAAGCAACTTATCAATTCCGCGATACCGAACAAATACTACAGCGATGAGTCACAATGTCGCCATGCGTACGTGGAAGTGACTGCCGAATTACGCATTTTAGGTCAATTGTATTAGGAATGTATAACTAGAAATTAATCCTAAACAGGGAATGTTACCTTATAAAAATTCTGAATTTATGTTTAGGGTAACCGTGATAACCAGAGCAGATTTCTGTTTGAGCAGAAATGAAAACAAGGAAATTATGTATGTTTCGATCGAAAGTTTCCATATTCACCGAAATGTTATCAATTTTTCACGTACTTTGAAAGCCTTAAGTAAAATGTACTCTTGGGTCTAGTAACCATTATCATACACTCAATATAATGTAATACAATTAAAAAAACACTTGCAGTCTTCAAGCATTGTTATATCGAACGTTATCGATATTAACATCAATATCGACTGTTTTAATAAACTGTTTGACGTCTTCTACTTCAACAAGGCGACTCGAATGGCTATCCTTTGTTCGTATTTTGACTCAGTAAAATACTTGCCCTAACTATTTGTTTAATTACATTTGCTGGTTCAAGTTCATATACCTACATGCCTTATTTCTATAACATTGAAATCAAAATTAAGTACCTAATATATATCTACACTCATTTACTAATTCTTACAGTATATACCTACCAATCGGTGTCAATATCATTGGCAAAGTTAATATGAGAGAATTCAAAGGATTACAGCTGACTCATTGATTATAATATATCAATCACCTGACTAAACAAAAAGGCTTGCATACTTATACCTCAAGAATACTTTAATAAACAAAAGAATTCCTCAGCGACTCTTGTCACCTCATCACTCGAGTACATAACTATTTTTTCTAGATATTGTTTCATTTATTCTGCAACGCATGCAGATATATAATATACTTACCCCGAGTTTCTCAGCTCAAAATTATCGCAGAATAAATGTTACAAATTGTCAAGCTCGCGTTATCTGCTGTGATTGGCTGTTGAAAATTCATTCAATCAATCACAGCAGATAACGTGTGCTTGACAATTTGTCACATTAATTCTGCGATAATTTTGAGCTGGGAAACTCGGAGTAAGACTATATGTGCATTTAATGAAGCGAAGCCGAATGTGATAATAATAACACGCGAGTGTTTTAATACCAATTAAGCCAAATAAGCCGTTGCATACACTATTTTATCTTCACTCATACAGTTTTAATAAAACAAAAGTGGAAACGGAAAAAATATGAGCTATGGTGGGCAATTTAGATTCATGCACGCATGACTGCGCAGCGTGCGGTTCCATAAACAATGACACTACTTTTCTATATTAAGTCAATGAGCCCATAAGCGCTAATAAATTAAAAAGTAAAAATGCTATAAAAATTAAATAAGTTATTTTATGATGCAGTTGTTAGCAAATCGAAGAAAATTAGTGCATTGTAGTGGTTTATTTTTATTTTTCCTATCCACGAATATAAAGTACGTATTTATACAATATTTTTTTAATTCAAATTTGGAACATTACGTTGTGAGTTCAGATAAACTTCTTTACTTTTTACTTACTCAGTTCTTAACTTTGCTATGCAAGTATATTTGCCCAGTTTGCAGTTTTTAGGTACCGGGGCCGTAAAGACATTACTAAGTAGGCAAATGATAAGCTACATACAGCCTACATGGTACCTACCTGAAAATTTTAAAAGATAACACGAACATTATTGCGTATAGTAGAATCAAGGCTAAGTATTCATTTTTCAAAAATATCCGTTGAATGTACCGGATGAAAGGACATTGGCCAAGGTTTAGTAACGGGATCATTGTGAGGGAACTGGGTCAAGAACTTGAGGATATCGCAGGCGCATCGCTAAGCACATACTTCACAAACACAACTGTGAGCTATGTGGAAACTATCAGAGTCACGACGTAGGATAACTTCATTTACATTTTATTAATCTAAAACAAGTTATACATCTTCATCTTCCACTCATAAAATTCTTTACAACAACATTCACAGCAATATTTCTTTTCTCACTCACACTTTATATTGTAGATAAGGACGAAACATGTTCAGCTGATTGTGAATTTGGACGTGCCAAACATTTATCCAACCTTCAATTTGCAGGTATTTTCCGCCAATAATACACCAAGCAAGAACGCAAAAAAATACAAACGGCAGGTAGGTTTACACTTACATAAACACGCAGACGTGAGCAACCAGGTCCTTTCACTTAGAAAAAAAACTAGTTTTATTGAACTCGATTTTACACACTAAATACTTTGGCACTATTTATGATATATCACCTGTTGTGTTTATGTTCGAGTATCACAGTATGGTGTGCGCGGTGTTCCTCGCGCATGCGCTGCGCTCCACGGCGCGTCTCTCACTGTGGAGTCGGGTAACAGCGAGATCACTTCACTTTAATGTCTTGTGACAAAACCTTTTGCGAGACAATAGTTCGACCACAGCGGTTACAGCCTATTATTGCATCGCTTGCTATGACACAGGGAACGTCAACAATCATATGTAATGTATAAAAAACACTGAGTCAATTGAACTACAATTGAACTGACTGACGTGGAAACCGCCCCCTTTACGCCAGATCCCATTAAAAAAGGCGTTGAACGTAGATAAGTTATCTGTAATAGCAAAATTGCGTCGATCTACGTTCAAAACACTTAGCCATGAGACATGAGTCATCAACACTGCTTACATAGAAGTGCGCATTTTGTACATGTAGCAGCTTATGACCACTTATGTACGTAGTAAGAAGGTACCTAGATGTACAAATACTAGAAACAAACAGTCATTGATTGAAAAACTTCGATTCCTTCGACTCCAAAATCAAACACATGTTCTGGTATCGATGCCGTTATGGAAATTACATAAGTTAATCGTTTCGCAGAAGTGGTTTTGCTCTTATAACTTCTGATATTGGTTCAATCCATGTATAATTTGCTTTCATGCTGGCAAGTGAACGTACGACACGGTCACGTGACAGCGCAGGTTGTTTACACAACTTGAAATCTGCGGTCAGTCGCTCACACTCACACTCACAAGTCTCAACGGATATTACAAGACATTATTTTTTGTTCTACACCTGCAGGATTGAGATTTCAACACTTCCGATTGCAAGAGATAATAATTGATGTAATTACGGCAATACCGAAAAAATTAAAGAAACATCTGATTGGTGATTCCTCTTACCTCGGAAAGCAAGTTACGCTGTTGGTCCAGGCAGTCATTAACGACTGTTACAGATAGTCGGAAGCCAGGAAATTGACATCAGTCTTGCCAATGAGTATCTGTTACCCAATTACTGGGTTGTGGAGGTCAGATAGGCTCCATGTAAAATACTGGTACTCTGTTACATTCGGTTAAACTTGCAACTGACCCCATACAGATAGGACAAATAAAATTTAAAAAAACCCCAGCAATTTTTTATTTCATGCTACAAAATTTATCTAGTAGTAGACACACTTCGATCGACAATCTATTGAACACGTAATTATGAAACGATATCTTGCGAATACAGCCCGATTCAAACAGTAAAACGTCCATAAATTTAGAACGGCTGCACTGATTTTCATCAAACATAGCTAAGAACACTCGACAAAGTCATCTTTCAAACAAAAAACACGAAATCAAAATCGGTTCATCCGTTTAGGAGCTGTGATGCCTGTGATGCCACAGACAGATACACAAATAAACAAACACACAGGTACACCGTCAAATTTATAACACCCCTTTTTTCCGTCGGGGGTTAATTATATTCGACTTACTCGAAATGCGAAAGTTAAACACGAAAGTATTTGAGGAAGGATTGGTGGATGAATGTTACTCATTCAAGAAAAATCTTCTTAGCGTATTTCGATAAAATTTTACAATGATAATAGCTTATACATTAAAAGAACACATAGACTATAGTTTATACAGATAGAAAGTATGATGAACTGATTCATAGGTACCTAATTACCTAGTTGGGATAGTAATAAGTAAGTAATTGTTTTGCGCCACCGTTCGCACAGATTGAGACTTCAACATTTTATGGCATATCGCCTATCAGGGGAACGGGGTCTACTCCCTATCTCCGTAAACGAGGTTACGGGCCCCGTCCGAAAATACTCCGAAACTTTCCAGTATTTTTTATTTTTATTTTTACTACTACTATAACTTTATTTTTGGAAGTCGGTGTCTTTCGTAGGTACCATTTTTTGCGTTATGGACACCGACTTCCAAAAATAAAGTTATTTATCACTTTGTTGTTTTCTTATTTGGCAGTCGGTAGTATTTTTTTGTAAAAAAGTTTTTTTTTCTTTTTCACATTTTAGTTGTACTTACCTAATAGGCAAGTTGTTTAGTAAGTTACCTTAACGCTAGAATAGATTAGCCGAATATCATGAAACTTGAACATAAAGGATAAAATGAGAGATCTGCGTACCCCTCAAGTGCGTACTAGCGTGATTTTATGTTATGAAATGGTATAAACAATAAACAGACATGCGATTGCAGCAATCCCAAGAGATTTCCCGTTATTTATTGAAGAGTTCTGTTGTATATCTTCGAAGTTCTTCATCAAATCTTCACCAAATTAAAATAGGACCAATTTCGAAACATACTCTTTCATACAAAAAAATAATTTTCAAAATCGGTCCACAATTGACGGAGATACCGGTGAAAATACATTTAAAAAAATGTACATACTAGAAGTCGAACATAGAGCCGCCTCCTTTTTGGTAATTCGTTTAAAAAAATAAGTGATAAGTTAAATTTTTCAGACGGGTAAAAACACATCGGGACAGAAGTCGGGAATAGGTACAAAGTCTGTCAAATGGTGTTGTCATTTATTCTTAGTTCGCCCCCGAATGAATCATCCGTCCGTAGTTGATACGGAGTAGGAAACGCCCATAACGAAGGTATATGGATTTGGTTTTTCTGATATCCGACAATGATTAAATGGCTATTTGAAAGAACATAATTATTCTAAAAAAAGTGAATCATAAGAATACAATCGTCAATTTCTAATAACCCGGAAGAGCAAATACATGTTATGTTACCTAACGCTATAAAGTTAATCACAATCATTTTCAATATAATATCTCGTAACTAGTTCCTATGAAACAGAATACGGTCTTGATATCACCAATATAATGAACAGGAAATTAAATCTGGGCCGAAATCAAATCGGATTGGCGGTTGGTAAACTTAGGTAACATAAACTAAACGACAACCAACTTCTTTTACAGTATCTAATTGTTTTCTCATGAAGAACGAAATCTTCAGCACAGTAAAATAAAAGAAAAACAAATATTGTTATTTAGATCACCATGTAGGTAGGTACTTGCCTTAAAAATAAAAAAATAAATTGTAAATTTAAAAAACCCCCGACACAAAACATCTAAAAATCAAAAAATAAACCTCTCAATCGTGCCGGAGAATCGCCAACGTTTACCATTTTATTTACTTAGCGGTTCCCCGACGCGAGTAAGAGGTTTATTTTTTGCTTTTTAGAGGTTTTTGTGTCGGGGTTTTTTTTAATTTGTAATTTAATTTTTATTTCATGCGTTTTAAAGAACATATAATATACCTAGTAATAGACACGCTTCAATCGACAATATATCGAAACAAGTTAAAATGACATGATATCTTGCGAAAAAACCCAGATTCAAAGAGTAAAATGCGAATATATATATTTTTTTTATTTATATATGCTCGCGCTTGAATAATACGAAACATTATTTGAACGTCTGAACCGATTTTATTCAAACATAGCTAAGAACACTCACGACAAAGTCACCTTTCAAACAAAAAAAAACTAAATCTAAATCGGTTCATCCGTGTACGAGCTATGATGCCACAGACAGACACACAAATACACAGCAACACACAACAAACTTATAACACCCCACTTTTTCCGTCGGGGATTAAAAACATCAACAATCACCATCTTCATCGACTAACCTAACCTAACCTGACCAATAAATAGTGGTCGGCGCAGGAGGATGGCTTCTTCAGCCCTCATACTCATCATCATTAGCCTCACCAGCAGTATAGTTGGGTATTTTTAGGTAGTTCAAAACACGCCCGATAGTATAATTCATTGCTTCAATTAATACTGGTGAATTGTCAATATGAAAGCGTTTGCGACCGATTTCATGAATGTCTGCATTACGCAGTTAGGCTGGAGGTCATCGATTCACCTTGTAGGAGGCTTTTTAACGCTGCATTTTCCGTCTTCTTCTGCCCTTTATCAGCCACAATCTCAGTCGTACTATGGGGATATTCCCCGGATATATTATCATCTTCAAAACACCAAATCCACCAGTCATTGCATAAAACACTGTAAACCGTCAATAACGTCACTAAAATTTTCCTTCTTACTACCATAAAAATTACGTTTTAGAGGTTAGATAGAGTGAGTAAACATTGATTACTTATAACAAAGCCTCTGATTATCTTCTACAAAAATATTTATATAAGGCTACTAACACAAGGACACAGCAATTCATAATCAACCCAATTTTATTATATGTAAGGTGTATAATCAAATAATATTAGGTTCCGTTATATCTTAGATCTCTTATCGTGTAAAGATGTTTAACTTTAACGAATTCATTAAAAACCATGAATTAATATTCCTAATATAAACTAAGATTAGTCATAAAGATGAAAATATAAAAATAAATTTTAATGATTTATTATCCTATCTTTGTGATTGTTGCCGATATATTCGACCTAACGTTAAATCTAAATATGAAGTATTATTTTTAGTTCGTTATGTATTATTATATTATTTTCATTTCAATTAGTTGTTTTTGATTAATTACCAAAGTCTTTACCACGCACATTGCAAACCAAAGAACGTTAGATATAATTTCTTGATACGTAATTTCATATAACAGCTTTGTACAATATTCTTACAAGTAAATGCATTTACTATTCTATTCTAGACTTTTGGCTCAAAAGCAGTAAACATTTCAGTATTTTTGCTTCAGTCTGTTCGTGAAAATAGACAGTACCTTAGAACCACATTGCACGGGGCCAAAACAAAATTTAATAAAAAAAAATGAAAAAAATAAAACCCGACTGCTTTAAAAGCGAACTAAAAAGACGGAAACAAGAAGAAAATCATGCTGTGCAATCGGAGGATACATGTTCGCGAGCTGGCCGACCAAAACCAGATGTATCCTGCGACTGCACATCATGATTTTCTTCTTGTTTACGTCTTTTTATTTCGCTTTTAAAGCAGTCGGGTTTTTTGTTTTCCTTAATTATTCTTTTTATTTATAACATTTTAGTATTTTTTTTTTAGAATTAGGTACATTTAAACATATAAGAGTCATATATTTTTGAAAACGCCTACTAAATCCCTTTATTTTTATACCCCACACGATGGGTTTGGAAGAAAAAAATAATTTGGGCCCCCACAATATGGCGCCCAAAATCCGCCATTTTTATATTTTCCAATTTTAATGTAGCCAGTGACATTCGCAGGGTTAAGACGAATTGATTGACGTAAGAATAATTAAAATCGGCCAACGCGTTTGGTCTCTAGAACGCCACATAGGAACAAACATACATACATACATGACTGATAAACACATTACCCTCCTTTGGCAGTCGGGTAAAAAGATCTAACCAAAGTCGCTACTCGAACAATAACGGCCGTCAATAAGGAGGAAAGGTATCAATGAGGTCTTATTGCACGTGATGTGATATTGACGTGACCGAAATTCTATCCAGACTGTGCTAGACAGTTCCTAATTTAAACATAAGATAACCATCATCGAGTACAAGCCGAGATTGCAACTAATCTATCTGTTACCTACATTATTATCTCATTAAAAAGCGCATTTGAGCAACTGATATCGCTAACACCGAATTAACCCCAGAACAAATTTAGACAACAACTAGATCATGATTGTTTTTATTTATTACTTACACCTACTTACTTATTTATTTTATCTTCGTACTTTGTACTACTTTCGTGATGATCCGTATGTTCTGATGTTTCTGAAACCTTCCTGAAGCCTTTATCCAAAAATGAAACAGCTTTTTTTTTTTTATTATCCATAGGCTCGCGCTTGACCACTATCTCACCTGATGGTAAGTGATGATGTGGTCGACGGTGAAGCACGCTTGCCTAGAAGTAACCTATTCACCTATTTATTATTTTATTTTAATTAATTATTATTCTTATTAATAAATATGTAAAAATCGAATGTCCGACCTGCAAGATGGGTAAAACAGGATTGCGATAGACAAAGTCTTATTGACTTTATTAATGCAGGTGACGTCATCTGTTTGTTGAAAACTAAAGAACTGTTTGTACAAAAATCGTTTTGTCTGGGAAAGACCCTAATGTTTCCATTGGGATCAAGCTTATTCATCTCTACGTATGAATGGAAAGATTTTATTTTCAAGTCAGAAGTACCTGTAGGAGGGATTTAGAAAAGTGTTGTTAACACAGAGCCGGCTTAAAGTGTAGGGAGGCGCCTTCCATTAGAGTGCGCAAGAGCGTCTCCGTTTGAAAGACATCTCTCGACATCGACATCGAAACTGTGCATAACCAGAGAGCTGGCTCCTGGCTCGTTCTTTACCCAAAGAATCAGCATTGCCATTCAACGTGGCAATGCTGCTAGTCTTCTGGGCATGTTGCCAGATGACAGCGATATGGAGGATTACTTCGACGCCTAAGTGTGTTTGTAAATAATTAAGTTTATCACATTTTAGTGTATTATAATTTAGTGTAATAAGTTAAGTACCTATGTACAATGTACATATACTGTTAATAAAAATAACAGTCTGTTACACATGTTTTGCAAATACATATTTTCATTTTAATTCCATTGTTGCCATGAAATCGTAACAAATATTAAAAATCATGCTCCCACATGTTACTGAGATTTCAGAAGTAGATATCTACATGTTTTGCTTTTGAAACATAAATGACGATGTACTTACATCTAACCACGTCATAGTAAATTATACTTGCGTATACTCATTTATTTAATTAATTATGATAAATATGATTAGGCGTGACGCCGCGACGAAGTAGCTATGTAGGCCCTATTAGTATATAATGGGTTATTATTATTTTATGAGAGACACATATACCTTACTTACCAGTTAACATAAATACGCAACTTGGCGATAGAATCTAGTACCATTCCACTTGCGTTCAAAAAAGCACTCATCCATCCCATTCACAAGAGTGGGGACCGACACTGTATTAATAATTATAGAGCAATAGCTATTCTGACAATCTTATCAAAAATTCTGGAACGGCTTTTGTACAACAGATTACTGAAATACCTAGAGTCAACCAGCCATACCTGCCGTCCCAGTATCTGTTCGGTTTTCGTGCAAAGAAATAGACGGGCATGGCGGTGCACGAGCTGACAAACTTTATTGCATCTAACATGAATGATAAAAAGAAGTCTTTAGCCATCTTTCTTTTTATTTTCTTTTTTTTTCTTAGCTCTAATCCCCGCCACCGTTATTGTCGCTTTATGTGCTCAACCTCTGTCGTTCCATTCAATCTTTTATGCCTCTCGTACATTCATTCCTCATACTAATTCTTTCTTTCATTCATCATCTTGCATTCTGTGGGTGGGAGTCCCACTTTTATTTAGTCTAGGATAATGGCATAATTTATTTATTATAAAAATAGGTAAAATACAATAATAAATGTGCTATAAATAAAACGGAGCAAAACAGGTGCTATTATCACAAATTGAGCAAAAAGGTGCTACAATCACAAACTGAGCAAAAATGCTGTTTATCACAGATATACAAGGTATGCATTTATTAGACATGCATTTTTTTTCAGCGATACAGTGTTGATATCATATTAAAATTCGGGATTAAACCCACAAGCACAGTTGTTAAGAAATTTCATAGTGATCTTACACATTTTATAAACTTAGGTACTAACATAAAGTACTGCCGGCTGTACGTGTCCTTGCTGCATTCCGTGCCTAGATTTAAATATTATATAATTTAGCCAACTTTTTAGATCTATAAACACACACAAACTATATTATATTATATTATATTATACGGACTGAAGGAATAATAAACTAAACATACAAAGCTAAAGAATCATCTATATAATTTAGACAAAATAAATGGTAAAGCATGTCCTACATGGCTATGGCCAATAATGGCCAGGTGATCAAGCTAAGCCAAGCAAGCCAAGATATATTTTAAGAACTACAGATTTTAATAATCCTTCTAATATGATAAATATAATTAAAGATTCTAATGAAAAACGTGCAAACGGATACATAAGTACGTGCAAAAATCGGTACCCACGTAAACATTTCACGATAATTTCAGTTATCAAATAAGATAATCATGATAATTTATCGTATAATCAATTGCTCATAAAATTAATACTATCGATGATACATCCGCATTAAAATATGAGATTTTTAGATAAGAAATGACTGATTGCAAATATGGTTCTAGCTTGAAAACTATGCCAGACAGAATATTGCGCAAGTCTACAAAGTGAATCTTTGAACCCTTTGTCGACCTTGGAAACTACAACTTGGCGTCGGTCAAATAATAAAACTAAATGTTAATTAATGAAATACCTAGTAGAAATCTGAGATAATGTTAATCATTATTACGTAAAGACTTGTAAATAATATCAAATAAGTCATCAGGAATGTCAAACGACGTTGGCCGACTGTGAAAGGTCGGTTTTAGACTAGAACATTCGAGAGTTCCTAGATTTTTTAGTAAATGGGATACAAAAATAAACTTTACACCTTTCAACCATCACGGTGCTCAGCAGTGGTTCAAAGGTAAGCCCAAAAGCCACCTATCGGCGACAACGAACTTAGTCTTGGCATCTTCTATTAAAGCTCAGATACCCCTCAATAGCTGATTTTAAAAGGATGGTATTTAAAAGTACTTCAATTTATTCCCATTTCATTTAGGTACCTAATTTTGCCTGTGTTCCACCAAATATACTGAATGTGCACCAAAATATGTTCATTAAAATATGTCATAACGAGCATCTACGAGTATTTAACAACTGTCGCAAATTTGTAAAAATAGTAATACACCTTATTTTAAAAACAAGCATTTATTTTTTTAGTTTTACTTCAGATAATGCACTGCAAAATGTATAGTACTTTGGCAACATAGTCGACGGAGCCCCGCTGCGGGGCTTCTATTTCCGTCCGCAGGGTCTAAAGTAACCTAACACGAACGAGATGACGGGAGCTGAGTTCGCTCGCTTTGCTCGCTCACTTCAGCTCGCGTCATCTCGTTCGAACCTAACCTGTCCGTGTCGGGGTGCCCTAAGCTCCCGAGCAGGAGGAATATTTGGTGCACGATCAGTATTTTTCGGGGAAGAATAAAATAGTTATTGTTACAATAGAATATTTGCAGCGCACTACAATAAAAAAGTGTTATATCTTGGTGTTAATTTGGAATTTGTTTGATGTAACATATTTTGTTGGCCGAGTAGTTTAATTATAGTAAAACAATTAAACGGGTTTAAGATCAATATTTTAGAAATGCATACATACTCGTAGATGTACCTTTAGATTTTTGGTGAACACAAAAATATTATCCATTTTAAAATAAGAATCACGTCTCAACGGCCAGTCGTAATTTGTTGAAAAAAATATAGTTTACATTAGACCATTTTCTTAATAATTTGATCTAAGAAAATTTTGATTTTTATTCGTATAACATAGTGTTATTAATTTGTAAAGTAACGTCTAATACGGACAAAAAAACGTCAATCGCACCAAAACCGCCGGCCGTATTTTAATGAAATTTTCACCTTCTCAAATACAAATGAATTTACCTATATTTTGATTTAATGTTTCTTTTTAAGACGTTCATTAATAAGAAAAATACAAAAATCTACCGAATTTGTGTCGCGCGGGTGTGAGTCGAGAGCGCGTTATTTTTTTCAATATCTGCTGGCTAGCATTCCACTGTTGGGTTTAGGCATATTTCCCGATTCTGTCCGTCCCTCATTCAGGTGTTAGCCACTACTTTGAAAATATCATCAACTCACACCAACACAACGCGTAGGCAATGCGCAATATAAGCGCATTCACCACCATGCTTCGTTTGTAACCTGTATTAGCACTGCAAGATAACAGCTAGAAGAGTTCTACGTTGCGAAACGTTCATCTATTTACCGCAATTGCCGGTTGACACTGTTTGTTAGCTCTGAGATGTAAAATGTGTGCACTTGGTAAACATTGGGAGTACAGTTATCTAAGACGGTGTTGGGCGTAGGGAGGCCTCAAACCCGGCTTGATGGTGGCCCACTTTCCTGGCACTAGAGCGCACCGGATGTCGAAAGCTGTGTCGAAAGTCGACGCGATGTCGCCGCCCGCAGAGATACGTTTCCGAACTAAAAGGAACTACACTTTAAGTTACCGTAAATCAATCTGAAGGTATTCTGTGCTTTAAACATATTCAGAATCCTGAAATTGTACAGATAAAATTCTTTTGTGATGTCGTCGATCGAAAATTAAGATAAATAAGTAACGGAAATTTACCGTGTTTTTAGAATGACTGGTATAATAACAAATAGGTATGGTATGTACGATTGGATATTACAAAACAGGTTATTTACCCAAATATAGAGAACACCATATAGCTAAAAAAATTCAACGCAATAGATTTGATTGATTCAAGGATTTTGCTACAGTCGTTAATGGCTTCAGTCATGGTGTACAACTTGTTATAACCGATAATAATTTCATTTAATTCCAACGTGATTTGAACATCACGCATTTGTGGCAATAAAAAAATCCTACCATTCTGATTGAAAAACAATAACTGTTCAATAGGTGTGGCTTGTGACGAATTGCATTAAGAATAAATATTTTTATAATGACTTGGAACTTTTGTACTTGTACCTACCTCATTATAAACAACACCGATCTGATGCAAGTGTGAAAGTGATGTCTGTCGTCAAGTAGGCAAAATAAACATCAAAGTTTAGTAAAAAAACCTTGATAAGCCAAAACATTGAAGACTATCGCGATTAGATGTGTTTTATTTGCCGGCCAATATACTGGCTGTCATAATATAATTAAATTCTCTGTTGGACTGTAAATTCCAATGTTTTGGCGATAAAGGTTTGTGCTTCGTAGAACTGTAACGTTGAGCACGTGCTCGTTATTCGAATACATTATCTATGTATGTACATAGGCAAGTTGACAGTAAAGTAACTATAATGTAACCATACCTGCAGTACTATTCTCAATTTTCTGTCTCCTTAGATCATTTTATCCGCATAATAATATGTCGTTGATCCCCATAAGATTAATTTTCACTACCCTTGAAGATCGACTGTCTTTTTATTTGGTACTCATACATATACTTATAACAGAGTAAGACAAACATTCTGATTTCACCATTCACTTATTTCCAAAATTTGCTTTTATTTGAGTTATAGTCCAACAAAAATATCCTTCCCGATGATCAAAATTGAATGGAGAAGGAAATTCCCAAGCGCTATGCCTGAGAAATTCCATTCGGTTAAAGTAAGACCAAAGAAAGGATAGATGGATTGTGGGCAAGAAGATATAGCTAGGAAGTAAATTAATAGAGAGATGCCAGCAAATATTGTATGTAAGAAGAAGACATGCTGCGCCGACCACAAATAAGTTAAGGCGATATATACGCCCCAATGTAAACGCAAAAGTTTGAAAAAAAAAAAAAATATTATTGTTTCAAGTACATTAATTTTTAAACATGGTTTTTTCGTATAACAAATAGTTTTGCTTTAAAAAAATAATTAATAATTTCCAAAGCGACTTGGATGTTTAAATATATTTTTACACAGAAAAATTGATGGCTGGAATTTCTTCATAACTGACATAGCATATGTAAATAAAACTAATATTTTGCAAAAAAAAAAACTGTTCAAAAGGAGGTTCAATATTGATATTTTGGCATCGAGCAGGCGCACGGCCAGTACTGCGTTAACACTGGGAAATCTATTTGCCTTAAAGTCCCCGTCACGAGAAGCAAATTTTTTGTAAATAAAGAACTTCTACTAAGTTACGTAGCGACAATTCAATCAACAACAAATAATCCCAAATTCAATCGGAATGTTCCATTAGTCAGATGCTTTCCATTACCAAACATAAAATATAACCCGACCAAGTGAAGTTTCGAATTACAAGTATGTTATTTTGAGTTGATTGAATTGTCGCTAAGTAACTTATTACTTCTTTATTTACAGAATTTATAGTTTTTAGTGGAGAGTTTACTTACAACATTTATAATTTTTAATAGAAGATTTAAGTTGAGAGAGTGGTGAGTTTAATGTAAAGGTGAATCATCTAAATTCTACTGTGCAGTTTTGAATGGATTATATTATAGTCAGAGTTGCCACCCGTCCCGATTCTGCAGGGACAGTCCCGATTTCGATGATTCATTCGATGTTTCTTTCAACAACACCATTATTCCTATAGCTAACACTGTGAAAAGCTTGGGGATTTATATCGACAGCACTCTTGCCTGGACCAAACAGCAGCTGTTTGGTCCAGGCAAGAGTGCTGTCGAAGTAAAAGTCAGTCGTAAACTGTTTGCTTCTGCGGGCTCCCTGAGACGTCTTCCTAATTTTCTTCCTATCGCCACTAAAATTGCGATAGCACAATCTCTTCTTCTCCCTATCCTGGACTATGCTGATGCCAGCTATCTTGATCTCACCCAAGACCAATTGGAAAAGCTTGAGCGACTTCAAAATCTCTGTATTACATTTATATTTGGCTTGCGCAAATATGATCACGTTTCTGAATTTCGTACTAAGCTCAAATGGCTTCCTATTCGCCTTCGCCGGAATGCCCACATACTCTCTTTGCTTTATAATGTGCTCTTTAATCCTTTTACTCCTTTTTATCTTAAATAACGTTTTCAGTTCCTTTGTGACACCCATTCTAAGTCCTTGAGGTCATAGGAGAATTTAAAATTGAGTGTTCGTATGCATTCCACATCCTTCTTTGACAAATCTTTTACAAGCAGGTTCAAGCAGTTCGATTGTGGAATGTATTACCTATAGAAATTAGACGCGCTGAAACACTGCCAACGTTTAAGAAAATGGTAAAGGAGCATTACCTTTCATTATAATTTGTAGTCTTTTCCTTTCTCTGTCATATATTCAATATTTATTAGTATATTAGATATGTAGTATAGTACATATGTATTTTATGTTATTATGTATAAGTAAGTTATATTATTTATGATCTATTGTATACTGACAGCCCTTAATTCTTCTCCTATCGTTCAGTCCATCCAAAGGTTGTCTGTAAGAGATTTACCTGTGCGATAAGAACGCCCAGTGTACACTTTGTTTGAAAAAGTTTGTTCTGTATATATTTTTTTATGGTGTACAATAAAGAATATAATAAATAAATAAAAATAACGTCCCGCGTCCCGACGGCCTATTACTTTTGACCCAGTTTTTATAACATGAGACACTTTCAATTGATGGATTATTTGAAACTACACCGTAGTAAACAACACAGGTTAATTAAAATCAAAGTGTTGATAAAAAATGGGCACGAGTATTAAAACTGATAAGGATAGTTGCTTGCATTATTTAGTCTGGTATCTCGTGCTTTGAGCATAGCTCCTTCAAATGCTTATGTTGAGCGTGTATTTTCATTAATGACAATGAAATAGTCTAAGGTTAGAAATCGTAGCTCAGTAGATTTAATAAAAGCAGAATTGCATTTTTCGCTAAACATAGACCGGAGATCTTGTTCGGAGATCTTAAATAAATATAAAAAGGACGGGAAATTAATGGATCGTGGATCGTGATTACCGTGAGCAATAAGAAATAAGCAAGGCAAATTATTTAAACACATAATTATACAATTTCTTTCATTTTTTAATTTTTCGTGAAGGCTTTCTGATGACCTACACTGGACCGAAGTCCGATCGTGTCTGATGACTGTCTGATAGTCCCGGTTTTTTTTTCTAAAAGGTGGCAATCCTGATAATAGTGAGGGATGAATTTTATTCATCTTCCATCCAACTTTGAGTTATCCGTACAACTCATACATTTTTTGATTATCTAATTGCAACCATAATAGCCATGTATAAAATTTGAACTGCAGCACATAATATATGATTGTGCCCAGTGTACTTGACCTTGTCTGACCTTTAAAACAAGGTCATGACTTGACCGCTAAGTTATAACAAACGTAACGCTAATCAAGGTTTTATCGGAAAACATTTTCATACGTCAATGTAATTGAAAACGTGTGCATAGCACATGCCGTCTAAGAATTCATAAAGAGGAATCTGAAATCAAACTCGAAAACAAAATGGTTTAATTTTATCGTATTTTTGTGTAGTTAGGTAAACCTCTCTCAAGTTGTTCTCGTAACCCAAAGGTAGAAAATGCATTGAGGTATTGAAGTCCACCTTAAGTGCACTCGTGAAGAGATAGGTACTTAGATTGCAAATGAATTAAAAGAATTTAAAAGTCACTCTGTATCCCTCTAAGTACCTACATATAAAAGTAATTCAGACACATTATTTTATTATCTAAGCCAGTGAAGCCTAATACTAATAAAATATTAAGTATATTCAATTACAAATACATACATTTATAATTATGTATAATTCAATGAAACTTGTTCGCTATCGCAGGCTCCCAGCGCGCGGTGTCGCCGATCGAGTCGTACCTGGTACGGCGCACGCGCACCTCTGAATAAAAACCAATCACAATCGCTGGGCATCACATCACAATCCGAGCTTAGATTACTTTGCGAAGTAAAGACCTTTGTTCGCATGGGAACACAACAAATTACACGTAAGTCACCACGTAGGTAGTTAACTCGAAAAGAGTATTTATATGGTGCAAACACTATCGACTCATTACATCCTAAAGATTCTCTACCACAAAATGTGACGCCTGTATCTCCCGAATAGTGTTACTTCACGTAGTTACGTCTAATTCGTCAGTAATGCATAAGTCTCATATAATAGAAAAAACTAAGAAATGTTATATTAAAATACCCAATAACACTTTTAACACTGTCTGGACAGGAATTACGCTTATGATCAGCATAAGAACCTGCGGGCTGCGACCGGTAGACTGACGAGGCAGAAATGTTTAAACAAGAGTAAAAAAAAACCGGCCAAGCGCGTGCCAAACGCAAGACCAAGTTGGTTGTAACAGGAAAAAATAATTTCATAAACTAAAACCCGACTACTTAAAAAATCACGCTCTAAAAAGTATGAAACGAGAAAATATTCTCATCTGTAATTGTTTTGTACCCACTATTCGATATGTATCGGGTATTAAATATACAATTTAAATGTAATCAATATTTTATTGTATTTCGTATATATTCATAGTGGTGTTCAGAGTATATAAAGCCACCAAATACAGTTCTTTTTACAAAACTGACTTTGGTGGCTTCTCATTCCGTTGTATTCCAAAAAAAAATTAAAACAAAAACTACAGTATTTATCTATAAACGAGCGCTAAACAACGATACTCTACTCTACTCGATACTCTACTCGACACGTACAATGGTCCACTTAAGGGACTAAGTGCAGTAACCAAACCCTCCTAACATAGAACATACTCTATTCGATAGGGTAGGTCAAATTCTCCCCAAAAAAACATTTAAAACTATGTTTTGAAAATTTATTTGAAATAAGTATTACTTAAACTTACTTAACTTTAAAATAGGTAGTAAGTACTTCCCCGTAGAGTTTAAGGCTGTCTCTTTCCGAAATTATCAAATAACGAAGTCTTCAAATGGTTCTTATTTCAATAAAATAGGCAGCAAAAAGATAAGGATTAGGCAAGGTCTTTTCATAATCCTTAATCCTTTTTGATAGGTACTGTTAAACTGATATCGAAAATGTAGGGTAAGTCCCCACGACCCAGAAGCAAAATTGCAAGGTCATTTCACAACAGTGCTATCAACTTAGCGCTTTCAGCGCCAGACCTAGCGTTCTTTTTTTTTTAAATAGTGCGTTCTAGCGCCTAGCCCTAAATCTAGCGCTTTTTGAAAACATAATATGATATGATTTCAAAAAGTGCTAGACTTGGCGCTAGGTACATCTATATACTATTATTTATTCTGTGATGTACTCAAATACAGAACGAATTACAAAATTTTTAGAACTAATACACCTATTTTCTGCCTACCTCCATGGGGAAAAGGCGTGAGTTTATGTATGTATGTATGTAATACATCTAAATGCTGCTTTTTTTCTTAGGTTGGTGTCTTAATCTATGAGTTGGGGATTCCTCAAGTTGACAGCACTGATTCCTCGCTAACTATTTTGTTCTATTGTTCGTCAGTAATTTATAACTTTCCGACAGTTATTCTGAGTCAGTTTAAGGAGTTGTGCAGTGTGATGACAACTACAAACGTATAAACATCCATATTCTCAAAATATTGATGTTTTGTTTGAATTTGGCGCCGAATATAGCGTATTTTTTTACAATGACCATCGCCCTCTCTCGCTGCAGCATCGGGCAACTCAGACTCCGCAGTGAATACCAATTCTTAGCTGTACGCATAATGAAAGTAAGTATTTCCAAAATGTTTAGTGCCTATGGGCGGGATGTCTACCTTGTACCGATAGTGCATCGTCGTACATCTTGTAGTCCGATGATGAAACAGGTTAGACGGATTTTCGATCAAATCTAGAGCATAAAGCTGGTATTTGGCAGATCCGTCCCAGAGATGAGAACAGTACTCCATGCAAGATTGAACATGCACTTGATACAACTTAAGCAGCTGTTCTAGCGTGAAGTACCGTCTCACTTTCGCAAGGATCCACAACTTTTTAGCAGCATGTTGAGGCTTTACCTCAATATATGTTCAAAAATTGAGTGTCGATGTCAACGTTACACCAAGAAGGTCAATATGGTCCGTTATCTGCACGGTTACATCTCGGAAAGATGGAGCCGGGTGAAATTGGCTCGCTTTTAGTGGAGAAAAGGCACACCTGTGTTTTAACGGCATTGAACTTGACCAGCTTGGTATCGCCCCAATCGGAGACTGCCTCTAAGGACAAGCTCAAACGCTGCACCATGGCCTCACTCCAGATGTGAATGGCATACGCTAGAATATCCCTGACCGATTTTGGTGGAAGCCGTATTGGCAGTCACTAAGGATGTCGTTAGCTACTAGGTATGCCAGCAGCTTACTATTAAATACGCGTACGGAGATGGATCTTGGCGGGTCAACTCGAATGCCCGAATGTTGAATTTTCGGGCACGGGCTGTACGTTGGCTTGTATTCAAGCATTCGGCACTTTTCCAATTACATACGAAAGGCTAAACAGGCGTGTGATGATCGGAGACAATTCAGGCGCACAGGTTTTAAGAATAATTGCTGGTATACCGTCAGGGCCGCTAGCCTTATTCGCATCGAGGTTGCGCAGAACACCTTTTCTTTGGGGGCCTACCGCAGCACTCTATGTACGTTCTTTGATGGATGCAAATGTCCGACATAATCGTCTCGCATACACATTTTGGAGAAGGGAAGGAGGGAAGCGCAGGCAACCAGGATTCAAACGCGAAGATTCCGCATAAAAGTTCGTTTTAAAAATGGCAAACAAGTTTGCTTTCTCCTCAGCGGAGTGGGCCAGCGACCCTGCGGTTGTCAGTAGTGGTGGTAGTGAGGGACGGCAGAAGTGTGATTCAAGCGATAAGCCAGGGAACAAAACGGTTTACTACCTGCTGGGTCGGAAGCAAGTTTGATCCCTATTCGGCTAATGTGATCGAACCGAGCCCTTCGCAACATTTTATTGCAGAACTAAGCAGCCCTGTTGTAGGCTTTCTTCTTTTGACCCACGTCACCCGCTTTGCGCGTTCGACCGTCGACCCAGGCATTGTAAGCGCATCACACTTGGCGCCAAACCAACGTCGGTCTTCGTTAGACATTGTTGCGCAAAACATCCATCACGGCGTACGCGCACGGCTCAGTATCAGCCGAAGAAAAGCAAGTAGGCTGCCAAGGATAGCATGCGAAGAAAGATCGCATCCCATCCCGATCCGCTGACTTGTATCGCCATACCCGCCGGGAGCCTCTTGGGCTGGTATCGGGCGGGTGGTGGACGGATACAGACTTCACCAGACAGTAGTCGGGAATCCCCAAGGCAGGGATACCGACACCGAGTAACGGTCTGGATCTGTTGTCAGCAGAAGGTCCAAGCCATTGGTTGTATGCGAATCAACACCGGGTACCCTCGTTGCCCCCTGGACCAGCTGAGCGAAGTTTAATGGTAGCGCAAGCTTTCGCGCCTTCCGACCTACATGGTCAGTGTACTGGTACGGGAAGAGCTTCTCCTGGTGGTGGGCTTTAAAATTCCCCAGTATCATCAGTTGGAAAGAAGGATGCCGTTGCTGAGCCTCATCAGCCGCCTCACTTAGTATTATGTAAGCCCGGTTGTCCCCTGATCTGTATGACTGGTAGACACAAGCATAGATAATCTTATCTAGGCCTGTGTCCACCAGGGCCCAGAACGCTGAGTATCGAGTCTTCATGGTTTCGGGGATGCCGATAACAGACGTGTCGTCACGGACGGACATGCATACACCCGCGCGTGGCTTGAACTTGTGCTCCAGGGTAAACCCTGGGTAAAGGTACGCCACGTCGACACCGTCTATCAGGCGGAGTGTGTGGGCATCATACAAGCGGTCCACGCCCTAGAAGCCAGGAGGGTTACGGACACCCACATACGGATACTCTCCGACAGCGCATCAGTCCTCCAATCCTTACGGAAGGAATATATTACATCAAAACTAATATTAGAATGTCACAAAGCACTAGAACAAATAACTGTATCCAGCCGGAACACGGTAACACTACAGTGGATAAAGGGATACAGCGGATCGCTGGGCAACGACGCGGCTGACGAGCTCGCGAGACGCGGATCCAGCTCGGCGGTCTACGGACCCGAACCTGTTGTACCTATCCCCTTCAACCAAATACGCAGGTGGCTACAGGAATTCACCCAGACACAGGCGGAGTACTGGTGGACTTCGGCACCGGGCTGTAGGCAATCCAAAGAAACTCTGCCATCTTTGGACAGGAGGCTTACCAGGCGTCTTCTACGCCTGGACAGGAATGGCCTGCGCCTGGTGACGGGGACCATCACGGGACACTGCTCACTCAACAAACACTTCCACACAATAGGCATAACGGACAGTCCTCTGTGCAGGGCATGCATGGAGGCCGACGAAACCGTTGCGCACGCCTTAGAACCTTAGAACTAGGTACGCTACGTCTGATGGACATCCGATCTGCGTCTGAGAAAGAAATGAAAGCGCTGGTATGTCAATTTCTAGATGATGGTTGACTGCATCAAGGTTTCAGTGTAGACCTCTGATGTTACAGAAGTGCACCTAATGTGACTGTGTGAGTGCTGCCGCTGTGCAGCCTTTTTTTTCAGTTCCTTGCCATGGTTGAGAGTGAAGTTAGGAGATGAGAAGGAAGTGAGGTGACTTTCCACGCTGGTAACCAATAGAAACACGCTGACAGGACGCCAACATTGGGGGACTGGTCTGGAGACTGCAGGTACGCCCGAGCTCCCCCGGAAATGTCCATCGGGCCAGTGCCCGATAGAAGACAGTTCTTCTGGCCACCAGCACGATGGCGCATTCCAGGATTTTTCGATAGTAATTGGCGGAGCAGCCTTTCGTGTGTAGCTGGCACACAACTTGGGCTCCCAACTACCTGCGGCCGACCAGCCCACCGTGCCTTGGATCCCGCTACCCTCCGCGACCTGTCTCCCGATGCATCCGTAACAGCGCGAGTCTGGCCGGCCTGTATTCAGTGGAACAGCTATCTCGACCCAACTCCTCTAATGGCTGCACTGGGTATTGGCACCGGAACACGGCTAGGTCGCTTGGTGGTATGTCTTTGTCCGGTATGTGGTCACAAGCCTTCGGTCAAAACCTACAACTAGTATGTCATCTGATTAGCGCCATCCGGGGAGCACGTGTAGGGTTTCAAAACGCTTATTCTCCAACGGACGCGGGTGACTCGGCCCTCAAAATGATGGCTTTGATGTACTGAATAGTTCGCTCACCTTACGGCCTGTCTGCTGATTTGCATTCTTTCGGTTGGTCTTATACTCAGTATCATACTAACTAATTTTTGATTTCTTATAAAGCAGATACTTTAATTTTGGAGAAGTGAGGTTTGTGGGTATTTAAATTAAAACATTGAATTTTAAATTAAAACAATAAAAGAATAATTAAAAACACGCCTGCCTTGTCAAAAAGTTAATTAATAAATTGAAAAAAAAATAAAAACAAGCTTAATGATTTTAGTGTTGAATGGGCACAACTGAAAACCAATATTTTCAGCAGTCGGGAGACCTGTTAAAAAACAGTTCCAAGGAATGGTCCCCCGACTGCAAGGCAGGCGTATTTTTAATTATTTTCCATGATTTATTTTTTATTTCATACGTTTTAGTTATAAAACGATATATTTGCAAAATCACACATTTTTTTTTTAAGTTTTCTATGGGTTATTGAATAGTACCCTTTGTTATATTTATTTAATTTCTTTTGTTATGTTATTAGTGAATGAATGCTTATTGAATACTACTGTTACGTATTTTTATTTACGTACTAAGCAAGCTCTAGACTAGCTAGGCGATGATAGTATATACGAGGGTCATTCAATAAATACTTAGCCTACAAAAAGTAAACGAAAATTTTGGAAAAGTGGCAATTTATTTTTCAACATAGTCTCCTTTTAGTTCGATACACTTAGCCCAGCGATGCTCCAACTTTTTTAACCCGTCGGAAAAATAATTTTTGTCAAACTCTGCAAAATAGGCCTCCGTGGCGGCGATGACCTCCTCATTCGATCCATATCTGTTCCTGGCGAGTGATTTTTTCAGATTAGGTAACAGAAAGAAGTCACAAGGGGCCAAATCTGGAGAATACGGTGGATGGGGCAGCAATTCGTAGCGAAATTCGACCAATTTGGCCATGGCAGCGGCAGACGTGTGAACCGGTGCGTTGTCGTGGTGAAACAGCACTTTTTTCTTCGACAGATGGGGTCGATTTTTCTTTAATTCGGCGTCGAATCGGCCCAATAAATCGGCATAGTAAAGCCCTGTAATTGTTTAACCCTTCTCGAGGTAATCGATGTAGATCACACCTTGTCAATCCCAGAAAACGGTGGCCATAACTTTTCCGGCCGATTTTACAGTTTTCGCCTTCTTTGGAGCACGTTCCCCGGTCTGGATCCATTGTTTTGATTGCTCCTTGGTCTCTGGTGTGTACCAGGGGATCCAGGTTTCATCGACGGTTACAAAACGACGCAAAAACTCCGCTGGATTCCGCTTAAACAGCGCCAAACACGTCTCCGATGTGGTCTCACGGTTGCGCTTGTTTTCTGGTGTGAGTAAACGCGGCACCCATCGCGCCGACAGCTTTCTCATGCCGAGTTCCTCGTGAAGAATATGATGCACTGTACCTTCTGAAATGCCTACAGTCTCAGCTAGCTCCCGAACCTTCAATCGGCGATCTGCCAATACGAAATCATGGATTTTTTTAATGTTTTCCTCCGTAGCAGCTGTTTTCGGTGCACCTGGACGTGGTTCATCAAAAACCGACGTACGGCCACGTGCAAACTCGTTGAACCAATTCTTGACGGTGGCCATCGATGGAGAAGAGTCACCGTACACAGCATCCAAGCGCTCTTTGATTTCGATGCGCGTTTTCCCTTCCAAAAATAGGAATCGAATCACCGAACGATATTGCTCTTTTTCCATTTTTGTAAAACCGATCGACACGTTCGCTTCCATAAGTTGTCAAATTTAAACAAATGAAGGGATTGGAATGAAAATTTGAAAAAAGAATTAAAAAAGAATGTGCTACACTGTGGTAAAACTCTTTTGAAACTACAGCGCCCTCTGGCGATGAGGCTAGGTACTTATTGAATGCACCTCGTAGGTAGTAAACTTTTTATGAAAAAAATATTGCCGTTTTTTACATGAACGGAAAAAAAAGCGCGACCCATGGCTCGCCCTTATTTTTTTTAATTTTAAGCGGCGCTACTCTTCTAAATATACCACATTAATTGATATTGTTTAAGCCGTTTAGAAGTTATAGTGGAATAAACAAACTCACAAACATGCATGAGCCCTAAAAACATAACACTCTCCTTTTGGGCAGTCGTGTAAAACTGTGCATTTATTCAGTTGTAATTTCAATCCTTTCAATTACAGGTAAAATTTCGTGGTATACGACCATCAATTATATCTGGCAAAAGGCATTAAAAAATATCTAATTTTAGTTCAACATTTCTCCAAAATTGATCGTCTCTTTAAATTTTTTCGTAAAGTGAAAAGCTGTACTCGGGGCGAGGGCGCGCGCGCCGGTATCGGTCGGCCGCTGCGGCACGCTCTTACTGCTCTTACGCACACAAATATACTACTCGTTCACACATTCATAGCTCGCTTGGTCGGGCGCAGCGCGACGGCAATAGTTTCTTCAAATACCTATTTTTCAAATTCCTGGTGACTAGAGTCCCCTCTTAAGTAATTGTAGCAACGTTACTTTCAATTTTTCTTAATTATACCTTAGTATTATGTGTTATAATTTAAAGATTATTCTGTAATACTTACCTATCATAATACCTACACTGAAATAAAAGCATCTTGTGATTGCAAATGTTTTTTTTTGCATTTAGTCATTTCCTCGCTGAGGTGGGATGAAAAGTTACATGTTGCACTCGAGTGCAAAGATTTTACACATCGTGCTCTTTTTCAAAATTGAGCACGCGGTTAAAAAGCAACTTTGCACTCTTGTAAAACAAATAACTATTTTCTCCCTTCCTTCTGTTTATACTTAATTTGGCCGAGTCGGGGCGGTAGAACGTGCGCAGTTGGTTGTACTCTACAATAGAGATCTCTTGTGCCTTGATTTGATGCATAAGATGTATACTCCATCTAAGGTTTTATCTCTGGAGAGTCCAACATAAGCTTACCCTTTACTAAACATAGAGGAGCCTATGTCGAGAAGAGCGCAGTCAAGGCTAAGGCCTTGTGAATTGTGGATAATAATAGCATATGCTAAGCAAATAGGGCATTGGTACCTGTGAACCTATACATTACTTAATATCTGAAACTTGGTCTTGACTTGTACTAGTTTGTTAATTAAATTTTGCTTATCTTATCTTAACTTGTGGAGGGGCCGAGAAATAACTCGGTCACTTCGATCCATTGGGATCATTTGTGGTCCCCTAGATAACTTACTCCTCCCCAATCTCGTTGAAAACTCTTTTCATGAGTTTTACAACGAGACTAGGAGATATGAGCCTATAGTCTTCTGGTTTTGGATAGCCAACCCCTAGGAGACTCATTCGCTTACCAGCCATTCATAACATGTGCACAGAAGGTGCTCCATGCGTTCCGTATGTTACACACACAACCTGTACATGGATGTCGCGGCCAGACCCATCTTCATGAGCATATCGTTGGTTCCAAAGTGCCCAGTAAAGGCCCCAAGCAGGTAACGGATTTGCTCCCTGCTCATATTCCAAGTGCATTGCCGGGTACCAGTATTAGACAGCCAATGTGTTCGTTGTCTGTGATCTGCAAACTCCCTAAATGCGGCTTTTACGAGACACGTCGAAATGCCTACACATGGTTCTGGGCCCACAAAATCATTTGCTGAGCCCTCTCTTGCCAGTTCATCTGCCACTTCGTCACCATGGATTCCTTTGAGCCCAGGGACCCACATCCGTCTTACCCTGTTATGCTTCCCAAGCCTGTTTAGGGTCCGGATAGCATCCAGGATAAGTCTGGAGTCCACTTTGTAGGATGCTATGGCTTTGATTGCAGCCTGACTGTCACTAAGAATATATATTGATTTACCTCTGGTTCCTCTATCTATATTCTCTTGAGCACTGGTTATTATGACAAATGTTACTGCTTGGAATACAAGAATTAAACTTGGAATAAATTATGCTTAAATTGTATTGTAATTTTACGTGCGCTATTGCTGCTCTCGTTGTCTCAATGTACTTTCTCTATTTTTCAATGGATCCATCTAGCAGTCCCTTACTGACATCTATTTTTTTTCGCAACATTACACGTGCACCTATTTTTATCGTGATGACATTTTATCAGCCAGCAGTTAGCGACGAATCATCCTCGTTCTTTTTCAGTACTTCATTTGCTCGTTTTTATAAATACCGTGGACAGTCTATTTCGTCTATCGAATTTAATTAAATTCTGGTTGCTCCATACTTGCCAACATTGCAGTATTAATAAATTGGTTACACATATTTTTAGTGGGAAATAAACACACTGTCTCATCGGATAGCAGTCTAAAATAAGATAAGTCGTTTTAATTTTTAGCGGTTAATTTGAGGAGTCGATTAGATAAAGTGCAACTGTCTTGACTTAATACTACCCCATTCTTAAACGGTTCAACATTTCGCCGAAAAGTTGGTCGTTTTTTTGCCTCATATTTACAGTTAATTGCTCATAACAAAATCTTAATAATTTTTAGTTTTCATCAAAACGGCCCCTTTTAGTGTTTACAGATTTTTCTCATATTTTCTAATCTGGCCCACTTGAAAAACTCATCCTGGTAACGATAATTTTATATTTTTCAACATTCCTGTGACAAATTAATGTGATTAATGCGATCGTAAATCAGAGCCACATATATCAATACATTCTGCTATATTTTGTTTGTTTACGCCAATGGGTATGGTTTCCAAACTAATATGCCCAATGAACTTTATGATATCCACAAAATAAACAGGTTTTCACAATTCTAGAATCTTGAGTGAGTTTATATTTATGACCTTTATTTAGTACATAACATGTATTGTTTTATCTACATAGATACAAGTATATACAGTGCATAAAATAAAAACTACTCACTAACTTAACCTAAAAATATACTAAACTAAAATATGGCGTCGAAAAACTCCTCCATATCGTTGTCCACTGGTAATGTACCCAAAAAACTGGCAGCATTGCCACGTTGTATGGCAATGCTTATTTTCTGACCAAGATAAAAGCCAGCCCTTGGGTCACGCGAAGTGTCAACTAGGCGTTTGGAAAGATCTTTAAACAAAGCGTGAGCACTCAGACCCCACGGACCAAGAGTAGATAACATAATTTGTTCGATCTCAAATTACCTGGTACCTACAGATTAGCCTAACAAGGTCACAAGAAAATGTTTAATGAAAGAGTCCTTTAATTGTAACAAAGGCAGGTATATTGTACACATAATAAAACAGCTGTATATTAATAAAATAAATCTGATAAATGCTTTATTCCATATAAATTAGATATACAAATACTGCGTTATAAATTTTAAGACTCCGTCTAACTTGGATTAAATCTTTAGGTATAAGTAGGTACATCACGTTTAACAAAATGCTAGATAATAATAATCTTCGCAAGAAGAAATAATCATAAAATCTTTTATTGGAATGAAGTGTTACACAATTTGGTAAAAGAATTAAACTTAGCGTTAACACAATAAATTTTACATTTTCAATATTCCAATTAAAAAAGCCATCTTCACTTTATCAAGTTAATCGCAAATAAATTTAAATAATTTCTTAACTACTGAAATAACCTAGTTATCGTGATTGCGTGTGTGTGTGTGTGTGTGTGACCATAAATCTCCATTGTCATGGTAAACCAAAGTTTCGCAACATTCTTGCAGCAACATAGTTTAATGCTCCTGGAAACAACATAAAGGTGCCTGTAAACAGGCTACAAAAATTACATCTTGTTGGTAATTTTGTTGACCAATATAGCTCAGTACCTATATTTGCAACTTATACTCTTGCTGCAATTTCATTGTGCAATACATTGCCGAGTGTAGTCCAGCAAGATTCTGCAGCTGGATTCCCGAGGAATTTTATTTGTACGCGCGGACCAATTATTGAGGCTAGATCAGTAGTTAATGACGATTTTTACGTATTCCTCTAGGTCGTTACATGAAACTTCGCGGAAATTCGGTCCAAAACATCCTCTAAAGGTTACGATATCTATGCGCACTAGGTTTTACAGCCCATAATTCAGGTAATTTAGGTTTTCGTTGATAAAGCTCAAAATCTTTTAGTTTGACAACTCGGCCATGACAAACAGAATAAAATCAACAACGGATACAAAACAACTTCATTAATCAAGGCAGTTACAGAACGAGGCGGGAGGAAGCGTGCGAGGGAAAAGAGATGCACGTACACTTCAGAGAAAAGACGATATACGGGGATATTGCAGTAAAGTCAAAACGGGATAAATCATTAGCCGACTAGACATTGAAAACATGCGACTACTATGAAATCTTGGCAGTATCGCCGGGCTACACTGCATGATTGCAGGAATTGTTGCACTGTGTTGAGCGGTATGATTGGCCACTTGGCGGCTCTACAATTGCATCAAGAAGTTGTCAAAAAAATAGCCCGTTTACAGGCACCTTCAAATCAAGTATCTATATATTGCACAACTTTTTATGCGTAATGTGTATTATGTGTATTATGTAATCGAAGCAAAAGAAATTTTTCAGGATCTGTAACTGTTTACCCCTATAGCAAAAAGGCGTGAGTTGATGTATGTTTGTGTGTATTTTATCAGTTACCATGAAAACGGGACTTGCACACTCTGTATCGTATAGGATGTTCGTTTCGTTCACCGGTATCCCTTGTGATACTTGTAAGACAAATACGCGTCCACACCATGTAGAATCCCGACCACCACGCCAATGTACTGGAAAAATAAATAACGTTAATAGCCCTCATAAAACATTTAATAAAACACGAAAACCTAATAAAGCATTCCATGTTTTATGATTATAATAGGTGTTAAGAAATTAACGATAAAGAAATGTTATTGTAATCAGTACTCTCACGCTAATCCGCCATCACAAAATTGCATCCAATATCGGATTACTGAAATCTGCTGATTATAGTGTACCATATTGAATTAACCCCTTGAGTCAAGAGTAATAAAAACGCGGAATCACGCGAGACACAATGTACTTTTATTTTTTTCGATAATTACGGCACACAACCGGTTAAACAACGAAATATTGATGTATTTATGTATTAGTATGATATATTTTCTTGATAACTTGGTTCCCCATTTCATTTGAATTTTTAACTATAACGCATGAACCTGAATTTTCTTGAGCCCAAATTCAAATTAAATGATACGAGTAAAATAGCCTTTATTAACAAACTTAAAACTAATATTTACATAATTTTTGACAATATCAGACATCGGTTTGTTTGTCTTGCTCACTAGCATAGGCCTCTCCCAGACCCTGCCACAGTACACGACCTTGTGGTATTCTCCTCCACGCAGCGCCTGCTGTCGATCTGAGATCATCTTCCCATCTACGCACTGGTCTTCCCCGTTTCCTCATCCCCTCTCTCGGGTACCATTCAGTAACATCTTTGGTCTATTTCTCTATTCTACTTCGGAGTGTGTGAGTTGCCACTTTAGTCTTTTCATTTTGAATGTCACGTCCATAGTATTAGTTTTTGTTCTGATGAGTTTCAATTTGACTTTATCTTTTCTCTTGAGATTTAACACGCTACGTTCCATGTTATGTAGAGATGTTGCTAGGTTGTTTATGTTTTCATTAGTAAGAAGCCAGGTTTGACAGCCATACGTCATAAAAGGAAGGATGCAAGCATTGAAGGTATGACTTTTTGGCTTTAGAGGTACGAGTATATAGATACATTTCATCATCATCATCATCAACCTGTTAATGTTCCCACTGCTGGGACGCAGGCCTCCTCTCTATGAGAGTGAATGGGTCGTAATCCACCACGCGGGCCCAGTGCGGGTTGGTGGATGTCACATGTCTTCAAATTTATTCGTTCAAGGACATGCCGGTTTCCTCACGATGTTTTCCTTCACCATTTTGAGAGCAGTAGGTAGTGATGAAATAATTTACAAAAAGTATACATAGATGGATTTGGTGATGGTTAATCTTATTTTGTATCTATTAGGTGGTGAATTTATTTGGGGTGATAATTTGTCCTAGGTATACATAATCTTCAACAAATTCGATTTTTTTGTTGTTTATCGAAATTGGTGTTTTTATGTGGTAGAAGTCCAACTTTGGTGCTCACTCTTACTAGCTGTTCTAGCATTTCTTGTAGATGTTTAGAGTTATCCGTAACGAGAATGAGATCGTCAGCAAAGCGTAGATGATTGAGTGTTGCTCCGTTTATTTTAATTCCATAGCCGTTCCAGTCCAGATTTCTAAATGCCTGTTCTAGAGAGACAGAGAAGAGTTTCGGCGACAGTGGATCCCCTTTTCTCACACCCTTCTTTATTGCGGTTTTTCCCTTTTTACTCCAGCTGTCACTCAATCAATTATTCTGATGTATTTCTTGTGTACACCTTGACTCATGTAGTCCTTCCCTGATACATAGATGTTTTAGAGAATCAAAGGCATTAGCCTTGTTTTAGTCTACGAATGCAACGTAATACGTCATTTGATACTCGCTGTATTTCTCAATAACCTGTTTTATCGTATGGATGTGGTCCACTGTTGCGAAGCCGCTACGGAATCCTGCTTGTTCTTGAGCCCAAATTCTACAACATAAAATCACTCGATTTTCCCCGAAGGTTTGGTCAGCGCTGCACCTAAATTATACCCATTCAATATCTACACAAATATAATATATATAGCTTGATCTAGCTAGAACATGCTAAACTAGCAAATAATGGCGGCTTTATTTATAGTTCATGTCGGAGAGGGACGGATTAGCAAAAGAGTACAGTATTGTGTCTTAAGGCTGCTGAAAAATTCCTATCTAGAGAAAAAAATCATTGAGCGTTTTAATATTTATTGTCTTTCTCTATGTGGGTCATTATTAATTGGTAACAAAACGAAGTAGGAATGTACCTAATTACAAAATCAAGACCACACCTAACCTAAGTCTTAATATGATTATTTTCTGATTAAGTACATATTTTGTTTTTAAATGCGAAAGTGAGTTGATTTGTCGCGATGTTCCACCTATTCATAATATTACTTACAAACACGCCAAACTGCCAAATGAATCAGTACTATATACTAAACTAGTAGGTAGTTCCGTCGCAGGCGCAGCGCTGCGCTCACAGCTGTATCCTTAGAAAATAGCACTACAGGAAGCCTTCAAAAGTAAGTGCTTTTTTATTTTGCAAAACCTTAATTTAATGCTCTTAAGACCACTTGCACCACACTATGTTAATTTACTAACACCGAGTTACTATCTAACCCGGCCAATAATGTATGTCATACTAGCTTCTGTTCGCGGCTTCGTTCGCGTGATAAGTATTTTCTTATCCTAAGGCAACATTATACCGTAATGAAAAGCCGCCCTTTGTGCTATTCCAGAATATAAACTAACTCTGTGCCAAATTTAATCCAGATCCGTTCAAACTTTCCGGCGTGATTGAGTACCAAACATCCATCAGTTCATCCAAACTTTCCCATTTTTTATTTGATTATCATCCTCGTGTTAGCAACTAACTCCGAGTAAAGTCTTTGGCACAAGTGGCCGTTATTAATTTATAACTTACCTGGTTTTGGAATCCGAATACATAAATGAATGCAAAGATTAGCAAAAATCTACTTCATGGCATGAAAAATCTACCTATGCTTGCAGAACTCGATACGTCCAATTATTACTATACAGCCAGCGATAGTTTTACTTTGCTTCCGTGGCGTAAGTACTAAGATGAAAATTGTCAAAGGAAAACAAACCTTAGATTAATGTCAAACTGATGATTCCAGGTGGAGTTGAGTTGGAGAACATAACTTGAATGACCTAAGAGTGGAAAGTTCGAGAAGATGAATTGGAATATGGGCCTAAGCACTTTCCACAGTGCGCAAAAACCGGAACCAAGCCAGCATCGTAAAATCCCGTCGTGTCCTTAAATAGCTGTGCATACTAAGACTTACATAGACAGCTGTCATGGCCGGGTATGCCGCGTACATGTTGACTAGAGCATACCGCGGGTATAGGTAGATGTTCACCGCTACGCCCATGTAGGATGACGCCGATAGGTACAGGAAACAAGCAACCGCGTTGAACAGGCATTCCTGAAATTATTTAATAAAAAAGATTAAAATTGGGATACAATTAATCTACTGGTGCGAGACCCCCGAAGAGACGATTTACATCAACAGAGTTAACTTTCAATCCCTTGTTCAATATTTGTAATTATGTGAGTAGCATGATCCTATTTACCAAATGAATAAATTTACATGTATTTGCTTATAATATGTAAGACAAGTGTTATTCTAGGTACATCGTCATCACGTATAATTAGTGAATTAATGTACACCAAATATTGAATTTGGAAAAGAGGAAGACAAGTGTGGAAGACTTCTCCGTTCTTCTCCATAACAAACTACCATTGCGAATGGACAGTAGAATCAATTATTATTATTTTTAACTTTAAATTATTGAAATTCAGTTGTGCCGTTTAATGGCCTACTTGACATAAATTATTTGACTTTAATATATAATACAATAATTATTTGGCTTTTACATATTTTTGAAAAAACAGCGCAGCGTAGCTAATTGCTTTAGGGCAAGCTTTTCATCAATGGCAACGTAGATCCCATAAAGATTTTTATATAGGATTATTCCTTTCGCGAAAATAAACAGCTGCTTCTCACATATTTTTTTTTCATATTTCAGCGTTCCTGTTCTGAAAAAATATGTAAGTACTTTTTTCTGTAATGCTTTCATCCCGTTTACGATTATATCAATGATTTAAAAGTCACCATATATAATGATACTTACAAATATAGATTGGCGTATGAGTTGCTGCGTGTTTGTGGACAGCACGTAGCAGGTGATAAGGAGTGCGGTGGTGAGGAGACAGGCCGACGCCGTCGTCAGGAACCCGTGGAACGCCGAGCCCATGCTGCTGGCCTCCGACATGCCATACTTCACCAGGAGGCTCTGGCAGAGACCGCCTAACATCTGCCGGGAGGAATACAACCATTGTCATTTTACCTCTTGTCGTATTTTATACTATGTAAGTACAACCAACGTAAAACGACAATGGTGATTATTGCCGAGCTGGTGCAACTTTTACTTAAGCTTAACGAAAAGTGACAGGCTTCGACAAAGTCTAAAACTTTTAATAAATCGTGAGTAGACTGATCATCTTTCATCGAGCTTTTGGTTGCTAGTAGGTACTAGTTTTGTCGTTCGATTCGGTTTTACATCGATCTAAATGTGACTTACTCGTACCAACTAGATAACTAGAGGGTTATAACTTATTCTGAACTCTGAAACCAGAGATTGACCATAAGCCATAGCATTCTGACTGACCACTAGAAGATTACTGCTGCTATCCCTGTAGAGTTGGAAATAATAATGCAGTCGGAATTATGACCAAACAACTTGTCTTTCATATCCACATCGATAATTTCAAATCAAGATAAGAAAGGGCACTGAAAAAATGAGTCTGCCTTTCATGACTCGGCCAAAATAGCTTCTGACTGTGAACTGTAGTTTTTTTTTCATTCATATCGCCTCATGTTAGTTAGTTTCCCCTTTTGAATGCACAAGTTTTGTGTTGGAATTTTATGGCAATAATAATAATAATAATAATATCGTTTATTTATAACATAAGGCACATTTTACAATAAAATATCTTAAAATATAAAAGAAGACAATTGCTTATTTGCCTGAACTAGGTTGAACCTGTGTTTCAGGCTATAAAGTGCTTAAGAACTTATAATAATAATAAATTAACAATGGGTATAACTTGTATATGAATAATTAAATTTAAAGACACAGTGGAATTATTATTTTGTTACAATCAGGAGATCTTCTGTCTCTAGGTAAGAGATGCTAAGAAGATGTTCAAGAATAGTATTTTTACAGCTAAAATAATTTAATTTATAGATACTTAATTTTCTATTTAATCTATTGTACAGAAATGGACCTAAGAATGTGAAGAATCTATTTACAAAGACATATTTTGAGGATGCATTAGAATCGCAGACAATGTCATTTCGTCTCTTATTATTTATGTATTCGGCGTTATAGGAAAGCATGGTGTGTTGTTTTAATACTAAGTGCATAATGAAAAGCTGGCGAACAGTTAACACGTTGCAGGATTTGTAAAGCAGATCAGTGGGGTTGAGAAAAGGATGGAAATTGGCTACTTTTAAAATTGCTCTCTGAGCCCTTTCAAGAGGCAGTAGATGCGTTTTTGGTGCTCCACCCCATGAGGTGATACAGTATTGGATTACAGATTGACCTAGGGCCAAATAGACTTGTTTGATCAATTTTGAATCTGCAATCGTTCTCAACTTTTTAAAAACATAAATTAATTTGCGCACTCTATTAACTAGGCTATCAATATGAGGTCTAAAGGAGAGTGTTTCATCTATGATAACCCCGAGATATTTTATGTTGCCTGTTTTGAGGATAAAAGGACAATTACACATGTTGCAATGAGTCAAAGTAGATATTAATTACACACCGAGCAAAAATGTGGCGAAATTGATAAGCCAGATGAACCAATTACAATAAGCGACACAACACTACAATTGATAAAATGATCTGGCTTGCACAATAAAGGCAACAATTGCACTGAAGTTGAAACTTCATTTAAGTTTGCCAAGAAACTGTTACATATTACGTGAACAAAAAACTTTGTTCCCCTTTTTAAGCATATTGCGCGCAAGGATTGTAGTTAGATTTGGCATAGCTAAAGTTTATACGTAAAAGGAAATCAAAAAGGTAATCCGCCCCTAAAATGATACGCTGATGAAAACTCTTTGAATGAATTTCAACCACTCGATGACCACTAGTGTCAATAAATTGTACTTACAGCTTCAGCCAGCTTTATGATGCCATGGTGGGAAGTCAAATATCCAAGGTTTAGGCATTCACAGCATCGACAGCAGCAGCACTTGATGCCCTTACCACCACCACCGCCCGGCGGCACTCGCACTATCGTCGGTCCACGAGTCATTTTAAATCACTGAAACTTCACTGAACACCGGCCCGCAAATCCATAAGAAACTTAAACCACACTGCTGAATCTCTAGACAGGAAATAAGGGAGAGTTCAATCCTCTTACACGGTCAGTATTACTCATAATAACGTATATTTAGAAGACCGCATAGTTTTTAGGTGTTTGGGAAAGCGTTCGTTCAACTCTGACCTACACAATCAACTATGAATTAAAATAGGAACAACTAATTTTCAGTTCACTCTACGTCGCAATTATTTTATAGTGATATTCAGAATATTTTAAACATATTATGTTTACAGGAGTTGTTTTAAACAAAAGACGTGTCAGTACTGGAACAAACTTGAAATAATTTTGAATGAGTCGCGTGCCCGCGCGCTGCGTGTGCGCTTAATTATAAAAATAGAACGACGCACTCGCGACGGGAGGGTTGATTCTATTTCAGGATATTATTTACAAACTCATTAACCTTATTGTTTTGTTTTTTAGGTACAGCGACATATCAACATGTGGTATCTTTAGTAAAAATCTGGTCGGCTGTTGTAAACAAATACGAGTATTAAGTATATGCGGTACTTTTTAAAGTTGATAATAAAACGTTTCCATCTGTCTGGCTTGTATGCTTCCGTCTAGTGGAATCTATCAATTGTTTTCGTTTTACTTACAACACCTACTTTTGTAGTGAGTTCTTGCACATCAAAAAATTTCGGACATCAAGCCTCCGCTTCATGATCGTTACTCGTTGTTCGTTATCATAGGCAAGATAATCGACACGATCTCTTCGTACAAGCATCCACACAAAAGTCTGTGATAATTTATTGAGCGGCAAGATAAACGTGGACATGTGATTTTTTATGGATATAGTGATTTTCGTTCAATTTAGTTGAACGAAAAGTTGTGTATTGTTGTTTTCTTCTTAGGAGTTTCTTCCTGTATCGTGGGTGCATTTACAAATATTTAAACTCACGTGCACAAGACACCGCACAAGACCACACAAGATCCGAAACAATTATCTGTTGGTCATACAAATATTTGTTCCGCGCGGGATCGAACCCGCGACACGCCACGCAGCAGCCGATCGCTCAACCACTACGCCAACCGTGTCGTCAACATTGATAAAATGATTGTGTACTGAATTTAAATTAATGGTAGCTGCAGTTATAAACTGTTAATCCATAGATAGGATCCTTTTTCCTAAAATTTTTTTCAATAAAATGTAAAAGAGGCTCGCCCATAATCCTGTAAATATAAAATGAAATAAAACGTCGTAATATACCAAAAGTACAAACATTTATTTTCTTATTTTTCTCTATATAAATCATCTATTTCAAAAGTGTGTCCAAAATAGTATGTTTGTGTCCTGTCTACTTGAATAAAATCATGTAATACATTAATTCACTTTATAAAATACAAACCTGTCTATATATAATATCTGTGTATATATAATTTTACTCATTTTCCAATGTTCAACCATCACGGTTGAACATTGGAAAATGAGTTTCTTAAACATTTTGTTACATTTTTATTCGAAGCAGTATATTTAATGTTCTGGGAAGTAATATATTGGAAGTTCATGCAACGAATCACATCGTGACAGTACCTACATCAATAGGGAATAAGTATGCGTAAAAATATTGTTATCAAACCAGACTATCGATAAATGTACCTAAATAGAATATTAACAAAACGTAATCAAAATTGCAAATCAAATGAGATATAACAAATTAAACAAATTCATCTATCCTTCTCTACGAAAACGCCATTTTGTATGGCAGCTGTATGGGCGTCGCGAACTTTGACGTCAGATGCCACGTCGGACTTCTCTTTCTAATTATCAACTTTGAAACTTTATACTTATCTTAATCATTGATGGTGATATTTCAAAAATTCTTTCATATTCGTTTACCATAGTTTCTTTTTCTTCAGTGTGGTGTATTTTAATTCATCTGATATTTTTCAGGTAGGTAGAAAATGTTATTCATATGTATTTTCATGGGTCCTTTCACCCCTGCAGTGTTTATTTCGTGAAAAAATATAAATTCATGGCATCAATAGCAAATACTTTCATTTTAACAATTCAAAAGTATTCATGAACACGCTTTTATAAGCTTGGTACGAGTACGTATGTATCTATGTAACGGAATCTTTGAACGTGATTTTCACCCCCTTCAAAATGTCGGATTAATTTGCAACTTTGCACACTTATCAAGGACCGATGACAATGCAATAATTTAACCTTACCAGTATATTCAGGATCGCTATTAAACCAAAAAGTAAAAAAAAAATAGTTTTAAAAAACAGGCTTTAATAGAAAACCAAACTAAAAAGTAGAAAATAATTTTCATAAAATTTAAATTAAGAATAGTGAGTTTAACAAAAAAATGTATTTTATTGTAAAAAAGAGTGCGGTGCTTTTTAGGATATTTTTAAAATGACTCGACTTTTACCAATAAATGTCAAAAAAATACTCGTATTACAACAATTGACATCAAGCGAACGCCGCTGTGTAGCGTGAAACGTGGGGAGGATTAAGGACTTCTTTCGGTTGTGATGTAAACTGCAATTTAGTGTATTAGACAGACCTTCTGCACTGAGGGCGCAGATGGCCTGTCTATTGCTACTGAATCAAAATACTCAGTCACTTTTTTCTCATTTACAACAAACACTTAAATTAATAGGTTCTAAGCCACAATGAGGTGTTTATTAATGCGTTTGTAAAGCGGCTAAAACATTCTGCTAGTACAAACTACACAAAGTTATAATTGTGCAGTCAACAAATATAGCACCTTTTTAGGTTCTTAATAGGTAAGTTTCTACTAGTACCTAGTACTATGTAGTAAACAAGACAGATTTGTCAGCACTTAATTAGGCAATGAATTAACATTTTTGCACGTACACATTCTCCTTTAATTCCGCAATAATAACACTGACTGAAAATAAAGATAAACTTATCCTTTCAGTAACAATTTTAGCGTAAACCGTGGGTATTTAACTATCATTGTTTTCCACAATCATGCAGTTCTCTACCAATCAAATTATTGCAAATGCGCAATTATTTCGTAGGCAGACAATCAATCACTGATACTCGATAAAAACAAATTAATCAAACATGACTTTGTAGATATAAAAATGCAAATTTTCCTCATTTTTGTTTGTTGTTCTGTCAAAATATTTCCGTGTATTCGAAAATAAATAAGTAATTCGTTCATAGATAAAAAATAATTTACAATAATAAAGTTAAACTAGAACTTTAAATAAATCTATAGGTACCTACATTACTATAAAAGATTTATGCATCAGTTGGCAACAATTAGGTCTTACTGTTTGCCCCCAGACTAGATTTGCCCTGTAAAGCATAAACATTTTTTAAGCGAAATAAAATTGTCACTACTTTCTTTGTGCCATCCCATATTCTTGGGAACGGAACTGGATTCCGGAACCAAGTCATGTGCTTAATATAATGCTGACTAGTTTTGACATCGTCTCACAATCAGATCCTTAATATTGTTAGCCATTTTTGGCTTGAACTACATACTCCCAAAATCAATGCCTAAAAATATCGCAGATTTTTAGATAGTAGAAGTGCAATGTAGGAAGTTTTAACGTCAGATTATATACCTCTTTATCGTTGAATTATATCAAACAATTTGATTGATAATAATTAACGTGTAAGTTGTACGAGATAAAATGCACATGACTTTCAATATTTAAAAATGTACGTGCGTATAGCACATTAGGTTTTTTGTCCATTTTCTGCATAGAAAAACGGTGAATCAGTCATACAAAATAGACCGTTACACGTAACTTAATAATATTAAACATATGTTTATAGATTGGGGATTTGAACACCCTGCATCCGCAGAAAATATTCGAAATAGTACTCTAAAAGGCTAAATATACTCATATAAAATAAAAGCTATTACTATACCTATTATATATTCAAAAACTTGTAAAAAGTTCATTTCCAGGATGTATATTATCATGTAACATATAGGTACAATACCTAAGCAAGCAGAGCACACACATTATACACAGATTTTTCGTAACTATGGCTAATATAGGAGCTGACCACAGTGACCACCTACTTACTGACTACTTATGTCCTGAGAGCCCAGAACAAGGCACATTCTATCAGCAATAAAGATGATGGAAAACTTATAAATATATACCGAAAAGGTTATTTTCAATAGATCTGTTGTACCTACTGATACGAAACGCATTGAAAGCGATTATCATTTTTCTAGGCTCTCTGCACTGGTTAAAATCTCTTACCACAAAGAGTAATACTTCGCCTAGTACCTGCCATGATTCTCCCACAGTGATACTATATTCCAAATGGCAGTATTTGACTTGATACAGTATAGGTTATGAGTACATTTTGAGGGTTCCGTACCCGAAGGGTCGAAACGGAGCGCTATTGCTGTCACTCACGTGTTGGTCTATCCGTCGTCTTTCACTCAATTTTGTACCGAAGAATTTTTAAATGCCCATTGATTTAAATTTGGTGATAATGTTTACTATTACGTATATTTTATATATAAATATGCAAAGTCAGACACGCACTTGGCCGGTGTTTTTCATGTAATAGTCAGCAAGGCCACTAGCGTCTGATTCAAGTAACTATTCTCGCGTCATATCTTCGTTTTCGAGCCTGCCTAATATTGGTCAGAGTAAACGAAAAGGTTCAGTAGTAACTGACGCGTGACATTGGATAACATCTGCTTATATAACAGTATTGGGTCATAAATTACTATACGGTAGTAGTGACAGTACAGTAAATGGCTCGTAACAAATATTTTATTTAAATGCCTCGGTACTGACGATTTGCTAAAAACGTACTTAGCAAGTACAGGGCCGCCATGATGAGTCCCATGATCTGAAACAGAGAAATAGAAAATTGTGTTTAGTTTCAACATACCTTTATATCGTTATTGAGGGGTTCTCAGAAAAAGCTCACGAATTTAAAAATTCTTAAAGCTTTTTTTCAGTTGTTACTAAGCTTCCGTTTAAAAACATAACCCTGTCTTAGGTAGTTGGGTAACCCTGACGCAGTTTGGATTTAACATTACTTATACAAATTACAATCCGTCTGCCTTAAGATTTCCCATCGGCAAAAATGTACCGTATAAACTGTGTTTCTGTTCCCATATTGCTCTCAAAAATGGAATCGGTCGTCATTCGCGGGATTGCATTGGAGATTTTTCGCTTCCACCTCTCTAACAGAACCCAGTGCGCTAAGAAGGGCAATTATACGAGTTCACATGCAACACTCTCCTTTGGTGTACCGCAAGGCAGCCTTCTTGGACCCACTCTCTTCCTGTTGTACATTCAAGTAAGTTGATTCATGACCCATTGGGCCGACAATTCGTTTGAAAACTTAATACATTAAAGTTTTCTTGTTAGACCATGGTGCAATTAAGACATTTTAAATAATGTAGAAATTGTGCAAATGAGGGCGGGCATAAATTAAAAGTTCCAAATAATATAACGTCAATAGTCAAGTCAAGTAGATAGCTATATTAGTAATCAAGTAGATATTAAAACGGTGGCATATCATTGAAGTGACAGCGAGATGGAACAACTAAATTGTCACTGCCTTATTAAGTCGATAACAAGTTTTTTGCTAAGGCAGTATATGACTAAGCAAAATTCAACCTAATAGTATTAGAATGTCTGTAGAAAAATACGCTTAGGATGGGTCGTGGATCAATCTTGTCGACTCTACATCAACACCTTGTGTTTGAAGACGCTTCCTAACTGAAATTACGTACGCTGATGACACTGCGTTAATTGTGCATGGGAGGGACTGATTAGAAACTGAGCACTATGCCGAGCGAGCTGTTGAGGACATAATGATTTGGCTCAATGATAATCTTTTGACCCTAAATATCGATAAGACAAAATATGATCCTTCTCACACCGCATTGATAATTCCCAGCCTCCAACAGATTTCGCAGTTATTGTAAGTACTTGTGACACCCCAGAAAATTGCAGCTGCCCTAAACTAACGCGCACCATCTTCGAGCTTCTGATTACAGCTTTGAGTCGGTTTGGCATACTGAAGACGAGGTTTCGGAGGCGATGTTGGGGAATCTTTTTTTTTTTTTTTAATTTAAAAACGTTACTCATGTATAATAAACTATTAAAATTTAAAAAGGAAGTTGATGAAATTTTCTTTAAAACGTTCTTTATTTCAAAACTCTGACTTCTGTTGTTTAGGAGAAATTACAATTTCAAAAGTGTGGTACTTAGTTTTGAAGGCCATTGTATATGGAACTCTTGGCGGTACGTTTTCTGTCAGTAAATGAATTAATTAATAATTGTTATTAAATTAATACTAAGACCGCGCTATCCCATTGGGAAAACATGTTATTACAGTTTAAAGGGAGTTTTCTAATAAATGAATTATAAAGAAAATAAGCTTACTGCTGCTGCTAAATATGGTTCATAATCTCCGCTGTACTGACTCTTCGCATGATTAACTTCTACCATTAGAGTGATGCCAGCACACAGGTACAAGACAAACGCCACTCCGTGGTATACAACCTCCTGAAAAACCAGAATTTATATGAAAATCCAGAAGATACAAAAAATTAAGTAATTTATTTATTGTAGTATATTGCATATCACATACAAAATTGAGCAACTGCGATGGGGTTGTCTCGCTCTTCTCTTATTTTAATCTTCAGCATCAATTTTGGAAATAAAAAAGGTTTTGGTCATACCTTAGAATGAGAAACAAAAATAAATAAGTATACGCAAATTGAGCATAGATGGGTCTACCCAGTAACCATCTATGCTCAATTTGCGTAGATCATATATGGTTTGTAGATGTTTCAAACCATACATGATCTCTTCTCTTTCATTGATAACGTACATATGTTAAGTCCTTTATATAGTTCTTAGGTATGTGCACGTGTTATGAGTTCGTCAGACCGAATTGTAACCCGGTCAGAGGAACTGACGCAGGTTCGTCTATTCAGTTGGCTTAGTGCGTATTGTCTCACGCGTTAACGTAAACGTCAATTTCTATTGAAAATTGAAACTGGATAAGCGCCGTCTGGTAACAGTAAGTAGAAATCTCTTTTTTTGTATAGAAATTTCCATAAAAGATCGCGTACGTTAACGTGATCGAACATGAGTAAAAACTCGGAGTAAGCCGACAAATGACCTCCGTCTTCTGTCATCTGTGACCACAGAAAAATAAAATATGATTTCTTACCCTGAAAAGCCAACCACTAAAGCCACAGGTCACCCCTAAGCATTGATGTGTAGTGCGCATAAGTTGTCAGAAGACAACTTCAACGTGACAACATATATCTACCGATAGATGCTGATGAAAATGGGGACTGTAATTATAATACTTACATAAACAGTCTTTGATATGATAGATGCAGTAGACAAGGAGACGAGGCACGACACTACTAAGCAGAACGTGCCTACTAGGCAGGCCACGGCCACGAGGAGGTAGAAGAGTTCTGCCTTGCCGTTGATGGCCGAGTAGCGGCGGTGATCCATGTAGTAAGCTACCACGCCGACGCATGCTGCTCCCAGCAACTGGAATACAGAGATTATGCACTTCAATAACTAATTTAATACTGACTGCCATCATACAGGTGTTTCGGTGGTATTTGACTATTCCATACGATTTGGTAGTTAGTCTCAAATACTCCTATTCTTTATTGTACACAAAACCATACAAATACAATAGGACAGTTCATGTACAAAGGCGAGTTTAACCCATAACTGGGTTATCTTACAGCAAACCTCAGTTGCGTAGAGAAATTAAATTGACCAACTAACTATTGACTGTATAAAAGCCATCTCCATACTATTTTTCTTATTGATTTGTTTTTAGGGTTCCGTACCCAAAGGGTAAAAACGAGACCCTATTACTAAGATTCCGCGGTCCGTCTATCTGTATGTCTGTCTGTCACCAGGCTGTATCTTATGAACCGTGATAGCTAAACAGTTGAAATTTTCTCAGATGATGTATTTTTGTTGCCGCTATAACAACAAAAACTAAAAACAGAATACAATAAATATTTAAGTGGAGCTCCCATACAACAAACGTGATTTTTTGCGATAATGGTACGGAACCCTTGGTGCGCGTTTCCGACTCGTACTTGGCCGCTTTATATTTAAAGTTTTATCAAATGTAATCAAAAGAAAAAACATCGGAGAAATCGAACACCCGCGTAAAATGCTGTACGTTGGTTCTAATTCTTGCCCTGTAGTGGTTCTTCCCACAGTAATTTAATGGTATATAAATGGGTAGGTACCTAATTGATATAGTTGAACATTTATGAATAGGAAAACTATAATATCAACTGCAAATATTTACACAAATGAGTTTCCTTATTTTAGTAACATTGGGCTGTACCTTGGCAGCGTTATTAGGAAGGTTGTTACTTGCATGCTGGGACGCAATTCAATGAAACACTTCAAACGTTTGCAGGCAATTTTTCAGAACAAGGTTTTCCTCAAATCAGCACACTTTATCAACAAACCTCTGCTGCATTGAAAATACAAAATTAATTGTTTTGACGCACTTTCGCGATGCAAATCATCGTTCGTTTGTTTGTTCTGGTTGCTCCGAGAATAACCGCACGGGTGAAGTCATGGCTACCTCGTAAAACAAGAGCTCGGGGTAAATTACGAAATATTTACTGCAGAAATTATTTTTATTAGGTACAGCTAACTTCAAGGACATAATCATGCAGTGATGTTGATGTCGTTATTAAGAACTATCGCAGTTTAATTTTTTAATAAAAAATTCCCTCTAGGTCTACAATATTTTTACAAGTTTTTGATTGAAATTGCGTTGCTATTAGATTTTGAATCGAGAATTAGCATTCTCAAGAATCGTATTGGTGTCCAATACCTGTGATGAAATTTTCGTACTCACTTTCAAGTGAATACGAAAATTTCATCGTTCAATTAATTTGTTACTACATAAGTGATTATTGGTCCAATTATAGTAACGAGAGATAATTGCAGAAGTCAACTGTGACTCATTTGATAAAGATAGGTTGCTAAACTCATATGGAGTACCGCCACTACTTTGTTTTTAAATATTCTCGCAGACGATTCAATACTGCGATGACGCCATTCATGATATCATCCATGGCCATTTCAAAGAAATCCGGACGGAAAACCGAATACTCACTAACCAAACGCACAAACTGTATACATTAGCGTTTAAATCGTGACAACACCTTGACATATTGTTCAGCCCTGACTTTAGAAGATTTTATTTATTCTTAGGTACCTATATAGGTAATAGCTATGTAGGCAAGTATCCTTAATGTATCACGCCTTAGAAAACTATTTACACGTACCGTACGTTTTCGTCGCTTTTTAAAGAGGAAATAATCAGACTGTTCGAAAATCGTTTTTATTAATTCAACATTTTAAACTCGAGATATGACTAACGAATATTTTCCAATTTTCAAATTATCAACTGGCGTCAATGTCAGCTTTATAATTTCGTCGCCTAACTTTTATTCAGGAGCATATTTCAAGGAGCCTCTTCTTTTAATACGACCGTGTTTCCCAACCATGATATTTACGTAACCGAAACTAGGTTACACTCCGGATCAAAATATCTGAGCAGGCAGGAAATATTGTTGATCATTCACACCATACACTTACTCTATAGAAGCCAGTGTGGCAATACTATTTATATGCTGAAAATAATGTTTTGATTAACTGTAATTTAGTCGCCAAGCACCCGCATCACTAAAATGTGGATATTCTTTATTAGACACGTCTGAAATCCTCATGTCGTCAACAAAACCTGAGGCTGCTTTCTACTGAAGTAGGTCCCTAAGCTAAGCTCTATCTGCTGATTGCCAAATAGGCCTTTAATATATTTAAAATCAATACTCGGAACCATCGATTTCTATTAATATTACTTTTTATAACTATCTGAGTTTTTGTAAACCTTATTAATGACCTAACCAGTATATAATAGAAATCCCTTCCTATTGAACAATTACTCAATGGACCTTCATACTGTACGTACCCCCACGATATACTAAGTACCTACTTCTGTGCCATATCATCGAAATAGTAGTTTTGCTGTTAATTACCATCTGTTTAAAAACAACGAGTTTATGAACACTTCAAAAACGTGGACTCTTGTTTATGAAAGCGGTTGCTGGCAGCGACGACAGCATAGGACCTCATCATACAAATGATGCCATGGCATCGTCATAGACTACTTAGGGCATCGTTGTCTGACTTTACGATGTCAAAAAACGTTCTCGATAATAAAGACGGACATAGTGTGGCGACACTGGTGTTTTACGAAATCTAAGCTGAATTTAGCACAGGGTGACTTTTAGTTCATTGGCAATCATTCAGATGAAGAAAGTACTCAATGAATTAAAAGTCACCCAGTATGTTGGTTGGATGCTTAATTAGAAGACACAATAGTAAAACAATGACGTCAAGTGACAAAAGTCGCTTTGATGCCCTCAATGGGTTGACTGTTGTTTCGGTTCCTTACCAGTTCCGCCAGCTTCAGGAGTCCGGGAGTGGTGCCCATGTAGCCGCTGTTGATGAACACGGGGGTGCCCGACGTGGCCACCGTCGTCCGAGTGATGGTTACCGAGTGAGACATCTTGGAACACTGAAATGCCATAATAAAACATATCATCATCACGCCTGTTTTCCTGAAGGATTATGCAGAGGTCCACCTAGGGTACAACCAGGATAGTTACTGTTAAAGTTGCCTCGATTGTAATTACTATAGTTTCGCGGATGCAACACATTTTATTTAATTTATCTCTCGAGAAACTCTACAACCACCACTTAGCTAACCGTGCTCTGTGCATGTAGCGGCTAGTTGCGATCAAAGTTTTTGCGAGATAAATGTCCTCTTTCTCGACGGGGCGTCTATCCTAAATGTAATTTATAAGGATTAGGCAACTATCCCTTATGAGATAGATGTCACAAAATAGAGGTCCGCAAAAATCGCCAAAACTCTGGTAAAATCAATGTATATTATTTTCATAAATTTGAAGATAATAAGAAATTGAACCCAAGATCTCATGCTGAGCAGTAGCGCTTGCAACCACAGTATGATACAACTTGTTTGTGTAGTTACTCTTAATATTCTAATATGGACTTACTTGTTTTAATTATTTGCTATCAATGCACTTACGTTGAGATATCTTAACTTTTTAAGAAAATTAAATCAATCAAATTTTAATGACAGAAATAAAGTTGAATGTATACTTAGCTTAATAAAATCAATTTAGATCAATTGGATAGAATGACAGTTATTTTTTTTTTGGGACAGCCACCTCACTATTCCCAAACCACTGCAACTTCTGAAAGCCAGAATCAACAGTGGCGGCCACCCAAAGCGCCAAGGCAATGAAGCTCGACGAAATCCCGTAGAGTGAATTTAACTATCTTGTCAGAAGAGAATAACGGAGGAGTAGAACATAAAAAAGTATCTGTTATGCTATCTAATTGCCCTAAATTGATTTTTATTAAACTAAGTATACACTCAAATCAGAATGACAGATACTGTGTGAAATACGACTGTTTAATTAAAGAATGGGCCACCAACTCGCACTATGCCCGCGTGATCTCACACAGAGGATGACTGCGTCCCAGTTGTGGGAGCGATACCTATACGCTTACACTACTGTCAGATTTTCCTTTCCGTGACCCTCCGTGCCTCGGAAACCACGTTAAGCCGTAGGTCCCGGCTTTCATTTGTAAATATATCTTTGACATTCATTCTTCTTCTTCTTCGTTTCGCTCTTGACAGAGCGGTCGTGGTCACGATTAACGGTGGAGGTTAGATAGGCAGTCGCTCCTTATAAAATATGGTATGCCGCTGCATCTAGTAGAGTGAAGGTCGACCCCAAAAATTTTTAGAAAAAGGCAAGGCCTATTCGGCTGCCCCATTTCAAAACCGTCGAATTCGACTCGGCTGGGCAGCGTTCTGGAAGTTGCGCGGTATATTCTCGTCCAACTTGCCACAGTGTCTCAAGACGAAAGTCTATGACCAGTGTGTGTGTGGAAAACGCAAAAACGTAAAATAGGGCAGCCTTTGAAAATAATTTATGTTTGGTAAAAAAATACTATTGGTTGTTAATAATACAAACCTAACAAGTCCAGAGACTTACTAGGTTTTGAAATGGTTAAAGTGACTTACTAGATTTTAAACTGGCCACGAGTGAGTGAATAGTGCACTTAATAATATATCTGGTTTTATGTCAGTTTTCAACGCTGGTGTTTTTGTATTTGGTAGAGACTTGCTAGGTTAGCAAGATTATGCAATAAAACGAATTTTGTAAAAATGGTCCTTTACTAGATTTTGAAATGGGACAGTCGTATTGATTGACTGATAAAATATGACTTGATTAAATAAATTATTCATTAAAAAATGTTTTTTTAAAGCAAGATTTTTTCTTATTTTTTTTAGCAAACCCTTTCACTCGATACCCATATCATGCCAGTGCACAAAAAATAACTAGTCCGCCATCTTGGGCCGTCCACCATATTGCATTTAGAATGACGTCACTTAGCTAACCATGCATTGTCATCCAAACTAAACGTGTATGCAAAATTTCATCTTAATCGGTGTAGGATAACTGCTTTTAAATTCAGTTGCAATATTTGACCCGAACACACTTACATACATCCATACAAACATACATACATACATTGCAAGTTAAATAAAAGCTTGTAAAAAACGTGTATTTCAGTCCCGATCATAGCACAGTCATAACAAAACTTATGTCATTTCCGAATAAGGGTCGGTTAGGTCAACGCGTCGGTGGGTAACGCGCTGTTTGTATGCCAGGGTCGACTGCTCTCACGCTAAATATCTACCTTACTTATACATAACATAGGTACATAAGATACATTTCATGTGCGACTGAGTTTATTCACTGAAAATTACTTCACACATGCGATACTGCATTGAAACATGCACTCATCAAGGAAAGTCTTGTTGTAATCTGCATCATTGATATTGTAATCGTCAAGTCACTGCCCAGCTGTTTGCCGCTGGATTTTGAACCGAGCGACACAGCTGTTATCAATGTACTTGGAATATATTGTTGAATAGGATAACTATTAAATAAACCTATTTTTTTCCTTTAGCGAACTAGGTAAGTATATTGGCAATTGAAGCAGTTTTTAACTATTTCATTTAGTCATAACTTTTCTTGTCAATTAATATTAATGTTTACGATGTTAAAACCTTAAGCAAGATCTAATGGTATTTTATACATAAACAGCTATATATAAAACACTTAGATGAAGTAAACAAATGAATAATACTCTAAAATACATATTTTCATTAAGGATTCCAGGATCTATTTAACAAAAATGTGACGGGGAAACATAAGTTCTGTAGCTACATGATTCCAAATTAGTAAACAATAAAATGGTAGGTACTTACAGTATTTATATTCTTTGAGAAACTATGGGAAATGTTTTAAAACAAGTGAAAAGCGCACGTATGCACGAGCGAGCAATGTTGGCACGACTGGGCTCCGCACTCGGGCGGTGACTCACCATCGCCAACGCCGCGGACTATTGACATTGCGCACACAACATACACCAGACGAACAGCTTTGCGCACCAAGACATCACCTGGAAGCTATTGATGCGTCAGGAGCGACCAGACTTTCTCAAACACAAAGAAACTGATAAACAACACTTCGGTAAATGATGAAAGGGTGCTCCTATTCCCTAACGCATGCGCATTTGCAAGTCTTGTAACTCTATTAATAATACCGTCTGCGTTATAAAAGTGCAGGTCAAAGACTCTTCTTATACAGATAAAAATCATTGATCACCTCGCTTGACCACTGCAATTTGAAACTATTTATTTAGTTTTCTTGCTAAGTTTTTTTTCAAAGTCATTCAATGAGACAGTTTACGTGCAGTTGTGCACCATCGGATGATGGAGCACAACTGCACGCAAACTGTACATACCATCAGGTAGGCAGTCAAATTGAAGTCGAAAAAATTATATCTACCACCAAATAATGAAAACAACACCTAAGGAAAACAAGTTACAGTCAAGGGTCAAATGTGCATTCTCACTCTCGCAGAACTCAAATGGTTAGTTTTTGTAGAGGAAGTTAAATTATCCACAACTGATTTCATCATTAGCATCATCATCATTTCAGCCGAAAGACGTCCACTGCTGGACATAGGCCTCCCCCAAGCGTCGCCACATTGACCGGTCCCGTGCGTCTCGCATCCAAATACAACAATACAACTGATTTATTAAGTTGTATTGAAATTAAAGTAAGGGTGTCTGACACTAAGACCCCCGATTTCTGAATTAAGAATTTGAATTTGTTGAACTCTTCTTTAGCCTGAAAAACTGACGAAGTTAACCATTTAAGTATAGACGTGTTCTAAACTAAAAATACTCAATTCATATACCAGCCCTAAGAGACAATGTTGTTTTCATTGAGTAAAAGCGAATGAAGGGAATAAAATTAAAAAAATAATAAGGAACATAGCCTGGTAAACATAATTCTTGTACTAGCAGTTTATTTTTTGGTGTATTATATTCGTTGGTACCAAATCCTTGTTTCGTCCTTAATTTGTTTTTTGCACAGATAATAGAATACTAGAATACAGATGCCTTATCCCATACAAAGAAACCGTGCCGACGTAACTTACGGTTTCCGTCTGATTTTGAGGATATTTTTTTGTACATCGAACCACGGACTTAATATACGAACGCGTTCGGTTCCATTCCACGGCGATATATAAATGGTGTTTGAAGCGTCTAGCAAGTAAAAGGGTTTACTCGGTTCGTGAATATTTTTTCACGTTTTTACAGTTTCATCGCACCAAAATGTGTTACAATAAAAATTTAAACAATCGAATAGAATGCCTCAGAAATTTAAAACCGCGGCATCTATTGCCATCAATTTTAAGTGATCCGTTCAAATAATCTTTGAAAAGTGAATATAAGCCCAATATTCCATGATTTTGTGCTTATGAGAGTTGATTAAAAGAGAACTTACCATTTTTATGATCAATTCTAGAAAATGTATTTTTTTTACACTCAATTCAATTACAAATCAATGCATATCTAGTGACATTTATTTGAACCACATTTTAATTGTTAGCGCTAGGACCCTGTGATAAGAGTAAGCCTTATTTTGTACCAAAGAATATAATAAACCAAAAAATACTTTACTTTTTTGTAATCTTGAATTTTTATAGGAGGTACATGTAAATAAATTATACCCCAAATAACTAGGCACAAGGACAGGAAGACGACGAATAAAATACATTACAATATGTTAAAATATATTTATTAACTTTTTACAAATTAGATCAATAAAATTAACTATTGTTTAAAACTTCACATAACACCCGACATTCAACACAACTTAAATATTTCAGTACTTAACAAAAACATCAAAATGTAACTTAAAGAAGTATGTTTATTAAATAAGTGTAAGTATTGGTACCTAAATAGGTAAAAGTGGATAAAAACGTGTTCAATACCATTTTGAAAAGAAAATGTTTAATTGGTTACATTTAGAAAAATAATTTTGAGACATTAAACTTTCAAGACTTGGAACACAGCAATTATATTTAGTAACATCGTAATATTTTTGAAAACAATGAAGCAGTCAATAAAGCTGGTCATTGTGATACATAATAACAATGTATCAGGTACACAAACTCTTACATTAGGTACTAAAGTGCATATAAAGTTGTATCTACCAAAATATCTCGTCCCAAATTACATTAAAATAATATATCATTTTACCATTAATTAATTCGTTTTAGAATACACATATAATTTTAATGCAAACGTACATATTTTTGTAAGACTAGTCTAAAAAAAATTGTAACAACCACGTGATAAAATACGAGTAAATAGGTACATAGTTACCTTATAAAAGAAGCCTAAAATGTAGATGCTTTGTCAAAACTGGCCCCACTTTTTCTTTGAAATATATTACTTTTTTCATTAAATTCTAATAAGACGCTCTGATTCTCTTCGATTTTGTTTCATCGTCATTTCCGTCCTTTTCAGTATGTTTTAAAATATTGTGCTTTACAATTTAAATAATCTAGTTTTGGTTGATCTTAACACTGCTCCTGCTTGTAAATCCTTCCGTACGTAAGTCTCCAAAATGATATAAGTTTTATAAAAAAATTGTTAATGACGTTATAAAGTTGTCAAAGAAAACGTAGTGTTACATTTTTCTTTAACAAAAATCTTTAAAATTTTGATATTCATTCATTTTGACATAGGGAATTTAAGGGCCTACATACGCTTTAGTGCCGTAAAACGGTAACTTTCTAAAGCATACTCCTTAGTAGCGGCTAGGTTAAAAGGTTTCAAAAAAATATATATTTATTATTGTTTTATGTACATTATTTTTTAAACATGGTTTTTCGTATAACAAATAGATTTGCTTTAAAAAAATAATTAGCAACATTATATTTTTCGCAACTTTTGGATACTCCTCCAAAACGACTTGGATGTTTAAAAATATTTATACACAGAAAAATTGATGGCTGGAATTTCTTCATAACTTACATAGCATATGCAAATCAAATAATATTTTGCAAAGAAAACTGTTCAAAAGGAGGTTCCGTATTGATATTTTTTGCATCGAGTGGGCGCACGGCCTGTACTGCGTTTACATTGGGGCGTATATATCGCCTTAATATCCCTCTATATTTTATTTGTTTTATTGTGCTGGTCCTTATATTAATCCGGTTCAGTGGTTCTTTGTATGAGAAACTCTACTATTTATATTCCTTACATGTACACAATCTATGGCCATTAATTAAAGTATTATTCTATTAATATTAATATAAAACCGTACTGTTTGTTAAATGACTTTTAAATATAGTAAAATTATATTATATAAATTACAATTATATATGCTTATCTATCTGCATAAAATGCAATGTTTTTGATCAATGAATCTTAAGGAAGTTTACACTCGTTTGCGACAGAATAATCATAAAATGAGATATAAAAATAAATAGTATCAACATTCAATACATTTCTAATAGTTTCATTATGTGTAAGATCAGCTTGGTCGCTAAAAACCACATTCAAGGCCTTCGATCTTGAAATTCTGTAAATAACATAATTTTTAGGTCTCTCTATGAAAATATTTCAAAACTTGAATTGTAAGTATTTCGAGACAATCTACTCTTTCATACATGAATAAAATGCCATATCACCAATAGCTACGTTTCCTTGAATAAAAATAAATGACTTCAAATAAGTGCTTAGTGTAAAGTTCGTGACAAGTACAGTTACATTTCGGCGGTCAGAATCGAAAGCGAAACGAATGTGAGTGATAAAATAATAAGCTTCCGTTGAGATTTGTGGAAGTGCCTTGGCGCATGCGCGTGGGTGTCACGCTCACGTCTCACGCCGCCTGCGCCGTCATCGTCGTGCCCCGGTACTCCTTGAACAGCAGGAATGAGCTGGCTCCGTACGCCGCAGTGTTGAAGATACCAAACACCTGCACGAAGAAAATTATATTGTTAAATGATCCACTGGCGAAAGAAATTATGAATTTCGTGAGATAAGATAAGAAATAAAAGGGAGATATTGATCAAGTGACGGTTGACAGGTAAGAATTGAAGGAGAAAACTTGTTGCACCGACCTCAAGTTACATGGGGCAACGACAGAAAGATGATGATGGTTCAAAATAACCTCAAGTCAGAAACGGTGATCAGCATTATCGGCGGAGAACTAAAGTCTACAACAGTCTTTGTGATCTACATTCATTTTTTCAGCTAAGACTCGTATCGTTAGGTTAGGTTCATTTTTGGGATTCAAAAAATTTGGTATAATGTATTGACTTATAAGTAACAAAGTTTCAATATAATATGAAACGTTGTAAATTATAGCCTGAAAGCTACACATTTTGATAATTTTCAATGAACCACTATAATACAGTTAAACTATCAAGATTTGGTTACCATACAAAATATCTACGTATAGTACGTATAGTAACGTTTATTAACGGTTGTCAGGTGTAAACATAAAACCCCTGCTTCGAGACACTACCTACGAAAGTAAGTAGGTAGTCGATATGCAAATCAAAAATAGAAAGTATGATTTGATTCGTCGTCGTTCTCTAAGAAAACTACTATATATACAACTATCTTCAATAGCCTTAGTCTTCACTCGTGTGTGTTCTAAATTATGTGCAATTAACCTACTTATTTATTTTTATTTATCGATAATATCCATCAATTTTAATAGACCTTAGATCATTCAAACTAATTAATCCATTATTTTCTTAGTGAATATTTCTAGAGATTCTAGAAGTACGGAGTTTTAAACTTTATTGCAATAACGGTAGCAACAGCTTTAAAACTTAGCTTTGAAGTGTAGCTAGGAGTTTTGCCCGCTCACAAATCATAATTTTTTACCAGGCAACATTGCTCGCCACCTCATTAATTTGGAAACTAATGACAAAGATACTTTAACCCAAACAATTAAAATGCAAACGGTTACACTAAACTCAGTAACTGCACTGAAGGGTCTACACGACATTTCCAATAGTAAAGGTCTAACTAAAGACACTGAATCTATAACATAACATGAACCATCACATAAGGTATCTACTAAAAATAAATTTAAACGCTGAAGAATACGATATGCAATTGTTATTGACTATTGTTATTGCCCAGCCTGTTCCCGATACCGTCAACTGTCTTTAGTACAATACTAACTATTATTGACGTCACGTATAGGTAGCTAATGAAGTGAATGATAGCGTTACAATTGACAGGAGAGAATTGATGAAAATGTGTTCGCCAACCAACCCCAACTCACATAGAACAAGGGCAGCTAATTAACAGAAGCAAATAGAAACACTAAAATCTGACAGGATACATCTTAGATATTTCAGCATGTACGATTAAGCATTGCAAAATTTGTAATTGAGTAACGATAGTGAATCGGCATATTTTTGTAGGGTTTACTAAATTTACTGGGAGTCATACCCAACACTGAGATTCATCGCCATCATCATCATCAAAATGATGATATCAAAATTCTCCAAAATGATGATGACAGTGTTTTGATGATGATGAGAAAACACTTACAGCAGCTGCAACATTAGCTCCATACGCGTGCGTATAGTAGCTAGCCGTCGACGCGAAGAGGACGATGAAGGCGATCAGGTACATCAACGTCTCTATGCTCGTGCTGATCAACTCCTGGAATTACAAATAGTATATCGTCAAAAATGAACTTTACAGGAATATTCGCAGACGGAATTAAGAAAGAGTAAGATAATAATTAAGTTTTGCCATTAGGATTTCATGATGGGTAAATATTGATGTATGAGAAAAACCTTTTGAAAAAATATTTTCTGCCAGGTAAAAGGGAATTTCAGACTCTGTTGGAAATGCTTTAGAATTATTGAATCCAGTACTAGCAAAATAAAATCGATTAGCTAGGGAACTTAACTATTGAACTATTGAACTATAAATCAATTAGGTAAGTAGCGGATGCCTCCATGATTGATCCCTCTTTCAAAGTGATATACAGTCTTTAGAAACCTGCATTTCCGGAAGACATTATATTTTTTTGAAATTTAAACCGTGATGGTTCCGCAGTGTGCAACAATGATTCTGCTAGTACTTACAGATAAAAGCCAATTGATGGGTAGTTTGAGTGCGTCTTTGATGCTGAGCAGGAAGACGAAACTCCACATGAGCGTGGTAATGAAGCTGGTGACTGCGACGAACACGAACCACGTGGAGTACCATGGTGACGCCAGGGCCATGCACAGGATACCCAGGACCTGGAATAAAGAAAGAAAGCCTGGTCAGAAGTTATGCTCAAGATATTTTTAGTAATACTGAAACAAAAAAAAGAAACAACCGAATGAGTTTTGTAATTTTAAATTTAAGCAAACTTTAGTTATTGGAAAATAAACTTAAAAAAAATAATACAAAACTAAGCTAAACAATGTACTGTTGCTAATAACACAAAGTCCACAAGTCCCAATAATTTCGTAACCAGCAACCAAATCTTCGGTAATAATTAAATAAAATTTCATTCAGTGAAGTTAGTTATTGGATTTCTAAATGTCCACGAAGTTCTTATTTTAGATAATAACAGCAACAGCAGTAGCGTCGTCTTTCCCTAATCTCTCCATAATTTTTTCTACTTTGATATTTTCTTACGTGTCCATCCTTTCATTTAATTGTGAGATTCAAAGAAGACATCCTAGAAGATTCACCTGTTAGATTGTAATGCAACTCTGACAACCATTAACCTTCATTTTAGGAGGTTATCGGACTGGGTAAAAGTGAAATTGATTGCTATCTCAAAAAAAACTCATTTGAATTTAGATTCTGGCCATAAATTAGAAATATTAGGATATTTTTAAATCTTCTAGCGAGTAAAATCTTAAAAGAAATTCAAACGCAAGCGCACTGAATAAAATACAATCATATTATTGTATTTCCTATATCGTAATTTGGATACTGCATGAAAACTTGATTGCGAAATGGACCTTTTCCACACGATATTATTAATGCTAAACAAAAAATAATATCGACGGGAATCTCATCAATTTTTTTTTGTCACATAAAATATCTCATTTTCCTGTGCTTAAATGATATCTTATATACATCGATTTATCGATACATATACGTGTTTGACAGGTGTGGGCAATCTTATCTTCCGCCAGTTGTGATAAAGAATATCCCATGACATGACGCATCGTTATTCATATTTTTTTTGCTAGGTCGAGCTAAAAATAATCATGCGCACAGCGAGCTGTAATTAAATAAAATATCAAATGGCAACGAAGGAGAAGTTAGCCATGCTGGCCCATTCTAAAGAATTACATCAGAGGCATATAACAGCTATTTATTGTAGCTAGCCAATTTGGAGATGTCAAACAATGTAAGCCAGGCAATGACTAACACAGCAAATTGTTGTTAAGATAACATATTTTTATCGCTCGAACGATATCATTTCATATTTTTTTCAATATCACCAGGTTTCACGTTCGAGGGGACTTTTTTGAAATATTCATCACACTGGCTTTGATTTTTCCTGTACTACTGTACTAACTAGATTGCGGTCGATATTGCCATCAACGATTCCGATCGATTCATGAAGTGAGTTGTATGGCATAGATGTTTTGAGGAATCCATCCACCTTGACTGTTCAACAGTCATCGACAGCAATTTCAATATACATTACATACCCTCTTTTAATAGTTGCTTCTTCTGACACATAATTATTCCATTTATTCAATTTTCGACGCATGTTGTTTACATTTTTTAAACATGTCTTTATAAAAATCACAGTTCACACTTATATTATAAAAGCGAAAGTTTGTAAATGTGTGATTGTATGTTTGTTACTTCTTCACGCACAAACGGCTGGACGGATCTGGATAAAATTTTTACAAAGATAAATTTTAGTCTGGAATAGCATATAGGATACTTTTTATCCCGGGAATATATTCCTTTGACAGAAACTATTTTTTGCGACTGAAACCGAAACCGAATTTCAGCAACAGTCTCAGTTTCGGCTGAAATCGAAACCGAAACTTCATTCAGGGAAAATAAAGAAAACGTTTTTATAATCAGTCAGTCTTTATATTTTTATCTTTAAATCACATAGCTATGCAGTCTTCGATGTTTTCACTTATTGGTATGATAACCAACATAACAACCCGTCATTAAAAAAAAATATTCGCAAAAAAAATCTCGTTTGGATGGAATTTATCGCGCCGAACATGACCAATCACAGCGCAAGAACTCCCGAATGCAGTTTCGGTTTCGGTCGTAGTTTTGGCAGGTTTGCTGCCGAAACCGAAACTAAACCAAAACTCGACCGAAACCGAACTTTCGGTCGGACACTAAAATAAAAAAATGGTTGTCCGTCTGTGACGTTAGCAGGGTCCAAAATACCGGTGTTTAGGGCTCCAGATACAGGAACTTCCTCACAATGCGAGCCGTATCGAGTGACTTTAGGCATTGGTGAATAGTTTTGTGGCATTTACAAATGTAAAGGCTTTGTCTGAAGACTCTGAAGTATGTATTTCAGATATTATTAACTGTTTTTTTTTGTGACCGTACACTTTTTTCGCTTTAAGTGGCGTATTTTTATCAATTATATTAGTTAGGTACTTCTTATGTCCATATTTAATTAAGTATGCAGCTAGCCTGTAAATATATTGGCAACTCATTTTTCTGTTAATCATAACATTAAGCCAATTATTGCAATCATAAGTTATAATAATACAAGAAAATGAGCAACTAAATAATATTGAGTGCCGGTGTGCGTACCCAAACAACGTCATAGCGGCACGGTTTATTAATTATTTCGTCGTTTAATAATTACCAATTACATTAGTTTTTCTTTAGTAGGTATTTTATTACTAACAATATTTAGATAACCGAATTTTGAAATACCTTACATGAACGCCATTAAATTAGGTATTCAATTAATGTGCAGTTAATTACTTTTGGTCCAATGTTGTCGTATTAATGACCTTTTGCTGTTATTACATATAAAGAAGATAATTTAAAATAACTTTTAACCAGCGTAAGGGAATAGATAAACTAGCGGTAATATCAGTACCACTAGGACAACGGTGTCAGATAAATGTGAACCATTAGCGTCCATCGGTGGAGGCGGCGCGGGCGCGGCGCGGGCGCAGGTAAGCGCGCACCGCTCCGCCGCCGCCGTGCGAAGGCCTCTACCAACAAACCGGTTTGATATCGCGCGCGAACACGAACCCTCTGTCGCAATGCCCACTAACAGGTGTTGTTTGTAGAAATTCCATCCGATAACCACACAGGCAAACATTGTCTTACAATATACAGCGACCGTTCCACAAAGGCTTAAAGTATACTTCTCAGAACACTGAACATAATTAATTGCAAGCACAACTTAGATGACATCCGCTCCACAAGTACTGGTCTGTTTACGTCCCTACCTTGCCAAGGAGGGTCGGCAATGTGTGTCAAACGAGGCACGTGCACAGTTGCATATAATATGGAGAAAGTGCGTCGCTGAGCGCAGCCGCGAGGCAAAGTTGTTGAGTAGACCTATATGTGACGCGGCCGCCATACCGAGCTCTATCAATGGGTTCACAGACCATCATCGCTTTTACACGTTGCAGTCTCGCTCCAAATAACAAAACGTGGCCGGATTTCCGCCACACTGTATTCCGTATCTACATCTATTGACGAAAGTGCCACAAATAATAGGACACACCCACGGAATTAACATGGAAGTAGGGACAACAACAGCACAGTCTTTGCTAGAATTATTTCTCAAACTTTCTCCGGGTTTCAGTCAAACCGGACACGAAAATATTTACATTATTTATCAATAGATTTTTTTTATTAAGCTGTATGTAAAACTCTTAGCAAATTGAATCCCACTATCCATCCACCATAAAACTGGGAATTTTTGTCTTTTATCATTGACTTTCTTGATTTGTTTATTGAGCCAAATATTAGATTTAATTCGGCGTGTTCTAGAGTAGGCGTTCATCAACCGTTTGCGCAGCTCAGGCGTCGCGACTACGCCACGTCGCGTCGCCGACACATTGAGAGACAAATAATAACTTTGAGAAACCAAAAACTTCACTTTTTGGCATACCTACATTTTATAGATACTTTTTATCTGTCACTGTTATTTGTAGTAAACCATTTTAATAAAATAAAAAATGAATAATATGTAGAATCAGAGAAAAATCAAGCAACATTCGTAGCAATTACGAAAAAACTACATATTTGTGCTACGCGAAGTCGACGTTGCGTCCACGATCCCTCTACGGTGTTTCCTCGTAGCTGCTACGCACCAAGCGTAGAAGCTGCATATCCCTGCTACGCGGAGGCAACGTTGCCGTTGCGTCTACGGACGGATCATCGTTGTAGCTCCGTAGCAGCGCTACGCGGACTTAACGCTGCATCGACGGACCTTTTACGCAGCCCCTTAGCCGTAGTGAGTCGGTCAGGAAATCAGAGGTTTTGTTGGTTTGGAATAGGGTTGACATCTCTAAAATTTGCCAACCAGGACAAGGTGCGTGAAAATCCCGGATTTTGGAGCTTACAACCTGGACATTTAAACAGATTTAATTGCCATATTTTTTTTAAAACTAAACGTAATTTAACATTTTTTTTTACAAAAAGATACAACCGTTTTCCAATTAAAAACACTACAAATTGAAAAATAATTACAATTTCAGAAGTTGGTGTTTATGGTTTCGTTTCTTCATTTTTAGACACCGACTTCCAAAATTTGAAGTTTTTTTTTAAACTGTTGAAGTTTTTTTGCACAGTAAAGTAGCGTTTGTAATTGGATTTGGTTGTACATTTTGTAAAAAAGTTTTTATTTTTCATTTTTTTGTTGTGGCACCTTATTGGTCAATTTCTATAGAAATTTTACTTCTTACTAATATTATAAACACGCAAGTTTGAATGTATGTTTGTTACTCAATCACGCGAGAACGCCTCAGTTTGATCTAGATGAAATTTGCCAGACTGATGGATTATAGTCAGAAATAGCACATAAACATTTTTTTATCACGGTATAATGTTCCCTTGGGATGATAAACTGGCGCGGGCGAAGCCGCTGGCAGAAGCTATAGTGTACAATAAACAGACATGCAATGCCGGGTTATTTGCCGTAATTTTTGAAGAGTTCCGTTGAATATCTCCGAATTTCTTAGTCAGATCTTCACCAAATTTAAATTTGACCAATTCGGGATCATACCCTTCCAAACAAAATATAAATCAATAATTATCAAAATCAGTGTAAAGTTGCCGTTGGTGATTAAAACCCCGTCTACAAATGAAACCCCGCCTGGACGCTCCCCGGACACCTAAACTAGGACAAATACAGGGAAAACCAGACGAATGGCAACCCTAGTTTGGTAGGTAAATATTGCTGTTATCTAATTATTGGATATTTATTCTTAGCTTCAATCAGATGTACTTGTGCCTGAAAACAGACTCAGTTTTACTCTTCTTAAATACAAATTGTATTATTTTATATGTAGGTATGTATTCTCGGTAATATTAAAAATTACTTTTATTCATTGGTTGACAGTACTTAGCGTGTATTTGAGCCGTTAATCTGCTCCCATGTGAAGGTACAATGCGCAATTGCCCTTGAAGTTGAAGTTAATACAAATTCAGAATGGCGGCTAATTAAAGTGACTCCATCGATCCGTGCTTATTCTTACCTATAGTTAGCGTATTATTGTTATTATTATATTAAATTACTTCGGTAAACGTTTCTAAATACCGTTGCATGACTATTGAGGCGAAGTTTGTAGAACAATATCCAGGAAAATGGACACAAAGCGGTTAATAGTATAAAAAATAAGTGATGAATGCGTTTGTCTGACACTGTTCCGTAAGTGGGTGTTGTATCGGAGCCGATCCAGCAACGCAACGGTTGCGAAGTGAAAATGCAATCAAGTAACATAACATTGGGGTCAATGCGTGCGTGCGGCGTGGCAGCGTGGCGGCGCGGCGGCAGCGTAGCGGGTTGTGGCCAACTTGCCCAAACACTGTCTAGTCGGCAGTCGGTTCATTGACCATACTTCCGCATAGGATAAAAATTTAACTTCGTGAAATGAAAACCAATTAGTTGACCTTAAGACTTAACTTTCACCTGAGTGACAAGGGCCTTACCGATGCGTTCTAGCTTATTTTTAACAAATACTCTGTAAAATATGAATAAATGATCATTTGCTGGTGTCTAATAGCATTCAACATCAACACAAACTTTTCAAGTCGTTAGACTCGTCGTTATAATGTCTAATTATTTCTTATTATGTACTTGAGTATAAAGTTATAGTCATTAAAAACCAGTTAGACAAAGTTATTATGTAACTTAGACTATTGTTTTAAACGACATACCTACTCAGATAGTTGAATTTTTATTCTTCTAGCGCTATGACGACGGATACATCCTTGTCAAGTCGGTAACATTCAATTATCAAATATACAATGACGTCGACCTTGACAGATAATATTATAAAATAACATTAAATATACCCACATAATAACAACATGCCAATCGACGCTATTTGACGTTGTGAGTGAATTTTAATTTGGTGCTCGCTCACGCTCTAGAAAATGACGCAATCCCCAGATCTAGTCAGCTTCGATTTAAGTCAGCCAAGTGCCTGGCCACCAATTGAGTCGCATAGTTTTATGGTAGCTACGAACGAACGGCATTCAAGTCAACGACTATACCAACCTGCAAGCCTCCACATTCTTCACTGCTTAGGTATAATACCTATATCAACTTGATTGTAACCAGTAGGTACCTACCAACTCAATAACCTTTTTCATTATGACTTTGACCGCAGCTTGAACTTTACAAATATTGATTTCTATAAAAGTGCAAAAGCCGACCCGAACAGCGAGGTTTTAAAAGAAAGTTATTTCAATTTCGTTGACCTTGATTTCGCAACCGTGACTGTACGAGTACGACAACGCAGCATGGATCCACGATTCACGAAAGCTATGTTTACTAACAAATGAACACAATATCATAAGAAGTGGGCTGCTTGCAACAGAAGTAAATGACAGAGAATTACGTTTGATCCTCATAAAATATTGAAGTCATGAATATGTTTTACTCGTCTTTTCCCTGTGACCTTTAGCAACTAATAGAAAAGCTACACAGTCACGCACACAGAGGTACTAGTAAACAACAAAAACGAATCATGCGCAGTAACTCAGTTTTAGCGGTAATAAGGTTGATGAGTCTAAACTAAGTCACACCAGTGACGACTTGAGAAGTTTTGCGGGCTATAGCTATGGAACAAACAATGGGCACTCACTGTGTTTTATTCACAGGGAAATTTGCTCTGTGTGAGTATATAGCGTTGCGGTTGGATGACATCAATCCGAGCAGACTACAGGCCGCTGTTCATTAACCAGAACTACTAATCCAAAAATCTAATTTCAATTCGAAACGGTAGCCAACATTGATGAAGGTTGATAAACCTTGTTAGAGATACGATACGTTCAATCAAAAGTCGCAACATCAATGATGTACTGTAGTGGAAGAATAAAATGCAAAAAAGGTGCTCCATTCAGCTTCAACAAAGAACAAAATAATAATAATCGGTAGGTGGAAATTGAAAATTGCAAATCTTTACGCCTCGGAGGTGCCAGCAAAAAAAAAACGACATCTTGACTTAACATTCAATCGTTCAGCGATAATCTTATAGAGAATATCTACTTTAGTATTGATCTAGGTCTAGGATCTAGCTTAGCAATTGCCTACTATGATCAAGTTTGGATATATACCTTTAGCAAAGTAAATAACATTATATATAAGTACCTAGTAGTAGTACCCTATGTCTAATCACTCACACAAGTGCCTAACTACATTCCTTTTAATTAAAAAATTAAACCCAAGGCTGAGAGGATCAGTAACTCAAGAGGTGTTGGAAGTCAAAAGTCAGAGGTCATACAACGAATGCGTCGAGGATCTTCTATAGTAATTGATGAAAGTACACGAATATACAATCATCTGACGAGTACAACACTTGTTCTCATTTACACGTGAGAGGTTAAAGATGGATTATGAAAACTTTTTTGTTAAAAGCGTATGTTTGTAGTTGTCTATGATATCCGTGACCCGTTTTCTCGGACGACTCTAACAAGAAAAATAAGAGAACAACTGATGAGCGTCCTCCCAAAATAAACCGACCGTGCTGTAGCGACAGACGAATATAAACTGTTGTATCAGCACGATTAAAGCCATGACATAATGAAAGATAACACGGGTGATAACTTTCTCCTGCACAATATGGAATACCCAATGTCGCGAGAGTCCACACCACACTGCATTAAAATTTTCCAACTTCCAAATCTTGATAACTACGCAACAACATTTTACGAGCATTGTTAAATCTTACTCAGTCGTAATAACATTCATCTAGCATTGTTAAACATTAGCACATCATACTGAAATTATAGCATTGACTCTATTTGCAGACTGCGCTGTGATAATTTGCGCTAAGCGTGTTATTCGGATATCTTACTGTTGGTTTTCTTTAGTAAATAGGTACCAACGTGTTACTAAGTTAAGCCATTCCTGCATACACTGTTGCTTTACATGCATACAGTACAACTGAACTAAGCGTTTAGGTGTGTCGTAAGCTTCTAGTACAACGTATACAATGCGAAAATTTCGAAACACATTTTTGTGTTCGACGTGAGTATGTAACAGGTAGTTATTCTGTTATGTTAACCGTGTTCTTAGATATGAATTTTCACTAACAATGTTTCAGTTTAATGGAGGTGCCAAGATAACACGATATTCGATAGAAAACCAAAAAACACGTAGGAAAATTTGAGAGAATTCAGTATAGGATTTTAAAGTAACCATCGTGTCAGCTTGATAAATTGACCGTCAGAACCTTGTTGGATTAAAAATAATACACATACTCTTTGGAACAGTCGATGAACTTTTGAGAATGAAAGTAAGCAAAGAGAAAACTTTCTGAATTGCGTAATCGACTCATTAAACTTTCAACCTAGACGTGGTCCAGTTGACTTAGTTCTTGAGGTAAACTATGTATGGCTAGTGAAAACGATTATGAGTACACGCCAGTACACGTTATTGAGCGGTTGAAATGATGGGAAAACGACAAGTTGTCACACCAGCCGCGTCGCGCGTCGAGGCAAAGACGCGTAGGAACGACGCGGGCCGGCCATGGCGGACCACATGTTGACAGTACTACTTTCATTTTGATGCCAACTTTCACCCGATGTCGCTCTCGAATAAGCTACGAATGCAAAATTTTAATAGTTCGTTAATATGCTTGTTATTTTTCACTTATTATATATTCCATTCGATATCAGTTCTTGTTCCGTTCAATTTATTTATTATATTCTTTATTGTACACCACAAGGAGGACAGGAGGAGCTCGTGGCTAAATAATAACAGCCGCACGGGTCGATCTTCAAGGTTAAGCAACGCTTGACGAGGTCGGTCCGTGGATGGGTGACCATTTTCAACATACCGAGTTTCCTCCGTGCCTCGGAAAGCACGTTAAGCCGTTCCCGGCTGCCATTTGAAGATCTTTGACAGTCGTTACTGGTAGTCAGAAGCCTGAGATCTGACACCAGTCTTGCCAAGGGGTACCGTGTTACCCAGTTACTGGGTTGTGGAGGTCAGATAGGCAGTCGCTCCACGTAAAACACTAGTGCTCAGCTGAATCCGGTAAGACTGGAAGCCGACCCCAATAAAGTTGGGAAAAGGCTAGGCAGATTGATTGTACACCACAAAAATATTTATACAGGACAAACAATCATAATAGCAGGTGTACAATGGGCGGTCTTATCACACAGGTCAATAGTGTCTTTCTCCACGTTTTTCATTATAAGAGAAGCAACAATACGAATAATTATTGAAGTTTTCAATTACGTGAAATCAAAGAACTAAACCTGAAACCAATATTATCGAATCCATGAATGATTTCAACAATGGCTTACATCGTTTGATAACATGTTTCGACTACTTTACCGTCAAAAGATCTTTTTATTATATCTTTATTTACAAGCGTAGCGGGTGAATTGAGGTAGGTACACCTATTCATGTACGATCACAAAGAAAGAAAATATAATTAGGGTGATTAATTGGATTATGACGAGGCGACGCTATCAATAGCTATTGGGTGAGTAACGGTTTGTCAAAACAATACCTAGATACTGAAAGTATTAAAAATTAGGCACCCAAAGCACATCTAGTCGTATCATGAAGTATTTTAGTGCTCTTTACATATTGCTTGAAAATACATTATTCAAACAGACCCATTGGGCTTTTTTAACCACTGAAGAATATCATAATATCTATTAATTATTAAAATCTGTTTACAAATAGCTGATTAATGATGAAAGATATTAGGGACGAAACTGCTAAAATCATATAACAATAGTTCTGATTCGAACTACTTCTGATACGAACGGAATTGGAATCTATTTCAATCTCAAACAATAGCTGAGTTTATTTTAATAGATAAGTTATAATTTCAACTAGCCTTGAAATTCAAACACGAATTGACAGCTACGAATATATACGAATTAGTATGTACGTATGTAGCAGGTACAGAATCTCCATCAATGTGTATGTAGATTAGATGGCCATCCTCTAGACATATTAATCTCAATTCTTAAAAAAAAACACAATTAAAAGAAGATGAACGCATATCTTCGAAGTTTAAATCTACACACATCAGTCGAAGCATCGATCAACACGGAACCCTAACACACAATAGAGAAATCTGTCGTATTTACAGAAATCGAAAGGAATGATATCTTCAGACAAAAACCTACAGCATTAATGCAAAGGCAAAGACTGTGAATATGTGTCATCGTTTGCTTATTCATGGATATTCATAGCGTGTTACGTAAACTTTGCAAATATATATGAAGGCGCATTTAATAATACTTACTTGATTTTCGATAATAGTACCAGGTTATTATGTGCTTATGAAAAATGAGGAAAACACGAGCTTATCTTAATGAGCCCGTAACAGTGCAACTGTTTTTGAGTGTTTATCGCGGTTGCTGTAAGTGTAGGCACTAAATACCGGTTTGTTAATGTGGTTTTTAGATTACACCGCGGCGTTCTTAATTAGATTTCACGTTTCAGAACGAGGGTGAGTATCCGAGTGCTTTCGATTTTTCATTAACATTTCGCTGAATTTCTGGTTCATTCTTAGTTCATTTGAAGCGATTTGTTAGGCCGTAATCAACCTAAACCCATTACCTAATAGTAACATGTTTTACTCTGCAACATTTTATTGTTCAACGATAGTGCCGCCAAACGCTAAGGTCACAGTTGAATGACATTACTAGCTGTAACTGTAACAGTTTATAACCGATTGAATTTCAGATAACAATCACGGGCTAATATTTGTTGTTTGATTAGCTAATAGTCGATGTACCAATGTTATATATTTTGATCGCTATGTTCCCATACCTTATATTGAGGATGTTGTATCTGGCCGTCGGTTGTCGTACTACTTTTACTCGAAACTTGAATTTCAAACAGAATTTTGCTCAGATTTGTAATGTCACGTAACGTGAAAGCGAAAGCGACGTGTAATAAATACAGTAGTTTTTACTGTTGGTAAGAGCTTGATAAGGATCACACCATACCACCAAATTTTACTGAAATCTGTTGCGTAGGATGCGATTGTAAACGCATAAGAAAATATAATCAGTGTCATCTGGGTGTGGTGCACCTACCTACTTTGCCCTTCGGGATCCAGGCCATAATGGGCGTTAGCATCTTGTAACAATTCTACGATTGTGACAGGAAAAGAAGAATTATAAATTACTTGTGGGTTGCGAAACACTTCACCATTTTCTTTAAAGTATCTATGAATTTTCTAATCATCAAATAGGTATGGGTAACGAATTGAAGCAGAGATGCAGACAAGGGTGATTGATGAACATGGACACCGAAATAATTACAACAGCTTAGCAAAACTACCTTTCATTATATAATCCTGCAGGATAAGTTAATAAGAGCTCCAATTAGAACAATTAATCTAATTGAAGCCAAAGACTAGCGGGGGGCAGTAAATAATAGCTGTTACGTGATCTTACTCATCAGAAACATGTTGCTAGCTTGCATTCAGAGTATTGCAATCATTGCACTTTGTACTTGTTCTAGGAATGGTGTTACTGATTACCTGACCAATAGATTTTTGAGGTTTGTAAGCAAACTAGCATCTTAAAAAATATTAATACAGGCCACTCTTCAAACAGTCATCGTTCAAACTGTGGGCTTAGTGCGAGTTTTGTCTCACGCTGGAATGTGTTAATCTTAACGTCAATTTGTATTGAAACTTGATAAGCGGTGCCAATTGGTGTCAATAAGAAGAAACCTTTTTTTGTATAGAAATTGACGTAAAAGATCGTTTACGTTATCATTATCATGATCAACTACGTTAACTAAATAACTCGGAATAAGCACACTGACATAGCCCTAGTGCTAAAAAGTAGAACCATTTCACCTTACATCGAAATAAAGCATAGCCGTCATGAAGTGAGCATTGTTGAGTGCTTATATTATACATATTAATCCTACTTATATGGACAGCTGCATTATTGGAGCAGAGGCAAGGACGACGATGATATCAGCGAGTTGAGTCGAGTAGGCGAAGGCGAACATACGCCCAGTCAAAATATGACGAATCCTTCTTATTAAAGTTCAAATAAGGCGCTACTTTTAGTACCAACTTATATTTATCGCTTCGAGAACTGACTAACCATTTCAAGGCTGCGAAGGTGACATAAAGAATGACAATTATCAGTGACGTACTACAGCCTTGCTAAACGAGACACAGGTAAAGAAATGTGATGATTGTTTATCAGTTCTAAACGCTTGCTTGACCGACAAAAGGGACATTAGTCACTTGAAATGACACAATTGTTTTTCTATTGTGTCTGATTAGCGCTCAAAGGGCTAACAGTCCACAGGAGATTAATTTCTCTATTAATAAGTAGTGGGTAAAACAGGGTGAATAGAAATGCAGGGGACAGCAGGAGTGAATGGGAACAAAACTTTGATTGTGATTTTAACTTTATAACTATGGTTTTACATAAAGCATCGTTTATTTTTTAATTATTATTTAATTTATTGGAGTAGGTACCAACTAAAATTCTGCAAACGAATTTTAAATAACGTGTAAATTCACTTCAAAGTGTCGTTCGCATTTACCCCTAAATTCCTATTCACCCTGTTTTACGGTAGGGTCTTTCCTAGCTACATAATTATAATATAACACGACATTATTGCAGCAGTTTTCCTCCATTCATTCAACTGCGCACTGCGTTTCCCACCTAAGCGTTACTTCCACACTGTCCCGGCCCTTGTGACTCAAGAAAGGTCGTTCCCTTTTTTTATCAATCAAAGCACATTATCAGTAAAATCAAAACCTTCACAACAAAAATGCTCGCTACGACTAATTCACTGACTTATCGATGTCTAGGATATCTTGTATTAAGATAGTAAGAAACATTATCTACGAAATAAACAAAGAAATAATATTACTCATCTAAGTTACCTAACTTCAACGGACTTAGAAGACCATGTTAGTGCCCCTTAATTGACAATCAACTTGAACTAATAGTAGAAGACATTTAAATATAGGTAGAACTAACGATAAATAAAAAGAAATCGATTCAGTAATTAGATGTAAAATGACTTCATCTGTGAGACGTAGATAAATCAGGAAACATCTTCTAGTGAATAACTATTTGTTAGCCAAGTACAAGAATGTGTAGTACAAATATAAATAAGTACCTAGTACCAATTACACCTAATACCTTTAAACGAGGAATTCTTGTATATATGTATATATACATCTGAATCTCGGAAATGGCTCCAACGATTTTCATGAAATTTAGTACGCAGGGCCTTTCGGGGGCGATAAATCGATCTAGCTAGGGTTTCATTTTTAGAAAACGACGTTTTCTCTATTTTCACCCGAGCAGAGCTCGGTCGCCCAGGTACTATTTGGTACTTCAAGTAAGTTGTGATTGTAAATTATTTTTAATTAATGATGTATTTTATTTTTCCTTTTCCGGTGCGGTTGATTAAACTCATACCTACCTACCATACTTGTTATCAACATTGCGGTCTGCTAAGCACCTGTTTCCTTTTTATTATATATTGGACCGATTTCCAAATTTATTCCTTTAACCTACGTCATTCCTCTTACCAGAAAATATTTTAAGGTAATTTTAATCAAGTACCTAACTAGGTATCAAAATTGAATTTACACTGGATTGTCGGCCTGGCAGCCAACAATACTTAGATCTTATTAAGAACTGGAAGAAGCCGCAGGGTCCATGCCAGATCGGATACCTTTTAAAGCCATATTTGTCTTCGTCAAATGGATTTAGAGATGTACGTTTGCCACAGGCAAAGCCAATCCTAATCACACTTCTTCTTTACCAATTTATATTTTATACCTATCCTACTTTCTACTATTCCCACTAATATTATCTAGACATAAAAGTGAAAGTTTTGTTTGGGTATTTTTTAATCACTCACGCCTCAACGGCTGAACATATTTGAACCTTGGCACACGAGTAGTCCATGTCCTGGATAAGGACATACGATACCAACTTTTTATACCAAAGGCACGTACCCTTAGGGATGATAACACACTTACCCCAAGGGCAAAGCAGAAACTAGATAAATCTTAAGCAACTGCACGGCTTACAAAACGCCTCAGATGGAATTTCCAATATAAGTTATTTCATAGCGTTGGTGAATGGAGGAGTAAGATTAGCTCGCCTCCTCCGCAAGTGGCTCGGCACTCAGCAGTGTACAACCTGCGGCGTCAGCCCCCGCCGACCGCGCCCCGCGCCTCGACTGCCTAGTGCCACTAGTGCCTACTGACCTCCACGACACCAAAAAGCATTCTCAGCGACAATGTGCAACGCTTTATGGCCTCGATAACTCATATGCATAAAATACATCATGCTTGTGTAGACGCTCTCACGGTGCCAGCGCCCGTAACTTTAATGACACACCTAGCTTGGGAGATGGTGAAGATAAATTTAATGTTAGCATCATTCTACTTAACACTCTTTGAGATCCGGGTTTTGGAGTTAAATAGGCATAGTTTAACCAAATCATCTGAACTATTACGTATAAGAACAAGATAGATACGTCAGTACTGGATCATTGCTGCAAGAGGTAACGTTAGCAAATTCATTAGTTCGCCAATAAAATGCATTCCAATTAGTGAAAGATCTAAACGAAAACAATAAGTCTAAACTTGTTTATAATTTGTAATGGGTAAGTATTGAGGACAAACTTTCTTATAGTTTTATTTTTGGGCGATTGGCATTTAATCGTCAAAGTTTAAGTGAAGTATTTTTTTGCAATTAATCAGGCTTTAACAGCGATATTATTCAGCTCAATTAATTAAAAAAATTGGTACTTACAAGTTGTACTATTTTTAAGAGGCCCGGGGGAGTTTTGAAATAGTTAATGTCGAGTTTAATCCAATCCAGCGCGCCTCCTTGTTGCTGGGATGAAGGAGCAGTTGGTTTGTTGTGTTCCGTAGTCACCACTGTCTCGGGCGCCATCATTATTTGAATTAAAGTTTCGTTTTTTAAAGTTGAATTCGTGTGCGTAGATCACGAGCACTGGCACTGTAATATTTAGTACACTGTAGACGCGGCACACATTTTCGTCCGTCGATAGCGAGCGTAGTATCGTCCGTGCAGCGACAACTGTCGAGACTTCGAGAGTGGCACTGTGGCGGGCGGGCGGCCGGCGGCGGGTCTGCGGGGTACGAGAATGGTGGTGATGGCGTTTGTGCGCCACAAGTACGACCTGCCCGTGCGGTGACGGAATGCAATGCATATTATTAGTTATGTAGCTGCTCATATGTGTGTCGCGATCGCGAACAGAAAAAGCAAGTAGCTCACTAACCACTTAGCACTATTAGATACAAATAAACTGTCACACAATATACACATACGTTCCTAACAACCTGAAAATACGTTTTACTACATTATTTTAGTACAGTCAAAAATACAAAACTAGGTTCTCAACACTAACCGCCTGGGCGTCATGGGCCAACAGATATATGAACAAACTACTTCGGTATAGGTACTTACATGGAGGGTTTTTATTTATGGAATGTAAAAACCTGAGTAAGAAGCGAAAAAAAAAAACAATATGCTATTACATCAAAGAAAGACGATGTTACCAGTAACCAATACCAAACAACCCTACACAAGCAACACAAAGAGAGCACCAGCAGTTCATAAACTGACGCTTCCCTATTCATAGAGACCAAAATGGCAATTTAATGTTTGATTGAATTTTTAATGGCAATTGTAAATCCTTAATTGGCTGTAGGATAAGCTAAAATAGTTTAGGTTAAAATTGTAAAGAGCTGTGGATTTTGTGATAAAATAAATAAATAAAAATTACAAACATAACAACCTTTAAGAGAAAAAAAACAGTAGTTTATATTGGGAATAGGTGCTACTGTAGGGCTTCCGTGTTTAAGACCGATGTGCTAAAATACCCTCAACAAAAGAACAACCAACATGATTTAATTTGAAACTCTACTAGACAATTTGAAGACGCCAACGCCATCTATTGACATATCGTAGAACTTATATGCTGCAAAAGACGGGTGTATTTTTAGGGTTCCGTACCCAAAGGGTAAAAACGGGATCCTATTACTAAGACTCCACTGTCCGTCTGTCTTTATGTCTTACGGCTCACTGCCTCCCACAAAACCTTGCACAAAGACGTCCAGATCTCAGTTTCTGGGACAAATATGGCTGACGAAGTGACGAGTCAAAATTTAACGAACGCCAAGTGATCCGACTGGCTGGTGGTAATTTTATCCAGTCAATCTAAACTGATACAATATTACGAATTAACATTTCGGAAAAATTATCGTTATTTTCGTTTGGGCGCAATGTCCAATTCGCAAAATGTCAAAATATGTTCTGGCTTCATAGTAATTTAGCAAATAGTCAAATCCTTCACATCATTATACCCTATATATTATTATACTCTTTGCATCATTACCAAACCAAGCAGAAAACCCAAAAAAGCTAAGAAATAAGAAAAATATATCTCTAGGAGAATTAAGTATGGAAGACGCTTTCAAACAGTCCGGAATACCTGAAGTATCAAAATTGATACCCACCAAAACCGCATTATTTCCATCAAGCAAAAAAGACCATCGGTAAAAATACTTATACCATAGCAAAAACAAGATGCTCACCTATCACAAATGTATTTTCATTTTACGGAAAACAAAAAGAAATCAAAATATATTACGATATTTTTTAGCATAAATACCACGGTCTTGACGGATGCACCGGGAATGAGTAATCTTTGCCGGGAATACAAAATGTCATATTTATTTTTCTTTTGACAGCTGATGTTTTTTTTTTTTAATCATTCTTGAAGAATAATAATCTATAGTAACTAAAAACATACAAATTTAGAAAACAATAACCGTTTGGAAGCGTGAAATGAAATTTAAATGTCCGGTATCAAACATGAAACTTGAGACATTTAAGGACATTTAAGGCTCAGTTTCCCGGCTCAAAATTGTCGCAGAATTAATGTGAGAAATTTCTTAAGAAATTTCTGCCAGCAGACCCGCGAAAATGAAAAATGAGAAAGAAATGTAGACAATAGTGTGTGAGAATAGGAAAATAAGAAAAACTTTTTAAGAAATAATCAAACTGACTTCCAAAACAAAAGACTACTAAGCGAAAAATAACTTTCTTTGCCGAAGTCGGTGTCTTAGGTTAGGTTAAAACGGGCTGGTTTCCGCAACTCCAAGTCGGAAGTCGGCGTCTTTTGTACCCATTGTTTGCCGTTATTCGACAACGACCGCTTGATAGTGTTTTGTTTTGGATGTCGGTTTGATTTTTTGTTCAAAAGTTTTTTATTTTTCTCTTTTTAGTTTTGGTAGGTACTGGGGGTATAAACATGAAAATCATTTATAGCCAAACTGCATCTCATGCCGATTCCAATAAGCCCAAACACGACTGGGATACATTGTTTTATTTCGGAGTTCCAGTGGCCATTGTGGTCTTCTTCTTCAGTTCCACTTCACCAAATGATTCTTTCTGAGTGCAAATGATTGCATTATTGATGAAAATACCAAAATCGCTATATGTATGCCTATAATATTTGAGGAGTTCCCTCGATTTCTCTAGGATCCCATCATCAGATCCTGGTTTCCTTATCATGTTACCTCGCTTGGGATATCTCCTTTCCAACAAAAAAATAATCATCAAAATCAGTTCATAAACGACGAAGTTATCCGCGAACACACATAAAAATATATATATATAAGGTCGAATTGAGAAACCTCCTCCTTTTTGAGAAGTAGGTTATACAAGTGAACTACATAACTAAGTTATAAAAATTAGCGCACCTACACAAATAGTGTAATGGTTGATATATACAAATTTAAATACATAATTGTAAAATATATAGATACTTATGTATAATATACATATATAAATAAAGATCAGATTTGGGAGGATAGATAATGCTCTTTTAAACATTTTTGAATAGTGATATAGTATTTAAATCTCTGATGCTAGGCGGAAGTGAGTTCCACAATCTTACAGCATGGACAGAGAAGGAATATGAATAGTAAAGAACTGGTTTTATGTGGATGGGATTTAAGGAGAGATTTGAGATGTGAGTGCATCTCTGGGGCGAGCGTAAGAGAATCGCTCACGCTGGTAGGAAGGATAAGAGGGGTTATGCAAGACGTTGAACAGGAGACTAAAAATCCGAGTGTTCCTACGAAGACGGATTGGGAGCCACTTGAGTTCCTTGCGAAGGTGAGAAACATGATCATACTTACGTACACCAAAAACAAAGCGAATACACAAGTTTTGCAAGCGCTCAAACTTGTTAAATAGCTCCTCTGTATCATCCAGGTAGCAGGCGTCGGCATAATCTATTATCGGCTGAATAAGTGTTTACGCTAAGGATGTTTTTGTCGTTAAGAGCAAGATACTCTGAAGGCACTTCAGCGAATGGAAAGAGAAATGTATCTTACGACTGACCTCGTTGATCCACGAAAGATTAGATTCAATGATTACCCCCAAATCTTTTGCCGTTTCGCTATAATCAATGCGAACACCGTCGAGGTATAAAGGCATCAGGGAAGTGACGTCAGCCGCAATGCGAACAAATTTGCTGCCTATGACCATGGCCTGAGATTTTCTTGGGGTTTATTTGCAAACCAAATGACTTAGCCCATATGCTGATACTTGCCAGGTCCAGATTCATTGCCGCAATAGCCGAACCAGCGTCATTTATAGAGAAATGTCGATAGAGCTGCAAGTCATCTGCGTAAAGATGGAAATTAGAAGAGATTACTCTGGTAACAAAGTTAATGAAGATTGAGAAAAGGAGAGGTGATAGTACGCTACCCTGAGGAACACCCTCAGTGAGGCTACACCAATCAGACAAAGACTTCTCAAAGGGAACACACTGAGAGCGTCCCCGAAAATAAGAATTGAACCAAGCGAATATACGGATAAAGCGGAAGAAGAGAAATTGATAGATTTAAGAATACCTAGTAAAATGTCGAAAACCACTGAGTTGAAGGCACTATTAAAGTCAAGCAATACAAGCACTGTAAGGGACTTACCCTCCATAGCCCATCGGATATCGTCAATGATGGATTATTGGTTTTAGGTAAAGGTATGATGTGAGCCTGCTTCCTAACCGACGGCAAAAGCAAGAGGTGAATGAGTGATTAAAGATGTGAGTTAGGACAGGGAGCAATGAGGGAAGGATAAGAGTAGACTGCTGAAGAAGTTATTGCAAGTACAGATTTCTTAACGTCCTCCTCAGTAACATCGCTAAGGTTAAAAGTTGAACATTGTGGCAACGGCATACTATAAAGACTATCTAAAGTAGCGGCTTTGACGCGCGGATCAAGAGAAAAAGAAATTTTTTAGGTGTTTTTTTTTTCTTAATTAAAAGTGATATTATGATTTAGCATTTTTTTCTATTATAAGTGTTGATCACTAATTATATGCATTTTTACGTTGAGTCGTATCTCACCCAACCTCACGAGGGGTTTGTCAAAAACGCCTCTCGTAATCAAGGATGCCCTGTAATTGCGAATTGGACCAACTGCAAACTTGACCAATGGGGATGTGAACGCAAAGCTGAGTCAAATCATTTTTGCTTGGAATAACTGGAATGAAAACAGATCTTATTGAGAAGCAGACTTGTAAAATATTTTGTAGTAAAATATTTTTCGTCGGTGGTATGTTCTAGATTTGGCTATATTTTTAGTTGTAACAAGTTATTCCATACTTGACTCATGATAGGAAAATTTACAAACAATGAGAGTACATTACTTTAATGTGTTGGCATATTTTACGTTTTAGGTTAGAAGTTTTATTTTATTTTCAGTAATCAAGCTCAAGCTTCTGAAGGCCAAGCAAATGACATTCCTGCTGTAGAACTTTATCAATACGTTAATAGATCCACTATATCGCCGAAGATTACCAAGCAACATAATCAGAGTTACTTTGGTAGGAACATAACATAACCTATAAATATGTATAGCCTTTTCCCAGTTTTTTTAAGCGTTGTATCTTTGGTCAACAAATTAATACCGGGGATGGAAAATCCTAGACCAGCACACAGAGACAAATTTCGAGAAAATTAAAATTAACTGAATAGGTTACAAAAAGTATGGATTTGACAGCATTCAATAGCCATAGCGCGACGATGCGCCACCTATCGTGAAAAAATGGCAGTTGACATCCCCATTGCGAAAAATGGACCAATTGCGAGTTAGGATATTATGCAAATTGGACATGATGCACCCAAACGGATATTTTCTATACTTCTATACTAATATTATAAAGAGGAAAGATTTGATTGTTTGTTTGTTTGTTTCTTTGCATTGAATAGGCTCCGAAACTACTCAACCGATTTGAAAAATTCTTTCACTGTTGGGAAGCTAAACTATCTCCGGGTGACATACGCTATAATACATTTTCAAAAAAATTAGGGATCCTTACTAAAACTCCAATAATGTAACCCAAGATGTAAAAAATTTACCTAAAATATTCTTAAAATCGTGTATGCTGCGAAAACTATTGATGATAGAATAAAATAATGTACTATGACTTTGCAGAACACATCATTATTTACAAAAGGTGTCGCGACAGCATAATATATGTCTAACTAATATAGTTATGCCACAATAAGTATCCTTATATTTTAAAATTTTCATTGAAATGTCGTCGCTAGAAAAGGCATCTTGGTATTAATCCTTATCAAAAAATTACGTCTTAGTCAAGACTGCTTCAATACCTTTATATTTAATGCATTTATTGGTTTTTGGAAATTCTAACTCTAAAGGGGTAAAAAAAGGGTTCAAAGTTTGTAAGAAATTTTTATAGTTTGTAAGTAAATAGGACACATGAAATTTTTGATTTACGCTCTTGGTTGATAAAAAGAATTCATGTATTTATTGGTTTTTGGCAATACTACCACTAAGGAGGTGAAAAGGTGAAAATTTGTTGGGCTTATATATTTGAAACTTGGCATAAATACTAACCTAAGTAAATAGTAAAGATTTTCATTATTAGTTTTTCAAAATTACTCCTGAAAGACGATTTACCTAGGGGGTGTTAAAGATTTTTGATGAACTTTACTGTACAGGGCTTCTTTTTATAATGTAGGGGAGCACTAAGAAGGGATTATTGGAAATTCAACCTTTAAGGGGGTGAAATTAAAAAGTCATCTATAGGATAAAGCATGGATCACGTGAACGAAGTCGCGGGCGAAGTGCTAGTAATAAGTATACTATAAAATTGCTATGTAGCATTTGTTTGTGTTGTTGTCCCTGAAGCCGGGCGTAAGTCCTTGGTGTGGGCTTAAAGATCGTTTTCAATCTCCGTAGATTGTCCACGCACCTACGGGTTAAATATGATTCTGAAAACTCGCGAGACCTATCAGCGTGCATGTGCTTGAATGTATAGATTCAATCACCATCAGCCTTTTAATGGTCCCACTGCTGGGACACAGGCCTCCTCTCTGTGAGATGGAATGGACCATAATCCGCCACGCAGGTCCAGTGCGGGTTGGCGGATGTTACATTTGTCTTCGATTTTTGGTTGGACATGCCAACAATTGGTGGTTTCCTCACGATGCTTTAGCATAATCGATATTCGGTCGCACAACCCCAAGGCGCCCTCTGTCGGCGCGAAGTCGTATGCGCGTTTGACGAACACTCAACTTCTGAATGACAATGTTGAATGGTGCAAGTCCTCATGGGGAGGGAACGGTAGGTCCAGAAAATCCTAGAATATTTCCACCCATGTTTTCATGGTGACCCATGAAATAGATCATACAAAATAGTTGAATCGAAATCCAGCACCCCAATTATAGCATTTTCACTCCGCAACAGTGCAAGATAAATGTAGGGTATAAAGTCGTTACGGGAACAGTACCTGTATAGTTCACGCCAAACTTCTTGGCCGGCCTGAAGTTGGCTACAATGGCTGCGCAGTAGTAAAACTCATACTAAAACAGCACTGATCTGTGCCTTGTGCATCGGCAAGCTTACTTCAGGGCGGCCCAGAGGTTTGGCAAGAACTGTCATCATCATCGTCATCATATAAGCCGAAAGATGTCCACTGCTGGATATAAGCCCCCCCCTACCGTCGCCACATTGACCGGTTCCGTGCGTCTCGCAACCAGCGGATCCCCGTAACCTAGGGCAACGTCTTCCGGTTCGCGGTCGCCATTCCAGAACATTTCCGCTCCAGCCATCGGCCATTCGTTCTGTGAGCAATGTGCCCTGCCCACTGCCACTTAAGTTTGTTAAATATACCGGCTATGAAGCGGGAACCTAGTCAACCTAGTGTTAATCTGTAAAAATATCACCGTGATGACTCAGATGAAATGAGCTGTCAATCCCTAGTATCGGTTGAAATGGCAGCTCACTTCACCTAAGGCGCTTTGCAGATAGAGCAACTATTGCAGCGACTGGCAACTAGCTGTTTAATTATAATATATATCTCAATGGAACTGCGCACACGTAGCAACTCGAGTTGCGAGTTCCGCAGCCTAATTGCGTGAGTGAATTCGACGACGCAAAGGATTTGACGCCATCAATCGACCAATCACATGCGAGATGAAAGACGCGCTGTAGATTTCCGTCCATGTGATTGGTCGATTGATGGCGGTCAAAGTCAAACCCATTGCCTTGCAGAAATCACATGCGAGATAAAAGACGCGCTGTGGATGTCCGTCTATGTGATTGGTCGATTGACGGCGGTCAAACTTATTGCCTTGCCGAATTCACATGCGAGATGAAAGACACGCTGTGGATTTCCGTCTATGTGATTGGTCGATTGATGGCGGACAAACCCATTGCCTTGCCGAATTCACTAAAGCAATTAGGCTGCCGGTGCTCGACAACAGTTTTCAGTTGCTTCAATCGATGACTATGTTAGCTAATAGCCGCAACTAGCAACTGTCGAATTAGTAGTATTACACTATCCAATTTATTGGAATCCTAACTAGGCAATCGGAAGCTGTAATCGCAGTTAGGAACAGTTTGGATCCGATTTAGTCAACCACTCTAATTTTTAAGTTGACTACGATTCAGGACAGTGTAATCGCGACGCTGCGATTTAAAACGACTAGCCGGCGTCAGTGTGTGTAACTTGTGTTCTTTCCACTGAAACTGGTGGTTTCAATTTAACCTCCTATTTAGTGGCAAAATATTTCTTTTAGTTGCTGGTGGATTTTTCTAGTGGATTAACAAAATTCTGTTTACACTTTAAAATATGTGTATTTTAAAGTGTAAACAGAATTTTGATTTTGATTTTGCGAAATTTGCGAACTAAAAAGACGTAAACAAGAAGATCATGCTGTACAGTCAGTGGATATATGTTTGCGAGCTGGCTGACCAAAACTAGATTTATCCTTCGACATTACAGCATGACTTTCTTCATGTTTACTTTTTGACGTGACAACGTCTTATAATTCGATGGAGCCGGCTGCACGCACGAAAAAACATGACTCATGCGGCGTTACCTCCCTCTGAGGCGTTCCATTTAAGGCTTGATTCAGATTCTGTGGAATGCGATTATAAATCTTAAAATACACAGAATGCGATTATAAATCTTTTAACAGGATCCTTTAAAATGTCGGACGAATCCAGACAAATCCCGACTATCTGGAAACCCTATGTTCACAAATAAAACATTCTGATTCTGAAGGTTAAAATTATATAAGAGAAAGTAAAATAGGGAAAAACTATATTTAGCTGGTCCAAAGTTGTACTGTTTTATTTGTAATTTAGGTTTCAAATAGAACAAAAAAACTAAATATATAAAAAACATAAAATATGGTAAGAATGGTAGTCATTACTAATATGGACCAAGGGACCAAGTAAAATTGCGAGAAAGAACTCTTAAATTATAATTTGTTCCAAATAAAGATTGTTATTAGAATATGAACAGCAGGGTCCAATTATTCCTGGAATGTTTGCAAATGAGTGACTTAATTAAAACAACCAAATACATTTTCATTTATATTGAGTAAACTTAGAAAAAGAAGCCTAGAATTTTTCCTCCAAGATGTTTCCTTCTGGCCTCTTCATGATCCATGATTCCACCACTGGTTGTGAGGACCAAGTAGCTGAAAATAAGATAAAAAACAAAATTAGTATTCATTGTAATGTAATCAAATGAAAGATGAAACAACAATATAACTGCAAAAAGATTGTATAGTTTTCCTATCAAATACTTGTCCAAAACACCACTAACAATATCCATCAATATGAAAGATATCAATTTGTGACATTTTTATTCTATTTAGCACAACATATCAAATGCCGACCAACAAGAACTATTGGCGATCCGCGGTAGTTATGCAAATTTATCTCAAATGGATGAATTTGAACAAACATGGATGATATAGGATCTTAGATAACATAATTATAAGCAATTTCCCCATTACCATAATAATTTTCTGTTATTAAGAAATGGTTGTCATGTATATTTGCTATGCTGATAGCAATAGTTGGATGCCTCCCTATAAGTAGGACTTAAACTTAACCAGTGAAATACAATTGGTACACCTTGTATGCATATCAAGCACATGATTTTGAATATAGTGTACAGTAGGGCCTCATTTATCCAGACACCCGCTTATTTGGTGATCACTGTACTCCAGATGCGCAATGATGGCAGAGCTTTTGAAATGAAGAGCAAAAATTATAAGCAGGAGTGTATTATAGACTTTTTTAAGAAGAATTAAACTTCTGTTTTTTAAACATCATGTCAACCACGCAAATTTCTTAAATGTTTTAATATGCTACAGCCGTCATGTACATATTTCTATCTTGTTTGTCTTACTTGTAAACTAAGGATAAAAAATATTTTTAGGATTAAAATATTGCATAAAGACGACAAAAGTCTTTGTTTATGTTGCCCAAATTAGCGAGGCCCTATTGTAGTTCCATTAGAAATCATGTATGTTAATGCAGTTCCAGAAGCACATAATTTTATCCAAAGCTGGACTATGTTTAAACAAATATAATCATTGATATTGATGACTCTGGGAATAACTGATGAAACTTCCACATGGCAACACACATAAGGCAAATTAAAACAAATTACTTTGGTTTAGTACTTTTACCCTAGCTTGACCAAGTTAGTATAGTTCGTGGCATGTAAGTTGACCCAAAATGTAATTATGTTTTAAAAAATAGATGATTTGAACGAAAATGTAACAGTATATTCAACGGTTAGGTTGTTTAAAGGGATTTTGGTTTAAATCGTTTAATTTCAATAAAACGTTAGTACATTTTGGGTCAACTTTGGTATCAAGCTAAGGTAAAAGTACTAAACCAAAGTGAATACATAACAAAATACCACGCCTGCATATACCAAAGGATCAGGCAAAGTTGTAAATAACATGCTATAAACATGGAAGAAGTCCTCGCAGTTGAGTGAAAAAGATGATGAGGATAGCACTTAAGCTTCAAGTTCTCCTCCAGATCAGTTATCTACTTTAGGTCTAGATGACTGGCAGTATGTAATGCCATAATTTTATTTGATTTAGAACTAAAGCCTGTGGATTTTAAGTAGTATTTCAAAGTACGCTTACCCGAACTGTCGTGAAGGTAGCAGGTTAGTCCACCTCTCGATGTCGTTGATGGGAACGTCGAAGCGGGGTGAAATGACTCCACATTTGTTCAGTCTGCCGGTCAGATTGACAACAATCTTTCCAGCTCTGTGGTCATCGACGATCTCAAACTCGCCAATGTAACCGTGCTTCATCATCACAGTTAAGAATTTAACTATGACTTTCGAACAAGGCCGGATCAGGACTTGCCGTTTTCCGCGCTTCTCAGCATTGTGGATTGATTTGAGAGCATCGCTCAATACGTTCATACGCACCATGGCTGAAGCTGAAATAACAGAGGTGTAAGTGAGACTTGGTATAACCAATAAATTTGGTTACAAGGAACTTCACACTTGCACGACGAAACGTCAAAACACCGTGAATCGTCAGAGGTTATCACTGAACATTGATTTTTTCGACTAAAATATTATATAGAACGAGGTTCACAATAACTGCTATGCAATATTAATTACTTTCTTTTGATTTTATGGCGTTAAAAACAATGATTACCTAGGATTTAATACCCGCCTCAGCAAACCGAAATGACAGAACACTCCAAAAGAAATATTTCAGTGATGGTTGCTTAGTGGTGCGACATAAAAAATCGACTAATTACGAATAAATCTACTAAAGAAAATGAGATCAACAATAAAGAGAGATCATCATTTAATTTAGAATATTACAAAACACGTCTGATTTTGTTAACATAATTGCGTATTTTTTTCATTAGACCCGACTAACGAAATCCGCACTCGAGAGACAGAGAAAACATAATAAACTAAAAAGTTTTGCCACTAGCGAAGCTAAAACTATATCGCCAAACTCGCAAGACACAAGGACAACAACACAAGGCACATACAACTGGGAAGATTGGCAGAAGAAATGGGAGGTTCCAACAGTGGGTCATTCCTATGCTGATGCCGAAAACAATAATCAAAACCGCATGGCATGTATTTTAAGTAGTAGTTCCCAAATCATTCGAATAAGGCCGTTATGCGTTTGCAAATAAATGTACCTTTTAGTACTATTAATTTTCACTGGAATATAAGACTAGAGGGCCAAACAGAAGCTCTTAAAGCAAGCAGCAGGTTAGTTAGGTCAAGAGGGCTGAAGACTGTGAGGGGCGACACATCACCTCACCAGCCTGCCGTTTTTTCTTGAGACAAGTACTGCTTATTCACTTTTAGCCTGCTGCCTCGTAACTTTTTGTCTGTCATAAGAAATTTTATGCCTACCTAGCTGAAGCGGGATGTTAAAATTATTGAACACGCTTCGCTCGCTCTCTCAAATATTGTATTTTTTTGGATTAACACTGTACCTTATCGAAGAGATTTAAGTTATTTTTTCGTTTTGTTAGGCACAAATCCTATATGGTTCGAAGCGTCAAATCATTATCTCGTTTCATGCCAGGGTGGATTACGTTGATAAAATATTAAAACAAATATCTGTCGATACGATAGCTTATGTACACAAAGGTACGGAACCCTAAAAAGGATGGATAACAAAATAAGAAGGTAAAAACGGGACGCTATACTCCGCGGTCCGTCTGTTACCAGGCTGTATCTCATGAACCGTGATAGCTAGACATTTGAAATTTTCACAGATGATGTATATCTGTTGCCGCTATAACTAAAAACAGAATAAAATAAATATTTAATTGACTGTTCAGGCCAGTTCATCAAGCAACAGACTCTCAAGTATGTTAACTGCAGACCACACATTATGGCGGCCGGAGCTCATTCCGCGGCTGGAGATCATTTCAATCCATAAAAGGCCTTACGTTTTGCGCTATTGTTAATTGGATTCGTGAGAGACAGCTCTGAAAGAAGTTAGTTTAAAAACTGCTCTTTCTATATTATACAGATACAGCAGATACGCAGACACTTTTATTTTACTCAACTATTGTTTTAATTGATAATTAAAATTTGAGAATTATTATATCACACAAAACTTTTTAAACGAATTCAATAAAAGGAAGAGGTTCCCAATTCATCGCGTAAATAGTTTTTATACCATTCCCCCTCAAAAAAGCTAATTTTATTCACTGAAAACAGTGAATAAAAAGCACTTTTAATCACTGTTTTGGTGTTTGAATTTAGAACACACCAATACATATTCTATCTCCAACTCAATGCTATACAACCTCCTTGCGCATAAAATACTCGATGCAAACTTCTTGTGCAAAGATTCGATTTTCAAACTCCTTTGTCGATTTAATTTTGAGTTTGGTTTATATTTAGGATTTTAATAATGATGTTGATTTTGGTCTAGGATATTTAGTGCATACTTATTTAGATTGTAATTCTAATATTAATTGCATCGGTGCTTAATTAATTATAATTATGTAACGTAACGGAGGTGATCACTGGCGTCTGAAACACACTAGCTCAGCTTAAAGGCCCTGAGGTTTCTCATTTTTTCTAAAATAAATTTTAAGGTAATTAACCATTTATCATTTATTATTATGCCTTGTGTTTTTGCTTAAATCTTTTTTTTCTCGTAGTCATGGTATAAAATATAGTATGCAACTCTTGAATAAAACGGATTTATATCGAGGACCATGAAACACTCGCGTCGCTCAGGATTCTAACACTTGAATCACTCGCTATGCTCGTGATTCAATCATCATGAATCACTGCCTACGGTCGTGATTCAGTTTTTAGAATCCTTCACTTGTTCGTGATTCATCAATGGCCCTCGCTTTAAATCCGTCCTTTATTCACTAGTTGCATAATATACTATATTACGGCAATTATTTTAAAACAAAAGAATAACAACACAACAGTGCTGCCCTCGCACGGATGAGCTTCCACTTCCAGTTTTCAACCCAATTTCATTACATTTTGTTAAGCTGGCAACAAAATAATCGACTAACCACCAGCCATCAATGTGTCAGTAGCACTAGTTGAACCCGAAAACAGCCGAAGTTTACCGAACACCACGAACAGTGCCCAAAAGAAACGAAACAAAAACATATTTTTGCCGTAGCCCGCTCGTAGGTACCCGTTTTGCTCGTCAAGTCAAGTCGCGTCCTTCGGACGATTGTGCAATGAAGTTCATGTCATGAAACTTTCGAAGTTTATAACAACTTTCAAAAAACTATTTAACTATGTTTGAAAATATTTTAAGACTGTATAGTAGTGGTTGAGTGAAATAAAATTATGTGAAAGAGGTACAACATCCCAGTATTTATATATACAAAGTTGAGTGAACTTATGAAGTTGTGAGCAATCCCTACCTTGTCTTGTTCATAGTTGGCGAGCGAATTCCACAGGTGTTTATCGAATGTTGTGGCAACTGAAATCCTAGCAACCAATTTAAAATGAAAGAGCTTACCATACAGTTGTATTAAAGTGTAAAGGTGCTTATTAAATACTGAGAAAAATGTAGACAAAAGTGTGTAAACACGAACAAGAGATTTAACGTGTCATGGAAGAATTAGAGCGGTGGTCCAAGATGTATTGCAAACAGTTTTGTGGAACTTTTATTGTATTGTTTTTCTACTTTGTACATCCTATATCATCGGTAAATATTACAGGTAAGCTTTTTACGTATTTCCTATATTATTAAATGGTCTTGTTAAAAACTGTCAACTCTTTTATGTTACTTATACTGCTTCCCAAAGTTTTTATAAAGTTTGAACTAAGGTCCCTTCTCACTGAAGTAATGCATGTAATATTTTCTTAATTGTTAAACTAAGCCTGTAAATACTCACCAGCCAATAAACAAATGAAAACAAAATGCAACTCTAGAACCTATTTGTTTTGTACATAGACTAACTATCCTACCTTTATTGGATTTGCCAATTGTTGTCTTTCTCAGATTCAATCATAATTTTGCCATTAATGATAGTACTAGTAGGTACTAGGGTCCTTGCTTTAATAAAGTATGTAGTTTTAAAATATAATTTTAAATGTTGCTTTGCCTATAATATTGCTTTTATTAGAAATCTGCTATAATCCAATATCTTTGCTACTGCATTTAACCTATATGTAATAAACATAAGTAATATACATAAGTGTGATATTAGTGTGATAGTGCAATGCTTTAAAAATTGACATCCTACATGCGAGAAAGAAAGGAAAGAAAAAAAAGAAAGAAAGGTGTTAAAAAACTACTTTCATATTGTTTTATGAAAGGAATGTCACAAGTTTTAATTTTTCTATTTTTTATTGACAAGCAACAACTAATTATTTATGGGCAAGCAAATCTTTATCTATTATAGTTTTATTTTCAATCACTAACTTTTTTTAAATGTAAATGTAAAGCACCAAAAAGACCTTTTTGTTTATGGCTGAAACGAAAAGAACCGGCAATGTCCATGACATCCCAGGGCATTCCGGTAAAGAAGAAGAATAAAAATTACATACTTCTAAACTTTTAACTTAGTTTTTCTCAAAATCAATAAATTAGGACATTTCCTGTTTTTTGCCTGTACCCTTCATATGACCTGTATAGGGCTAAAAGTGGCTTTGTTTTATCAGTTAGCCATAAAGAATGATTCAAATAAAATGACTACACTCTTTCACAACAACTGATTAATTATTATGACCTATGAGCTACACTCTGTGTGGGACTGCATCAAACGGAGTGAGAGGTCAAACTATCTAAAGATAGTTCCTGAACTATTCAAGATAAAAACAAACTCTTGTTTTATGCTGAGTTTTTAATATAGTTATCACAAATATTTCTTAATAAGTACGTAGGCACTTAACTTGATTAAATATATAAACATAATGACAGCTGTACACTCTCGCGCGAGAGCCCGAGGAAATGCTGTACATTGAGTTTTTAAACAAAATACTTCATGGTTGAATTCAATACTGAGAGCAATGTTCTACATCATCCATTATGCCGAGTGGAAAACTTCTTGCCACAATCATTCTTTTCGATTTATTCTAATACCAACAACTCTTCAATCTCTTTTTCACGCTATTTCTTTTCTGTTTTATATATTACAAAATGTAGGTAGTAAATATTTTATTTATTTCTCGTCTTTATTAACTTAATTTAAGTACTACTAATACTACTGTTAAGGGTTTAGCATAAGTATGTATTTATATTGTATGTCGTTTTGTGACAATTAAACAATTTTTCATTCTTCTTTATCCTCGCGGACTCTCGCGCGAGTGTGTACGGTCGGCATAACATCACGCCTGTATTCCTTGAAGGGTTGTTCACCCACATTAATAATATAATAGTATTGAATAATAATTTATTTGTTCATCAAGGTATACAAAAATTGTTTACAAATAAGAAAGGCGATAAGGCGAAATACAAATGATGGAACCCTGACTTCCAAACAAGGTGGATGCCTGTATCTTTGAAGTCAGAAACCATACACACACACATTCTACCAGTTATGTTTAAGTTCCATATATTAGAGGACGAGCATATTGCCATCAACCGGGCATAAGTCTAACCTCTAGGCTGTTACTGAAAAAATCCAGATGGAAAAATAATAGCCCAGTAAAACTTTACCCGACCTGCGAATCGGACCCAGAACCCCGTAGTCTAGACCAACGAGTCAGTCCAGTTGATTAATTATGGATGTACAATTGTATAGTGAGTGCAAATTAAGTGTCTGACTCATGGTTACCATCCATTGATAAATCATCGTTTATAGCTATACTAGCTGACCCGCCAAACTTTGTTTTGCCATAAAAAGACGCTACCTACCTACCCTACCTACCCTACCTACCCTACCTATCCTACCTACCCTACCTACCCTACCTACCCTACCTAGCCTACCTACCCTACCTACCCTACCTATCCTACCCACCCTACCTACCCTACCTACCCTACCTACCCTACCTACCCTACCTACCCTACCTACCCTACCTGCCCTACCTACCCTACCTACCCTACCTACCCTACCTACCCTACCTACCCTACTAACCCTACCAACCCTACTAACCATACCAACCCTACCAACCCTACCTAGTCTCTCGCGATCCCCCTCGCGAAAAATTATTAAATTACTAAAATGGCTATTAAAAATTAGGGTTTGGTTATAAAAGGGTGAAAATAGAGGATTGTATGTATTTTTGTATGTTGTATCATAAAAAAATTGAAATTAAAAATTTTGTCTAAAAAATAAAAAATAAAATTTTGGGGTGGACTACCCCTAACATTTAGGGGGATGAAAAATAGATGTTGGCCGATTCTCATAGATATCGGATAAGCACAAAAAATTTAATCAAAATCGGTCAAGCCGTTTCGGAGGAGTATGGCAACGAAAACTGTGACACGAGAATTTTATATATTAGATAGCATCTGATTAGCTGTTGACATGAAACTGGCATAGAGTAATCTAAAATGTTTTACATAAACTTCTTTTCGTGTATCGACAATACAGTTACGCAGATCACTAACTCAACTGCATGAGACTCGGAAGTCGCAACAAATTCGATTTACGAAGTAAATTGCATTCGTAATTTCGATATCTACTATTTAATTAAATTTATTTTTAGCCCGAGTTTTCCCATTGCAGGGTTAAGGCTCCTCTTTCTAATTGCCATTTCGCCTGGTTTTGGAAAAGTGTAGACCAATCCTTTCTGTAGGTGTCAAGTTCGTCCCGCCATCTTCGCCTGAGTCTGCCGCGATATCGCCGTACATTTTCCAGCAGCCTTATTGCGTAAGTGAATACGGCAACGCAAAGGGTTTGACCGCTATCAATCATCCAATCACACTGTAGACGGAAATCCACATCGCGTCATTCATCTCGCATGTGATTGGTCGATTTGGTAGTGATCAAACCCTTCGCCTCGCCGAATTCACTTGCGCAGTTCGGCTACGGGACCCACATTGTTGTAGATATAGCACAGGCATCGTTCGACATGCGGCATACGTGGCCGACCCAGGCTCTTTTAAGCTTGGCTGCTTGGTCCAGACTAAAGTCAAAACAATATAAAATTTCATTCAAATAAGTCCAATTCTCCCTTGGAGATGATGAAGTTACAGACACACAGAAAGAAATGCTTAAACGATGAAGTCGTGTTTCTGTGCTGTTGGTATTCGTGAAAATGTTAAAAACTGGACCTGACTGCGGCGATCGGCCGATTGTAGACAAATTTTAAAATACGACATCGCTTTTTAATAGAATTCTGCCTATCGTCGTCGTCAACGCGCTGATTGATGTACGGTCTTTATCGTCCGATCGAGAGGGAGACGTCAAATAAATAAGAACCTCATACATAGAATGTTATTCTACTACTACTAATTTCTGTTCTAGGTCAATCGCATCCAGTTGTTATAACTAACAATATTTTCTCCTATTTTTACCGTTTTTACGTCAACGCTAAGACAAAGAAAGAGGTCACTGGTTACTGCAAATCCCATCGCTCTGCCGGTCTTGCTCCCTGTGATAGTACGGCAATTCTGACTCCGTAATTTCAAATGCGGGCTAATCTGACAGTTGAATCAGTTTTTCAACCACCATTTAGCAAGACTATTTTTGTAAACATTTCTGGATGTATAGCTTTCATCCTCGATGATTGTGATGTTTATGTTGATATGCTCCCGTTTGCCTCTTTTTGTTATGATATACGTTGATGCATTGTTACGCAAACATGAACACTACGTTACGTTAATAACTACGATGAAGCTATAGACAACAGATGTAGCTTAGTATGCAGGGGAACCTCTCAATCAAAGACTTTAATGAACTTTGCTAAGTTAGAGTGGATCTAAAATATTCAGTCTCGAATTACCGTCAGTCCCCATAACTCTGTTGTTAATTCACAGGCAGGTGGTTAATTAAACGCCTGTCATTTATAAATGAGAAGCTAGAGTAATATGTAACTTTATACTGTTGTGTTGTCATTCCTATCCAAACTATTAGGTGCCTACTAAAATTGTAAAGAATTAGGAAAAAGGATTTACTAGAGCCGGTAAGGAAAATTGTATTTTATTAGATACTATTATCTATTCACTTTGTAGTTAATGGTTAAGTATTATATAAAAACCGGCCAAGTGCGAGTCGGACTCGCGCACGAAGGGTTCCGTACCATTATCGCAAAAATGGCGAAAAATCACGTTTGTTGTATGGGATGGTACCCCAATTAAATATTTATTTTATTCTGTTTTTAATATTTATTGTTATAGCGGCAATAGAAATACATCATCTGTGAAAATTTCGACTGTAGCTATCACGGTTCATGGGATATATTTATGTTATATTATATATACATATTATTCATTATATTCAGCCTGGTGACAGACAGACGGACCGCGGAGTCTTAATAATAGGGTCCCGTTTTAACCCTTTGGGTACGGAAAAATAAAATCGCGTGCGTAGCCATAGCCTATTCTGTCGTGTTGGCCCAGTGGCTAAGACCTCGCTTCTCGTGCTTGAGGTCGTGGGTTCGAAGCCGGGCAAGTATCAATGTAAATTTTTCAAGTCATATGTTTATCTTGGACATCGCTGTATTATTTTCTAAGTTTATCTTGGATATCTCTGACAACGGTGAGGAAAACATCGCGAGGAAACCTGCAGTCTAATCAAATTGCGCGCGAGTGAATTCGCCAAGGCAAAAGAGTTGACCGCCATCAATCGAGCAATCACATAGACGGAAATCCATATCGCGATGTTCATCTTTCGCATATGATTAGCTGATTGATGGCATCAAAACGCTTTGTTTTGCCGAATTCACTTACACAACTAGGCTGCTGGTTTTATAATGAGTTTGCTCCATTAGTGTTATTGCTGCAAAGCGTTCCAGTGCGAGAATAAACAAATAAACTGGTGTTTTGTCATCCCTATTCAAACTAGGAAATAGTAGTTTATGCAATGGTCGTATAAATAATAACCCCTAATTAAAACACGAGCGTTGGTTTATAATATCTTCTTATTTCTCTTCTTAATTGTGATAATAATATCACGCGAGTGTTCTAATACCTAATTATATGCCGTTGGATAAACTACTATATCTTCACTCATACAGTAGAAATAATACAAAAGTGGAAATGAAAAAAAAAAGTGATATAGCGGGCAATTTAGATTCTTATTGCGCAAGACTGCGCTGCGCGCGCAACCATAGACAATGACACTACTTTTCTACATTAAGTCAATGAGCCCATACGCGCCAGTATTAAAAGGTAAAAGTGTGCTATACAAATTAAAAACTTTATTTTATGATACAGTTGTTTGAAAATCGAAGGAAAATGTTGCACTGTAATTTTACTAGAATATCATTGATTGTAATGGTTTTTTTTTTAATTTTACCTATTTACGAATATAAAGTACGTGTTTATACAATATTTTTTGAATGCATATTTGTAACATTACGTTGTGAATAGATAAAAGGGTTTACAAGAACCGGCAAGGAAAAAAAGACTATAATAGATACCGTTATGTATTCACTTTGTAGTTAATGGATAGGTATTAAATAAAAACCACAATTTACTGAAAAAAAAATATCGCGTGCGTAGCCGTAGCCTATTCTCAACAACAATTTATGTACCCACACATAGAATCGTTAGAACGAGTAAAAAAGGCCTTGTGTCGTCAAGGATCTAAGGACATGCTGTTTGAGAAATGCATTCACGGGCACGCTCCCATAAGTGCATCGCTGCTCCATAGGGTTAGGGTTGCTATAACAAATATTGAAGTACTCGTATTTGGACACCACGTGGATCTCCGCCCTCCATATCCTCGGCGGAAATCCGGGTAATTAATATGATTTATTTTCTTACAAATAGGTATTATAAATAAAAATAAATAAATAAAACTTTATTTCAGAATAACTTCCAATTTTGTTAGTAACAATGTAAACTTATAAGATAGTGAAACGCGACTTCAGACCATCATATATTTGGCAAACCTACTCTAGTCTCTATCTGAAACCTCACGAATCGATAAAGCATTTTAATGTAATCCTGGATCCCTCAAAGGATATCGACCACATTCCAAGAGTTAAAAGTACTGTGAAGCGCTACCAATATACCTAGTCTATTCCTGTTTATTCATACAATAATTTGCATACAATATAACTTTTCCTAACTGTAACCATTATGTCTATAGATATAGTTTTTCCTCAACAATGGTGGTAAGGTGGTAACCAAAGAGAATATAACCACTAGAGAGCTTATAGGCCGATTTCTTCGAAGCACACGACTCACTACCGCGGGCCGGGAGACGAGGAAGAACGCGCGGCTGCAATTGGTCAGTTCAAAGTAAGTTGCGTAGGTATGGCTATCGTTAGGGTTGATCAACTCGATTAAGGGAAAATTGTCGATATCGATAAAATGGATTTTAACATTATTAAAAATACTCAATTAAAATCATATAAATATTAATTAATAAAAATCAATCAATTACAAATATAAATATGTGTGTCGGGGACATAGAGAAACAAAACGTATTTTTCCAAATCGGTCAAGCCGTCTACGAGTAATCCGGGAACATAATACATAAGAAAATTCGACGAACTGAGAACACCCTCCTTTTTTTAAGTCGGTTAAAATTAGATAGATATTTTTTCATACATTTTTTATTAAGTTTAATTTTATTATTATCGATATCGACTTCAGCTATTAAAAGTAACAGCACAGATATTTACGATAAAAATACAAAGGGAGAGAAAGGGATAGAAGCATTAGAATTGTCTAGTGAAAGAGCGAGACTTTTCCAAAAGACATCAACGCGGGACTCAAAATTGTGCTCGTTTACCCCATCCACCATTTTAACTAGATCCCTGCGGTGTCTCATAATCTGATTAAATTAAAAATAATTTTCGTACTGTTTACTTACCGATGAAAAGTTATGCCATCCTTTTTGTAACTAGATGTCTTGGCATGTTTCCCATACCCCTTTACGGCGCATGAGGGCATTTTTATGCGTTATAATTGCAATAAAAAGATAAAACAATTTGTATTTATTTAGCGTGCATACAGGTCTAATAACTGGACACAACTAAAATGGTTACTAGTACCGAAGCCTTTACATAGGCGACAAAATACTAATAGTTTTCGAGCGTCGGGGCACTGTATGCGCCGTCAAGTGGTTATATCGTCGTTGGTGGTAACCCTAGTACACGCACATTACGAGAATCGCACACTCACAAACATAAAAGTTGTCCTTTCGATCAAACCATGTAGGTTTATAAAGTTTCCCAAAACCCATATTCTATTTCGAGTTCCGATTCCGACTAAGGAGGAGATTTAATCAATTCACGTTCGCTTTTGCTAACAACTTAGCTATTGTCGACTCGTAATTAGAAACAAATGTTCACAAAACTTAATGAAGCAGTAAATAAAGTTTATTTCTCCAAAAATAAGTAACACAAACACCCTTCTAAATCCCCAATTAGATTGAACTCTTCCCATCGTAAATTGAAATAGCCGACCTCAGTTGCTACTTTATTTCAAAGAGGAGGTTTTTCTAGTAAGAAAGTTTACCCTCTGAGGTAAAAACCGGCGACGAGGATGAGCGACATGCACGAGTCGGCGGTAAACATCATCATAAAAGCTTAGTCTCGCAAATAGGTAGCTACTGCAAGAACCTCCTGTATGGGGTTATTAATATTAAAACACTGCGAAACTGTAAAATACAGCCAATGAACGATCAAGAGTAGGACGCTACATACGTTGCCGAGTTGCCTTACTCCACTAAGTAATTTCACAATGAAGGGTACTGGATCCTTTATATACAATTGTACCATGTGATACTGTGAGGGTGCTTGTGAATTCACTCGTATACGATTCGTGTTTATAATTATTTGCATGAATAAATTCGAATCCGGTTTTATAATGTTCGTAATAACTAACGAAAACATTAAATAAAAACACTATAAAGTGAAAAATAACTTCAATTTCGGAAGTCGGTGTTCCTGTTTTCGTTTTTTCGTTTTTTGACACCACCTTCCGAAATTGAAGTTATTTTTCACTACAGTTCTATAGTAAGGTACCTATAATGCCCACAGTGATGCCAGAAGAGATTACCCGAATTACATTTAACTTGATAATAACCTAACGTGGAATGAGAATGTACCAGGGTGAACTGTACACATCTGTACACATTCTGAAGTTCATCATCAGATCTTTACCAAATTTAAATGGGACCATTTCGGAATAAACTTCTTTCGAACAAAAAAATAATTTAGCCAAGCCGTTTATATGTATATGACGGAGTTATGCCCGATCATATAAAAAAAAAATTATATATAAACATCCCAATTGAGAAACTCCTCCTTTTTGAGAAGTCGGTTACAAAATATGAATCAAATACAAGTAAATATACAAACACACTAAACGTAAACGCATTTAATTAAAGTAATATTCTGTTTATGTAATGCAAAAGATATACATATTGTGTAAGAACGTACACTCGTAAGTTCACGGTTACATTGAACTTTTATCAAATTCAGTCTTAGGAAAGAATGCATGGTACGGTAAACATTGACGTCTTTCTCTTTAATAGTTTTGTAAACCTATTTATTTACACACTTGTTGATAAAGACAATCAGTGTATGTAATATAGCAACTCCTCATTAGTGTTTTTAACCTAAATCCAAACCTATAATCTGGAGACTTTTGTTTTCTAAAACTTATTTCAAATTTATATAAAAATATTAACTTTAAAACTTTCGCGTTTCATAATTGAAAAACAAAATAGTACGGGAATTTATCTCGATGATTTTGATCATGGTCCACGGTCGTTGCAACATGGCCGAAACGTCGGATTAAATAGGCAAATAAATAATCGAAACATTGTTTTTTAAATAAAAAATTTCATGGCATTGTGTTTTTTCAGCAGTTAATTACTTAATACTATTCAGGACCAGCCAGCATTCAACTTTTATTAATCAAGCTTTCAGTTGATGAGTTTATGACTAGCGGGCTATCGTACAAACAGCCAGCAGGCATTTGAACAAGACTAATCTAGTCTTCTAAACTAATTTATTGTTCTAAGCTATTAATCCGAAAACAATTTAAAAAAAATCGACATTCCTGTTCTATTTCTGCCTCGTTATTACCCGACTGCCGAAGGAGGGTAATGTGTTTATCAGTCTATGTATGTATGTAAGTGTATATGTATGTTTGTTCCTATGAGGCGTTCTAGAGACCAAACGTGTTGGCCGATTTTGATGATTCTTACGTCAATCGATTCGTCTTAACCCTGCGAGTGTCACTGGCTACATTAAAATTGAAAAATAGAAAAATGCGGGTTTTGGGCGCCGTATTGTTGGGGCCCATTCTTTTTTTCTTCTAAACCCATCGTGTGGGGTAACAAAATAAAGGGTTTTAAGAGGTGATTACAAAAATAAATATAACACTTATATATTTAAATGTAACTAATTCTAGAAAAAAATAACTAAAAAGTAGTAAAAATAAATAAAAAAAATAACAGAAATCACGAAATATTTTTTTTATTTAATTCATTGCTACAGGTTTTACCTACATAATAGAAGGATTGATACACGATCTTACGATTTCGAAAAAGTATTCGAACAAGTCAATCGCTAACTGCAACGTATTTAGTATAATAAAATATAAATACTTACATAGAAACTGAAACCAGCTATATTCAAAACTGCCTTAAAATATTTACAGATAGGAGAATATTTGTTTGGGAATCCACCTGTGTTCTTTATTTTTTCGTGGTCCAATTACATGATAGCAAATGTATTTATTCATTTATTCAAGTTTATGACGACACTCGAACGGATGTGATTGTCAAGTCCCGGAAGATCAGATAGTTTTGGGCGACTATAACCCTAGCGACCCTTATTCATTATTCAAGTTATGCGACAAAATCTTAACAGTATTTGTTTGTACTCGACTTACCGAAGATCAAAGAGTATTTCGAAAGTTTTTATTTGTAAAGCAATCACAAACTCCCGATTCACTTTTTTTAATAACAAACAAGTGGACCCAAAACAAACGCATGACCTATTTTTAATGTAATTAACCTCTTCCGAAATGGTGTAAATATTAAGTCTCTTAACTTAATTGACATGCAAATGACAGAGGTAGTTAGTTTTTTAGAGTTCACAAGCAAATTAAAAATATGATGTTCACAGAACCATAGCAATTTCAAGTTCTTCCTTAAGGAAAAGGAAGGGCACACTCACAGACATAAATCTAACTAGATGACGCGATTGTATGTAATATACTTCGCATAATACTTCGCGTGCTAAAAAACGGACTAAAGTTTCGATCAATGATCGTAATCTGAGCTTTCATTTAGCATTATCGGCACAGGAAATCCACCGAAATCTAGAAAAATGCCTTTTTATGCCATATTGAGCTATAAAGAATGTATAGAAAAAGTGGCCGAGGCATTCGAAATTTTTTCTTTCATTGGTTAACAAAGGTGTTTTTAAATTGTTTGTGAAAAAGTGGCACGCATGGTTTTCATAAAGATGGGACTTACGTTATCTATTTAGATTTATGTCTGTGGGCACACTGCATATATTTCTGCTGTGTCAGAAAGCTGAAACGACTTTCCAAGTGTGTCGATCCCACCTAAGGTGATACTCCTCAAGCCAATGTGATCTCTGACGTAAATAGCAGTAAATTCTTCTCGATACGTTTTTCACACAATATCCCAAAAGAAAAGAGCTCAAGATTGAGTACCCCAACTTGACATATAGATAAATTAAAAACTTTATATGCAAACAGTACAATGTCGATTTAACCACTAGTCCATTAATCGCCATTGTTTGACCACCCGCTTTTGATCGATTCTATCGGCAAAAGACCCATCGGAAGTCACGGAAACATAACAAGTTGAAATGAATGTTTTCCATTCACACTCAATCATATTTCTGGGACGGGGACCTATGAAATAGGGAATTGTTATGTGTGTGTGAAAACAGCAGTTGCTTTATAGAAAACTAGCTTCTGCTCGCGGCTTCGCCCGCGTTAAAAAGTGTTTTATAATCCCAAGGGAATACGGACTATCCTATATCTTTACGATGGTCTGAAACTATCTCCATGCCAAATTTCATCTAAATCGGTTTAGTAGATCCAGAGATTACCACCCACAACCTCACAAACCCACAAACTTTACCTCTTTATAATATTAGTATAGATAAAATGACTATATTCAACAGTTAACAACTACTGAAAAAGCTATCAAACTATATATATTTCGTTTTGTCTGATTGCCTGAGTTTCAGGCGCGTACAGTACTTTTTGAGTGATACGTATCTGGCTTGACACACTTTTACGAGCCCTGTTCAAACATTGCGGCGTTTTACAGCTCTCAGATCCCTGAGAAAAATGCTAAAACTTCACTCAAGTAATTTGCCTCAAGATTTTGCGTTTTTTCCGAATGAATACTGTCTAGAAAACTGGTGGCGAGTTTTTTTTGTAAAACAACAAAATCTTTACCCTGCATAAAACAATAAGCCTAACTCAGCTAATAATATATAATTCATATAGAACAGACAAGCAAAATGAATAAAAGGGCCGTTAGATATAACACATAGCAGCACAATATGATAAAACACATTTTGTAAACTGATGAACAACCAGAAATACTTTGGACTAATGCCTCTGTAGGGACAGTAAAAAGCATTGAAAAAACCATTACGCACCGTATTTATGGAGCCTAACGCGATACAATTAGGTATAAATTATATGAACATACTTAAGTTATAAGAATTATGGTGTTTTATATTATTACATATACATAGGTAAACACGTTTCCCAAGTACGGTGGCGATGACACTCCCGAGGGTGCTTAATGAAAAGATCTTAATGCTGGAGTTTACCCCCAATCCTCATACATGGAGGGCCCACTACAGAAATACCTTCACAGACCTCTTAAATATGTATCCAGAATTAATTATCCAGTTTGTAATCTATCAATCTCTTTTTTGTAGAAACCAGAATTTGTGCTTAGCGACACTTGTTTCCAACACACGCTGCGCAATTAACGATAAATTAATCATAAATCACAAGTAAGCAAGAGTTGAGCTTTCGCGTTAAATTTTCGTGTGTTAAGTTTAACTGTGTAGCGTTGATTGCCTCTTGCTTTGCGTGGTATACTCGTAAATTATGTAAAATATCGTCAAGGCAAATCAGGCGCTAAATAATCAAAGTTCACCCAGAGCAGTGACCAGAGAGCGAACAGATACTCGCAACAGTGCCAAGCTAATGGGTGGCTAACGTCTGAAACAAAATAATATAGAACCAGTGAGACGCGACACTGCAATTCTCTCGTTTTTTCGTGTACGAACCCATGGTTTGGAAGACATTGATGTACATCACATATCATTCTTTATCACAATTCACAGGATTTCCTAAAAATACATTGACATAATAGTATCAAGTCATTCTAAAATCAACAAGCAAATAATTCAACTGATAAAAAGTGACTGAAAGTCGCACTTGTGACCCTAATAAGAAATTGAACCCTCGAAATGCCAGATCAACTCACACTGGAACGGTTTATTACCTACTTTGCTACCTACGCGGGGTACAGAATTACACAACACAAATCACTAGGGATTTTGGGATATTATTTATTAGAAATCCCTACAATTTTACAATCTTGCGAGTTTGCGACCCTTGGAGACCACAATATTTTGAACGAAGCCATGTGCTAATAATAGATAACTTGGCTAAAAACTATATACTTCATTGAGTTTGACACGAGTTAGAAAAGGTCGGGTTCCTGTTGGGTACCTGTTGATGATGTAGCGAGCGGCTGACACGAATAAAAGGATCGATTAACTTCTATTTTTACTCATAGTCGTGCGGGGCGGTAGCTTAACGCTCTGCTGCCTGGGCTCTGACAAACAAAGGACACTGGGAACGTAGGAAGCTCAACAGCATTTTCATGTTCGTGCAATGTCTCATCATCACAACGATATTAATCATTGATTGTTCAGGACATATTGTCACAAATATTTAGCTTGGGATGGGATGCGTTTTTACACGACTGCCCAAAAAAGGAGTGTTATTTTTTCAGGGTCCATGCATGTTTGAGAGTTTATTCCATCCTAACTTCTTAACGGCAGGTGAAAGTAAAAAAAGAACATAATGGGGAACCCAAGGTTCATAAAAAAAAACGAAAACCATTTTTTTTTATATTTAACTACGTATATCATCGTCTAGAGCTTGCTCGGTACATAACAAAAATATATGTATTTAAACAGTAGTATTCAATTTATTCGTTCACTGAAATAACAGAACAAAAGAAATTAAATAAAAAAAAGCCAATCTTTTCATTGCAGTCGGGGGAGACGGTTTCTTGGAACATGCATGGAAGTTTGGAACAGTTCTTTACAGGTTCCCCGACTTGGCTGAAAAAATTGGTTTTATTTATTTATTTAAACTTCATGTACAATGGTGATACATATGCGGACTTAATGCAGCAAGGCATTTAGACCTTTGGTTTTCAGTCATTTAGCTTGTTTTTAACAAGGCAGGCGTGTTTTTTAATCATTTTTGTTCATATATTTAGGTGTCCGGGGCATCAGGATTGTATAACACATTATGACATTAAATTACTTTCGTTACTCGTATTTGCCCACAGCTAGGCAAAAGCCTCCCTGAAGTCCTTCCAGGCATTCTTTTCCCATGTCACTCTGATCAAGTGCTTTATGGTTAAAACATCGTTTTGTGACCCAACTTGATAAATGACGGCAATTGCCGCTTTTGAAATCTGACCTAATTTTCTATTAAAATCAATAAGTTCAGAAAACTTGCTACTTGTGCTTGTATTATAGCTATCACAAATGTGTGTACAATGAAAAAAATGTTGATGGTTTTTGCTATTTTAAGGTACACTCTAGAATAAATTAATACCTTTTTGGAAACGTGAAAAACAACAGTGTATGAAATAATCATTTTACCATTATTGTGGTTAAAATATATAACCATTATATTTTTATCTTTAAATAAAATCTTAATTATCAATAATAACCACTATTGAAATTTGAATCAATTATGCGCCAGAAGAAAGTTAACCGATACATGCAATTCTGTTATAAATTATGATTTTCCTTTATATTGAATCAATCCACTAATAATGTCATCAATATAAAGTACAGATTCCATAAACAGTAAGTAACACTTTCGTCTAGCCTGAACCCCTTTGAATCCAACATCATCTGTTCAAGAAGGTTAACAAAGAAAGAAATCACATAACGGTGACCTAGTTAGGCCAATGGGCATTTAAGTACAGTTTCCTGGCAATGGCATTTTGTACTTTAACACCTTAGTCAGAAAAACGAACACCATGCTACACATATTACACCACACACTCTGCACGCACGTTTAAATTCTATTTACTTACTAGATTTAAATTCAACTAGTATGATGATGCGATAAAAGAAGCCTTTGATTGTATTGCATTGTGTGTGAGTATATCTGTATTCATGTTCTGGGAAATGAGCCGTTTATTCGCTATAGCACGGCAACACTACCGTGGCTATAGTGTTCGTTGCGTCGGCGTCGACCGGTTACTGCTGTGGCGTGCCGTTTGTGGACTGCGGTCAAACTGCACACATAACTCAACAGTCGACAACGGACTCACTGAGAGAGTAGAGCAGGAACATTTTGAAGGACTAAAACACTGTCCATTTTTTGTGACTCAGCTCATTTGAATGCACCAAACGGAAATAGGTACTATCTCGCTTCACAATTTATATGGCTAGATTACATCAGCTTCTGACCCCGATGAATCGTTAAACAATCGACTATTTACATTGCTGAGCCAGAAGTTTACAGTTAATTACGGAATCAACGGATACAATTTATTCTGGAATAGCAGTGCTCTATTGCCGGTGCTGTTTATAATTCCTGGATTTACTGCAAATAAATATGTAAACTGAGTAGCAGATAGAATGCACACATTTCCAAGTATTATGTACATTGAGACAACTTATTTGCTAGTGAAAACGATGTACAGTAGGATATTCCTTGAGAACGGGCACTTGAAAGTCTTCGTTATAAAAGGGTCCTAAAGCTAATCGAAGGGTTTCCCGTACATTGACGTATGAGTAAGTATGCTCGCCGTCCAAATGACCGGCGTTTGTGGTACAACCGTACAAGCTCAAGTTACCGCCTGTTATTGCAACCCGGTCGACAAAAAACTGGAAACTAACTAGGTAACATAGAATTGGTAAGACAGATTCTAATGTAGCATTGAATAGACGTTCGATGCGTCATTCCCTGGTTATGAAAATATAAAAAAGAATGTAATGAGATCAAACTAAATCACCTGAATCCAGGTAAATAAAAATCCTTTAGAATCGAATGTCGCTTATTAGTATGTTAGCAGTCGCTGGCTTCAACTAAACGTGCCATAGGTGTGAGTCACGTAACGGAAACGGTTCTTTCGATATTGATGTCTGAGCTTGATGCGTTCGACGTTCCCATGTTTTACTTTTACATAACCTCGCTTCTTACTTAGCAAAGTAGATGAACAACTGTAATATTGAATACATTTTATTACTGTTTATATTTCAAATCCCTTTATTGGCAAACATCTGCGCATTCGAGATACCCGAGCGGAGCACGTAAATTAAACTTAGTTAAACGAGCATTTTATTCTTTATGAAAACTCTTAAAAACCTTCTGCTAGCGAATGGGACAAGGGTCTATCTACTTTTATTTTATTGTGATTTAAAAATGGAACGCTATAAAAAAAACTTTTTGATATTGAAATGTTACGTTATGCCTGCTAAAAATTATGTAACTAGGTAGGTTTAACCTACCGTCGTAGTTTTCAAAGAACTCTGTCTGACTAAGTGAGGCTCTGAAATGCAGGCACTTAGCACTACAAATGTATTTTCTGTACCGATGACCCCACCAAGCAATGAAGGCAATGCATACAAAGCAGACCATTTCTGTGGAATATGATTTAACATTCTAGCCTTGGTAGGTTCGATATTAATCCTCAATATCATGCCAATGGCTCTGTTTGTTACAAATGAATAGATACCCTAATTTGTTAAATCTAAATTACTTGGATAGACAAACTAAAATTTGCCTTTGACTAATTGAACAAAGATAAACGTAGTACCTACTTACTTTTCATGCTGTTTCATTTACATAAATACCGATGCATTTTGGTAGCTTATTGAATTCTAGTAGTAGAGTTACAGATAGACATCTACATAGACTAGGTACTTATTAATAAAAAATTTAGAAACATAACAGTCTTGATTTTAGGAGTTATTTTCCCTTTTTGATTGATAAGCCAAAGAAATTTGTTGTACTAGCTGTTCCAATGACCTACCTAGTAGAGGTAAGCGTATCTTATCATTTTATCAACATGGATATTGCCAAATTAAGATAGACGAGTGCATAGCCTCTTTAACCGACTGACACGTTGTAACGCAATTAAAATGGTAGTTAAAATTCTACTTGTAAGTGTAGATAGATGACGCTATTTAAAGTCCTTGAACTACATTTTTTTAACCGACTTCCCAAAAAGGAGGAGGTTCTCAATTCGGATGTTATTTCTTTTTAAATTAATGTTCGTGCATAACTCCGTCATATAGAAACGGAACTTCGGAGATAACAACAGAACACTTCAATAAATGATGACCTCTGCAATCTTATGTCTGTTTATTGTTTACACCATTTCATAACATACCATCACGCAAGTATGCTCTAAACGGGTACGCAGATGTATACAGTTCACCCTAGTACACTGTCATTCCACCGGTTATGTTCAAGTTACATGTTATTTGCGTAATCTATTCTGGCATCACTGTGGGCATTGTAGGTACCTTACTATAGAACTTGTCCATTATGTACCATTAAAAAAAAAACTTTTTAACAAAAAAATTAAACCGTCTTCTAAAGCAAAACACTACAAATCTAAAAATAACTTTTTTCTGAAGTCGGTGTCTAAAAAAACGAAAAACAGCAAGTACCAAAGACACCGACTTCGGAAAAAAAGTTATTTAGATTTGTAGTGTTTTGAGAGGCCTTTCTTCCTATTTTCCCTGGCGGACCTAATTTTTTTGTCATTAAAGAAATAAAAGCAAAGCGTAAAATTTAAGCAGGAACAACTCGTAGAAGCAACGCTGGTCATCGCCAGAAAATATTATGAGATAATACAGGAATGACTAAAGCAATGCTGTGTTAACTTAACCCTGGTATTTTATGGATGGTATTTAAAAGTACTTCAATTTATTCCCATTTCATTTACCTAATTTTGCCTGTGTTCCACCAAATATACTGAATGTGCACCAAAATATGTTCATTAAAATATGTCATAACGAGCATCTATTTAACAACTGTTGCAAATTTGTAAAAATAGTAATACACCTAATTTTAAAAACAAGCATTTATTTTTTTAGTTTTACTTCAGATAATGCACTGCAAAATGTATAGTACTTTGGCAACATAGTCGACGGGGCTCCTATTTCCGTCCGCAGGGTCTAAAGTAACCTAACACGAACGAGATGACGGGAGCTGAGTTCGCTCGCTTTGCTCGCTCACTTCAGCTCACGTCATCTCGTTCGAACCTAACCTGTCCGTGTCGGGGTGCCCTAAGCTCCCGAGCAGGAATATTTGGTGCACGATCAGTATTTTTCGGGGAAGAATAAAATAGTTATTGTTACAATAGAATATTTGCAGCGCACTACAATAAAAAAGTGTTATATCTTGGTGTTAATTTGGAATTTGTTTGATGTAACATATTTTGTTGGCCGAGTAGTTTAATTATAGTAAAACAATTAAACGGGTTTAAGATCAATATTTTAGAAATGCATACATAGATGTACCTTTAGATTTTTGGTGAACACAAAAATATTATCCGTATTTTATTATACAAAACTTCTTTTTTTACTGATTAAATTATATAACGCATTTACTTAGACCAATATTCATAGATAGTACTTTGTTTTTGCATTGCTAAGTTAGCTTTTCAACAAATATAAATTAATTTAAAAATCATATTCGTACGAGACCACAGACATAAATGTAATTAGATAACGCAAGTCCCTCTTCCATCTGTATGAAAACCAAGAGTGTATGTAACACAATTTATAAACAAATTTACTTAACAAGGTAAAAAAAATCAGATTCCTCGGCCAATTTTTTCTATAGTCTTTACAGCTCAATATGGCATAAAAAGGCAATTTTCTGGCTTTCGTTGGATTTCTGGTGCCGATAATGCTAAAAGAAAAGCTCAAATTACGATCATTGATCTTAATTTTACTCCGTTTTTTGACAAGCGAAGTACATACAATCGTGTCATCTAGTTAGTTAGTATATCTGTGTACGCTAAGTCAGTACGATCTATGAATCTTGCCCTTAGAACCAAACTCAGAAAGCGTTATTTTACTTATTCCACCCCTTACGCGTTATTAGATTTAAATAACGACCGATATTCAAGCGGCAGTCCAACTTCAAGTTTGTTGGAGAACGTATTAAAAGTTTGTTTCAAAGCGTTTAGCAAAAGCAAATTCAAATGTATGTACATTGTATTCAATTATACAAACAAGACTTGGCTCTGAAATATTGTGGAGGTACCAGCAACACAGTATTGTTAAGGATGTATCAAAGTATGAACTCGAACATAAAATAATTTATGGGGATACAGGCTGACACTGCAAGATGTTTGACATCGTAAAATGTATAATGCCTGTAAATATGTGGCTATGTTACACATGCATCTTACAAAAAAAATACAACCGACTTCCAAAAAAAACACTACAAACTGAAAAATAACTTCAATTTCGGAAGTCAGTGTTCCTGTTTTCGTTTCTTCGTTTTATGACACCGAAAACCGAAATTTAAGTTATTTTGCACTTTTTAGTGGTTTTTTTGGAAGTCGGTTGTATTTTTTGGTGAAAAAGATTTTTATTTTCACTTTTTAGTGGTATCCGATGGACAGTTTCTAAAGTAAGGTACCTGTAATGCCCACAGTGATGCCAGAATAGATTACCCGAATAACATGGAACTTGAACATAAACGGTGGAATGAGAGTGGACCAGGGTAAACTGTACTCATGTGCGTACCCGTTGAGAGCGTACTGGCATGATGGTATGTTATGAAATGGTGTAAACAGACGTGCGATTGCAGCAATTCCGTGAGATTTGCCTTCATTTATTGGAGAGCTCAGTTGTATAACTCTGGAGTTCTTCATCAGAATTTTACCAAATTTAAAATTTTTAATGGGACCATTTCGGAATAAACTTCTTTCGAACAAAAAAAGAATTTTGCGAATCGTTTATATAATTAGTTATGCCCGAACATACATTTAAAAAAAAAAACAAGAAATTTTAGCATCCGAATTGAGAACCTGGTCCTTTTTGTTCTCTCTGTTAAGAAATACTCAACAGTACGAAGATAAACAAACTTTTTACCATCAAAAATAATGACTTACTTCCGTAATGCATCATATATTTATTATCATAACTATTTTTACCTAAGACTTCATCTCTGTATCAGCATCAGCGGTGGTCGCTCGCTCGGTATCAATTAACCTATTGTGTATATTTCCTACTTATCTCCGAGAAATGTTTTGGTAAACTTTTAACTGTTCCCGTTTAAGGCTAATGTACGCTAACTTCAAACTGTCGGTATGATATTCAACACGTGTTGACTGCTGCTAACTGGGTCAGGCTCACTGCAGTCAATCAGCTGCGTAAAAAATAAACAAATTCACTGTTTCTTATAATTGCATCACAAGAACATGTTCAACATTACGATTTTGATTAAACTTGGAACAAAAATCACGAGATGAAAGGGTTTTAGTGTTATTGAAGAAGGCTTCAAAGCGCATGAAAATGCGTCGTAAGTCGTCAATCCATTGTAGCTCCTTATTATTTCACACCTCATTATAAATTCACCGAACGTCCAAAATTGTTAACAAATGCTTACACGATTGTCAACGACTTACTAACTTATTAGTAGTCCCTACGATACCAACATAATGTTCAACATGCTTATGCCTCCGTATGTATTGAAACGGAAGTGTGGATTTCTCAAAATTATCTTTTATCAAACCTAACTATGAGTAAATACTATAGAGGATTTAGGAACGCAAAAGGATTTGCAGAAATTTATACGTGGGCAGCTTAATGATCCCGCAGAGACAATTTCTAACGAAAAGGGTCCAGAATAGAGGTCAACAATATATTACAATCAATGTTAAATAAGTGTCATCTATAAGGATTTTACTGTAAGTAGTATTGACGTGAAAAACTGCCTCCAACTTTTATCTTCGAACAAAGACAAAGACTCCTACATTACACCGTATTTTTGGAGCAACTAACACCGATCTGTCAACGGCTTATTCGACGTGTTTAGTACCGATTTATTTCTTTCTCCTAGTTACCCTAATCGTTACGCAGTATTTTTATCCATCTGTTTTATCGTGAGTTCCCATTACTATTTCGACCGAGCAGTAGGTTACCTCGGTTAAAATATGTGTGTAAGTGCAGGAATTTATGTGAGCCACTTATTCTAAAATTAACATCTACAAGACAACTAAACTTTTATGACCTTACGGTGTATCTAGCCTATCTAGGTACCTAAATCTTTTAGGATTACATTTTAGCTCCGAAAACAGTTGAAAAGACTGTCCTCTTTCAGTCACCAAGGATCTCTTTGTTATCCGTCCAGCAGTCCAAGTTTATTTCGGGTGCCTAAGTTTTTCTCTTGGTGTTAACATAACGGAAATTAGCCAGTCTGCAATACGACCTAGAAACAAGGCAAGCCGTTTTAATCATGACAACCACTCATGAAATGTTTAAGGATACCCGCGGGATGGTAAAAACAGGACATCCAACTTTGACGCAAAAGTTGTTTCATCGCACCCGCTATCCGGTTCACCCACCCGGAAAAGAGCGATACTTTAATTCAATTATTTTATTTGTTAATATTTCTTGGCTTTATTCAATGTCATAATGTAAAAGGTTTCAAAATCTGATTCATAAGTTGTTCCGCAACGAGCTTCGACCATCCGCAGTTAGCGATTTGATGTGGAGATAAATTCGGTCAATGAGCAACACGCCTCCCACAAAATTGCTCAGGCCGGTTCAAATATAAAGCTATAAAATAGAATCTTTCTTTCCTAGTTCGCACAAATTAAATAAAAAAGACATGGGACTACTCGTGCTGATTAGCACAAAAGCAGAACATTCGCACGAACATTGACAGTTAGGCATCATGTTGTGATGTTTAGAGATTATTTTTTTTGCTAAACATAATTCATTCATTAAAAATGGTTTTTTCTTTCAGTACAAATGCAGCCACCGCGCTTTAGTATGCAACCTTCATCTTCAAATAGTATAGTGAGAGAAGGAACAACCAAAATCTTACAGTGTTCTGCTATGGGTAAGTGAATTTATTACTTGGCTTCATATAGTGCTACGGCAAACTAGAAAATATACGACCCAAGGCCCGAATACATGTGGCCTAGCATAAATAATTATGTTGTTTTGCTTATCACGGGTTATCATAATTCAATAATGGGACTAAATTATTAGGATGGTATAGCGCGAATCCATAATACAAGTCTTTTATAATTTCAAACTAAAATGAAATAAAAATATATCCTTGTTCTAATTCTAAGTTACAGAAAAACTTATTTCCCTCGCTGAACGATATTGTTTTACACATTTTAGGCATACCACAACCAATGTACAGATGGTTGAGAAACGGTGTACCGCTCAGTGAATATTCATCAGAGTTGTTTTATAAGATTCATAATACCCAGCGGCAGGATGCCGGAGCATACCAGTGTATAGCGAAAAATGACGTCGGAGCAATATTCAGCGAAAAGAACAACATTGTCGTCGCGTGTAAGTAAACTTTCATACGTCTCTTTGTACTTTCATGTGTCTCTTTGTTGTGTAGGCGGAATAATCTTGGTGAAAAAATATGTCTACACTCCTGGAAACAACTATTTTGAATAAAAAAGAAGTTTGTTAGTCAACACAAAAATGTTCTATTTCTTGAAAAATAAAAGGCTCAATATATTAACATAATTCCTTGTTTTCAGATATGGGTGTATTTGAGCCTATTGCTGAAACAGTAATAACTGCCGAATCTGGCAGAGCAGCAATAATAGCGTTTCCCCAGATAGAATCCGAACCACCACCCTCGGTCATATGGCAGGACGAGAATGGCGCTCTGCGATATGACCAAAAATACGCTGTCACTGACAAACACGAACTCGTCATACTGTGTACTTCACACGAGGATGAGAGAGCATACAGGTTTAACAAACATTACTTAAATGAGTTGTTCTATTGGCGATGTACTTTACATTTGTTTCTATTATAATAATGTTTGTTTATCACTGATGAAATCAACTTTGATCATTTATTTCAGAGTACGTGCCATAAATACACAGCTAGGGAAAGAAGAAAACAGTCCGTACATTCAACTTAACGTTTTTGGAAATGACAGCAAGGAAATAGCACCAGAAATCATAATAAAACCAGAAGACACAAAAATAGTTAAGGGACAAGAATACACGAGTTTATATTGTATTGCAAACGCTAGGCCTCTGCATGAGTTAGAAACCTTATGGTTTAAAGATGGGATAATGATTGACTTAGCGGGAATCACATTCGACTTAAACGATCAATGGAATAGGACACTTACTCTTATATCAGCTAATCTGACGCACACTGGACAGTATACGTGTCAAGCCAGACTAAAAACTGGAGGATACGCAACAGATTCAGCTTCTGCTTTTGTCACAGTGTTAGAAAAACCAGTGTTCCTATCTAATTTGAAGCCCGAAACGTTTGGAGAATTTGGAAGTACTATAGTTCTAGACTGCAATGTTCAGGGCATTCCTTTGCCTAGTATTACTTGGTACAAAGACGCTAAAAAGATAGCGAGTGTCGGCGCTGGCGCCGAAGAATCTGATAACCCAGATGTCGATGACGGCGGTGGCAGGTACCGGGTGGAAGTGGACCGTTCCCTCGTCATCAACCACCTAAAAATGGAAGATACTGGCATATACCAGTGCATTGCCAGCAACGAAGCAGGAGAGTCTTCTATTTATACCTGGCTTAAGATAAAAAGTAAGTAGGATCACTATTTTATATTTTAACAACGCTATGACAGATTTAATGTATGTGTTATTAAAACTTGCATACGATATTGTTAAAACAAAGCATGTGAACTGAAGTTTAGATGTTAAAAAAATATGTAAATGTTGATCAAGATTACTATTCGTTCCCCGGCGTGTAATGCGAGTCTACTAATCCGTCAAGCTCTGTATGTCTCAGGGTCGTTGTCATATTGTATATGTGTATTTAGGTAAAATAACAATACTGACTAATTAACGTATGCCACTATCGTGCAGTGAAGGACAATAGGCGGCTTCCAAGAAGTCACATGAAGTTAATAAGAATGAGGACCTCCGATAAAAAAGCAAAAACATTCAGATTTGACACCGGCAGTAAGAATTAATTGATTCTTGTCATTTAACAAATCACTTATAGCATAGATGATTTCTTTTTCAGCACAGAGTGATGATTGCTTTATGTACCAATGTTTTTGTTTCCTTGATATGCAATATTTTAATTACTTACTATTTTGTTATTTGATTTGTTGTTAGATTATACTGATTTATTTGAAACATTCCTGCATTATAAGATTAATACGTAATCCGTAGATAGATCATAGATATTAATATGTTAGACAATGTAGATTAGTTTTAAATACACTTCTAAGCCATTTTTATTGAAGCACATTAGCATGACAATTTGATTAATTAAAATTATCAATATCCGAACGATTTATAAGACACATACATAACTAATTCGGGTGGAGGAAATGTAGGTAACATTCCTACTTTTATGTGGTAAGGTGCGTGTAAAACGCAAGAATTTAACGCACATCCTTCTAAAAAATTCATTCATTCCCAGCAAAATTATAGAGGGCCACGAGACACCTGTGCGGTTTACTAAGTGTCGGCGCTCAATATTGACCATTTAGAGTTATGGTGTTTATACGTATTCACCATGAAATTAATAAATGCCCAATGGTTTCATGCTGATTTCCTTTTTTTGGTAAATTAACCCTTATCTAGGCATTGTTTGAAACAAATGTAATAAAACATTTATTGTATTTTATTATTGGCAGCATGTTTAATTATTTATTTAATTAATAAAACACAATATTTAATATTATTGATCGCATCAAATATTATTGTTTATTTTATCTGTACCTATAGGTAATTAAAATAAAAATCGCATGCGCTTTTCACAACGAGTCGAGGTGTCACTGATTTTGTGTGTTAAATTAACAGAAGTTGTAGAAGATTTCGTACTTATTGAAATAACCCGCTAGTTCGGCTCGTGTTCTAACCGTGTGCGTGTGGCTTGTAGCGTCCCCGCCCATAATGCAGACTCCGCCGAACAACCTCACCGTGCTCGACGGGAAGGACGCCACCGTCACGTGCCGCGCCGTCGGAGCACCCACCCCCAACGTCACCTGGTTTTTTAACGGTTAGTACATAATTAGGACACTTCTCTGGCATCCATTTTATTTATCTACTGAACGTCCGTCAAACCTTTACCAGAAGAATTACAATTATCCAGTGTTAGACTATAATATTTTATTTATATTCTAAAATTAAGAATAAATAATTGAAATTTGAAATATGACACAGACACATTCGACAAAAAACTATGCAACTATATGCATCCGATCGTCAAGATGAATATTAAAGTCGTTGTTCTGCAATAATTTACTAACAATGTACTAAGTGCTTCACAACTGTTACAGATTCTTTAATCATAAACTTATCGGCAAGACTACAAGCACTTGAAGAAGGCGACCTGCTAATTACAAGTACTACAACCGCCGATAGTGGAAAATATACCTGTGTGCGATCAAACGATGCTGGGAACGTATCTGGAGAGGCTTATCTCACTGTACTAGGTAATAACCTCATCAGTCATAACTACGTGTCATTTAAAAGTTATATAAATAATTCCTCTTTGTGTCAAGAAATTCTCGTTAATAGTTCATTTGTAAGATTCCCGTTATTGATAGATAAGTTTTATAAATTGTTGACGTAGCCGATAAGATTGGTTTTATCAACGGTTTGATATCATCAACTTTACTTTCAGTTAAGATGTTGTAGTATTATATCGCTATCATGATTGTTATCACCGCTGCTGTGTAAGACATATTTTTAGCAAATCGGTTCAGTTTAATTAATCTAGGTCATGTTTATGACGAATCGCCAAATCGAGAGCCTAATATCTAATATTTAGTTGGGCAAGGATGTTGGTGGGCATTTCCACCGATGCGACGTTGACTTAGCATTCCGGTGATGGTTATTTATTTACCGTTTACCACCTGGAAAAGCTCCTGAAATACATAATATCTAATATTTAGTTGGGCAAGGATGTTGGTGGGCATTTCCACCGATGCGACGTTGACTTAGCATTCCGGTGATGGTTATTTATTTACCGTTTACCACCTGGAAAAGCTCCTGAAATACATAATATCTAATATTTAGTTGGTCAAGGATGTTGGTGGGCATTTCCACCGATGCGATGTTGACTTAGCATTCCGGTGATGGTTATTTATTTACCGTTTACCACCTGGTAAAGCTTACCTACTGAATACATGTCTAGATCCCCACCTGAAGTGATTTCCTAAACATTATACTGTTCCGAGGCCAAGGATAAAAGTGCAAGCGATACCCGGATTCGCGGCATTAAATGGAAGATCCACTACCCACTGCGGTAGATTTATCGGTACGAGTCCGCCGTAATCCCCGTGTTTTCACTGGGCGGCGGAAGGTAACGATTATTCATGGAAAATAAACCTAATGATCTTCATGAAAGCCGATTAACTATGTATTTTCGTAAATAAAAATGACTAGAATCATTTTATTTGGCTTAGTATTCATATTTGATGATTAAAAGTAGCAATGATATATCAACAACTTATTTGAACAAACAATTTCGAGGACAAAGGAGTGGAGGATTCATTTTCTTAAACCATTTAGATAGTATCATCAAAATGAGGGGAAAGCTCTCGAGTGCACAAAAGATAACCCTTTTCAACGTCATTTTACTTGATGAGATAGAAAAGTATTTTTTCATCTAATATTAGATTGCTTTTAGTAAATAAAGGCATTTACATACCCATTCTCTACATACAAATCTTTTTAATCCATCCTACATACCTAAAGCGTTAAATGTTTCCAGTGATGTACGGTATTTAAATACCCATTTCAACTCTCAAAAATAGAATTTCTGCCAAAAAAGAATTTCTATTTTCGTTTCCTTTTTTTTAAAACGCAACCCTATACGCGACTCTTTCTTTTTCAGTGAGAACGCAAATTATTGCTCCACCTGTGGATACACGAGTGTTATTGGGTCACACGGCCACACTACAATGCAAAGTATCGAACGACCCGAATGTGAAGTACAATATTGATTGGTTCCACAACAAACAGTGAGTTGGGAAACATTTACTATTATTGCTTTGAATAAAAGCTAGTGACGTGTGAATTGTATTTTTGTGTCTTTTTTTATAGGCCAATGACAGCTGGTTCCCGCGTATGGGTGTCAGCAGATGGGGCGCTGCAAGTGCAGGCGGTGCGTGCGAGTGACGCGGGCGAATACACGTGCGTTGTGACATCTCCCGGCGGCAATCACACGCGAAACGCGGTTCTGTCCGTCATCGAGCTTCCGTTCGCGCCTACAAATGTACGCGCCTTCAGGCTCGACGCTGCGTCACAGAGAGCCGTCAATGTCTCATGGACTCCCGGCTTTGATGGGAATTCTCCTATACAAAAGTTCATCGTACAGCGACGTGTCGTTCCCGAGTTCGGTAAGTCGAATAGATGGCTGCAGATGTCTCCAAACCTGAAAAAGTGTGCATGTGAAGAAAACATTTGAATCTTAATTTATTTTATAGGACCTACACCTGATCCATTGCTGAACTGGGTAACAGAACCGGTGAATGTGTCGGCAAATCAGCGTTGGGTCCTTCTGACCAGTTTAAAGGCAGCTACATCATATCAGTTCAGAGTATCAGCCGTCAACACCGTGGGAGAAGGTCCTGCTTCTGACCCTACTGATGTCTTGACATTACCTCAGGAAGGTATGTTAAAATAAACTATAAATTAAGTATAATATGTATTATATAGCCTGAAATACATTCAAAGTGGGCCACTGGCCCACTGCCCAACTTCGAGGAAATTCGAAATTCGATTTCTGTCGGCAGCAAAGTGACGACCAAAACAGACCATACCATTTTCTACAAAGAGGGGTGCTGAAAATCCGTCAACTGTGACACATTGTAATTGAATTTAAAATAGAAAAACCGGCCAAGTGCGAGTCGGACCTGCGCACGAAGGGTTCCGTACCATTATCGCAAAAAACGAAAAAAAAAAACACGTTGGTTGTGTGGGAGCCCCATTTAAATTTTTATTTGATTCTGTTTTTTAGTATTTGTTGTTATAGAGGCAACAGATATACGTCATCTGTGAAAATTTCACGGTTCATAATATACAACCTGGTGACAGACGGACAGCCAGACAGACGGACAGCGGAGTCTTAGTAATAGGTTCCCGTTTCCGTACGCAAAATACGCGCTTGGTCGTGGAGTTGCGGAAACCAGCCCGTTTTAACCTAACCTAGGTTCCCGTTTTTACCCTTTGGGTACGGAACCCTAAAAATAACCCGCCAAAACAAAACACAATATGCGCCGCGTCGTAGCGGAACACTATTTCGTAGCTACAGATTTACCGATACTGACAGCAAGGTGGACATCGAGACTAGTAAATTATTTAGAATGACAGATGGCATTTCGCTGCAGCGTATCGGGAAAGAATTTACATGTCGCCGGTTTTACACTATCACTGTTAAAATGTTCATATTTAATTTCACATTGTATGAGTTGTTAAATATTAGCACAATAATGGTTTACGCACTTTTAAACTTCTGTACACCTCTAATCTGAACAAAAAAACTTTTTTTTTAAGTCTTGGGCAGGTAAGATATTTTTATGGGTGTTTTATATAATTATTAAATTGTATTCTCTTTGCGATCAAGCAGCCAGTGACCTTATATGCTGCCAAGGTATGCGGAAGAATTTTAAAGAATGCATTTTTTTGGTCATGCCTTTTTTGTATTCAACCTATTTGAATTTTTCAACTGCTGTTTTAAATAATTAGTAGCAAGTTTTCTCAAATGTGACTGATAGTCTGCGTGTTTTTTTACTTCTTTTTCCAATAAATAAAAAGCTTAAGTAACTTGTGATGTCTGTAAGGTTGCATTATTATTGTGTATCGTCTGCATGTAACGTGATTTGTCTATAATTATTACAAAATCTATGTCAGTAGTTACCAATGTTTGATTCCAATTGCATTACTCCTCAAATGCATGGGGTGCATGCAGATAAAACATATTTATAAAAATAGAATTCATTATTTTTAACTCTCTCTTGCTTGTTAAACTGAAACACAGTTATTGCAAACTCTTTCGTAAAATCCCTGTTAAAAAGCAACTAAATAATTAACATTCAGTCAATAATAATAATGTATTCAAAAAAAGAAAAAAAAACAGCATGCTTTCTTAAACTACGTTTGGAAATCTCACGTTTTAATAGTCCTATTAGACATAGAAAATAAACTTAATTGTTAATGTTTCCAGCTCCATCCGGACCACCCGTCGGCTTTATGGGCTCGGCACGATCTTCTTCCGAAATCATCACTCAATGGCAACCACCGCTCGAGGAACACAGAAACGGACACATCCTGGGTTACGTTATCAGATACAGACTTCGCGGTTACGACAACAGCCCTTGGACTTTTCAGAACATCACCAATGAGGCACAGAGGAACTATCTCATTCAAGACTTGATTACATGGAAAGATTACAATGTACAAATTGCTGCTTACAACGATAAGGGCGTAGGTGTCTTTTCGGATAGTTTCATGATAAAAACAAAAGAAGGTGTGCCCGAAGCACCTCCCGACAGTGTTCGCTGTAAGCCGTTCAACTCTACAGCATTGACTGTTTGGTGGACACCGCCTAACCCACAGAAAATCAATGGCATAAATCAGGTGCGTACATCAAACACGTCAAGCATATAAGATGAACATTTTATCTTATGTACTAGCATCTGATATTAACATGGACTATTTTCACAGGGCTACAAAATGCAAGCGTGGATCTGGGACGAGAACGAGGGTGCTAACGTTGAACAAAAACTTGTTAGTGTCCCCCCTAACCTGCTAGATCCTCTGACTGAGCAATCAGCTGTTATCAGCGGCCTCGACAAGTTTACAGAGTACAACATCACGGTGTTATGTTTTACGGAGCCCGGCGACGGACCGCGCAGTGACTACGTACAAGTTAGGACGGAGGAAGACAGTAAGTTAACTCGCCCAAAATAATCTAATCCGTAAAATGGTATTGTTTGCTGTTTGTAAAAGGTTCTGGATGAACTGATCCAATAAGGATGTTTCCTTATAGGTAGAAAAATGATAATTCTATTTAGTCCGTCAGTGAGATTATCAAATAATATTGGACATGTATTTTTTGCTTTACCAAATCATTGAAAAAATACAAAGTTAAAGCGCATCAAAGTTCAGAAGTGGGGTCTTGTGACGTCACTAAGGCAGTATAAAGTGTACTAGCGGCGTGACGTCACACGATATTTCATCGCATTATATCGTCGTCACTTTATGTTTACGTGTCAAAATAAAAATACGTGTCGATTATTTGATATTAACAGTGATAGGAATAGGTAGTGCCTATTAGCCTAAACTTCGAAGAACAGAGACAAGAAGCGGAGACTTCCTTAGGACTAAATTATTTCCGGGACATCAGTCTCAAAATTTCGAGACAACACTTAAATACATTTAAAAAAATGTGTTATTTGTAGTGTCCGACCGAAGCTTCGGCTTCGGCTTCGGCTTCGGCCACCTTCGGCCAAAAAAGCACCTTCGGCCAAATCTTCGGCTTCGGCCAAAAAATTGCCGAAGGTTTGGCCGAAGCCGAAGGTTTGCTAATTGGCAAAATTTGAAATTTACTGAACGATGCTAGAGCGAGACGGAGAGTGTGCAGAGCAGCAGAGTTTCGCCGCGCCGCCGCACCGGACCAAACGAATCGCAGTTAGTAAACTAAACGAGTCAAAACAAGTTTGAGAGCGCGTCTTAAAATTCTAATAAGTGTTTTGTTTTTAAATATTTCATATTTGTTATTACAAATATTTTATTTATTACTGTGAGTAGTACCTGTGGTGATAAAAAAATGTGGCTGATTATTTGATTATTTTTGTTAAAATTACTTTAAGTAAATAAATATTTAATTAACATTGTATATTTGAAACTTTTATTTTAGACAATATTTTATTACATACTTGTATATGTTGGTCACTCGGCTCGTTATTGGGCTAAATCTCTAAAGCTCTCACAATATGTATCTAGTATATTCTGAGATCAAAGTAACTATCGTATTTCTCAAGGTCAATGACACCTTCGGCTTCGGCTTCGGCTTCGGCCGAAGGTTTTGGTGAATACCGATTAATCGGCTTCGGCTTCGGCTTCGGCCAGAATTGCACCTTCGGTCGGACACTAGTTATTTGGAACAATTATTTTAATATCAAGCACAATTTTAAACATACTTACTTTAGAAATATATTTCATTAAGATGAAAGAAAAAAAGGTATTTGTATTTTCATTTGTGACCAAATATTTGTACATCATGTATAATGGTAGAATGTAAAGGGACCTCATTAATATTAAGATTTTTGACATTAAGACACTTTATACAGATACATACATTCTGGCAAATAAATGAATTATTTATTTATTTTAAATACTTTTTTTTAAATGATAAATTCTTTCTACTATAGAGAATGCTAAAATGATAAAAAAATACCGTTTTATTATTTTAAAGACAAAATGCCTTTTATTATACTTGAACTTTACAAATCTCATTAAACGTAGCGACGCCTAGAGTGAGCTAGAAAGAAGATATTTACTTCGAAACGTGTACGGCTTCTTATACAAATATTGTGATTCATTGTGTATCAACAAGTCATTTACAAAAAGTTCTCCAACAAAAAAAATCAGAAAGTTTTATGGTTGTAACGACTGTGTATGTTATTTATTATGATATATCTAGTCGCAAACTTTAGGTAAATATAGACGAATTACTTATTCCAAATAACACATTTTTTAAAATGTATTTAAATGTTGTATCGAAATTCCGGGACAGATGTATCGGAAAAAAATTAGTCCTAAGGAAGTCTCCGTTTCTTGTCTCTGTTCTTCGAAGTTTAGGCTAATAGGCACTACCTATTCCTATCACTGGTTATTAATGTAACTGATGGACAAAAAAATAATTTTCAGTAAACTACCCTATTACTAAAGTTCACTGATAAAAGCTACCCTTATCGCTAAGTGTCATAAGAGGGCTAAGGTAGAGGATCGAGGCCTCAGGGAATGCTCAAACATGATCTACTTTACTCTTACTTGAAATTTTTACTACTATTTGTAATAATTGAATTATGCCAGCAACAATAACAATCACCTTGACCTACCTTCATTCCACTTGAAACCATAATAAGATTATATAAACGTGCGAAAATTCTTAGCTGATAACTTCAACCATATTGCTAAAAGCGACAAGTGGTCGACCGGTAATACATTTATGTAGTACATACATTTGATAATAATATATGTATTACCGGTCGACCAGTACCCGTCATCTTACACAAACATAATATTTTTCTTTTTTAGTTCCAGATGAAGTAGGAAGTCTTCTCTTTGACGATATATCAGATCGTGCAGTAAGAGTGTCCTGGACTGCGCCCAAAAAGTCGAATGGCATCTTAATGGGATACAAACTGTCTTATGAGATGAGAGATAGTAATGAAACGATTAGAGAGGAGGTTTTGCCTCCAAATGTCACGAGCATTAGGGTGGAACACTTGCAGGTGGGTGTAAATCTTGTTCTTATTGTTTGTTGGCAGCCTACAGTACTTGCCAAACTTCTTGGCCACCCTGAAGTTGGCTTTCTGATGCGCAAGGCACGGCGCGGTGCTATTTTGTATGAGATTTACTACTGCGCAGCCATTGTAGCCAACTTCAGGGCGGCCAAGAAGTTTGGCTTGAACTGTACCTAATAGTATGTGGTGGTCACCACCGCCTAAGCATCCTAGATGCGTTACCATCCCAGTAATAAAATGTCTCTAGAATAGGGATAGTGACGGGGTACGAAACAGCAAATTTTATTCCGTCTGCCGGTTAAATTATCAAAAAATATTAGACACGTATTTTCTGCTTATACCAATCAATAAAAAATCACACAGATATAGTTCAGGAGTGGAGGCTTGTGACGTAACTTCTATGTAAGAAGTGCACCAAGGTATGACGTCAAGCCATATTTTAACACACTGTATCGTCATCAATTTTTAACGAAAAAATACATGACCAATATTTTTTTGAAATCTAACTGAGGGTTCAAATAAATTTTTGTCCATCATCCCTATTACCCTGACGCCCAAATCTTCAAATCAACGCTTCTTTTCAGCAGAAATATTTAGGTGGTTGTACTTATACAGACGAGCTTCTTCACAAAGAGCACTACTACTTCCAAAATATCATCTATAGTTAATAACAACGCTTTAACAAGTGCTAACAGTTTAACCATCTTATTTACAGGCCAGTACACACTATAAGTTCTGGCTATGCGCCATGACGGTAGTCGGCGAAGGACCTGCGAGGGCCGCTGTGATTCAATCCGGCGTAGAACCAGTACTTCCCGACTCCCCGCGCAACCTCGCACTCTCTAATATCGAAGCGTTCTCTGTACTGCTACAGTTTACTCACGGCTTTGATGGCAACTCCTCGATATCGCTGTGGACAGTGCAGGTAAACTTCTGCTTGAATTTTTTGGTACAGATAGAATATACTTTTTTGTAACACAGCTTTTTGCTGACAGCAATATCCACGAGACAACCTTAGGGTGGAAAAAGAGCGAATCAGGGGTGTAGTACACTCCTATTGCGTCTTTATTTTTAATGTGTTAATATTCAATATAATAATAAAAGCTTTGTTTTCAATGCGAATAGCAATTAATTAATTAGGCTCAACATATACCACTAATAAAAAGATAAGCCGAAGTGAGTCGCTATATCAATAAAAATCCAGCACTCTGATTACTGATGAAAATTTTCCTCAACATACAAATATACTTTTTTTCCCCTAACAGGCTCAAACCGCACGAAATTCATCTTGGGTGACGATCTTCGAAGTTAACGCACCTGATGCCCAGTCTATTCACGTGACTGGTCTGATACCCTTCACGACGTACCGACTGCGACTGGTTGCTACCAACGTGGTGGGTTCGTCGCCACCTTCGGAGCCTTGTAAGGAGTTCCAGACTATCCAAGCACCGCCTCAACACCCGCCTAAGAATGTGACCGTGCGCGCAGTCAGTGCCACCAATCTACGTGTCAGATGGATTGTAAGACATTTGTTCATCATAGTTGGTTTCATTTCATTCAACCACCCCGCATTGGCGCCCCAAAAGATAGCGGGCTAAAGTTTTACGAACAAAAGAGTGACAAGTAAACTCGACGATCGCATATTCGCGCGACCAATTGTTGTTATGATAATGCCTGTACTCTGTCCAAGATGAAAGTACAATATTTACTAACAAAGCACCGACAGCTCAATCAGGAAGGGTGTTTTTTTTTTGGATATTTTGTGTTTCCAAACTATATATACCTACAACAGATAAAAAAATATATATATAAAATTTATTTTTGTTCTCTAGTAGGGTAACCAGCGCTAACAAAGAAAATTTGGTTCAAATAAATGTCATTAGATGGTTCGATATGAACCATTCGTCATCTAATGACATTTATTTGAACCAAATTTTCTTTGTTAGCGCTGGTTACCCTACTAGAGAACAAAAATAAATTTTATACATATATTATTTTTTCACCCATTGCATCGATTTGTTATTGAAATGTGTGTAAAATCAACATTTTCTAGAATTGATCATAAGCATTGCATGTTCTTGTTTAATCAAGTCTTCGAAGCACAAAATTACGGAATATTGGGCTCTTAATTCACATTTCAAAGATTATTTGAACGGATCATTTAAAATATATTATGGCGAGCCTTAAATTTTCTGAGGCTTGCCACTTGATTTTTTTTTAATTTGTATTGTAACACATTTTGATACAGTGAAACTGTAAAAAAGTGCAAAAAATATGTTCTATAAAACATCGTCACTGTATCTAAAGAAACCCTTTTACTTGCAAGTCGCTGCTAACACCATCTATAGCCGTGGAACGGAACCGAACTCGATCGAAGTGCTTATAAAAATAATCATCTTAATCAGACGATAAACGCTTGTTACGTCGGGTTTCTTTTCGTGGAATGAGGCATCTATATGCTAGTATTATATTATCTATGATAAAAGGTAGCCCTAAAAAAATCTGTTTTACGTAGTAAACATTGTATCTTCAAAATGGCTGGCTTAAAGTATATGAATATTTTTGCTTTTGCCCGACTATGGTCAATGTAATTAAGCTCCAAGACATGAGCGAACAAATAATAATAATGAACTTATGATTTCAGCCTCTACAACAAAGCGAATGGTACGGTAATCCAAAAGGATACAATATAACCTACACTAGGAGCGACAGTAACGACACGTTACATAGCATTATAGAGGACCACACAGCAAACTCACACGTACTGTCTAACTTAGAAGAATGGTCAGTGTATGAAATACGAATGACGGCTATCAATGAAGTTGGGACTTCAGTAGCGAGCCCCACTGCCATGGAAAGGACGAGAGAAGCTGGTGAGTTAGAAAACATTAACTTTCCAGCTTATCTTAAGCTAAAAGAAACAATAAATAAAACAACCACGTCTGTTTTGTCCTAAAATACTGTCCAAACATTTACAGTTCCGTCGCGTGGTCCCTCCGACGTGTCAGCTAATGCCACATCTTCAACAACAGTGGTCGTTCTCTGGGGAGACATCCCGCCACCGGAGCAAAACGGATTGATTGAAGGATACAAAGTGTGTTACGCGGCAGTAGTGCCACCACCGCGACCCGAACAGAAGAAGGTGGAATGCCAAGCAGTGCCTTCGAACCAGACTCACACAATAACGCTGACAGAGTTGAGAAAATACGTTGTGTATCAAATACAAGTGTTAGGTTATACGAGGCTCGGAGATGGAGCCTTGAGTGACCCGCCAGTAACAGTCAGGACTTTTGAAGACAGTATGTATTAAGTTCTACGTTATTTATTTATGATCATGACGAACATTCAGTAGAAATCTGACGTAACTGTAACTTTAAAATTTTAAAGGAGAGACATTTAATGTTCTTTTTTGGCGATATATCACTTTGCAAAGAAGACCGTTTTTTTGTAAATATTAGAAGATTTTAACGAAGACTATCTCCGTAACGGTAATACTGCGGTAGTCAAATTGTTATAAATAATATTTTTTCTTCTTCAGTTACCGTCGTCCGATGTGGGCACGTTTTATACGTTGTGAGTCGCTGAAACCGTTTTAATGTTCATGTAACAACAAAAAACCGTCTTCTTAGTCCGCATTATTATGCAACTACCTATTACTGCGCGTAGCCCGACACGCACTAAGACGGTTTTATGTACCTAAAATTATGTAACTTATATTCATGATATTTTATTTCGTCTTCAGCTCCCGGACCACCATCTAACGTGTCATTCCCTGACGTAACGTTCACGACGGCGCGCATCATCTGGGACGTGCCGGAGGACCCTAACGGCGAGATACTCGCGTACAAAGTGACTTACCACCTCAACAGCACCACACAACATGTATTTTCTAGAGAGTTCCTGCCTTCGGACCGAACTTTCAGGTAAGAGATTTGTACTTGGAGTTTTACATTCCCGAATGGTGTGGATTAACTTAGTATCTACAAAACTTTAAATTCTTGAGGCTGGATTCAGTACGTATGACTACCATCCTTAACTGTTGTGAAAATAAAGTAAATTTCAGAATGTACCCAATTAAAAATGTCATAAGAATGGAAATTTAACTTTATCTGTAGGTTTTTTTTTTAAATTTGCCCTACACTAGGCATTTCTTCCGGTATCGTGGGTGCGTTGACAAACATATAAACTCACGTACACAACACCTAGAGCCGGAACAACTGTCTGTAGATCATACAAATATTTTTTCCGTCCGGGAATCGAACCCGCGACACGCAGCGCAGCAGTTAGCGATTGCAAAATCCGGAATTTTTGAAGTTAGGATTTCTTTGTTCTCGTCCGATTGAAATCCGTTTTTTTTTTCGAATTTTGATTGTTTTATTTTTTTATTGATAGGCTCGTGCTTGAGCACTATCTAAGTTTAAGTGTTTTAAGTTGAATAGATAAAACTGAAATAAAATAGCACAAATTATTTATAATCTGCATATTTTATTCGCTCAATTACGACGCAATACCGAATAAAAGAATGTTCACCGTCGACCACATCATCGTTTTCCATCAGGTGAGACAGTGGTCAAGTGCAAGCCTTTAGAAAATAAAAAAGATCCAACTAAAATAAACAACTTTGGGCATCAGTAATTTTGCCCGTTATAAATTTTCATAATTATAACATAAACTAGACTTAACTTAAGAAAATTAAGGTACCCTCCTTTTTTATAAAATTCAGTCTCAAGAAAAAAGTTTAACGTAAGTCAGTTATAAATAAGCAAAGAATGACTCCGGTATAACTCCCGTTATAAATTATATTTCTATGCCATCTAATCAGTCGGTCATATCATAATAGTAATATGTATTTTTATCAGTATTCTTCAAAAAACGAGGATACAATTCTTAATTTAGGCTTGCGCTTGACCGCTATCTCACCTGATGGTAAGCGATGATGTGGTCGACGATCAAGCACGCTTGCCTAAAAGAAACCTATTCAATCTTAACTTAAAGACTCCCAGGTTATAGCTATCAGGAAATACTTCCACTCTTTGTGCATAATAAAAGTATTCCCATAACGTTTGGTGCGTATGGGTGGGATGTCCACCATGTACCGATGACGCATTGCCGTAGGTCTTGTAGTCCGATGATGGAACGGGCTGAGATGAAAGCAGTACTCCATGCATGATCTAACTTGCGCTTGATACAAATTGGGCAAATGTTCTGGGTTGAAGTACCGTCTTACCTTCGCAAGGATTCCTAACTTTTTGGCAGCCAGCTTTTGCCTCAATGAATGGACGGTCACACCTCGGAAAGAAAGAGTCGGGTGACACTGGCTCCTTTTAGCGAAAAAAAGGCACGCCTGGGTCAGCTTTGAACCTGACCAAATTGGCATCGCCCCATTCGGAGACTGCCTTCAAGGACAGATTCAAGCGCCAAACCATGGTCTCGGTCAACGATCTGATGCCTCGAATGGACCGGCCCCTTAGAAAGTCTGCAATCCAATCGCACAAACCACTGGGCAGACCCAATGAAGTAATCTTACCAAATAAGGCTTTCATGCCAGACCCTGTCAAAAGCTTTCGAGATGTCCAGGGAGGCGGCAATCGCATGATCGCGTCAAGTGTGGCGCGGTCTTATTTTATTACAGAACATGCCAGCTACTGCTGGCATGTTCTGTAATAAAATAAGACCGAAAAATCTCTTTCGGCGAAAAATCTCTTTAAGGCGAAAAATCTCTTTCGGTCATCCAGTTGATCTATAGAATAAAAATAAAACCTAAGCCTACCAAATCAAATATTCAGATTTGCGCATTAGAATAGTTAATATCGATCTAACGATTACTTAAAATGAAAATTTGTGGAAATATACAATTACTATCCGTTGAAATTAGTTATGAAATAAATCCAGAAAAACCGGCTCTGAGTCTTAAAAACCGTATTTCAAAATGTCAGGAAAAGCCGGATTTTCCAGTGTTTTTCGTATTTCGAAGAATCCGGATTGCCATCCCTAGCAGCGGTCAATCGCTCAACCACTGCTCCAACCGTGCGCCACGCGCGGTTACTCGTATAAAGCTGCCTTTCCAAAATCATACATAGGGAACTCAAATGTGATAAACGCAAAGAAAATAATAAAAGTAAGATGACATTTAGCATACTGCTTATCCTTCTTTGTCTTTGGAAACTATACTAACACTGATAACTTTCTGTCGTACTGACTGATGATAAAATTTTGAAACAGGGCAACAGAGCTGTCTTCGGAGCGTTACTATCAGTTCAGCGTGCGCGCGCAGACCCGGCTGGGCTGGGGCGCGACGGCGCGCGTGCTGGTGCTGACCACAGCCAACCGCGCTGCGCCCGCACCGCCGCCGCGCCCCAACGTGGCGCGCTCGCTGCTACAGCCGCATCATATAACCTTCTCCTGGACGCCTGGCGACGATGGATACGCCCCGCTCAGGTCTGTAATCTGTACTTCTGATACCCAATGTAAATCTTGGAATAGTCGGCTACTTTATTGGAAAGATTAAAGGTTCACTAACAAAATGGACGATTCATCGTCAAAATTGACGATGGATTTCCGCCAATACCCGAAGCAGAAATAAAAGGGAAGGTCACATTTGCCAGCTTTGGGTATCAAACCCATGGCAGGTAAGTGGAATCATAGCCCCGCGCGGTTCATCTATACTGCTATGATATAAAGACGCTATCAGTATCAAATTGATTAGACGACGACTGTCGCCAACGACCTTGAGGGTACAAAACGCGCACTCGTTGCACACCCGCGCGGCCCATAATTTAGTAGTTTTTTCTACTTTCCTTATTATTCCATGACTTTAAAAAAATCAGATCTAAATGTAGATAATTAAATTATCTTTGAGATGGTGTCGATTTCATTAAAATACGCCCAGCGTTTATGGTGCGATTGACGCGTTTTTGTCCGTTTTAGACATAACTTTACAAATTAATTACTCTATGTTATACGAATAAAACTCTAAATTTTCTTAGATCAAATTATTAAGAAAATGGTCTAATGTAACATATAGTTTTCCAAAAAATGACTACTAGCCGTTTAGACATGATTCTCATTTTAAAACCAGCTACTCAGGGGTATCTGCGCTATATGGATTTTCCTTATTTGTTTCTTACCCAAGTAGCAAAATTCTCCTATAGCAATTGACTTATAAGATTACACGTCTTATAGAAATCTAGTAGACGCATTAACTTAGGCCACTGATCCTGCCAAAGCATCTTCTAAGATGATTTGCACTACAAGTACTTTCGACCCTATCATTTAGTTTTATAAATGTTAATAGGATTATTTTACACGACTCTTACTAGAGCGGTCAGTCAAGTTCAGTCTTATAAGTGCAAGTTATAAAAGTTATTAGCAAAGTGTGACTTTTGATCCGATAATCGCATTTAGTAAGATCGTTTTATCTTGTTAACGTCTTGTTTCATTCTTCTATAAGACATGCACTTCCTATAAATGCCACAAATATAGCTGCTAGAGGTAAAGATATTATAGAACAAATTTATCTTAGTCGTGACCCTTAACGGATTTTTACCACCAAGCTAGCATAGCCTCTGATTTTTATAAGTAAAATTCTACTTAAATGTGTTCTACATTTGCTATTATTAGAGTAATCGGCCATCTTGTGATTTGTTAGAGAAAGCTAAAACAATATAAATATGGATTTAAATAAGTGGAGACGATTTAAGCGTAGTGGCGGTTATCGAAGAAGAGTTTCGAAAAAGTACTTTGAAATGAAGTCGATATCGGAGTTCGGGTCAAGCGGATCAAAAGAAAAGTTCTTAAATAAAAATGAGCCTGGTGAAGTTGGTGAAGTTTGTGATGGTTCCGTATACGGTAAAATGGAAATAGACTTAGACAACTGTGAGGATAATTTTACAGAGAGTTGTAATGATCAAGAAGATACGGAAAATGATAGCGGAAGCATTAATAGTGAATTTAATGATGGTGATCATACTGAGTTTGATAAAAATTATGAATTACAGGTGGATATAAAACAGTGGGCTAATAGGAATAATATATCACATTCAGCTTTAAATGAACTTTCAGCGATTTTAAATTAAAGGATAAAATATGCTTTACCTAGGGATGCCCGCACTATACTTAAAACTAACAATAAAACAATAGACGTTACTACTGCGGGCACAGGACATTATTGGCATAACTGTTTAATAGATCAGTTAAGAAAAGTTTTAGCAATTGTAGATCAAATTCCAAATTTTATTTCGCTTAATATAAATATCGACGGTCTACCGATATACAACAGTTCGAGACAACAATTCTGGCCAATACTATGTAGTATTTTCGAAATACCAAAGTTATCACCTCTGATAATTGGTAAGTAGACTTGTAAACACAGAAACACACAACTTACTTTTCTAACTTTATTACCTGTATGCTGTATGTTTAAGGTATTTATGCGGGGACCAGTAAACCATCAAATTTAAGTGCTTACCTTGATCCCATGGTAACCGAACTAAAACAACTTGAAAATGGGCTGGTAGTCAAATCTAAAACTGGAAATGATGTTATAGTCACAGTACAAATCAGAGCTTTTATTTGTGACTCTCCGGCAAGAGCATTCATCAAAGGTAATATCTAGATTATAGGCTTTTTACTTACAAAACGGGTAGGGTACATTATATTTTTTATTGTAAAGTATTAGATGTTTTATTCAATTTGGGCGTCATGACTCCCATGGGGAAATTGATTGTTACTAACTGACAATTAGATAACTAAATTTTAATTTTGTACTTGTAAGTTTCTAACAAAAAATATTTCTGTCTAGGTGTTGCCAATTTTAACAGCAAGCATGGCTGTTTGAAATGTACAGTCGTGGGTGAATATTCGCATGTATCTCATGCCGTAACTTTTCCTACATATGACTGTCCAAAAAGAAATGACGAAGACTTTAGAGCCAAAAAATATGAAGAACACCATAAACAAGATTCACCGCTATTACAATTGAAAATCGATATGATAGAAAATTTTCCTGTAGCTGACTCACTTCATCTTATAGATCTTGGTTAGATGAAGAGATTACTTTTGGGTTGGAGAGATGGAAATTTCGGTAAATACCTTACCAAATGGAGTGCCAGAGATATTGAAAAGATCAACAGTTTTTTATCTAAGTGTAGAATGCCCACAGAAATACATAGATCAGTAAGAACAATAGACGTGTTGGCACATTGGAAAGGGTCCGAATACCGAACTTTTCTTTATTACCACAGCATAATAATACTGAAATACGTATTGAACTACGACGCTTACTTTCATTTTCTCAACCTTTACTGTGCAATCAGAATATGCTCGAATGAAAAGCATTTCATTTTTTTACAAATCGCTGATCAAATGTTAGCATATTTTATACAAAATTTTAAAATATATTATGGCAAGGATTACATTACCAGCAACATTCATAATTTGAAAGACGTGGTAGACGAAGTAAGGAAATTCGGAAAACTGCACAGCTTTAACGCTTATCCCTTCGAAAATAAACTATACACTATAAAAAGGATGATCAGACACGGGCATAAACCACTTCAACAAGTTGCCAAAAGGCTAAACGAACAATTGACAGCAGAGATTGAACATTTTCATGAAGATCAACTAATAAAGTATCCATTTATAAAAACATATCAGCGAAAGGGTGTGTTAAAACATGTTCTTCACTTTGAATCATACATTTTATCAACACAAAAAGAAAACAAGTGGTTTTTAAGTAACCAAGATCATGTTGTTGAACTGAATTCAATATGTTTTGAAGATACTGACAAAACCAATGAGATTCTATTAAATGGACATCGTATTATACAAATCCAGAATGTATTTGATAAACCCTTGAAATCCTCGTTCTTAGATATTTACAAATGTGATTGTAATAATATTAACAAAATTGAAGCTGTGTACGGAGTGAAAAATGTAAGCTAGTGTGTAATGAGTTTAACTCTGAATTATTTTTCATACCTTTACTACATACTCTGTGATGCAGAATATAATATGTAATATCTTAAAAAGTAGCAAAGAAAATAAACAACATTCGAAAATTTACTTCTTTTTATTTCTCATCATTCTTTCATAAAAAATATTTATATTAATTAAATGTATTTAAACAATTTTTCATTAATTAAAATAATCAACATAATATTTAAACTCGTAAATGACAAAACAATGAATAGGAACATGTTTAGGCTTTCTAGAAAATTAACATATATTTCCATTAATCGTAGTTATTTTAACAATTCTCTCTTAGTAATCAGTACTTAAAACAATTACAAAATGAAAGTCTCGGCATAACTTTTAGGAATGACCAACGAATAATAATTTAGAATCTTCATAATATTTTAAGGACAGCTGTAGCTGTATACTATGTCACAGTCAAAACTTATTGTCAGTCAAAACTACTTTTGACTGCAAAAATCTGTTAATATACTGAGTGATTTGGGTTAGGTTAGGTTAGAACTTGTGACCAAATAACAGATCCCCTTCTCAGGATTCCCAGATTCCCTTTTTTTCTCTGACTGAATGATTACCAAAATTTAATTAAATATGGGACACTTCTTGCAAAACCATTATTCACTGATAGAAGAAATAATGAAAATTCCTAAGAAAACTTACTAACAGCAAATTTCACACTCATCGGTAGGGAAATGATCATAAATCGCAAAATGCTTGCAATTGTGACACCAAAAAAAATCATGGTATAACAATTTTGTCATCTTCCCTTGAGTCACAGTGAAGTGTACCAGCCTATTGGTTGTGTCGTTTGAAACATTATAGTCACAACCATAACATTTTTTTACTTTCAAAAAGTGTGTAATTTTCCACGGCCATTTGGCATACTTCAGCTTATGGAAATCCTTTTTAGTTAAAAAAATATCGACATCCATTAATACAACCATTTCCAGTCCAGAACAAAATGCAGCTTGCTGAAAATGTTTAAGAACTTTATAATTACGTATTTAGGAAAAAAGGCAATGAAATTGATTTTGTTTGGACACTAGTCTAGGGGTGCAAAATTACGTAAGTAATAACAACATTACCTACACATCATAACATAGCGAAATTTTAAGGTAATTCATAATTAGGTTAGTATCGGTGACCTGTGGCAATGTTTGATGTAAGTATAAATATTTACAACAACTTACAAGATTTGCACATTACCGTATGGTTTAATCCACATTACCCACAGAACCCTAAAACTTAAATATGGTGGCGTAGGTATGTCATGTAAGCGTCTTAACTTTGATTAAAAAGTCATTTAAAGGTTCTGATAAATGCAATGTAATGGCACGTGTTTCAATTCTATGTCGGATAGGTATTTATTAATTTATTACTGAATTACCAAATAATGAAAATGTTAAATTTTGAAGGCGTATGAAGATATGTTTATTATCGTCTAACACTTCATCAATAAAATGATTTTCGCAAGTTGAGTAGGCACTCTTTACAAAACAGTTAGGTACACGGCAAATGTTATATAATGACAAACATTATAATGTGACTTTACTTACTTTTGGAAAATAAAAGAGGATTCAATGTCACGCACCAGCACAGTACAATGAATTAACGAAAAAAGAACGAATGATCGACTGAATGAATCTACTAATGGTATTAAGCTGATCACTGTAGGATCAATTACTCTAGTAGCGGCACGCGCCAGATCATAAGAGGACCAATTGCTCTTTTTAGATGCATTTACCGGATTTTTATAGGATAAATATATTTTGTTAAAGCACTTAATAAGGTAATTATAAAATCAAATAGCACTTTACCGGATTATAACAAAGCGACTATAGGGCGAAATAGCCCTATAAACTGCGCCCAAATGCGGCTCTATAAACGTTTACAGGATTTCTATAGGATTAAAAAATACGTGCTCCTAGGATAATTACAGGGCCACATTTTGCTACTTGGGTATTTACTTAAATTATTATTTATCAATGTGTATTATTTTTGTCAGATATTACACTGTACAACAAAAGGAGGACGGAGGAACTTGGCAAACGATCCCCGAGCGAGTGGATCCCTTCGTGACATCATACACAGCCGAGGGTCTGAAGCCGTATACGGCGTATCAGTTCCGAATCCGAGCGACCAACGATATCGGACCCAGTCGGTACAGTAATGCGACCGAAACTGTGCGGACACTGCCTGCTGGTACGTAGTTTATTGTCTACTAGCTGACCCGGCGAACTTCGTTCCGCCTAACAAATTTCTAAAATAAAAGATTTTTCTAAAATAAACGTAGCCAAGTTACTCCTTATTACATAGCTACCTGCCAATAAAAGTCCCGACAAAATCGGTCCAGCCATTTCAGAGATTAGCCGGAACAAACAGACAGACAAAAATTGTAAAAAATGTTATTTTGTTGTATGTACCGTATATATTCATATACATGTAGAAAAAAACGGTTATTTTAATATAAAAAACAGACACTTCCATTTTATTTATATGTATACAGGGTGTCCCAGAAATCGACGTCAAGCCGTAAATGGGTGATAGACCAAGTTATAACAGTTCTCAGAAAAATACGAAAAAAATTTTTTTTTTAATCCAATAAATGTTCATGCATTGCCGTCGAAGGAAGGCAGTTTGAACATTTATTGTAATAAAAAAAATTAAATCTGATAATTTGTTTTTTTTTTCTAAGATGAGAAAACTGGTCCTGACTTAAAGTAAAAAGGTTGAGTCACTATCATAACTTTGCTCTTAAATTACGTAACGTCTCTATCGAACTAGAAACGGAGTTTAGCAAAGCTTTAGGTAAGCTAAAGTCATTTTAAGGAAGTATGGACATTTTGTGTAAAAACCGAGGCTATTTACAAAAAAAAATTTGACCAATTATTGAAAACGTAATCTAGCAAGTGTTACACCATTTTTGAATCCTTATTAAATGCGCCAATTTTTCATGTTACTTGCCAAACTAGCGTAGTACATTTTTTTTTCAGTACAGTCAGTTAAAGTTGGGCGAAACAGTAAATTTGAATAATTTGGTTTTGAAAAAGTTTAATTTTCTTCTAAGTAGGAGGAGTTGGCTTTAAATTTTAGGCAAAAATCTACACAAGCATTATTCAAGATTACATAATAATAAAAAAATTAGATAAATTATGGGATTTGTAGCAATTGGAGTTAAAGAACCATTACAGGGATTGATTTTTTTAGTAAATTTTTAAAGTGAACATAATTTTTTAAAAACATGAGATAGATTTTTTTTCGTATTTTTCTGAGAACTGTTATAACTTGGTCTATCACCCATTTACGGCTTGACGTCGATTTCTGGGACACCCTGTAGATGTGAAATGAGAGAATAGTCGATCGAATAGTGTTTAAGCTTTTTGAAAGAAATTCAAAATTTTACTAAGACAAACGAAGACTATTAAACCAAATTAAATAACACGATGTTTTGCGTTATTTTGTATGACTAATGTTGAGTACAGTTCTCGTCATACTTCTGGGCCGCCCTGAAGTTCGCTTTCCGATGCGCAAGGCTCGGATCGGTGCTGTTTTTGTATGAGATTTACTACTGCGCAGCCATTGTAGCCAACTTCAGGCCAAAAAGTTTGGCGAGAACTATAGAGATTGGAATTCAAAACGATAACACCTTGAGCGAATAATAAGATGTCTTAAGATTCCAATTTCCATTTCGCAGCACCAAGCAAAGCTGTAGAAAACCTGCACGTGGTACCGATCACACCGAGCAGCGTGCGCGTGCAGTGGACGCCGCTGGGCGACGCGCACTGGAGTGGAGACACGCGCACGGGCGGCTACCGCGTGCGCTACCAGCCGCTCACCGACTTCCCCACCGCGCTGCAGCAGAGCATGAAGCAGGACGTATCGGGCATCAAGGTATGTACCTATCATACACAGGTGTTAAACAGTTCACACATTTTTAAGGATAAGACTGGAGGTGCCTGGAGGCTAAATAGTCGATTATGATTTTACAAGCGTTTTTTTGTCTGCCTTTCAGAGCGAGGAGGTGGTGCTAACCGACTTGGCGCTGGACCGCAACTACGAGATCAGCGTGTGCGCCGTGAACTCGCAGGGGCTGGGCCCGGGCGGCACGCCGGCCGTGGTGTGGGTGGGCGAGGCTGTGCCCACCGCGCCGCCCACCAGCACGCAGGCGCGCGCGCTGTCGCCCACAGAGGTCACGCTCAGCTGGGCGCCGCCCACGCAGGCGCAGCAGAACGGTGATCTGCTCGGCTACAAGGTACGGTGACTAAATTATTCAAAGCTTGCAACTGACGCCCAGCAAATGCTGAGTTGTTATCCTTCTTAAATCTTGATTGTACTTTTTACTATTCTTCTCTGTTACTTTGTGATTGTTGCTGTTGTATTGTGTGTTGTGTCTGTGTCGAATGAATATTTTTTATTCTTCTATTCTATTCAAAGCCGTTTTATCTGGGGCTGAAAGTATTAATAAGTACATACAACTTTTACTATGCAATCAACTATGATCTTTTGCCGCGATATCGAGTTTCTTCATATACTAGGTATAATTTATTCATATTCATTAGTATGTTCTAACAAGACCCCGGAAAGATTTCCTGTCTGTTGTTTGCCTACCCACTTATTATTGGTGTAGTGAAGTGTTGGCGTTTAGAAGTTCGTTTTTAGTGGCGATTTTATGAACATTTATTTGAATACACCTATTGCTTGGCAGATCTTCTACCTGGTGACTGACTCCCCCGAGGAACCCGAACCCGGGCGTCGCGTAGAGGAAGAAATCGAGGTGGTACCCGCCACGGCTACCTCGCATTCACTCGTCTTTCTCGACAAATTCACGCAATATCGCATACAGGTATTTTTTTTCTTTTAACTATTTTTTTTAAATTTCTTTTTTCTTTTTTTATTATTAGTTAACCTTATATTAAATCTAATGTAAGCTTTTATCAGTGTTTGTCGGAAATAAACACAGCATACAATTATTAGAAAACTACCAGTCAAATCAAACCGAATGTTAAAATCTAAACAGTTTTGTCGCAATGCTCCCTGCCGAGCATTACAACAAATATTCTTTTTCTTCTCCGTGGCCGTAGGATCTGTATTTTTTTAGGATAAAAAGTAGCTTATTTTTCTTTTAGTTAATGAATTTTCGTAATTGGCCACAAAATGATCGATACGACGAAATGATCTTTTACAAAAGTAATTAAAATAAATGTGTGCAGGTGCTAGCATTTAACGCCGCCGGCGACGGGCCGCGGTCCACCGCAGTGACAGTGCGCACACTGCAGGGCCTGCCGTCCGCGCCGCGCAACATCTCCTTCTCCGACATCACCATGAACAGCCTCGTCGTGTCCTGGGAGCCGCCCTACCGCCGCAACGGACTCATACAGGCCTATCTTGTCACTTACGAGACTATAGAACAGGATGAACGTGAGACACTATTCCTATTACATTACACTACCTGTGCGACCGAGCTCTGCTCGGGTGAAAATAGAGAAAACGACGTTTTCTAAAAATTAAACCTAGCTAGATCGATTTATCGCCACCGAAATCCTCTGCACCGAAATTCCCGAGATTTAGATTAAATATACAAGAATTGCTTGTTTAAAGGTATTAGATTGTGTGTGTTGGGGGATTAAGAAAATTTACGGTTCTTAAAAAGCCATAAAAATGCGAAAGTCACTCTCTTTCACGCCTAAACCACTGAACAGATTTAGATGAAATTTGTTATGGAGTTAGTTTGAGACCCTGGGAAGGACTAAGAATGGTTTTTATCCCGGAAATCATCCTGGAACACCGCCTTCTGACAGTTTGTATGGTGAACTAATAATTTCTCAAGTAAACCCACACACCTTTAATATTATGACCAGATATAAAAAATAAGACTAATTGAAGTACCAATGCTGCGCATACGAAGTCGCGGGCAACAGCTAGTATAGTATATTTTGTTTACTACAAATAAATAGTTATTAAATTATGGTCAAGTTATTTCGTGGTTATACTTTCGTACGTTTGGTTACTTTGTTATATAAAACGATTCAGCAGTTTGTTTTCTGTATGTCGCAGGTTTCAGTAAGCAAGTTAAACAGAAGGTAACGGAGCGGCGCCTAGCGGTGGGCGGGCTGGAGGAAGAGGTGGAGTACCGCTTCAGCGTGCGCGGCGTGACCGAGGGCGGCGGCGCGGGCGTCACGGCTGAGGCGCGCGCGCGCACTGGCCCGCAGCCCGGCTCGCCCGCCGCGCCGCGCGCGCTGGCGCTGCAGCCCGAGCCCGCCGCGCTGCGCCTGCGCTGGCTCAACGCCGCGTCCGGCGCCGGCCCGCTCAAGGGGTACTACTTTGAAGCTCGCCGGAAAGGTACGTGCAGACATATCAACTATACAAGATCAAAGCTTTATTTCCGAAACGTGTTTGTTGTTCGATAACGGCATCTAAAATCAAAAAAACACACAGATTAAAAAAACCGCAACCGCTAAAACGTGAAGCTATTATTTACCGATTAACCTTTGCATCTGTGTTTCTCCAACGAATTAAAAATACTATGTACATAAATATTGTATAATTGCAAACTAGAAACCATGCAGCTATTGATGTGACCACCAAATCACTTACCTACATAGCATATTAACTTCCATATCTATAAAGCGTACATCACGTAGTCGAAAGTAGCAATACAGCTCTTTCGACCCCGTGTTTCGTGGCAACGAGTACATGAATGTTATATTTTTATGCAGCCAAGGAGTCGTGGCAGGCCTGTAAGTTGTATTTGTTACTGTGTGCACCTTGTAGAAAATCCTTTCATTAAAGAGCATATCACAGTAAACTTCTTAGATTCAGTTTCAGTAGCACTATCATAATGGTACCCAATTACTTCATTGTTTTTGCCATCAATAACCACTAAAATTTCTATAAGCCTCCCTAGAGATCGTATTAAATAAAGTTGCGTACATAATAACGCAGGAAAGGTGTCCATGGTACGCAGTGAATTTGCATGATGTGGGCAAAATCAGGAGTATGTATTTGGGTTTACAGTGGAATGTATTAAAATTATTGTAAGATTGTAAAAACTCTTATCCAAATTAATTTTAGTAAGTTTCATGCAAACCTTCCTTGAGCAAATCGTTTTTATAAATAGTTTTATTTGGTACGATCTAAATCATATGCTATAAAATTAACCCCTTCCTAATTAACGACGGAACCTTTTGTTCGGCATACAGATGACACAAGATGGGAAACGATTACCAGAACCAGCAATGGCATGTTGGAGGAGTTCACAATATCATACCAGAGTCTCCTGCCGTCGACGGCGTACTCATTCCGGGTGATAGCATACAACATGTACGGGATCAGCAACCCAACATACAGCGAAAAAGTAATCGTAACGCCTTCGAAGCTGTATTTGGAGTACGGATACTTACAGTATCGACCGTTCTATAGGAGCACGTGGTTCATGGTCGCGCTAGCGGCTGCTTCTATCATCATCATCATTATGGTCATTGCAATACTTTGTGTGAAGAGCAAGAGCTATAAATACAAAAGTGAGTTTCCGTTCATATTTAAATTCCATAACATACCCACGTACAGGTAGCAAAAGTCATCATTAACCTGATATATATTTAAATTTTCAGAAGAGGCGCAGAAAACTTTGGAGGAATCCCTGGCAGGGGAGAGCGACGAGCGCGGCACGCTGGCGATGGAGCTGTACCGCTCGCGCCAGAACTCCAGCGGCAGCGGCGGCGCGGCCACGCTGCGGCGCGGCGCAGCGCTGGCCAAGTCGCCGCCGCGCCCGACGCCGGGCTCCGTGGCCTACCACAGCGACGAGGAGAGCCTGCGCGCCTACGACGAGAACCCCGACGACTCGTCGCTCACCGAGAAGCCCTCCGAGATGAGCTCCTCCGACTCTCAGGTGATTACCATCAAGATCAGCGTCGTCTGAATCCCCGCCCAGAGCGTACAAACACTAAATCGTCCCTTATTTTTTCTCTACCACTTCCCTGGAGAGCTTTACGGTAAATATCGACGACAAGAGGCCTCGCTACTGCTACCTTTATCATTTTAAACACGCTTTCGACGAGATCAGCACTTTCGTAGTCGTATTTTTATTGGTTTGAGTTGCGTATATTAGTCGGGCGCCTTAGTGGCGTGTTAGAATAATGTATAATTAACTAGACTATTAAGAAAATACATGCTAAATAAAACAAACATTTCTAACGTCAGTAAAAATTGGATTAATAAACAGTCAACAGCAAAAGTTAAAATTTCAAAAACATAAAAAAAAAATGTGTCATTCATGAAATTAGTATTCCTAATTATTACAATGATACATCAAACTAGAAAAAATTGTTGTCTCTGTTAAACCACTCAAAACTTGTGGCAATACTTTTGATGTTGACTTTACATTAGATAAATTGTAAATGCATTTAAATAAGTTACCATTTTTTAATAAATTAGTCATCATATAACAATATAGGAATTTGGCATTATTCGAGATGAATAATAGTTAACTTTTATTTTTGACAGAATTCCGAGAGCGAAAACGAGAGTGTCAGGTCGGAGCCACATTCATTCGTGAACCACTACGCTAACGTAAACGATACGTTACGACAATCGTGGAAGCGGCAGAGGCCTGTGCGGAACTACTCGAGTTACACGGACTCGGAGCCCGAGGGCAGCGCTGTGGTGAGCCTCAACGGCGGCCAGATCGTCATGAACAATATGGCGCGCTCGAGGGCGCCGCTGCCCGGCTTCTCATCCTTCGTATGACACGAGCCCGCCGGCACGGCGCCGCACGAAGCCGTGCACATGTAACTGTTCACTGCCCATTCCCAATTATTAAATTAATTCGTTAGCAACTATTACAATTGTACATATCGAATATAATTTGTAAGCTTTAATTAAATTGGTTAAATATCTGAATTAAATTATGATTCTTCAGATTAGGGATATCTTAAAGTAAATTCATGTAGTTGTAAGTTCATAATACAGTTTAAAATCCAATTATATAAGAAGGATTGCCAGATACAATCAACTTGTAATAAATTAATAATTACAATATTGTAATGCCATACCACAAATTAGATCTTTCGATAAGAAGCACTTAAAAATCGTTTAGTAACTAATGGCAACTGTAGGCAGCTATTTTATAATATGTAACTTATAGATTGAGATCTCGTTTAGCTAATTTGCATTTTTTTTTAAATTGATTTCAATGTTTTATGAGACCATACATTTTTGTTTGTTTTAAGACTAATGTATGTTTATTTGTATAAAATGAAAGCGTGAATGAATTCAAAGTCAACATCTCGAGTACCAGAACAGATGTAATCATCAATCTAACAAGCTATAGTAGTTACAGCTGATCTTTGTGTCTCTGAAGTTGGCTCTGAGAACTATTGCGCAAGAAACAGTTTGTCATCGAGTATGCTGCGTAGAGACAGTTATACAATGCAATCTTCACTTGCAACATTGACACAAAAAAAGCTACAGCGCAGAGTCTTGTAGCCAACTTCAGAGACACAAAGATCCGCTATGAGTATCATAGCACGCTTGTTACATTCAATCGCAACTCGTAACCTTCTGTCTTCAGTCAATCTTGAAACGAGCAGCAATGATGCGGTCACGAATCTTTGCCAAAATAAGGGCTTTTAAAGTCTAGAACGTCTTCAGTAGTCGTAATTCCGAGTGATTCGTAAGACCGAAACCCTCGTTAAACGCTATTCTGCTTAGTAATTATTTATAAAAGATAAGCTCGACACGAAGATCGTTATACTATTGAGCATTTCATGGCTCAAAAATTTGATTGTAGCGCAATGTGTTCCATTTTTATTGCCATTGATGACTGCACTATAAAATGCATAGGTACATAAAATAATATTATATATATAATAAACCAAGTGTATAGCAAATTATGAATATTGCATATACTTGACGTAATTTAATTTTAAACGACTTATTCATAAAATCAGTATTGAATTAGTATTTAGAAAAATTCATTACTCCAGTTTCAAGTAAAAGTTAAGTAAAAAAGAAATAGCGACGTGTCTGTTAGATCAGACGAATATTTGTAGTTTAGCATTTTATAATATTTTTACAATTACAAATTTATTATATGCAATTGACTGATAGATGTAGTGTCTAATTCTTTATGTGTGTAAATATTTCATAAAAACCATTTTTGGAGCAATCTTTGGCACAATTTCTTTAAAAATAACTTATGATGTAATTGATATCATATGTATTCGGATTGTTGCTTTCCATACAAATATAACATAAGTTTTTATTGACATAAACCTTCAAATTATAACAATTATGCCCGAAAAATATCAGCTACTCGCTAATTTTATCGAGTTTAGTGAGTTGCGTTTTCGCGAATTCAAGATTGGTCCCATAATAAAATTCGTTCTTCATTAGGACTCCATAGGAGACTAATGGTATAAAAACGAAACTTGTAATTTCGCCTCTATAAAATGGAAACTGTTCTAATGTTCCAATAAAAATTATCATGTCAGGTCTAAGGGCGCGGTCTCATCGAAACCTATTAGATAGTAATTATTGGAACACTATGATAGTTTGACAATTTTATGAAATTTAATATTTACATGTTCCTCAGATAGGTGCCAGATTTTTAAAAAATCAGCTCTGTTGCTAATATTTGTAAATACTGAGTGTACTTAATTTTTTCGTAAATTATGCTGATTCCAATGCCGACGTCAATTAATTGTATCGTGACACCCCAATTCAATGAAATCTTGATCAAATGTATTTATATTATAATGAGCATGATTGTAAACACATTTTAACGACAAAATTATACCTAAAATATAGGCACATGTGGTATATTATTGTATGCAATATTTACAAATTAAAGACATACTCCCCGCCTTAACTTAAGAGGAACCACACTTTCGTGGCGTGACGTGTCGTGGCGCCTTCCGACGCAGTTGATTGGCTACAAAACTCGTTGCGTTATGACGCAGGCTGAAACAGAGTCGTTTGATTGGTGGATCCCGCGACACGCCACGCCACGACACGTAAGTGTGGTTCCGACTTTAACATCAATCCATATACCGTAAAGGTGTGCCATCATTTTGAAGACTAAATCAACTTTGTCTTTATGTAGCTATATGGTAGTACAATAATTTTTATTTACTTTATTAAATAGCATAAATTATTCATGTGTTTTTTTAATTAATTTTATTATAATCAATTTAGAAGATCAAATTAGATTAGGGAGTTATGTGTCCCTAAAACACATAGTACAGGCGGCGCGGTTTAAGAGCGCTGACCTTGAATGTGCAGAAGTCGATTTTTGGGTCTGTTTGGCGGGGGAGTGAGGTGCAACGGTGAAGTAGCCGGCGCCGGCGATTTATTGCTCAACCAGTGTCGCCTTCCCCCGTCTCGCCGCGCTCATACGTATCGTGTCCCCTCGTTACAGAAGCTCATTATTGTGTTAAATATTAAATTCCGTTGCATAGTGTTTAGGTAATAATTTCTTTCGTTTCGATGTCGAAAAAAAGTGTTTACGAGGCGAGGCAAGCACGAAAAACTTACATAAAACGGTGTTTTTCTTTCTTTCTGTACGTTTTTAATTTAGTGACATATTATATCCGTTATTAAAGATGTGCATTTATTAATATGATGATACGCTTATGTGCCTAAACGATACTTAAAATTATCTTTTTAATTATCCATTCTTCACAAAATATAAACTACTGACCATTGAATAATAACGCATTTTTCTAAGCTACCTACAAACAAATAATTAGTTCAAATCACACTTATTAATTTTATGCGTGAATTTACACATGCGCAAATCTCCCCACCATTTTCGCCGAGCGCTCTAAACTCTGGCCGGTACCTATAATTATGATGTATGATATGATATCACAACTAAAAATCCCACTATTTAAATATTTGTGCGGATGTTTCATACTCTTTCATGCAGATAGGTTATGCTTTACAGTAATATAATATCTTATAAATCAGAATAGCTTATAGGCTACATAATTTATAAACATACTAGCTTTTACCCGCGGCTTCGCTCGCAGTGAAGCCATAATTTTTTATTTTTTTTATAAAAAGTATCCTATGTTACTTCTAATACTTCCAAGAATATATGTAGGTACAAAGTTTCATGATGATCGGTTCAGTATTTTTTGCGTGAAGGCGTAACAAACAAAGTTACATTCACATTTATAATATTAAGTACAGATAAGCAAAATTGTTTTTTTTTTTATAAATTATTGCTTCACGCCATTTTGACCAAGTGGTCGAAATGGCGGTGAAGTACTAACTACAGGCTGATGGCAGCTAGTTAAAAAATAAAAGATTAAAAATTGATTTAAAATGGCCATCTTAATATTGAGGTTTTGATCAGCAAGTTCTTCATGCGGTCGGCTTTCCAAGTCATTATGTCAGATGGGTTGTGTGCGTGGTTGTCGAGTGAGGTACGTCTTCCCAACGGACGAAACCACCTCTTCATTTATTGCTTGCTTTATTCAACAAGGTCTCATGTATGCTTTTGTTGTCTAGTGGTACATTTAAAGCGTATGAGGTATGTTGGTGAGTGACATTATACGGTTTTTGTATTTCCTTGTTTTGAGCTTTATTTCCTCTCTCACAGTTGTAATTTGTAAATGCTTTTGCTGAGCCCTACAGTTCAATACCATAGCATGTCCAAACGAGTACTAAGACTGATTTGTAGACAAGAAGTTTGTTCTTCAGAGATACGTATGATAAGGAATTCATACGCGACCCTAGGAGCCAATGAAGTTTTCTAAGTAGTATGTCCAGTTCAACACGCTTTTATTAGCATGGTTTGTATGAATCTTTGAACGTCATTTTCACCCCATTCAAAACGTCGGACTAATTTGAAACTTTGCACACTTAACAAGCACCGATGACAATGCAATAATTTAAATATCCCATTATCTTTACCAGGATCTTCAGGAATAGCTACTTTTTTTTAACTGATAACCGGCCTAATTGCGCAAGTGAATTCGGCAAGGCACAGGATTTGACCGGCATCAATCGACCAATCACATGCGAGATGAAAGATGCGCTGCGGATTCCCGTCTATTTGATTGGTCGATTGATGGCGGTAAAACACTGTGCCTTGCCGAATTCACTTGCGTAATTAGGCTGCCGGTAGTGTCTTTGTGCCTTTGGCGCGTGCTAAGATATGTGCATGGCTTAATTTTTTGTTATATCCGAAGACACGGTAGTGGCTTGCGCCACCGCTAAGTATGTTCCGGAGAGGGAGCCTGAGAAACAGCTATCACATCCAGAGAAGGCAGTAGGCACGCTAATTATTCACTCCCATCACAGGGATCGTGAGGTGCTTGATGTCAATTGTTATAAAATAATATTTTATCGACAGATATTGGTAAAAGTAGAGAAATTTTTACAATAAAATACATTTTTTTTGTTAATCGTACTATTCTTAATTTAAACTTATTCAAAATTATTTCATACTTTTTTTTAGTTTGGTTTTCTATAGCTTGTTTTTTTTAAACTATTATTTATTTGTATCCACCATGTGTGTGAGGCAGTACGTCGTTGCCAAGTTAAACAGTTTTGCTTTGTTTTGTAGAATGAACGTCATATACTTTGATTTATTAGCACTCGTCCTAATACTCCACCTTCCCATACATTCATCTACTTTATCAAAGTGTTCTTGTAGCATAGCAGAAGCCACATGAGGATCCTTATCACTACAAAGGGCGGGAGTATCATCTGCATAGATTGCGGAAACCATGTGTTCAGTCGTGGGTGTATCTGCAGTGTAAATCTTACTAATATTATAAATGTGAAAATTTGGATGGATGTGAGTTTGTTACTCAATCATGCCAAAACGGCTGGACGGATCTGGATGAAATTTGGCACGGATCTCCTCGAACTTTCCACTCATAGGCCATTCAAGTTAAGTTCTCCAACTCAATTCCACCTGGAATCATCAATTTGACATTTATCCAGGGTTTTTTCTTTTGTCACTTTGCATGTTAGTACTTACGTCATGGATGCAAAGTAAAGCTATCGCTGGCTGTATAGTAGTAATTGGACGTATAGAGTTCTGTAAACGTAGGTAGATTTTTGATGCCACTAATGAAATTTTTGCTGCTGCTTCTTTCATTCATTTATATATTTGGATTTTATAACCAGGCTAGTTATAAATTAGTAAGGCCAACTTGCGCCAAGCTAAGAGGAGGTTAAATCTTACTATTATTATAAATGTGAAAGTTTGGATGGATGTATGTTTGTTACTCAATCACGCCAAAACGGCTGGACGGATCTGGATGAAATTTGGCACGGAGATTATAGTCTGGAATAGCACATAGGCTACTTTTCATCCCGGTAAATCTAATGTTCCTCTGGGATGAAAATAACACTTGACGCGTGCGAAACCGTTAGCAGAAACTAGTTAGATATAAAGTTGGACCCAGGCACGAACCTTAGGATACACCTGCTGTTATGTTGTAGCATTTTGAGTATTCGTCGTGCAATCTTGCTCGAAAATGATTACTCGAAGCCACAGAATTGCAAACCAAGTCTACCTAAAAGCTTTGTTTTTACCTTTCAGAAGTCTGCTAATGCTGTTATCATAATATTAGACTCAGGTTTGGACATGCAACCAAAAAAAACAGTAGATGTAATTAATTTGTAATTTATTCTGTTTAATAAAAGTCATACAGTAGGTACAAGTTCTTGAATCTAAAGTAACAAAAAATTATATAAACAATTTTTCACACTTGTCAAACCAAGCTTTTGGAACATACTTTGGGACATTCTTCCATTGCTTAATTACATTGTAAGCAGCTAAATCTATGATAGAAAAGTCGTTTCCGTAAATCCAATTTTTTTGTTGTGCAAATAATTTCGTAACAACTACCTCTTTATTCTTTTCTGTTGTTCTTTCCATCACATGACAGAGGTCAAGTAGGTAGTCAACATGATGATCATTAGGATTGTATGGAATAACACTTGGGTAAACATATGAAAGGTACCGTAATATGTTTACATTGCCTACAATGGGAACATCCAGAGTAGACAACTTCAATTCAGTATCAGCTGCAACTGTAAATAGAAGGCAATGGCATTAAATAACCTTTCAAAACAATAAGCTTAACAAAGAGTAAGTATGGATGATGTAGGTTTATAAGAACATGATGGTGGAACTTTAGTAAGATGGCGCACAAGACCTAAATAAATGGTGTCACGAGATTGGGAAAGCTGATCCTGTGAAACGTCCAAAGAAGAACAATGAGCTTAGCATAAACCTGGCCAAGATCTACTCTTTGTCGTCTGTTCTCTTAAAAACTATAGAAGAGGAATAACTTTCTGTTTGAAAATGGGACACTGTCTGAAGAAAAGAAATTTTGAATTACTTGCAAAACCCAACTGCTTCAGGTTAAAGCCCAACTGTTTTGATTATCTACTTAATGAATAATTAAATATGATTTAGAGACTTACCACACTTAAATATCAGCCTTAAATTAATTTTTGAGTTATTTTTGGATACTTGAATATTTCTAACATAGTTTTTAATTTTTGGCACTTTTTCATTTGGTACTGAAGAGTGAATATGCCAGGTAACATTGAGTGTCCCAGATGATTCTTTCAGAATAATATTCAGATACCAAGGTAAGCTGTCCGGACTAAGGACCAATACTACTTCTTCAGGCATAGGTAACTGAAATTACATGATAATATATTATTATGGATGCATATTTAGTAACTAACAGATGTGGTATTGTGAAAGTCAAGTTAAAAGTTTTGATAAAAAATAAATTGTCTTACACATTTCCCTGGTTTGCTTGTTTTAACATCTTGAATATTGTCTACTTTGCAGTATGAGCTAATGGTCTTGATTCTGTCATATAATGTATCCAATTTCTTTAATAATTGTTCCTGACGTTGTTCCAATTCAGCCATTTTATTTGATCCCTGTAAGATTATAAATCAAATTTTATATACAAACACAAAATATACATGTTGATACGTAGTTGATGTGCTTATGTAGGTATAGTGCGATGCCAAATTCTGGCCCGCCCTGAAGTTGGTTTTCAAATGCGCTAGGCACAGATCGGTGCTGTTTTTGTTTGAAAGGTTTACCAAGGCCATTGTAGTCAACTTCAAGGCGGCCATGAAGTTTGGGGAGAACTATAAGCTTAAGAACATTAGTGATTTTGTAAAGTGCACATGACTGGAGCATTTTTTACACCATCCCTGTAAAAAAGAAAATCAATTGATACTACTGCCTCTGTCCCCTTGGAAAAGTTATGATGTGTACTATGCAAAAATTTACATTATAAGCTAATTTATATTTTAATAATAAATGGAAACTCCATTATTAGTATAATAAGCAACCAAGATGCTCAATTTTCACATGCTTGGGATTAACCAATAAGGTCCTAAGCTTTAGAAAATTGAAGCTCTTGGTTGCATAAAAGCACATAGGTAAATATTTATCTATATTTCAAGATTGAAAAGAAAGCCACAGGCTTTATGCGATGGCATGATGTGATATAAGGGTAAAGGGTGATCCCGAGGCAATAGGTGTTAGTTTGTGTTAGCCATAATGACCGTCCGACAAATTTCACAGGTTTAAATAAATTAATTTAATAATTTCAGTGACATAAACCTTAAGAAACTTGATAACCTGGTTACTGATATTGATGTCGCTATCATCTTCTTTAAAATAATCTGTCCGATATTTTACAGAATACATGCAGGTCGGCAAAGGGATTTCTTTCTCGTGAACAATTATTTTCTTCATAGCATACATCATTTTGCAGATATGATGATATAAAATATGCTATTTTATTATTATTCTTACCAAACTGAATTGGAACTTTTATATTATTTATTTTACACAATCACAAAAAAAATGCTTAATAGCTCAATGCCACGTTTCGTTCGAATTACTGAAATAGATCGATCGAGGAGCGATTCCTGATTTCCAGATGAGAGAATCCGTTCGAATATAACATTGACAAATGACACTTCACTTGCTTGACATCATTGACATGGCATTAATTGTAGAAGTTTTAGTTTTGTCTATGAGAAACAATTGTCTTTGGTGTTGATGGTAGCAACAGTCAGTTAATTAAAATATAAGAATTATGGTGAATGTTACAAAAATAGTTTTATTGTAGAAGAAAGGAATATGGTGTCTTCCATGTATTATTAGGAATTCAACAGGTTATGGGCCGCCCCATATTCCTTAAATTGTTGAATTTGACGGTTCAAGCTTTTTTTTGAGTTTTACTAGAAATAAAGGATGGCTAACATGAAGTCTCAAGATGTGATACGTCGGTTGGAAGACGGGGATAATTTTCACAATTGGAAATTTAGATTGCAGCTGGTGCTAGAGGAGAAAGGTATTGATGATATTGTGACGTGTGTGGAAGTAAAAGACAGGAAGAGAGATGCAGAAGCACGGTCATTAATAGTGCAAAATATTGGAGACAAATTTTTAGATATTGTAAAAGGATGCAAAAATTCAAAAGAAATGTTGGATTCGTTGGAAAATTTTTTTTCAAGGAAAAGTGTCATGAATAAATTTCATTTGAAGAAAAAGTTGATTGACTTGAAATGTGACAGTAATGAAAAACTTCAAAATTTCTTTTTGAAATTTGATAAGTTAATTAGTGACAATGAAATAATGTCAAAAATGGAAGAGTCTGATAAAGTTATATATCTGTTGCGAGCTTTACCAGAAAAATTCTGCAACGTAATAACAGCATTAGATACAATGAGCGAGGGCTTGACTTTGGAGAAAACAAAGGCAACTTTATTAGATGCGGAAATAAGACTATTTGATAAAGATATAGTCAACACAAACCAAGATAATGCATTTAACATTGTTTGCTGGTATTGTCATGAGATAGGGCAATATATTGTCGAAACCAAGCAAAGCGTGGAAGAGGTACTTCTCAACGTGGAGTACCCATCCGGCGCGTAGAATTTCACAGACGTGGTCATGGCAGAGCGCAGGGCCGAGGTGGTACCAGTAGAGCAAGTACATCGGACTACACTCATATGGGTTTTGATGAAAGTAATGACGAAATAGGTTGTATGATTGACAGGACAGAATTCAATTTAACATGTAAGGTTTCCACTAATAATTGTGTTTCTTTCATTATAGATTCTGGTGCATCACAAAATTTTATATCAGACTATTATATACCATATATGACTAATATAAAACAATTAGAGCATCCCATAAAAATAAACACAGCAAAAGGTGAAAAGTTGAAATCATATTATAGTGGTAATTTGCCTATCAAATGTGACAATGTTCGGATTACTATCGTAGGGTTTGTCGTGCCTAATTTAGCCTATAATTTGCTATCTGTAAGGAAACTTCTAGAAAAACCATCTAACGAAATAATATTCAGAAGTGAATATGCAAAAATTACATTTTTCAATGGCTCTACTATTTGGGCTTACAATAATGGGAAACTTTACATTTTACAGGGTGAAATCTTAGCAGAGGAAGGAGCCGCAGCTATACAATCAGTGAACGGCATGTTGTGGCATAGACGTCTAGGTCATTCTAGCTCTAAAATATTACAAAGGTTGAAGTTACCAATTAACAACAAAGTATGTAACGCATGTATGAAAGGTAAGGCAACTAGGTTACCATTCAAAAGTTTAGAGCGACCACGTTCACTTCAGATCTTGGAGCTAATACATAGCGATATAGCGGGTCTATCCAACATTCCAACTATACAAGGTGAAGTTTATTTCCAAACTGTCATTGACGATTACTCACACTTCTGTGTAGTTTTCTTGCTGAAGAGGAAAGCTGAAGCTACCGAAAATATTATTAATTATATCCATAGATATGAGAATGAATTTGAGAAAGCGGTTAAAAGAATAAGATGTGACAATGGGGGTGAATACACTTGCAATAAATTACGTACATTCTGTAAAGAAAAGGGTATATTCTTGGAATATAGTTTACCATATTCACCAGCTAGCAATGGCGTTGCGGAACGAATGAATCGCAGCTTATACAATAAAGCAAGAACTATGCTCAGCGAAACCAACTTACCAAAGAATTTGTGGGGAGAAGCTATAAGATGTGCGGCTTATCAGTTAAATCGTTGTACCTCATCAGCTATCAATTTTAAAACTCCATGTGAAGTACTATATGGTACAAGAGACTTAAGCAAACTTCGTGTTTTTGGTGCAAAAGCATGGGCGTGTATAGTACCAAAACCTGATAAATTGTCGGAAAGAGCACGTGAAACTAGAATGGTCGGATATAATAGGACAGGATATAACTTATGGGACTATAAAGAAAATAAAATTATTGTGTCTCGAGATGTGAGATTTGATGAAGAAGATATTGTTTATAATGAAAACGATAAACTAACGAACGGAACTGAGGAGCAAAGAATTAGAGTAACCGAAATAAATCAAGAACCAGTACATAACAATGTAGAAATCAGAGAAGAGGTTACTGTTGATAATACTAATATGGAACAGGAAACAATGAGAAACGAACCATATGAAATTTTTGAGGATTGTGTGGAAGAAAATATTATTGATAGACGAGATAGTATAAACGGAGATGAAACTGTGATAAAAACGAGATGTGGCAGAATAGTTAAGCCTCCAAAAAGATTTGAAGATTATGAAGCACATGTAGCATATTGTTTGTGTACGGGTGATCCAAGCTCGTATAAAGAAGCAATCGAAAAAGGTCAAGGGTGGCAAGAAGCGATAGATAAAGAACTAAATTCTCTTAAATGTTTGGGAACTTGGGAAGAATCTGAATTGCCTATAGATAAGAGGGCTATAGATACAAAATGGATTTTTACAACTAAACAAGATGGAACGAAAAAGGCGAGATTAGTTGTGAAAGGATTTCAAGAGGAAACATTATTTAATGTATATTCACCAGTCGCACGTATGCCTACTATTCGTATGATGCTGAGTCAAGCCGTACAAAATGATATGTATATGAAACAATTAGATGTGCCAACGGCATTCTTAAACGGTTTTTTAAAAGAAGATGTTTATATAAAACCTCCCTTAGGTGTCAATCTCGGAAAAGGTGTCGTTTTGAAATTAAAGCGATCTTTGTATGGATTAAAACAAGCGCCTAAATGTTGGAATGAAAGACTACATGGTTTTTTGGTTGGTAAAGGATTTGTTCAATCAAAACATGATTTTTGTTTATATGTTTTGGAAGATGTATTTTTATTGGTTTACGTTGACGACATGATTTTAATGTCAAAAAGTATGATAAATTTAAAGAAAGCTCATCATTTTTTAAAAATTGAATTTAATGTTAAAGATCTTGGAGAAGTCAGTAATTATTTGGGGCTGCACATAGTGAGAACGCCAGAACTATTGTTAATTAACCAGGAGTCAGCCATAGATAGAATACTTGAAAAATTTAATATGACTGACTGCAAAGGAGCTGAGACTCCAATGGAAACAAATTTCGCGAAAGATCATAATGAAGCAATCATCTTGGACAAGCCGTATCGTGAGCTAATAGGATGTCTTCTATATATATCTACTTCAAGCAGACCTGATATTTGTTTTGCAGTGTCCTTTCTAAGTCGGTTTTTGGATAAGCCTACTATATCACTGTGGAAAGCAGCTAAGCGTATATTGCGCTACTTAAAACAAACTAAGTCAAAGTCTCTTATATATAAACGGGATAGCAACTGTTGCCTTGTTGGTTATTCTGATGCTGACTGGGCTGGTGACAGAACTGATAGAAAAAGTGTAAGTGGATCTGTAGTCTACTACGGTAATAATTTGTTATCCTGGTTCTGTAAAAAACAAAACGTTGTTGCGTTGTCAACTGCCGAAGCTGAATTTATAGCTGCTGCTTTAGCGTCTGCAGAGTTAGTTTATTTGAAAGGTTTGCTACAAGATTTTAACCGTGCGTCAGATTCGTATTTAAATGTTGATAATCAAAGTGCGATTAAAATGATAGAATCGAATGAAAATAGTAAGAGGTCAAAGCACATTGATATTAAATACCACTACATAAAAGATCTGTTTAGTAAAAAAGAAGTAATTGTGAAATATGTTAGCACGAATGAAAATGTAGCAGATGTATTAACTAAGGCTTTAGTGAAACAAAAACACAATTATTTTGTGGAAAGGCTGGGTTTAAATTAAAGTTTAATTTTTTGTTAGTTATGAATTTCAATTTTAAGAATGAAAGGTGGTAAACACCAATCTACTATAATATTTTGAAATTAATGATTCTTTAAATTGCGGGGGAAGGGTAAATTATTCTTAATTTTTATACTTTAATATTATGTATTATCTAGATTATACTGTAATACTGTATGATTTGTTTTGTGGATTTTAAGTACTGTTTTTTTATGTTATTAATGAAATGCTTATGTTTGTTTCTATTTTACCAATTTGAATTTTAGGGAAAATTTTAATTGAGGGGGGATGTAGAAGTTTTAGTTTTGTCTATGAGAAACAATTGTCTTTGGTGTTGATGGTAGCAACAGTCAGTTAATTAAAATATAAGAATTATGGTGAATGTTACAAAAATAGTTTTATTGTAGAAGAAAGGAATATGGTGTCTTCCATGTATTATTAGGAATTCAACATTAATGCGAGGTAATGGAATTAGTAAGTAAATTGCTAGGAACAAACTTACTATGACAATTTGCATTAGGTACCAACAACGACGATATAACCACTAACCACTAACTAGGTACCAATGACCGTACAAAAATAATGGTCAGTTATTAAAAGGTTATTAATTAATTTGGCACTTTTTAAGAAACACATGACGATATTTTTTACAAGTGCTCATTCCTTGAACTAGCGATAAGAACTACAATTTATAGATGATAATACCATGTATACGTAGTACTTATTATTTATTTTATGGCAGTACTCGTGTATCATGACTTAGATACGCTACATCAGTGATTTATTCCCAAGTGGTCTATCTATATCGACCCCCCGGGAGCTTCAAAGCGCACCTGCAAAGAGTTCAGTACAAAGATAAATAAAATTTGGGGGGGAAACGCCATGTAAAGGAAACGGGGGTCGTCGAGACCGGATCGCTTTTAGGGAGCCTGTCCCCAATACAAGTATAATCATCCCGATATAGTTTAATCCTATTACTTACCTATGTATAGTACTGTAACACATCCTTATATTTGGTAGTGAAGGTAGAAAGGATAGAAATTGTCCATTGTAACTTCTGTCACTACTAAGTTTTTCTCGCTCTCGCATATTTTCTCATAAGTAAACGTCCCAATTCCCATTATAAGTACGATTGGTTAAAATAAAACCTTTTATATCGTAAAATGACAAATATTGTATTGCCAAGGGTCAAAAAGTTTGGGGACCTCTGCGCTATACATTGTAGGTAGATTGAATCTGACCAATATCGTCAGTGTTGCCGATTTTGGTCAGATCCGGTAGATAGTCAAATATTACGTGAGACATCTCAAAAAGTTACATTTTCATGAGAAAAGTTACATTACCTCGCTCACCGGAGTAAGTGGAATGGAATATTTAAAAATATACGTGAGTGAGTGAATATGCAATACGCCAATTTGTGTGTCACAAAATCAGATGCGACAACACAACGAACGAAAACTTCCATAGATGCGTTCCGTTCATAGACATACCTAATAAATAGTAAGGTCTGGAATTACCTACAAAAAAAGGTGCCTACCTAAACCTTATAATGTCATTTCAAATGGCTGCCAATGCTAGAGTCTGTCAAGCGAGTCTAGTCCCATGAAAAAAGCGGCAAATTCAAAAATCTTTCAGGTGTCAACACTGACAACAATCTTTATAGTAGTTTTCACATACAGATGCCTCAGTAAGTTTCACGGTCATGAACACGACGTCTGGATCTAAACCAAAATGGAAATCGTGATCACATCACAGTAAAATAAAAAAAGTCAGATAAGTTTATTGTGCTGAAAGTATCAATATGTTGTTGCCAACCTACCTGATGTTGAAACGATTTCATCCAAAAGTCGTCGTTTTTGCGATAACACGTCGTCAGATTCACTCTGTACATGATTATATTTCTTAATCATTGTAAACAACAAGCTCCTGACACTACTTTTAATAGGTTTCGGCATTATAACATTAAAAAACTCAACAAAAACCGGATTATTACGAGGTTATAACAGAATTTGTGACAATCTGTTTGACAGATCATAGTATTGCCATTATAAGAAATCAGTAAAAGGGTTGTGGACACGACTCGCTTGACAGACTCTAGGGTTGTGTGAATAGGGAAAACACACACACTCACAAATCTCAATAATACAATAAATAAACAACCATTTGACAGCAGGCCTACCACGAACACAAGCACAAAAATTGTCACCTAATATGGCGGATATGGCACTTACCTACAACTATCACTATGTCACAACAAAATGTTGCCATTATGAGCAACAACTGAAATATTGTTCTCTTTTATCAAATACGATAACTACATTGGAAAGAATGAAACACACGATTTTTCACATTCTGTATCGTATTTCACTCACATTTGTATAAGATAATTTATGTAAAGAACATCGCGGCGCCTCCATGTTTTTCCTATCTCAATGGTTCCGTTAGATGATAAATTTTTGTTTGTTGGAAAATACTTCGATATTTTTATTAAGTCCTGAAAGTTAGATTTAGAGTCGTGTTACATGGAGATTACATGAGAAGATCAAAGTTACGTAAAATGTAACAAAAGTTACATTCTGTCAACGTTGAAAATCTGAACGAATCTTACAATACTAAAAACAAGTTTTTGTATTTAATATTATTTTTTAAACAAATTTTAATTTATCATGTGTACCAAATTGAATTTCAATCGAAGACCGGGAAATGGGTCTTGCAAGCTTTTTTTGATTACTTATTCAGAGACATCGGGATGGTGAAATAAAATAAATAGATTAATAATGATTAAATTTATATTTTTGTATGGATAATATTTTTTTAAATGTTTTAAGTTATAAATTTCAACATTTAAAAATATAATTTACAAATACAGAGGAGGTAAAAAAAGACATTATGCAGGTTTGCAAAAATGCTTACCAGCAGCGTCTCCTAACAATGTCATTCAAGAGCCAAAGCCCAAAAGAATGCAAAATATCCTTGTAACACTGTACCTATTTGTATTTATAATAACCTCTGTGATTTGACCGGTTGTACGAACGTTTGTTAGGTTGCCTAGATTAATCAATGAACACCATAGACAAAATCATTCCCAAATTTACTATATCCGTTTTATTGTTATTAAACTAAAATAACAAAAATAATGAATATATTCTTAAGAAAACGTATTTAAATATTATTTTAGATTTTTTTACTTATAACAGTATAGTGAAGGTAAAGAAATGTTTAAATATTGCTTAAAAGATACTAAAGTGAGTCGTCTGGTCCAATCGTTTCGAAAGAATTAAAATGGCTGCCGATGTGTTCTGTGCGGCAACTACCACTCCTACCAGTGATATCTTTCAATAAATTATTCTGCGAAGCAGCCTCAACCTGTTATATTTTCTTAAATTAATTATTGCTTGTGTATCAGTTAACTTCAAAGATAATGTTACTTTGCCATACCGAATATTCATTACCCACAAGTTATGAAAACGACATGGCGGACTGATAATCAACCAATAGGAAGCCAGCATCAAGCGTTTCAGACTTGCATGTACTCGCATTTCGCGTCATTACGTTTCGGTGCCTTCTTTCTCCTATAAAATTTAGTAGGTAATCTTTTGATATCAGTGAGTTGATTGACTTTTCAATTAATTACTAAGAAGACAGTGTGAATATTGTGTTTAAAATTGTTATGAGACGGTCGTTTGATGTGAAGCATCCCGACGGTCGGGATCATGACTGCGTTGGATTTAGGATGAACTGAAATGCAATACCATCTTTTTGTTTTTGTAAACAAGACTATGTTTTTACGATACACGTGCGAGACTGTATACAATTGACAGTTGTTTTCAACGATGTCGGGAAGGGGGGCAAAGAAGCGCGGAAGGCCTCCAAAATCGGGGAGTTTCGAGAAAAGCAGGAAATTCCAGTATCATTTGTTGAAGAAACCAAAATATTTACTTAATCAGCAAAATGCAGGGTCAGCTTCTTTGGTTAGCACACCTTCAGCATCAAGAGCATCGTCTCCTCAAGGGAGCGATATAAGTAGACGAAGTACACGTAAACAAAGAGGAGGAAAGACACACAAAAATAAACGAGGTGGAATATCAGGTTCGTATTCACGAAGAGGATACAACCCTCAAGCTGCAGATTACCATGAATCGGAATATCATTATGGATCTGATTTTGGAGATGAATATAGTGATAGGTCTGAAGCAGAAGAAGATCGCGCCAGTGAAAGTTCTGATGGCAGTGTAGGTGACGCTGCCGCGAGTGATAGTGATTTTTCGGTCAGCAGCTATAGCACCACTAGTGGTACACCTCGTAAGGTTAATAATTTACTCAGACCACCTAGTCCAGATCCTCTATGGCTTCAACAGGAACGAAAAATTCCAGCTCTAGGCCTTCCTCCTTCATCAGATGATTTGCTAATTCCACAGAATTTAATTTTACAAGTGGTTGGTGTTTATGAAGTGTTAAGACACTTCAGGCATCTTGTGCGATTATCACCCTTTCGCATAGAAGATCTGTGTGCAGCTATAAGTTGTGAGGATCAGAGCAATCTACTTGTAGAAGTGCATATGATGCTACTGAAAGCTTTGTTAAGAGAAGAAGATGCTCAACAAACACATTTCGGTCCACTGGACCATAAAGACAGTGTTAATATTACTTTGTTTTTATTAGATGTCATGACATGGCCTGAAGTCCTTAGAATTTACATAGAAAGTGACAAAGCATTTGATCAGAAAGTTGTCAGAATATTAAATGGATGTGAATATCCCTTCACAACAGTGGATGACCGTCTGGCTGTTCTTCAGTTCTTATGCAATCAATTTTTAATAACCAATCCAATTCGTGATGATCTGCTTAGTGAAGGTAAGTCAAATCAACCATGTGGGGTTTTTTTTTTAAATTTGTTCTTACCTGTCATTTCAGCTATCCAACCAGACCTGGCCGTGGTTAACATTTCAAACAAATTTGCAGTTTAAAATTTTAACCTCTGTCCCAGAAAGACAGTAACTTTTGAGTACAAAACAGTAACAAAATTGCTGGTTTTTTGATGTATGTCTATTTTTCTGGTACAATGTAGCCAATTAAGCTTCATGGAAACATTTGGGATATCGTTAGGTTTTTCTTGTCTTGACAGCCTGCTGGCTGTAATTATTAGCATAATGTACAAGGATTCTTCAATTCAATGTTACAACTGTGTTTTATTTATTCATAGCACATAATTGTATCTATTCTTCATTTGATTTTGAATAATCATACTTGGTGGCTACAGTTAAGTCATATTACCAGTTATATTTTTGGGACAATTCTGGAAATATAACTCAATAAATGTAGGGAAAAAATGTTTCAATACTCTACTGCAGCAAGCAACAAAAAAGTACCAAACAAGATCAATGTCAAGCAGTCTGATGCATTTGATGCAGTTCAGTGTCTTGCTCACTTTAAATGTTTCTACTACTATAATTGGTTTTTAAACTCAACTGCTATATCAAACACAAAAAATTACCTATACTGATGCTTTGCTCAGCATTAATTAACAGTTAAATGCTGATATTACCAAAACTATTAAAAAACCATTGTGTCATTGGATCAACTTTTTGGGCACTCAAGTGGTTAATAGCATAAATCTACGGATTATTTTTATCACTAATACATAAGTAGAAGAAAACAATATGAGAAAGCTCTACGAGGTGTTAATTTAAAAGCCCAATTTTTTCGAGTCAACTAGGACAAACTGGGAGCATTCTTTCGTGAGCATTTGAAAACAAGCAATCATAGACGAGCAACAAATGCTTGCCTGTGAGCCCAGCATTCACTATTGAGCAAAACTGTGAATGTTCGAGTCGAACATTCCCTTGCGAGCTTGTAGCATTTGAATACGATCTCGTTAAATGTTTTCATTCGATAATACTATTGACCAAGAAGGTTTCAAACACTTAAGATCAAGGAAATGTGCCTTGCTTTACAATTGGCCAGTAATATTCCTACATACATACTCATTCATTTCATTATCTGAGTACTCGCTTTCGAGCGTTTTATTTGCGTGAACATTCGAATGCGCGCCGTTTCCGCGAAAATCGTTGCGACGTCCACACCGGCCGAAGTTAGCGTGCGTGTAAGCTTTGTAACGCTCAGCTCAACGTCCACACCACTCGAATATTCGACGTCGAATACTCATTACACGTGAATGCTCTCAGTGAGGACATCCCTTTACATTAGGTCAACAAAACGGATGTGCCCTAACAGGCATTGCAGAAGGGGTCCCGCGGTGGTGTTTTAAGAGGTCCCTCGTATGTGCTGATGGTGATTACCGGGTTGGTTTTAGTGAGGTAAAAAGCTCACACTCTGGTCTTTTTTATCCAACAACCTAGTCATCCGATAACTTTGTTCACTGTCAATTTCAACTATGCTAGGTATCAAGTGTAACTGATGCTTGCAAGCTACAGACAGAAGTCAATTTTAGCACGCCTAAATCGGCAGAGGACCCAGTGTAAATGACCCATTACTTTAGTTCAATCTCAGGTTTAAGCCGCCTCATCATAATGTCTGTTGCCCCTTATGTAGATTATCATGAAATTGAGTGAGATAGAAATTAATCATAAACCTCAATAAGTACCTCTCTTTTGTTGTCATACCTCGACGTGGCTTTCCTATAATCGCATCTAACAGTAACAATCTCCGATGCAGTAGATGGCTTTTAAGGACAAATTTTTCAACAGTCAGATGGCTTCAAATAAAAATGGCGGCAGCAGCGACTTTATACAAAACTAGTTTCTGCCCACGTCTTCGCCTTCGTAAAAAGTTTCTTACTATTCCAAGGAAACATACCGAGTTATCAGGATAAGAAGTATCCTCTATAACTCGGTATGTGCTATTTCAAACTATGATCTATCTCTGTGCCAAATTTCATCCAGATCCGTCCAGCCGGTCTGGCGATCTATCCAAACTTTCGCATTCATAATATTTGTTAATAGGAAGTAGTTATAGTAGAATGTGACAAATCAATCCATTTATTCTTCAGATAATATCATTAGGCGACACAATGGCGCAGTGGTTGAGCTATCGGTTGCTCGGCTGCGTGTCGCGGGTTCGATTCCCGCATGTGAGTTTATATGTTTGTAAAGGCAACGACAATACAGGAGAAATTCCTAGTATGGGCATAGTTTTTATTTCAAAAACAAGTTTTATTTACATTTTTTTGATTTGTTTTATGCTTTTGAAATATTTTGTAATATAACTACTGAATTAATTAAAAAAAAAATATCTTTCTTACAGTTCCAATACATTACGATGATCATTGTCGAGTATGCCATCGTCTGGGTGACCTTCTATGTTGTGAAACATGTCCCGCAGTCTTTCACTTAGAATGTGTGGATCCTCCATTAGGCGATGTACCTTCTGAAGATTGGCAGTGTGCCTTGTGTAAGCAGCACAAAACAATGGGAGTCACAGATTGCCTTCCAGATGCTGAAAAGCAAGGGTTAATGTGTAGGCACGAACATTTGGGCTTTGACAGACATGGAAGAAAGTATTGGTTTATAACTCGTCGTATATTTGTGTAAGTATGCCAAAAAAACAGCATCTCTAGTGGTAGGTTTGATTCACAAGGCTGACAAAGCATTGTTGGGTTTTTACATTAGGAATTTCACAGTAGTACTTAACCTGAGGGGTGACCATAAACTCGAGTAAGGTTATTTAAAATGTGTGTAAATGACAGATGTATATGACTTGTATGTGCATAAGACGATGATTTGATTCCATAAAATATGTGATAGTTTTTTTTTTAAGGTTTTTAGAAACTGTCTGTTCAAAATTAATTAATGTCATATTAAAATTATACTTTCAGTGAAGCTGAAAATGGCGATGTGTGGTATTATTCATCACCTCAGCAATTCGATGAACTATTAAATGTTTTGGATTCCGATGAAATGGAAGCACCTCTAGTTCGAGAACTATTGGAAATGAAACAAGAAATTTTAAGACAAATGGACATAACAGAGCGTCTGACAAACCAAGTCAAGGGAAATCGGAAGTCATACCTAGAGGTTGAAAACGCTAATATAGTTAAACAGCGAAAAGTCAAAGAGGAACAAAAACGAAATGTGCACAATCCCGAATTAAAAATAGAAGACGAAAAGCTTGATAATGTGTCATCCCTAGTAGGTGATGGAGACGTGGTAAATGAAGTGACTGTGGTCAGTGAAGACATAACTCATGAAGACAATGATGAATCTATAGAAGATGATGACAATAATAAAAAAACAAAAGACAATACAGTTGGTAGAGGAAAACTACCGCTTCAAAAAAAACATGAAGAAGGTAAAGTAGCAACTATTAATACTATTTTCTATTGGTATTGATTTGTATTGTCCTTCAAGTGATGCTCTCTAAATAATGCAGCGTAATCGATTTAACTAATGATAATAATTTGCTCTCCTTTGATATATTGTGTATTTTTTGTCTTAAATCTGTTCCTTCAATTTCAGCCAATTTCTATTCAAAATTATTAATTCAATCTATTCAAGTACAATAACTAATTATTTTGCATAATCGATATTTCAATTTTAGTGACTCTCATAAGAGCTTCAAGTTTAATAAAACTAGTGTGTTTTATTTAATAACAAACCTCTGTTTTGTTGCAAGTAACTAAAAGTTCGCAAGTCCCAATTATTTTGTTCAGTGCACTGCATAGGTCATTTAGAAAATGTTTTGTCTGTTACTCTAGTAGTTTTTGTCCGGACTTAAGTACACTATTAGGCCTCTTTGGCGTTTATCTATTCTTCCTAACTTAAGAATGAAATGCAATGCATTCTTGTGACTTAAGATCTTAAGTTTTCTAGCTGAGGCAGACGGCATCCACAGTAGTCCTCCATGGCGACCGGTCTTGAGCTTTCCGCTTCTCCTCCTTTCCACGTCATTCGAATACTCGCCGCTTCAATCAGTACGGTGCGTCGCCAGGTTTGTCGGGGACGGCCTCGCTTCCTTTTTCCTTTAGGATTATTGTAATCCTAGGCCAAGGCCTGTTTAGGAATGTGGTCGGAATCCCTCGGGAGCGTGTGACCAATCCATCTCCATTAACGCCGCTTGATCTGGCGTTCGATCGAAGTCTCGTGGCATCTCTCCAACATTAGAGCTGGCCAGTAAATGCCGAGGATGCGTCGAAGACATTGGTTAACGTAGACCTGGATTTGGCGTGAGATTTCCTTTGTTGCCTTACACGGTTTGCACCCGTAGAGCAGCACGGATTTGACACTGGACCTGAAGATTTTGATTTTAACCCTTCGGGTCGGTTTCCGCGATTGCCACGCGATTGTCAGCTGTGCGAAGGTAGCTCGCGCTTTGGCGATCATATCCTCTTCACACAGTCAGCGCACACTAGCCGCTTAGATGCCGCGGCATCCAGCGCCTTGCCACGGCATGCCATGGTGTGCCGCGGCACAACAAAGAAAGACAGAAAACACATTTATTTGACACAAGCCAGAGCACATAACACTAACATAAAAAATAAAACTTAGACTGCATGCCGTGGCAGCTCCTGCTGCCCGATACACATTTACCCTCCTACTAATAATCACGGAATAAAGTTAACCAGGAATAACCATATATTTACATAGGTTTATACTTGGTATAACTTTATTCTGTGTTTATTAGTAAGAGGGTCTGTCGTCAGTTGCGTTTGATCGAGTGTTGATGTGCCTCAGTTTTAAAATAACACATACATTGGGATTTGGTGTTAATATCGATTATTGAAGACAAAGAAGGTGCATAGGCTAATAATAGGGATATAAGAAGATTTAGGGTCAAAACACGTCATCGCCGATAAATTCACGGACACAGTCGTCAGAGACGCGCGTCCACGCGCCACCTCACCCCGCGTATGTCACAACGAGCGCCGGCGTCCTCGGCATCCCGCCGCGGGAGCCCGTGGCGCGTCTTTCAATGCTGTGCAATGAAATCCCTTTCGATGCCACGACATCATTTTAAAGCATAGGAATATGTCGTATTTTATATCGATATGTTTGAAAGCCCATTGGTAAAAATTTAAATCCCTTGCCATCCCGTCCCGGTCTGCGTTTGCCTTTAATGTTTCTCGACTGCACTTGCAATGTCTCTTGGACTTGTGGAGGTGCTATCCCGGGTTATAATGCGCTGACGCTGACTGGAGCCTGTTTGAGGAAGCCAGTGTTCGGTTTGTTTTGTTAAGAACATCTCTACTACCTTGACTTGAACGGAACGTGAACTCATTTAAATGATTGAAACACCATAAATGAAATCCTTAAAAATATTTATATTTTTTCAGTGACAGAAAGGCTGACAAGATTAAAATCCAATCAAATCTCTAATGGAACTTACCTGTTTAAATTAGGCAATGAAAATAGTTTTAAAAATTACATAAACCAGTACTCTGCAAATCCTTTAGCTTTAAACAAGCCACAGAGAAATGAAGAAAGAGACAAAAAACGATACATGTCCCACAAGTTTTCTTTGTCTTCAGCACAAGAATTCAAATGGGTAGGCTTGCTGAACGGTAACTATAAATAAACTTCTGTACTAAAATCAATCATGTTACTTTTTCATGCAGTAATGCAAATTATTTTTATCGAACTTATTCTTTTTCAGCTACAAAACCATTACTGGAGGCTACACTTAGACAAACCTTACTACAATTAGAATCAAATATAGTATTACAATTCATGCATCCTAACTGGTCGCTTTTGAGAAAGCCTTGGGTACAAGCTGTACAACTTTGTCAAGCACCTCGCGATTTTGCAAGAGCCCTTTGTGTACTTCAGGTACGTATTTAAATAAAATGTAATTTTAATTTCTGTTTATAAGTTATTGATACTAATTTAAATGTTGTATTTACCAGGCATGCATTAAAAGTGTTGTATGGGTACCAGCGTGGCATGAACAACTTGGTCACGTTAGGTTATCACGCACGACTGCAACTGAAAGGGAAGAACGCAAAAAACTGGATAAGAGAGAAAAAAAAGAACGAGATGAGGAAGAAGAACGATATCGCACAGCTTACAATTTCGTGAAATATTCTCTTGGTCTTCGACATCAGGTATCCGACTTATATTATAGATGTGAAAGTTTGTCAGGATGCTTTCATGGTTTTGCCCAGAAGTGGTAAAGTTAGGGGTGAAAAAAAGCCCTTTCGTGTACCCCATTCCAAAAAGCTACATTGTTGTGTGACTATGAGGTGTCGTCCTAATAGAAGCCGATCATCGTGCGAATATCGTTGCGCTTATTTGTTTGGCAAAACCGGATGGCGCTCTCTGTCGGCGCGAGGACGTGTTAATCGAACAAATGATCGCGGTGTCGTGCACTGATTACTTTCTATTAGGAGGACGCCTATGGATTCATTTTGTAATATTTGGGCATGGATCTTGAAAAAGCATTGTTCCATACATATAAGGGATACATTTTTTGCAGTCAAAGCTGTCGAAAACGACATTAAAAATGCTTTTGTTATAGCCGGTACCTGTTATAAATAAATATAAATAATTGCAAATAGCTTTTAACAGTTCATTTACATTCCGTCGTAAAAAACTAGTTCGTCGTTTTTACCTCAGTCGCTATAAATGGTTTTTACTGTACTTTGAAATGCACTTTTTACTTGCCACATAAATCCAATAAATCCCAAACTTTTAATCTATAAATTATTTTAAGGTATGGAAACAAAAAGGAGAAGAGTACAGAATCCATGGACAATGGGGATGGTTGTGGAATTCTTCTACCAGAAAATATAAAAAGCATAGTACTGCAAAAGCCTGTCTTTTGAATGGTCCTGCTAAGATAGCAGTGAGAGTAAACGAAGGCAATACTATTAAAGTTTTAGCTGTTGAACCAAAAACGTATGACTATCTTATTTCAAAAGAAGGCGAAAACAAAGACGTTATGGATAAATGTATGTATTGTGTTAATCTTATTTTTTATATTGTATTTTTGAAGGACTCAGTATTAATAGCCGCACGGGTTGTTTGCACGGTTACTTGCCGAGGCCGGTGCGTGGATGGGTTTCTATCTATTAAAATCAAGCAAATTAAGCCATTAATCCCGGCTGTAATACGAATAACTTTGCAGTCGTTACGGGAACTACACTCTGGGTTTCCCTAATAAACTGGTTTTTGACTTGTTAGAAGCCCAAATAAGCAGCTGCTCCATGTAAACACTGGTACTTCCAGTAGATAGATCCTTAGAAGTCTATCCCCCATATCCTTGTTGATGTTATTATATTTTAATAAAAAGCATTATTTGTAAATTATTGCTTTAATGTTACAGTGCCACCATCAATGCGTAATTTAAAAGTTGATAAGGATGAAGACGGATTTGAAGAAATAGATGTTGAAAAAGCACTGAGCTCCTCAACAAGAAGATATTACCCAAAAATCGCAAAAAAATCTAAATTGGATGAGTTTTTAGCTCGACGAACATACTTAAAATTTATGGAAGAAAAGAAGTTAGCCAGCTTGATAGCTAATGTGAAAAAGGAGGATTTAGAAATTAAAAGTGAGGATGATAAGAATATTGATGTAGAAAATGATGACCCTGAACCTGACATGTCAACAATTTGTGGCACAATCAGTAGCAAGCAGAAGGATGCAAGCAACACAGAAAACATAGATGCATTGAGAGATCAATACCAACAAATATCTCAGTTAACAAAAAAATATCAGTGTTACTCACATTGCTGTAACAAAATCGATACATCAAGTATTTTACAAAATACTGCCATAAAAATTAATTGTTATTCACCACTGTGCATTACACAAGGGAAACTTTTAACTCAATTAGTAACTTTATTAAAAGGTGGGGTAAATTCTAGTAATCTACTCGGGAGTTCTAAAGATAACTCCAAAATGTCAATATTGGAACAATATTTATTAGGCAAAAGTTCGTCTTGTACAAATTCAAATGAAAACATATTGACTGACCTACTATCGGCAGTTGCATGTGCTCAAGAATGTGACAATAAAATCAGCGATTGCTATGTTAAGAGAAAATTAAGTAGCGATGACAGTGATATTAATTACAAAACAGAAAATGATGTAATTGATAATAACTCATGTGTGATCAAGTCGGAGAGTACACTTGAAGAATCCGCCGTGCCAGCCGTCGGGAATGAAATGGATATTGACATTACATGCAACAGTAACGAGGACAATGAAGTTGAAATAGGTCCACTGAAAGAGTTAACTGATTGTGAACCATCAGAGCAAGATATGAATAATACTAATACAGCTAATGATAACAAGGAAGACGTAAGACCCCCAATTCCTAAATTGAAAATAACAAGAGGCAGGGCATCTAAAGCATCTTCTAATACACAAAGTATCGGCAATAACCAAGAAGCAAAGGATTCATCTTACAAATGTTCCGTTACCTCAGTTAAGACTAACGACAAAACTATTTATCGGGCAAAGATCAACAGGAGATTTGGTTCTGCAAAGACCTACAAAAGAGAGGACAAGTCTATTAAAGAAGAAAAAACTGAGGGGAATGTAGTACGAGTATATTCCACAGAGAATCCTTCTGGAAAAGTATATCTAAAACGAGTTCAAACATCAGCAGTAGAAAAGAAAAAGAAAAGGACCCCCGTGAAATATCCACTTTGTTCAACATTCCATACCAGGAGTAAAGCCAAAACTATAATGGTTTTACCTCATCATGAATTGCGAAAACTCTGTAGACAATCTGGGCATAATTCCGTTGCTGGGTTTAGTCATAACGCGAAACCTAATCAAGCTGTGTGGCCATATCCATGTCCTCGGCCATTATTTAAAACATGCTGGCTATATCGCACTGTAAATCTTCAATGGTTAGCAAGTGCAGCTCTGCAACTTCGGATTATGTGGGCGTGTCTGCGCTGGGACGATATGGCGGCCAAACCCGCTTCTGCTGACGGTAAACATCAGCTCACTACTGATACAGAAATAGTATCACTAGAATTACTTAAACATCGACATATAGGACAATTTTCGGAGCGAACGCAATATCTCCGCCGGCGGGTAGTAATACCTCTCGAATTACCTAAAACAGTTCGTGAAGTGACATCAATTCGTAGTGGATTAAGGAAAAGGAAGCGTGCCGAATCACCTCAAAATACCGAGCCTCAGGTAACTACAACTACTACAAATGTTTTAACAAAAAACAGTCTTGCGAAACCTTACTTAAATCGGTAAACATAAGGATTGTTAAATGAAAATCATTTATTTTTCAAGGTCTCTGAAGAGTGGGTCGATGAAGACAAACTGGAACTTTGGGAGGTGCGACAATACGGTGAGCGCACGGAACGCGCTACTCCTGTTACCCGCACCTCCACCGGCAAGCTGCCGCAACGGAATGTTGCTCCGCCAGCTAATGCTGCTGACCTTAAGGATAAAATGGAGCAACAGCTACGTGAACAAAGGGCTGCCCATCAACAGAAAAGAGCTTTAGAGATGTCACAAGGTATTTATTTCTAGCCACTATTGTGTGGAGTGTGCAGATCAGTGGTGGCCCAGTTGTATCGGCCGCGACTTACAAGTTGTAGGTCGTGGGTTCGAGCCCAGGCAGGCGCTTTACTTTGTGTAAATTATTTCATCATCACTGCTCTCAAAATGGTGAAGGAAAACATCCTGAGGCAATCGGCATGTCTTTGAACCAAAAATTCGAAGACATGTGACATCCACCAACCCGCACTGGGCCCGCGTGGTGGGTTGCGGCCCATTCCCTCTCACAGAGAGGAGGCCTGTGTCCCAGCAGTGGGATCATTAATAGGCTGATGATGATGACGATGATGACTATTGTTTAAAAGACCTTTTCGTTAGTATTATTGAGCTATAAAACTAAACAAATTAAATTATTTTTTACAGAAAAAGCGAAATCTACACCAAACCAGAACTCTGGCAAAAGTACACTCACATCTTTACTGACTACGAATGCCACGACTCCCACTGGCCAGAAAACAGTTATTGGAACAAGAAGAATTATTATGACAAAAGGTGCCGATGGTTCAACCCGGGTAATCAGTCAGCCAATCGCGGGGCCAACAAAATCGGGATTAAGCGATGGAATTAATACGAAATCCAATGCAACTCCACAGAAAGATGGGCCACAAAAGGTTCAAATAATTCGGGCCCCCGATGGGAAAATAACCGTAAGAGGTTTGTTAGCAGGGCAGCAGCTAATTCAAATGCCCGATGGAAAGTTACATGTAGTAATGGCAGGACAACAGGGTATCACAGGGCAGTTGGTGGCAGCTTCTCCTGTGGCTAAACCAGTCGAAAGTGGTAGCTCTCCAGCTGAAGTCCCTCAAGTAAAAACTCCCATCGAAGAGCCAAGACAAACGCCACGCACGGCCGCGACTACCGCGCAGCAGGTGGTAGTGCAAGGTAACCGGCAGATCGTCGTGCAGCCGGCGCCACAGATGGTAGTGCAGCCGCCACCACAAATGGTGGTGGCGCCGCAGCAGATGGTAGTGCAGGCGGGCGCGCGCGCCGTGCAGACCGTGCTGGTGCAAGGCCAGCTGCTGCCGCGCGCCGCCACGCCTCGCGCTCCTCTCGTGGCGCCCCGCCCCGCCCCACCGACACCGCGCCCGCGCCCCGCGCAGGCGCAGCAGATCGTCGTCAATAACCCTGTGCTGGTGCAGCAGATCGCCGCGGGCAAAATACAATTGGCGACGGTTAACGGGCAGCAAGTTCTCATACGGCCCACTGGAAATAACCAGGCGCAGATCGTCGCCCACATCGGGCAGAGTCCGTCGGCCGTGAACACGGTGCCGGTTTCTACCCCGGCGCCCGCAGTCCGGCCGGCGCCTCCGCCGCTAGCTCCGCAACCCACTCCGCCCCCTGTTCAGCCACAGCCACAACAACAACTTACCGAAGACGAAATTGTGGAAAAGCGACTCTTGGTCGGTCAACCTCCTGGCACTGTTATAAAGACTGTAACAGCACAGGTAATTAAATCACGTTTGTACCATGTGAGTAGTGACATTGTTCTGCAGGGTGAAAATTCAAACTGTATGCCAAGAGTGTTATGAAAAGAGATTGGATATTTGACTGCATATTTGCCCAAAGTTGTGGTGTTGGCTATTAAAGAATGCACTTTTTTATCGAAAGAATAACGCAATTCCAGGATCGTCAAATTTAATATTCTGATTATAGAATTGGAAGTGTATTAACTTTTCCGGTCTTTGCTAATATTAAATGCACATCCGTATCGATCGTAATTATCCCGTGGGTTTTTTTTTTACTAGAATTGTATGCATATCTATGTATGTTACAGCTGTAAAGTAGTACTGAACATGAATAGCAAACATGGCGTTGCAATATTAAAATAAATTAACAGACTATATTTAGAACTAGCTGTTGCCCGCGACTTCGTCCGCGACATATTTTTTTACGCGGAAAGTAGTTAATTTCTTAAAATTAAAGGGTCTAAGTTACTCCATATAAAATAAGCTATCTGCCAGTGAAAATTCCATTAAAATCAGACTTGCAGTTTCGGAGATTAGGTTATTTATGGATCAATAAAATAATGCATTCACATAGAAAGCAAACAGCTAGCGCCCAGTCTGCCAGCGTCTGCAGGCGCCGCACAGAAGACAAAATTGATTTTGTTTGTCAGCTCTTATACATTTTCTGCTACATTTCTAATATCCATCAGTCTCGCCACCACGACTCTGAATTATTAAACAAATACATCCTGTGCTTACTTTGGGGAACATGCGCCTAAGAAAAAAATACTAATTAATACGACTTTAATAATTAATACGACTTTACTAATTAATAAGTTTTAGAAACAGTAAAATACAGTTATAGAAACCCCCGAAAAGTACTAACACTTAAGGTACAGTGCTGATTGTTACTAAAAAAAACACATTACCTTCCTTCGCCAGTCGCGTAAAAATATACTACTATAGTTCCTATATACCTATATATATGTTGTTCTTTGACTTGAATGTGCCCTGGCAGTTGAAAGTGTGTCATGCTCTCTCAAATGTCTTGCTGATGGTAGCACATGTCTTGGATCATTCGATTTCCATCATAATGGTTAAGCTGAGTGGTGCCGATCCATCCGTCATGTTCGTGAATGGGCGGCGTCAGTTGGGATTGGTCATAACTTAGCTGCCTCGGCCTGTTTTTAAATACTTGTCGTATTTTTTAGTAGATGTTTTCTCTTTTTTAAGCTGTTTCAAAAAAAAGAGAAAACAGCTTTTTTTACATCTTATTTTAGAAACAATTTATTTTTCGTGCGTTTTGTAATGTTTAAAGCACTACACGTCGATTCAGTGACACAAAATATATTATTTGGCAGGTGACGTTAACACTTCAGCCAAATTATACGTGATTGATATGATTCGATATGTTAGTATATTTTCATAGAACTTTTTCTTCCAGTGTTTCAACTACACTTTTCATAATTACAGGTTATGCAGACAAGCAGTGGGCCTAGCATAGTTCTACAAGGACTCCACGGATATTCTTTAACACCACAACAGCTGGCATTAGTACAGCACCAAGTGAAACAACAATTGCTAAAAGGTAATTTAGTACATACCGAGAATTCTTTAATTTATTAAACCTCATGGTTATCCAAGCATTCATTGACTGCACTTTTACAGCTCAAGAGTCTACAGGCAAGCAGGGTATGCTGGGCCCCAGGAAGATGTATCTGGCCGTGCAGCCGGCGCCAACCGCGCCGCCGCCGCTCACCCCGGTGGCGCCGCAAGCTCTGCACACTATACAGTCACTACAACCACTACCCGTGCCTACGCATCAGGTAATATATTACTATTAGATGACGCACTGGACTCGAACGACAACTATTTACTATGTATGTATGTATATCGCGGACCGAAACATTTTAAACATACATCATTTATTGTAAATGGATAAACCTGGATTCCATACACTGACGAAATACTGTTAACACATTGCCTTACTAAAATTCGCCATATATTCCACTTATTACTACTGAGTAGATGAGAAATGGCGGATTTGAAAACAGGCTCTGCTCGGTTTCACATTGGGGTGGATCAAAATGAGCGCTGTATTTTTATGTACATCTAAATAAAAAAAAGCCAAGTCACGTTTCATAATTGGTTACAAGTTTAAACGAGGATATCATAAGCACTCTTTATGATCAAACCCTAAATGGTTATGTACAAGCCTTGTCTGTGCATACAATAATGTATTATAATTTATAAGACTGGCACATAATCTTGTTATTTAAATTGTGTGAAAACTAGTTACTACTACTTTTAAGTTATACATAAAAAACACCAAAGATTTCTGTAAATATTAAATATCCATGTATATTCAAATTTATATTTTAAGATTACTTCCATCTATCCTCCTCCATTGATTGAATATAGGCAGTAGTATAGTCATATAGCAGCAATATAAATCTCAGTATTATAAATTTTGACAGCCGGTATTTTTTTATTTTTCATAATAATATTATGTTAAGATAGGCTCATTAAGAGATTAGTGTTTTTTTATTCAGAACAATAGCCGAATCTCTTTCTTCGCTTGCTTTTCTCTAAAACTCGTTCAAATCGACAAATACACTACTTTCTCCGAATTCGATCTTAACGGCAATGTCTTTCCTCAGGCAACTAGATACTAAAGCAATGTTCTAATTATGACAGCATATCTTTTTTTTCTGATTTCGGCGATAAAGTAATATGTTCTCTCTACGTTTATGTGCCCAGTGTTAAATAATTAAATGTGTTTTAGCTGCTACTAAAACTTACAACATTTCACTTTTCAAGATGCTCTTGATAATAAGACACGAGTATTTAGCTAAGAACACTCGATAAAAGCACCATTCATACAAAAAATAAACTAAATCAAAATCGGTTCATCCGTTTAGGAGCTATGATGCCACAGATAGATACACAAATAAAAAAACACACAGATACACACGTCAAATTTATCACACGTCAAACTTATAACACCCCTCTTTTTCCGTCGGGGGTTAAAATGTTATATTTTTGAAAAATCTCTTCTCTTTCTGTAACGCCATATTTTCCTGCATCAATGGAGCTGCGCTAAAAACAAAAAAAAAACCTAGTCATTTCAGTCAATAAACACAGTAACGAAGCTGAGCCATGTCTTTGAAATGTTGTAAATTTAAAAAATAAAATTAAATACTCGTTTGTTTTCTTTATAACAAGTACAAAAGTATAAATTTAAAACTTAAATATGTTTTTATATCAGTTTCGTTCATATCGCTAGTAGGTTCCAGTCTTTTGGCTACTACGACATTATTATTGCCGATATCACATATACGCGACGCAAATTTCTCCAATGTACTTTTAAGATCGCAAAATTTCCTCCACATATGGTCATCCCGCAAGAAAACGCATAACATTAAAATCCTCCTACTTTGATTTCTTTAATTTTACTACAGGCAGGCCCACAAAAGATTTTTTTTTTAATATTTTTAGTGTTCAACAATGAAACTTTTACTTGCATGGACTTAAGTTTGCGATTGCAAGAAATTAATTAGACTTTGAAAATGGTAAAATATTTTTTAATTGAGCCTGATCAGACACGCTCCTTGCCTGTATTTTGAAATCAAAGTCGACATACGCTCAGGCAGATTTTTCCATTGAATTCCGGAACCCTGAAAAAGAATAACTATTTGTTCATAAATATCTTATTCCATTACACAAAATTATTGCACGCAGGTATAAAGCGACGCTGTCAGGAAATACACTATCATTGCCTGTTTCCTTCCGTGTGTGTGTAATTCGCATTTGTCCTTACTGATCTCGGGTGGTTAGTTTCTTGCTATTCCAATGACTTCAGGCTGGCATTTTGGGTAAATCTCATAGAATCATCAATACAAAACTGACAAATGCAAATAATCAAAAATCGGTTGAGCTAATCGTTTGTCCATCTTTAACGCTCTAGTTATCGAAGGAACTTGATTAACAGAATAAATAAATAGTCTCGAGTCTAAAACAATATCAGTTGAAAACATGAATATGTGAGACGAAACAACAAAATGTTAAGGCAAAAATACTTGTTAACATAGACGTGAGTGGACATATTATGTCTTTCATTATATTATATGCGGAATCGGTGGTTTCCATGGTTTACAGAAAAGAGAATTATATCAGTCCGGATGAAATTTTTTGCATAACTTATGATGTTCGTTTTTGTCTCAGTTATGTTCTCGTCATTGTTCTTTGACCACTGATAAAATTTGATATATTTCTGCAACCGGAGCCCCGGAGGCAAATACATTAGTTGCAACAGTTACATTGCCGTATTTTGCGTCTCAATATTGTAAAAATATTTATGGAGCAGGTAAAAATGTCGGTTGTTAAAATTTTAATGAAAACAATACTACAATGCCCATAGCATAATATATTCTTGATTATGCGAGTAGTAACAGGTTTGGTATTGATAATTTTTTGTCGGTACTCTTTTTTTACCAAGTGTGGAAATTAAAAAAAATTGGTAAATATTGATTATTATCAATACCAATACTTGTTCTAGTACTATTAAATTTGTTCCCCCCAAATAATGATTGAAGTATAATAAGCTACTGGTCTAAAGAATTGCTCATACACCACATGTTAAAATGTATTATACCCGTAAGTTATTACAAATTGATTCCTTATTAATATATTGATAGAAAATTAGTATCATTTGAATAAAATATGAAAATTATCATCGACTTTTATTTAATCACGTCCTGTTTTATTTTATGTAGTTTTTATTTCTTATTTTTTTTTTTCTTACAAACGTTTTGTGGGGGTGTATGGGCAATTTAATGCTACTGTGATTAAATTTATTTTTAAATTAATAAATAGGGATTGTTTATATTTATAGTTATAAAACAAATCATTGTTATTACTTTATAACTTGAACTAATATATTCCCACAAACGGATGTTGATCGTTTTTAGTTTTTCTTTTTTTACATGAAACCCTATTTCTTAATTTGAATTTTCAATAAGGTGAATATATACTAGCGAAAGGAAAAGAGACGGTGATTCATATTTTGACACATATAACACCTTTTACTTATAGGATGTAAGTGAAGAAGATCAAATAAAAAGACAAACACTTTTGAATGGTGAAGAAAATGTGGCCGAGGCGGCGAGTCATAAAGAGGCGACACCTTCCAAACCCGAAGATATCAAAGAGAATATCACGAAAACAGATATAATAAATAAATCGGGTCCTGATGTTCTGCAAAGTAATAAATTCGTGTTAACCCCTGACTATATTCAACAAAGTAAGTTTTTATTTTATAGTATCTTTAATTTTTATAATGAAAGAAACAAGTAAATTATCGTAATGCGTTATTTCATTGTCTAGCAAACAGTCCAGCTGTTTTTCAATCTGGTATTAGTCACGAGTGTTTTAAAACCTTGTTATTCAGTTTCATTTTAATTCGTACAATTTCGTCAGATACATTTTCGGTGCGAATTGCCATAGCAACGGAAATTTTTATGGTGCTATGGCACCTATCTCCAAAACTCCACCGCGAGGGTACGCTCTACAGCGTAACCAGGAAGAGCACTTCTTCTAATTCGTTGTCTTAATTACTGAAGGTCGTCGCCGTCTGGAAAGCTTTGACGGAGTTGACTTGTTTCCAAGCCACTCTGCCTTCGGCTCTTCTCTGGGCATTGGTCACCGTGAATCCTGTAATCGCCCTGATCTGGTCTGACCATCAAGTGGGTGAGCGTCCGCGTGGCTTGTTCTCATCCACTTTTCCCTCGACAACCAGTTTCTCCAGATAATCTGGTTGTCTCCGAGCGATGGGACCAAAGTAATTTAGGACTATTTGGTAGCAGATCGTAGACAGTCTGGTTTTGATGTACAACTGGTGGATAATGGACTTTTTGTGCGTTTTGCTATCCATAGTATTCGCAAAATTCTTCCACCACCACGTCGCAAAAGCATCAATCTTTATTTGATTAAACGAGCGAATTGCCCAAGATATGGAGCCGTAAAGAAATATCGAGAATTTTCGAGGGTTCTTGGTGTTATGAGAGATGTTCCTATCTTGACATATCCTTGTTCATAGCAGTTTTGGCCATCTGCCTACGTCTTCAAATTTCCCTGTCGCAGCCAGGGACATCCCTGCGACATCGCTAATCATGGAGCCCAGGTACACAAACTCACTCACGACCTCTAGATCTGCAAGTTCTCCCGTGCGTGTGACTAGTCCAACTCTGTCGATAATCACGACTTTGGTCTTCGACTTGTTGTTCGACAGTCCGACAGTTTCGCTTTCACGCTCGATCCTCACAAAACATCTGGTGTCATCTGTATATCGGATATTGCTGATCTTATTTCCACCTACCGCTAAGCCGACGTGCTAAGCCCACCACTAAAACGAACGAACGAGTACTCGTACGGTACCGATACTCGATACATAACGAGTTTCCTGTCTTTTTCTTTAAGCGAATGCCGAGTACTCCCTTGGCTATCAGAAAAAATGTTCTCCGGGTCAAACTACATTTTTTTCCAGTCAACTTTTGCATGTTTCCGTTCCCTAAAGTACTACAAAAATTTGATTGATTTTTAAATTCTATGCCTATAGTCAATAAAAGTCGATTTCGTTTCGTAGTACGATTTCTTCATCAGTAAAAGCAGTATTTTTTAACACTGAACTTGTTTCCAACTTCTTTTTTTGCGTTTTGAAATCATCCAATGACTTCTTCCGTTCGGGGTAAAGCGGGAGGGCGTGTCAGTTTTTACTGACTTAAACCCACCCGTGTTCCTTCACTTACTTGATCCAGGGCCGCGGTAACTCTCTTTCAAATTTATCCGCGACCCAGACAGCCATCGCCCTTGCGGACACTGTCAGTTTTGATGACGTCTCTTTGAGGCGCGCCGTCGACTCGTGCCTGGTCCTTATCGGACGGCGAGCTACCCATTACTCGCCGTCCGCAAGCCCGCGCCTACGGTGGCCGGCAATCGGCTTGCGACTCCAAACGCCCAGGGCGTTTCCAGCGGTGGCTAGGGGCGTAAGGGCATCTCCGTTGCGTTTCTCTTACGAGTTCCGCCTCCTCCTTCGCGAGCATTAATGCTTCGCGGAAGGAGATGACAGCTTCCCATGCCCTCTTGCCCTGTACCATGGCCGGACGCGTGAGGTCGCCACCGCCGATCGCCTCCACGAACGAGGACGCCGTGGCGCCTCTCAAGCCACTCCTAAGTCGGGCTATTTATTCTTTCTCCATTTTTAACAGGCGGCAGCACCAGTGACTCATTAATAGCCCGAGACTGTAGTTTTTTGGCGCCGTCTAGTAGTTTGCCTTGATACTAAATGGCATCGATAAATATGGCAATTCGACTGAGCAAGGAATCGCATCATGTGCTCAGAGACGTTATTTTCCAGTTGTCCTAAACGCTTACTTCTTATTCGTAGTAATAACAATAGGTATTATCGGGACAGACTCCGCTCATGCCGCGGTAACTTCTTGATTCTAAATGGTCGCATTGTATAGCGAATTTCACGATATTCACGAATATTCCAAATCAATCAAAACCTTAGAATTCCTCGTAGAATTAAATGTAGGTAGGTAGCTTGCTTCCGCGGCAACGGAATGACATTAAGTAGGCACCTACTTTATATCATTACTAGCTTTTACCCGCGGCTTCGCTCGCAGTGAAGCCAATATTTTTTGTATTCCATGTTACTTCTAATACCTCCAAGAATATATGTACAAAGTTTCATGATGATCGGTTCAGTAGTTTTTGCGTGAAAGCGTAACAAACAAACTTACATTCACATTTATAATATTAAGTATAGATATTATTCATTCTAAGGATTATCCTTTTTTATTTTAGGTAAGTACTTTGATAAATAAAGAACAGGATATTTTTATTACTAAAATGTTTACTTTTAATACTTTAGTCAGGGACGTAGCATGGGCAACTTCAACAAATTTGATGTTGTCTAGAATCAAATTTAATGACAACTCGCAACAGACACTGCATAGTAAAAAAATAATTGTGCCTGCGGTGTTTGGGTTTGTTCACGACGCGACACACGACACTGCAAAATGTGGTCACGATTCAGAGCCGTTAGAGAGATTAGTATGGACCGTTTGTTCATTGCACGACACCGCACCACACGCGACACGATTTTCATACGGTTTTTCGGCTATGTCGTCTTTTTTTATTTTTTTTTTATTTGTTATAGGCTCGCGTTTGACCACTATCTCGCCTGATGTGATAATGTGGTCGAAGGTGAAGCACGCTTGCCTAGAAGTAACCTATTCACTCTTGACTTGAAGACCCCTAGGTTGTAGCTATCAGGAAACAAAGACGCCGGCAGGGAATTCCACTCCTTAGCTGTACGCACAATGAAAGTATAAATCGTCGATGCCGCTATGACGTCGCGGTATTTATGCGGTAACGATTTAGCGGCTGAACAAAACCGGTATGTGCTTGTTGACGACACGACACACCCCACGGCATGGCTCACGCGTGGTTCGTCACTCATGCGCTTATAAAACAATACAAGTGCACTGCAGTGTCGTTGCAGAATCGTGTCAAGTGAACAAACGAACGGACGACAGACCGTATGCAGTGTGTCGTGTGTTAAAAATCGTGACCACAAATGGTGTCGTGCGGTGCCTCGTGAATAAACAACATTAGCCCTTGAGTTTATTATGTTAAAACTGCTATTTCAAAGTAACTTGGGAATGCCTGCAAAAAATTATACTTAAATATTTTTCTGACTTGATCCCTTTCATTTTGTCAATTGAATATTATTCACTTCGTGTCGCCTTACGTCTGCCTCGTTGGTTTAGTGGCCGCAAGCGCTACTTCTGAGCATAAGATCCTGGGTTCAATTCCAATCTGGTATTTCTCAGTAGCAGCCCGGAGTCTGGACTTGTGGCCAGTTGATGGCAATATTCTCGACCCCTATTACATGGGACTTACTCCATTTAAAATAACATTAGAATTTTTTACAACCCCTTTTTACATTCCGTTCAACCGATTTTGATTTCTATCCCGTATATATAAGGATGGCATAAAAAGCATAAACCAGTTACCAAAACTAACTGTTTAATACAGCTGCTATTTGTCATATCATCAACGCAATAGAAGTCAAAATCAGTTGAACGGGCTGTAAAATGGGATTATTTAAATGTCTAATGTTATCTCAAATGGAGTATAGTGAATTTTGGGTGTACTATAGGTGCGCCTCTGACCCAACCCTTCAAGAAATATAGGCGTGATATTATGTTTTACGTAGTCAGACGAATTATTAAACGTATAAAAATTATAGATTTATGAGTTTACGCAATTAGGGTGCAGATCTATTACAATCATAGCGCAGTGTCTCAAAACTAATTAAGCGACCAGTGCGCCAGTGATGTCTTATCAACATGTTCTCTCATATTCCGACTGATTAGAAGGCTACGCTCACAGTTTATTCTAGTCTCTTAAAAAACAATAAACTCAATAGGAACTTATAAGTCTAAGATTCCACTGCTGAAATGTGCAGGTATTTTTTTTATAAAACTTTCATTTCTTGAATGTCATTATACTATCAAAGTAGAATAGATTACTGCGGGTTACCTGGATATACCTTTAATATCTTGTCGCAATTAGTTTTATTAATGTTTGTTAAGAAACCCTAGATATATATGTTTTTTAAATGAATATTTTTTTGGGGCCTGGTCACGTCCGTAGGAGTGTGCCCCCATATGACCCGCCACACGTTATCCCCAGGTGGTGTAAATCAGGTGATACTGATAGTAGGTTTCGGCCGAAGGCTTGCGACCACCCACCGGACAAAGTAATACCGTCAAACGGCGTAGCCGTTTTCCGGTACGATGCTCGGTGTAGCCAATTAGAGGAGTTGGGTCGAGATAATTGTTCCACTGCAGGCAGACCAGCCTGACGCCCGCTATTAAGGATGTATCGAGAGACTGGTCGCGGAGGGTAGCAGGATCTGAGGCACGGTGCGCTGCTGACCTATCGCAGGTAGTTGCGGGCCCAACTAGTGAGCCAGCCACACACGAAAGGCTGCCCCCCCAACTATCGAAAAAGCCAGGAATTTACCATCGTGCTGGTTGGCGAACAGATGGGAGGGCCCGATGGGACATTCCGGGGGGGGCGTCCCTGCTGTATCCAGATAAGTGACTCAATGATGGAGTTCTTTCACTGCGCGTCTGTGGGTTAACGGCGTGGAACCTCGTCTCACTGCCCTCTTCTCTCCTCCATTCACTCATTTTACATACATGACAAGGAAAAGGAATACTAGAGTTCAACAGCGGCTGCACCCCCTCCCTCCACAAAGTGCACCTCACTAACATTAGAGGTCTGCATTATCACCTGGCTGAGAAACCAGCGCTCTTTTTCCTTACGGAGGCGCAGAAAGCGAGTCCGTCAGACGTGTCGTACTTGTCTTACCCAGGGTTTATCCTGGAGCACAATTTTAAACCAAGGGCGGATATGTGTATGTACGCCCGTGACGACATTTGCTATCAGCGTCACCATAACCTTGAGGACTCCAGATTCACAATTCCGGAAGCGATTTTTTTTCACATGCTGTCCTTGGCAGCCTACTTTCTTTTTTTCGAATGAACTATCGTCGTGCGCGGATGCCGTGACGGATGTGTTGCGTCAGGAAATGGAGTACATTCCGTTATCTGACGTAACGATGTCTAGTGAAGACCGGCCATGGATTGGCGCCGAATGTAATCGCGCAGAAGCGCTGAAACATGAGGCGTATCTGGCATGGCCTGGCGCGCGCTACTGGACCTCAGACCCGGTCTCTTCGGGAGGCCATGGTTGGGCGCTTGAATCTGTCCTTGAGACAGTCTCCGAATGGGGCGATGCAAATCTGGTCAGGTTCAATGCTGCTAAGACCCAGGCGTGTCTTTTTTCAGCTAAAAGGAGGCAATTCCACCCGGCTCCTTCTTTCCGAGGTGTGAACGTGCCGATAACGGACCATCTTGAGGTTCTTGGCAGTACGTTAACATTGACGCTCAATTTTGGTCCATTCATTGAGTCTATGGCTCAGATGGCTGCCAAAAAGTTCCTTGCAAAGTTGAGAGAATACTTCACGCTGGAACAGTTGCTCAACTTGTATCAAGCGCAAGTTCGATCATGCATGGAGTACCGCTTTCATCTCCGGGATGGATCTGCCAAATACCAGCTTGATGAACTAGATTCGATCTAAAAGCGGGCCAAGATCGTCGGCAATGAGGCACTGGTCAAGTCAAAGCTCCAGAGACTTGAGCATCGTCGCCGAGTTGCTAGCTTGTGGGTTCTTTATCGGCTACATTTCGGGGAGTTTGCAATGGAATTGCATAATCTAATTCCGCCAAGCCCGTTTCATCATCAGACTACCAGACGTACGGCGATGCGCCATCGATACATGATACATATCCCGCCCATAAACGTTTTGGGAAAACCTTTATTAAGCGTAAAGATAAGGAGTGTATTTCCCTGCCGGAGTCTGTGTTGCCCGATAGCTACAATCTAGGGGTCTTCAAGTCAAAAGTGAATGGGTTACTTCTAGGCAAACGTGCTTCACCGTCGACCACATCGTCGCCTACCATGAGGTGAGACAGTGGTAAAAGCGCTAGCCTATATCAAATAAAAAAAAATACCAACGTTATTTGCAGGAAAGTGATGAATGAAGAAAAATTGCCGCAATTTCTAATCTTATTTCTAATAGGTAATCTATTCTACTATCAAATATCAATCCTAAAAAATAAGTTTTATCTATAAAATAATAAATATACCTCTAGATTAGTACTATTAGGAAAAATAACATTACAACATTTTCGTAGAAATCTCTTATACCCTATGGATTTGGACAGTGATACTTATACTAAGTTTATACCTCATTATTACTCAGTAATTACTTTAACCATGGTTTAGTTTTTTTTCATTATTACTCACTAATTACTTTTAGTTTTTGCTTATTGCTATTGAGTTGACTATTTTGTCAACTCAATAGCAATAAGCAAAAAAACCATTTCAACATTTTGTTAGATATGTACTCTCATGAATGAGGTTAGTGATACTTATACTGAGTTTCTTATTCACTAATCTAGACTACTTTCAGATAGATTTCAGATTTATTTTCTGGTATGTTTATTTTTTTGAGCATCGTTCTTTTAGATACTTATAAGTTTTTATAATAAATTGAATAGTGCTAACCGATGAACTTTTTCTCACTATTGCGGCGATAAAAGTAGTAACGCTCTGTGACACAAAACTCGCCTCAGTTTCTTAAACGCTGGCTAGCCCGACTGAAATATTTTGTAAGTCTCCCTCTCAAAATATGTGTTAGTGTCTTCTTCCCATACATCGCTGTATCATTATGCTCCACAGTTTTAAACAAAATCAAAATGGTGACGCATTACTGGGCCAATCTGGTTCAAAGCCTTTTACACTGCTGGCGATTATGGGTCCTAGTGGGTGGTCCTACTTTGGGTGCATCGGCCCACGCACACGTACTTTACGATTTTCATACATTTTAAGAACTGCTCCACAACTGACAAACTACAAGTTTAGTTAATTACTTTATCTTCCTAAGATTAATTATAACTTGCACTTGACAAAAGTTACCTATAGTTATAAATCTTTAATGATGAGACGAGACTATAAAAATTATAAAAATAACCTAAAATAAAAAACGATTGAATGTATGGTTGCAGCTATTAAAAGTGCGTTGAAGCAAGAGAACTTGAATCCTGAAATAGAAGAAAAACTAATACAGCTCCAACGCTACCAAGAAAAACGGATGAAGCCCGAGGTCCAGCCGGAGAGAGAGACGCGGGCGATCGCCGTAGTCGCGCGTTCGCCGACGCCGCCGCCGCCGCGCCGCCGCGCCACTTCCACGCGCCACGACGACGACGACGACGAGTGGGTGGACAGCAGTCCGCGCAAGAGAGGGCGCGGCGGGCGGCCCGGCTCGCCGCCCGCGCCCACGCCCGTGCATGCGCCGCGCCCCCCGCCTCGCGCGGCCCCCGCTCCCCAGCCACCCGCGCCCGCGCAGCCCGCGCCCCCTCCTGTCGCGCACCCGCTTCCCTCAGGCATCGATGAGCGCCGCCGAGCTGCTTCCAACAATTCACGACTACAGATGCTGCTCTTCAAACATAAGGAGATGCTTAAAAAGGACATAATTAAAAAACGTGGTCTCCTTGAGAAAGAGCTCGGTGTCGAGATCCAGGTAACTATACTTCCTAAGCGATGCCATATTTTCAAGTGAAAAGACCTTGCACTGAGTATTTAATTGTTCATAACATTGCAGAAAGAGCTGTCTGCGGAATTGGCGCTCCGAACGAGAGCAGAACGTAGCAAACAGGAGGAGGTTAGGGGTGGCAAGCGTCGTGGAGCGACCGCGCCGTCCACGCCCAGACCTAACAAGAGATCTGTAAAGAAAGAGAAATTACTATGTATATGTCGTACACCATACGACAACACCAAGTAAGCACGTTTACTCTGTTCTTAATATCTGACGAAGTGATATTTCTGTTGTCGTCCATCATTTACCTGGCATTTTTACTAGGAACGTTTTTTTTACTGGGACTGGGAAAATCCGAATGCATACGAGAAACTGGGAAATTGTATCAGATAAAAATGCTTGACATAAATCTTGATTGATCCAAAAGTAATCCAAACCGCTAGCGAGCAAAGCAAGCTAACAAGAATTTAAACTTGTAAAATGAATGTAATATTTAGCATACCTATTCAGCAAAATCAAAAGGAACGAGAATTTTCATAGAAAACACAATATTTCTGATACAAACTTAAAATCGGTTTGCATGAATGTTATTTTTGAGATTAAAGTTTGAAATTAAAACATTTCGTGGACCATATTTTAGTTGTTGCTTTAATGCTTTAATGACTACGAATTTGCGATTTTTCAAGAATTACTGTGAATAAATTAATATGTTTATTCATTCCTACCACCAAAAATAGGCCAACAACTATAACGGGCAACTCGCTGAAAAACCCAAGAAAAGTATTAAAAGTATATAATTAGATCACTTCTAGTGGCGCAAACAATATTAAATTCGTATCATTCAAACATCTGTCATGGCTATGTGTGAAGTTCATTTGTTTAGATCAAACTTTTAGGCCTAACGATAGTTAGGCCTAAAAGTTATATATATCTAGCAAAGCACATTGAGACAGAGTTCAGGCGAAGTGACGCGTCGGTCTTCAATTCTTCGTAGGGTATTATTTGTTAGGCGTTGAACATTAATCTGTAATAGTTTTACAGCAGACCTTTGTTTCTGCTTCCGCAACTGCAGAAGTTCCGCATGCTTTCTTACATCCGTTATTGCTTCTGCTTCCCCGCAACTTTAAAAGCGAAAATTTAAACGGAACATTATGAAGGGCTGACGCGCGGGCAGGCCAGTGGACTAGCAATTTATTAACAGCAAGAAAGCAGATTGCAAATCTTTATAAAATATAATTTACACTCATTTAACTTTGAATACTGATTTATTCAAAAAAATATACTTTTTTATTTATCCACTGGGGAGGATCTAGGAGCTTGCTTATTCCATTCACATTCGAAGTGAGGCCATCGAGAGGCATGGGAAGGTGCTAGCCATTCCCATCGACATCTCGAAAGCTTTCGACAGGGTCTGGCACGATAAACTTTTTAGTTAGCTTCCTTATTTCGTTCTGGTTGCTGTGATTGCATTGCAGATTTCCTGAGGGGTCGGTCCATTGAGTGGTTATTGATGGCTGCTTTTCGAACCAACTGGATGTTCATGCCGGGGCCCTCAGGGGTCGGTACTCTGTCGGTCTGTCTGTCGGTACACTGCTCTTGCTGCACATAAATAATCTGTTACAACCTTGGGATATGCAGATAATTTTGACGACAGCACTGTTGCTGAGAGATACGTGTCCGGCGCATGGGCTACTGGGCTCCAGATCCGAATGGAAAGCAGTCTCCGAATAGGAAGATGCTAAACGGGCCAGTTTCAATGGTGATAAGTCTCAGGCGTGTCTATTTTCCGCCAAAAAGAGCCAATTTCATCTGTTTCCATCTTTACAAAGGTGACACGGTACATCAAGCCTGAACAAGTCGCTCAACTTGTAACAAGCGCAAGTTCGATCATGCATAGAGTACTGCTCTTATCTTTGGGACGCATCTGCGAAATACCAGCTTGATGCACTTGAGTCGATCGAAAAACGAGCCAAGAGGCTCATCGGCTATGAAGGACTGGTTGAGTCAAAACTCCTAAGACTTGGACATCGACGACTAGTTGCCAGCCTGTCCGTCTTTTATCGGTTACATTTTGGGGAGTATGCGATGGAATTGCATGATTTTATTCCGCCTAGCCCGTTCCATCATCGGGCTACAAGACGGTCGGCGATGTACCATCGATACATGGTGGACATCCTACCCATACGCAAACGTTTTGGGAATACTTTCATTGTAACTACAGCTAAGGAATGGAAGTCCCTGCCGGAGTCTGTGTTTCCTGAAAGCTATAACCTGGGGATCTTTAAGGCAAGAGTGAATAGGTTAGGCCCTTCTAGGAAAGCATTCTTCACCGTCGACCACATCATCGCTTACCATCCAGTGAGATAGTGGTTAAATGAGAGCTTATAATTGATATGGGCCTTGATGCCTGAAATAAATGGATAAATAAATAAAAAATAAAAATAATTTCATAGTGTTTACACTTCCGTTTCTGCTTCTGCTATGGCACTTGCATCACTAATCTATATAATATGTAAACATGAATCCCTATTTTCCTTGGTCACGCCAAAAAACTTGATAACGACTTTACTGATTTGAATATTTTTTTTTTGTTTGGTCCGCCAGAATGCAGAGAAGATATAAAGTATATTAAGCCAATTAAAAAAAAAAGTTTATTTTACACAAGCTTTTTAGCATACCGTGCATAGCCATCCAAACCAAACGTATATAAAAATATCATCTTATTCGGTTTAGGATAACTAAACTGCCTTAAAATTCAGTTGCAGTTCTTGACCCTTACATTCATTCATTGCCAGTAAAAAAAAAGGTAGATAGGTATGTAGGTAGGTAAAGTAGGTAGCCAGTAGACGGGAGCGAAGCCTCGTGAGACAGCTAGTTAGTTATAAAATATCAATTTAACAAAACAAGTAATGTTTTTACGTACTCTTAGTAAATTTGCCGTAGGCCCAGGTTAGCAAATATGCGTAGTACGTTCAAAGTATATACTAATTAGTAATTTTTGTTTTATTTAATTATATGAGTATTAATTGTATTATAGTCGTATTATTACTTTCTTTATCGATCGGAATGTTTTAACAATGGTACTTGTTCATTTTATAAAATTTCTACACAATGTATATTGTTCCCATATAAATGACTTATGACTGATAACACTACTCAATACCATACAATTTTTGTAGAAAGAAAGCTCTCAGTATGGAATATGGAGCACCCAGATGCTCCATATTCCATACTGAGATCTTTCTTTAGTGAAAAAAATCTTGGACCAGTATGTTGCAGTTGATTTTCTTTCATTGTTTCACGTTTTGTCCTTGGGTACGGAACCATACAAAATATCTGAGAAGTGCCCCTGCGGCACCTTTTTTATTTTTTACTAGCTGTCCCACGAGGATTCGCTCCCGTCAACTGGCTACCTACCTACCCTACATACATGAAAGTTGCGTAACTTTAACCACTTACACAGCGCACGTAACGAAAGCTCTCAAAAAGGAATAATTTTGCTCGTTTTTGCAACATTTTTCATTTATGCTGCGCACCTATTGGCCGTAGCGTGATGTTATATAGCCTATAACCTTCCTCGATAAATGGACTATCCAACACAAAAAGAATTTTCCAATTCGAACCAGTAGTTCCTGAGATTAGCGCGTTCAAACAAACAAACAAACTCTTCAGCTTTATTATATTAGTATTGATAAAGGGTTAAAATATAAAGTTAAACAAGAATCTTTGGCCGGGTCTTCCAGATTTCAAACAAAACGGTTTACTGTATTAGGTTTTGTTTTTATTTAAAGGTTTTATGTTGGCTGCGAGCACTGCAGCAACTGGTTCCATGGCGATTGCGTTGGGGTCACGGAAGAAATGAGTAAGACGATGGAAGAGTATGTTTGCCAAGATTGTCGCCGCGCTGAGGAAACACAAGAACTGTACTGTCTCTGCCGACAACCTTACGACAACTCACAGTATGTCTATTGACATTTTTAATAGTAATAAGAAAACGAAGTTTAAAATGAAGCACTCATTATTTTTAACACACCCGAGCTTTACAAAAATTTCGCCCCTATAACATGGACTAATCTAAAGAAAGGGGGTTTCTTCTATGTAGCAAATACTCGCTTGTATTCCCCGACAGTCAAGTTGAGGAATTGAAGCGTGATTTCTTGTTACAAAAAAAATTAACATGTTCATGCACATTTCACGACAAAAGCTACTTCACTACATAAATACAGGGTGGATTTTTGAGACGGTATCGTAAATTCATCTTTGCGTATCTCTAAAGATTAAAATTCTTTGTGCGCGCTTAACCTAAAATAATTATAAAATATTTCTAATAATTTTTCAGATTTTACATTTGCTGCGATCGCTGTCAGGACTGGTTCCATGGTCGTTGTGTTGGAATATTACAATCCGAGGCAGATAACATTGATGAGTACATTTGTCCAAATTGTCAAAAAAACAATTCTGTCAATTACGCTAATATGAAAGAGCTTACTCTTAAAGATTTTGAAAACTTAAAGAGACTTGTCAAACAAATACAGCTTCACAAAAACGCATGGCCTTTTATGGAACCTGTAGACCCCAGAGAAGCTCCCACCTACTACAAAGTAATCAAAGAACCAATGGGTATGTTTTATGTTTCCTTATTTATGCATCATTTATTATTACAAAAAATTGATATGCCTTCTAAGTAATGTTTTTTTTTTACAGATTTACAGACTGTGGAACGAAAAGTGAATGAACAAATATATAGTACTTTAAGTGAGTTTATTGGTGATATGACAAAAATATTTGATAACTGTCGATACTTTAATCCAAAGGACTCAGAATTTTATCGATGTGCTGAAGGCCTTGAAGCCTTTTTTGCGCAAAAAATCAAGTACTTTCGTGAAAAGCTATTTGAAACGACTCAATGATAAAAGTGCTAGTGTACAGTGTCTAAAGTATGAAATGTGATGAATTCGGTCTAGAGAACACATAGTTCTCTGTTTTCACTTGTCTATTTTGTTATTATGATCTGTCTGTAAATTGTAAACTATGTGATGAAAATTACAAAGAATAATTTATATTAAATTTGAAGCTGAAGGTATCTAATTGAGTTTGTCCGTTTGGGTTCGCTGTTAAAGTATTTATTGTATTTATTACACACTTCAATCCCGAATAAAGCTGACGCTCGTTAGATATAAGGCTTTTGACGGGAAATATTATGTATACATTTTGTGAGATATTATGTTATTAGCTAATATGAATTAGCAACTTTAGTTACGTTAGTTATATTTAGAATAAGACAAACGTATTGTATGTAAGTAATAAATTTTTGATAACAACATCTTGATATCAATTCTGCAAATTAAATCCTACAGTTGAAACAGAACAATCTTATTGTACATAATTTATGTGTTTCTAAGGTTGGTACGCACATAGGATATAGTGGTGCTCATATTGTGATAAAACCTGTTTTTTTGCAGAATAAAGACTACAAAACAAAAAAGCAAAATAAAAGATGTCAAAGTGCCATTTAATTATTTATACCTGGGCGACCGAGCTTCGCTCGGGTGAAAATAGAGAAAACGACGTTTTCGCCCCGATCTTGCCCCCGAAATCCCCTGCATACTAAATTTCATGAAAATCATTGGAGCAGTTTCCGAGATTCAGATTATATATATACATTAAAAAAATTGCTCGTTTAAAGATATTAGATATATTATACTTTACTGGCTTTTATCCGCAGATTCGCTTGCATTAATGTTGTTTCTCGGGAAAAGTACTTTATTTCTGGATGAAAGATACAGGTCCCATCACGTAAAACTGGCCTTGAACCTGCACACTGAGCGATTTATCGATCAAATTGGTGTTTTGAAGGCTGCACGACGGGGCATGCTCCACCAGTATAGTTGCCGGCACGTAAGTTGGCAAGAGTCGTTAGACGCGCACAAGTCGTTTTTAGGTCTCTTCGGTTTTGGAACGTTTAGGACCGTTCCGAGCGCGCGATTTTTTGGTTATTCAGATGAACCAAGGATCGACTGACCAATCGCGTCGCGTCCACGTTCCGTTTGCTCTGTACGGTGGTTGGTCAGTTCGCGCACTATACGGGAACTTACCCCCACTACGTCAAAAGCTTGCCAAGTTACATGCCGGGGACTATATTTCTGTGCGCGTTATTGGTTCGTCAGTTGTCGATGGGCCGCATATCACAGAGGTAATCAAAAAGAGCAGGCAGGGTAGCACGTAACCTGCTCAATCCAGTACTCTCATCCCGCCTCCCCGCCTGGGCCAAGCTGGGAATCTACAAAACCTACGTGCCACCTATCATCACCATCTATCGCCACTATCATGCTGCCCAGCTTGGTTCGCTCTCACCAGCGTCGCCAACAAAAGAAGACTCCGCACGCAGCAGCATATAATATACTGCGCAGCGCCATGAAAGCTCCTCGCTGTGTGAGGAACGATATAATCCTACGCGACACCGGCATTGAGAGCCTCTATGAGTTTGTGGGGCGCTTAGCGAAGGCTATGTTCGCGCGGGCTGACGCGTCTGCCTGGCCCCATGTGATACACCTAGTGCCATGGCACTCGCGCCCGCCTGACTTAAAGCGCCTCCCCAAAGGCCTGCTACCTGACACTGCGAACCCATCCACCTCCCGGATTTGACGCATGAGTAAGCAGCAATCAGTCTACACGCTGCTTACCTATACAATAATACTGCCCACCTTACACTACATCCCAGCGTGAAGTTTTGTTCCAAGTTAATATAGACAAACTTCACGTTGCAAACAGCCAATCATTACTCTACAGTCGCGAGTACACACGCACCGAATAGCCCTGCGAGTACCTCGCTCGCTATTGGTGCAACGCATGAGCGGTGTAACTGAGTACATTGCCGCTCCCACAACCTCTACGGCGCCACTGGCGCCACTCATTACTAAACTGTAGGTTTGTCAAAGTCGGCACTCCTGCCGCTGGTTAGCCTCGCTGAGCTTCTTATGGTACGCCATAAGTTCCACCTGGTGGGGTGGACCGCCAGGGTGCCGTGAAGAAGCGGCGTACCGTTCATAACGGACGCCGCGGCGCGCCTATAGTCACATACAACAAGTTAAACATAACGAGCGCGAGTTTAGTAATTCGCGCTCGCAACACGCTGGGTCCAGAGGATCACCCTCACCCAGGGACGAGCTCGTAGTAGCGAGCTCCGGTGCAGCACGAGCGGCCAGGGAACAGGGTTCCGCGACCGCTCGCCTTGCCCGTAAGGGGTTACGGGGGCGACGCGACTTCCAAGGAGCGTTCCTCAGTTAACCCATGCTTCCGGCGCTGAGATCACGTTTCGTTCGCTCCCAAAATACAGTCGCACACACAACTTTCTTTCTTTCACGACGATGGTTTTAAAAATGAAGTTAAGAAAAATGATTTATATTATTTATTGTTCTATGAAGAAAAGCTGTGATGATAAGATCAGTTTCGACGGGCCATTTCCGCAACTCCACGACTAGCGAGTATTTTGCGTACGGGCCCACCCGTTTTGATTTCTTCATTCGATCCACCCCAGCTCCTCGAGGAAGGCCAGCAGCGTCCTGGTGCTGCCGTCTATCTCCAGCAGGGTATCGCGGGTATGGGTCACCGAAATATTTGACCCTGTGTCTAGCGATTACAGGGCAGCCTAAGGGCAGATGTGCTGCTGTCTCATCTTCCACAATGCATGCTCTGCAGAGCGGGCTGTCCGTGATTCCTACTATTACAAAAAGGTGCTTATTAAAAACTAATACTGCACGAACATCGAAAACAAAAACCAGGCTATTAGGGTCAAAACCTGTCTTGCTCAAGAAACAGAACACTCAATAGGATTAGGATGCCTGAAAAAAACAGATAACACATACACAACAAACGACACGGAAACTAGCGAGCTGCTTCTGACCACCCACTTCCCAGGTTGCCGGATTGCTACCCAGCAATGTTGGGAACCACATAGGGAAAGGGATACGAGTAGCATAGACTGGGAAGTAGCTTCAGAAGTTATCGACAAAGATAAATTAACATGGGCAATCAACATCTTACTTTTCAAGGCAGCAGGGTTAGACGGCATCTGCCCAGCTCTGCTTAGGTGAAACGGTGACTTTCTGGCGGAATACCTCGTCAAGGTATTTCGAGCCTGTCTAGCGCACCGCTACATCCCCTTGAACAGGCGCGAAGTAAAGATCATCTTCATTTCGAAACCGGGTAGGGGTGACTACACCCAGCCCAAATCTTTCAGGCCTATAAGCCTCACCTCGTTCTTCTTGAAAACGCTGGAGAGACTAGGGAACAAGAAGATCAGAAACCAAATTTCGAAACTGTTTCCTCTACAACCTAATCAACATGCCTACTGCGCAGGTAGATCAACCGTATCAGCAGTCCACTGCGTAGTCTCACGTATCGGAAATGCTCTCAAAACCAAAAACCCAACCCTTGGCGCTTTCATTGATATAGAAGGTGCTTTCGACAAAACAAGCTTCACCAGCATCGGGCAGGCACTCGCAACGCACGGTGTTGCGCCAACGCTTATAGAATGGATCAATAACATGCTAAAATACCGCGCTATTCAATTTACTGTGAACACCACCACATGCGGTGTCGTGAGTAGGGGCTGCCCACAAGGTGGGGTGCTGTCACCACTACTGTTTGAATGAGTTAAACGGAATTTAGTTGTGAATGAGCTCATTGCAGAGCTCAACGCTAGCAGCCTGTACTCGGTGGGATACGCAGATTATATAGCAATTCTAATCTCTGGGAAATTTAAGGGCATCTCATGCGACCTCATGAGAAGAGCTTTCAAAATAATCGAAGGTTGGTGCACTAAGCATGAACTATCGGTTAAACCCTCGAAAACGGAACTAATAATATTTACAAACAAAAGAGTTCAAAGTAGGACCCCATAGAATCCCTAAACTTTTCAACACGGTACTAACTCTTAAAGACGAGATCAAGTAGGTACTTGGGGGTGATACTTGATAGCAAACTGCTCTAGAAAAAGCATCTTGACTACAAACTTAACAAAACTACAATCGCACTTTATCAATGTAAAAAAATGGGGACTTTCTCCGAAGATCACGCTGTGGCTATTCACAGCGGTAATCAGGCCAATGTTGGCTTATGGCGCTCTGGTTTGGTGGAGAAGGACGGAACTGTCTACCACCATTGCCAGACTCCAAAAGTTCCAGAGACTGGCCTGCTCAGCTATCACCGGCTGCATGAGGACCACACCGACAGCAGCCATGGAGATAGCCCTACAACTAACTCCCCTTGACCTATACATACAGCAGGAGGCAGCGCTAGCTGCCATCAGGCTGTTACATCTGGGCATATGGAGAAAGAATCTGACCAGCCCACACGCTGTAATCGTGGACCGGGCGATTCAGTACCAACCCCTAATCGCCGCCCCGTGTGATAGAACACCAAACCAACCTATGTTCAACAAAAACTATAGCATACAAACTGTAGAGGAAGACAGGGATCAGTCTGGAGATAATGAAGTACGCATTTACACAGATGGCTCAAAAACAGACAACGGTTCAGGTGCTGGCGTACATTCCCTTGACCTCAACATTAACTTTCACTTACCACTAGGCACACACAGTTCAATCTTTCAATGTGAATATGTTGCCCTAACACGAGCCACTACTGCTGTAAAGCGTTTAGGTATCCATAACTATGGAATTAGATTCCTATCCGATAGTCTGGCAGTGCTCAAAGCCCTAGAAAACAAACAAACCAACAGCAAACTAATCTTTGAATGCCACCTTGCCCTGGAGAGTATATCGACATCCAATCGAATCACCCTACAGTGGATCAAGGGACATAGTGGGTGTTTAGGCAACGATGCCGCGGATGAACTTGCAAGGAGAGGTTCTGAGATGATAGTGCTAGGCCCGTACCCACTTCTCCCCCTGCCTTTCTCACAAATTCGTGCATGGATCCGCCAAAGATCAACAGGGGCTGCTTTAACGCCGAGGAATCAGCTGCCCAAGTCATCCTGGACTGCGAGGCCTTGGTTTCCCAACGTGAAGAAATCCTCGGAACGGTGAGGTCGCTCCGCGAAGCCTGTGAAGCCCCCAGGAAGCTTCTGTGCTTTTGGAGGGAGCTAGGCTGGCTACTTTAGCCGGTAAACCCACGCACAACGGACCAAATGGGAGTCTAAGTGCGGAAAAGGGAGTCCCTCTTCTATTCTGTTCTATTCTAGTCGATGAGCCTTATAAAAAGAAGCCTAGGGTGGTCCTAGGCTTCTTTATATAAGGCTATATACTCGTATTATAGGAGTGCCGAAATCCATGCCAGAAAAAGGTTGTTTATTTTTCGGACCTTTTTAGTTTTAAAGTTTTTTTATGGTTAATATTTATTTTTCAATTTTATTATATTGCAGAGTAATCATAAATGTGATTAATAATCTAATTGATGATTTAGATAATTTCTGTGTCCGAGTCTAAGTGTAGGTGTCCTTGCAGATAGGTAAGAATACTGTAGTGTAGAAGAAATAAATGAATTACTTCCAATCAATGATAGGCAAAAATACTAGTATCCAAGTCTAAAAAAAATATAGCTTGGTTGTTGACGAAGACCTTTTGATACACGTCAAAGTCGCTTTCGCTTATAAATAAATATACTCTTTCCAAAGAGTATATTTAACATTTCATGCTGAAATAACTAGGAAAGCGAAATACTAATGCGATATTGCCCTTTTACTTCAACGAAATTGATTAATAAACACATACCAACACCTATACACATTATTAAAAGTTACCCAGACATAACCTATTAAAGTTTATGATTGAACTATTATTCTCGGCATTCTTGAACAAAAATTCTTGTGCAAACTAATTCAGAACATGACCCTGAATTAAACCAGATATTTTTCATTTAGAGTTGTAGGAATTTAATCCCAGCTAAAACAATGTATGGGCTTCTGCCATTGTCCTTTAAGAATTTCATTTATTTTGAAGAGGATTTATAAATCCATTAGGTTCTATTATAAAATTAAAACCTGGTAACTTAGCTCACGATGGTGCCGTTAGATACGAAGAACTTATTTCCAAATTAAATCATCAAAATAAGGTGCGTTGGGGTAATACCGGACGGATTTTCGTATAGTTGCAAGGATGTTGCAAAAACTTTTTTTTCTCAAGTTTGGTATACACCACTTTCTTAAAAAATGATGGAAATTGTTAATAATTAAACACAATATCATTTTAAATTTAATTTATTTACAAATATTCGATACTTTTTATTTTGTAAGCCTGTAAAATCAAGACACAATTTTTTTTTGTATAATGACGATTAGGACGCAAAGGGGCAAGTTCGGGCAACAATTTAATACTATTTCTATTGCTAGGAGCACAAGGTGTATATAAAGAATGCATCCCATCTTTCTTGTTCTTTGACATGACATCAACCAAATCTACCTAATACTGCAAACATGAATGTACCAAATGAATCTTTTTTTTTTGGTTTAAACTGTCCGATCTTACCCCAGGAACCAAATTTAGAAGAAATTGAGATTCTCAAAGTTTGGTTTTATACACAGGCATACTACTAAATAAAATAAGCGCATGTTTACGCGTCTTAAAACATCGGAATACTGTATGGTTGGTATAGAGATGGAGGGAAGAGGTGCCAGGAACAAAAACAGGTTAAGACCGGATATTTTTGTCCGATCTTTACTCGACACGGTTAACACCGGATTTCAGCCTATGGAGGTAGTAGACATTTGTGGATTCGTTTTATCGGGTTATCACTGCTTAAAACTTAGTATTTAGACACAATAATACCAAAATAAGCCATATTTTTGCTTAAAAATGTAAAAATAAATGAAGGTGAAAGACCGGATCGATACATATTTCATAAAACTTACCTTGTTTTCTCTAACGGCACGTAGTACACGTCCGAGTACCTGGAGCGACTGGCGGTCAGTGCGGGGCGAGGCGGAACAAAATGACGTAGCGCGCAATGTGGCTAGCATTAAAAAATATAGCCAAATAAGTGGAATAATTGATTTCTACGTTCTTTCCCCAGCGCCGATCTTACCCCAACGCACCTTATTACTTAAAAAAAACTAACAATCGTCTCCAAGATGTTTGATAGTTTCATCAATGTAACCAAAGATTACTATTATTTAATGGGTAACTGAAACTATAAATCAGAACACTGCATACTTTCATTATCGCCTAACAAAGATTGAAATTCTTCTGAAAGATTTATCGGCTAAGCAAAACAATTGGATCCTCTTAGCTTACCTAACTGGATTATTTTCTGTAGAGTATTCACGAGTAGTTTTCGTACTATCTTTGCTAGGCTTGTGTAATTGAAACAGCATTAGCGTTATTTAAATTATCTATATTACGTCAATCAAATATGAATTCTACAGAATTGTATCATTTAGAATTGATTTCTTACTCTGGTAACTTAGTGTATGAGCCACTGGCAACAAATTTATTGAAAATGTAGGCGACCATTTGTGTGAAGTAATATATTAAAGAAAAGAGATTACATTTATAATGGACATTCCACTTACGGATAACTCATCATGTTACTATTTAAGATATATTCTTTACCTATCTTTCATGAATCCGAAATTAAAACCTTGGCTATTATTCTCAAATGCCCTTATCTTCTAGCGAAAGTAACGAAATACTTACCGCTACCTAATAAAATCATGCCGACCACCCTCTTCTGGCGATCAGTTTTATGCACTGCGGATAATGAAGCCCTAAACTATGAACTTAGCTGTGTAGAACAGTTGATGAAATTCGAAGATGACCATACTCCTTTTAAACAACGTGAAATCCAAATTGAGAATGTCAGGTTCCAACGAGTAGTTGGCTCCTTTATAAGAGATGAACAACACTGAAGCAATGCGGTGAAGTGATCAGTGACCAACTTGTATTCGGCACTTACCTGGTGATCATCGATGAGTCTTGTGATATGTCCTGATGATCATTTCTGATCATTGATGAGTGTTATGATATATATATGTCCTGCATATTTATGGCATTCACCTTCACCATCGTATTTCTGTGGTGTTAGAAGTTGTGGAGAAGATGCCCATTGTCACACTACCCCAGTTGCGCGTGAATGTCATTCTCTCCAAATCAAGTATAGTGAAGAAAGGAATCAATTTAGACGAAGTGAAATATATGGCCTTTTCGTTAAAGCATAGTGAAGTGATCGAACGTGTTTAGAATACGTCACTTTAGGTTTAGTTTTCTTGCATTGCCGGTTTATAATCTGGCTAAAATCGCCGAAATGTATATTGTTTTGGCAAAATTGTCAGGACTCTCAAATCGAACCTTTAGAGTCGTAGGAATTATGGATACACCTCGCCCGTCTACTCTAGATTAAGTTAAGTACATTATATGGTTCCATTCTAGCAACTAGATATCTTTTGCAAGCTCAGCGGTCTATGTACGTATTGTTAATAGAATAAAATTCGCCTCCAAATCGGCAGTACGTCTGTTTATTTTCATCCTCAGTAAAAAAACCTGAGTAGTGAAGTTTAGTATCTAGTAGAAAGGTTTCTCACGCTCCGAAAACAAAAGTAGATAGTCACTGTATAACAATAAATATTATTATTTAATTAAGTCTAGCGAAAATATTTTTCTTTTTTCGCGCCTGTTACTTTTTTGACTGATTATTGTTTTTTTTATTTGTGTTGCAAGCTCTCAAACTTGAAGATATACTAAAAATTAAAAATATAAATCCAAATAAAACCTTATTTAAATACTTTAGGCAGTATTACTACAAATCGCGAAAATTATTTGGGGACCCATGTATCCCTTGAGGTAATGCTCTTCGATTTAGTTAATCAAATACAGAAGGTTTTCAAAAATTTGAAAGATTACTCAAAGACGACTTGGAAAATTCTTACTTTCTGTAACAAAAAAACTTTTAAACAAAAATATCAAACCGACTGCTAAAACAAAACACTACAAAGCGAAAAATAACTTTTGCGAAGGCGGTGTCGAAAAACGGAAAACCATAGGTACCTACCAAAAAGAAAAAAAAATGCGATGAATTGAGAACCTCCTTTTTGAAGTCGGTTAAAATGTATGGAATACAACTTGTTAAAATTTATTGATTTGTATGAAGCTTGGCTGGCACTCGGGTAGTGCATAACATGAACATTGTTGTCAACATTGATTTTTTTTTTATGGCGGTATTATTTTTCGTGGAAAATATTTTCCAAATCAAATCAAGCACGAATTCGGCCGTAAGACGGAAACACACTTACGTGTCGTGGCGTGGCGTGGCGCGGGATCCACCAATCAAACTACTCTATTCCAGCCTACGTCATAACACAACGAGTTTTGTAGCCAATCAACTGCGTCAAAAGGCGCCACGCCATGCCACGACACGTGAGTGTGGTTCCGCCTTTAGAGTCTGTCAAGCGAGTCGTGTCCCATGAAAAAGCCGGAAAATTAAAAAAATCTTACAAGGTTCAACACTGATATAGTACGCTGAAAACTTGTTTGATAGAATGAATGCGCTTTTTAAATTTATCTCAAAGCAATTAAAAATCAAGTATCAAACAAAACTCGCTTGACAGGAAAGACTTTAATCGCCAGCGACTCACCCTCGCGGCGACTAAAGATGCAACGTGTGTCCCTAGCTTTATACCAATAAAAAGAAAAGAATATTAATATTGTCATTGTCTTTGGCATGCATATCCGAACGCTACAACCAAGGACAGCCCAGCCGTGAGGTTATGTTTACTGCATAATTTTGTCGAGTCAGAATTCATTCGGTATCTAATTTAGGACAAAACTTGCTCAATCATTTAAAAGTTGTAAAGAGAGTGATCAAAATGTTGGTGACGCTGAAGACACTACAACAACAAACTTTTCAAATAGAAATCGACCCAGAGGAAACAGTCAAAGCGCTTAAGCTGAAAATTGAAGTTGAGAAAGGTAAAGACTATGTTGCTGATCATCAAAGACTTATTTATGCAGGAAAAATCTTGCTGGATGACGATAAATTAAAAACTTACAACATAGATGAAAAAAAATTCATTGTTATCATGGTAACGAAACCGAAAACCTCGGAAATCCCGGCATCAACTACGTCTGCTCCAGAAGCTGGAGAAAGTGCTTCAACGGAAAGCGGCGATGGCAAACCCAAACCTACTGCTGAAGAAGCGCCTAAACCACCTCCCGCTGCAGAACCAGAGCCCGTGGCCCCTGCAAACGAACTTGACTTTGAAACTACAGTTCAAAGCATTATGGACATGGGATATAATAGACAGCAAGTGGAACAAGCACTACGAGCCTCTTTTAATAATCGAGAACGAGCTGTGGAATATTTAATAACAGGCATCCCAGAAGAATTACTTCAAGAACAGGATGCTGAAGAAGGCACTGATGAAGACCCACTGGCATTTCTTCGTGATCAACCTCAATTCCAACAAATGCGTGCAGTAATTCAACAAAACCCTAACTTGTTGAATGCAGTGCTTCAACAGATTGGTCAAACTAACCCAGCTCTGTTACAGGCAATCAGCCAACACCAATCGGCATTTGTCAGGATGTTGAATGAACCTGTGAATCCAGCTCCTGCTGGTGTAGTAGCAGAAGAGAATGCATTAGAGATTCCGCAAGTACAACAGCCACAAGTCTCACCACAAGACAAAGAAGCCATTGAAAGATTAAAAGCACTGGGCTTTCCAGAACATATGGTCATTCAAGCATACTTTGCTTGTGAAAAAAATGAGAATCTTGCAGCTAATTTCTTACTTTCACAGAATTTTGATGATTAGAAGTTATCTTTCATGGATATCTTAAAAGTGAAGAGACAAAATTAAAAAGATAACACAGAAATGTATTTAATATGTTGTCAATAGCCTATTAATAGTGTTTACTGCTTGTGGTTCATGTGTATTTTTACACAGAATTTCAACATTTTGTCATAATTCAATATCTAATAAAATTTCTTATTGTTCAAATATTTCTTTTTGTCTTTTATTTAACATACATAACTCACACCTTTTTTCCATGGGGGTACGACCCATACCTGCTATGATCCTTACATACTTCTTTTGCTTCACTCACATTCATACACACACACTGATTATGAGTACTGCGCACCTAGCCTTTCTGAAGAACATCACCAATAAGGTCTATGTATGTCTTTTATTTAATTCTGTCCTTAAACTTGTAAATTTATTTATTAGTTTATCCTCGCACTGGAACGCCTTGCAGCAATTACACCAATGGAGCACAATCTTATAATAAACTCACTATAAGTCCAGGTTTCGTCACGATGTTTTCCTTCACCGTTGTCAACGACGTCCAAGTTTTTAACTTAGAGCGAGCTCATTTTGGCACCCTTATAGTTATTTTTAAAGCTTTTTATTTACTTGCAATGTATGTAATATCTTCGGATTAAATCTTGCAACTAAATTTTAAAGCAGTACTCAACCGATTAAGATGAAATTTTGCATACACGTTTGGTTGATGATCCAATATTTGGATGACAATGCACGATATCCGTGACTACCGCCGGACCACCAACGCCAACCGTATTACAAAATTATTACTATTCCATTGGTACCAATTAGTACTCGAACAGCAAAATTGTCACCTTAGTAGTTTTTGTGAAAATGCTCCCTTCAGCAAGACCACCATGAGCGCCGAAAAAGGCTTGCTACAGCTATTCTAAGTATACAAATAATTCCCTTGTATGTGATTCATTTCGTAAAAAAAACAGAACTGAGACCACGACTTTGAATGTTGATTCCTAGTTTGAGGAGCTTGTCGCTTTCCTCAAACCTACCTAAAAACTGGCATTTTTTCAACTTTTTCGTTCTAAGCCAATTAGTTTAAATTTTATTATTGCCTAAAAAGAGCCCCTGCGCATTTTTACTTTAATTTTTGCAGAATTTTATGAAATGCAATAAAAATTTGTGGACATGAAACCCTTTAAGTGGGTGTTTTTTATCGATCAAATAAGTGTATCTTACGGCCTTAGTTTTATTACTACATGTCCGGACACATTGTATATCTTACTAGTTTTTCCGCAGCTTCGACCACCCACCACTCCACAGGACCCGGTACTGGTACTAAACTGAATCGAGCATAATGCAGCTGACTCAGTTTAAGAATTTTCGAAATAGGATCAGTACTTCCAGAGATTACCCATTACAAACAAACATACAATTTTACCTCTATATAACATTAGATACGATTGTATTTAACTTTTGTTAATAAATATTTTTTCTTTAAGGACGCTATTACTTTTTTCTACAAATAACAGTGTTTTTCAGGTACCATTTTAATGTATAAGCCATCACAGATGTGAAGATATCGTGGTCTTAAATTAAAGATCATTTAATCAGATCCAGATTGGCATCAAAAAAGAGATCTACTGTCTATCTCCGAAGATCTTTATCAGATCCTAATATATTATACAATAAAACCTTCCCTGAAAACATACATTTAACGACGAAAACCCGATCAATTGAATCAGAACTTTTTGAGAAAATCGCGGATACAACATACGGGTCGAACAGATAGAGCACCTCCTTTTTTTGAAGTCGGTTGAAAAAACTTACCTACGACGGTTCTAAGTAACAGTTACCAAATGCACTAAAATTAAAAATTAATAACAAGGACCATTATTATTTCAGTGTTGTACAAAATCGAGCGCTCAGTAGTTTCAATGAGTGCGTACGCGTAATGTTGTTGTGTGTGACTAGATACCTAAATTTGAGTTCGTCGAACGTCCATAACGGACGCTGTTACATTTTCGACGAACTCAAAAAATTACTCACTGGAATTTGTAAGTACTCTTATGTTTGTGTGGTACATTTTAAAGTTCTATATATATTAAACGCAGCGTCAAGTCTAGGTATGAGTTAATCCTAGTCTGTGTTATAAATGACGTACAAATTAATGTCCCCAAGTTTAACTAACGTGAAATCAGAGGTATATTATGAAATAATAAGACACAATAATACATCAAACAGTTAATATTATTAATTTTATAAATAGCATTAAGTTAACATAAAGAGCTATGTTGGTATAAATTTTATTCATTCTAAGTAAAGGCACTTTCCACAATGTCTATCATTAATGCTCATTTGCCATGATCAATATATCAGATACATGGTATCTTAAAAACAACAAGTAGAGACATTATAATATGTGATCTTTACATATATAAATAGGTAAGTGTTCATTTCATAAATAAACAATGTCATCGCTACAAAACTACAAAATCAACATAAAGAGGTTTATATATCAATCATGGCAAATAAAATATATAAAATCTTACTTTTAACTCTGGTAGTCAGCTAAAATTACCCATTCACAAAAACAAAATACAATATGTGTATAATATAATTATGATGTGGATGATAGAACTAGTTACTAGTCGTTTAAACAATAACATGCGTTAATCCCAAATGTTTTCAGTTTCTTAATGGGTACGAAACATAAAAATTGATAGTAGTTTATTAAAAACATAATTATCTTTTTCATCCACATTATTACACTAGTATAATATATACAAAGATTTTTTACATTCTTTTTTACATATCTTTCATCTATACACAATGTACAAAATTCTTATTCTCATTTATTAAAGGTATGTATCATTTATTAGTATAAGAAAAATAGATAACTGTACATTGCAATATGGATATTGCACAAAACAACTAAAAATATTAACTTTGGCTTATCCATTATAAACACCCTGGGTGGTGTCAAAAGTAAAAAGGGAATAATCATAAAACACAGTGTTATGTTTCTATCACTTCTCAGTATCTTCGATCACAGACACGACTATGACAATAATTAAGACCAGCTATCAAACTTTTATGCCGGCTGTATACTCTCGCGCGAGAGCCCAAAGAAACGCTGTACATTGAGATTTTAAACAAAATACTTTATGATTGAACTCAACTGAGAACAATGTACATTATCTTCGCGGGCTCTCGCGCTAGAGTGTTCAGCCGGCATTGAGGTTTACAAACGAAGAATGTCTGATACTAAACAGGTATAATTATAAAAATAAAACCAATCATGTAAAGGCACAATCCTATCTGCGACTCCTTAAATGACAGACTATGCCACTTGTCCCGCCGCCGACGGAACCGACTGACAGGCATATATTTTCTAGCTATAACAGTTTAAGAATATTCACCATAAATAACAAACAAGTATTGTAATAATATTACAAACTGTTCACATTGCGGGCGTTTAACAGCTATGAAAGAAAAAAGCTCGCTCAGAGCATGACTTGGGATAGCTTATTGATTGCAGATTCGTTTATAACTTTAGCTAAACTTAAATCGCACTTCGCTTATCCTTAGCAGCGGGACACGTACTGGATTATTTGAATAGTAGCTAACTCTTCTCTGTTTCTGAAAAACTACTTGCGAAAGAAATAAAACATTATATTGAAACTTGCAAAAGAAATTCCATTTAAGTTTGATTGAGTGAAATAATCTTATTTGAGTAAAAAAAATATATAAACATCCGAATTGAGAACCTCACCCTTTTTGGGAAGTCGGTTAAAAAGTAGAAGAATAATTATTGGATATATGCAATCTGTATATGAAACGTCATTGTTTAGGGGTTAAACAAAACTGCTGTGCAGTTATTGGTCACATTTTATAGAACTCTGGACTAATAAGTATATTAGACAAATTTTGTGAAGCGCCTTATTAATCAGAAAACTTTCTGATAACAAAAATAAGGTAATAAAATGACAAAAAGACATCAAATTTATTGCAACACGACCTACTCTGCCTGTTGTTTGACGTCTACACCATGCGAAGTACCGCCGTTCGGTTTCAGGATCATACTAACAAATTCATATGATTATAGCCATAGTATTACTATGGTAGATGTTTTTGGTCTTTTATTATAAAGATTTCTGACACTAGCTCTTAGCATGGTTGCAGTGATAAGACTGAGGCCGGGTTTCTCACCGCTAAATTATAGCAGAATCAATCTGACAAATTATCTGCTGTGATTGATTGAATGAACTTTTAATAGCCAATCACAGCAGATAACCGGCGATTATTCGTCTATTACGTTAACAGCCTGATAATCGAGTGTTGAGAAACCAGTGGTTATTCTTTTGAATATTGCAGTAGGCATTTTCTAAAAAACGATAGGTAGATACTGTGTATTATTCAAAATAACTTTGTTCCAATAATAAAGTGAGTTGTAAAATCATTCACTTATAGACCAATTAGACAAGAGGTTATTAAAACCAGCAGCAACTGACAGTTAGGCGTTATTATATGTTTTATGGCTGCATTTACTAGGGCCCGGCTTAATATGTAAATACATATTTTTAATTAAAATATTTTTTGTCTTAATTATGTTTTCCACTCAATATTTCGAATGAAAAAAAAACCTAATCTTTATTTTTCATATTTCAAAATTAGTCCATAAAATTCATCCATATTTTCATTACTTTATGTTAAACGGAACACAGCAATGCACAAAAAATGTATACCGATTGGTTATCTTTCAACATAAGTGAATGACAATCTAGAGATAAGCAATAGAAAAACTTTCTGAAACAGAAATGCTGACGAAAAAAAAAACCGCATGCTGTGCGGAAGTATAAAAGGCAATCTTGACGTCTACTAACTTGAAGAGTTGTAAAAATTTATTATAGAATGTGAGCAATCGTAAAACTGTCGAGATTTTTATAATGAAGGGAGAATGAGATTTCATTTTCATAATTTTAAATATTGTGAACTGCAATAAATGAAAATGAAATAATATAAAATTACGGTTTAAGAGGAAATGAATATAATATAATAATTCTACCTAACTGAATTTCATCTGATTCATATGATTTATTTTTGTAATATAAGCTTATTATAATGAAAATTTTCTTTGAATTGTTAAATACATAAATTAAGTAAATAAATTGACTTTAAAATCGTTAAGTTGAAATATTTTATATACGCGTGCATGCAATTAATGAAAAAAATCATATTAATTTTTCACATTAAACTTTGTTATAATTGAAAGCTATCGCTATTTACAACGACATATTTTAGATTTTTCGGTCCATATTATATTTTATGTACTTACATATTTCTTAATTTTTCATATATATTTCGAGAATTTATAATCCGAGCCCTGGTACAAATGGTAACGACAAATACTTAGGGGGTTTCAGCAATTCGGTGAATGACATCACAAATACAACGAAAAAGTACCTTTGTCAGTAAAAAGAATTTCAAACATCTTGGTATCAAATAATGTACATTACACTTCTCTTATTTTAATCGCGGAGTAGATTGACAACCAGTGTAATATCCAGATCCACCATAGATTTTTCTGAAGTTTTAGATGGGTATAACTTTACAAATAACAACGCATTTATTAATAAGGGCGGCTAGAAATCATTTCATCATAATGACATAATTATCGTAACATTCCGACTCCAAACATGGCACCAAGTCGAAATTGCTTGAAATGTATGTTAGAAAACATTTTGGAATGGTATGTAAAGCTATGACTGAAGTTTTCATTCAACTCATAGGTTGCATTCAAGTAGAAAGTTGGTAGCTGGTGTCGGCTACAGGGCTTACAAGCGCCAACTTGCGTAGGTTGTGTGCAGTTTTCATACTTATTTTACGTACCAGTAAAAACCAGAGTCAACAAGCGCTGACCAGTGACCAGCCCGGATCCAATTTGTTTCACGTCGGCTCATGCTGGCACGCGCTGGCAAACCTACTAGGCTACAATCTTCCTATTTGAATGCAACCATAAGCTTTTGGTACGTTTTACAATTTTAAATATAAATATCAAACAGTGACGTAAACAGCTACTATGTCGGTGTCGGTTCTGTTATTATTATACTGCATAAAATCAAACAAATGATATTAAAACAACAATAGAAAATTACAAAACACATTAACAATTCAATACATCAAATCTAACAATACTTTAAGAAAATATGAGTTGATCAATCAAAGCATGAACAATTTGTCTTGATTTTATCAACTTTTAAATACAGAATTACAAAATTGTAATCCTTTTGATGTTGAGAGCCAAACTAAGCTATCTGAATCCAGCACTTTAGCACAGACAGTACAGTAAACATGTGGGCCTTTAGGCTCTCTGGCAGGCAGCGGCTCACGCGTTAGCCAGCTGGACCTCATTCTGTCTTTTGTTGACAATATAATTCTTTTAGGGATTTTAATTCTTCTATAAGTGCTTTGTTTTGGTTTTCAAGAACTGCAACTCTGTTCTCTAGACATTTAATGTATTCTTTTTTTTTACGACGACATTCCCTTGCTGCTTCACGATTTTTCAACAGCCGTAATTCACGTTTGCGTGTTTGATCTTCTAGCATTGGACCTGCAAGTATTTTAAAATTTACTGATTCATCAATTTATTTGAACTTGATTAAAAAACAGATTTTATCGTCAATACCCACCAGGGACGTAAAAATGTTCATCTTGATTTGTCGCATATTGCACAATCGCACCGCCTGGCCCCCCTCCCGACACAGACAGCGTATGTAAACCACTCTCTGTCTGGAGAGCTCCAGCTGGAATAACTAAAAACAAAGTAAATCATTTAAAAAATGTAATCCATTAACTACAAAAAGAGAACGATTTTAAATACCACAATATGATCCATGAAAACATGATTGTTTATAAACCGAAGAGTGCGAGATCCTGACAGTCGAAGCTGAGCTTAATGCAGGTACTTGTCAGTGTGTTTTGATCATACAGATGAATTGTTGTCTAAAATAATTATGCAAATACTAAAACATATTTTTCTTATAAAGATTGTGCTCTGTTTGGCAAATATATACAGGAATAAAAACGAAGTAAAACAAAATAGAAAAACCTTGCTTTCGACTAGCTAACACAATCATCATTTCAGCCGAAAGGCGTCCACTGTAGCTGTGATACAATTAATACACCATTTCTTTAATTTTTGGAATGTAAATTATTGTATTGTTAATACAGTAAATTACTAATTTTAATTATTGGAGTGCAAGCAGCAAGCTGTCACGTTGGTCCCGGCAATTCATCCATATATTTGGATCTTACGGTCGAACACCGACAGGTGACGCTGCTTGCAGAATAGAAACTTATTTACTACAAGTGTAATACAACTCGATGATAAGTAGGTAGGTCAGAATTTATTCGAATTCTCACACTTTGCGTCTCGGTGTGAGCTTATCTTAATATCTCAAATCCTGAACAAAAGCAATTGAATAAAGTTTTTCAACTTACATTATATTTTGTTGAAAAATATATTATGTTTTCAAAATTTTATTATATAATGTATTGAAAAACGTCGTTTAATACTCATGAGTATATGTCATTGCACTATTAACGCCCATGCCTTCGGCTTTAGCATCGGTACCAACTCGACTGCAATGAAGAACTCAGCCCACTTGTTTCAATATGTACTGCATATTTCCTAATATCAATCATTAGTGGGCGAGACTTACCTACTCTTGCCAATTTTTAGTTCATAAAAAAAGTAAAACAAACAATGCCATGCTCTAACAGTAAAACACTTGATCGAAAACGTTAACTCGATAGTATACTACCTTGATGCATCAAAATTGCTAAGTTGATAAGTCCGTGACTTTTTTAAATTCTCGCGCAGTAACTTTTATGGCAACACTACTTCTGTCAACTAACATCTTTTAATATTCTACTGTAAAAATTTGAGCAAGCTACGTCATTAGGTTTGTCAGTTTGCCAGCCATTTAAAGTAGGCAACCGCGGACAATTTCAAGAAAATGGGTAGATGTGATTTTCTTGTGCTGATTAAGCATATTTTTTCCGGAAAAAAAAACCATCCCCGAAACCAAAAGAAAGGCTTGATAAACATTATGGGGACTGCACAATCAATTTTACTGGTTAAGAAGTGGTTTATTTAGTTCCGTTGTGGTCGTACCAGCATAAATGACGCCGAACGTTCAGGTCGTCCAAAAGAGGTCGCCACGCTAGAAATCGTCGATAAAACCCATGGAATGATATTGGACTATAGGGAAAATGAAAATGAATGAGGTGGCTGAGGCTGTAAGCTTTTCAACTGAGCGGGTACATCACATTTTACGTGAATATTTGGACATGAAAACGCTATCCGCGCGATGGGTGCCGCGATTGCTCACACTCGACCATAAGTGCAGCCGTGTGACGACTTTCGAAGGAGTGTTGGGGGATGTTTACCCGCAATCTGCACGAATTTTTGCGCCGTTTCGTAATCGTGGACGAAACACGGATCCATCACAACACACCAGAGACCAAGGAATAATCAAGTGAGTTTCTACGAGTGAATGTGCACCATTGAGACAGAATTGGGTCTATCTGCCAATAAGGTCATGGCCACAGTTTTCTGGTATGCACGTGGTGTGATTCATATCGACTACCTTGAAAAGGGTAAAACAATCACCAGCAAATATTATTCAGAGTTTTTGGACAGATTTGATACTGATTTCAAGCAAAAATGACCGCGTTTGGTGAAGAAAAAGTGCTGTTCAATCAAGAAAATTGCACGGGTGCAAAAATGGGTGTAGTCACGATGATGATGATGGCAAAATTCATAAATTAGGCTACGAACTGCTACCTCATGCAGCATTTTCCCCAGTGACTATATGTATTGAGCTGAAAAAAGCGTTTTATTTCCCAACGCAGACTGTAAAAGGCTTTTTCGTTTTTCAAAAAGTCATGGACTTATCAAAATGCCCTCGTAATTAAAGGGCCGAAATCGCATTAATTACCATGGAACATCCTTATTTTCTACAATGCTCTTAATGCTATCATTATAAAATGAGCCATAACCTGTAACGAATTTTAACCGGTAGTGACGTTAACATAACCAGTTAATTTAATAAGGAGGTAGACAATGTCAAAATACCATAATATTTTAAACGTGAATCTTAAATTAAATATGAATAAGCAAGGTAGGTTGGTGTAGTATGCCGTCATCATGCCTTCTCACCGCGGCTTACGTCATCGGGTAGAATATTAATCAGGTCTCAGCAGTGATTACGTCATTATTGTTGGAATTTGTACCTATAGCTACAAACAAGTTTAGAGATCAAGAAGGAAATTTTATACAACCGTACCAAAACATTAACACTTACATTATTTAATGTAGGGGGCAAGTTTGCTATAAACTTTGTCTAGTTATCTAAACTACATAAATAATTAGATTATAATGTCACAAGATGACAACGAAAATTGGTTTAATTAAAATAGTAAGTTGTGTAGTTTATCAGATAAATATGGGACATTTTCGGGTAAAACCGCGGCAATAACTTAGTTTTTTATTTATTTATATGTACTTCATTGTATACCAGATTACAGCAAACAGTTTATATTTAGTTTCTTTGAGAAATAGCTATTTTGAAATACAAACAGATAAGGCTGGAAAGAATAAGAGTATTCTATTGAGACACCGTACTACGCAAGGCCAGCTCAAGATCAAAATGTTACCACTGGCGGCGGCGGCGGTCAACTGTGCTGCATTTTTACATTTCAAAAATATTCGTTACGTTAAGTTATCGAACCGACGAATCCATCATACTACTATTAAAAAGGTGTTCTTCTTTTCGTATGAGGATGTGGCCACCTCTGGTGTCAGAGTTTATTAAGCCGCCTCTGGGAAACCCACAGGCCTCTGACTTGGCTATTTCAGACTTACATTAAAGGCTAATTTTACCAATGAAACCAATCGCGATTAGTTAAAAAAAAACTCAGTTTAAGCAAATACAGCCTTCTGATTGGCTGAGACCGCTGATAAACTACCAATCAGAACGCTGTATTTGCATAAACTGATTTTAGTTGAACTAATCGCGATTAGTTTCATTGGTGAAATCAGCCCTAACTATACACCGTGAAATTTAAATGGTTGTTTTCCCGCAGCGAAATGGTTTTGTCTATGTAATACAATCGTTTCGTAGTTATATAAAATATTAGAAACAAAAACTGGCATATTTAACATTGTGAAAAACTAAACTCGAAAGCGATCACGAACCAATAGTAAACCTCCCGATATCTACGGCCGAACGACAGCAGGCCGTTGACCCGGGTGCTAGGTCACCGTCGAAAGGATTAGGTTCGAAGGCGGCTCCGTTTGATCATGTTACGCGCAGGCTAGTTTATGCCGTATCACTACACGCGAGAGCTAATTTTACTTTGAACATTTCTAAATCGGTCTTTTCTTTGTCGGCATCGCGGTGATTTTTTGTATTGTTCCGTGCAAACATTTTATGCCTTATCACTACGTGCGAGAGTTTATTTTGGTTTGACATTATTTTGTGCATCGGTTTTCTTTGTAGGTGGTGACACGAGTAGTACCTAGTACCTACATGTTACGTCTAGAGTTACTATTGTTACTCACTTTTTCGAGTTAATGAATATTTTTTTAATTATTTTAAAACAGAAACATCGTTATTTATTTACTTTAACTCTATACTTCGAAAGTCCTCCTTAAGGCAAGTCGTTCTGCCGCGGGAAAACAACCAATTAAATTTCAGGGTGTATACGTTGAATTGCGCGTCTGTTACCTTTTTACGCTTAAACCATTAAACCGATTTAGATGAAATTTGTTATGGAGATAGTTTGAGACCCTAGGAAGGATGTAGGATAGTTTTTATCCCGGGAATCATCCTTAAGGAGGTGAAAAGGGGGGTGGCAGTTTGTATGGTGAACTGATAATTTTACTTAGTAATATCTCTTTTTTTTAATTATTTGATTATAATGGAGGTAACTGAAAGCGCGGCGAAAAAAAATAGGCTATTTGGGGCACTAACGCTACGCAGACGAAATTGCGGGTAAAAGCTAATAAAAGGAAGAGGAGTGGGGGAATGGTGGTAGAATAAAGGGGATGTACAGTAATGCAACAACTATTGAGACATAAAGCTCATGTCACATAGTTTTCCAGTAACAGTATCAGTAGTGGCTTGGTTGATTATGTTAAAGAAAATATTGAGAGAGTGAGATTATACAAAAGTAGTTTAAATTTGAGCCACGTAAAGGCATAGTGTAGGCCACTTGCAGTCCGCAAATTGTGCGAGAAGTACTTTTGTACAGAAGTCCATATATCTTGCATTGGAGGTGCCCAATGACCTGGAGGAAGCATTTTATGATAAGAGGCCTCGGGAGGTGTTGTAGTGGCCCTTAAAAAAGAGGTTTGCCTGTGAAAAACACCCGAGTTCAGCGTGGCTATAGGGTTGCGCTAAGAATCAGCTTAAGTCCTACCTCTTTCTACTAATAAACGGACGCTCTGACGCCTGCCAGCTCTTTTCGGCAAAGATGGGTCAGAGAACCAGTGCAACATGACATATATTGAAGAAATAGCAACAGAAGCTGGAAAGTGTTGACTTAAAAATCAAAAAAAAACAAGTCAGAATATAATGCAACGCAATGAATACTGCTGAATTGTCAAAATTAACTGCAAATCAAAGACATTACCATTGATTGTGTGAATTTGAGTGATACGCTATTACCCTTATTAGATTGTTGGTCCAATGGGATAAATAAAAAGCAATTGTATGCATCTAAGATAATAATGCTAAAAAGGATGCGTGGTGTTTAGCAATTGGATAAATTAAGAAATTATTACGTAAAAAGTCTGAAAGAGGCACAGGTAATCGGGAACTTGTGTGGTAATCGAATGTTGTAGAACGTTAAAATGTGGAGGAAAAGAACATTTCGTCTGTAAAGGAAAAATGGATGCGGATAATTTAAGAGTAGGGGAAGACCAAACCATCGATGTATGGATTTTGTGAAGATTGGTGCTGGTAAATATAGAGATGTTCGGATGCAGACATGCTGCGCCGAGCCCACATACATTGGGATAAACGTAGGAAAGATGACGAGGTTCAATAAATTAAATCAATAGTAGCCGAAGCTCGGCCAACCTAAAGGATTTTCATAATTATAATAGTGAAATTTAGTTTTCAAATCGAAATTAAATGTAGGAATTCTTGAAAACATCTTTTTGTGATGTGAAACTAATGACAATGGTAGACTCCTGAAGCTAGTGGTTATGAGCTGTGTACCAACACAATGTATTTTAAAGTTATGTATGATGCGTTGTAACAGGTTAGTGACACATGTTGCACACACACACGGCGGCACATATAACTGACCTGGTGCAAATGATAAAGAAGATGACAGCGACACTTCGTTCTCGTTTCCTGGTTTAGATCCCATGCGATTTTCTGCAATATCATCACCATCAGGTTCTTATACTTATGAGTATTTTTGTTAAATCTGTTTATGATGACCTTTTTTATGATGTGCAAGACCTGCCCCCGTACCCTGACGTGTCAAAACTATCATATTTTGACGCTAAATAAGTGACAGATGTATACAAGTCATATACATCTGTCACTTACGCACACTCAAAATAACCTTGCTCCAAGAGCTTATGGTCACCCCCCTGGTTTTTAAACAATGTTACGGTATCCTAAACCTACATGACCTAAGCAAATGATGAGGAAAATTACTTGTTATTGTATGATGTATTTATTAATTCAGTGATTCCTTTATAAAATTTTGTTTTATAGCCTTTAATAATTATATTTACTAATATTTTAGGCACGCACGACGACATATCAAGCTAAGTATACGTTTTCTGTGTTGGCTGATCTCACATAGTACTGGAAGCAAAGCGAGGTTGGCTTAAACTGTAAATTTATGACTTGATATTTCGCCGTGTAAATGATATACTAGATATATTTTACAAATATGTTATAAATAACACTTCCTAGCTAGAATAAACACCGGAACAGACTAGGCTTGTTTCTAACATAATTGTGTTAGAAATTAGCCCACACTAAGTTTGTTTCGATGTTTCTTCAAACATTTTGCCCAGATATACGAAAAATGATGTTTGATAGATTTTATCGTCAATAGCAACATTTTTTACGGCTACCATATAACTGTCCCGGCAAAAAAGTATACTAAACAAATTAGAACGTATTTCTAGCTCATTCGGTTAAAATTATTTTAATTTAAATGTGTGTGCCTCTACGGGGGGCGACGTATTATGCAATGTGTCCAGACTCGTAGTAATAAAACTTTAAGGGCGTGAAATACACTTAATTTTATCGATAATACACCGGGTTTAATCCCAACACGTTATTATTGCATTTCCTAAAATTCTGTAAAAATTATAAGGCAAAAGTGCGCAGGGGTTCTTTTTAGGCAAAAATAAATTAAAACTAATTGGCTTAGATTTTCGATTCTTTTGTCAGTGTGTAGACCAACTCGACAAACTAAAAAATCCATAAAAGACTTTTGTTAATCCCTAAAACTTTTGCAGAATTTTAGTAAATGCAATAAAAACTTATGAAATTACGTTTAAAAATTATCTTTTACGGCACAACACAAAAATTTCTTATATTTTGAGTGTTAGTTGAATATTCTTTTTTAATTGTCTACGCTATGTCTGTTTAAAAAACATTAAATGAACGGCTCTGTTAGACCTAGGTCCAAAGTAATGGTTGTTAGAAATAAGTTAGTCAGATACTAAAACTGCTCAATCATTGAGGGTGTGGTGATTGCCCCCTTTTGTGGAGTGTTTTCATCGATAAAATTAAGTTTATTTTACGTCCTTAAAGTTTTATTACGACAAGTCCGGACAGATTGTATATGTCACCACCGGATCATAAATTTCATATGAGTTTTCGCTAAATAATATTAAATTTTGCTATTTTGTTTGGAAGTAATAATTTATTCGGTATTTAGTTTATATTTACGTTTCACATATTATCTATGTTAGTATAAATATACATAATAAACACTTTACTCGTGTTATTTTCAAACTTTTTGTTGTTAAAGTTTTATCTATAGAAAAAAATCCTTAATTGATAAAAAATTATTACGATAGTAAAATTCTGAAAAACATGGGGTAGGCAGAAACTATAGAACGCCACCTGCTACAAACCTTACATAGGGTTGGCTAAGGGTTGGACATAGGCCCATGTATGTATAGTATACCTACATGTCGCCAGTAACCCAGTTGTTATGTTAAACAGCTTATTCTTATTTATATAAAACGGACGCTAAAATACATATCTGTACAGTGCGAGCCACGAAAGATGAGACTTGACATACCACGTGGTTTGACTTGCGCAGTAGACGATTTTTAGGTCTCTTTAACGGTATGAGGTCTGAATGCAGGAAGGGATCGGGCGTCTTTGGGGCGGCCGATAGAGCGCGGGAGGCGCGGTTAAGTCTCATCTTTTGTGGCACGCACTGTACTTAGTACAACACAGACTAGTACGATTTTGACTATGGCCAATGTTGCTGCGTTATTGAAGATATGATGCATCAATTACTATTGGTCGTATCTCTGGGCAGAACATTTGTGTGTATTCGTTGCAATTGAAAAAGTTGCAAAGTCCTTTCGTGTTGAGCTATCTGTCAACAGTATTTGATATTACCGAATGTAACTAAATAATTGCCGATATTATGAGTTACATTCAAATTATTTGTTGTTGTTTTTATTTAAAGAAGGTACAGCAACACTAGTGCATGTTGGCTATAGCTAGTGATTGATCTTCAAGGTAATGAGTATTATCAAAGCACAATGTTTCAAGTTTTAATTGTAAGGGGTGTTTCTTTTAGAAGTTTGTGTTTCAAATTGTTGTAATTTGTAATATGATTAGGATTTTTATACATTTTGTTTTTCAAAAATAAGGTATTAATTAAAAGATTCGATTGCAGATATAAAAATATACAATTTTGTCCAGTTATGCGAATAAAAATGTACCAAACAACTTATTTTTGGTGACTGGTAAGTTAATGTTCATAAAGCTTAAAAAAATGGATAGCGCTTGCCCTGTTTATGTGGGGTTTCGGCCTAAGAGAGTTATTTAATTGGGTAGCCAGGGGAAGGGTACCATAACAGTCGATTAATCGTTAAAGATTAACTTAAATTAATATGGACGAACAGTACGGAAACTACCTACAAACGCTCGAAACGGCACACGCACTACTGACAGTATCGCGACAATCGCTTAAGGGGTCTCGTCGATGCGCATGTTTGTGTAAGTGTGCCGTTTCGAGCGTTTGTACACTCACACAAACATGCAAATCGACGAGACCCCTAAGCGGCACGCACTACTGACAGCATCGCGACAACCGCTTAGGGGTCTCGTCGATGCGCATGTTTGTGTGAGTGTGCCGTTTCGAGCGTTTGTAGGTAGTTTCCGCACTGTTCGTCCATATTTATACTGTGAAGCGGGCGACGGGGGACGTACTTCAGGGTGGGCATAATGGTGCGGGTTGCCGGAACGCATGGCAAGAGCTACAGTCGCACGCCATAGTCTTTTGCGGGAATGTGCTGTCGAAGAGTCGCCCATCTCAAATCGTAACAGAAGCTACGTAACAGACATAATATTACATATTGCACTGTTTTGCCAACAGGCTCTGGACATTGCCAGCGTCTAACCTATACCGCTGACAATACCAGTTATCTTTTGAGTGGTGAGCCTCATATAAGACCATTTCTAAAAATGCTTCCCAGTATTTGATCAATTTATTGCAAGAATTGTTTGATGAGCACATAATATTCAGTAAGATCCTGCTGATTGGCCTCCATCATCGTGTAATATTTATTTATGTCTACATCATTTTCTGTGAGTACATATAAAGTTCTTTGTCTATAATATGAAGTTATTCCGACGACTTATAGTAACCTCTAAAATAATACCTCCCTTACCTATCCAATTCATTTAAGAATTTGTTGATATAATAAGGCTGTGAACTCACCTGCAATTTCAGCACCACCAAGATCATTTAAGATTTTGCGGTATGAAGGACGCCTGGTCAGCATTTCCCGGTACTTCCGCTTTGGACTCTCATCACCACTACAACTGTCATCACTGCATGATTGGCCTTGGGCGCTGATTAATGTAGGTTCAGGTTTAATCTACAAAATAAAAAGTGATTAATTAAAACTTGCATAAGTAATTTCCATAGCTAAACCTTAAGCTGAAATGCAGATGGTTCAAACTTCTTTGAATAAAATATCTATAACCTCTCATCTTCTACAACTTCAGTGAAACATTAACCCGTATAGATGGTATTTTTTGGAGCATCATAAACCTTTATAGGGTTCCGTACCCAAAGGGTAAAAACGGGACCCTATTATTAAGACTCCGTGGTACGTCTGTCTGTCTGTCACCAGACTGGATCTCATGAACCGTGATAGTTAGACAGTTGAAATTTTCACAGATGATGTATTTATATTGCTACTATAACAACAAATACTAAAAACAGAATAAAATTAATATTTAAGTGGGGTTACCATACAACAAACGTGATGTTTTTGCCGTTTATTGCGATAATGGAACCCTTCGTACGCGAGTCCGACTCTCACTTGGCCGGTTTTAAAGTTTTTTCTATTTCCACAGTATATATTATCAAAAATTTACACTTATTTTACCCAGGTAACTCTAAAAATACAATATGTTTGATGATGAGTGACTGTGGTATAATGGCGAACATCATGCAAAACGTTGTTTATCCTAAATTACTGTAGTATGATGTCAGACAACAACAACTGTAGTGCTGACTCTGTTTAATTAATTTTTCAATGTTTAAAACATTATTTTTCAAATATTTGTCTCTTAAAAATTCCTTCCATTGACAAAAAAAACAACCAGTCCAATACCATATTCCCTCCTTATTATTATGCACATTTAAATGGCTGTCATAAATAAGAGTCTCTTGCCAGTTACTTTGGTTGTTTGTTTGTTTTCTCCACCTATCCCACAGAAACCATGTATTTTCAAGATCAAATAAAACTTCAAGTCATACGATACTCAATAATAGTGTAGATTTCTAACCTTTAAAAAGATTTTTAAAATTAAATGGTACTGCCAGATTTTAACTTTTATAAACATAAACAAACTATTATATCTGATTATAATTCTAAATTAACAACTGATTAAGCTTAGACAATACTGCTTTTTATGGATATTATAAACTTAGTACCTAACTGTAAAAGCAACCAAACAATCAATTGCGTACCTAAGTAGACCAGTGTAGGTAAACACAATTTGGCAAAATGGGGTTTTATATACCTATAACCCCATGCACAATGTGAGATTGGTGCCCTTGGGCAGAATATTACACACATGCTAGTATCCCAAGTGCCCATACAACTGCACTTTAGAGGATCTTATAAACGCCACTGATGCTGCAATTGACATGGCCTCCTGCTGGGGCCAAAATATTTTGTTTTTCATCAACTTGAAAAGAAGAGAAGATTAAAATAATGTTGCATACTGTTGAATTTGTGTTGTGTTACATTTTTAACAACTTTATGTAATTACCCATATTAGCAAATAAATGATTATGACATATGAATATGAATACATACATAAAACTTAAATGCTGGCACCCTTCTAAGTCACTCATTGTGTATAAGATTGAGTAGTGAAAAGAATTCAAACTTCACAACATATTTCATTCAGTTCATCCTCTCTCCTATTGAAAATTAACTTTGCTGTGCCCGACAGGGTCCATAATTGATTCGATATTTTAACATACCAACTGTGTTACATCTACACATTATGGAATGCAATAAAGTATTGAGTTGACTATAACTTGTTTGCCAAAGATAATCTTTAATTGATTTCCAGTCAAAATATTATTGTGAACTTGTATAATAAGGACCTTAAGGTTCTAATATACATTGGTTGCATTTTACATGAGTAAATAATATAGCATTTTAAATAAGGTAAAATAAAAAAAGATGCGATAATTTTGATATAGAAATCACTTAAAGTACTAAACAAACTATTATACTAATAAAAATTACTTTAATTATTTAGTATAGACTTCAATTTATGAATCTTACCTGCAATGTTTGCAGCGTCCCCTGGGTTGTGTGTATTACAGAACTTGGTTTGCTGACAAGAATTACATTTCCTTTTGGTAACTGTACAGACTGTATATTTGATGCTGTTTGAATAACAGATTGTTGGTTTGGTTGTATCACTGATTGAACCTGAAAATATAAATGTCTTTAAGTTTTAAGCATTCCATCAAGCAAACTGGTATTATTATTATCAGAAATGTAAACAAATCATATTCATCATTAGATTACCTAATATTAACTGAATAAACTTAGATTTCATCCGAACTGATTCAAGTTACCTACTGATTTGATTAATATTGATACATATACACAAAATATAAACAAGCATGAATCTATCACTCAAATATAGGATTATTTCACTTAGATCTTGGAGGATATTTATAAACAACCAACTAATATGTAGGTTAGGGTTTACTATAAACAGGACAAGTACCAATGAAAACAAATAAATATCAAAATAAACACCTGTGCAGATGGAGCTTGAGTTGGTAGAGTAAGTTGCACAATGCTAGTGACGGCTACTACGTGCGGAGCAGACGCGGCCGCCGAGGAGCTCGCACTGCCCAGCGGATCCGTGGGACCAGCACCGCTTGAAGTGCCATTCTCTTCCACCATTCCATCCATGCCCACTAAGGTCACCTAAAATTCAAGGTCAACTTTCTGTGCATTCCTTGATCTTCAGACATGCTCAAGGCAATAACTTTCGTTGAATTTAAACACTCTCTGTTTTTCTGACAAGTTTCTTGTTGGCTTGGAAATCCTAAAACGGAATCATCGCGTCATAGATGGGACGCGGAATTTCCTATTGCGCCTAATACATACGCAACATATTTTTACGATATTTACTTGATTGGAGGATACCAATATCCTATGGATCATACATTATTTGCGAATCCAAATAAAAGTAACCATGACAGGTCGCAAGGTTTGTCTTCACAAGCACTCACCAGTTACGTATTCCTCGTCACCGTCTATGCTGCGTCCGGAGTGGGCGAACGGGATGGTACGTAGTAGCCACGTCAACTGCGAGAAGACTCGTCACTGGCGGAGACCTATGATCTTGTATGCGTCATAACAATATGGCCGAAAGTGTCAGCAGACGCATGCGCTAAATGCGCTGTCTGTTTCTCTATGTTACCCAACTTGGAAATTGTTGGAAATCAAGAAAAAAATAGTTGCAAAGATTGACAGTTCTTCGTTATTTTTTAATACTGGTAACATTAAATTAATTTTTCACTTTACAGGAGGCGCTATGGTGCCATGTTAGGCAAGGTGGCGCGGCGCGGCAAGGTGGCCGGCCCCAGGCTAGGCAGTGCAGTGGTCCAGCAGACTTTACAAATAGTAGACAAGGATTTTTTGATGTTATTAAATAGCTTCTAGATGTTATTAGCTAGCGCTTAGTACATAGAGCTTATTAAGTGTGGTAACTAATCGAAACTGTTTGAATTCGTTCATTATATACCCAAAATCATTAGATCAGATACAAACTTTAAAAGTATAGCTAGTCTTTCGATCAATAATTGATCGAAGTATAAGATCGAGTGTCTGCGACATGAACAAAACGTTTTTACGGGCGTTGTTTTTTTGGATTTGTTATTCCCACCGCAACGAGAAGAAAAAAGAAGAGAAAAAAAAAACAAAAATAAAAAAAACTCATTATCTCAGGAAAGTCGAGCTGAAAATTTGATTGCAGTACTGAGCACAGAGTACATTGAATATATAGTAGAGAGTACCTCAGCGAAGCTTGCCAAGGAGGCTGTCGATATTATTTACTGCTTATTACTCGAAAAATATTAGCATGTTATATCCGCATACAGAACAAAGAAGTGACTTTCAAAACTATAGACTTGACTTAAAGACCTCAGTAGCCAGGTCATTAAATTTTCAAGAAAATATCGTTTTACGCCGTTTTTCGCAGTCAATCGAAAATGACAGAATTCAGAAGAAAAATAAATAAAGGAAAAACAAATTGTGTGTAACCCTTTGCTGTAACTGTTACCACCACATCTAATATTACAAATAACAATGGCCCCAAAAGGTTCTTTTGAAAATCAATATGATGACTATTCACCTGAGGTTACAGCCAATATTCTTAACATTTCTCGAGATGGGGTGCGTTTTGTTTTTATTTACCTATAGCTAATTTATTTCCTAGAAGAGATGATTTAGACACCCGCTGGTAAATTTTACAGTTAATGAAGCCATTGGCGTAGAGATGGCGGTCACCCATGGCGTTGGTGATATGACAAATGGCAACTGTAGTAAACAGTTGGTTTTGGTAACTGATCTTATGCTTTTTAAGGTTCATCGAGAAAAGAAAACCTTATAGTTTAACTCCGTTGTCTGTCTGTCTGTCCGTGTGTTAAGACCTTTTTCTCAGGAACACATGGAGGTATCAAGTCGAAAGTAATATCACATACTCAGGTCTGCAATCCCTTGAAAACTGTAAAAAACCAAGTTTTTGAAACAATGCAGTCAAATGTATAGTGTTTATTCCATTATTTGAGACTCGCAAGAGAATCAAAACATAAAGGATCTAGAATCATAAAATGTGGCAAGAAGCAATATCTTACAGCACAAGTAAAGGAAAAAATCTTAATTAGTAATAACAAGAAAAAAACAAATGATTATTAACTTATTTGCAGTTGGTATACTGAGTGTGACCTATGGCATTAGTTAGTTAATTTTGTTCCGCAATCCTGTTTATCTTTTCATTAGAGCAATGTGTGCTTTCCTTGTTTATGAGCTTCATAATGTTTTTTAATTATTTTGGTAATTGTAGCTGTTTGTATGGGACACTTGGTGCACAAGACTCACATTTGGGTGTGTTTTTTTGTATAATCCTTATGTTAACGGAATAGAACTTTAAATTGGTTGAACAGACTGTAAAAAAAGTTGTAAATATGTCTAATGTTATTTCAAATGAGCAATAGATGCTCATGGGTCTACCTAAGAGAGAGTAAGAGATTTAAATCGTATGAGCATGGAGCTAGTTCCAACATGGAAGTTACATACAAACTTCCCCAAAGACATCCTGGGTATATAAATAATTAAGACTTCAGTAATTAACATGTTTTTAATTAAATGACATAATTTTGTGGAAAGGTTGTCTGTAATATTGCCCTGTGCGATAAGACCGCCCATTGTACACTTTTTTTTGAGAAGTTTATTCTATTCATTGTTTTGTTGTGTACAATAAAGCACATAATAAATAGATAAATATTTTAGTTTCCCCACTTTAGGTGAGATTGACTTTCCTCATTTCATGGCGCCAAGATATTCTGTCAAGGGTTGTCGGGTCAGGTAATTTCTTCTTTATGAGAAGTTTCGGCATGCTGGTCCGCCAAACCAAAAGTTTCTGAAGATGACCTCAGAAATGTTTGCCTTCTGGAAGGCTCAGAGCCGTCCTCACGACGTGTTCTTCTGTCCTTCTCATGATATGTCCGTACCATCTCAATCTCTCAATACTCTCCATTAACTTATCCTGTATTTGAGCCACCTTTAAAGAACCTCAGAAGCATATTCATTGTTGACTCTATCCATTCTCGTTACTCCTCCAGACCACCTCAACATTTTCATTCCTGCGGTTTGTAACTTGTCGACGTGGCAGTCTTTCACGGCCCAGTACTCGGCACCGTAAGTCATTGCCGGCCTAACTGCTGTCTTGTATACTTTGTGCGTATTGGCATTCGGGTATTACATCGCATAAGACTCCTGTCATACTTCGCCATTTTTGCCAGGCGACCTTTTACCCTATGTGCCACGTCTGCATCTACGCCTCCGTTGTCAGAAATTACTGAGCCGAGATATTTGATTTGGGAAACTGGTGGGACTGGTATGTCATCAGTGTAATAGACTCTTCATTGGTTATAAGATCCATCACGAGGTTAAATAAAAGCGGATAAAGTGCAGAAACTTGATGGACTAAGCCGAAGGTTTAGGCTAAGCCCCGCCGTGCTCCTAACTTTCGTACGTATAATCACAAAGTCAAAGCCATTTATTTGCGTTAAATGCGGTACAAGAGATGGTATAAATGAGTTATTAGCACAATGACACATTTCGCCATAAGTTGGCATGCAAATATTAAGATATTGAATAAAGGTGCTTACAATAAGCAGATCTCTATTAACACATTGTTTTTATTAGGTATTTAACCTGTTATGTTTAATAAACTCTCCAAAACACTTCGTTTACTTACTTAAGTAGACTATGAAATGATATGGTTAAAAACATATAAAATATAAATCAAATAATACCATAAAAGACATTAGGTAGAAATTACAACAACTATTAACAAGATAATCTACAATGCATTCCTGTAATGATAAGATTGACATGGAGATTTTTTTAGAAATTCTTTTATAGATTAAAAGCTGTGAGAAATGAGCCATTTTTTTAAAACTAAGTATACAGAATTTTCTGTAAGGTAGATCGGTTATAAAGGAGGGTATAGAATTATAAATAAGAGGGGCCATGTAAACACAACTACGCCTAAATAATTATATCCTGGGTACAGGCAATTCTAATACATACTGTATTAGGCGTATTCTAGTTTAAATCACAGTACATATCTTGTATGCTACGTACACAAAGCAAATCAGATAGGTTTGCGGGGCACACCAACATAGATGCTTCATGTGCGTAAAATCATCGGGTGTATTACTTCGCGTATTTATTAGTGTTTGCTTCACAATAATCCATTGTTCACGCACCCACTAGCAATTTCTTGTCACTTTAATGTTGCGGGGAATATGAAGCATACATTTAGCTAATACAACAATCGTCTCCGTGGCACATTAGTCGAGCGTGCGGTATATAAGATATTTCTTACGCCCTGGCGCCGTAAGACCGAATCCGACTGCCGAAAGCTAATGTTTTTGTATGTTTTACATTTGTTTCTTCAATTCTTTGCTAAACTATTAGCAAGTCTTCTTTATATTTGAATTGGAATATTTTAATTGTCTACCATCTAAAAAAATTACATATAAGTTAGTTGTTGTTCATCGTCATAATGCTATTGATTATCGGTCTTTCGTTACGTTTTTAGACATTATTGTTGATTGTTTTTAATAATTTGCAAAAAGTTAACGCGTTGGTGAGATTCGATCCTAAGACCTTTGATTTACCAGAAGATTGCTTATACAGTCATGCCACGGGACCAGTTAGTTATATAGTCAAATTTATGCTTCATATTCCCCGCAACATTAAAGCGACAAGAAATTGCAAGTGTGTGCGAGGATAACGGATTATTGTGAAGCAAACACTAATAAATAGGCGAATTAATACACCCGTTGATTTTATGCACACGAAATATATATGTCGGTGTGCCCTGCAAACCTATCCGATTTGGTTTGTGTACATAGCATTCGGGAAGCTGTTGAACCCTAAGCGCTTGCCACACTAATGACGGTGGCACTCGGTCAAAAGCCTTTTCAAGGTCTATAAAAATTTGATGCAGGTCTTTTCGGGTTAATACGGTATTTTTCTACAAAGATTCTGATCGCTTGTATAGTCTGTTGTAGATCTGGAGGGTGTGAAGCCAAATTGGTTGTGACTTATGGAAATAAGTTATTGAATGCGGAGATTTAATACTCTTGCCCTGATTTTCAGGGTATGGGTCGTAAGTTTAATGCCTCTAAATGTGCGCATTGTGTGTTCCTTTGTTTTTATAGAAAGGCACAAGATGACTAGTCTCCATGATTCCGGCATTTTCTTCGTTTGGAGGATGATACTGGAAAGTTTGGTCAGATGCCTATAAGTACTAGTGTTTTCCATATTACTGAAGGTACATTATCTGGCCCAAGAGCTTTACTGTTTTTCAACCTCTTCACAGCATTGGTCACCTCATTTTATCCAATAATATGCACCGGTCATTCCACAGGATCGAAAAGTAGGTACCTGATATTGGCTTGAGAACTCTTCGTTCGTGAGTTAATTATAGAATTGGTACCGTCTATCTTTTATCTCGTTATCTGTAGTAAGCAATAATGTGATCTTTGTCTTTAACATATATTTAGAATTAGCTCTTGCTTGCGCGACCTTCCTCTATGTTAGCAGTTTTGATTTCTTGTACTTGATGTGATTCTCTTCTAATTTTGAAGCTTGCCAGATCTTAAATAGCATTAATTTTCTTGTTATAAATAAGCAGCCTTATTGCGTAATGAATTTGGTAAGAGCAAAGGGCAAAGAGTATGAAAAATCGACCAATCACATGCGAGATGAAAGACGCGAGGTGACTTTCCGTCTATATGATTGGTTGATTTTTCAAATTCTTTGTCCTTTGCCTTGGCGAATTCATTACACAATAAGGCTGCTGTTCTTTCACATCTACTTCCCACCAGGTTTGGTCATTATTGTTGGTAATGCCTCCTTTAGAAATGCCAAGTTCTGTTAGAGTTGTACTTTTTTTTACAGGTTTTCTCAAAATTTCACCACATTTCGTCTGCACAAGGCTGGTGTAAAAATAACCGGTTATTAAATGTTATAATCGGTTTTACTGTTTATTTTTTTCGAAGTCTAAACGTTAAAAGAGCATTATTGAAACGCCTAAAACTGAATCGTTTTTGATAAAAACCGTTCATAACCGGTTAATTCCATAAAACCTATTTACGAACTTTGTTGCCTAAAACCGTTTAATTGTGGTTTAAGGTAAGGTAAACAGAAAGAAAAAGTTCCCTATGTACTTAGGTTAAAAAAAGAAAAACTTAGGTTACCTACTTAGGTTAAAAATCGGAAAAAAAAAGGTCGAACGGAAAACCTTTTTTTTCCGATTTTCAAGCCTTGTCTGCATTATCATAGTCTTTTGCACCGTTCTGGTGTAGGTTAATACGGTAGTAGTAGGTGCAGTCATGCATATCTTCAAGGAATGAATGGCCCTTAGAGGTGGAAAGATCTTTCCATTTTATTCGGGGAGTTCTATATAGCCGAGTCTTTATAGCTTTAGGTAATTTAAATACACCTACCAGTATTCTAAGTTGGGTGGCAAGTGGTTATTTAGGAATGCGTTTGCAATCTTTGAATTTGCCCTTGATCTCCTATCGACTAAAATAAAATCTATTTGAGAAGATTTCCCTCCACTTTTGTATGTAATGAGGAGTACATTTTTCTTCATGAACATGGTGTTAACTATTGATAATCCATGTCTACATGCAAATGCCAGAATATAGTCGCCTTCTTTGTTCGGATGCCCATAGCCAAACCCTTCGTGGACGTTGCACTTGCCAATTTAGGTGTCTTATGACAAATATTGTTTGATGAGATGGTATGTTGACTATTATATTCGTCAATTTCAAAAATAATGTTTGCCTCATCCTTGTATCCTACTTGTGGTGCATAAATACAGACATACAAATAGGTTGATTATTGCTAAATTAAAATGATGATGAATAAACTTTTATTGCCGCCGTTCTTTTTATTGTTTTGTCTATGGTAGACCATCTAGCCCCTCCTTCCTATATTTCTGTCCCTAGTTTTCTGGATTTGGATCCCTTCGATTTCGTTTCCTGTACGCTACATGCAAATGTTAATATACCTTCGTTTCAAGGTTTCTGTTAGTTCTTATGTACCTACGGCCTGTCAGGGATCCCAGATACCATGTCACTATTCTAGATGTGTGCACGGACTGCGAACATGAGTTTTTGTCAGTCTTCGCTTGGAGGGTACGCCCTAGTATTATTGCCCTTATCTTTGTTCATAGTGAAACAGGAAGGGTTTTACGGCCGGTTACCACCTGACGCCAAGACTGTAAACTGGTACAAAGCTTGGGCGCTGCCGTTGGTCCGCGAGCGGCTCGTCCCCCGCCATCACTTCTGAATGCTCCAGTCTGAGCGCCCAGCACACGCGTAGCCTCTACTCCGAATACGTCGGAGAAGTCTACGCGCGGGGTTTGTTATAGGAGTATCCATCCCCGGCCTTGTGAACGGCGGGAGTTATTTCCCTCCTACCCTATGGAGATTTGGATTTGGATCGAGTACCCCGCTATCCGCCACCCGCGAACGCGTAGTCTAGGGTATCAGGCTACCCCGAGGAAGTTTGAATAGGTAGTAGTAAGAATTCTATATCAGATTCAACATAAAATTCCGTTCAGACTCTTAACTCATCTCCTACTTTTCAGAATTGTATCTTATCTTGATTGAAATAAAATTATTTTCATGCTTTTCTTTTACAGATATCGGAAAAATTCCAATCCAAATTGTTAAAGTTTAAAACTGAAAAATTAAACATTCTTAAGATGAAAATGGAAAGCGATATATTCTATGATGGGTCAGTGTACACTGGTTCAGCAGGCCTTGCACTACTTTATTTTATGGAGGCTTTGAAAAATGATAACAATACTGAAACACTCAAGGTGTGTCTAGAAATTTAATAGAATTCTAAAATGCATCATTATCATTTCAGCCGAAAGACGTCCACTGCTGAACATAGGTTTCCTCCAAGCGTCGCCATATTGACCTTGCCCGTGCGTCTAGCATTCCCGCAACTTTAACCAGATCAGCGGTCCACCTGGTGGCATGCCTCCCAGCGAAGCGTCTTGCAATTCATGGTCGGCATTCCAGAACTTTTCGACCCCATCCATTCTGCGAGCCCTGCCCACTGCACGACGCACGGGATCGATCAATGTGGCGACGCCTAGGGTAGGCCTATGTCCAGCAGTGGGCAGTCTTCCGGCTGAAATGATGATGATGATGAACTAAAATTACGGAGTTTTGAAGAAGTTATCGTAAGGTAGGTTCTTAGAACTTAGTTGCCGGTTATGGTATTGCAATTTAAATGGTTATAAATAATAATATTAAAGTTACATAGGTAGTTTACATTAAATTATATTAATTATCATTATTCATACATTTTATTTTATATCATACAATTCTTATACTAATTTATATCACTATAAATTAAGTATCGCAATCATTTTAATATTCTTATTAAATAATTATTTTTCGGTCTCAGTCGGGTTTTAATTTTTAAATTAACTTTTTTTTAAACACGAAAAATCGGAAATACACAACCCAAGACGCGTCGCTACCGCGACCGTACTTAATGAAAATTCGTGCTTTTTTGCAATATAAATTAAAATTAATTTGGTTCGTATACTTTGTTACAGACTGCATTGGAATACATAAACATTGATAATCTAAAAGGACGTAGAATTAGCTTTTTGTGTGGAGATGCAGGACCACTTGCTCTTGCAACTGTAATATCATTTAAACTGGGTTCCAAACATACTGATAAAACACTGCCGGATTACAAAACTTTGGCCCAAAGGTAAAGTACTATAAAATGTTACCACCCATTATCATCATCCTCCTACATGCCCACAGACCAGTATATTTGTAGTTTGCACAGCTTGTTGTCTTCCATACACCTCTATCCACAGCAATATCATCTTTCACACAATCCTTTCACCGTTTCTTCTTCTTTCTTCTCATTTATCCAAACACGCTAAGTTTACGGTGAATAAATAAATTTATTCAAATCAATAAAAGCATGGTAACATAAATCTATGGAATCATTTGAGTGTCACAATTTTTTCCCATTAGCCGCGTGCCGAGTGCCGCGATTTCATCCACCCTATGTTATCTGTGCTTAGAATTGCAAATCGATTTAGGATTTTTAAAATTGCCCAAATCATTTTAATTTTTCAGATTAATGTCTTTAATTTCCTTAATACAAGAATCACCTGATGAGCTTTTATATGGCAAATCTGGATATCTCTACGCTTTACTATTTGTGAACAAACATATTAGTGGAAAGGAGGTAATTCCTGTGAAGCACATTGAAAAGGTATGCTACACTAATTTCAATAATAACTATCTACCATATAGAAGTAGGTAAGTAATTAGCATTGCCGGTTGTCGGTGCCAAAAACAAATAAGTAATGCCTCTTTAGTTTATTAAGTTTAAGATATACCTAAGATATGTCAATATTTTCACGAAGTTATGCCATAATAATATACAGGGTGATTGGAAGTTGGGTGCAAAGTTTTAAGACGAAGATAGTACAGACAATTTAGAACAATTTCATTAATTTTCATGTTCAAAATGTCTGCCGTGATTCCTAATACAAGCACGGCTCCGTCTTCTTACTTCTGTTGTTGTTATTTTCAACATCATCTCCTGCTTCATTGTTTCAAAACTAACGCAAACAACACGTGCAGGAACGCAAAGGGTTACAACTGAACACGATAAATTGTGAATCAACACGACAACGTCCACTCAAAAGGGCAGCTGTAGTTCAACTTATAATAATAAGTAAAAGATGTAACGGCTTCAACACAGACTGAGTGACCCTGACTATAGAAACACCACTTTGTTGCCTTAGTAACTAAGACCATTCTGCCGTAAAAACCAACGTACTTATGGCTATTTTCTATTCACTGGGCGTTCTACCTGAAAATCCATCGTACCGCGCGCTGCGGCCATTTATTAGATAATTCCATCAATTTGCATGTAAGTACTTACAAACAATTCTTAGAATTGGACTAAGTTATCATTTCGTAAACATAAAGTAATTCTTTGAGCAAGTAATTTTGTTTTAGTGAGTCTGCCTACAATTTAAAATTTCACCCTAAAACTGGTTTGTACGTCCTAATTTCAATAATTTGTAGAAATCCGCGTAAATGATATCTCAAAAGAAAGCGATAGTCAAGCATGTTTTTAAAAAGGTTCGAACAAAAAAAGCACACGCCGTTTTTTTTTTAAATAAATTTAACAATTTTTTTTATGAATTTTTATTTTTTTTCTGGACTTTAAATATCTGTAAAAAGAAATGTCTAACGACGCAGAGGCCTAAAATATGTTTTGCTAGATTGCTTACACATTACTTTAATTAAATTAGATGAATTCATTTATCATTCAATTTGCATTAAGCTGTTTAGTTAAAATTTTGGGAATTTTCGAAAAAAATATAAAAATTTGGTTAATAAAATGGTAAGACTTCGTCTAAGACAACCATGGCTTAAATGGTTCTAATGTCTGTACTATCTTCGCTTTAAAGCTGTGCACCCAACTTCCAATCACTCTGTATTATTAGAGACCTATCACCTGGTTTTGGTTGAGCCTTTTAGGAGGAAAACGCGCCCCCGTGACCCTTTGAACCCGCTTATGTACCTACCTATAATAATATATAGCTATTCACTTTCAGGTGATTAGCAGCATATTGAAGTCTGGCAAACAATATGCCACGGCAATGAAGTCCGCGAGCCCATTATTATGGCACTGGCACGAAAAAGTATATTTTGGAGCTGCTCATGGAATGGCGGGAATCCTATATATGCTGTTGCAGGTTATTATTATTACTTATTCATTAGTCCCAAATAGTGTAGTGATTTAGATACTGTGATTTAAAGAGAAAAATGGTTTGCCGTCAATTAAGAAAAAAACGGCTCTTTTCCTGTGAACTGTTAATCTATGCTTTTTTATTATTGATTCCAGGCTCGGTTGTTCATCAACGTTGTTGAAATACGTACCTTTATTAAACCAGCCATAGACTGGCTATTAAATCAGCGCTTTCCAAGTGGCAATTTCCCATCATCCATGGGGAGCGAGTCGAGAGACAAACTGGTTCAGTGGTGTCATGGAGCTCCGGGATTTGTACCTTTGTGCATTCTGGCTTACCAGGTTTTTTTTTAACATGATTATCTAGTTTATTAGACCCGTATGTATGATTTACATAATATTGTTAAATAATTCATTAAAAAACCTTTCGAATTCGTCATGTTTAGGTTTACACAACTTACCGTAACCGTTACTTTTTTTAACCCAGGGACCGGTATTTTTTTATGGTTAAATTGATGCCATTGATTGAAAGTAATACCATGTCTGGGCAGCATTTGTTCCAAACCCGGTCAATGTCCTTTATTCATAACACTAACGGTATTTACTACATATTGTTATTTTTCAGATTTTTGAAGAAGAAAAATATTTGAAAATTGCTGTGCAATGCGGCGAACTGATATGGCACCGTGGATTATGTACTAAGGGTTATAGTATGTGTCATGGGGTCAGTGGGAATGCCTATGCGTTTATACAACTTTACCAAGCCACAAAGGTATCTACGACCACTTGATAAGATAATAATTTTTAGTAAATACACATTTGATGAGCATTTCAAACCATTTGAGCAGTTGCAAGGAAGTCTATGTTGTTTAGCACGCGGTGTGTCCAGACCAGAGCGACAGGGCATTTATCATCATCATCACCATCATTTCAGCCGAAAGATGTCCACTGCTGGACATAGGCCTCCCGCCTCGCTGGAGTTTCCTTGCGTGATCACGTCAGAAATGAGGAGCAGGAGAACCAAAGTTACCGACATAGCCCGATGAATTACGAAACATAAATGGCAGTGGGCAGGGCACATTGCTCGAAGAACGGATGGCCGATGGGCCGAAAAGTTCTGGAATGGCGACCCGCGAACCGGAAAACGATAGGTTGGTAGGCCTCCCAATAGGTGGACCGATGACCTGGTTAAGGTTGCGGGTATCCGCTGGATGCGGGACGCACGGGACCGGTCAATGTGGCGCTTGGGGGAGGCCTATGTCCAGCAGTGCTGCCCACCATACACTAAAGTGCAGTAACAGCAAAATCACGATTTCGAGTAAAACGCATTTAAAGTTAAGAATTGATTTTAAAAAATCAACAGAATGTATAAGCAAAAAAATTTGAAAGCAGAAAGGTTGTAAAGGCATAGGTTCACACGTTAAAGCACTAAAAAAAAATATATCTTAATAACTGAATTTATTATGGCCATTTATTCTTTTTGGTGCCTATTACTGCATAGCCTTTTTTGTAAAAAATACCATTTTAAACTTAGTAAAATGCAGCAAAAAGCCCTATTACTGCGTTTGGATCAGTTATTTTGTCAAGAAACCCAACTAACATGCAGTAAGGTCAAAAAAATACTGCATTTTAGTTAGTTTTTTAAGAAAAAAGTGTTCAATTTACTAGTGCAGTAAATTGCAGTAGTAAATTGCAGTATAATTAAAATGCAGTATTTAAAACATTAACTGCACTTTAGCTAGGAATAATCATATCTGTGTCATTATGCTATCCAAACTAATCTGCAGTAATGCTGTATTTTACTGCGTGTTAGTCAGTTTATAATGATAAAAGAATGTTAAGTATTCACAACTAAAATGCGACAAGCTTTGATTTTACTGCATTTTAGTTGGGAGTTCGTGACAATAAATTGTATTTTCTTAATTTGCAGTAAAAATAGCTTGTATGGCGGTAAATTTTACTGCGTATTAATTTTTTTTTTAATTTTTTTCCAGAAATATAAAACTATCTAAAGAACTGTAAAATTATATTGCTTACTGCATTTTAGTTATGAAACCTTAAAATTTAATCTGCAGTATAATTTATACTGTATTTTAGTTGGGAAATCACGCCAAATTGTTAATTTTTTTCGTTTGCAGTAAGTGAAAACTGTTAAATAAAAACCATTCTAATAGTCTTAGAAATAAGTAAGTTAATTCAATAGAAAGCTTAAGAAACCCGCTTTCAGAATCACTAATAAAACGAAAAATCACAAAAGGGCTGTTACTGCTCTTTAGTCTCTGGTGGGCAGAGTGGACGTCTTTCGGCTGATATGATGAGATGTGAGTGAACTGTTGTATAACAGCAATACGAGATTTATAATAGTATCACACGAGTGTACCTAACTATATGCAGTGATGCTACTTTATCTAAACTTATGCAATTTCATCAAAAACACGTCTTGATGCAAGTGGGCTAAGTTTAACATTGCTGCTAGGGAATCAAATCCCGCAATAAAATGCCAATCCAAGGATCATCGTATTTGCGGGATTCCCTAATTGCAGCTGAGGTTCGACTCTGGCATTTTAGGTCTAGGGCTGCAAAGACAACAGTGTATCAAACGACGCACGTTTTTATACGTTATGGAGCTGAGAGTTTGCTTAAATTTGCATCGAAATGTGCTATTCCAAAATATAACGATTCGCATAAATACGGTATTCCACTTCGGAGATACGCTCCATAGAGCAGCTATCAGAACCCAGAACTAAATCAGTGTAAACTGTACTAGATTGGAAAGAGTTATTTTAAGTATGGTCTGAGTTTAAATCATTATTTTGTTAGTTAGGTGTGTTTAGTGTGTATTTTTGCGACTTCCTATTGTATTTCTGTAGAACAAATCATCATCATCAGTAGAACAACTGAACAATTTTAAATGTAAAGCGGTAGTAAGAAATTATTCGGTTTAGGACAGTTTCTGGTTTGAGCAGATTCTTGTTAAGGCAGATTCTTTTTTGGGCAGATTCTTGATAAGACAGATATTTTACATTCATCTTCAGAAGTAGTATGTAAGGATTATATGCAAAAGTGCGCATTGATTAGAAAACTATTTGATGCGGATAGAAGTACGCCCGACCTGATTTGAAGCCTGATCAGGTTAGATCAGGAGCGATATCATGTGGTATCTCTATAGAGTAAATATGCGTGTTACACAATATATATATACCTTTGCGTTAAAAAGATTTTTAGTCTAAAAAATTAGTTTTTGTGCTGTAATTTTGTTACCTTTAATAATAGTTTGAAATTGACTTGAAATATGAATCTGTGCTAAACCGAACAATCCGTAAGCGCTAAATAGATTCATATCGAAAAATTTACTTTTGCCGCTTGAATTACCTGTCGAAACAAATTGTTACAAAAATAGGTAATTTGACTTTATTCAGCTGTTTTCTTTTTGTGATTTTCAGAAACCTATGTATCTATACCAGGCATGTTGCTTTATGGAGTGGTGCGCAGTGGAACGCACAGGCACAGAGTTACATCATCCGGACAGACCAGCATCACTGTTCGAAGGATTAGTAGGCCGTATTTATTTAGCTGACGATATAACACGAGTCTTAGATGCCAAGTTCCCGGCATTTACTTTGTAAACGTCATTATATTATTATAGAAATGAAAAAGTATGTCATTGTAAAAATATTTAGTAATGTTTTAATTCTTATTTATACTTAAATTAGATTCATTAATATCACCCAGCTTAAAATTATAAATGTAAATAATGCTACCAGGCGGCAGTCAAACAGTTAAGCTTATAAATGTATTATATCCTTATACATATCGAAGATATTTTTTAAATTCTAATTTGAACACATTATAACAATAATTATGAAGAAAATAACTAAGTGCGTGTGATGTGAGACTGTGAGAGCCACTTTGTTAAAGTTCCTTGAAGATGTACAAAGAATTCAGTAAAACATGTAGTTAAATGAATTGTAATAGAATAAAATTGTGAAAGTTTGATTATGATTTTGAGAAAGTCAAATAAGCAATTTATTTGATGAAAGGTTGGGCTGGTGTGCCATAAATCCTTGAATTTCCACTTAATCAAGTACATTTTCAAATATTTTAACAAAGTGGACCTTACATGCACAGAAATAAGAAGAGTTGTTGCATACACAAAACGTAATTACATAAAATATTAAGACAATAACATAATTAGGGATAGTATCATAGTATCAATTATAAAATAATATAGTAATAATAAGCCTGAGGACACAAGGGGGCAAAGTTATAGGAATTCAGACCTGCATTAATAAAACCTCATTTGAAAGCTCAGTCAAGTGTCATTAGAATTTCTTTGATCATTGGGCACGTTCCCGTTGAGTTACACCATTTTGTGTTAGACTGTTACCCATTGGGATAAAAATTACCGATTAGTAACACTAACCCAATGCCACGTTTTTTTCCATCAATTTACACTGCAACCTTAGTACGTACGTACGTACAAACAAGGAACAAAGGAATCATTTTATAAATTTTGGTCTGGCAGCACAAAATATGTATGTGTACAATATGCGTCGTCGATACGGCACATGGAGTTTTGGCACAGACTGGAGATCACAGATCGACAACAAAGGTCCGTGTGCCATCAGCGTACCATTTGCGCCAACAGCAGCAGCTCCGGAGGTAAATGAGCCTGTACTATAAGTAGAGTCTATAAACAACTAATAAGCTTATGTCACTTTAATTAAGTGTGATTTATTGATACAGGCCCCAAAACTAATAAATTTATAGTAAAACGAGATTGTTTACAGTTATTTTCCAAAAAAGTTGGAACAGTAAAACCTTAGATAATTAACCTTTCCTTTTCCTCCACATAAAATATCTGTTCCCATTTCAAAGCCTAATTTGGCAATTACATAAAATGTTTGTTGCATTGCATAGTTTGTATTACACACAATTTTTATGTTTATATACATTAAAACGTATACCGATGCATGTTTCCACACGTAAGGACATTGAAGGATTATCCCGAGCTGCCCTTTACCTCCCTCTACCACGGTATAAGTATCCCATGTAAACAATGGCATTTTCTAGTGTTATTATAATTTGTCATTACAAACTTTTTAACGAATGATTTTTACATAATAAGAGTTACAAGTGGATCTGCCCTGGATTATGATATCAAACGTAATAAGTACTCGAGCGAATTGGCTGACACACAACTTTAAGATAGAGACTTAGGTCGTTTGGTCAGGAGGCACCGCACGACACGATTTGCGGCACACGACACACTGCAGACGGTCTGACGTCCGTTCGTTTATTCACTAGACACGATTCTGCAACGACACTGCAGTGGACTTGTATTGTTCTATAAGCGCGTGAGTGACGAACCACGCGTGAGCCGTGCGGTGCCGTGTATCGTATAGTCAACAAGCTCACAATTATTTTGTACAGCCGCTTAATCGTCACTGCAAAAAAGTCACGACGACATAGCCGAAAAACCGTCTGTATGTGTATACATGTCGCGTGTGGTGCGGTGTCGTGCAATGAACAAACGGTCTATTCAAATATATGAAACTATGAATCGTGACCATATTTTGTCATGTCGTGTGTGGCGTCGTGTACAACGGCCTTAGCGACCTTTCTGATGGCTCGACGCGTTTCGATTATATCACACCGGTAAGTAATTTTTACTAAGTCAATTTACAAGTACGCTAACATAGATGCAATGCGATGCAATTCGATTTGCACTTGTAATTTCCTAAGCACATACTTGTACGATATCGTAGCTATCGACGCGCGTTTTAGCATCGCGCCATCAACAAGGTCGCTTAGAGCGGTTACGCACTCCATCCGATTCGAATCCGAGAAACATCGGTTCCGAAGAAGCCTACTTGTAGGGGAAGTAACGCACTACATCCGAACTTCGTCCGACCGAATTCAGAATATTTCAATTCGGATAGAACTCTGAACTCAAATCACGGACTCGGATCGGATGTAGTGCGTCACCGCCCTTACAATCACACAAGTGTGAGTTAGATTTACAATCAGATGCTTGAGCAGTTTTCATAGATCAATTGATAATGAACTTAAATTACAGATGACATAGAGATGGGAATAGCGTGCAAGATATAGATTCGTGCAAAATGCGCGCGCATATATCACTCGCAGCAATGCGCGCCGCGAATACGCGTCAACGCTTTTGCCGCCGTAGTACATTCTAATTGTTCATAATATTGATAGTTCTGTAGTTTCATTATTTATTTAAATTTAGTTCTTTATGTACAGTGTGTGTGTACCGAATAATACCTTGTTAAATTAAGTTCGCTTGTGTAGGGAACTTAATTCAACAAGGTATTATTCGGTGACGAGAAAGCACACGAGCGCACGTGAGAATGCTTGAGCGCATGTTCCTCGAACATCCGTTGAATCAGTCGAGGTTATGCTGGAAATTTTACTCGAGAATGCACGCACAGTTGCCGCTCTGTCTACGCTGACCCTAAAGGTTTGTATCCACTAGAGGCAGCCTCGGGTTGAGGTAGCAGCTCAACAGGAAACTGAAGGCACGCCGCGCTATGAGCCAAACTTCCGCGGGCCGAGCCATATTTATCGGTTTTCTTGGGCGCTCAAAGGAGCCTCAGTCTGTGCCGTGAGTTTGTTTAGTGGAGGGCGTGTCGCCTCAAGTAGCAACTCACAATGGAAATCGACAACGATAGTGTAGTTAAATTAATAAAGTTTTTTTAAACGCAGGCTCCCTGGACCCTCTGCTCCATAAAGTTGAGTAATTGCTCAAACTCTAATAATGGAAGCTTTGATTAAGCTTTAAAACGTAGCCATCCGGTTGTTGTATATAAATCTCTTCTTGAAGTTTGCCGTTTAAGAATGCAGTACATACATTAAACTGGACAAGATGTAGATTCTCTTGCGCGATTAAGGCCGGGATTCTCAACGCTAAATTATCGCAAAATTAATGTGACAAATTGCTGTGATTGGTTGATTGAAGTTTTAACGGCCAATCAAAGCAGATAACCGGCAATAATTCGTCGATTACGTTAACAGCCCGATAATCGAGAATTGATAATAGAGCTTATCATTGCCATACGCGCAACCGGACTAAAATCTGTTCATAATGGATGCCTTTTCCTTGTTTAAAGCCTTTTACGACAAGTCGGTACGGTCTAAATCAAGCCCTGAGTTGTTGGAATTCCTGCTTCGAACAAATTCTGCTGGATATGGACTTTAAACAACGCGAATTCGACTGCTGTCTGCATACCAAAAGCTACTCATCAGCCGCAGCTATCAAACCGGCATCAACATAAAGATGTTGATGCCGGTTTGATAGCTGCGACTTGTCAAAGTAACGGTGTTGTCAAAAATGTGTGCGATGTAAATGTTGATGAAATCTATACATATAAATAAAATTGGAGTGTCTGTTTGTAATATTGAAATAACCGTTTTTACTATATGTATATGAATATATATACGGTACATACACCAAAATAATCTATACATATAAATAAAATTGGAGTGTCTGTTTGTAATATTGAATTAACCGTTTGTTACTATATGTATATGAATATATATACGTTACATACACCAAAATAATATTTTTTACAATTTTTGTCTGTCTGTCTGTTTGTTCCGGGTAATCTTCGAAATGACTAGACCGATTTTGACGGGACTTTCACTGGTAGATAGCTGATGTTATAAAGAGAAATATAGGATACTCACAGATCCTGTGGGAAACTTAAAAAAATAAATATAAACTTTACAAGTTTGACGCGGACGATATATAATTCGCAACAGCTAGTAATTCATAAAACTCGTAACTTTTAAACTGTTTACTTTGCTTCCACAGCTGACTTCCTCCGCTACAAAAAGTGTATGTTTTAAGAAATAATACCAGAATTATCATGTTATTTGGGATCCGTTAAATTAAAATTATCACGACAAAAATCATAAGGCGATATATACGACCCAATGTAAACGCAGTACTGGCCGTGCGCCCGCTCGATGCCAAAATATCAATATTGAACCTCCTTTTGAACAGTTTTTTTTTGCAAAATATTATTTGATTTACATAATTATGCTATGTTAGATATGAAGAAGTTCCAGCCAACATCAAAGTCGTTTTGGAGGAGTACCCAAAAGTTGCGAAAAAATATCGTGTTGTTAATTATTTCTTTAAAGCAAAACTATTAGTTAAACGAAAAAACCTTGTTTCAAAAATAATGTACATGAATCTATACTAATATTATAAAGCTGAAGAGTTTGTTTGTTTGTTTGTTTGTTTGAACGCGCTAATCTCAGGAACTACTGGTTGGAATTGAAAAATTCTTTTTGTGTTGGATAGTCCATTTATCGAGGAAGGTTATAGGCTATATAACATCACGCTACGACCAATAGGAGCGGAGCATAAATGAAAAATGTTGCAAAAACGGGCAAAATTATTCCTTTTTGAGAGCTTCCGTTGCGTGCGCTGCGTAAACAGTTTAAGTTACGTGAAAATCATGTATGATGGAATTGTTCCTCTTTAAAAGTTCTAAGAAAAAGTCCGCGACAGCGTATGTCTATCTTTTAAGATTGACTCACTATAACCTTTTTAATGGTAATCAAATTTTTTTATTTGCGAAGGAGTTTTATCAACATCTATACTAATAATATAAAGCTGAAGAGTTTGTTTGTTTGTAAGGTAGGTAGGGTAAGTAGGTTAGGTGGAGTAGATAGGTAGGGTAGGTAGAGTAGGTAGGTAGTGGTAGATAGATAGCCAGTTGATGGGAGCGAAGCCACGGGGGTCAGCTTATAATAATAATATAAAGAGGAAAGATTTTTTGTTAACCGACTTATTGTTTGTTTGTTTGTACCGAATAGGATCCGAAAATACTGTACCGATTTAAAAAAATCTTTTACCAATAGAAAGCTTCATTATTCTTGAGTGACAAAGGCTATTTTTTAACCTGAAAACAGGTCCTGTGGGGTGGTCCACGGGAGCGAAACCAAGTGGAACAGCTATAATATTATAAAGAGGTAAAGTTTGTGAGTTTGTGAGTTTGTAGGGGGTAATCTCTGGATCTACTGAACCGATTTAGATGAAATTTTGCATGGAGATAGTTTGGGACCCTGGGAAGGACATAGGTTTATATTCCCTTGGGATGATGAAACACTTTTTACGCGGGCGAAGCCGCGGGCAGAAGCTAGTCAATAATATATGTATTTTTCAAACCTTTTAACCCAGTCGTTACTAAGGAGTATGCTTTAGTAAGTAACCTTTTTAGGGCACTAAAGCGGTGGAAGGCCTTTAAGCAGAATGCGTGGAATGATATTGGTTCAAAATTAGGGATTCTAGTTGATACCATCAAAAAGAAGATCAGTATTCTCACAGGCTCATATAGACGAGAAGTTTCAACTATTAAAGCAGCAGCTACTCTCCGTGTGTCTGGTACCATCGCGCTTTTGCTCTAAGCTGGATCGCGTCGCCTTACGCCTCCACAACGTCTCCACAATCTTTAGGCAGAGGGTCTAGTCCCTCTGCCTAAAGATGAGCAGCCTTAGTCTGCCTCAAGTAGAGGCTGCTCAAATGGATACACGGCTTAAGACCCGCACATGTTACTGTGATGACATGATACTACTGTTAGTAAATTATTATTATTAGTAAGCTCGCTCCATCGTCGACTCTGTCTCTGTCATTGACTTAGACTAGAGTCAAGAGCAAACCCATCAAAAGTAAAGTAAGTATTATAATGTACAATTCGAGAGAATCGAGTGTACGACAGGATGCGTCGTACATACCTACATCGTAAACTACGGCCCCAAAATGACGTAGGTGTCGCAATATCATCACCAAAACGCCCTTTCAACCATATTATTTTGTCTAACTGAAACTGTCAAGGTACTGAATACGATTCAAAGTCAAATCTTAATATGTGTGCCAAATTTCAACAAAATCCATGAGTTTTAGGGCTCGAAGGCACTCGCAAATATTTAAATTTTGTACATACCTACATCGTAAACTACGGCCCCAAAATGACGTAGGTGTCGCAATATCATCACCAAAACGCCCTTTCAACCATATTATTTTGTCTAACTGAAACTGTCAAGGTACTGAATACGATTCAAAGTCAAATCTTAATATGTGTGCCAAATTTCAACAAAATCCATGAGTTTTAGGGCTCGAAGGCACTCGCAAATATTTAAATTTTCACATTTATACAATTTGTAGGAAGTTACAGTATATGTTACAGTTAAAACCAGTTTTTAGATAGAATGCGTTTTCCCTGGTTAGAACTTGTTTTTAGTAAATGCCTTTGTTAAAACTAGAATTAACTAATGCTTCAATTGAGAATCAGTTAAATGCCTAATTATTTTAATGTTGACATTGATTTTAATATAGAATAGATATAAGTACAATTATTATTTAAGTCTATTATTTCTGTCTGCAGGGTCTAAAGTAACCTAACATGAAGGAGATGACCCATCCATGTCGGTGTGCCCTAAGCTCCCAAGCTCGCTTCGCTCGCTCTTGGACTATTTCATTGACCATAATTATCAAATTGCCGAACCGTTACGTAGCAATATTCATAATAATCAGACAATGTGATAAATTTAGAAGTTTAAATCAGTATTCATTACATTGCCCGATAAATAAAGCTCGGAGGGACAACTAGTTTTATCTGAAAATAAAATAAATCAGTGGTAAATTCTAATTTTGACTAGGTATTTCTAGTTTTGAGAAAGGCATTTAATTTTGACTAGGGAAAACGAGTTCTAACGAAAAACGGGTTTTAACTTTAACATATATATCATAGTTCGCGTTATTTAAGATTGCCGGCCTGAAACCAGGCTTACAATATATGCGCATAGCATGGGACACTTCTGCTTTATTATCCTGAGTTCAAAAGCGCGTTGGGTTGTCGATTTAACCAAATTCGTTGCAAAAACCTGGATGGAGGGACGTACACAACCTGGAGGAATGGTAGTAAGGTGGCCCAGATAGGTCATTCCAGGCTGATATGTTGCTTAAATGCCATTGATAATACTAGAGCTAATTTAATTTGCGATTACTTATGGTCCTGAATAAAGGACCCTAAAGTCTTTAAATAAGTCCTTCCTAAATAAGGTCCTTATTAGGCTGTTTTGCTATGTTATCTCTGTGCATTAACTGATATTTTCATGTAAGTATAAGTAATTGGTTTTTGTAGTCGGGGTTTCTGATGCAAGTCTATAACAATTGTAATGTGCAATTCAAATGCAATCCGTCCCTTTAGTTAGAGCCTTCCAGGCTGGTATTGTTTATGCTGTTTTTGGTCTAAAGGTGGAACATTTCCTAAAAAAACCTCAATAGCTCATTTTGACTAGTGCGGGTGGCAAGACGATCTACACGATGTAAGAGGATACACGACACAAGGCGATCTACACGATATAAGAGGACACACGACACAAGGCGATCTATACGATGTAAGAGGACACACAACACAAGGCGATCTACACGATATAAGAGGACACACGACACAAGGCGATCCACACGATGTAAGAGGTGCGCTAGTGACGCCCCTCGCGGCGCTCGCGTCGCGTCTTTTTTTGGGCGTAAGTCAAAGGGGTGAGCGGGCGAGCGAGACTTCATTCGTTTCCTAGCGTTAAGCAGTGCAGATAGTGTGCAAAATTTGTTACTTTAGCTACATAATGAATTAGTATCCGAAAACATTATCCAGTTCCTTAAACTATTTCAAAAGGAAAATGCCACAAGAATCGACATCATCTACCACCTTCTAGTGTGACGCTTTTATACAAATCATTTTTGTGAAGTTTTCGTTTATTAATAGAAGCCCAACACAGAAAGAGTTGATGCTGCTAACTTATCGACCCGCCATGGTTGTTAACACAAAAGTAGTGAACGCACCGCGAGTCTTAACAGATACGAAGCGAGGTACGAAACGGGAGTCTAAGTTAGCCATATCAACTTGATACTCCAAACACACCCAATATGAACCATTCTGCGCAGTAATTATTGCCTACTTCAGAGCGGCAAACTTATATCACGACAACTGTAGTATGGATTTGTATGAACAGTTTTGTAAGAAATTTGGACGAATGACTTTCTTAATCTAAATAACTATGTTATAAAAATGGAAACATCAGCTACACTGTTGACTGTTGTGTTAACTTGTGTCATTGTTTTAAAAAAAGGGCTAAAAGTTTTTGTACCTTTGTCCTAAATAATATTTTTTGGAAATTTGTGATCGCATCGCATCTGCAGTCCCTTGCGGGTCGGCGCCGTCAGAGCAGGGCGGCGCCGGCCTCGGAGCGCGCGTGCGGCAGCGGCGGCGCGGCGCGCCACGTGTTGTCGCGCGGCTCGTAGGTCTCGACGCTGACCAGCGTGGTGCGCGCGCGGTAGAAGGCGCGCTCGCCGGCGCTCTCGCTGTCGCCGCCCGCCACCACCAGCACGCCCTCGGCCGCGCCCGCCGCGCAGCCCGCGCGCGCCTCTTTCAGGCTCGCTACCTCTTCCCATGTGCCCTGAAACCGTTACACAATTTTGCACTACAGTATATGGTATATTCATAATGTATTATCAACCCACAGCAGTTGACTGCTGAGATAAGTTCTTAAATCAGTGCGTTTGAACGCACTGATTGAAGAATGGTGTTTAGCCTCTGTGGAATACGCGAAGAGAAGACTTAATGACGTTTTCCAAACGCCGCCCAGTCCAGCTGTATTCTTCTGTTAGCCTCTTTCTCAAAGTTGTTCTTGCCAAACTGCAGAGTTTGCCCGAGATAAATATATTCTCGAACAACCTTGAGAATACCGCCATTGACAACATCGATCCCAGAATATGTTCCTTTCCAGTCCAGCGACTTAAACATAAAAAAAAGTTAAAAAATATCTCGTCGAATCTTCGCGCTCTAAACTAGGGATGGCTAAACCTTTATTGGTGATCGCGCCATTAAAAAAAAAAAAAGAATATTAACAAAAGAATGTGTGATTTCTTCAGCTGTAAAATAGACAGCTGGCCGATATTTTGATACTTTATACAGTATGCAAACTGAACTAGACTTATTTATGGTTCGCCATCCCTGCACTAGACAATTCGTGACGACTCTCGAAAACAACTTATATACGTGGCTAAGAAGCGGAATAGGTCTAATCTTGTCACCCTTTTTACCCGAATACGGCGAAGTTAAAAGTAGGGTACGTATGTACAGTACATCTATTTTCTTAATGTCCCTCGGCAAACTTCGTGTTTCGTCAGTGGTCGGCTTTCAATCAACTTGGAAGTATATAGAGTTGTTAGTACTCTTTTATTTTAATGTCATTTATTTATAAAATGGGAGGAAAGCTGCTGCGGTTAAAAAGAAAAACAGTTTTACAACTCTATATAGTTCACATGAAAGCCAAAACAAAACAACAATAAAGTACTTAAGTCGGACCACACTTACGTGTCGTGGCGTGGCGTGGTACGGGATCGACCAATCAAACGACTCTGTTCCAGCTTTTTAAATTATTATACACGATAAATCTAATAATTGATGGATTTGGAAATTAGCATTCGTTTGTATTCAGCAATGCGATGATTGCCGAGGGACATTAAGAAAATATTTGTACTGTATGTTCATCTGTTCCCTCATAACTTTTAAACTACGTATCATCTAATATATAAAATTCTCGTGTCACAGTTTTCGTTGCCATACTCCTCCGAAACGGCTTGACCGATTTTGATGAAATTTTTTGTGCTTATCCGGTATCTATGAGAATCGGCCAACATCTATTTTTCATCCCCCTAAATGTTAGGGGTAGTCCACCCCTAAATTTTTTATTTTATTTTGTAGACAAAATTATTAATTTCAATTTTTTTATGATACAACATACAAAAATACATACAATCCTCAATTTTCACCCTTTTATCACCAACCCCTAATTTTTAATAGCCATTTTAGTAATTTAATCATTTTTCGCGAGGGGGATCGCGAGAGACTAGGTAGGGTAGGTAGGGTTGGTAGGGTTGGTAGGGTTGGTATGGTTAGTAGGGTTGGTAGGGTTAGTAGGGTAGGTAGGGTAGGTAGGGTAGGTGGGGTAGGTAGGGCAGGTAGGGTAGGTAGGGTAGGTAGGGTAGGTAGGGTAGGTAGGGTAGGTAGGGTAGGTAGGATAGGTAGGGTAGGTAGGGTAGGTAGGGTAGGTAGGTAGCGTCTTTTTATGGCAAAACAAAGTTTGGCGGGTCAGCTAGTTATTTGATAAATGAGTAAGTAGAAGCGTCTCGACCGTCCGTTGGTTATACGTTATATGCCTTAATTCAATATGACGCCCGCTAGAAGATAAAGTTATAAATAAAAAAGTAGAAAGGGCCGCACATTACAAAAACACTTTTTTAATTTATATTACTAGCTTTTGCTGGCTGCTTTGCTTGCATTCACTTATTCATTGCGTATAACTTTAGTCAAATTCTAATAAAAAGTGCTTTGCTATGCAAATAGTTGCATTTAGAAAAAAATACATATTTCTTCTAACAATAACTGACTATAGAGTTGAAATTTGAATAAAATAAAAGTGTAAAACAGTTATGGGCTTTAAAATGACATAGATCACAACGTGATGCAACGAGGGAACAGAGTTCATAGAGAGGTGCCCATTATCTTTTAGTATATTACCTATATGTAATTATTTAACATAAATTGTAAAGCAGCACTACTCATATTTTCTTATGAATAAATATAATAAATAAATAAATATAACATGTTATTCAAACATTAATCACTGGGAAAAGAAGTGATATGTGAAGTTAAAACCTTCTATGAATTAGTTACTAATTCCTTTTAGTGAGTGTGATTTTAACATGAACAAGTTTTAAATATAAACTTTTTTTAAAGTTTTTGAATAGGGTATAATCCAAATTTATGTATTACCTCATCAAAGCTGTAACGTTCCACAGACGTGAGAACTGTCCGCCTCGGCGCATTCCCACCGATGACATACAGGTAGTTGTCAAGGACGACTGCTGCAGCTTGACTACGAGCACGATGCATTGGTGTTAACGTTTGCCATTTTCGAGAGGCAGGATGATAACATAGTAAATCTCTTGTGTGTCTCCACATGTGAGTACATCCTCCGACAATGTATATTAGTCCTGAAAAAATATTTTTTTTTAAATCGGAAAGTAAAATAAAATAAAAAAAATTCATGAAACTGCTATTATACCTTCGAAATTGACAACACCCATTCCAAACCGTGGCTCCGGCATTCTGCCCACTAAAGTCCATTCGTCGGCGACTGGATCATACACCTCAACTGATGAGCCCATGTCTGATCCCACCCAACCTCCAAAAGCGTATAAATTTCCATTCCAACCTGTTAGTCCAAATTCGCAACGCGCCTCCTTCATTGGTGCAATATTCGACCACTTATCCGCCTAAAAAGAAAACATTTTGTTACTCGTATGTTTTATAATGCTAATGCTAATAAAAACAGACCCCACTGAGTGTCAATATTAAAATACGTAAAAGATCCATCCTGGCAAACTTAAGCGTATAAAATAGTATTAATAAGATAGTAGGATTGATGCCTCATAGGTTAATAGTAGTTGCTGAGGTTTATGGGTTCGATCTCCAGGAATCCTAGGATAGGACGAACAATGCATTATAGAACTTGTGCATTATAAATATTAACTCAGCACAGCAAAGACCTCATTTTAGTGTAAAAATAAAAAATAAAAACACTATACCTGAGGGTCGTAAACCTCTCCATTGGCGAGAATTTGACTTCCTTGTTCGCCTCCTACGGCATATACCCGCCCCCCTAAAGTAGCGACGCCTGGCTGTATTCGTGCTATTCCCATCGGCGAAAGCTCTTCCCATTCTCTTGAAATGATACAACATACAGATTATATTACTGAAATGGTGTTAAGTTTTGTAGTTTTTAACTTTTCCCTGCTCAAGGCTTTTATAGTATTTATCACTCACGGATACAAAAGAAACAGAGTTTTCCAATCGTTCCTATCTGTGAGAATACAAGATGACCTAAGGTAAACATAAACATTGTACTATTTAGGGTGTAATAACATAATCGGTTACCGTTTATGAAGGTCGAATTTTAGCACTGAAGAGAGGATATTGTCTTGATTGTAATGTGTTGATAATGATGGGTGCGCCGCTTTGTCGCGGCATGACCCTCCAGCTAAAAGTAGTATACGACGTGCACGTTGACGGGGCTCCACCAACAGAGAAACTAAAGCACCACGGCGTGTTTTCTAAAAAAATATATTTTCAATTAAAACATCTTAACCCCATAAAGCATTTATTAAGACTATCCAATCGGTGGAATCAATTATTTAAATCGATATCAAAGCAAAATTTGCCAATCAAATAGAAGCATGTCAATTGTGCCGCCCTTCAAGACTTACTTGAAGGTGGGGGATTTGAATAGATTAAACTAAACTATATAATATTATATCGAGATAAAATTGTAAAGTCTCCATCCGATATGAATTGAAGTAAAGAATACGATTGAGGAATAAGATTATTTTTACAAATTATATAATGTAAATGGATAAGGCTCTTACCATGTCAACACTAACGGTCTTTAGAGCTACAGCTATAGATGGATCTTGTACATTTTTGATAGCTTGATCCAAAACTTGTGGTGAGATCAGTGGCAGTCTAACATGACTCAATACTTCGAAACAGTGACGTCTACGACATGCTGGATCGTGCTCTAACCATCGTAGAGCTGCATATAAGACCTGAAATAGTATGATAACGCGGTGTTAAAAAATCGCCTTCAGCTCTTGGAATGGAGTATATGTATAGAGCGGTACATCACATCTGTGGAAAGCAGGTAGTTTTCGATATGAGGGTTTTCAAGGCCTCTATAGCCTCAGTTGGCCGGGCTGGTCCGATATAAATCCTGGTAGAAAAAGATCGAAAGGCATCAAAAAAAGTTTGTGTAAATTGCTTATTCTCTTGCTTTGCTATGCCTTTTTTTAAATCTTAGAACACACTAGTCACACATGTACACTAAAACCGCACATTCGATCATACAACGAGTTCCACGCACGAGTCGAAGGGCGATGCTTCTGTTATCATTGAATAGGAAATCAGAAATCAAGCGTGTTGCACCGTCGACCACATCATATGAGAGATAGTGGTCAAGCGCAAGCTTATCTACAAGGTGCGCTATTCTCATGACTCCAGGTTTCGAGCCGCCCTACCTCCTTGGGCGAACGTAATTAAATGGATTTTTATCATATAATTTTGTCGTTTCTATTAATATAATTAAATATTGTTAATACTATACAAGATTATTATTTAGTACAATAATTATATTTTATATAAACTAATATTATAAATGCGATAGTACTGTCTGTTACGTATTCACGTCTCAATAGCGTAGGCGGCCCATCTGATGGTTACCACCGCCTGTGAACATCTGTAATACCCAGGAGTACCACAGTGCTGCCTACACTTTTCTCTTCAGTTATTATTTAAAGCAGCTGTCATGTCGTAGCTCCGCGGAGAGAACAACAAAAAGGAACACATAGGGTCTAGCATATATCTTTCATTTTCAGTTTATGGAATGTCTTTTAAATTGGTCCAATATTGGAGGAGGAAATAGGCGAGAGCCAAACCTCGAATGAATGACTTTTTAATTAGGATATTCAGTCGGATGTCTGCGACCGCATTTCCTCTTATAAAGCAACGCTTGTCAAAGACCTTGCCGATACCCACTCAATCCTGTACTGTGCGGCTGCTGCGGCATGTCGTGTAGCTAACGTCAAATTCACAAAAAGTGACAGAGCTACACGACCTGTATATGGCAGTGCAGGATTGAGCGTCGTATCGGTGAGGCTAGAGCACTCATCGGCAAGCTTATTTTGCGTCAGGGAGGGCAATATTCGCCCTAGAGTGATGCGCTTTATGAGGCGGGCGTTCTAGGGGGATATCAGTTCTTGAGATTATCTGTCCCGCGTCACGGAGTGTATCGACTTCTGAAGCAGAAGATCTATGCATGGGCAAACCGTATTCGTCGGTTCAAGCGTCGATTGGAGCGATAGAATCGTACATTCCAGAACAACGAAACGTGGGTTTATAGGGCTTAGGAGATACCCAACCAAGGTGTAACTCCGTGTAACTGATACGCGCCTACCTGCCATGTATTCGTTGTGTCGCAATATCCGGTCGGTGCCTGTCAGTCACACCGAGGGTAACTGGACTCGGGAGGTCGAACAAGCGTGCGATCCGATACCACAAATGGGGGCAATTACCATCAGCCCCCAAGATGTAGCTCGTGCATTCCGTCCGTTGCCTAACTGGAAACCGCCAGGGCCGGACGGACTGAAAAACTTTTGGATTAAATGGTTCCAAAGGTCGCACGCTTGTTTGGCAACTCAGTTCCAGTTTGCCTTAGAGTCAGGATCGCTGCCCCAGTTCCTAACGATAGAATAACCCACCTGCTCCACAAATGCTCGAGAACTGGCTCAAAGCTATAGTATTAGATACTAATGACCGCAGGGAGGTATGGCAGAGCAAGAAACTTCACGGACGCTTGTACTGGGTCCTACATGGGTCCGATGTAGATCTTTTAGCGTCCGTGGCCTGGCTGAGATTTGGTGACCTTTTCGGTTTCGGGGAAACCGAAGGTTTTGTCTTTGCGATTTTGGACGAAGTTATGATGACGAACAACTACCGGCAATACATTGTGAAGGAGGCACGGTTGACATCTTTCGAGCATGTCACCGGCCGCGGGAATCAATAGGTCACATCATCTTCGGTTGTTCTTGTCTAGCTAACGGAGACTATTTGCATAGATACAACCTTGTAGCGGAGGTACCGTACTACAGGTATGTGGCCGACCCAGTTCTCGATAGTGGCAATATCACATTGCACTGGGATCAGTCCAACATCACTAACAGGACTATTGTAGCCAATAACTAAGATATTGTGGTGGTGGAGCGAATCGAGATGCGTGCAATAATTGTTGACATTACCGTCCCGCATGACGGGAACCTTTATTTTTTATTTTTATTGTGAATAGAAAATGCTTTCACCTATGGAAAGCTACATTATTCCGGATCAACATAGGGCAAAATTTTTTTTGCAAAAAAATTAGAGAGCCTTATGAAAATTGCAAAAATATAATCCAAAATAGCAAAATTTTGCCTATAAAATTATTATTATTTGGCGTGCGCTGAGAAAACTATTGATGATACATAACAATTATTTACTATCTGATTAAAGTACTCATTATTACATACAAAAAAAAGTCTGCGAGAGAATATATCTAACTATCATAGTTAAGTCAAAGACACAAAAGCTGCTATTATAGCAGCTTTTGTGTCCTAATATTTAATCAGATCACCGCGCCGGTAGAAACAAAAGTTGGTTACATTCGCATTGTAGTAGGTACTAGCTGACCCCCGCGGCTTCGCTCCCGTCAACTGGCTATCTATCTACCTACCACTATCTACCTTACCTACTCTACAAACAAACTCTTCAGCTTTATAATATTGTTATAGATGGTAAAACTCCTTCGCAAATGAACAAATTTGATTACCATAAAAAAAGGTTACAGTGAGTCAACCTTAAAAGATAGACATATGCTGTCGCGGACTTTTTTTAGAACTCTTAAAGAGGAACAATTCCATCGTAAATGATATTTGCATAACTTGAACCGTTTACGCAGCGCACACAACGGCTGCTCTCAAAAAGGGTAGGTACATTTTACTAGATTTTGCAACATTTTTCTTTTATGCTCCGCTCCTATTGGTCGTAGCGTGATGTTATATAACCTATAACCTTCCTCGATAAATGGACTATCCAACACAAATTTTCCAATTCCAACCAGTAGTTCCTGAGATAAGCGCGTTCAAACAAACAAACTCTTCAACTTTATAATATTATATATATATAGTATAGATTAATTCTTATTCAAATATAAATAGTTTAACAAATTGGTAGATATGTAGGTAGGTTAGGGTAGGGTAGGTGGGTAGGTAAGTGGGATAGGGTAAGTTGGGGATGTAGGATAGGATAGGGTAAATAGGTAGGACTGGTGAGTAGGTTGGTAGGTAGGTAAGATAGGTTTGTAGGTAAGTAGCCAGTTGACGGCAGCGAAGCCGCGGGGGTCAGCTATTATTATATAAAATGACGTGTGTTGCCGACATAAGACGATAATATTCACGTTCATCCCGAACCTCGGGTGAGTGGAACAAGTATGATATTCGAATGTGTACTTTTAGTAAATATACTGCATTGGTTCCATCAGATTCACTTAGGTACATAGTGGAAAACGATCCTTTTTAGTATAGCAAAAAAATACAAATCTACACTGTGTTTATCAAATAAATTATAATGTTACATACAGGTAATATTGTAAGACTACTTGTTTAGTAGCATACCTGAGCTTCACTGTCAACTTTTAGTTGTTCTGAAGAAAGCAAAGTTATTAGCTGCGGTAATGGCAATTCTAAAAGCTCGTCTCCATTTGATACTGTATTCCAGTTTGCTTGAACATGCTCTAGTGCCTCTTTTACCAACTCTATGCAGTTGTGAGCTTCTGCAAACCTAATTTATAATGAAAGCAAATTATAATATTATAGGTACTAAATCTATATTCTATAAATAGTTGAATGGATGGATAGGTATTGCCTGAATCCTTTTTTGCAATTACTTGTTTCACAAAATTTTGTTACGCAGCGAACATTCATTCATGAGATGAATGCTCCTATTCGGCCGCGAACACACCTATTAGAATTTGATTTATTTACTTACCAAGCTGTCGATTCAGAAATTATCGTTGCTTGAGCGTGACGATAATTTCTGAATTGAATGTTACGTTTGCAAAACAAATTCGTGAAATTGAAGTTGAGGCTCGCGGTAAGTACCGCTACCGTCCATTGAATAAAATCGCGTAACTATGTCCGTGTTGTGCTTCCTACGCAAACTACGCACAACAGCACCCTAATTGTGTAAGTTTAAAGATTTGCTCACGGTGCAAACAATAAAAGAATCAACAGATATTTGAACGCATGAAGCAATGAATGCAAGGGAAGGGGGGTGCTTCTTTTATTGTTTCATTTTGTAATGTATAAATTTGGATGACTCATTTGTGTTACATTTCAGTTTACTTTTTACCATCTGTAGACAGTATTATTAAAATGACCAAAATGGTATAAGTTCGGGAGACATTTCAAAGATAAGATTATATTGAACAAGCAGTCCTAAAAGTACGTGATTATTTTATTTAATTGATAATGGTTAGAGTTAGATAACTGTTACTACAAAATAATGCAATTCGAAATTACCTGAATATTCCAAGTGCATTAGAGGGGTGCAATTCTCTTCTTAGAAACTCACCACAGCCAGTAACAAGCTCTCTAAGTTGTAGCATATCAGCAGCAATCAATAAATGCTGTACTGTACTTTTATCAATCATGATTTCACCTTAAAAACAAATATTAGGGATAAATATTTGATACAGTACCATCTTAGAAAGTAGAGTGCTTACTTTTTTCTATGGGTGCTCTATTTGCCCCATTGCAATTTTAATTGTTCTGTAAATATTGGTGCACCATAAGGCACTTGTCCCACCACCGACAATCAGCGAGGAGTAAGTAGAGCTAAAACCTAGATATGAGGTGGCAAGCAACGAGAATCGAGTGTGTAGTTCCATTAATTTCATCACTCGACAATGAGCGAGTGTTTTTGTTGCTTGCATCACTCGCTCGGGCGGGCAGTTCTGCACGCGTTGTTTGGTTCGTCTCTCGGCGTGAGTTCTGACCACCAAGCGAACACCGCCGAGCGAGTATCGCTGAGCGAGAATTATTTCTATTACCTCTTGTTGCTGGCACACACTTGTGGTGAAAGAGTACAAGCCAGCAGTGTGAACAGCCAGCAATCAACTAATAGTATACTTTTATTGACATAGGATCTGTATCTTTTGTTTGTTTTTTTAGTGAGAAAATAGTCGATAGCTAATCACTTTGTTGTCGGCAGTGAGACAAGTGCCTAATAGGGGAAGTCTGTGCAACCATTTTTCTTCTACTATTTGATCCTATCAACTATCATTGATTTCCTTTGCATTCATAATAATCATTCTTCACACAATCCAGCCATATTTTCTTGCCTCTCTGTTCTTCAAATATTCCAGCAATGTGGCACTATACTATAAGGCACAATTTTTAGAATATTTTGTTTTTTTCAAGTCCCGTCACCTCAATCTATTCATGGCAGTATCATTGTGTAGGTACTAATACTTAGAATCAACCCTTAAAATACCCATAGTCCTTTGTTTCTATTATTACTATACTTTAGGAATATTATGGTTTTTACCTGTGTATATAAAATCTATTATCATAGGTAGGATATCGGGTGGAACACTTGGAAGTGCAACATATCCTTTTTGAGACTCCTCCAATCCTACGTTAAACATTGCATCAAAATAAGCACAACTTGCTGCAAGCACCACACGATGAGCCTGAAATGAGAAATATTAGGTATCAGCATTTTCCCTAAATTTTGTGGGTAAAACCTACACACACACACCCAGGGCCGCAGGCTCTCAGTTTGGGGAATCTGTCTGTTCATCAAGTGACTACAGGAAAGACAGTGGCACAGTGATTGGATCGTAACATTCTGATTTTATCAAGCAGTTTGTAATATTATTGTTAGACTGATAATGGGAACGAAATTGAAGCTCGTGTTTCGAAACTATGACGGACCATTTGTTTGGCTTGGTTTCGCTCACATGCAATTAGAAGTGCAGTGATAGAAATAAAGAGTGGAATATCACGATTACTTCAACAGTTTTTGTATCATACCTTAACTCTCGTTGAGCCTGATATTAAATCTATATCGCAAAACCTTCCATCCCTTTTAAAGTGATGTAAATTTACGGATATTTTGTTGGCGTAGTCACAACATTTGTAAGGACGAGCCCCATCTTTGGCTGTGCATTTCTCATATGCATTTGTCGTCATGTCAAAAATAAAACTATAATAATATGTATTCACCGGAAGCTAGACAGACAAAATAGATAACAATGACGGCCATACAACCATAAAATTATGTTAATTAACACATTCGCCAGAGGAATGTAGTCATACTTTCTTCAAGTTTTTATTTTGACTTTTTGAGATTTTATGAAATTTGGCACTGACAAATCATAACATGACAGATTGATCTGTCATTCTGTTTTTTTAGGAATTTTTATGACCTGGCTACTAAGGCCTTTAAATTATTAAAGTATTTATTCTACTATAAGCTTTTAGTTTTTCTACTCATATCAAATAGTAATTTATGAACACAGATATGTAGAAAAAAGTTAAGGTTTCTTTACGTAGTAAAATAGTTATAAATTATATTGTTACTATAATTATGTCTGGTCACCGTTCTGTGCCTCGGATAGCACGTTATGCCGTTGGTCCCGGGTGTCATTTGAAGATCTTTGACAGTCGTTACGGGTAGTCAGAAGCCTGAGATCTAACACCAGTCTAGCCAAGACGTATCGACTATCGTGTTACCAAGTTACCGGTGGGTTGTGGAGGTCAGATAGGCAGTCGCCTCATGTAAAACACTGGTACTCAGCTAGATCCGGTTTGCCTGGAAAGCGACCCTAATATAGTTGGGAAAAGGCTAGGCAGATGATGAATATTATTTTCTGTCACAGTAGGTACGAGGTGTTGAACTGTAATAATAATTCATCCAGCGTAATTCCAGAAACAATAGAAAAAGAATTAAAAAGACGCCTTATAAGGTTGCGCCGGCCGAGGGGACGACAATAATAGGTACCTACCTACGTCTGTGACTAAAGGATCTTTTACAGTGCCGCAGACACGTACGTTTGGAATCCATTGCGCCTGGTGGCAATCATGGCAATTTAGCAGTGCACTGTGTGGTAACGCTTCCGATTTGCGTAGTTTGTGAGTTCGAACCCAAAACCCGACTGCTCTTAAAACGGTTAATCACATCATGAGGAAATCGGCATGTCCTAGAACCAAAAATTTGCAGACATGTGATATCCTATTATTAAAGTCCATTTACTCTGGAAGTGGAGGTATTATCCGAACAGTGTGAACTGATATAAACATGACACATATTAGGCATTTCTTAACTATCTGGACATTATAAATTGTGCCGTATTTTGTACTTAGTCCATAACATATTTAAGACTAGCACTCCACCCGCAACTTCGTTCGAGTAATTTCGTTTTTTACAGATGTCTTTCTTGTGTGCAGTTATAGAGGGGACCAAAAATAAGCTATTGTTAAATCAATAAAAATGGGGTATCGTAGATATCTAAGTTTGATTTGGTTTGGGATGATTCGTTATTTGACTAACCCTGAGTTTCCCACCTTAAAATTATCGCAGAATTAATGTGATAAATTGTCAAGCACGCGTTATTTGCTGTTATTGGTTGAATTAATTTTCAACAGCCAATTACAGCAGATAACGCGTGCTTGACAATTAGTCACATTAATGCTGCGATAATTTTAAGGAGGCAAACTCGACGTTAGGGCCGATTTTTGAATAATATGATAAGGCGGTTTGACAGCTTTTGAAAAGAAAATATGTCAGACAGCCATTTTCATTCCTCAGTTAGAAGTTATCAGACCACTGAAAAATCGGCCCTTCAAGAATAATACGAGTACATTTTAGGTTACCGCCAGAAAATAACATCCTACCCTAAAAACTTAATAACTCTTTTTTTTCCCCGTTGTGGGTCGAGTTTTTAACAACCCAAATATTGTGTATGTTATTCATTCTTTTTAACAGACTTCCCAAAAAGGAGGCGGTTCTATGTTCGACATTATGTATGTTTTTTTTATGTCGTTCACCGATATCTCCGTCAATTGTGGACCGATTTTAAAAATTCTTTTTTTGTTGAAAAGAGTATGTGCCAAAATTTCTCCCATTTTAATTTAGTGAAGATCTGATGAAGAACTTCGAAGATATACAACAGAACTCTTCAATAAATAACGGCAAATCTCTCGGGATTGCTGCAATCGCATGTCTGTTTATTGTTTATACCATTTCATAACATAACATCACGCCAGTATGGTCTTAAGGGGAACGCAGATCTCTCATTTCACCGGTTATGTTCATGTTTCATGATATTCGGTAATCTATTCTGGCGTTATAGGTACCTTACTAAACAACTTAACTATTAGGCAGATACAACTAAAAAGTGAAAAATAAAAAAGCTTTTACGAAAAAATACTACCGCCTTAAGGTCGGTTTCTATCATAGGTACCAATTTATTGCGTTACGGACACCGACTTTCAAAAAATAAAGTTATTTTTCACTTTGTATTTTTTTATTCGGAAGTCGGTAGTATTTTTTTGTAAAAAGTTTTTTTTATTTATTTTTCGTTTATGTTAGTCAGATTGCGCATTAAGATTCCTCATAAAAACTTTAACACCCCTTAACCCTCTTTGGTTAAGTTTAGAAAAAATATTATATCTATTTTGATTATTTACTTTATCTCCATGGATTAAGAATTTTCATACAATCAAATTTCCTCCTTTTCAACCCCTTAATTTACGAAAATTCTTTCTTAGTGATCCCCTAGAGTCCTAGACCCGTACATCAAAAGCGAAACCCCGTGCAGTAAGTTTCTTAGCAAACTTAAACATAATCGTCCTTTATTGATAGTTTCGAAACTTCATTGCATAATTATGTTGGTATTAATAACAAGTTTCAAGTCTATCAACCCAAGAAATCAGATTCTTCCATAAAAACTTCAACAAACCCTATATATTTTTTGAGGTATTTTCGAAAAACTAAAAACGACAACCTTTTCCATTTACTTAGATTAATATTTGTACTAAGTTTCAAGAGTTTTGGCCGAAGGAAATAGATTTTTCATACAAATCTTCAACCCCCTTTTTACCCCCTTAGGAGCGGCATTTCCAAAAATTCTTTCTTAGTGCTCACTAAAGTTACTTGAGAAACCTTTCTGCCAAATTTCATGCTTCTAGGCCTAGCGGTTTCGGCAGTGCGTTGATCGATAAGTCAGTCAGTCAGTTTCTTCTATTATATAAATTAAAGTCCAGTCCATTAGCAAATTAAAGTCCGATTGCTCAATATTGTTGATTATTGTTTTAACCATATAATACTGCTCGCTAAGCACAGAGTCGCAGTCATAACAGAACCAACAATTTTGTATAGATCACGTTTTTGCTGTATCTGTATTTTTGGTCTGCCAGAGAATTAAATCCGGTTTAGAAGACGTACCTAAGTGTTACCTTAAAAAAACAGGGGACATACGCAGTGCCATCCTAACAGAACATTAAAATGCTGATGATGATGATGATGGTGGCAATTCGGTATTTACGATTACACAAACTACACTTTTTGTCTGTGACAAAGTAATTTGAACCCATGTCAGTTATCGTCCGTATTTATAAGTTTCTCTGTGCCAATAACTACCTTCCATATTTTTTAGAACAGGACAGGAGATATCAGTGTGGCGACGCTTGAGTGAAGCCTATGTCCAGTAGTGGACGTCTTTCGGCTGAAATGATGATGATGATGTTTTTCAGCTAATTAATATAATTAAAGCATACCAGTGCACTGACCATGCTGGACGGAAGATGCGTAAGCTTTCGCTTGCGCTAAACCTTACCCAGCTGGTCCAGGGGGCAACGAGGATGCCGGATGTTGGTTCGCACACTGTCAATTGCTTGGACCTTCTGCTGACAGCAGATCCAGACCGATACTCTGTGTCGATAACTTCACCTTTGGGTAGTTCCGACCACTGTCTGGTGAAGTCTGTGTCCGTTTACTCCCCACCCGATCCCAGCCCGAGAGGCACAGGGTGGGTTTGGCAGTACTGGTCAGCAGACTGGGATGGCATGCTATCATTCTTCGCATGCTATCCTTGGCAGCCTACTTGCTTTTCTTCAGCTGATCCTTCGTCGTGCCCGGACGCCGTGACGGATGTGTTGCGTCACGGAATGGAGTACTACATTCCGTTCTCTGACGTAACAATGTCCAGCGTTGAGCAGCCATGGTTTGGCGCCGAATGTCATCACGCCGACGCGCTTAAACATGAGGCGTACCTGGCATGGGTCGACGCTCGATCGCGCAAAGCGACGTGGGTCCAAAGAAGAGGGCCTTAAGCAGGGCTGCCAAGTCCTGCAAGTTGGTGTTGCGTAGGGCTCGGTTCGATCACATTGGCCGAATAGGGACCAAACTTGTTTCTTACCCAGCAGGTAGTACAGCGTTTTGGTGGTTCCCTATCCATTTGCATAAAATTTTAAGACCTAATATATCTTAGCATAATTTTGTTTGGCATAATTATATTTACGCATAATATAATTACGCATAACAGCTTACGCATAATTTTTTTAAGCATAATTTCTCTAACCATAATAATGATTAAGCAGAATATTCTAAAGCATAAATTTATTAAGCATAAAGTTCTAAAGCATAACTTTTTTAAGCATAATATCCAGCATAAATTTATTTACACATACAGCATGCAAGCAAGCATACAGCATGCAAGCAAGCATGCAAGCAAGCATGCAGCAAAGAAGCATGCAACATGCAGCATGCAAGCAAGCATGCAGCATGCAAGCAAGCATGCAGCATTCAAGCGAGCAGGCAACATGCAGCAGGCAGGGTTTCTGTCTCGGCTCCGGCGCTGCGGGCTTCCGGCGGCCCCACGCGTGCTAATCGTCGCAGACGGCTTTCGCTCACCACCGCAGCTTCGGCTTGTTGGCCGGCTTCGCCGGCCAGCCTCAGCCGCGGCGCCTCGCTCGCAGCCGCCTACTCCTCAGCCCGTGGGCCGCCTCGACCCTACGCGCCAACGCGATTTTAAATTACACTCTAGGGTTAGGACAAACAAGACTACGTAGAGTCGGTTTTGCAGCAATTCGGTTCTGTCACTAACTTTTGTTGCACATCATATTAAATTTTTAACCAACAATATTATTTAATTGTTACAGAAACTATAGCAAATTGGTTTGATCAGAATTATGTATGGGGCACTACAAGTTCACCACCACCATTTCCACCCAAAGTCTGGAGTACGTATCTACTAGAAAAGGAAAATAGACCTAGGACACAAAATCATGCAGAGGCATGGCACAATAGATTTGCACATTTTGTGGGAAAACACCATCCTGGATTTTATTTTTTGGCAAAAAAGATTGTTCAAGAAATAAAACATCAAACCATTGAAATAGATAAACTGGATGTCGGAACATCACTTATACCAAAAAAAAGGAAAAATACACGGACAAAACCAAAAGAATTGAAAAATTATTAGTAAAAAAGATGAGTATACTTCTAAACTAGCATATTTACAAGCAATTGCTAAAAATATACACCTAAAATAAATAATTATACATAATTAAGGACCACTGTTTCAATCAGTTAACTTCTATCTGAGGAATAACCTCCATATTTATTTCTCATAATAGAAGTTAACTGATTGACATATTTTTTTATACAAAAACTGTCAAAACATCTAATTTATTCTTCAGATAAAAGTTATCTTGTGATTGAAAAATCGTTTAAGTTACATAATGCTAATAAATCATTTCCATGAAAATTGTTTTTGTTATTTATATTAATTGTATGCCTAAATATTATTATGCTAATAGTCATTAGGCCTACTAACGTTATGCTAATAGTCATTAGGCCTACTAACGTTATGCGAATCAAATTTATGCCAAAACAAATTAGTCTTTAAGATGATTATGCCAACATAAAATGTATGCCTAAAAAAAATATGCCAAATTATTATTATGCCAAAACAAATTGTGCCAAAATCGTTATGCCGAAGTATATTAGGCTAAAGAACATTATGCGAAAAGAAGGGATCCCCGTTTTGGTCCCTGGTCTGACTTCTGGGCTTTTTTTTTTTGACATGACAACGTCTTATAATTCGATGGAGCCGGCTGCACGCACGAAAAAACATGACTCATGCGGCGTTACCTCGCTCGGCTCGCTCTGAGGCGTTCCATTTAAGGCTTGAAGTGCAAGCGAGAGCGCGGAACGAGCGACAAAGAGGCACAATCGGTCTCCGCGTTCGGCAGCGTTCGAGATCTGTCTCTCTCCTACTTGAGTGAGCGATGCGTCCACGTGGACAGCTGCTTGCTATACAATAATACATTTACATGTTTTCGTTAAGTATGAAGTGCAGCGAAAAGTGAATGTGTTGTCAATTGTTTATAGCAACGATAATTGCGGCGATAAAATGCAACCATTCCATCAGTATTTTCTTATGACGTTGTCACGTTCAACTATCGTCAGTAAACCGACTTTACAGACAACCGATTTTTTTAATTGTTAATCGGCTCGCTCGATGATGTGGTCGACGGTGAAGCACGCTTGCCTAGAAGTAACCTATTCACTCTTGACTTAAAGACCCCTAGATTGTAGCTATTGGGAAACACAGACTCCGGCAGGGAATTCCACTCCTTAGCTGTACGCTTAATAAAAGTGTCCCCAAAACGTTTTTTGCGTATGGGTGGGATGTCCACCATGTACTGATGACGCATCGCCGTGCGTCTGGTTGTCCGATGATGGAATAGGCTGGGCGGAATTAAATCATCATCTGGTCGAATTTCTGCCGTCTCTCACTACCACCACTGCTGAAACCTGATGGGTCGCTGGCCCACTCCGCTGAGAAGAAGGCAAATTTATTTGCCTCTCTTTTTGTGGAATCATCGCGTCTGAATCCTAGTGATTCGCGGCGCCTTCCTTCTCCTGATGGATGCAAGACGAGTATGTCGGACATTCGCATCCATCAAATGAACGTCCATAGGGTGCTGCGCAACCTCGACGTGAACAAGGCTAGCGGCCCTGACGGAAAACTAGCTATAATTCTTAGAACCTGTGTGCCTGAACGGTCTCCGATCTTGACACGCCTATTCCGCCTTTCATATGAGATTGGAAAAGTACCGAATGCTTGTAAGCAAGCCAACGTACAGCCCGTGCCCAAGAAGGGCAGTCCCGCCAACTGCAGACCCATCTCTGTAACGTCCATATTCTATAAGAGCGAGTACTTAACACTAAGCTACTGGCATACCTACTAACGATATCCTTAGTGACCGCTTATACGGCTTCCGCCGAAATCTGTCTACTGGGGATCTTCTAGCATATGCCATTCACATATGGAGTGAGGCCTTCGAGAGGCACGCGGAAGCGCTTGCCGTCTCCCTCGACATCTCGAAGGCTTTCGATAGGGTCTGGCACCAAAGCCTTATTGGTAAGCTGCCTTCATTAGGTCTGTATGATTGGATTGTAGACTTCCTGAGGGATCGGTCCACTCGAGTGGTTATCGATGGCTGCTCGTTGGACCAATTGGATATTAATGCCGGGGTCACCACGGGGGCAACACTCTCAGCAACATTAATTCTTGTTGCACATAACGATCTGCTTAAAGCTTTGGGTATGCAGACGACAGAACTGTTGCTGAAAGCTACTTATCCAACGCACGGCCTACCGAGCCGCAGATCCGGTCTCTCCGTGAGGCCATGATGGAGCGTTTGAACATGCCCTTGCAAGCAGTTTTGCTTGTCTTTTCACATTTTACTTTTTAAAATGAAATTATTACATTTAAACCATTTTGTTATTATTTATTTTATTAGTTTTATATGCATACTCGTTTTTAAACTTTCTTTTCAGTCTTGCATAAGAACTTGCATACTATATATCAGTATATTGACAAGTACCTGTTTGTACAGTCGTACGAGTGTAACAAAAACTGTCACTTTGATCTCATGATATACCTAGTTTTTGCGCAAGGTGTGAATAAACCTGCCACAATCCTCACCCTATCTACCTGCGAATTGTGCAACGCGTATAATGCGCAGAAAAGTTACGAAAGAGTGGCATTGTACTCTTACAATGACTATAAGTTCACTCTTTGTACGAGTTCACATTCACTCTTTAAATAATTATAAAGAACCCCTAAAAAAACGTAGAAAAATCTTGCGTAGAAAAGCTGCAGTCACTGGACGATTCTTACAGACATTTGACCAAATTTGTAGATCACTCCAAAACTAAACTCGACGTTATCTGTTAGTGCGAAAGTGAATACCGATTTTGAAATTGCGTCTATGTTCCGTCTAGGTGATACAACGTCTATGGTCAACCAGCACTCACTGTCAGTCATTAGTCAGTGAGTATACAACATCTTTATTGTGCTACCAATTATATTATTTATGTATTTTTATTTCTTTGTTTGTTTCAGTCCCGTACTAACCCAACAAGGGTCATCTGAATTAAGCGAACAATTTTAGTATAAGTTTACAGTTCTCTGTTTTTTTTTAATTATTAAAAACATACTTTAACTTAAGACATTGGCAGAATAGTCGACTACAGCTTTGTTTGGCATATAAAAAAGAATAGAATAGACATCTGTGTTAACTGACACTGACATAGGTGACATGACAAGATACCTGAGTCTGACTGCTGTCAGACAGAGAAATTCACTGAGAAATTATATTTATATCTGTCAGAGTGCCAAGAGAGCTTTTTTTGTTGCTTTTGTTTGCTAACTAGGTACTTATAAGATATTATTGCCTTATTTTCATTAATTGGATGAGCCGTTTGTCCTGGGTCGTTTGTTTTAGGTGTTATCGTAAAAAATATAATTATTATTGAACTTAGAACAGAGACTGCTTTTTTAGAAATTATGCTAGATAAGGTTTTACTTTCTTCTGATGTTGCGTTGGTTTGTGTTCAACATGCTCTGTCTACAGAAAAAGAAGAAATTATGGGCCTCCTTATCGGAGAGGTAACTCAATTTTATTACTTTTTTGTTTGTAGCTTAGTTATTAGTATAAATATAGCACCTTTAGAAAACATTAAAAATAACCGTATCTTCAACAGGTCCATAACAGTGGTAGTTTGGTTTCAATTTATTCTTCCGTTATATTACGACGATTAGATAAAAAACCAGATCGTGTAGAAATATCTGAAGAGCAGTTGGTACAAGCGACATTGCGTGCGGAAGAGCTAGCAGCTGAAGTGAACAGACCCCTACGAGTTGTTGGATGGTACCATTCTCATCCTCATATTACTGTGTGGCCCTCGCATGTTGGTAGGTACCACTTAAATTAAGATCACTTATTGACCCCAATCTTCGTAAAATAGAAGGTGAAAGTGAAAGAAGTGCAAAGCATTGGAGAAGAGAAGGTTGAATTTTTCTTTTCTATAAGGATAGAAATAGGAGCATTATAATTGAGATTTAAGGCTCAAATATGTACATTTTCAGCATTTTTAATCAGATAACGCAATTCCCTCCATCTGTACGAAAACCAAACGTGACACGTTTGGTGCCAAACCACACGTGGCAAATTTACTTACCAATGAAAGAAAACATTTCCAATAGACCATATTTTTCTATACAGTCTTTCTGTCAGGCTAAATGAAAAGCTTAAATTACGATCATTGATCATAATTTTACTAAGTTACTTGACATGCGAACTACATAAAATTGCGTCATCTAGTTAGATTTATATCTGTGGTATGTGTATTTGTGTATCTGTCTGTGGCATCATAGCTCCTAAATGGATGAACCAATTTTGATATTATTTGTTTGCAAGGTAACATTATCGGGCGTGTTAGCTATGTTTAATGAAAATCGGATAAGCTGTTCAAAAGTTATGGGCGTTTTACTGTTTCAATCAGAGTATTTTCGCAAGATATCGTGTCTTAATTACGTGTGATAGATTTTTTTTCGAAGCGTGTCTAGTACGCGTACTAGATAAATTATGTGGTTTAAATAGAAAAATTGTCAGGTGTTTTGGAAAGTTTTATTTGTGCTTAGACTTTTTGTCAATTTGCCTTGATGCTAAAATTTTAATTTTAGATTATTAATTATAGTGAGTAATTAATTTGACTCTTAATAATGTGTACTTTTACCCGACTGCTAGAAAAGGGTTATTTATTTATTTATTTAAACTTCATGTACAATAGTGGTACATAGGCGGACTTAATGCCACAAGGCATTCTCTACCAGTCAACCATTGGGTCAAAAAGGACAACTTTGTGAAATGGGTACAAAAAAAAAAATTAGTACCTAATACACATATACAAATAAATTAATACATAAATATTAATAATACACATATACAAATAAAATAAACTAATAAATACCAATAAAAATAAAAACGAGAAACCTACGGTTACCTTGTGTGTGTCTTTCAAACCGCTAGATGGAATAATTAAGACATCGTAAGATGAGTCAAGACTGCCCAAGTGTTCTTAAAGAGGTGTAGTAAAAAAAAAAAATCCGCAGATTTTTTTTTTTTACTACACCTCTTTAAGAACACTTGGGCAGTCTAATACACATATACAAATAAATTAATACATAAATATTAATAATACACATATACAAATAAAATAAACTAATAAATACCAATAAAAATAAAAACGAGAAACCTACGGTTACCTTGTGTGTGTCTTTCAAACCGCTAGATGGAATAATTAAGACATCGTAAGATGAGTCAAGACTGCCCAAGTGTTCTTAAAGAGGTGTAGTAAAAAAAAAAAATCCGCAGATTTTTTTTTTTTACTACACCTCTTTAAGAACACTGACAGAAACACAGAAGTGCAAAGCATTGGAGAAGAGAAGGTTGAATTTTTCTTTTCTATAAGGATAGAAATAGGAGCATTATAATGGAGATTTAAGGCTCAAATATGTACATTTTCAGCATTTTTAATCAGATAACGCAAGTCCCTCCATCTGTACGAAAACCAAACGTGACACGTTTGGTGCCAAACCACACGTGACAAATTTACTTACCAATGAAAGAAAACATTTCCAATAGACCATATTTTTCTATACAGTCTTTCTGTCAGGCTAAATGAAAAGCTTAAATTACGATCATTGATCATAATTTTACTAAGTTTTTTGACATGCGAACTACATACAATTGCGTCATCTAGTTAGATTTATATCTGTGGTATGTGTATTTGTGTATCTGTCTGTGGCATCATAGCTCCTAAATGGATGAACCAATTTTGATATTATTTGTTTGCAAGGTAACATTATCGGGCGTGTTAGCTATGTTTAATGAAAATCGGATAAGCTGTTCAAAAGTTATGGGCGTTTTACTGTTTCAATCAGAGTATTTTCGCAAGATATCGTGTCTTAATTACGTGTGATAGATTTTTTTTCGAAGCGTGTCTAGTACGCGTACTAGATAAATTATGTGGTTTAAATAGAAAAATTGTCAGGTGTTTTGGAAAGTTTTATTTGTGCTTAGACTTTTTGTCAATTTGCCTTGATGCTAAAATTTTAATTTTAGATTATTAATTATAGTGAGTAATTAATTTGACTCTTAATAATGTGTACTTTTACCCGACTGCTAGAAAAGGGTTATTTATTTATTTATTTAAACTTCATGTACAATAGTGGTACATAGGCGGACTTAATGCCACAAGGCATTCTCTACCAGTCAACTATTGGGTCAAAAAGGACAACTTTGTGAAATGGGTACAAAAAAAAAAATTAGTAATACACATATACAAATAAATTAATACATAAATATTAATAATACACATATACAAATAAAATAAACTAATAAATACCAATAAAAATAAAAACGAGAAACCTACGGTTACCTTGTGTGTGTCTTTCAAACCGCTAGATGGAATAATTAAGACATCGTAAGATGAGTCAAGACTGCCCAAGTGTTCTTAAAGAGGTGTAGTAAAAAAAAAAAATCCGCAGATTTTTTTTTTTACTACACCTCTTTAAGAACACTGACAGAAACACAGAAGTGCAAAGCATTGGAGAAGAGAAGGTTGAATTTTTCTTTTCTATAAGGATAGAAATAGGAGCATTATAATGGAGATTTAAGGCTCAAATATGTACATTTTCAGCATTTTTAATCAGATAACGCAAGTCCCTCCATCTGTACGAAAACCAAACGTGACACGTTTGGTGCCAAACCACACGTGACAAATTTACTTACCAATGAAAGAAAACATTTCCAATAGACCATATTTTTCTATACAGTCTTTCTGTCAGGCTAAATGAAAAGCTTAAATTACGATCATTGATCATAATTTTACTAAGTTACTTGACATGCGAACTACATACAATTGCGTCATCTAGTTAGATTTATATCTGTGGTATGTGTATTTGTGTATCTGTCTGTGGCATCATAGCTCCTAAATGGATGAACCAATTTTGATATTATTTGTTTGCAAGGTAACATTATCGGGCGTGTTAGCTATGTTTAATGAAAATCGGATAAGCTGTTCAAAAGTTATGGGCGTTTTACTGTTTCAATCAGAGTATTTTCGCAAGATATCGTGTCTTAATTACGTGTGATAGATTTTTTTTCGAAGCGTGTCTAGTATGCGTACTAGATAAATTATGTGGTTTAAATAGAAAAATTGTCAGGTGTTTTGGAAAGTTTTATTTGTGCTTAGACTTTTTGTCAATTTGCCTTGATGCTAAAATTTGAATTTTAGATTATTAATTATAGTGAGTAATTAATTTGACTCTTAATAATGTGTACTTTTACCCGACTGCTAGGAAAGGGTTATTTATTTATTTATTTATTTATTAAAACTTCATGTACAATAGTGGTACATAGGCGGACTTAATGCCACAAGGCATTCTCTACCAGTCAACCATTGGGTCAAAAAGGACAACTTTGTGAAATGGGTACAAAAAAAAAAATTTGTAATACACATATACAAATAAATTAATACATAAATATTAATAATACACATATACAAATAAAATAAACTAATAAATACCAATAAAAATAAAAACGAGAAACCTACGGTTACCTTGTGTGTGTCTTTCAAACCGCTAGATGGAATAATTAAGACATCGTAAGATGAGTCAAGACTGCCCAAGTGTTCTTAAAGAGGTGTAGTAAAAAAAAAAAATCCGCAGATTTTTTTTTTTACTACACCTCTTTAAGAACACTGACAGAAACACAGAAGTGCAAAGCATTGGAGAAGAGAAGGTTGAATTTTTCTTTTCTATAAGGATAGAAATAGGAGCATTATAATGGAGATTTAAGGCTCAAATATGTACATTTTCAGCATTTTTAATCAGATAACGCAAGTCCCTCCATCTGTACGAAAACCAAACGTGACACGTTTGGTGCCAAACCACACGTGACAAATTTACTTACCAATGAAAGAAAACATTTCCAATAGACCATATTTTTCTATACAGTCTTTCTGTCAGGCTAAATGAAAAGCTTAAATTACGATCATTGATCATAATTTTACTAAGTTACTTGACATGCGAACTACATACAATTGCGTCATCTAGTTAGATTTATATCTGTGGTATGTGTATTTGTGTATCTGTCTGTGGCATCATAGCTCCTAAATGGATGAACCAATTTTGATATTATTTGTTTGCAAGGTAACATTATCGGGCGTGTTAGCTATGTTTAATGAAAATCGGATAAGCTGTTCAAAAGTTATGGGCGTTTTACTGTTTCAATCAGAGTATTTTCGCAAGATATCGTGTCTTAATTACGTGTGATAGATTTTTTTTCGAAGCGTGTCTAGTACGCGTACTAGATAAATTATGTGGTTTAAATAGAAAAATTGTCAGGTGTTTTGGAAAGTTTTATTTGTGCTTAGACTTTTTGTCAATTTGCCTTGATGCTAAAATTTTAATTTTAGATTATTAATTATAGTGAGTAATTAATTTGACTCTTAATAATGTGTACTTTTACCCGACTGCTAGAAAAGGGTTATTTATTTATTTATTTATTAATTTAAACTTCATGTACAATAGTGGTACATAGGCGGACTTAATGCCACAAGGCATTCTCTACCAGTCAACCATTGGGTCAAAAAGGACAACTTTGTGAAATGGGTACAAAAAAAAAAATTAGTAATACACATATACAAATAAATTAATACATAAATATTAATAATACACATATACAAATAAAATAAACTAATAAATACCAATAAAAATAAAAACGAGAAACCTACGGTTACCTTGTGTGTGTCTTTCAAACCGCTAGATGGAATAATTAAGACATCGTAAGATGAGTCAAGACTGCCCAAGTGTTCTTAAAGAGGTGTAGTAAAAAAAAAAAATCCGCAGATTTTTTTTGGCAACCCCATCGAGTGAGGTATGGAAATGAAGGGTTTTGGGAGGGTATTACAAAAATATATACCATTTATATGTTTAAAAGTAATTTGAATAAACACATTACCCTCCTCCGGCAGTCGGGTAAAAATGAAATGAGTTATCATTTTAAAAGTTGTAAATAAAAAAAGGTTAATTTAAAAATAGAAAATTCGACTGTAACTAAAAATATGTACTTAGATTAGATGGCCAGCTAGCTAGCGAATATGTATCCTCCGACTGCACAGCATGATTTTCTTCTTGTTTACATCTTGTTAGTTTGTTTCCTAAGCAGTCAGGATTTTGATTTTTTAACTAACTGTAATGTACATATTGATTAACCAACATACAGACTTTCAAATTTATCATACCATTGAACAGTAAGATATAAACTCTGATTCATTTTTCAGATCTTGCTACACAGTCCATGTATCAAAGAATGGACACAAGCTTTGTTGGAATTATATTTGCAGTATTCCTTACAGATCAAACAACAAAAGCTCCTTCGGTAAAACATTTTTTTTTTTTTTGGTTGATTATTTTTATTATAGCATAATTTATGCAGCAGATTGGAGATGTGGTGGCACAGACTGGAGAGTGCTGGCTTGAAATTGAGCAGAGCTAAAACCGAATACTTGTTCTGCGATTTTGGCGGCCTCTCCAGTGCCTCTAGCTCTCGCTGGAACACCCATACCGATATGCTCCGACTTCCGGTACCTAGGGTCGCTTGTCCAAGGGGATGGCGAGGTAGACCGAGAACCGTTAACGCACCGGATCAACTCGGGATGGATGAAATGGCGACAGGTCACTGGAACCACTTGCGACCCACGGATGCCACTCAAGTTAAAGGGGAAAATTTACAGGTCCGTCATTAGACTTGTCGTACTGTATGCATCAGAATGTTGGGCTGTGAAAAAGATGGATGAAAAGACATTGCATGTAGCAGAGATGAGAATGTTGAGATGGATGTGCGGATTGACGAAAATGGATAAAGTGAGAAATGAGTATATTAGAGGAAGTTTGAAAGTGGCACCAGTGACAGAAAAGTTGAAAGGAAACCGTTTGTCCTGGTACGGTCATCTGATGAGGAGAGGCGAAACACATGTCACTAAAAGAGTTATAAATATAAATGTGGATGGATGGAGAGGGAGGGGACGGCCAAAGGAAAGATGGATGGACTGTGTGAGGAGTGATATGAAGGTTAGGTTAAAACGGGCTGGTTTCCGCAACTCCACGACCAAGCGCGTATTTTGTGTACGGGTGGAAATTTACTACTACCAAATTCCTCACTCGATCCATCCCAACTCCTCGAGGAAGGCCAGCAGCGCCTTCCTGTTGCTGACTACCTCCTGTACGTACCTGGTTCACCGAGGTATTTGGCCCTGTAACCGGCGATTACTGGGCAGCTTAGAAACAGGTGCGCTGCTGTCTCGTCCTCCTCCATGCATGCTATGAACAGCGGGCTGTCCGTAATCGCTGAGACATAAAGGTGCTTATTAAAAGTCCCGTGGTCAGTCGTTACAGCTGTGACTGCTCGCAACTTTTGTTTCGTCAGACGTAGGGCCTTCTGCGTGAAACGTCCATCCAAAGCCGGAAGAGCCTCTTTGGACTGCCTGCACTAACTGTGGTCATTCCACGATTTGTGGTGTTGCTTCTTGGTGCGTTTCCTTACCAGACTGCGGAGGTAGCCGAATGGTATTGACACGATTGGCTCCGGACTAACCACCTCCATACTGGACCCCCTACGGGCGAGCTCATCTGCCGCATCGTTGCCTCGGGAATCACTGTGCCCCTTGATCCATTGAATGGTTACTTTATTGCTTGACCCAACCTGGTTTAGGCGTTGATGACACTCGTATATCAGTCCAGAGCCTGCAGGACGGCTATGCTGTCAGAGAGAATGCGTATTGGGAAATCCTTTACCTTCCTGTCTAGAATGGCCGATGCAGCCAGGGTGATGCCCACACACTCTGCCTGGAACACCGTGTTGTGATATAAAAGAAAAGGGAGTCAGTGATAGCGTGGCGGGGGACAGGACGGTATGGAATAAGAAAACGTGTTGCGCCGACCCCAAGTAACATGGGACAAGGGCAGGAAGATAATGATGTATATTATGCTATAATAATAATCATAAATAATTTATGTATTAATTGGCTCTAAGCAAAATGCCAGTTTCAAACCAGTCAGAACTGTACTGTCATTTAATATTCTTAGGTGAAACCATTGACAGAACTTTGACTCTCAAACTAAACTAGTGTTTAAAGCCCATAAACTAAAAATAAACCCATTAAAATGCATTGTCATCAGTGCTTCTAATGATAGCTAACAATACAATGATACTATATAGTTATCTTATTTTAATATTTTCTATTTCCAGATTCAAATTACTTGTTTCCAATCTGTAAATGATGGTTCAAATCAGAGTAGGAAAGAAATTGAAATGGAAATAATAAATAATAATGATTCTTTATTGTCAAATAATTTTGAGGTAAGTACGGATACCTAAGGAGTAAACTATTCTTAGTCACTTAATAACAAAATTTTCCAACTCAAGGGCTGGAAAGTAGTTCCACTAGGACGATCTTAATTGTTTGTATTCTAATGTTTTAAATATAATTTTCAGACTTTAACTCAATTACCCGCTATATTGAAAGAGGAAGAAGATGAAGCTTACAATAATGAGGCTGGGCCAGAACATTCTGGCGACATAATTAACAAACAACATAACGCAGCAGTTAGAACTATTGCAATTGGACACATTGTAGATAAGGTACCTAACAATATTCGTAAAATAATAATGAGTATTACTAGCAACCCTACATGCTCTTAAAGTTGTAATGTCATTACAAAACATGGTGATTTTGCTCTAAGTATATCTAAGTTAAATAATATTCATGAAGATTTTTACTATTGGATAGTATTTAAACGAGCGAAAATAAATTAAAAATCATGGTGTAAAAAACCCTAATTTGGCGTACTGGAATACTAAGTGGGCCACAAACAGTGTAGACCAGGCCTTTGAAAATGATAAATGTGAAAAACATTATAGCGGGATGAAACCTATTGGAAAAGGAAAAGAATATAAAAAAAATGAAAGGAAAAATAATTTACCGGCGATCTGAGGTCGGGAAGTAGAAGGGGGGTGAGTTTTTAAGTATAAAACGGTTCGCTCGCTTTGCTCGCTCACTTCAGCTCCCGTCATCCCCTTCGAACCTAACCTATCCGTGTCGGGGTGCCCTAAATTACCGAACTCGCTTCGCTAATTCGTTGAAAACACGAATATATCCGAACTCGCAGGCTGCACAACGATGTCGCATCGTCGGCTTTTACGCTATCTACATGGCTAAAATCAACAAGGCTTGTCTTCTTGTCGCTAGCTCGACAATCTTTCAAACTTGTTTGGCCCAAAACTTAGACACCTTCACGGCGTCATCTGTAGCAGCACATAGATCACCCTGGTATCATGTTTTGGGGCTCAGAGGTCAGGACAGGAGGTGGAGCATGGTTTGCGACTTAGCAGTTTAGCACCACATGCACACCCTGCCGCTATTCCGTCAGTCGAGGTAACCCCATTTTGCGAGGTTGGAGTTACACCTTCCTACCTGGGTTCTTGGGCGGTTCAGGGACTTCCATGTAGACCACCGAAGGTTAGATCCTGCGGGCAGATGCTTGCTGGGAGGTAAATAATGTGTTGGTGGGGGAAAAGTATTCTGCCACAGTCTGCAGCGGGCGTCGGCCGGGTCTCCTGACAGGGGAACCACCGGTTTCAGGAAGCTGTGTCTGCTTTTCAGCCGTTGCGTCGGTAGTTGTGCGCCGAATAGTGGGTGTCTGGTGTCACGCTCCTAATTTTGTTTTTCGACTGCACTCGCAACTGCTCTTCGGACGTATGGAGGTGCTATCTCGGCTGTGGGGTATAGTACGCTGACCGGGGTTGGTTTGAGGCAGCCGGTAATTGTACGGTATGTGTCGTAAAGAGCAACATTTACTTCCTTGGCGTGGGCGGAACGGTGCCACACTGGACACGCATATTCGCCAGCCGAGACGCAGAGTGCTAGGCCAGTAGTCCGGAGAACGTGAGGTCCCCACAGTTGTTTGATGTTAAGCGTCTGAGTAAATTGTTGCGGGAACCGATATATCACCCAATATAATTAAACTTTCATGTTATGAATAAAAACACACGGTAATTGAATCGTAGTATATATCACGTACATTTCATACCACATATTCTCCTTCCAGTCTTAACATTTTCATGAAATATCAAAAATTTATGAAAATCTGAATTCCGGTATTACTCCTCACAATCACGGAATTGAAATATCAGTAAAAATGTTACGAAATGCCGGAATGCATGCCCTAGTCATAAGACTCAAATTATATACAATAAATTTCAAAGCGAGTTACACGCGGGTGCTGACGCGCGTGTCGTGCGCTTAGCAGGCGCGTGTCGTCTGAACACGCTCACACGGATTATCATAATCCGATTTCTTACTCGGGAACCGAACGAGTGCGGCCAGCTTTTTGAGGTTCACAGATATATTAATTTAAGTGTAATATACCTACCAGTGGCCCGCCCCGGCTTCGACCGTGACAAATTATATACAAAGCCGCATCCGTTAAGTAGTTTTAAATTTTTAGCGTACAGACGCGGCGGGGATATTTGTTTTATAGTATGTAGTGATAGTGATTAAACAAAGTGAATCCTAACTTATGTCTATTATTTTTTCAGATGTCCAGGCCTATGCTAGAAGGTCTTGTAGCAAGAAACACTCTCAACACAGTACGTTTGAAAGCATTAAAAAGACAACACCAGGAAATGATGTCTAAGTTAGAAAATATGTCTTGTAATGTTTGAAATAATATACACTATTCATTTAATGACGGTTACTTAATTACATTCGGTTTTTAAATTGTAAGGTCTTTGTAATTTTAGGGCCCATTCAATCGTCAGATTACATTTTTCTGAACAATAAATAAAGCGGTTTGAGTTAACTACCAACCTACGTTTGACATAACTACCTGTATTTGTCATAAAAAATTAAAATGCTCCCCGTTGGTAAGCACATCACTTGCTTTTATTTACTTTCTCCTGTACCGGTATCTGTAACGAAATCTTCTAAGTAAATTTGGCCCACTTCCCAGTATCCGATTGAACTGAAAGGACAATGGGATATGTCGTTGGATAGATCTCTCCTAGGCGAGTATTACTTGGATAAGATATATGTCGTTGGGTAGATCTCTCCAAGGCGAGTATTACTTATTATTATGACTTCTCTGGATTGTGGATAGGCGTCCTCGCTTACCACTAAGACATTAAAACTCATTAAAATTCTATTATTTCGTCAATTATTTACTTTCGTTAGTACTGTGCCTTTCAATGATCGTTTCGATCGATCGCTTTAAAATATTAACCTTCTATATGCTTTTTGAGGCTAATTATTTAAGTGTCGACTTAATAGAATTTAGTTTGCCCCTCGCCTCAAAAGCGTTAAGATATAATATTTCGTTGGATAGATCTCTTCAAGGCCAATGTTTCTTATGTTGACTATTTCTCTGAATTGTGGATACGTGAGGAGCTACAGCGGTCTAAATGTGAGTACTTAATTAAACCTCATTTTATAGACCCGCCCCTCGCCTCAATAGCGTTAAGATATATTATATGACTTTGGATAGGTTCTTCTTCTTTTTAGACGAATATTTCTTATTTTGACTACTTCTCTGGATTGTGGATACGTGAGGAGCTACAGCGCACTAAATGGGAGTAATAAAATAACATTTTATAAATTCTGGAACGTTAAGCATGCCCTTTGCATCAATAATGTTAAGATCGCTCCTAAGTCGTCAAGACAGATATTTCTTACATTGACGATTACTTCGTATTGTGGATATACGAGGAGCTAAGAACTTTAATTGTGTCATTTAATCTCATCAATAAATAAATCTGTAGAAAAGTCGTTTTTGTATTGAATAAACAATAGAAATCATTTCCAGCATTTTTGAAATTTGTGTTTTTCTGTTTATTTGTGCACGCATCACGTAAAATTTACGAAGCCAATATAGATAAATTTTATACTATTTTTTTATGCGGAACTTGAAGTATTACTAGTATTGTTTCATCGCAATCGGTTTAATCTATCAAAAGTAAGATGAATTTAAAGTGTTCAAGAAGTAATAAAATATCACACCACACGCAATTCAGATACTCGGACAGTTGAACTCCATATTCTATAGATGGCGTTGTGCATTTGACGTCATTTTTTGAATGGCGGTGTTAAGATTCTCCGCGGAAAAATAGGTAACACTAGAAAAAAATATTGGTAGGTAGGTAGGCAGGGGATGTCAACTCTATACATCGAATCAATAACATATCTATAAGGGCCATTTTAGGTGTGGCTAGAGTAAAAATAATAAATCGGGAACTTATAAACTAGACAAAAAAAATCGGTTTATGAGGTTTTAGGTCTCTAATCAAAATCATATTTCTAATGTCAATGATAACGTTGACTAACACGTGTGTGCAATCAGATTCGTAATTTTGCCGCTGCTGCTGCCCGTGTGAATAGCCTAATGATAAACGCGGTGGCCTACTACGCCCAAGGTTCCGGGTTCGAGTCCCAGCTTTGGATAGGTATTTTTTCATGTTTTCGTTTCGGTGTGGTGATCTGGAGTGCTACTAGATGGCGCGCAGCGAAACTGTCTTTGCTTTTTTTGTATGAATTCGATATTCTTCTAGTAAGTTGGGTAGGTAGGTAGGTTAGGTACCTAAAGCGTTGGTAGGTGGTAAGTAGGGTAGGGTAGACAGTTGACGGGAGCGAAGCCGCGGGTATAGCTAGTCTTATAATAGTTTGCCGATTAAATAACTTTCATTTATACTGAAAATTTCAGACATCATTTCACAAGTTTATAAAAGTTAGCTTTAAAACATTGGTCTCCTAGATGCTGTTTTAGGATCAATGTCTTAAGTGCCAACTCGGGCAAATAAAGCCTGAAGCCTGACTCGACAGCGTTTAGATATTGTCGTTGGATAGATCTCTTCAAGTGGAAATTTTCTTCTGATGACTTCTTTCGATTGTCAGTTTATGAGGAGCCACAGATCTCTTGATGTGAGTAATTAGGTAGGTATCATTTATAGGCCTTTTTATTTCTTGATCTATTTCTTCTTCATTCCAGTCTATGGTGCTTGTATTTTGAGAGTCGAAAGTTGTGGTTTCACAGTTCCAAAGATCTTTCTGGTCGTAGAAATTAGTCGCTATTTTTTTTGAGGATGTTTTCTCTGTTGGTAGATGAAATAGTTTTCTTGTAGGCTTGGTGTCCCACAGCCTTATTGCGTAATGAATTCGGAAAGAGCAGAGTTTGAAAAGTCGACCAATCACATGTGAGATGAATGACGCGATGTGGCTTTTCGTCTATGTGATTTTTTATACTCTTTGTCCTTTGGCTGCAGGTTTTATGTGTTCGAATATCTTTAAACGCGTGTTTGCAGCTTCCACTAGACATTAAATGTTTCTATATTGTTTTTGACCTATGGTTCTAGTAGTCTCTTCTAATGTTTATATCTGTTAGTTTATATACTGCTGAGTTTTGTCTTATCTTGCGGCTTTTATGGTTGAGATTTTGTAGTAGGTAGTTTAATAGTTTGGCGTTGTTTAATGAAGTTTAATGTTACCTCGGTGAGAATTTTCTATGATTTGGGTTTCCTTTTTAACTATCTGTTTTCATACTTTCTAGTAAAAAAACATTCTAGTTTGTTCTATAAGACTTGACCCGTATATATTTCTTCCTGATTCATAAATTGTATATTTTCTTTTAGTTTTTCAAAGTTGTTTATGTTTTTTAGCGTGTAGATAGGGTTTTTATATTTTAGACGACTGTTTCATTCATGTAAATGATATTTTTGTTCTAACCATTCTGTGGTCGGTTGGAAACATGATATTAACGTAACCCTGAATCGAAAAATGGTTTTCACAGATCCGTAATATTTATGAGAATGGCCTATCCAACGATACCCCACACCATGGGATAGAAGATAATAAAAAAAGTTCCACATTACGTGTTTTTACAAAATAGGCCATTTTTTTTCCTTTTTTTATCACTTTGTCAGCGTGTTTAGGTAATAAGTATATCCAAGCCAAATTATAGCTATCTAGTTCAATACTAGAGTCTCTGAGCTAGCTGCGGACGGATGGACGGACAGACGGGCATGGCTGAAACCATAAGGGTTTCTTGTTGACTACGGGACCCTAGAGCCCGAAAGGGCACGAAATATTTTGTAAAGTTAGAATACATTATCATATTACCTGGGAATCGATAGATATATATAGAATAGAATATATGTAACAACTATATTGAATACCAAAAAAGTTACACATCTTTTCACAGAACTTAATGTATTTATTTGTCTTTTGTTACTTTATCAGTAAGAGCAAATACCTAAATTTTATAAGGTGCGAGTTGGCATCGCGACCGCTCCGCGGTCTCAGTTCGTGTACTTACGGAGGAGCGAGACTGCAACATGTGTCGCACAATAACTCTCCTGGATTTTAGTCGTTAAAATCAGTTATATTATTGAATACTATTATTCCAAATTGAAATGGACACAACCAAATCCGAACCTCATTGAACATCAAAGCCTCAGAAGCCGTGCATGTTGCTGAGATTAGGAGTAAGTGGAGAATATCATCAAAGAGAAAGGAGATCAACCACTTTCTTTGGAGCTTCTTTTTACAGCAGGTAGGTACCGACGTGCAAGAATAAGTACTCACCGAATTAACTTACTTTTGATAACTAGTGGGATTGTCTAGACAACTTGATTCAAATATTGATATAAAACGACTCTTTTATGTAATTAATATCAAGACAGCCTAATCAGACGAAAAACGCTAGTTACGTCGGCACGGTTTCTTTGTATGGGACGGAGGAGGCATCTGTATGTCAGTATTATATTATCTATGGCGGTAGTTACCAATTTGGTTGATCTCATTTTGAAGCCATGATGTGGTCACGACCCCCCAGCATTGGGAATCGACGCAAGGATTATATTGGACGATTAGAGTGGCCTGTGGCGACGCAGTGGATCGAAAAACGGCTCTCAAAGACATAGGACCTTAAATTTAATATTGTCGTTTTTTTGCTTGAAATTGCTTCTTACAACCAATATAATGCTTATATATTCTGTTGTTGACTGGTTTCGTAGTTACCTGTTTGGTCGCCGACAACGTATTTGCATCGGGGAGACCTTATCTTCCTGGTGTAGTACTTCTGCCGGGGTACCTCAGGGCGGCATTCTATCCCCCTTACTTTTCGCAGTTTTTATAAACTCAATATCCAACGAATTAATTTCTTCCTACCACCTTTATGCAGATGATCTTCAAATTTACACGCGATCTCCTCTTGGTAATCTATCTGAGGCTATCTTGACGATAAATAGTGATCTGGCTCGTATATGCGACTGGAGCAAGAGGCATGGACTTACGGTGAATCCTATAAAAACGCAAGTTTTGGTGGTGGGTAGTTCAAGGTTGGTCTCAAGGATCGACTGGACGGCTCTCCCCCAAGTTTGTTTTGACAACTCTGTTGTACCCGTTAGCGAGAAGGTGAAGAACTTGGGGATTTTCATTGACAGGAACTTCTCTTGGACTGCCCAGCTACAGGAAGTTAGCCGCAAGCTATTCGCATCTGCTGGATCTCTGAGAAGACTGCGTAATTTTCTGCCGACTGCTACTAAGATTGCGCTTGCACAATCTCTCCTTCTACCCATCCTTGATTATGCTGATGCCAGCTATCTTGACCTCACTGAAGTACAACTTGATAAACTTGAGCGACTTCAAAATTTTTGTATAAGGTTCATATTCGGTTTGCGCAAATATGACCATGTTTCTGAATTCCGCAAGAAACTCAAGTGGTTGCCAATTCGCCTTCGCCGGAATGCTCATATTCTTTCCGTCCTGTATAAAATACTATTTTTCCCGTCTACGCCTCTTTACCTCAAAAGCCGATTTCAGTTCTTATGTGACTCCCACACGAAAGTTCTTAGGTCATCGGATAACATGAAACTTAAGATGCCAATGCATTCCTCTATCTTCCTAGACAAATCTTTTTCTGTCCTGGCCACTCGTCTATGGAATGCATTGCCTGTGACAATTAAACGCGCGCAATCACTACCGACCTTTAAAACACTAGTTAAGGAACACTACCTGTCACTGTGATCTTATTCTTGTTGGAGCTGTATTGTTTTCTTGCCTGTATATTTATATGTATGTATGTATTTATGTATATATTTTAGTATTTTATATTTTGTGCTTCCTGTTTTTAAATTATTATTTAATTTTAAAATTGCACCAAGTGCAACCCCATAACATGTCCAGGCTATCTATTTCCATTCTGGGTTGCCTGGAAGAGATCGCAGAACGCGATAAGGCCGCCTGTTGTATGTTTGTGTCTATTTTAAGGTTTCTGTATGTATTGTTTTTATTATCTTGGTGTACAATAAAGTATATATAAATAAATAAATATATATTTCATAGGATGCAATCTGGTAGGCAAATCGGTGAGAATATTTTTATTTTGCAAAAAAAATATATGGAGCTGAAAACATGCTTAAATCGCCGGAACTGCGAGAAGTATTTATTTATGATTTTTTGACATACCTACTTCGTATAACGAGACCTAATGCGTTTTTCTTAAATGTAGGCAACTAATATATGGTATAGATAGAAATAGACATGTAATGTGATGTGTCTAGATAACATAAAAATTAAATTTAAGATATTTTGGTGTTTTTTAACCAACTTCAAAAAAAGGATTATGTTCTCTATTCGCCTGTTTTTTATATGTTTGTTCAGAGATATCTTCGCCAATTGTTAACCGATCTTGATGATTCGTATTTTGTTTGAAAGAGTATGGTCTCGAATTAGTCCCAGTTAAATTTGGTGAAGATCTTAAAAAGCATTTCGGCGATTTTAATGAAACTCTTCAATAAATGACGGTAAATAACTCGAGATTGCTGCAATCGTATGTCTGTGTATTGCTTACACCATTTCATAACATAAAATCGCACCATTAGACTCTGAAATCGGTACACAGTTGTGTGCAGTTCACCTTGTTACACACTCATTTGAGCTTATCTATTTGGGCATAACTTTTTTAACTGATCTTGATTATTCTTGTTGTGATTGGTTTAGTTGTAGCTCCATGGTGGCCCCTTCCGTGGTTATTTCGTTTGCATTGGCATTTGAATTTCAAAATTATACCACTTAACTCCCCAAATCCGAAGTATAAGCAATATACAGGCATGCGATTGCAGCTATTTTGGGTGATTTACTGTTATTTATTGAAGTGTTCCCCTAAGTATCTCCGAAGTTATTCATCAGATCTTCACTAAATTTAAATTGGACCAATCCGGGACCATACTCTTTCAAACAAAAACCGAATCATCCAAATCGGTTAAAAAACAAGTATGCTATGCCCAAATAGATAACCCCAATAACAGGGAACTTGAACATAACTGGTGGAATGAGAGTGTAGGTGAACTTAACACATCTGCGTACCCCTTCAGAGTCTACTGGCGCGATTTTATGTTATGAAATGGTGTAAACAATATACAGACATTGCGGTTGCAGCAATCTCGGATGACAAAGTCATTTATTGAAGGGTTCCATTGAATATCTCCGAAGGTCTTCATCAGGTCTTCACCATTATTAATATATTAAAGTAATTCGGGACCATACTCTTTCAAACAAAAAACGAATCATCAAGATCGGTTAATAATTGGCGAAGATATCTCAAACGTACAACAAAATGAGACGAATTGAGAACCTCCTCCTTTTTTGAAGTCGGTTAATAAAACATCAAAATATCTTTAATTATCTTAAAATCAATTTTTAAGTTCGCTAGACACATCGCGACTCCAGGCATTCGTAAAAGCAGGGAAAAGCTATATGAACTTTATGGCCTAAAGCAACATATGAATAATACTAGTTTTGATAAATATGTTGCGAAATATTCAAAAACCTTTAAGATTACATGCAAAATAGCTAAAGCGCTGTATATTAGCAATAAAATAAAATCAGCAGACGATAAAATAAAAACTACCTGGAAAATAATAAATAATGAAACAGGTAGGAAAAAACTGCGTAATACTGAATTTAATTTAGCGACTGCACATAGCCCCATATACTCAGATATAGAGGAATTTGAAAACTTTTTTGTTAATATTCCTCTTAAAATTACAGCGGCCTTAAACTCCTCACCCGCACTCTCTGCTGCCTTACTTAGAAATAACGTAAATGTGTGCCCTTCGGAGTTCAAGTTTCAACATACAAACCCCCAGGCTATTTTAAAAGCTTTTAAAGATCTAAAAATTAAATCAACAGAAGATCTTTGGGGACTATCTGTAAGAGTGTGTAAACCAATCATTGAAACTATTGCACCCTATTTAGCTTTCATATTTAACACCAGTATCGATCAAGGAATTTTTCCGGACCTCATGAAACACAGTAAAGTGGTTCCATTGTTTAAATTCGGGGATATCAAAGAAGCCAACAATTATAGGCCAGTGTCAATTTTGCCGGTTCTCAGTAAGGTCTTCGAAAAGTTAATGCTCAACCAATTGCTGCGTCATTTTAACAAACATTCCATCTTTTATGATCAACAATTCGGTTTTACCAAAGGGCGTTGCACAACTGACGCCGGTGTCACCCTAATAAAGAACATCTTTAACGCCTGGGAGGAAGCACAGGACGCCATTGGAATCTTTTGCGACCTCTCGAAGGCGTTCGATTGCGTTAACCATGAAACACTATTGTTGAAGCTCGAGCACTACGGAATTAGACATACAGCCCTTGAGTTACTTAGATCATATTTAAAAGGCAGACAAGTTAAAGTTCAGGTAAATGGCGTTAACTCACTAGGGTCTGAAATGACGATGGGTGTTCCTCAAGGCTCGATATTTGGTCCATACCTCTTTTTAGTTTATATTAACGATTTACCCCAATTACTACAATATCAACCGAAGATGGTGTTGTTTGCTGATGACACATCTTTGATATTTAAAATAGATCGCCGGTCACAAAATCTTTTTGATGTGAATAACTCTATTCTTCAGGTCCAAAATTGGTTCACAGCAAACAATTTGGTACTAAATGAAAAAAAAAACCAAATGTATTAGATTCACATTACCGAATGTTAGAAGTACCGAATGCGACATCATATTGAATGGCGAGAAGCTGGACTTTGTAAATCAAACAGTTTTCCTGGGAATCACTATAGACGACAAACTGCAATGGGGTCCTCACATAACATCTCTTGCGGGTCGGGTAAGCTCAGCCGCTTATGCTGTTAGAAAGATAAGACAGTTAACGGATGTAGAAACCGCGCGTTTGGTCTATTTTAGTTACTTTCACAGCATTATGTCATACGGTATTTTACTGTGGGGTCGAGCGGCTGACATTGAATCCATATTTATATTGCAAAAGAGAGCTGTCAGAGCAATATATAAGTTAAGTCATCGAGAATCTCTTAGGGAACTATTTAAAAATATTAATATTATGACAGTTTCTTGCCAATTCATTTATGAAAATATTATGTATGTAAGGAAAAATATACATCTCTTTAGTAAAGTCAGTGATAGACACAAATGTAATACGAGAAATAAAGATAAGTTAGATCAACCATCTTATAGACTAGCTAAAGTAAACTCATCTTTCATGGGGTACTGTGTTAAATTCTATAACAAAATACCTTGTGATATATTAAAACTAAATGAAGGTAAATTTAAAACTCTAGTTAAAAGCACACTTTGTAAACAAGCATATTACAAATTAGATGATTATATTCAAGATAAGAATGCTTGGAAACATGCTGGTCCTGCTCCATAGGGCAATCTTTAGGGTGGACAAAATCAAATTTGTTAATTTATATTCCTATTCATAGTTATTGCTTTTTTTTTTTTTAGAATTTGACTCACACACTGTTCCGTTGGTGTTGAATTAGGTATTTTACCTATGTTTGCAATATTTGTAAGTATGTGAGAACCATGTTCCTATTTATCACATTCATAAATTTACCTGTTAATGCTTTTAATACTGTATACCTGTACGTAGTATAGTGTATAGTGCTATTCTGGGTGCATCGTCCTCACATATATGAATTTATTAATGTATGTACTTATGTAAATATTGTAAACCACTTTTTTTTTAAAAGAGTAAGTATGGAGTTTCTTGTGCATTCTTCTCCATAACAAGCTACTTTTCCGAATGCACGGTAGAATCAAGTTTTATTTTATGATTTGTTACTTTTAATTCTGACGTTCAAAAGTGCCGCTTTTTGGCCCAGTTGAATAAATATATTTGACTTTGACTTTGACATCACATAACACGTCTATTTCTATATATAGCATAGTATATATTAGTTTTAAAAATCTCACTAAAGGATATAAAAAACGCACTAGATCCCGTCATACGAAGTATGTCAAAAAATCTAAAATGAATACTTCTTTAATCGTGTTCAAGGATATTAGACGGATAGAGAGGATTATTTTTGCATTTTTTATATCAGCTCCATAATTATTTTTTGCAAAAAAAAATCTCGCCGATTTGCCTAGCAGATTGCATCCTATGAAATACATAAGCATTATATTGGCTATTAGAAGTCATTTCAAGCGAAAAAACCTACACTTTTAAATTTAAGTTCCTATGTCTTCGAGAGCCGTTTTTCGATCGACTGTGCGACGCTTGGGGGAGGTCTATGTCCAGTTGTGGACATCTTTTGGCTTAACTTAAATGATGATGATTGTAATGGAAAGCCAAGTAATTAATTTACTATTGAGGATAAGTGCCGCGCGTCTTCTGCCTCGGTCGCGCGTCGCGGTGTCGACGACGTCGTTAAAGAAATAAGGTAAATAAAAGGAGTTTCATTTTTTGAGCAACTAGCAGTAAGTTGTAAGTAATATTTAATACTTGTTTTGTGTTTGTGTTATTATGTATTATAGATTTCAGAAAAAAAAAAACTCATGCATATTCCCCGTAAAAGCATCATGAAATTAAGAGAGTATAAAAATACTTATTTGCCATTTATATAATAAATAACTGCCTGTGAAAAATGATATTTTTCTTGTATACTACTCAATGTTTTACAGATATGTTATGTTAAATCGTTCTTGTCTATCATTTCGAAACCATCCGATGAATCTATGCTTGATAGTCGGTTCCTTTTAGTTTCAGTTGATTCCGTTTGAATCATATTTGCAACTGCTCCAGTAATGTTCCAGAATGCATTATATGCAGTGCTGCTCCAGGTACTGGCTGGTTCCACTACCTCTAAAGTAGATTTAACTTTCACCTGCTCCTTTAGTTGATCTAAAACAATAAAAAAATTCCAATATCATAAATGCAAAACATTGCTTTTTTCTCCAATCGCGTGAAATTCGAAATTATTCCAAAAGAACCTACTATCTCAATAAAAGTACGCTATGTTCACACTATATGCTACTGCTATGCACACAGCATATTTACTATCCAGGTTATAAACCTATCTGTGTTTCCATCCAAATCCGTTCAGTAGTTCTTAGAGTGAAAGATTAACAAACATCCATCCCATCTTTACTCACAAACTTTCAAATTTATATAATTAGTAGGTTGCATTTTTGGACCTTTCTTTTAGTGGTTACGAAATAAATACTGCTGTAAAATAGGTACTATTTCTTTCAAAACATGCTGTAAATGTGTACATATCTTACAGTTTTGCATCAGTTTTCCTTCATCTATGTATAAAATAATCACTCATAGAACTTGCCTAGAGGTATATATTCATCTTCACTGGTGTCCGAAGAATCTACATCCCGTTCCAGAGTTTGCATTTTTTCCATGGAGAAATTTGTAACTAAAGAGCTGCTGTTGTCAGAGCTGTCACTGCACTCAGCCAGCGGAACATCTTCAGGTTTCCAATAATCTATTAATCAATATAATTTATTAAACTGTGCTTTTGCAATAATCCTATCATGAGAAAGAAGAACGGCTCGGCGAACTGATTTCTACACCATGGAATTTAGAGGTAATCAATTCTTTAAATTCCCTACAAAATAATCAACTACCTAGACTGGAATCGGGTAACCCTTTGCTCGAGAAGGTAAAGTTCAGGCAGAGAGCGTACCGTCACATTCCGCTCCTTGCAAATTAGCTTGCACCGGGTCACAGGCGCGTGTTAGTGATCAAAAGAAGAGAGTGGAAAGAACCTATATAATGAGAGTTTGTACAATATTGTCCAGAAGTATTATTTTTGCTTTTAGACGACTAAGCTCGGAGCGTGGGAGGCCTGCCATGACGTGTCAAATCTATCAGGGTATGACTGTGAAAATTGGACAGATGTATAAAGAATTGTAACTACACCTTGCTCTAAGAGCTTACAACCCAATAAACAATCGGCATGTAAGCGCTCGTGATAAGAGCGCAATACTGATTTAACAGTCGGCCGATAGAAAAGTTTGAAGGCAATCGTTCGCGTAAGGATTGAGTGTCCAAACAGTAAATTGAAAAACTATTGCTATACAGATTAAGTAAAATTTGTAGAAACATTGTAACCCCGATTAAAAAAATATGTAAAACAAAAAAAGTTCGACGCACATAAGCGATAACTTGTATTCATCGGGATAACTGATGCTCGCCAAATGATTATTTTTGTGATATTCGTCGCTTAAGGGTCTGGACGGTGACCATAAGGTCTTAGAGCAAGGTTATTTTGAGCGTGCGTAAGGGACAGATGTTATGACTTGTATATATCTGTCCCTATTTCACAGTCGAACCATGATAGTTTTGACAAGTCATGGTACGGAGGCTGGAGACGAGCATGTGAGCAATTATCAGATACCTGCATTCACGAAAGTGATCGCTTCGGGAGGCCCAGTCATGGTGTGGGGGGCGGGGGAGGGGGGGAATTAGTCTTAACAGCTAGATGAACTGAGCTGGTGATTCTCAACCAGAAAACAGTCACAGCTGAACGATACGTCGACCAGGTCGTTCATCCCCACTGCTAGAGCCACAAGACAGTCCCTAGTAGGGGCTCAAATAGAAGTATAGTAGTAATACAGGGACTCCATTTTCTGCACTTAAGACTCCCTTTCCAGTCATTGTGTGTGGGATACTGGCTGACATTGCCAGCCTAGCTCCACCCAAAAGCACAGAAGATTCCTGGGGGCTTCACGGAGCAAGCTCCTGTTCCGAGCTCGAATAGAAGTGTTACCGAGGCTAGCGAACAGTCCCGACTTAAACCAGATTGAAAACATGTGGGATCTGTTGAAAAGAAGGATCAGAGACACCAGTCAGCTAATGCATAATGAAAGACAGCTCATAAACTGCCTGAAATCCAGTTGGGGACAAATCCCTCAAGAAACTGAGGACACCTAAAAGAAAGCATGCAGGCTTCAAGAATATGTAAGGAAACGAGGAGAACATGAAATAGTCAGACTAAAGAATTGAAATGACGATATGAGTGGAACAAGACCAAACATTTTTGCACCCATCTGACGTAGGTCATTTTTTTACCGCTATACAGATATATAGGAGTTCAACACAGGGCCGGCGCTCACTGACGGCATGACACGGCACGGCAAAGGAATTTTTCGTGAACTAATGATTTTCGACCTTATTTCAATGAATTTAGCGCTGCAATTCCTTTATCTCTACTCGAATGCAGCGGCAGAATGATTTGGTGTGCCGTGCCGTCAGCGTCAGTGAGGCGGCCCTTAAGCATAAAACACACAATAAATAAAGATGCAAGAACAATCAATCTGCCTAGCCTTTTCCCAACTATATTTGGTTCGGCTTCCAGACTAACCGGATTTAGGTGTGTACCAGTATTTTACATGGGGCGATTGCCTATCTGAACTCCACAACAGAGTAACTGGGTAACACGATGCTCCTTGGCTAGACTGGTGTCAGCTATCAGGCTTCTGATTACCTGTAAAGACTGTCAAAGATCTTTAAATGACAGATGGGACCAACGGCTTAACGTACTTTCCGAGGCACGGAAAAAGCTCGCTATGTATAGATGGCCACCCATCCACGGACCAACTTCGGCAAGCGTTGCTTAACCTAAGGATGCAGGAGCAAACTTGATAATTTAAGCAACCTGCCTCAGACAGGTTATTTTCTTTTAACCAACTATTTATACACATACAGAAGTTATTTTATAGATCTAGCTGCCACACCCGACTTCGCACGCACGGTATTAGTATTACCCTCAATATCTTTTTAAATTATAGCCTATATATTGTTATTCCGATGTAAAAAGGTAGATCGTTTTAAAGTTATGAATGGATTTACCATAAATTTGTTTGTCATCCATGCTTGGAACAGGATCAGGTTCAATAGAGAGTAATTTTATGTTTACTTCGGATACTTCTGGCATGAGACCCTCCAATTCAAAGTCAGATTCTGAAAAAAAAATAAAAAAGAAATAATAAAGTTTAAGATAACACACATAATATTGAATAAATAGTAAAAATATAATTACCTAAGTCTTGTCTCATATTTTTACATAATTTAATTACAGGTAATATCACTTTGTAAAAAATACATATTAACATTAGGAATAAGTATGTTAGTAGATAGCCATTAATATATTTTCCAGTCAGGAAAACTATTATCAGGATGATATTGATTAATAGGAAAGCCTGGAACAGAAAAAAAAAAAATTACAATAACTTTTTCACTGGAGTAACATAATATAAAATGTGTATTCCGGTATTCCAATCTTTTACACAATGACAGTAAGTTAAGATGATCATGATTACTATTATATAGGGTGGGCCAGCGACCACACAGCCTATGTGGTGGGGTGGGCAATTAATCAAAGATTAAAATATAATAAGAATCAATCATGTATCAAACGAAACAGGGCGATAGTTGAGGTCCTATGGAGTAAAAAGAAAAAAAAAGTGGAAAGAATGTTGATACTTTAGGAGCTTTTCTAAATAACCCCAACTATCGTCATGTTTCGCTTAATTCACTATTTTTTGCTCCCCTCGTATATGTATCTAAAGTATATTGGACACAACATGTACCATAAAACGTGTCTTCGTAGCACGATCATGAACGCATTTATTATAACCGTAGATGGTAATAAAAAAAACAGCAGTATAAATGGTGAATCACTCTCAGTACTCTCCTATTATATGTATTACCTGGGCGACCGAGTTCTCGGGTGCAAATAGAGAAAACGACGTTTTCTAAAAATGAAACCTAACTGGATTAATTTATGGCCCCAAAAACCCCCGGCATACTAAATTTCATGAAAATCGTTGGCGCCTTTTCCGAGATTCAGATTATATACAAGAATTGCTCGTTTAAAGGTATTAGATTAAGGAATAAGTATTGTTGCATTATAAAATTGTAATGCTGACATTGGGGTGGAAGAGTGGAAATAACTAAAAGGTTGCAGATCAGGCAACACTATTTACAGTGTAAACTATATTATAATGTCATTCTTTATTAAGATTAACTCCCAATATGGTAGGAATGGGCCCAAGTTTTTGGTTTACCTTAAAAACCGAATTTTGATAGAAACAACCTTTATTGTGCAACTGCCCAGCCATTCTCTTTTACGAAGCAATTTTATCATAATTTAGCATAAAATTTTTATTTCAGTATTGTTCCTGTAATCAATTTAGAGAGAGAGACTTTCAACTAAATCTTTGAGGTGTCTAAGAACTGCTTGTGTTTCTTTTAAGTGTTAATTAGTCCATTACAGTTATTAGTCTAGTTTACCCGTATGCCATTCTGCACACACAATAGCTTTATCTGAATGTCAAACTGCGATCCTAAATGTAAGATCCAAAAGTTTTTTATTTTTATTGTCTATAAGCTTGTCCTTGACCACTGTCTCACCTAATGGTAAGCGATGATGTGGTCGACGGTGAAGCATGCTTGCCTAGAAAAAACCTATTCACTAGACCCCTAGATTGTAGATATTGCTATGCAATTTCATCGCACAATACATCCATGAAATTAATCCAATAAAAAACCGACAAGCTGGCAACTCGGCGACGATGTTCAAGGCTCTGGAGCTAAGTTGTCCAGTGCCTCATTGCCGATGAGTCTCTTGGCCCGCTTTTCGATCGACTCTAGTGCGTCAAGCTGGTATTTGGCAGAACCCTCCCAGAGATGAAAACAGTACTCCATGCATGATCGAACTTGCACTTGATACAAGCTGAGCAGCTTTTCTAGTGTGAAGTACCTCCTCACCTTCGCAAGGTTCCCTAACTTTTTGGCAGCTAGCTAAGCCTTTGCCTCAATGTATGGGCCAAAATTGAGAGTCGATGTGAACATAATACCAAGAACTTATAGTTAATTTAAACATTTTGTTTCTTGGATTGCATTGTTTCTGAAATTATGGTCTCAGTTACTAAACACACAAGGTACCTATTGCAAATTTAGTTGTTTTTCTTAAATCATTCCATATAATAACAAAAAATGCTTGGTCCCTAGAGTGTTATAGTTTACACTGTATATTTTATACAAAACAAACGCTATACTGTTACCTTTAATAGGTACCTAATAAAACTTCAATGATACTATAAGCTACTTTACAAAAATACAGTGATTATAAAATACTTACTTTGGTGTGATTAGTTTCTCTTAAATACAGGAAATCAGTCCATCTGCTTTGCAACCACATTTTCATTTGATTTGCTGCTGAATATATTTGATCTCCATGACCGGTAAGACGTTTTAAACATGTAGTTCTATGTTTGTGTTTTAACCAGCACTCAAATGCGTCCATGCTTACAACTGCTGCGCATGAACCCAAAAAGAATTCTACGACGTTGACTTGATGATGAACACTTACACTGACAACAAACAAATTATTATTAAAAATAGGCACTTCCATTTGTTACTTACTTCTACTAAAATTCCCAAGGTACTTACAAAAATACAACATTCAGAATAAACATAAAAGATAAAGACAGCCACATTTTTCTCCAAAATAAAACATCTTCTAGAAAGCCAATAAACGCTGCCAATAAAAGGGACGTCTGGGTATTTTTGGTGTCAGAAGATTTTGCCGCATTCCACTTTAACCCTTTTCTTAATGCTCCGAACCACATTTTAGATTATCAAATTGAAATAAATAATGCGTTTCGCAAAAAAATACAATAGGATTAGTTTGCCCTATTTATAAATAAATAGTGTATAAATATTAGTGTACCACCACCATGCAGGGTTACCAACTCCTAAAAAACTGAAAACTCTTTTTTGATCAATATGAAATATCCCTCCAAATACAGTTTTCAAAAGCCCCCAAAAAAAACCCTGCATTGGGAACCTATTCAAAGGTATTGTTTAAATGAGTTTCTCGGTTTACTAAGGTAAATAAAATACAATTTTTTTGATTACTTTTTACCCGACTACAAGAAAAGGGTTTTGTATTTACTAGAACTTATTGTAACTAAATTAATCATCTACATTGTCAATAATTGTTAATAAATCGTTTAAATTCCGACTTGGCGTTTCATTTGAACTTTGGAATTCTTGAGGTCATAAATCTTTATCAACTGTAGCATTCTGTAAATGTAACATGTACCATCTCTTTTAAAAATTAATCATGTCATCATTAAACTTTGCAGCAATTCAAGGGACAATCGGTTTCGTTAATAATGCATGAAATATTATTTATTCCCCTAAAAAAGCCCTAAATTTTTTAGGTTCTAAAAAGAGCCCAACATGGATATTTTTACCTTGAATTAAGGGTTAACAGCCCTTAGTTGGCAAGCCTGAAGCCAAGCTGGACCAGATTATAATAGACCAGACGACGAAACGAACCACAGAATAAACCGAAGATTACTTTGGATTACTCCCTTACGTTTAACACGCGTTGCGATTTTTATTCGCGCGATATATTTTGTAGTATTATTTCCGCGCGATTTTTTTACTGCAATTGGTGCAGCTTCTTTCATATAATTCCATATTTCGCAGAATGGGCGGAATAAAATTCGCGTGAATAAAAACCGCAGTGCGTGCTAAGCCTTAACCCCATAAAATATTCTAGGGAGATAATATACCCTCTTTAGGGTTATAAGGACCAGGGTATATAAGTTATGGACCAAGTGATTAATACGGCATTAGTCAATATGAGTAGGCAATATGATAAAAACTATCGGCAGCTGTATTGCGTAAGTGGATACGGCAACGCAGAGTTTGACCGCTATCCAATCGATCAAATCGACCAATCACATGCGATATGAATGACGCGATGTGGATTTCCGTCTGTGTGATTGGTCGATTGGATAACGGTCAAACTCTTTGCGTTGCCGTATTCACTTACGCAATACGGCTGCGGGCTTCCTGAATAATGCATTCATTGCTTATTGGGCAGTGTAATAAAATGATGGGTTTTCTTAAATTATTTTAAAGTTGACATTGCTTTTAATATAGGCCTATATATTAATATGCATACGATTAATATTTAAGCACCAAAGTCGACGGAGCCTCGTTGCGGGGCTATTTCTGTTTCTGTTTGCAGGGTACAAAGTAAATAACAAGAAGATGACGGTTTTACGCTCGCTTTGCTCGCTCCTTTGAGCTCTCGGTTTGGGGAAAGGACTTATCTCTGACATTTATAATTTTGTCATATCACTAAACATTTTTAGTTACAAGAGGTAATAAACAAGAATATTCGACATCAACCGTGATTTCGTGGTATACCTAGGGAATTCGTGCAATCTCTGGTATCCTCATTTCCCTGTGACATACATGAATAAAAGAAGAAACTGATCGCTGACTGATTGATCAACGCACTGCCAAAATCACTAGGCCTAGCATCATAAAATTTGGCAAAGAGGTTCCTCAAGTGACCAAAATGAGCACTAAGAACACAGAACCTACTGCATCCGCTCTCCTCAAAGTGACTGGTGACATCAGAGAGGCAATGAATACCAGGGTTACCATTTTGGTACTCATTGATTTCTCCAATGTCTTTAAAGCTGTCACGATATTCTTTCATCCATCCACACACTTCTTAAGGTTTCTTCCGAGGCGCTGGCATGGTTCTCTTCTTATCTGCGAGGATGTCCGCAGTCGGTTAGCGTTGACGAGAGCTCATCGAGTTGGTGCGTTCTAGGTGCTGGTATTCTACAAGGCGGTATCCTTTCTCGATTATTATTCTCTATCTTCATTAATTTTATAACTATTTGTCTTCGGTGTTCGTATCATCTTTATGCTGATGATCTTCAGCTGTATGCGGCTGCGCGGGAAGAAGGTTTATCAGACGCTATAGAAGTTGTAAACCGAGACTAGGATGGCATTAAAATCTGATCTGATAGATTTGGGATGTCTGTAAACCCCTCTAAATGTCTGACCATTGTAATAGGAAGCTCACGTATGATGGGTAGAGTGGCGGTTAGCTCTCTTCCTCCTCTTATTTTCGATGGTACCATCATTCCCATTAGCCGTAGCCAAAAAGATCTCGGTTAACATCTTGATTCGACACTTAGCTGGCATAGCCAGATTACTAGTGTCAGTCAAAGAATCATAAAGGACTTTATAGATGGATATCGACACAAGAAAATTAGTACTTTAATATTTCTTTAAGATAATATCAATATATTATAACATAATTAAATTAGTACATAATTTGAAATTGATTTTATTCATAAATTAGCTTCTGCCAGTGGCTTCGCCCGCGTGCATGTCGAAAACTATCCCAAGAGAACATATGCCCGGGATAAAAAGTATCCTATGTGCTTTTCCATACTATAATCTATCTCTGTGCCAAATTTCATCCAGATCCGTCCAGCCGTTTGAGCGTGAAGAAGTAACAAACATAGAAACACACACACACTAACAAACTTTCACCTTTATAATATTGTTACGAGCTGGGGTTCAGGGATAAATTATTTAAACAGCAGACTTCAATTAATCTGACTATTACTAACCCACTTCTTAAAAAATTCTAATACTTCGCACTATTTTCCTTTCTGATCGCTCTATGTCGCTTCCAAATCGAAACTGACTTTTTTTTTTTTTTTTTTTTTTTTTCTATGTGGCGTCTCACAGTTCGGTCAGAGTGACCGGATACTGCTTAACCGGACTACCCTGTGGAGACTAAGCTATATTATAGCCTCCAGCCAGGCTTGCAAATTTTCTAAAACTAAGCGACTGCGCTGAGGGCTACCCCAGTTGGGGTCGGACCTCGGCTCAGGGCGTCGCTGGGGGGACAACACAACTAAGGCTGGATCTTAATAAAGTGATTCTACCATCCGTTCGGAAAAAGCCTACGTGGAGAAGAACGGACAAGAAACTCCGATATTTTCTAACGTTAATCTAACTATTTATTGCACAGCGCGCGGGCTGGCTTGTAGATCTTGACGGGGATTTCGCGACGGGCCTCGGCGGCGAGGACGGAACGAGATCGGTCTGTGTCTTCGAATTGTGATGGTCTCTTTGTTGCTCTCTTGGAGCAGGGTAGTGGCGTCATCGGGGATGGAGAGTACAAGCCTTGGACGGCGAATTTTGGAGATTCGAGATGGTTCGTAGCGGGAGGCCGCTCGAATTAAGGGGTTGGGGTGATTGACAGCAGAGTCGAAAAAGCGCGTGGAATTGCGTTTCAAAAACTGCTGGATTGTGGGGATCTTTAGATCGACATGGAGGTCCTGAGTACGTACGTACCAGGGGGCTCCCGTGATCATACGGAGGAATCGGTTTTGAACAACCTGAAGCTTATGGATGTGATGGGGCTTTGCGTGTGCGAAGACAGCGCATGCATAGGTCATGATGGGACGGATGACCATGGTGAAGGTGCGCAGTTTGCACCTAAGTGACAGTTTACTGCGTGCGTTCACCATCCCATGGAGTCTGCCTACAGCGAAAGCGGCCCGCGAGCGCGCCGCTTTAATGTGCTTGGCGAAAGTGAGGTGATTATCTAGGGTGACACCTAGGTACTTGGCTTGCTCCTCCCAGGGGATCGGCTTGCCGTACATGGTGATGGGTTTTGGGGGGCGGGGGCTTTTATATCTGTTATTATATTTTCGGTCAGGCCTTGAGAAGAGGACAGCCTGGCTTTTGTCGGGATTGACTTCTATTCTCCAGAGGCGGAACCACTTGGCCAGGGAGTTGGCGGCTCTCTGGAGTTTTAGGGCTATGTTCGTGGGGCTTCGGCCCGAGTAGTAGAGGGCTGTATCGTCGGCGAAGAGTGCCAACTGGCTCTCCTTACTCTTTGGGATATCGCTGGTGTACAGCGTGAAAGCTAACGGGGATAATACGCAGCCTTGAGGGACTCCGGCTCGTATGGGGTGAGGGGAGGAGAGTTCTCCCTCGACACGATAGCGGAAAGTTCGGTCCGACAACCAGTCTCGTAAGATGAGCACGAGACGATCTGGCACGCCAAGTTTGTATAGCTTATAAACTAAGCCATTGTGCCAGACTTTGTCGAACGCTTTCGCTATGTCGAAGAACAGAGCACCCGTCAAATTACCACGCTGGAACCCAGCACTGGTGTGTTCGACGATTCGGTGAACCTGTTGGACACAGGAATGTTTGGCCCGAAAGCCGAATTGCTCGTCAGGAATTAGGCTTTTTCGCTCGACAAAGTCCTTGAGCCGCTTATAAATAAGCCGCTCATAGACTTTTCCGAGCGAATTCACTAAGCTGATGGGCCGATAACTGGTTGGCTCCGATTTGGGTTTACCCGGTTTAGGGATGCCTAACACAGAGGCTTGTTTCCAAGCTTGAGGGAAGATATTTTTGCTTAATGCAGCGTTGAAGATGGCCGTCATTAGCAACAAAATGTGTTGGGGGAGGAGTTTTAACACCTTATTGGTGATCCCATCTAAGCCTGGGGCTTTTCTGGGGTGGAGCCTTTTGATGACCTCCTCTACTTCGTCTGGGGTGACGGGAGGTAGCGGGTCATCAGGGTCTTCGACGGGGGGGAGGGAGGTCCTACGTGCGACTTCAGCGTCCACCATGTCTAGGTGAGCTTGGTCCACTGGTTGAGAGCTGGGTGTGCATTGACTCTCGAGGCTGTCAGCCAGACATTCGGCTTTTTCAGTGTTGTCGAATGCGACACTCTTATCGGGGCGAATGAGCGGGGGTAAGGCTGACTCTTCAGTGGAGCGTAATTTCCTCTGAAGGTGCCAGAAGGCGTGGTGGGTGGGCTCGAGTTCGCTCAGCATCTTATTCCATGCCGCAGAACGATGCTCAGCAGTGCGTTCCTTTACAGCACGCTGTAAGTTGCGCATGTGAGCCTTGTTTGCGGCACAGGGAAAGTTGCTGTAGGCACGGATAGCTGCGTTCTTCTCGGTTATCAACCTCCGTACAGCGTCCGGGAGTTTCCCTTGCTGGACGTCCAGCACTGGAACCTCCCTTGAACATTCGTTCAGGACGGTCTGTACGTGTGTTGTAAGCGAGTCGATCGCCGCTGTCGTGTCAGCGACTGAGTGAAAGTGCTCGGGGATCGGGGGTGACTCGGTGGATTTCAGTTTATCACTTACTTTCCTCCAGTCGGTGACCAGTCTAGTGGGAAGAGGTTGTCCTGAATCTGGTAGGCCTGACCTACTATCTAGGAGCATAACCACAGGGCGGTGGTCGGAGTCAAGTTCGTCTAGCGCTTCTATGGAGCGTAACCGAAGGTTAACGTTCTTAAGCAGCGCTACATCGAGAATGTCTGGGTTATGCGCAAGATTATTCGGGAAATGAGTGAAGCTCATCGGGGCGAGTACATCGTAATTGAGTACTGAGCCAAGGTTCAACACCAACTTTCCCCTAGGGTTAGTAACGGTGCTGTTCCAGGCTGGATGTTTTGCATTGAGATCACCTGCTAGGATAACAGAGTCACTCATATTGAAGAGGGCGGTAAGATCTTTTTTAAGATCGTCTGGGTTCATAACCGATGACGGGGGGCAATAGGCGGAGATGATGGTGATCGATTGATGACCAGTCATTCCTAGCCGACAGGCGGAGGTGATTTCGCTACAGTGGAGCTCATTTTTGAAGTAAATGAGGGTGCCTCCACCGTGGGATCGAGTCCTATCGTTGCGAACTAACCTGTAGTTGGCAATTTTGGGGGAGCGATGGTGTGGTTTTAGTAGAGTTTCCTGCACAAGGAAGATGTCCAGCTGGTGATCGCGAAGAAACGTTGCAATCTCACCACGCTGGGTATTAACGCTATTAGCATTAAAGAAGCCTAACCTAAGGGATCTGGGTTTGAGGCAATTACTTCTCACTTGTGAACCCATTGTCCGTCTATGAAGATGTACTTGTCGAGTACCTGGGTGATGGTGGGGTATTTGGTAAATACCCCACCATCACCCAGGATTAGCTGGGTCTGACAACTCAGCGCGAAGGGCATTGGCCTCTGGAGTCATCCAGATCGCGTATGCATTGAAGATGACTTCAAGATTGCAGCGATAGGAGCTCTGGGCGGGTTGGGCTACAGGGGGCAGACGTGCACCGACAGCGGTGGTGGAAGCCACCTTGTTGGTTTGCGCTGGGGCCGATGTGGCCGAGATTTGGCTGGGCACTGGGATCCTAAGATCCATCAGCGCCGGAATGGGCTGGGACGACTGAGGTGCTACACTAGTGTGGTTCAGTTTACCCCAGGGAGAAGGTCTCTGAGGGGCTAGTCGAGTGGGGGCTTGTGTGGGAGGGGCGGTTTGCGAAGTGGGAGCTTCGCGAGATTGGCGATCGTCGTGACGTTTGGCCATTTTAGGCGCAAGTTTGGGCGCTTTCGGGCAACCCCGGTAATTGGCAGGGTGCCCTACTTGGCCGCAGAGTACGCAGCTGGGAGGCTCCGTACACTCTGAGCGGTCCTTGGGACGGGGGCAGTCTTTAGTGCCGTGATCCCCTAGGCACTTTACGCACCTGGGGGTGGCGAAGCAATTGGCCTGGGAGTGGCCGTAAAGTTGGCAGTTGTGACACTGACCAACGACGTGGGGGCGATAGGGCTTTTCGATCGATATGCCCGACAGGGAGCACACCGTCTTTACGCCGAAGATGGGGTTGTGGGTTTCGGTGCGGCTGCAGACGACCAGCACCATGTCGTATTTTTGACCTCCTCTCGCTTTATGTAAGCGGTGGACTTCTATTACGGGGACGTTTTGTGAGAGGAGATCCTTACGGATATCCTCCGTCGGGATCTCCTTGGGGATGCGGCGGATCACCACTCGGGTGGGCCGGTCCTCCGGGAGGGTATAGGTATGGAACGGTATGTTCCTATCCTTGAGGAGACGGGTTAGATCCCGGAAGTCACGTGAGGTGTCAACAAGGAGTTTAATGCCTTGTTGGCAAGCTACAGCCTTGCTGTATCTTATCTTGCGCTCTGTACAGGCGCTGGAAACGACATTCCATTTCCCCTTGTCTTGGAGGTAAATGGGTGGCGGGGGAGGGGTCTTCCTATTGGAAGTTTGAGTGGCGGGGCTAGCAGGCCGACTTGTCTGCTGGGGGGCGGCCGTGGGGGCGGGTTGAGAGGTAGTCGGCTCGGGGGTGGGGCTGGGGGAGGCGACTGGAGACGCAAACGGGGTTGCGACAAATGTCTTTTTGGCCTTGGAGGCCTTGGCCGAAGCTTTTTTAAGCTTCCGCTTTCCTCCAACGACTTGGAACTCTTCCTCCTCCGAGGAGGTGGCGGGAGTGGCAGTGTCTTGGGGGTCATCGTCATCACTATGATGACTGTCGGAGAAGGGGTTCTGCTCCATAGGGGAGTCGGGGCGGGAGTGAGGCTCAGTTGCCTGGGAACGGGTAGGCGAGCTGGGCACTACATTTATTTGGGGTAGCGGAGACGGCGACAAAGGAGAGTCCTCATCGGGGAAGGGTTTGTATGCCTTTTTGGGGACAGAGATCGTCTCGAAGTTGGTGTGGGTCGGGACTTGGACCGAGGCTAGAGCCTCTTTTACGGCTTGGCCGTATTTTTTCTTAAGATTTTCCTTCAGGAGAATCTCCTGAAGGAGTTCGACTAATGCCGCGAGCGACATTGTCGAGAGAAGTAAGTAAACTTAATGGGGCCGGTGAGGCCGGCAGGGGTATCTTCCCCGGGTGGATGGGCCCGGGGATGTGACTCACGACGAACCCGACCCCTCCTTTTATAGCACGGAAGATGTTTCTAGAACGTTCCACACTGTTCTAGATAATTCGAGAAACTTCCAGAACTTTCGACTTTCGAACTCACTGTTCCCGAAGCGACTAGAAAATTCTAGAATGTTCGGCTCGAACATTCTGAAAAATTCCATTCGACACAAACTTTCTAGAAGATTTGTTCCACTATTCTATACTAGATGGCGCCACTAGTTACTACTTAGTTCTTCTACTCGTCACTAGATGACGTTGCCCTATCTTGTAATAATATTAGTGTGAAAAATATATAAGCAATGAAATAAAAAAAAACAAGTCTTAATTTTTCGAATTATGAAATCGGGTATCTATCTATATCGATAATGTAATTAAAAAAACCGGCCAAGTGCGAGTCGGACTCGCGCACGAAGGGTTCCGTACCATTATCGCGAAAAAAAAGCAAAAAGATCACGTTCGTTGTATGGGAGCCCCACTTAAATATTTATTTTATTCTGATTTTAGTATTTGTTGTTATAGCGGCAACAGAAATACATCATCTGTGAAAATATCAACTATCTAGCTATCACGGTTCATGAGATACAGCCTGGTGATAGACAGACGGACTGGAGTCTTAGTAATAGGGTTAATAAAACGGTAAACGCAATTAAGTTTATAATTGCGACCACTGACAATATCGCCATCTATGGTCGGGTAACGGAGTTTGCTTGGCAATCGAATCTAGTATGTTTGATTACACAACGTCAAAAATACTTCTGCACTATAACAAAGTAGACTCCCCCGCTCGCATGCACCGTACGGACTGGTACTGCCAGTGACTCCGCCCACTCCAATGCGTTATTCGAGCTTAAACATGATTAATTTAGAAATCATTATTATTAAGGATGTTATGATTTTATTTTTGTATACATGGTTCATAAGTAGAATGAATGTCGTTTCATGCACCCGGTTCTACCCGGTTCTTTAAAAACACGATTCAAAATACGCGTTATAGTCCAGGAATTAAAGACATTTGCTGCGGAATTACGTTCATCATGGTAGTAGTAACGTTGCCTGCAAAGTCCATAAAAATCGCAAAGGAGCAAAAAAATGGGCTGGTAAGGAGCCAAAAAAATATTTTTTTTGCTATATTCTCGTAGTTATAATTTTACTGCAATTCGTGCTCAGAGCAAGTTTATTCCTTGTTCAATTGTGCACAAACGAGTCCTGCATAAGATTCCCTAATGCTCATTGGTTTTCGATATATAAGTCAAACAAAATTATAAATAAAAGTACATCATCATCATTTCAGCCGAAAGACGTCCACAGCTGGACATATGCCTCCCCAAGCGACGCCCGCAGCCTTGAATAGGTTTTCGCTTCACCTAGAGGGAGGCCTTCCATCGCTGCGTCTTCCGGTACGCGGCCGCCAATCTAGAACTTTTCAGCCCCAACGGCCATCCGTTCTGCGAGCAATGTGCCCTGCCCACTGCTACTTAAGTTAGACCATTCTTCGAGCTACGTCGGTAATCTTGGTGCTCTTCTCGGAATCTCTGAGCATAGCCCTCTCCATTGCCCTTTGGGTGACTTTAAATCTTCTGATGAGGGCCATTGTGAGCGACCACGTCTCTGTCCCGTAAGTAATCACTGGCAACACACACTGGGCATAGACTTTCGTCTTGAGACACTGTGGTAAGTTAGACGAGAAGATACCGCGCAACTTCCCGAACGCTGCCCAGCCGAGTCGGATTCGACGGTTGATCTCTTTCTCGAAGTTAGACCTACACAACTGGACCGTTTGTCCCCGGTTGACATAATCATCTACAACTTCTAGTGTAGAGTCTCCGACCTTGATAGGAGTGGGTGTAACTTGGGCATTCAACATCACCTTGGTTTTGTCCATGTTCATTTTTAGACCCTCTTTATCGGAAACTCTACTGGGATCATCGGGTATTTTACTGAGGTCCTCCTAATCTCAGCCATGACCACTATATCGTAGGCAAACAGGAGGTGAGTGATGTACTCGCCATTGACGTAAATGCCTAGCCCTCTCCAGTCCAGAATCTTGAAGACATCCTCCAGTGCAGCAGAGAACAGTTTCGGAGATATGACGTCTCCTGTCTCACACCTCGCTGCAGAAAGATTGGTTCCGAAATCTGATCCTGAAGTCGGACTGACATGGTGGCGTTTTAGTACAAAAACTGCAGCACTGCAGTTATCGGTAGTCGATTTGGCACCATTGGATTGCAGTACAGCCCAAGTCTCGATCGAGTCGAAGGCTTTCTCGGAGTCCACAAACGCTAAACACAGAGGCAAGTTATACTCTTCGGTCTTCTGTATAACCTGCTGTAGCGTATGTATGTGGTCTACGGTGCTAAAGCCTTTTTGAAAACCGGCTTGTTCGGGAGGCTGGAAATAGTCAAACCTGTGCGCGAGACGATTCGTGATGACTCTTGAAAACAACTTGTAGACATGGCTAAGAAGTGAGATGGGCCTATAATTCCTCAATCGGGCATTACCACCCTTCTTGCAGTATGAAGAAGAGTACCACCACAACCCTGCACCATGCCTGTGTCGTTTTCCCTTCGATTATGACGGAATCAAACAGCTACTGAAGGGCCTTAAGTATTGGTTGGCCACCCGCCTTCAGGAGTCCGTAATTCCGTCATCACCCGGTGCCTTGTTGTTCTTAAGTTGTCTCAGATCCATCCTAATCTCTTAGAGGCTGAAATCCGGGATGTCTTCGGTATAGTGTCGGGTCATTCTAGCTCTTGGGTCGTTTGCTAGATACGCAACGGTTTTGCTGATTGACTTGTATGAAAATCATAGAGAATTAAGACAAATTTAAACTACTTTATTTCATATTATCCTCCAAAACTAAATAGAAAAAAACATCCGGAACCGGGGGTACCGTGCGACCGGTTCTAACTGCTTGCCAGACCCGGTTCTCAAAAACCTGGAACCAGATGCAGTTCTGCGTACCCTATTCATAAGCTTAAAATTACTATCCGTTTTACACAACTAACAACGTTATTTAAGTAAATTTTCAATGGCATTTCTACAAAATTTTTACTGTTCCAAGGACATTTTATAAGTTGGTCGACTATAACTCGTAAACTTGTAAAGCCTACTTAGCTGTGATAGTTTTCCTTTGTTATATTTGCTACAGCCGTGATTTTTTTCACATAGCCAAAAGCAACCATTTTGCTGTCATCAACCATCACCTTGACTCTAACAAAAATTATGAATTTAAAGATTATTTTAAACGCATACGGATCTCTGAATCGAAAAATGGTTTTAGAGACCCGTATATTATTTAATTGCCAATCCAACGATACCCTCACCATGGTATAGACGATAATAAAAACATTCCCACTTTACGTCTACAGAAGGTACAGTGATGAAATTGTTTTAGATTTTATTTTACCACTTTGTCGGAATTATTAATATGTATGTCTATGCCAAATTATAGCTTTCTTGTACAGAGTCTCAAAAACAGTCAAAATAATATGAAGCTTTACAAAATAAAGGATAACAGAATAGTGGAAAAAAATGAATTTGATAGGAATCAAATCGTCAATTGACAATTACAAAAATTTAATAGTCTTTATCAGGGATCACCAAGGGTAAGTTGTTCCCTTGGGATAAGAAAACACTTTTCACGCGGAAGACGCCGCTGGCAGCACATTTATTAATTTACTTTTGTTAAATACAAGTTTTTAATGCGATAATAGCCATTTTGATGATAGTGGTGGTCGAGGTTAGTGGTGGTCCATCGATATTTTTTTTTTTGTTTAGGCTCGCGTTTGACCACTATCCATATTTCAAAATAAAAATTTACTGGTAATGAAGTTATTTGTAATCTAAAGTTGAAGTATCGTGTTTGTTTACATTTTTATTTTACACAAATATCACCCACCCACATGTAAAGACGATTACAAATATGACAATGTCTCTAAATATAATAAAAAACCAGAAAAAGACCAGATCTTAACGTTATTAACAAACACCGGTCGAATAACACGTAAATTTCATTACCGCTTCTTTATTTATGTTCAAAACTTCCAATTCGTCCATGATACTGTTTTTTTAATGGTGGGCTTCAACGCGAAACTGGGCAAACGAGACGAGGATGAGCTGCAAGTGGGGCAATTTGGAGTGCGACATCGGAACCACCGGGGTCACCTACTGGCCAGTTTTATGGAGAATCTCTATATGATGAACTCCTGCTTCAGAAAGCGTGAGTACAGGAAGTGGACCCGGCAAAGCCCCGATGGTGCAACTAAAAACGAGATTGAATTCATCATCTTAACCATGAAGCAAATGTTCAATGATGTCGCTGTGTGGCGCTGGAGGATGCCTTCAAGGTTCTGGACTGGGGGCTAGGCATCAACGTTAATGGCGAGTAAATCACTCACCTTCGGTTTGCCGACGACATAGTGTTCATGGCTGAGACCATAGAAAGCCTCAGTACAATGCTCGATGACCTCAGTAGAGCTTCCGAAAGAGTGGGTCTTAAAATGAACATGGACAAAACCAAGGTCATGTTGAATGCCCATGTAACACCCACTCCTAGTAAGGTCGGAGATTCTACACTCGAAGTTGTAGACGAATATGTCTACCTGGGACAAACGGTCCAGTTGGGTAGGACTTACTTCGAGAAAGAGGTCAACCGTCGAATCCGACTCGGCTGGGCGGCGTTCGGGAAGTTGCGTGGTACCTTCTCGTCTAATTTACCGCAGTGTCTCAAGACAAAAGTCTATGACCAGTGTGTGTTGGGACCGAGACGTGGTGGCTCACAATGGGCCTTATCAGAAAGCTTAAAGTCACCCAAAGGGCAATGGAGACGGCTATGCTCGGAGTTTCTTTGCGTGATCATGGCAGAAATGAGGATATCCCCAGGAGAACCACAGTTAGCGACATAGCCCGAAGACTGAGATATATCTCAGTACCGTTAACTATCACTGATTCTGTATTTTAAGTACCCGAAATAGATAATATTGCTGGCAAAACATGAAAACATACCAGAAAACGTTATTTTGAATGTTTAACGGCTGTCTTGCGCATAAAAATATAATTTGACAAGCCTAAATTACCATTATATGGTAATCTAGGCATACGCACAGATTTAGTACAAAAAATAAACAGAATTATTTTTATTTTAGCTCATATCTCGAAAACTAATAACAATTTGCGAATCTTATATAGAACGTTTTTGTGCACAATTGAACAAGGAATAAACTTGCTCTGAACACAAATTGCAGTAAAATTAAATTGAGAGAATTAAATTTGCGATTTTTATGGACTTTTCAGGCAATGTTACTGCTCCCATAATGAATGTTATTCCGTTAAAAGTACTTAACTAGGATTTTTTTCGCAGTAAATGTTTTTATTTCATGGACTATAACGCGTACTTTGAAGCAAAGAAATAATGAGAATATTTTAAGTTTATTTTTTAAAGAACCGGGTAGAACCTGGTGCATGCCCTGACTGTATTGGACTGTTGGCAGAAGCGGCGAGTATCGGACTGATGTGGAGCTAGATGAAGCGTTAAGCTCAAGACCGATCGCGATGGAGGACTTCTGTGGACGTCCTCTGACCCATTTAGGGGAAATAGTAGATAGCCAAGTTACTCATTGAAGTCGGAGGTTAAAGAAAACCCTGAATGATGTAGCTTGCATATGTAAACGCCTGACAAAATATATTTTTGCTAAATAAAGCTTTACTAAAGTAAATTGCTAATTAAAAGGCACAGGCAGAAGCGTTCACATATTATGTGACTGACATTTAACCCTAGTCTTAAATATAAATAAAAACATTTTAAAATTAAAAAAATAAACCGACTTCCAAAACAAAACTCTACAAAGCGAAAAATAACTTTCTTTTCGGAAATCCGAGTCAAAACAAAAAAAAATAAATAAAAAAAAGCCTTTTATTCCTTGCAAAACAAAAATTAAACAAGTGATTGAAACTATCTTAATCCTAATTCTAGTGCAAATATATCATGAATTTGCAAGAACCCCTCCGCAGGTGAAGACCTCCTCCAAAGAACTCCAGTTTTCTCTAGTTTGGGCTGTTTGCGTCCATCTAGAACCAGCCGTTTTTATAATATCGTCCGCCCAGCTTGTAAGTAGCCTTCCTCTGTTTCGTTGCCCACTTGGGACCCTCCACCGAGTCACCCTTATGGTCCATCGCTCATCTGAAAGTCTTGCAACATGCCCCGCCCATTTCCATTTCAGCTTTTTTGCATTGTTCAGAGCATCGGTGGCTTTGGTTACGCTTTTTTTCTTTGAGTGTCTTATTTTATCCATTCTATTGATTTTGAGCATGCTCCGTTCTAAGCCCCGTTGACAAGTTCAAATTTTTCTTCTTGTTATTTCTGTGTATTTCCAAGTCTGGCAGGCATAAGTTAGGCATGGTAAAAGACAGCTCGACATGGCTTTGGTTTTTAGTTCTACTGGCATATTGCTTTTGAAAATTTCTTTTAGGCTCCAATATTTGTTCCAAGTAAGCTGAATTCTCCTATCGATTTCTGAATAGTTACTATCCTTGTTGAAGCTGATTTGTTTTCCCAGGTACACATATTTGTTCGTGTATTTCAATTCTTTCGTGTCGACCGATATTGCCTTCTCCGTGCTGTTAGTCATTAACATTGTCTTTGCGAAATTCATCTCTAGTCCCACCTTCTTACTAGCCATCATCTCCTGAACTAATACGTAAAAATAATTAATTAATAAAATGTCTAATGCATGACAGTTATTAATAAATCATTTGCATGAAACTTTATCAAATAATATGCCGTAAAATGTTGTTTCGGTGTGATGAAAATATGGCAAATAAATCATTTGGCAAATGAAAAAAGTTCAAAAGAGGCTTCGGCCAAAAGCAAAAAGTTATTTTGTAAATCGGCGAAATATAGTTCGGTAAAATAATACATTTGCCACATGATACTTCGATGATCTGAAAATATGTCAAATAAAAAAACAATAAAATAAAAAGACGTCGGTCAATAGTATTCGGTAAAATTAAATTCGAACAAAAAAAAAACGGAAAAGTAATCGGTTCCTCTCGAAAGTATACCCTTTCAAACAAAAAAAGATTTTTCAAAATCGGCGGATCATAATAAAAAAAACATACAGCCGAACATAGAATCTCCTCCATTTTGGATAGTCGGTTAAAAAGTACTCTGTGTCTGCAATGCAGTTGACAGTTATATCATAAAAACAGACAAAAATTGTAGATCAGGTCAGATCTATAAAAAATGTCCACATTTTTCCTAAGAGCCACTGTTTTTGAAATAAAAAGATTCAAAAAGTTGAAAGAGTTGCAATTGTCATAATCATAATTAATCGTTATATTTGAAAAACGGTGGCTCTTAGGGAAAAAGTATGTAGGTAGACATATTTATAGATAATTATCTGATCTACAATTGTAAATATTTGTATAATAATTTGTCTTGGCTAAATTTATGATAAAACATTCCGTTTTGCTGAAAATCGCGAAAAACTCGTTTTTGTGATCTTTGACCGAGTATTTTTTTTCGCCAGGTGTCGGATCGATGAGGACTTTTTATATTTCATTTATGATGTGTTTTGAACAATCCTACCAATTTTCAGCTGGATGGAACTATTGTACCCTCGGATGTCTAAATTGACCGGACTAGATGAAGAACTTCGGAGCTATCTCCGAAGTTCTTCATGTATTGAAGAGTCCGTTGTTTATCTATATATACAACGGAACTGTTCAATACGTGACGGCAAATCTCCCGGGATTGCTGCAATCTCGTCTGTTTATTGCTTACACCATGTACTGTTCACCCTGGTACACTCACATTTTACCAGTTATGGTAAAATTTCATGTAGATAACGCTTATCGTTATCTATTCGATTATCACTGTTTTATTGATGATTCTTTTTTTCTTTGGTTACTTAATGCTCGTAGTGGTTCCATATAGTTATTTATTTGCATTGGATGTTGAATTTTCAAAATATGTATATCAGTAAACGCCCCACATGTGAATAGGAAATCTATTAAAATTTGTTATGCGGTGTCAAAAAACGAAGACCAAAAAAAACCAGAAACAAAGACTTCCGAAATTATAGTTATATTGTACTTTGTAGTACTTTAATTTAAATGCAGATTGGTTGTATTTTTGTATTAATGTTTTTTATTTTAATTCAAAATGGTCTAAAGAACCATCTCATAAATTGTGGTGCAGATGAAAATACCTATTTTTGGCCAACTTTAACGTGGTTTTAGTTTGAACCTCATCGACACTGGAGTGAATGACATTTTGAGCTCTATAATGTGATTTTTAATTTCGTAGACTAAACTGACAGCTGCAATCGAAGTTTTTTTCTTAAAATGTTGCAAGCGTGAAACATAGTGTTGTAGTATGTGATTCTAAAATGATTTATTGAATCGTTGTGACACCACTCCAAACTTTAATTTTACTTAGCTGTTTACCATCACACATTACCTCATACATTAATTAAGTATAACAATAACTATTAATAAATCATAATACATAAACTGTCCTTGTATTAAATAAGGAATTGACTTTAAAATAAATACTACAACTAACTTCCTATGCAACTCTGCAGTAAGTTTTCGGAGACGGATGCGGAAGCAGAGGTGTTTCGCGGTTATTCCGCAGCTGCGGAGGCGGCGACGAAATTACGTTACAACCTTACATAACATTACCAAAAATACGTCATACTCAAAAATATTACGCGCGTTTTTGCGTCTCGTAACTCGTCTTTTTTCTTCGCTCTCTATTCGCATCGGTTGATCGCCAGGTTTTTTGACGTGACAACGTCTTAAATTAGGTTGTGGCTGGGAGGCACTTATGAAAAAGTGTAACGCTCGGTAACGTTACGATGAGTCACCGAACGAGAGAGAGGCCCGCCGAATGCCTTGCGTCTCTCTCCCACTCAACTATGATCGGTCTGGTGGAAATCGATCGGATGAACGTAAAATCAGTACAATTTAATTATATTCATATCAATAAATATTCTACCGAGAAAAATACGTTGTCACGTAAAATCTTCGCCCGTAAAACCGACTTTACAGGCAACCATTTTTTTTTATTGTTCTTGTTTTGTGTTTGTAGCTTTTAGGATTCCGTTCCTCAAAAGGAATATAGTAGTCACAGCAGATCTTTTGTCTCTGAACTTGGCTCTGCGAACGATTGCGCAAGAAATAGTCTGTCATCGAGTATACTGAATAGAGTAAGCGAGATAGTAATATGTAACAAACGTAAGCGAGTGAAAGAGACTGTTATACAACGCTACCTTCATCTTCAACATTGACACAAAAATAGCTATTGCGCAGGGTCTTGCAGCCAATTTCAAAGACACAAAGAACCACTGTGAGTATTATAATAGGATTCCTTATAGGATCACTTCGCTGTCTATCTGTCTGGTGTCAAGACCTTTCTTTTCCTTCATGGAAGATGCTCAACCGAGCACCTCCGACGATCGGTTGAGCATCTTGTTGTCTCCTAGGAAAAGGAGACGCCCCGCTTCTCTGAGTGTCATAGAGAAGATAATGGTACATAACGCATTTAAATACGTATTCAATGAAAAGAAATATAAATTGGATACGGAATTATCTGAAAAGCCCTACAAACGTTACTTTGCTCAGAAAACAGAAGAGATTTACTATTACTCCGTGAGCACCGTGTTGCTCGACTTCAGTTTGCTCGAAACTGTGCTTTATGGATTTTGGAGGACTGGAATATAGTATTGTTTTCTGATGAAGCTAGAATCTCTTTGTGTGGAGAGGACCGACGCCGGCGAGTGCTCACGGGAACGTTATGCGGAAGTGTGTTCCGAAGAAATCACTCCTTATGGCGGAGGCTCCGTTATGTTTTGGCCAGCAATTAATTCGACGGAGCGTACGGAGTTAGTTTTTATAGAAAATGGAACATTAAATGCACACCGGTACATAATGGAAGTCCTAATTCCATGTACACAACCCGCATTGACTGCACTTGGGAAGATTCCGTTTTTATTGATGACGATGCTCGCCTGCACCGTTCTGGCCACGTGGAAGCGTACATGCAAGAAGTTGGGATCCGTCGTTTAGATTGGCCAGCTCGAAGTCTTGACCTCAATCCAATTGAGCATGTCTGGGATGTTCTAAAGAGACGGGTAAGATCAGTGCAACCTGCTCCACAAAACATCAGGGAGCTAAAAAGAGTCATTGCAGAAGAGTGGGCACGTATTCCTCAAAACGTTATTAAGAACATCGTGAAAAGCATGTCCACAAGGATTCAAGCTATGATTTTGGCAAGAGGAGGTCACACTCGTTATTAGGTTGTTACATCTTCTTGTCTTTATTACCGACCACTTCTTATTGTTTGGCCGTGTATATCGGTTTTAAAGAATTCATCGATATTTTTTTAAAGTTGCCAAAATGCACTTCACGCGTATTAATTTACACGATTATAAGTATACAGACTACGTCAAACAATTAAATTTCATTTAATTAACTCAAATCGACCGGATCGAAAAAAACGGGCACCTAAGGAAATTTACATTCTAAATGTAAATTTCCTTAGGTGCCCGTTTTTTTTTTTGCAAAATAGTTTATATATTTCTTATGACAGCAATGAAAGATATCCCCAAAAAAACATTTGAATTATTTTTCCCATTTACTCTTTTAACTGATATTTTAATTTACAACTTTTTATAAACACAATTGAATCAAAATATTTAAAACTGATTCATTCAGGATACAACACTATTTTTAAGTTACGATAAGGTGACAACCCTCCAAATGTCATTTTAGTCTACGAAATTAAAAATCACAGAGTAGGTATATTCGGGCAAAACTACTATTGTGATAACAAAGGCATAATAAAATAAATTTTCAGTCGGTATAAATTTTGGCAACTACGTGTTTTTTTTTAATTTACGATATTTTTCGTACTAATTAGGATATTTTTCGTACTAATTAGGATAGCTGTTGGCAATCTCGTGGTAATCACCGAAGACTTTAAATAAATTTCTTACTAATTCCATGGTGATCACCAATTTACACTGTAATCACAGAGTATATTGAATATAGGACTATAATCCACTATTTTCAGTATAGTATAATGTACTTTGTGTCCACTACCCATTCTGTCATCATACTGTTGTCAGTGCATGTCAGTGACAACAGAAAATCGAAATATTTTCAGCCTTAAGCCGTATAACGTTTTGGGATTTTTTGATTTTATTTTTGCAATTCTCTGCCGGACACTGTGTTTCCTGATACCTCACCTGGTAGTCTCTAAGTCAAGAGTGAATAGATTGCTTCACCGTCGGCCACATCTTCGCTTACCATCAGGTGAGATATTGGTCAAACGCGAGCCTATCTATATATATATATATATATAAAACAAAGTCGTGTTAGTTACATCACATATTATAATATAACTCAAGAACGGCTGGATCAATTTGTATGATTTTTGTTTTTGGATTTATCTTCCTCCGGACTAGGATAATAAGTAATAAAACATCGAAAAAATTTACGATAAAAAAATAAAAACATTTACCCATACATTTTGCGAACACAGCGCCATGATCTCTGATACTTACACGAAAGAAACAAATTACACACAAAAATAAACATGGCGTTGTTTGTTGGTTTCGGTATTGCCAGTAGATGGCGTTGTCGATTTTTCTGAAATTCATCCTATAATTCTAATCATACTAATATTATAAATGTGAATGTAAGTTTGTTACGCTTTCACGCAAAAACTTCTGAACCGATCATCATGAAACTTTGTACATATATTCTTGGAGGTATTAGAAGTAACATAGGATACCTTTTACTAAAAAAAAAATGTTTTTATTGCTTCACTGCGAGCGAAGCCGCGGGTAAAAGCTAGTATTTATATATATTATCTACCTAGCCTTTTCCCAACTATATTGGGGATGGCTCCCAGCCTTACCGGATTCAGCTGTGCACTAGTGTTTTACATGGAGCGACTGCCTATCTGACCTCTACAACCCAGTAACTGGGTAACACGGTACCCCTTGGTAAGACTATTATATAAAACATAAAAAAAATGTTTCTACCTATGTCCGCTATAGACTTTGAAACCATCCAACCGCTATGCCCCAAACCGGTTTCATTAGAAAGACAATGCGAAGATGGTTTAAGACCAAAAAAAATATTGGTAGGTAGGTTGGGTAGGTAGGTAATGTAGGGTAGGTAGGTACCTACTACGTACCTACGTACGGTAGGGTAGAGTAGGGTAGGATAGGGTAGGTAGGTATTTAGGGTAGGGTAAGGTAGGTAGGTGCCATTTTGCTCAAGATAGTCCTCACGTACATAACTGTACGTGAGATTAAGTGATCTCATGTAAATCAATAGTATTCAACACGTGTCACAAACTCCTGCCAACAACATCCATTGTGTTACCTGTATAAACCATTCCATTATTAAACGACAATTAAAAATACTATTATCATACTCAGTGCGTACAAAATTCTTGGGAATCTTTGAAATAATTTATAATATTTATGTCAAAACAACGTTTGCCGTGTTAGCTAGTAATTAAAAAAAAAAAACTAATGGTGGTCCATTTTCGATTACAAATAATTTTATTTTGCTAAGATACTACACGTTTGTTTTCGATGAAATGCAACCTACTATTCTTTATAACGTATTACGTGTCTTTCATTCTTGCTTGCTTTTCTCGTATTCCCAGACAGAAAGATGAGGTAGTTATTCTAGATTTTAAATAATATCTAATCTATGGGCTCATATAATATTATAAGCGAACTCCACAAGAGCCTTTTTAACCTAATACCCCACTGCAAAAATCTGCAGGTTCTTTTGTTTTTAATGAAACATTTCTTTTCTTTTTTTTTAAGTTTTCATGAGTTATTCTTGATTGCTGCAGGGCTGCCTGGAAATATCTAGCCGCATTACCTTAATTAAATCAATTAAAATTTTTGTTTGATATTTAAACTTAACCACAAATATAAAAGATTTTCAAGTGAATCCAACGTCATTTGAAAGAAAGCGGTGTACAAAATAGAATTCCAAAAAAATACAACCGACATCTCAAATTTCAACTGTCTAGCTATCACGGTTCATGAGATACAGCCTGGTGACAGACGGACAGACAGACAGACGGATCGTGGAGTCTAAGTAATAGGGACCCGTTTTTACCCTTTGGGTACGGAACCCTAAAAATTGTAATCAAAAAAGACTGGTTGCGGCCAGATGCGGCAACCTGCAGTTATCTATTCTACTATCAAGAATGACCCATAAAATCAAATTTAATAAAAAACCAAAATACCTGCAGATTTTTGCAGTAGGATATCATACTATTAGGACATTCCAAATATTTGCAAGGTCCACACGACGCGAGTCTTTATTCTACTATCAAGAATGACCCATAAAAATCAAATTTAATAAAAAACCAAAATACCTGCAGATTTTTGCAGTAGGATATCATACTATTTGGACATTCCAAATATTTGCGAGGTCCACACGACGCGAGTCTTTTGGACATTCCAAATATTTGCGAGGTCCACACGACGCGAGTCTTTTGGACATTCCAAATATTTGCAAGCTCCACTCGAGCCTTTTGAGTTTAGAAAAAAATCCAGAAGGAAAACCCAATTACTATTTTCCCGATCTAGGAATCGATCCCAGGACCTCATGCTCTAGCGCTTGCAACCACTTTCTTTCTTTCTTCAAAATTCGAAAACTTTATTGAAGAGCTGGCGGGGATATGTTTGAATTCGGGAGAGAAAAAAAAGCTTGTTTTTTTTAAATTTAATTTAACATTTACGTATAATGGCCATTATTCTCAAAACATTAGTCGGATTCGAGGACTCAAACATTGTAAAGCATTACTTTTGCCATTATATACTACTCAAAACAAAATACTTATTATTATACTCGTTATTTTCACATTTCAATGTAATTTAATGAAGACTAACTAATTATAATATTAAGTAGGTAGAAAAATATTGATTTTACAAACTCTTCGATATTTAATCTCTTTGAATTTGTTCTTGAGGCAAAATGCTGGAAAACATAAAAAAATGGAATTTTCTTGTTATTTTGTTTCAATTGTTGTTTTCCTGTTTCGTTTTGATTATCTTCATGGTAACGATGATTATTTCAGAATAATCGTAATTTTTTTTTGTTAATTTGATTAAATAACATCTTATGTTATATGCCACAATAACGAAGACATATGGACACAATCACTGCAACCATAGCCGTTACAATAGTTCAAGAAGGAAATTTGCAGCGGTCTGTGGCTTTGCACCTGGGTTTATCTTGAAAGGCTATACTAAATGCTTGGAACCGCTTCCAAGAGACTGGCAGTGTTGCAGGAAGACCTGGTTGGGGTAAAGTTCGCAAAACAACTGTTCATGTGAATCGGTACATCTGGCTAAGTGCCCGCCGAGAAAGTATAGTGACGGTTCATAAGTGACAAAATCGCCTACGGTTGAAAACGGGTACTCGTGTCAGTGACCATACGATCCGTAACCGATTGCACGAAGACCAAAAATCAAAACGTTGAGTTGTTCGAATTCCTTTGTCCAGGGCTCGAAAGTGCAAATCGAAAGGTTCTCCCGTCAATATTTGGTCTGGAGCATAAACTAATGCGGCATGGTGCTTTTCACCGACGAGTGCATAATATTTTTTTTAACGAGGAGCAGCGCATTGGAGGAGGGCGATGTGGCGAGCGCTTTTGGCAGCTTGCATTCACGAAGTTGACCGTTTCGGTGGACCCAATGTAATAGTTTGGGGTGGGATATGTTTACACGGCAAAACTAAACTCGCTATTTTAAATGAGGGTTCCATAACTGTTCAGCGTTACATTGAGACAGTTTTCAGGCCTCATGTGATCCCATTTGCATAGCGAATGGGTCCTGGATTCGTCCTGATGCAAGACAATGCCCGTGCCCACACAGCTCAAGCGACACAGCTTAAGTGTTACCGTTCATGTATATTTTTATCTTACATTATTATTTTTTACCAAAAGTTAAACAATCATGTTTATTAATTTCAACAGTTACTAGCCTAAACGGTAAACAATAACATTGTTTTATGTTTACGTATCTAAATTAAACAATGTGTTAATCTTATAATTTTCATGGTAGTACTAGTGATTCGCGGATTCTGCAACACCGATCTCGTGGGCGGTCCAGGGTGTGCCAAATCCTAAAAAAAAAATGAGTTTTGTGATGCGCTGATTCCGAATCTGTCATCCATTTATACGTAGCTTCCACGGATGCAGAGATACAGAAATCAATTACGGATCTAGTGTCGCTGTATTGTCATGGTCACTAGTAGCCTCATTACTAATTACCCTCATTACGGTTGCTTTGGCGTTCTTATAGTTTACTCACTGTTAACCCTCATTATGAGTGCTTTTCTGAATCATCAATAAAACACATTTTTATTTCTAAATTTTATTACTTATTTTCTACAAAATATGAGCGGAACATCTCATCCTCTAAAACATCATTGTACAGTGTGTTCCCTGTAAATATGTACGTAAAACTATGCATTGAATATCCCTGAAACTTATATAGCGAATACATTAAGCAATATTCACCACAAACTGAAGTCCAAGCATTCTGAATCCTATCAACATTCCAGTCCCATCTTTTACAATTCCTTTTTAAAACTTGAGATGATATCACGCAGGTGTTCGTCCATATGAATCAAAATATTGACCGATGCCATTCGTATCGATATGTACAGCTAGCCAGTGTGAGCCTGGTTTATCATCCACATCCAAATTGCATATTATATGCTTTGGTACATGGTTATACATAGGCATGGGTGTATATTAGCAGCATAAACATTATTTTCTAGACTGGGATGATTTCTTTTCAGATGTTGTTGTACTTCTAGTGTATCCATGATATTACTGTTATAAGTAGATTATTTATTACAGTACCAATCTATTGAATGGTTCATGTAAGGATGTTATCATAAATAAACAATATTAAAAAGTAATTTAGATAAAGCTCATCTTGTCATGATTAAGCTACATTAAAAAGTAAATAAGATAAAAATGTTGACCAAGCATTAGGTACATGGTATATAAAGCTCAGCAATCCCCAATTTTCAAGAGTCCGATTATTCTGATAAAATGATAAATGATTTATTTCTGTAAGTAGGTTTGTACAAACACTTTTACATGTCGATCATATTTTTAAAACTAGATGAAGTCGGCGTTTCCTATCTGACTACTCTGAGAAGAAAGGCCGAAACAAACTCAGAGGTCACAGTCTCTTTTAAAGTCCAGACAAAATCTTGGTTAGATCATGTGAAGACCATGTAGACTGAAGTCTGAAATGGTCTTTTGAGGAAAGAACCAGCCAGATTGAGTGGACCTGTCCAGTCAGTGCACGCATTTGTCAATAACCGTGCAGCTCAACTCAGAAATTAAGGAGCTCAACGATTCGACGAACAATACCAAAGAAAGGACATTCGGGTAGGCCGCACAAACTACTCAAACTGCCAGACCATGATTAAAACTAACTTAGATAAATTAAAATTAAAAACAAACAAAAAGTATGATCCACATAGTCTTCACATTCACAACAATTAAGAAAAAAAAAGAACTTAAAATAAAATAATATAATACTTTAAAAAGTAAATATTCTTGTCATTGCAAGAAAACAAAAAAAGAAAACAAAAACAAAATTCATGGTGCAAAATATAAAAAAAAAATCAAAATTAATTGGAGCAGCTCAATCCCAAGCCTGTTTTCCATTCCAATTTGTATTTAAAAACGGATGTTTTGCTTTTGACCGATTTATTCGAAAACTTTAGAGAGCTTTGTATTAAAACTTATGGATTAGATCCTACCCATTACTATACCGCTCCAGGTTCAAGTTGGGATGCAATGTTAAAATTTACGAAAATAGAATTAGAGTCGTTAAAGGATTATGGCAAAATTGCTTTTTTTAAGGCTGGTATTGGAGGGGTGTATCTCAGTGTAGCAATCGTTTTGCTAGAGCAAATAATAAATTCATGGATGACTATGATAGTGAAAAACCTAACTCATATGTAACATATTTTGATGCGAATAATTTATATGGTTGGGCAATGTCCCAATCCCTTCCTGTTGGTGGTTTCGAATGGGTAAATTGCAATACAGATTATAATTTGTCTGATACGTCTGATTTCGGATATGTTTTAGAAGTTGATTTGGAATATCCTAATGAACTTCATAATTTGCATTCTGACTTTCAGTTATGTCCTGAAAACATATGTGTGGGTAATACTAAAGAAACTAAATTAGTTCCTAATTTAAATAATAATAATCAATATATCATTCACTACAGGAATTTAAAACAATGCATTGAAATGGGAATTAAATTAAATAAAGTACATAGAATTTTAAAATTTAGACTATTCTTGGTTAAAGAAATACATAGACAAAGATAGAAATATAGATAGAGATACAGATATTTTAGATATATAGTTTGAGAACGTTATCTACATCAAACTTTGAAAAAGACTTTTTTAAATTAGTGAACAATTCTGTCTTCAGTAAGACAGTGGAAGATAAATTTATAGCAAAGGCAAAAGGGGTTAACAAAAGTGTCACCAAAAAAATGAATATGGAAAATTACAAATCGTGTTTTTTTAATAAAAATTTACAATATTGTAGTATGCTTCGATTTATGTCAATCATATATACTATTTTTACACAAAAAATAAGTAAATCATTTGTATCATATAATGATACCAAACGATGTATTATGAACAACAACATTGTTACATTGGCTTGAGGTCATTATACATTACGATAATTATTGATATTAGTTATAAGTATACAATAATCTCTAAATACTTCTTACTCTACCAAATAATTTATTTTACTGTTCTGTGCTAGTTTTTATTTAATATTCCAAATATTATGTATATTTGAACGGATGTGTTATTTTGTTTCGTTTTATTTAAGGTTTTAAAATTATGTATATCTGAACTGATGTATTATTTTGTTTCGTTTTATGTAAGGTTTTAAAATTATGTATATCTGAACTTATGAATTATTTTGTTTCATTTTATGTAAGGCTATAAAAATAAAATTTACTTGTGTAAATATTAAGTAATAGTTTGTAACTAAATATTTCATTTTATATTTTTGTCTCATTTTTACATCTTCTATACATATGTATAATAAAATTCTAGAAAAGTGGTGTCTGTACAATGGAAATATATATAAAAAAAGTAGCAGGGGTTGTTATTATATCGATGCCGAACCCGAAACTGTAATTTTTTTTTTTTGTCTGTTTGTCTGTGTGTTTGTGCACGCTAATCTCAGAAACGGCTTATTCGATTTGGATGCGGTTTTCACTAATATATTGTAGTAAGCTTCATGTCAATCGGTTCATAAATAAAAAAGTTATGTGAATTTAAAGAATCACGGCGAACATTTGTTAAGGTATTCTATCAGAGTACGTACACGCCTCGCGCCTGCGCGTCCGTGGCTATATATTTTGACGCCACAAAACGACCAAGCAGCAACAATAAACGCTGAAATATTGAGCTACGTTCCGGGGGATTATGTTGAGTATATCTCCATTAACAGAGTCATGGAAGAAGGAGAATCTACAAGCTACCCAGTAGAATTTTTAGAATCCCTCCATGCTCCTGGACTACCAGCACATAAAATAAAATTAAAAGTAGGCGTACACATAATGCTTCTTAGAAATTTAAGCCCCCCAAAACTTTGCAATGGCACCAGGTTAAAAGTGACCAATTTACAACGAAATCTGATAGAAGCAGAGATTTTAACAGGGTGTAGAAAAGGTGAAAGTGTTTTCATTCCGCGGATTCCTCTCATTCCAAACAATTTTCCATTTAGTTTTAAACGAGTCCAGTTTCCAGTCAGCCTATGTTTTGCGATGACCATTTATAAAGCCCAAGGTCAGACGCTGAAAGTTGTGGGTGTAGATCTAAGTATCAGCTGTTTCTCGCACGGTCAGTTGTATGTGGCTCTGTCACGGGTTAGCAATCCTAAGAGCCTGTATGCTTTCATCCCCGATGGCCATACGTCAAATATCGTATACAGAGAAGCATTACTGTAAAGTAAATTTTTAGCTACCCAAACGACGGTATATGTAATTCGGGAATGCTGCCCGAAAAGTCACTATTCCACGCGGACGAAGTCGCGGGCACAGCTAGTTCCGAATAAATATAATATTTTACACTAAATCCATTACTTTGATTTCAACCTTCCAAACACCACAAGTACACAATGTTACAATTTATTCATCCGTTTACTGCAATTGTAGCTGGACCGAGTGTATGTGGAAAATCATTTTTTGTAAACAATTTTATTAAATTCTTCAAGGAAATTAGTAATTGTAATTTCATCCAAATTACATAGTGCTTTGATGAAATGAAACCTTTATATAACTTACAAAACGTCAACTACCATCAAGGAATTCCTAACATTAATATGTTTGATGGAGAAAAACCACATCTTGTTATTATTGATGATCTAATGAGAGAATCTGATGGCAGAATTGTTGATATATTTACCAAAGGTAGTCGTCATAGAAACCTTAGCGTATTTTATATTACACAAAATAAATTTCATCAAGATAAAGGTCAGATAGACATATGTTTGAATTCCAGTTATATTTTTTTTTTTAATCCTCTTGATAAGACACAAATAAGATATTAAGCACGACAAGAATCTCCAGATAATACAAAAATTATTTAAGATGCATACCAAGACGCCACTACAGAAGCCCATGGATATTTAGGTGTAGATTTAAAACAGGATACTAATGACTTGTGTAGTATAAAAACGAATATATTCCCATTTAACGGATATTGCACAGTATACGTCCCCGCAAAAATATTTAAATACTCAAAGAATCAAACAATTGAAGTCATTTGTAAATAATGTCGCGTAGACTAACCACACACAGGAATTCGTTGGAAGCCTTGCATACACTTAAACCATAATATCAAAAAGCACTATTAAAATCTTGCAATGATGAAGAAATCAATTGTGTTATCAATTGTTGTATCATACTGTTTGTAATTGTGTGTTCTTCAGGGAAAGGTGCATCTCAAAGAACAAGATAAGACAAAATAAAATAAACATAAAAATATATTCCGAAAATTGGTGCGTAAGTGTAAGAAAAATATTATCACTCAAAAAGGAGGAGCTTTTTTACCAATAATATTAGGTTCAATTCTGAGTGGGTTATTTAGTTCTTTCTTAAAGAATTAAAATGGAAAATGCAAATAAAATGATACTTATAGAAACTGGATTGAACTAGAAAAATTAAAACAAGAAAATAAGGTTAATAGTAATTTGTCTCGATTAGATATTGAAATGCAAAATATTATGAATTGTAAGACGGAGGACCGTAAGAAGTGGATGTTATATTTACAAACACTATAAAGATATCTTCACTTCACCGAAGAGGATCGACAACCACTCAGATTACCAATTTATTCTGATATATCTAATGAAGATCTAAATGAGTCTAAAATTGTATTTAAAAATAAAGATAGAGAAATAAAAAGTATAGTTGATGCTGAATCTTTGTTGGAGGAGAATGGGTCCATGAAAAGTAAAGAAATGACACAAATCCACTTTACACATCAACTCAAATACTCAGTTTAATACCAAAAAGTTATAAAAAAAATGGTCAGTTATTATTAATCTTAGTTGGAACAAATAAAAGTAAAATACTTTGGGATAATGAAGACACAGTCATAATTGATAGTGAAAAAATTCCTGGAAGTAATATTGTTGATTTAATAAATGATTCACTAAGACCCTTAAAAAGAAGTGATCCGATAGGGTGGGATAGATTTGCTAAAGCATTAAAAGATATTAAAGTACCACTTACTTACATTGAAAATCCAAAGAGATGTGAGTTTATGAATCAACTTCAAGCAAAAGAACAAAACCTCTCAAATTGCAGATCAAGAGTTTTCTACACCGAACAGTGGAGATAAAAAAAATATAAATAAAATACGTATAAATCTTTATACGTATTTTATACATCTTTATACATATATACGATTAGGAAAATGAACCCCGTACCAGAAGAAATTAATAGAATTTATTATGATCCATCTAACCCCGCTGATTTTAGTAGTAATAAATTATCAAAAGCTATGAAGGGTAAAATGGTAAAAAATCAAGTAAAGGAACAATTAACTGTATAGTTTATGCTGAGTTTGATAACATGATTGAAATAGATAAAAACAAATGTTACTGTAGACTAAAGTAGTTAAGGTTATAATGTATGTTGTGTTAGGTTTATGTGTTATGTGTAATGCATGTTGTGTGTATGTAACTATTGGAAATATTATAAAATTAAAATACACCAACTAATGTTTCAACTATATTTACTTGAGGATTGCTGAGCTTTATATACCATGTACCTAATGATTGGTCAACATTTTTATCTTATTTACTTTTTAATGTAGCTTAATCATGACAACATGAGCTTTATCTAAATTACTTTTTAATATTTTTTATTTATGATAACATTCCTACATGAACCATTGAATAGATTGGTACTGTAATAATCTGCTAATAACAGTTATATCATGGATACACTAAAAATACAACAACATCTGAAAAAAAAACATCCCAGTTTAGAAAATAATGTTTATGCTGCTAATAGAATGCCTATGTATACCCATGTACCAACGTATATAATATTCAATTTGGATGTGAATGATAAACCAGGCTCACACTGGCTAGCTGTACATATCGATACGAATGGCATCGGTCAATATTTTGATTCATATTCATATACACCTTTACACCTGCGCGATATCAGCTCTAGTTTAAAAAAGGAATTGTAAAAGATGGGACTGGAATGTTGATAGAATTCAGAATGATTGGACTTCAGTTTGTGGTGAGTATTACTTAATGTATTTGCTATATAAGTTTCAGTGATTTTCAATGCATAGTTTTACGAATATATTTACAGGAAACACACTGTAAAATGATATTTTAGAGGATGAGATGTTCCGCTCATATTTTGTAGAAAATAAAATTTAGAAATAAAAATGTGTTTTATTGATGATTCAGAAAAGCACTCATAATGAGGGTTAACAATGAGTAAACGATAAGAACGCCAAAGCAACCGTCATGAGGGTAATTAGTAATGAGGCTCCTAATGAACATAACAATACAGCGACACTATACTCCATTTGTTTAGGTAGTTAACTAAATGTAAACAATCTTAACATGGCTTTTATCTAAAAAAATGTCTAAAAATTGAATCTAAAAATGTTTACAATTAGGTATTTACTTAAACCGATGTTAGGTAAGTAACTAAATTTAAATAATATTTGTTGGTCTTTTATACGATTTATTTTATATAAAAAGACATATCAAGATTGTTTACCTTTAGTTAACTACCTAAACAAATGGAGTATAGATCCGTAATTGATTTCTGTATCTCTGCATCCGTGGAATATAATTATATAGATTCGAATCAGCGCACCTCAAAATCTTTTTTTTTTAGGATTTGCACACCCTGGACCGCCTTCGAGATCGGTGTTCCAGAATCCGCCAATCACTACTACTACCATAAAAATTATAAGATTAACACATTCTTCAATATTATAGTTTGCATAAGCCAATAGAGATATCCGTGGATGCCAGTTCCACAAGGTTAGGTGCGTGTTTAATGTAAAATGGGCTTCCATGCTTCGAAAGCTTTAACTATCACAGAACAAAGGTATGCGCAGATTGAAAAAGAATTGTATGCCTCCGCCTTCGTTTGTGAGCGATTTTATGCATATATTTTATGCGTTCGGATTAAACAATAGAAACGGATCATAAATCGGTCATCAGCATTATTAAAAAACCAATTGTAGAAGCTCCGTCCCGTTTACAAAGGATGCTATTGAGATTACAGCGCTGTACGTTTACGTTAGTTTACAGACCGGGAAAACATTTGTACATTGCTGACGCGTTATCTCGTGCTTACGAAACGACACCGCATGTGAGCGAAGGAACATCACAAACGATATTATTTATTTATTTATTTATAGTTAATTAAAACGATACAGATACCAATTACATTAATTAACTTAAAAATCGTGAAACATAACAATATTGACAACTATGTCACATAAGATAATTAAATAATTCAAATATACAATTAACATAGCACAGTGGAGTGGACATGTATCAATAATTATATTAAGATATAATGCAATCAATAATACATAATTCAAAAATAACAATCAAATAAATAATCAATTGATATATATTGAGACGTATGAAGTATGCGTATTGACCTATAGTGTGAAAAATAAATGGGAATATCTTACGGACGCAAAATTCATAAACATCAAGCAGGTAGAAATAGATGAAGAGATGAGTGAATTAAACAAACATGGTTTACAAGGACAACCTGATAATAAAGACAAAATAAAATACAATATAAAACCATACTGCTAATTTAAGGAAGATATAACTGTAGCTAATGCGTTAATTTGGAATTTGAATAAAATAATAATACCTAAAGTAATGAGAAAAGAGATGTTAAAAAAATCATATTGGGCATATGGGTATAGACAAATGCAAACCACGAGCTAGAAAAATATTTTGGCCCGGTATTAACAATGCTAAATAAATATTATTAAAAGCTGTAATATTTGTTTAACGCATAGAAAAACGTAATCAGAAAGAAGGGCTAAATTGTCACGAGGTTCCAGATAGACCATGGGCTAAGGTTGGTGTAGATTTATTTCAATATAAAAGCACGGACTACTTGTTACTAGTGGATTATTTTAGTAAATATTTCGAGTTAATCAAAATTACGTAGTACAACTTCTGGTAGCATAATTAATCATTTGAAAAAAAAAAAATTTAGCCGACAAGGCATCTCTCATACTATAATGTCAGTCTTTCCACAATTTTCATCAGTTGAATTTAGGAAATTTGCACTAGATTGGAATTTTATTCATATGACCATACTATCCTCAGTCAAATGGGCAAATTGAATGTGCAGTTCAAACAGTAAATAAATATTATTAAACAGTCAAAAGAAGACAACGCGGATTTTCGTCTAGCATTGTTAGAATGCTTGAATATACCGCTGGGAAGTGATCTAGTAACATCAGCTGAAATTTTACAAAGTCGAAAATTAAGAAGTATTATGCCTACACCCATAAAATTATTGGGTCCATTAGTTATTTGTTATAGAAGAGTGCAAAGTTGCTTTTTAACCGCGTGCTCAAATTTTGATGACCTAGCATGCAAAGGATTCAATAATTAGAATCCTGAGCGTTAGAGAGGGAATCAAAAGAGCACGAGGTGAAAAATCTTTGTACTCGAGTGCAACACGTAACTTTTCATCCCATCTCAGCGAGGAAATGTCTAAATGCAACTACTACATTATGAAAGGTAAGTATTACAGAATAATCTCTAAATTATAATAACTAACGTTTAATTAAGAAAAAAATAAAGTAACGTTGCTACAGTTATTTAAGCAGGCTGAAGGAGACTGTGCTACTGTTCGCCGGCGTTGTAATGGAGATATCAGCGAACTGCAGTGTGCAATGCTGACTTGGCACTAAGATGTATCTTGCAAAGTGTATTTCCTGGTTTCGTCGTCTCAATATTCCGTTGTGTGGATACCTTTCCCTGCATATACCAACCAGTGACTTTCAGATATGGGTTGTATCTTGTTTTCTTCGTATTACCTGGTGTTGCTGGCAATACGTGAAATTATGTTTTGGTAACATAAGTTGCTCGACGCATTTTTACTCTGGGTAGTGAAGTACGTCGTCTTCGGAGCAAAGGTATGTGAGGTTTTCAATTTCCTGCGGGTCCGTATTTCGACTTTTTCACCAGTAGGTAAGGATATTTCGGCATAATGGCATAAGTTTTTTTGTGGTAGGGTTAAAAATTGGAACAGGGATAACTTTATAATAGATATATGTGTTACTGTCTACTGCCGGGACTTGCAATATAAAGACTATTTTACTACTACCTATAAATCCCTTAATTTTTATGCTTACCTCTAACTTAACTAAGTTATGAAGATCTAATGGATAAACTAGACTATGGTGCGTTTTGATTACCTTCAAAATATTAAATAGTTCCATAGAGTTAATTATAGATTGGTGTAATATGTGTATCTTGCTAAAGGCAATGGCTGCTTCTAGTTCATAAATGATGGTATAAATAGTACGAAAATTATTTAATATTTGGTGCATACATCCACGATTGAAACCAGATTGGAGTACTTTGTATGATTTTGAACAAGAGACAGCAATTGTTTGATTTTAGATTTAAATGTCTAGTATTGAAATTGGGATCCCTTCTTTTCGCATAATGTTCTTTATCCTAATATACTTCGGCATAACGATTTTGGCACAATTTGTTTTGGCATAATAATACTTCGGCATAATTTTTTTAGGCATATATTTTATGTTGGCATAATCATCTTAAAGACTAATTTGTTTTGGCATAAATTTGATTCGCATAACGTTAGTAGGCCTAATGACTATTAGCATAACGTTAGTAGGCATAATAATATTTAGGCATACAATTAATATAAATAACAAAAACAATTTTCATGTAAATGATTTATTATACATAACATTATGTAACTTAAACGATTTTTCAATCGCGAGATAACTTTTATCTGAAGAATATATTAGATGTTTTGACAGTTTTTGTATAAAAAAATATGTCAATCAGTTAACTTCTATTATGAGAAATAAATATGGCGGTTATTCCTCAGATAGAAGTTAACTGATTGAAACAGTGGTCCTTAATTATGTATAATTATTTATTTTAGGTGTATATTTTTAGCAATTCCTTTTAAATATGCTAGACAACCGAACCAATTTGCTATAGTTTGTAACTGTAACAATTAAATAATATTGTTGGTTAAAAATTTAATATGATGTGCAACAAAAGTTAGTGACAGAACCGAATTGCTGCAAAACCGACTCTACGTAGTCTTGTTTGTCCTACCCCTAGAGTGTAATTTAAAATCGCGTAGGCGCGTAGGGGCGAGGCGGCCCACGGGCTGAGGAGCAGGCGGCTGCGAGCGAGGCGCCGCGGCTGAGGCTGGCCGGCGAAGCCGGCTAACAAGCCGAAGCTGCGTTGGTGAGCGAAAGCCGTCTGCGACGATTAGCACGCGTGGGGCCGCCGGCAGCCCGCAGCGCCGGAGCCGAGACAGAAACCCTGCCTGCTGCATGTTGCCTGCTCGCTTGAATGCTGCATGCTTGCTTGCATGCTGCATGCTTGCTTGCATGCTGCATGCTTGCTTGTTTGCTGCACGCTTGCTTGCATGCTTGCTTGCATGCTGTATGCTTGCTTGCATGCTGTATGCTTGCTTGCATGCTGTATGCTTGCTTGCATGCTGTATGCTTGCTTGCATGCTGTATGCTTGCTTGCATGCTGTATGCTTGCTTGCATTTTGTATAAAAAAATATGTCAATCAGTTAACTTCTATTATGAGAAATAAATATGGAGGTTATTCCTCAGATAGAAGTTAACTGATTGAAACAGTGGTCCTTAATTATGTATAATTATTTATTATAGGTGTATATTTTTAGCAATTGCTTGTAAATATGCTAGTTTAGAAGAATACTCATCTTTTTTACTAATAATTTTTTCAATTCTTTTGGTTTTGTCCGTGTATTTTTCCTTTTTTTTTGGTATAAGTGATGTGCCGACATCCAGTTTATCTATTTCAATGGTTTGATGTTTTATTTCTTGAACGATCTTTTTTGCCAAAAAATAAAATCCATGATGGTGTTTTCCCACAAAATGTGCAAATCTATTGTGCCATGCCTCTGCATGATTTTGTGTCCTAGGTCTATTTTCCTTTTCTAGTAGATACGTACTCCAGACTTTGGGTGTAAATGGTAGTGGTGAACTTGTAGTGCTCCATACGTAATTCTGATCAAACCAATTTGCTATAGTTTCTGTACCAATTATATAATATTGTTGGTTAAAAATTTAATATGATGTGCAACAAAAGTTAGTGACAGAACCGAATTGCTGCAAAACCGACTCTACGTAGTCTTGTTTGTCCTACCCCTAGAGTGTAATTTAAAATCGCGTAGGCGCGTAGGGTCGAGGCGGCCCACGGGCTGAGGAGCAGGCGGCTGCGAGCGAGGCGCCGCGGCTGAGGCTGGCCGGCGAAGCCGGCCAACAAGCCGAAGCTGCGGTGGTGAGCGAAAGCCGTCTGCGACGATTAGCACGCGTGGGCCGCCGGAAGCCCGCAGCGCCGGAGCCGAGACAGAAACCCTGCCTGCTGCATGTTGCCTGCTCGCTTGAATGCTGCATGCTTGCTTGCATGCTTGCTTGCATGCTGCATGCTTGTTTGCTGCATGCTTGCTTGCATGCTTGCTTGCATGCTGTATGCTTGCTTGCATGCTGTATGTAAAGAAAAGAAGAAATAAACGTTTATTTATATATAGTATGTGTAAATAAATTTATGCTTTAGGATATTATGCTTAAAAAAGTTATGCTTTAGAACTTTATGCTTAATAAATTTATGCTTTAGAATATTCTGCTTAATCATTATTATGGTTAGAGAAATTATGCTTAAAAAAATTATGCGTAAGCTGTTATGCGTAATTATATTATGCGTAAATATAATTATGCCAAACAAAATTATGCTAACATATATTAGGTCTTAAAATTTTATGCAAATGGATAGGGAACCCTATAATCCACTACGATTCTCCATTTTTGTTGGCCTAACGCGTCAAACTTTTTTGGAACTAAATGGACAAGTGCACCCCAAGGAGAGTTTGATTCTCGGATTACATCGTCCTTTAACTAATTTCTTCTGTTTGGGATGGCGGCAAGCTCATTATGCTTTGACGTTAATTGGATCTTCGTTCGTATTTCTAATCTTATGCTTGACGTTAATCGTAAAAGACAACGGTATGTCCTCACAATAAAAAATATCCTTATATTCCTCACAAATATTCCATACTATGTTTCTTTCTTCCTCATTCATGTGATCTAGCCGTAATTTGCTAAGATTTTTTTAATAATAATTCATTCACTCCATCCCTTTCGCTTAGGTTATGAACTGCTAAGTCGCTACCATTGAACTGTTCTACATTAAATGGACTAGTGACCTTAAGGATCATTTATATGTCTTTACAATTTTGAATAACCGTATATGCAAAACCATTAATGCAGTTTACTAAAGCACAGGGCATCCTTATTCCCTCGGTTGATTCTTTATAATCCAAGATGGCTTTGCCATAAGTTAAATTAACTGAAAGGTTAACTTTTACTTCACAACGTGCTGGCAGAACATATGTTAATGTTGACCAATAGACCACAACGGTATGTTTGTTTTATTTGTGCACAACATTGACGTCTCGTAGTCAATCTTTGTGCCTACTTGTTTCATTAGATTACTTCCTATCAAACCATCATAGTTATTATCTACATCGTAAAGATAAAAGTTATGATCTTCAGAACATTTAAAATTTTTGGATAACTGTGTACAAATAACTTGTGTATGTTCGCTAATACCATGTGTGCTAACAACATTAATACGCTAATAATCATATATTATTTCTAAAGTATTTGTCAGCTATATGCGGTCCAATAAACGACCTAGTGCTGCCTGAGTCTTAACATAAAAACAGCTTTACTTAACTAAGGAATTATAATATATGGCATAGAACGAAAAGTAGTACAATTTAAAACTATATGTTCTCTCTGTTCGAGGCCCTTAGATGAAAATTTTCCATCAATACAGGCTCATTCAAAGTACTTGGTTAACCAAGTACTTTTGCAGTTCCCTTTCAAACGCATACTGATTATCGTTATCGTATGAATCATTGTTTATGTAATTAACACGTCTAGAACTCGCAGTTCGCATAGTAACATCGGTGTTTGCACTTGTATTTGCAACCGGTGCATTATGCGCTGACGTCAATCGCCGCTCATGCTGACTCCACGTCCTTGAAGTTGACCTAGTCTGTTGTGAAATTCGATTCTGTGCAAAATACGAATTCCTTGATTAGAATGACGTGTTTGCTGAGCCTGACTGGTTTACATCATTTTGTAAACTATTGGATGCATTTGGATTTGCCTTTATTATTTGAGAGTTATGTAATCTTTGGGGGTTGATAATATTGTTTTCCGTAAATTTCCTTGACGGCTTATTTCTGCTATTTTTTTGATCATAAACCGTTTGGAAGTTTTGCTCTTCTAATACAATCTTTAAGGCATCCTCCAAAGTCGTTACATTTCTCAATCGTACTAGTCTAACTAAATACGCCGGTAAATTATATAAGAAAACATTAAGTGATGAATTAGTATGAAAATGTTGAATGGCTTGTCGTAAATTGGTATTGCTTGCTGTTTCATTGATTTTAGCAATAAGAATTCTACTATGTTCTGTATCCTATGGCAAAATCTAAATAACTCTCAGTTTGGCTAATTTTCAAAGATCCAATTCCAATACTAAACATTCTTCGGTCCTAGGATCCCCAAAATGTTGCACTAACAAATGTTTTAACTCATCCAAATTATTTATTTGATCCCGCTCTCCTACTAGGTTCGCGGCTTTACCTGAAAGTCTACAGTTACGACGTGATACAGGTATACGTACGTTCTGAACATCTCCCCCTCGGAACTTACTTAATAAATATTCGCATTTCTTGATGAACAGTGTGAGCTGTCTAGCATCACCACTAAATACCGGAATAATGCTAGTCATTGTTGACGGAATTTGTACGATCTGATCCATTGTTATTGAAATTCGAAAGTTTAATACAAAAAAAAATATGGTCATAAACTAAATAATTATGCCTACCTAATTGTTTTATTACGAGATTTGTATCGTAATAAAATGTACTAAAGTAACTATATTTATCTATTTATTTTATCACAAAAGTTCTATCGTTAAAAAATTTGTATGTTACCCAGGTATTGTCCGACCCCTAATAAATAACACAAACACATATATCTAATCAAAGAGGAAAACACGAAGGAAAACAGGAAGGATAGTGAAAAAGTTCTACTCACAGTCCCGAATTTACTCCCATCTTCTTCTTGGACTATTATCACCACACTCTGTGTCAGGCACTCGATGAAGTTGCCCAATAAATTTGTTTGTTCGGTGATCTCTGTTAAACTGTTGGACGGAACAGACGTCACAACAGCTTGAAGAGTTTTATACTATACTGAGTGACTACAGAGATCCTACCAGCTGCGCCAATTAAATTAACGACAATCGGAGAGTTTATAAAAATAACTTTATTTAACCGACAGAGTGACAGTAGAGATAACAATAATCCTAAAGATACAAGGTTCTTCTAGCTAATTTATGCTAAGATGACAATTGTAGCGTGACGACTATGTCCTACATTATGATTACTTACCTACTCACTAGATTTGGAAGAAACTGTACTGCTGCCAAGGTACTTGTAACAGGCCTACCACACTTAGGGTTGCCACCTTTTTTTGAAGAAAAATTGCATATATTTTTTAAGTAATAAAAATATACCTAGTACTTTTGGGAAATTTAGGGAAAAATATACGTTTATTTCTCATATTTTTTATTATTTGTTATACACATAAATTCAATTAAATTATGTATTATTTAATTTCCATGCGTATTTACTATTACTTTTAGCCTTGGCCAGCAAAGTTCTATTATTTTTAAAATAATCATAGGAATCCGGACAATAGATCCATATTAAAGTAAATTAATAATTCATGTTTAATTAAATTAATAGATGCTCTATTTCTTTCTTCTCGCCATTTTGCGTTCATGACAGAAAAAAATCTTTCTGTAAAAGCAGAAGTTGCAGGAATGGTGTAAAAATTTTTAACATTCTTAAATGTGTTAATATACATATATCAGTAGTTTTGAAAAGCATTTGCCATTTTTCATGAGTATTTTAGATTGAAATATCTGTTCTTCATTCACTTTCGAAATAATTTCATTGACCATAATTATTCGGAAATTCTCCATGCCGCGTAGTTGCAACTTACAGTTATTATAAAAAAGTGCGACATTTGATTTAGCAATGAAAATATGGTACATTTCGTACTATATTAGTTTTCTATATTATATAGTACAGTTGGCTAAAATATAGTCAGATACTATATTATAGTACGGGTGGCAACCCTAACCACACTTAAGTAGGGCTATGGTTAGATGTTTCGCAGTAGTAGTACAAGGATCTGACTGAGGCTCTTTCAGTGTTATGGCTCCTACGATGCCTTTACATATTTTAGACTTATTTTGGATGGAATCCTCTATGTATCCGTTTACAACCGCATTGGACTTCCAGCCTCCATGGCGCTTAAGGGACAGGAGATTATCAGCTCCTGAATCGGCCAAAAGTGTGGCTGAAGTTCGACGGAAACAATGACCCGTGTACGCAAGGGAAGTTCAAAAAATGTTGCTATTTCTCGTGAGATACTGCCAATTTTATTAGAACCCATAGGCTGTCTAACACACTGCGATATTGTAGAAAAAATCTATTGATTGGAGTGTAAGGTGGGCGTGAGGTTTGATATTTCTCAACAATTGTTACGTATTCTCTGCGAATTACGAAGTTGCGGTCTTTTTTTGTCTTTGTTTTAGGTAGTTTAATTAATAGTAAGTCATCTGAATGTTTCTCACGGTTTTTGACATTAGGTTGTATTAGTTCATTAGTTCTACATGCTCCGTTTATACCAATAATAAGAACAACCTGTAACGTAAAAAGTATTGTAGTAGATAAATTAATAAAATTGATATGCATGCATAATTATACCTATCAACATCTACTACGTACATACCTATTAGATTATGTTAAGTAGTTGATTAATATACTTAAGTAGATCCTGAATGTGCTGCTGAAGCTTTACCTTTGCCGCCAAATATACGGAATCAGGTGCTTCGTTGAGAAACTTTTAAATTTCAGATGCTGTGAAAACCTTAGATTTTCTTGGTTGATGACCAGATGAGGTTCTTTTTAAAAATGCCACTAATTTAGGATTGGCGTCGATATGTGTGTTTTTTCATCTTTACTTTTGCTTTAAGCATTGAATACGTACCGCATAGAGTGCTTGATTTCTTGGTCTCGGATAATAATTCAATAAAATATGCCAGCAAAACGTTTTCTGAGAAAGTTTTGGCTCCTTTAGCTAGTCGCCACGTATTAAACATATCGTACTGTTTCAAAATTTTCTCGCGTGATTGTTAAGGGAGAAACCTCATTTGCGCATTATTAACAGTTTCAGTCAATTCTGTTGGCGTCAAATACACTTCCTCGTATATCACTAATTTTCATAGATATAGTATGTACAAGATAAACAGAGTCAGATGAAAAGCGAAACCAAAAAAATAAAATCTATGTGTGAGGGAAATTGTCCATGTGTTAGTTAAAAAAGTGTTGTTAAAAAGTCCATGTTCAGTATCGATATCGATACTTGGTGAACACAATAAGAAACAAAATTAAAGGGTTGTTGCCGTTGTTGTTTATATTGAACTGTTATAAAAACTGGGCAAAATACATGCTTGCTTATACAGAATATTATCTAGGTTAACTACTAACTAACCATACGATAGGAAGTGTCATTCTTACAGGCACAAATACATTAGGTATAGATTCTTTCATTAGGATTCGTCGATGTTTTCTTAGTATGCAGTAGGTATTTCAATACGAAATGTTTACTACATATTGTAGAGACCATCCATCTCTATTTAAAATTCGAATCCATTTTTCTCTTAATACAGAATTATTTGGGCATCTGTAGGTACATAAACATTACAAATTATTATTTACACAACAGAACAATTTGCTGGTGAGCAGAGCACTCATGTATTCAAGACACTGTAAAACTAATAAATGCAAACAATATGACATTCCTAAACCTCCTCAAAGTAATAAAACATCAAAACTCTCCGAAACATTTTGTAAAACAAAGGCTAATATAATAAACATGCAACTTAAAGTACAGTTTAGATGAACACATCTTCTCAATCCTAACTTAAATCTATTTAAACAAAACTTGACTAAATAAGTATGTATTCATGCCATGATGTCACTATAAAAAGATTAAGTTTTTATCGATACTCCTGACGTCACCGCTTTGTCAAGCCCTAGCGTAAACAAGCAATTTTCTCATTTACATTATATTTTAGCAAATTCTGTTTAAATATACGAAATATACTTTTATAAAACAATGGAAATCAATATACTATTGTAAGAATATTTTTCTGAGCCGATTACTAGCAGTAATTTGTCAAAATATGGTTCGAAACAATCCAAGGACATGTATTTACCTATGAAACATGTATTTATTGGGGTTATTTCGTCTTGTAACGTCACATTCACTCACAGAATAAGCCAACATAGTTGCATAATTAATATTATCAATTTAAATCAAAAGATTATTATTTAAATGCAAGAAATTCACCGCTGTGTAAAACAGAAGGGACGCTATGGACCCCTTCTCGCGAAAAAAATGACATATTGGTACTTCATTCACTCTCTCTTTTTCTCTTGGGCGTTTAGTACTTGATTAGGTTTTCTCGCTCGCACCCTTCGTGTATCTTTTTGCGTAGCAAAAAAATTCTAAATCTATGCTAATTTTAGGTTTTTCACTTGTTTTCAAGATTCTTGTTTTTAACCTAAGGTTTTACCAATATGATGTGAAAAGAAAATGGCGCGCGCCAAAATAAAAAAAAAGTACACCAAGAAGGTTCCGCGTCTGGGTTTTTAACTGGTTTTTTTTTGAGCGTTTTCCAAGCAACCAAACTGTGCGGCAAGTGTCATCTTTTTTCACAAGTGGTTTTTACTTTTCTGTATTTTTTTTATTTTAACTCCGTCGTCAGATAGACGTGATGAAACCTGAATCAGGTGTTTAACAATAGAAAATCAATTGTTTCCTAATTACCACATACCACAATCTACGGTCCCACTGCTGGGCAAATGTCTCCCCCATAGCTTTCAACTCTTCCCGATTTTTCGCCTTCTCCGACTAGTCTGTCGTGAATGATTCTACGCGAGCGTTTCCTAGGCCTCCCACGGCGACGACGCCCGTTCCCGTTCTAGACGATCTCGATACGGCGGTATCGATTTCTTTGTTTTACCTGTTTTCGAAGGAAACTAGCTGGCCCAAGTAAATATACTCATCGACATAGTGGCATTCTTGCCCGATATACCTCAATTCTATTTTTTTGTTATTCTTTTTCTTTGACTGATTTATCTTTAGTCCAACTTCAAGGCTTGCGATGCGATCTTGGACCATCTGTTGTAACTCGTCAGCAGTCGGTTCGAATAGATATCACCAGAAAAACGAAGATTGATAAGTTTTTTGCAACCGACTTTGCTTGACCACAAGTCTGTGAGGTTCTTTAATTCCTCTTCAAGAGTGCTTGTGAGTTAATTACTTAGGATCAGTTTTTTTATCGAAATTCAATTGATGAAAAAACGCATTTTACCGAAATTTTAAACCATTGGTTACCATATTTAACCATGGGTTAAGTTAACTACGGATCAAAAAACTGGGCCTTACTGTATCCGTATTGCCGAAATCATTGTTACTATTTGTTTAGATTATCTAATCTTAACAGCTCTCAACTAAATTATCTGTCTGTTTGTAAGACGTCGCATTGTGCGTTACCTTGAATTTGTATAAAAGTTCTTCGATTGAACTAGCAACTTAAAATTTTGGCAGAATATTGGTTATTTTGAATTCCTTCTGGGAGTCGAGAGGTTTTTATTTTTAGGGCTCAACTCCGGGAATTCTGAGAGAGGTTCCCAACCCTAGATTGTTATGAAATTCAGTAAATTCTACGTTTTAACCCTATTTAATAAGTTGAAATCTAAAGTTATAAACCTAACATAAAGTACAGTCATTATTGCTGTGAGGTGGGTCGTCCTCAGAGCAATAATTACTGTACTTTATGTTAGTTTTATATGACACTACCTGACCCCCGCGGCTTCGCACCCGTCAACTGGCTATCTACCTACCTACCACCAATATATCTACCCTACCTACCTACCCACCTAACTTACCTACCTACCTTAACTACCTACCTTACCTACCTTCCTTTCCTACCTATCTTACCTACCTATCTTACCTACCTACTTTACCTACCTACCTTACCCACCTACCTTACCTACCTATCTACCTCACCTACCTAACTTCCTTACCTAGCTAACTTAATTACCTACCTTACCTACCTACATTAGCTACCTACCTTACCTACCTACCAATTTGTCAAAACTATTTATTTGAATACGAATTAATACTACAATACGAATCTATCTAACTTTTGTTTCTACCGGTGATCTAATTCAATTTTAGAACAATAAAAGTATAAAAACTATGATAGTGAGATATATTCTCCCGCAGACTTTTTTGTAGGTAATAATTAGTAATTTAATCATGCAATACATAACTTTTATGTAGCATCAATAGTATTCTCAGCGCACGCCAAATGATGAATTTTATTGGCAAAATTTTGCTTTTTTGGGTTACAATATTGCAATTTTCATAATGTTCTCTAATTTTTTGAAAATAAATTACAGCCTATGTTACTCAGGAATAATGTAGCTTATTATAGGTGAAATAATTTTTAAAATCGTTCCAGTAGTTTTGGAGCCTATTCGGTACAAACAAAAAAATCTTTCCTCTTTATAATATTATTATAGTAAGATAATAAACGAAAATAAAAAAATAACACCGAAAGGGAAAACATGCATATAAAAATAATCTACCTAATATTGACTTAAGATTGTTAAGTATTTATTTATTACGTACTAGCGGACGCCTCGCGGTTTCACCCGCGTATTTCCCGTTCCCGTGGGCATACAGGGATAAAATGAGCCTATCATGTCACCCGGGGATAGTGTAGCTGCCCAACGGTGAAAGAAATTTTTGAAATCGTTCCAGCAGTTTTCAAGTTTTTTCGTTACATGCAAAAATATATGTCTTTCCTCTTTATAATATTATATTAGTATAGATTAGGTAGGTCGATGTTTGCCCTGCACATGGTACTTAAGCTACGTCACGGCTGCGCGGCTGCGCGGCGCGTACTTTGCAGGGGATCCATTGTAAATCACTACGTTTACTCCTCCCCGCGGCGCAAACGGATACAGTGCGTTAGCGAAGAGCGACGTTCCCTCCGCGCTATAGCATTGTAGTTATATTATTGTGATCGGTCCAAATTTATTTTTACAGCATAACTTATAGTGTCGTGGAAAAGACAAAAGTTAAAAGATGTTCCGACGCGCGCCGAACAAATCGGGGCTGGCAGTAGTTTTAAAAGGTATGTTATTTAGAATATACTCACATATTATGTAGCTTGACCTTGGTAGGTACCGACGATGCCAACTGTAGGTAGCTCAAATCACTGATTGTAGTAAATTCACAGATTTTACGAATATCTTATTTATATAAATATAGTAAGGTAAAATAAACACCGGCCAAGTGCGAGTCGAACTCGCGCACGAAGGGTTCTGATCACGCGTTAAAAAATCACTGTTGTTGTATGGGAGCCCCAATGAAATATTTATTTATTCGGTTTTTAGAATTTGTTGTTATAGCGGCAACAGTAATACATCATCTGTTAAAATTTAAACTGTTTAGCTATCACGGTTCATGAGAAACAGCCTGGTGACAGACAGGCGGACCGCGGAGTCTTAGTAATGGGGTTCCGTTTATACCCTTTGGATAGGGAACCCTAAAAAAAAAATGATAAAACCGGTTTCCTTCAACTAAGGCTCGGAAATATTCTTTTGAGTAGGTAACTAGGTAGTTTATATTTATTGCGAGTTTCTTATACCTAATATTTGAGATCCTAAAAATAGCGTCTAGATATCTAAAAGAAAAAGGCCCACGAAATATGGAAATAACGTGGGCGACTGATATTCTGAAACCACCGACAGATTGTGCTGGTAGTAGGTATTCATGAGCGCTGAAATTGAGAAAAATATTTTTGGTATACGTAGGTATTTTATGTAGTGTACTACTTATTATGTATATTAAAATTTTCGAACTCAGAATTTTCTCCTCTTTCATTTGACTTAAATGCTCGAAACTATACAGGAAGGAACATAAAAAAAAGGTTTTGGAGAAAATGTTCGAATTTGGAATTTTCTTTTGGATTTGAAAATTTCAATTTTTGCGGCTATACCTAGTATTTGTCAAAATAAGACTTCATTTGAGAATGAGCCAGCTTGTTTTACAATACAGGCTCGATCAACCAATGAATTCTGTAAATTTCATAAACCTAGGCATAGACACAATGCTTGGTTTAGGCTGTTGTATGTAGGTATGATTTTTATGTTAGACATGATTTTGAAGCATGAAAGTATGTGAACTGTGAAGATAAATACCTTTAAGGTACTTCATGGTGGAGCCTAATTCACGAAACGTCGTCAGTTCGTCACTCAACCTAAACCAGAATATTACTAATAATAATCTGTACCATTTTAAACAGATTTTCGAGCCTATGCATCGGGGTATTCAATTGAACATAATGAACCGCCAGGACCTTGCGTTAAAACAGAAATTCCCGGCCCCAAATCGAAGGCACTTTTGAAAGAAATGGATGCAATTCAGGTAAGCGTCCATTTGTCATATTTTTAATAGTAGATATTAATTAACTAACACTGTAGTCGAAGTGTTAGTTGTAGCGTGCGTTAAGATTTAAAAATATTGGTCACAATTTTATTTTTAAGTAGGTACTTCATTAGCCTCCGTTAATATGATATCCAATACGACTATACAGCCGTAGGTACCTAGATATTTAAAATAATAATATTATTGATTTGTATTTTATCTATGCGAATCGAAGGTCAATTAAGTTATCGGTGACAGATTTATTTTTGAGTGTGAAATTTATTTCGATCCGCTCTCTCAAGTTCTCTGCGATAACGTTCTACGAAGATTACATATCTACCTACTAAGGCCGTGACAAGATCTAAAGTGTTGTTACTGACAAAGAGATGCACGACGACGTCACAGGGCTTGTAATTTACTCCAAAATATAAGTCATTAGGCGCCCGCGGCTCCACCCGCGTGAAATTAGTATTTCGCCCAATATCTTCATTAATTATGTTTACTAATGATAAGCATAAAATATATTGACATAATTTACATTGGCATAACGAAATTCAGAATAGTGATCATTACGCATAATATTATTATTAGGCATAAATGATTTGCCATAATGTATATTGCCATAGATACTGTTGGCATAATTATATTAAAGCATAATTTTATAAAGTATAATGTTTTAAACGCATAATGATATTTACACATAATGTTCTTTGGAATAAAAAAAACATGTTTGCGGCTCAAAGGTGGCCCAAGGGCTACCCTACCCCCACCCCCCACCGTCCCTTAACCTAATCCAATTGAGTCCAAAACTTTTTGTTTGCTTGGAGAAATGCTCATATAAACTGCGCTACCACGGGGAGATAGTGCAGCTATGTGGGACTCCAACCCACTAAAACTCCACAGTGTCTTCCTGTGCCACTTATGACGGGCAAGCGTAAGTAGTCATCCGCGAATCTGCCGCGGCTGTCCGTCACTGGACCTTCTTCTGGAGGGTACCCCTATCACCGGCGCACCAGAACACTTTGCACGCGTGACTTCCCCAGACACCAAACCAGCACATGGGCGCCAGGTGACCCCGTGTATGGCACCCTTAACCTCTCGTGACGGTCCAAGAAAGTGGCCCCGCCGCCAAGATAGGGAGAGTGGCCAATGCTATACCGCTCTCCGCCTCCTCTCTCGCGCTCCTCCCCTGAGGCCATACCACGTCCTCCATCAGAAAGTGGCGAAAGGCAGGCAAAGGGCTCCCGCGGAAGGCAGGGAGAGCGGCGCACCGCCATACCGGCACTCCTCTCCCACCGCGCCCTCCAACCCTCAGCTGGAATGCCTCCCCACCGCCTCGACAACGCGAGAACCCACTGGGGGGAATTGGCTCCTAACCAACACGACAACACACTCATCAACATAGTTTTTATGACGAATAATTATTATGCCTTAAAAATCTATGCAACTCTAAATTATACCAAAACAAATTATACCAAAGACAGTTATGCTAACCTTTGCATAATGCTAAAGTATTACTATGCCACAGTATTATTATGGTAATAAAAGTTATGTAAGTTACTTACAAACATACATACTTACTAACATACATACATACACTTACGAAATTTGGCACACGTGTTTAGAAGCCCACATAAAGTAGCATTATGTGAATATTGTGCAATTCTAACAATATTATATACATTCCTACGTGTCGAATTGATAACCTTCTTTTTTTCGAAGTCTATAATAAAAACGGATCCATACGGACGACTTCACGGTGTATATATTTGTTGTATTTCAAAACCTTCTCCAGAATGTAACAAATACTTTTCTGAAAACCGCATCAAAATCGGTTCTGCAAAACGCGAGAAAATCGTGGACAAACATACATACAAACATAAGAGTAAAACTGAGAATCTCCTTTTTTTTAAGTCGGTTGAAAAGCCGGTAGATTCAGTTGCCCATGTCGTTGTACTTAGATTTAGATTAAAGAAAGAAACAAAAGAGTTAGACATCAGAATTTACAAACTTTGATCTATCTAATTCACATTGACGAAAATCTTAACTGGAAAAAGCAGCTGACAGTTAAGGAAAGTTCAATTAGCTCAGCTTACTATGCCCTGAGAAGTCTTAGAGATATGGTTGCTATTGAACTATTAAAAGTACTCATTATTCGCTTGTAGAGTCGAAGCTTAGGTACAGTATCGCTATATGGGAAGTTTGAGACTGTAGACATTTTACGCGTAACTACTTACGCGTTAAATGTCCACAGTGGGTATTGCAGCATTATCACGCTGCCTATTGATTCGGCTGAATAAAAACTATTCCGTTCGTGTAAGTCGACCTCATTTCTAATTTTTTCTTATTTCGGTTCAAACTTAGAAGTTTGATCATTCCATTGGATGACAGAGAAAATTTTTCTTGTGAATTGGCGACGTATCTACTTGGAAGTAACACGTTTAGTATTTTTTTTAAGAAAATTTCAAGTGCAAATCGTTGGATTTATATCGCATTGCGTCCATGCAAACCAATATGTTGCTTTTAGTTCTGCAGCATTATTGGACATTTCTTTCTGAGAGTGTCAATTGTTCACCAGGAATTTAATTTGTTTCCGAGTTACCGGCGCATAAGGCCGTCTGTTGCAAAGAACCGATTCGCTCAGAATCGGTTCTTGGAATATATAACAAGCTGTGGACTGATGTTCCGAGTTATTTCAACACCGACTGAGTTCGGGAAGCGTGTGCTTGCGGGGGTGACTCCATAATATACGAGTGAAGACCCCGGGAGGACGTCGTGACATCGCTCCGCGTCAAGTGATCCCAAAATTTTGTTCCTATTCACTTTTTATAATTTGTAGCAATAGCGAAGTATTTATTGAATAGTTTTTTATATGTATCACCTATTCGTGTCAAAAGGTCGTGAAATGAACCTTTTTTAATTTTACATTTATGCACGGTTATATTTTAATCGCGCCTAGGGCCGGATAGCGGTTGCAACCCCTTCTCTCCTATAGGCATTATTTTCCAAAATTACAAATTTTATTCTAGACAATCCATTTCCCAACTTTACCGATAGTCTTCCTTTTCGTCGCCATTCCTTTTTTTCTTTGTATATTTTTTATGTTGAACAATGTTTGTTTTTATTTTATCTTTTATTCGTCAAAATTAAACGTGACACATGTAGTGACAATTTTTTTTTTTTACGCTACAAATTGGCGCCCGAACAACTAAAGTAAGTGTTTTTACCTAATAACTTTGAAATTTAAATGATTCGACATAATTTATTTTTTTTGCTTTATTGAGGATGGTCACTCCCTCTGGGAGCTAATGATTCTTAAGCTTATTTGTTTCAGGACGCTGATATTCTTCCATTCAAGAAAGGTATTCTAGGATTTATACCACCAGTACAGATCTGTGAAGCTGTTATTTTCCTTGACATATTTTTTTCATGAAATGTAATGTTTTTTAATGGAATTTAATTTTGTGAACTATAGTACACATAACCGTCTTTTATTTTATCCACTTATGGCAGCAAATATAACGATAGGTTTCCTGATTTTTACTCCTTATTTAGCCTAGATCTTTGTTTACTAGCTTGGCGTTCGCCGACTGCTGGTTGCTGGATTATTTTTGTCCAGCTGTTCATGCCGTGCTTATTTTTCGCTAGGATTCAATCGTCCTTTGTCTGTTCTTTCATTCGTTATTAGGTCTATACTAGTTACATCATGTCAGAAGAGGAGTTCCCTATTGGTGAGACTCCACGTTGTGATAGTCCCATCATTTCGCGACCACCACCTTGTCCCATTCAGCCAAGAGCTTCTCGCGCTTCCTCACAAAGTGTTGTTCCTTCTCCAATAAGATCTGATGAACGCCCACAATTTACCAGGCAGTTCTCTCTTACTAAGTGGAAGATTGTTTTCGATGGAAAGACCTGCGTACGGGAATTTTTCACGAGTCTAGAAGAGTGCAGGGAGGCCGACAATTTGTCTGATGGTTACTTAGTTAGGCGATTCCATGAAGTCTTGTCAGGTGTCGCACTTCAATATTTTAGGTCAATCCGTCGTCCGGATCTTTCCTTCTTTGAGATCAAAGAAGCCTTTTTTAGGACATTCGGTACGACCGATTTTGAATTTAAGATAAGCCAGGAGGTCCGTAACCTCAAGCAGAGACCGGAACAGCTAATAAGAGAATTTATTATCGAGGTTTCTTACTTAAATGCTAAACTGAGCAAGCCTATTGAAGAATCGGAGTTGTTGCGGATCATCACTCACAACATGTTGCCAAAGTACACTCCTTGCTTGTCCATCCAAAAATTTCATGACATCGATAATTTAATCGAAGCTGTTACTCATTTCGAGTCCTTTCTAAAACCTCCAAAGGCGGTAGCCAGTTTCGATTGTGTTGCCGACCAGTCGACTTCTCAGGCTGTTAACTCACCAAAACCCAGGCCGAACAAAACTTCCCATCAACCAACAACTAGTAAGCCTCGGACTTGTCCTAGTTGTAGTCAGTCTCAGCTTTGCTTAAAATGTAACAAAGTTGGTCATTCTTACCGCTCTTGCCCAGAGATCACAGGCATGATTTGTTTTAAGTGTCGCACTCCTGGATTTATTACTAGAGAATGTCCGAAATGTAATCCAAAAAATGCATAGACCACTGGCGATACGCTTCTTTTCGTACAGTATCCCCAGTGTTTACTACAGATTCATTTGATAACCGACCGTTTATAGAGGTATTATTATGTGGTAGAGTTGTTAAAGCATTGCTTGACACTGGTGCTCGAGACACGCCACAAATGTTCCCAGCATACGCTATAAATAACGGTATCCTTATGAGACGCATGCCTGTTACTAGTCCTTTATCTTCTGAACCATGGCACGTGGTGTTACCAGCTGAAAAGGTTCCAGACGCTATTTGGGAAATTCACAATAGTTTTCCTTCGATACATCCCGGTGTTACTAAAACGTATCTAAAGCTTAGGGAGTTGTTCTACTGGCCAAATATGTTCCGTGACGTTACTTCGACGTTAAGTCAATGTGAGGTTTGTAAAGCCTATAAAATCTCGAACACGCAACCTCGCGGTCAGATGTGCTACCCTAAAGAGGTTTCCTTGCCCTTACAGATGATTTCTATCGATATAATTGGTCCGTTGCCCTGTGCTTATTATGGTTATAAATATATCCTTTCTATGGTAGATGTTTTTTCCAAATATGTTTGGCTAGTTTCTCTGAAAAGGATTGACGCTCTTTCTGTTATAAAAGCGTTAGAGTCTGAAATTTTCTTTAATTTTGGGGTTCCGCGTACTATTCTTTGCGACAACGCTACAGTTTTTCGTAGTAATCAATTCCTTAATTTTCTCAGATCTTTTCATATTCAATCACCTACTTTTACGCCATATTATACACCCCAAGCAAATACGGTTGAGCGATACAACCAAAGTGTTATTACGTGTTTAGGTATTTTGGTTGGTGAAAACCAAAGAAGTTGGGCTAAAATGTTACCTAAAGTTAAGCTTTACCTCAATTCTTGTGTTAATCTAGCTACTGGCTTTACGCCTAACTTTCTTATGTTTGGTAGAGAGGTCCTTATGGATAGCAGTCGTGTAGATAGTCAGACTCGAAGCTCTAATTTGGCAGACAGTCGGGCTCGTCATGCTTCAAACCTATCCTCTCTCAGCGAAGTTTATGCAAAGGTAGCTGATAATCTTTCTTTAGCTTTCCTCCGTAACTCTCGTGCATATAATTCTAATCGATCAGCTATCACTCTGAATATTGGTGATACTGTATGGAGAAAGAACTTTTCCAAGTCTTCTGGAAATGATTTTTTTTCTGGAAAGCTTGCTCCACGTTTTATTAAGTGCCGTGTAATAAGAGTCATTTCTAGGACCACATATTTGCTCCAGGATTGTGATTCAGTCCACTCCGGACAATATCATATCAAAGATATCTTAAAATAAATTTGATTGAATTCTCTTTGTTCCATTTTAACATTAACATTTGCTTTCTAAACCTTTTTCCTCTTTGGTTTATGGGAATATTTCTTTGCATAAGTTTTTGATTATGTTAAAAACTTCATGAATTATCTGTTAATAATGACATCTATTTATTTCTGTGTTGTGTCAACCTGTGTTCTCAGGTTATTTTATTTCTTTTAGTTTAACACAAATGGTGTGTCATTCTACATTTAATTTGAATTTAAACTTGAGTTTTCTGACTTGAGTTCTCTGATTTGAGTTTTTTTGTCTTGAATTCTTCTTTGACTTAATTGACTTAAGTTTTCTTTCTCAAACTTGTTTTTTTGTTTTTTGTCCAACTTGTCTTTCGTTTCTATAACTAAGGTCGGACTTTACGTGTTGACGTTATTTATTTTTTGGGGATCCCCGGGTTTTTTCTTATTGTTGTTAGGTAATAGTTAAGTCTTATGTTAAGTTAGGCTAGCTTTACTTAGATGTATAGTTCCCTGGTTGTTCTTCATAGTTGTTAGGATGTGGTAGTTGTTGGTGTTTGTCTCTAATTGAACAATATATATTTAGATTTATGAGTTTGTTATTTTCTTTCATATTCTCCATAGATGTAATCGAGATATCGCGAGTTGGCGCGGATAACGTTTAGATGTGGTGGCCACCGTGTTTATTCAGTATCTTTTGCACTTCGATATCGTTTGATTCAGAAATGATTCCTGCTGTTGTCATTGCCTGTTCCAGCTTTATCTTTCTTCTCACTCGTACTTTCGTCCTTTTTTTTCTTAGAAAGGGGGTATTGCAGCATTATCACGCTGCCTATTGATTCGGCTGAATAAAAACTATTCCGTTCGTGTAAGTCGACCTCATTTCTAATTTTTTCTTATTTCGGTTCAAACTTAGAAGTTTGATCATTCCATTGGATGACAGAGAAAATTTTTCTTGTGAATTGGCGACGTATCTACTTGGAAGTAACACGTTTAGTATTTTTTTTAAGAAAATTTCAAGTGCAAATCGTTGGATTTATATCGCATTGCGTCCATGCAAACCAATATGTTGCTTTTAGTTCTGCAGCATTATTGGACATTTCTTTCTGAGAGTGTCAATTGTTCACCAGGAATTTAATTTGTTTCCGAGTTACCGGCGCATAAGGCCGTCTGTTGCAAAGAACCGATTCGCTCAGAATCGGTTCTTGGAATATATAACAAGCTGTGGACTGATGTTCCGAGTTATTTCAACACCGACTGAGTTCGGGAAGCGTGTGCTTGCGGGGGTGACTCCATAATATACGAGTGAAGACCCCGGGAGGACGTCGTGACATCGCTCCGCGTCAAGTGATCCCAAAATTTTGTTCCTATTCACTTTTTATAATTTGTAGCAATAGCGAAGTATTTATTGAATAGTTTTTTATATGTATCACCTATTCGTGTCAAAAGGTCGTGAAATGAACCTTTTTTAATTTTACATTTATGCACGGTTATATTTTAATCGCGCCTAGGGCCGGATAGCGGTTGCAACCCCTTCTCTCCTATAGGCATTATTTTCCAAAATTACAAATTTTATTCTAGACAATCCATTTCCCAACTTTACCGATAGTCTTCCTTTTCGTCGCCATTCCTTTTTTTCTTTGTATATTTTTTATGTTGAACAATGTTTGTTTTTATTTTATCTTTTATTCGTCAAAATTAAACGTGACACATGTAGTGACAATTTTTTTTTTTTACGCTACAGTATCTTGTAAGGAGTATTTAAAAGAGAGCTTCAGATTCTTACGGTCCCTTGCTTATATAATTCAATAATACTCACCGATCCAATAAAACAAATACATAATTTCGAAACACTTGAGGAAAGAAATAAGCGGGAAACAAGGAACTTAAGGGACTTGCAATATAAGATTCAACCACATCTGAACGTAGTTAACCATGCTGCAGTATATCAGTCAGTTTAACTTTTTAATAAACTACCCGTACATTTAATGTCTACATATAATTAAATTAATAAGCTTCAACTTCAGCCATTTCTGATAGAAAAAATGCTATTACACACTTGATTAGTTTCTCTGTGACATTATATTTTACTCTTATAATGATGGGAACTGAATTGTTATTGCATTTACTTTATATTTCTATTTGAAATGGTGGACTTTCTCTGTGACATTTATTTATATTATTGACATTATATTTTTACTCTTGACATTTGTATAGGTAGAATCTGATTGTTATTGAGTTGGTTTTGTATTTTATTTGGAACTAGCTTTTACCAGCGGCTTCGCTCGCAGTGAAGCCATTAAATTTTTTTTTTTTTATAAAGAGTTTCCTATGTTACTTCTAATACCTCCAAGAATATATGTACAAAGTTTCATGATGATCGGTTCAGTAGTTTTTGCGAGAAAGCGTAACAAACAAACTAAGATTCACATTTATAATATTAGTAAGGATAGTGTACTTTCTCTGTGACATTTATTGACATTATATTTTATTGAACTCTTTATTGACATTATATAAGTATTTTACTTTTGAAATTTGTATTGGTAGAATCTGAATTGTTAATGAATTGGTTTTGTATTTTTATTCGAAAAGTCAACTTTCTCGGTGACATGTATTTTAACTAGACTATTAATATAAATAGAGTTTATTTAATTGACATTTTATTTATGTTGTTAAGTATTGTAGTGTAAATTTAAATGTTTTGGGTTTTTATATTCATTTGACATTTTTATTTGACATTAATGAATACTATAATAATAATGCATGGTTGAATATTGAAAAAGCAAAGTTGTTTAAAGCAAAGTGCGCCCGCACGGTTGGCGCAGTGGTTGAGTGATTGACTGTTGCGCTGCGTGTCGCGGGTTCGATTCCCGCACGGAAAAAATATTTGTATGACCTACAGATACTTGTTCCGGCTCTGGGTATTGTGTATGTTTGTAAACGCAACCACGATACAGCAAGAAATTCCTAGTGTGGGGCAACGTTTTGAGAGAGCAAGAGAAAGAGAATAAAGTACCTGGGCGACCGAGCTCTGCTCGGGTGAAAATAGAGAAAACGACGTTTTCTAAAAATCAAACCTAGCTAGATCGAATTATCGCCCACTAAGTCCCCTGCATACTAAATTTGATGAAAATCGTTGGAGCCGTATCCGTGATTCAGATTATATAATAATATAGATTATATACAAATATATACAGGGTGCGCTGACAGATTTTATTCTTGAAAAAACAAAATGAAATAAAACGTTAAGAAAAACAAATTTATTTATTTTTCATCTAACAAAATAATAATGCGGTATTTAGGTTTTATTAAACACTCTACTCAAATAGCGTCCTTCTAGCGGCAAACATTCTTGTAATCTTTCTTTCATGTTGGCGAAAACTCTCTTGCAAAGTTCTGGACTGATAGTGGCAATCTCGTGTCGAATATTTCCTTGCTGGGCCCTTTATTGTTGATGGCTAATTGTTGTAGACGGGTGATTTGAGGTATCCCCACAGGAAAAAGTCGCAAAGGGGTCAGATCAGGTGATCTAGGGGGCCAGGCTACGTCGCCAATGCGACTTATAAATTTTCCGGGAAAAAAGAAATCTAACTTTAGTCATCGAGTCCCTGGCGGTGTGTGCCGTAGCCACATCCTGCTGAAAGTGGCTTTGTAATTGTAGCTAGCATGACGGTGCACCTCCGGTATAAAAATTTGTCCAGAATCGCGCAGTATCGTTGTGCGTTAACGTTTTCACCTCTGCCGTAAAATTAAATTTCCCTTCTCACAAGTTTTGCGTTTTCAGGAGTAGTAACAGACGTTGAAGGTCCAGGCTAAGGCTCATTTTTGACTGATCCAGTTTATCTAAACTTCTTTACCCAAGTTCATTTCAATTGGTTTGACGGACCATCCTTTAATCGTCGGATATTAAAGTGAGAACAAAATCGACGCTTCCCATATTGATCGAATTATTGTTCGCAAAATACGCCTGAACTGCAAAAGCGCGGTGGCCTCCCGTTCACTGACTCATCGCTACTAAACAACCCGCAACACTCCCATACCGAATGATACCCCGTTTCCCCCGCTGACGCTTTGCTATTTGCCGTGAGCTCTGGTAAAAGTGTAAAATCTGCCAGCGGACACCCTGTATATACAAGAATTGCTCGTTTAAAGGTATTACATTTTTGTGTTGTTTTGTAAAAAGTACCTGCAAGTTTTCGGAGTTGAAACGTATAAAATTTTCGATACGATGAAAAAATTTATTGGAAATGAAATAAAAAGCGTTATCAACGGGTTCTGAGTGTGACCTTGGTGCTGGTCTTTGGATGACTCAATATTTTTTCTCTATCGTTCATCTAGGTGTTTACTTGCTAACGCCTCTTTTCATTTTGAGACTATGACATGTCTCAACAGCGTTGAGTTCTGCTTTTTACATAGCTGTTAGGATGAACTAGTATTTGCGGACACTGATGCAGGATATTATACTGCCAATTTTTGGGCGCCACATACTGAGAATAGTCCTGTAATTTCTTTTAAACTGACAAAAAAAGGCAAGAGGTTCTCAAGTTGATTAGTCGAACCAACTTGAGAACCTCTTCTAAATATAGAAATTATATTTTTTTAAATTTATAACCACACGTAACCTTTTAAAGAGAAGTCCGATGATACTTGATTCATTGGATAAAGTATACCCAACTTCAAATCAATAAATTAGCAAATAGAACAGGAATTTTACTCTACATCTGTTTTCAGTTCATGCTGAAATTTCAAGACTTAACAGGTTTACAGTTCAATCAGCAGCTGTATTGCGTAAGTGAATACGGCAACTCAAAGAGTTTGACCGCTATCCAATCCACCAAATCGACCAATCACACAGACGGAAATCCACATCGCGTCATTCATCTCGCATGTGATTGGTCGATTGGATAGCGGTCAAACTCTTTGCGTTGCCGTATTCACTTACACAATACGGCTGCTGTTAATTGTATTGTTTTAACCATTGTTTTATGGGCTGTGGACTGTGAACCTGTAAAAAACTAATGGATAATTCTTTGAAAAATAGGGTTTCTTAGAATACCTACATACGAGTCATTAGTTATCTGGTTGTTAAGTGTTATTTAAACGTCCACAGCGGATAAGATTTCTCAAAAATAGCAATCTTCGTTCGAAGACGTCAATTTAATAAAAAAAAAACATGAATGCTTGATAATGTGGATCTTTAAGTTTTATAAACATTCCAATTTGGATCACATGTCATGGACCATTCATTTTCAATAGTTTTGACTACAATGTGGTCAAAATTGTTGCAGAATTAGCATCACCTTTTTCAAGGAATGCAGACAATTATATAATATTTATTTATTATATATTTTATTGTACACCACAAAAACATACAGGGCAAACATTTACAAAAACAAATTTACAATGGGTGGTTTTATCGCACTAGGCAATCTCTTACAGACAACCTTTGGATGGATTCAACAAGAGGAGATGAATTTAGGGCTGTCAGTGCCACCACCACCACCACTCACTCTGTCGATAATGTTCAATTTTCTTTGTTTCTGTACGTAGGTACACTACTTTTCAATAGTCCACTTTTGAATTTAAATACTTGCTGTTTTGTTCTTCATAGAGCTTCCTACACATTATTGTGTGGTTTCGTGGCGCGGGATACATAAATCATACAATCATCAATCTGATCAAGCCTACGCCATATTACGACGAGGCTTGTATCCAATCAAATACGTCATAGGCAAGCCACGCCACGTAAGTAGGTATGTTTCCGCCTTAAGGTTGCCCTAGTCGACGACGGCACGAACTATTTTGAGCGTGGGGTTAAAATGCATGCTATCTCATCCGTCAACACGTGCCAAAGAGATAGATGCTGTGATGAGCAGTAAGAAGCTAGTTCGCGTACGAATACACACTATTGCAAATTTGTAGCGAAATTGAGTATGATTTAGGACGAAAACGAGCGCGCGAAATTTTGTAAAAAGACCTTTAGGAATATGGATATCAGAAAAAACAACTAAATGTATCTGTTCAAAATAAAATTATTTGCGTTATTGAACTACTAATCTATTCCTTTATGGTGACTGTTTTGCAATTTTCCTTCTTTTTGGTACTGGGTGAAGGGTGGTATTTATTTGCGCCCAAAAATGCGTTAAAATTAGTGTTGAAACATGGAACTTTCGACGCTCATAACTTTCAAACATATTTTGTTTTACTTTTTTGTTACCATACAGGGCTAGATAATGTTGAGACAAATTGATATAATTTTTTATTTTGAACGTATACGGTCAAACAGTGGAGTAATCGCTATACTACGTTTGTATGGAAAAATTATCGACTAGGGCAACCTTAATCCATTTACTACTACGAATCTGCTACGTGTGTGTGTGTACTCTTTGTTTGTGAAGTTTATCTTATCATTATTATAACAGTCCTTAATATAAACTTAACCTTCGTTTCAATGAAATATTTACATAGTCTTCAACATTATGAGCAGGTCTAAAGTTAAACACTAAAGGCCAATATCACTAATGAAACTAATCGCTATTAGTACAACTAAACTCAGTTTATGCAAATACAGCGTTATGATTGGTCGAGTCACTCGAGACCGCTGAGAAACTACCAATCAGAACGCTGTATTTGCATAAACTGAGTTTAGTTGAACTAATCGCGATTAGTTTCATTGGTGAAATCGGCCCTTAGTAAAGTATCTATAATTTCTAAAGATGCAACGGATAGTAGTTTGGCCGGATACCGGATATTCGGCCAACCATGTGGCCGAATAGCCGGATATCCGGCCACCGGATATCCGGCGTAACTTAGCCGTTTGGTGTATTGCACACACATATTTGCGTAGGCGGCGCGAGAACGATCGGGTGTACTCGGTTCAATTCGGGTCTTTTTGTTGATGAGCGAAGTTAGCAATCGTTTCATTCGTTGTCCTATTGTGTTCATTCATTCATTGCAGTGCAGACACGTTCGTAATCGTTTTAGGTTATTAATTTTATTTGTGCTCTTGTTATTTGAAAGTATATACATAATTCTAAAAGATTTAGCGACGAACAATGGCATTAGTGAAGAGAAAATCTCCTTTATGGGAATACTTTGATATAAACAGTGAAATATTGTATATTAAATATTGTATATTAAATATTGTATATTAAATATTGTATAATGTAATTAAAAAAATACAATTTAAACTAGTTATATTTCTTTAGTGATACTAAGACTTACTAAATAAAGCAAATAATTACTTAAAAATATATTTTTTTATCCAGTTTTTTTTGGACTCGGCGGGATGCGTATCCGGCCGAATTGTAGTTTGTTATCCGGTATTCGGCCGGATAGTATTAAGGCCGCCGGATATTCCGGATACCGGATAGTTACCGGATATCCGTTTCATCTCTAATAATTTCTTATGATTTCAGCAATGCAGTTCTATTCAATTGTTCACTGACTTCGAAAAGTCGGCTGGAAACTATATTGTGGACGCTGATGGCAATATTCTTTTGGATACTTATACGCAAATATCTTCGTTGCCTCTTGGATATAACCATCCACAACTTTTAACTGCATTCGACAATGATACTGCTATTGTATGTACCTCCATGTAAATTATTATAGAACCAGAATGCGGTGGATCGCCGCAAAACAATTCGTTATTCCAAATCGATTGACGTTGGATTTAGAAAAGATAGACCATTGATATAAATAGGTATTTCATTGCCTACCTACTGATGATCCAATGAGTGTACACGTGTACACTCATTGGTACAGTATAGTATACTCATTAGTACAGGTACAGTGGTGACGTCGATCAACCGCAGTCTCGGTCCACCTTTATATAATCTATTTCAAAGCAAATAGACCTAATTTTTGTATAAAACATGGTTTCAGAGGGCGTTGGTCAACCGCCCAGCACTCGGTGTGTTTCCAGCAGTCGACTGGCCTTCTAAATTAAGAGATGTTTTGCTGTCAGTAGCTCCTTCCGGTTTAGATCAAGTAATGACTATGATGTGTGGCTCCTGTTCTAATGAAAATGCTTTCAAAGCCGCCTTCATACGGTATGCTATTAACAAACGTGGGGGATCAACAAGCTTTACTGAAGAAGAACTGAGTTCGGTCCTCGAGAATAAGCCACCAGGGGCACCAATGCTATCAGTCATGTCATTCAAGGTTAGTAAGTACAATTGATCTTTAAGCATGGTTATCTTTTTGCTTTGGCCATCTTCTTGTCTTATTGATAAATAACTACACAGTAGTTAGAAAGGCAGGCAGGTTTCACAGATATTTTGGTGCTAGCTTTCTTGATACGGATTTCATTTCTGGATGGGTTCGACTAAGTTTCGAGTCGAGTCGGGACTAAGCTTATGGATTACATTACCTTTTTTGCGGCGCAAGAAAGAAGACATTTTTATTCGTCATTCTGATCAAAAAGGAAGAAATATGGTTATCTACTTCTTTAAAAATCTTTCTGGCAAGAGTTGTTGTAAAGCTCAAATGGTTAAAAACAAACAATCTCAGTGCAGCACTGTGACGCTGATTGGCTCTCGAATTATTTAAATATGAACCTAGAACTGCCCAACTAACACTCGGCATTGATTGTATTTGATCAAATATAATTTCGAGAGCATATTTCTACATAGTTTTCAATTCATAGCGTCGGGTACCTATTGTAAAAAATATTGTGAATAATGTTATTAAGACCAAAGCATCTACCAAAAACCAAAGTGCATACGCCTAATTCTAATGAATCCCCTTCAAAGTACGCGCGCTCTCCTTGGCTAGTGTTGCACTAATTCAAACGTTAATTCCATGATCGGAAGCTATTATTTCTGGATACCTTAATTCTTAAGAGACTCTAGCTACTCTATCGTAGCCGATTAGGTACGAAAACGCGTCGTGCCACACCTCGTTTCTGTTTCGCGAGTTTTTGTTGGTAGAAAAAGACGTTACTGTCTGTCCACATTCTCATTATTCTTCAGATTTAGCACGATGCGACTTTTGGCTCTGTCCACATTCTCATTAATCTCCAGATTTAGCACGATGCGACTTTTGGCTTTGGCCAAAAATAAAACCGTGCTAAAAAAAAACCTTTTCATACCTTTCCCAAGATTGATACGGCCACGACACAGCAATAATGTAATCAACGTTGGGTTGGGATTAGTGAATTGCTAGCCAGGGAAAGTACTTTGACGGAGATTTATTCAAATGTATATATTTCCTATAATATTGTATAATATTATTACTTTGGTCGCTGTGATATATTTTTAAAAGCGCTATAATTTGCAAAAATACGTAAGAAATGATATTGATTTCACGGGCCACATTGATGGACTTATCATAACAAGGTACCCCCAGATGTTTTTTCTTTTACATTTCTTATTGTAGATGAATAGGTAGTCAATAAGTATGATATCTCACTTCTTAATTTATTTCACATTAAATTTATTATTTGTGTACGATCAGTATACGAGAGTACTTATCAATCAAGGAACTGAAACGAATTTAAATTGGTTTAACATTGAACGTTTGCGTACTGAACAAAGTCAAGTAGATGGCTGTAAATATAATCTAGCGAAATAGGGTATTATTGATTCATCCAACACCCAGTGCAAGTTTGGTGATCCTGATCAGACAATGCCCTATTTTCTGGAGTAGGTGTGTCAAATTTCCGTTCACCTGCACCCTTGATGAGTACCGCCTGCGAGGCCTCTTGAACCCATAAAGTAATTTAGAATTGTAGATAATACCTTCGATACCAAAAGAATAATATTGAAATTACTTTTTAATTTTATTCAAGTGTCGAGGGAGGCAACTCCCTTCAAATAAGTAGCGTAGTGATAGTAGGGGTAACCAGGGCTGGTTGCCTATTGGTCTAGAAGGACTATCAAAGGCCAAAGGCGCGCCGTTTAGTAGTAGTTACATGTTTTAGATTTACAATATTCGACAGTGGGTGTGATCTATTGAGCTGGCATTGTTGGGTCGAGGAGTTTTCATTCTCACCTAGTTACTCTCTCCTAATTTTATCTAGATGTTTCTCCGGGGAATTCCCGACCCGCTTGTGCTTCCTTGCTCGTGCAGACATTGTGAAATTTGATTTAAGAAATAGACATCAGCATTTACAAACTGTGATCTATCTTAAAAGTAGTATTAGGATTAGCTTCTACCGCTATTCGTCCGCGTGTAAAAATATTGCTTTAATTATTATTATTTTTTATCAAGTCCTGACCTACTTCCAAAGATGACCTTTTATTTTCAACAGACTAAAGAGTAAACAAGCACTAGGAAGTCTATTGTTTGTCTATCTAGCTCTCGCTCTTCTTGTTTCCTTGTGCGGTGACGACCAAGAATACCTACGCCAGTTAACTGGCTTAAATCACTCAATAAATTTGATTTCCGCTGGGGTTCACAATGGAGTACTGATACGTAGATAACGTCGTGAATTTTTCCATGCCGTGTTGCTCTTGTAAAAACTCCGTAAGTGTAGAGGAAAAAATAATCTTTGAGCAAAGGAATTAATACATAGGAAAATAAATCATTTGAATCTCGATTAAGTATAACGATGAGTATCTATCGAGTTTTAGGAAAAAAAACTGCTTCCACGGAATGGAAAGAATGTTTGAGCAAAGGCATTATTAAATAGGAAAATACATCATTTGAATCGCTATTATAACGTTGATATCTATCGAATTTTGTCAACATTCATTTAAAGACTGGCTTTTCCTTGCGACTTTACTCCCATGCTCTGTGCCACAGATGCATTTTCAAAATAAAAATACCAGAAATTCACATCATCATGGACATCACGCCATCTTCGCTTGGGTTTGCCGCATTTTCGCTTGTCATGTTAACTAGCTTGGATAGCTTAAGTAGATATTATTTTAATCTAAAAACTGTAGCTCTTGGTTATGCTCCACTTTTTTTATTTACTCAGATTTAAAATTATTTTACTTTTGACGTGAGGTTTTTTATACGAATATTAATACTTGATTCGCGAACAGGCACCGCTTTTACAGGGGGCTTTCCATGGACGTACATTTGGCTCGTTAGCGACAACAAGATCAAAAGCTATTCACAAATTGGACTTCCCGTCTTTCGATTGGCCAGCTGCTTGGTTCCCGAACTACCGGTATCCTCTCGAAGAATTTAAACGTGAAAACGCAGAAGAAGATAGAAAGTAAGACTTTTGCTTTAATTTGCGCCGAGTTAATAGTTATTTTTGTGACTTTTATAGCTATCTTTCTCAGTGCTTTTCAGTAAGCATTAATTATTTTATCTACACTTACAACGTAATGTTCCAAATATGAATTCAAAATATTAGTTTATGCAATGGTCATATAATAGGGGTTATTAATACACAAGCGGGTGTTTTAATACCTAATTATATGCCGTTGCATACACTACTTTGTCTTCACTCGTATGAGACAACTGTATAGTTGAAATAAAACAAAAGTGGTAACGGAAAAAATATGTGATATGGTGGGCGCGCGCATCCATAGACAATGTCACTACTTTTCCACATTAAGTCAATGAGCCCATAAGCACCAATAAATTAAAAAGTAAAAGTGTGCTATAAAAATTACAAAGTTATTGTATGATGCAGTTGTTTGAAAATTGAAGGAAAATGTTGCACTTTAATGGTATTTTTTTAATTTTTTTCTATCCACGAATATAAAGTACGTTTTTATACAATATTTTTTGTATTCATATTTGGAACATACGTTGTGAGTGTAACCCCCGGTTTCCCACGTTTCGACAACGTGGGAAACCGGGGGTAATTAATCTAAAAATTTAAACCGTATAATAATCAACAAAGCTTTTACCTCTTCAAATTCAAATTAATTTATTTGAATCCAATTTCATTTTATTTAACGTGCACAGTTATAAAATTATGGCAATACACAGTGTGGTAAGAAATTAAAACTAACAATGACCATAACAATTTAACAACGGGTCCCAAACTAGGCACAGCCTGTGTCTTGGTGACCCAAATCCAATCTCCTGAGCATCAGCGTGTGACGTATTTTTAAAAAGTGGGTCAAGCTAATTAATAAATTATTGATGATATCCTCATTGGTAGTTTTCATCATCATCATATCAGCCGAAAAACGTCCACTGCTGGACATAGGCTTCTCCCAAGCGTCGCCACATTAATCGATCCCTTGCGTCTCGTATACGCGTCGTGCGCGATTCCGAATAACACTTGACTGGATTAAATTAAAGAAGTTAGATCCTTTTTTGTATAACCTTTTTACGATTATGTAACGAAAACCAAATAACTCCTAAAAGTACACACCAAAGCCGCCGGTTGTTGCGAGTCGGAGAACTTTGCTGGGGCGGTCGGCACGACTGTCGCGGCACGTGGCGTTCATAAATTTATTCTTTGTAAGCCGGCGGGCAACTGCATGAGCGGTAGCGCATCCCGCCGGACCATACGCCGGCTTTGGTGTGTAGACACCCATATATTATTATTAGTCCTAGTTGAATATAGATTAGAGCTAATGTGATTTTACTATCATAATTTTGATTTTAGATGCCTGGCCCACGTTTCTGAACTATTCGAAAAATGGCAAAAGAAAAGCCCAATTGCTGCAGTGATTATTGAACCCATTCAGGCCGAAGGAGGTGACAATCATGCTTCGCCGGAGTTTTTCCAAGAATTGCAAAAAATTGTCGCATGTGTAAGTTGTTGGCATTATTATTATACAGGGTGTTTGGAAGGGAGCTGTACATACGCCTAGGGAAGAAACTAGGGATAGTCTGCTACCTACCCCCGCCCATTATATTGACCTTGGCCTCAAGGTTTTTTTTTAATTTATTATTATTTTTTATTTGACTTTTTATGATTTTTTGACTAAAACTACCTGTAGCTCAAAATCTATCCATGGGACCGGTCGGCTAATGGTCTTGTTTTAATCGTTAGAGTCTTAGGGTCCTGCAAAAAATTATTTTACACCAGAAAATTGTGGAGAAGAAAAGTTATGGGGCCTGAAGTACCGTAGTAAGGTAAAGAAATAATTTTAAAGGCAACTTTCTATGGGGTTTAAAAAAAAACTAACAGGGTTGGAGTTCTTCTGATTTTTTTAAAACATCCTCAGTCCATGCCCTTTCTAACGATATGCTAAAAGTGTAATTATCACTTTTAGTTTTAAAGTTATTAATTAATTTCCGCAACTAGGGCACTTCAAGCAAAAATTTCAACTAATGAAAATTAAATGTGTTCGATCGTAAAAGGATGGCAAATGAAACAAAAAATTTGGTAATGACTAATGTCATTAAATTACAAATTTTAATTAATTACTAATTTTAATTAATTACAAATTTTGTTCAAATTGATGACCATTGACCTGTAAACATGCTCGGCACCTCTTCCTCATCTCCACGGTCACCGTTCTAAGCAGCAGTTCCTCGCGCATTGTGTCGAATGCGGCGTGGATCCTGTTAATTAGAACCTCCCTTGTTGGTACTTCTTCTGCGTACACCAACTCTTTCGCCCTTCCCCAGACGTAGAAGTCGAGTGGGGTAAGGTCAGGCGACCTTGGGGGCCAGGGAATTGGCCCACCCCGACCAATCCAAGAATTAGGAAAGCAGTTGTCCAGAAGCTCCCTCACTGCTAGGCTCCAATGAGCAGGACAGCCGTCGTGCTGGAAGACTATGGGCCGATCTTCGTCAAACACTTCTTCCGCTAAATCAGGCAAATCGTTTTCGAGGAAATCTAAGTAGTTTTGCCCGTTTAGGTTGTCTGGCAAAAAGTGCGGCCCTATCAACCGATTACCGATGACGCCTGCCCATACGTTCACGGAGAACCTTCGTTGAAAACCTCTGTGCCTCTTGACTCTCGGGTTTTGATCTCTGGGTGCCCAGTGATGGAGATTGTGGTAATTTACAATTCCTTCCTTGTCAAACTTGGACTCGTCAGTCCAGAGAATACTCCGTAAAAAATTAATATCTTCCACGTCCGTATGGAGCAAGTGGCGGCAAAACTCCACCCTTCTTGCATAGTCGTTATCCTCTAAGCCTAAAACAATAAAAATATCAACGTTAGCGGTTTCCTTATGAATTAGTAGCTATGTAACATTGATTGCTATCTCTGTCTTTCCATTTCTCTCTCTCTCACACACATGCTCATGTTAATTTAAAAATTGCCTATGAAATTCACATGCTAGTTCATTACATAAGAGCTAAAAACAAAAACTTTATGTAAAAAATTACCTTGAACAGGGGTGTAGTGGAAAGGATGACGTCCATTTTCGCGAAGAACCGACTAGACTTTCCACACGCTTAAACCAAGCGTCCGGGCTACGGTTCTTACGCTTCTGGTCGGATCTTCCTCAAATTCAGCCAATATGCGTTCTTCCGCAGCCAAATTTGGTTGAAATCTGTTCACGGCTGGTTCCCGGAAATTTAAATTTCCGGTTTCTCGCAGACGCCGATAAGTTGAGCCAAACGTTTGGTGGTTAGGCACTCGCCGGTTAGGATACCGTTCTTGATAAATCCTCCGTGCCTCGCGCCCATTGCAATCAGCCATTCCATACACCACCAGCATGTCGGTGTACTCTTCACTGGTAAATCCAGCCATTTTGCCAACAACAAGGTAACAAATAACAAAACTTAACAAAAACGAAGTAATAACAAACTCAACAAAATTAACGAAAACAGTGGAGCGTCGTAACGGCAAGTACGTAAGTTAGCTAAGATGGGTAAATCTCGACTGACTAACAAAGACCCCAACGAGTTACCTGCCCGGCCCCGTCGACCCAAGAGCGAAAGAGACATGACATGACATGTTTTGTCTCTTACATGTTGCTCTCGTGTAAGAGTGAGACAACAAATTTGCCAACTATAGGCCAAACTGGTTTAAATTCTGGAAATTACATTTGTCTTACAAATGTCGACTCGTGGTGGTAAAAGTGCCCTAGTTGCGGAAATTAATTAATAACTTTAAAACTAAAAGTGATAAATACACTTTTAGCATATCGTTAGAAAGGGCATGGACTGAGGATGTTTTAAAAAAATCAGAAGAACTCCAACCCTGTTAGTTTTTTTTTAAACCCCATAGAAAGTTGCCCTTAAAATTATTTCTTTACCTTACTACGGTACTTCAGGCCCCATAACTTTTCTTCTCCACAATTTTCTGGTGTAAAATAATTTTTTGCAGGACCCTAAGACTCTAACGATTAAAACAAGACCATTAGCCGACCGGTCCCATGGATAGATTTTGAGCTACAGGTAGTTTTAGTCAAAAAATCACAAAAAAGTCAAATAAAAAATAAAAATAAATTAAAAAAAAACCTTGAGGCCAAGGTCAATATAATGGGCGGGGGTAGGTAGCAGACTATCCCTAGTTTCTACCCTAGGCGTATGTACAGCTCCCTTCCAAACACCCTGTATAACTTCTAATACATGGCCGAAAAATTGGGGCAGGTTCTGGAGGAAACCAATATTTTTAGGAGAGCTTCCTTTATATTTGATGTCATCCTTTTTTTATACTCAGTTTTGAAAAAGACATCTATTCAATATACTGAATATTACTGCACCCAAGTACCGAACTACCCAAATAGCCCGCTGCAAATATAATTTGGCCATCAAACACCGGTAACAGTACGGAATTGTGGTGCCGTTTAAGGTTTCCGTATCAAAATGGTATAAAAAGATTCCTTGTGAGCTTCGTCTGTTTGTCACAACTGCTTATTTTTTCAATTGAGGTGAGGTTTTATGGGTAAGTATATCCTTAATGTGTTTTAACAGAATGGTGCAGCTTTGATTATGGACGAAGTACAGACTGGATGTGGACCAACAGGGAAAATGTGGTGTTATGAACATTTCAATTTACCAACCCCACCTGATATGGTAACATTCAGTAAGAAAATGATAACTGGTGGATTTTACTGCAAATCCATATTTAAGTAAGTATTTATCTCATTCATATTAAGAAAATAATCCCCAGGCACTTATAACTATGGAAAAATATAATAATAGAATAAGGACTTTGGGGAGGCTTTTGTCCAGCTTTGAGACAGCAACGGCTAAACAAAAAGATAATAGTAATAAATACACCCTGAGCAGGCTCTCATTGGGCAGTTGGAACAAGGGCTTGATCCAGAAAGCGGTAGTCCTTGACACGTAAAAATGAATAAACGAAATAATAAATACGGCAACTTCAGCTCCATTTAAAATAATTGTAGGTATTGTGTTGAACGGGGGTCTGAAAATCTAAGTGTGGATCCAGAATTCTTTGGCACAAGGGTTCAACAAAGAGATTGGAGAGGGGCGTGCCCCTGTGAAAGTTTTGATTTTACAAGCTTTTTATGAACTTGCAATGTATGTATGTATTTACATATGTATGTTCGGAACAAATCTTACAACTGAATTTTAAAGCACTTATCCTCAACCGATTATGATGAAATTTTGCTTATACGTTTGATTTGGATGACAGTGCACGGTAAGCTACAAAGCTTGTTTAAAAAAATAAGTTTGTTTATCTTTACCTCTCTGACTGTGCTTATATATTTAGCAGTTATCATAATTTTCTCTTTCATTCCTGATTTCAGGCCTCCACAACCCTTCAGAATATTCAACACGTGGATGGGAGATCCATCGAAGTTAACCATCTTGGATCGGGTATTAAAGGTTATCGAAACTGACAAACTTCTGGAATTGGTACAAGAGTCAGGTTGTGTTCTGAAATGTGGGCTACACAAACTGGAGAGTGAGTTTCCAGAAATGATTAACAGCGTGCGAGGTCGAGGCACGTTTTTGGCATTCAATGCTAGGACAGCTGAAATGAGGGATAAAATTGTCGTCACTTTGAAGCAAAATGGTGAGTAAATTCCTTAAAAGTTGGATATTTTTATTAGAGACCTCAAACAGGAATTTGATGAAGTTAAGATAGAACAAACAACATTGGCGGATTTGCCCTAAAGACCAGTAGGCCCGGGCCTATTACGATCAGATATTAGGGGTGGCCAATGGCCAATTGGTGCAAAGAAACTATAAAAACGTGCAAAAAATACTATAAAACCAACCTTCACTGTACTTAAAGAAAAAAAAATTCACGAAAAGAGTAAACCCTAATACTTGCAAGTTGCTGCTAACACCATCTATCTATCGCCGCGGAACGAAACCGAACGCGATTGATGGACAAAAAATAATCGGATTAATCAGACTAAAAACGCTATTTACCTCGGCACGGTTTCTTTGTATGTGATGAGATCTGCATGCTAGTATAATTTATCTGTGGTATTAGTCCGCCGAAGATATTCTGGCCGAAACCCCTCCACCAGTACTTAAATAAAAATAAGTACAGTTATGAGGAAATCAGTTTTTTTAGAAAAAATCGATAGAAACGCAAGGCTTAGTACTCGTATGTCATTGAAAACAAAATCGGTATAACCTGGCTTATTGGCATCGAACCCATAATGCCCAAAGTTATGCCAGAATAGACTACCGGAATAAAATAAAACTTGAACATAACCAGTAAAATGAGGGTGTACCAATTGTCAATCATTATAATATAAGTTTAATCGATTTAAAAATAAATTGGCATCGGGCACGGTCCTTCTAGGTATTTCTCTATTATCTCTAGCCCTTTGTTATTTTTATTTTGTTAATTTTGCTGTTTGCTTTTTAACTATATAAAATAACTAGCTTTTGCCCGCAACTTCGTTCGCGTGGAATAGTGACTTCCGGCAGATTTTTGGTTTTACCCACATAGTTCCCGATCTCGCGGGATCTCTTCAAAAATGAAATGTGGAAGATATTCTAGGGAACTCTTCAAAAATCAACATAATGAGCTCTGCGTTTGAATTGAAGATATGTATACTCACTTAGGGCATTAAAGCCGTTATTGCCGATCGAAAAAGGCGAAAATGTTATTTTTCCCTTATTTTCAAAATATTATTTTGATTTGCCATTTCAGAAAAAAATACTGTTTCTCCCTTGACAAATTTTCTATTATTTTAGGCTTTAAAGATTATTAAAGTTTCTTACACCAAGACATTTCTGTATACCACGTTTTTAGTTTTGCCATCCTTGCAAAAATATATAGGTCTTGTGGTTTTGACACTCTTGAGCACGCAACGTAGAGTTGTCCATGGGAGAAACAGTCTTTTTCAAGATGTACCCCCGCAACTTTAAGCGTTTGCCCTTGGGCTTTTTTTGCATACCTTTTTACTATTTATTTACTTTTTTCCGATGAATTAAAACAATAACATGAACCGAACTCGTGTAACGATCGACACCATTGCGCGATCACCAACTCGACATATAGTACTAATAGAATTATCTATACTCCGTTAGAGCATTTTCTTTGTACTAAAAGTTGTATTTTATTATATTTTTCATACCTTTTTACTGTTTATTTACATTTTTCCGATGAATTTTCAGTACTGAATTGATGCCGACTCTTGACCAATAGATGGCGCTGTATGTCCGGAATAAATTGAATTTTTTATTTTATTTTTTGTAATAAAAACTATCCTTTGTCCTTTCTCAAGTTCCAAACTATGTCTGTACCAAATTTCACACAAATCGGTTCAGTAGTTTAGGCGTGAAGCAAAGACAGACAGACAGACAGACTGACAGACAGACAGAAAGACAGACAGACAGACAGACAGAGTTACTTTCGCATTTATAATATTAGTTTGGACTAGCTGTGCCCGCGGCTTCATTCCCGTCAACTGCCTACTCTACCCTACTTACCTACACCTTACCTACCTACCTACCTACCCAACTTACCTACCTGCACAGAATATTATTTACTCAAGGGAGAAGAATATCGACTTCATACAAAAAAATTAAGACAACCTTAACAAAACCTTAACGAGTAATAAGGACCCGTTTTTACCCTTTAGGTACGGAACCCTAAAAAACTGTATTACCCAGTTACATTGAAAATGCTTTGTTTACTCGCATACAATTTGCAGTAAGGTGCTAATTTAACTTTGTAGGGATAATTCTATTTCGTAGTAGTGTGTAAGGTTACGCACGTGTGTGTTATAATAGCTCGCTTTATGGCACTAAAAGCGATTTAATATGGCTCATTTTACAAGCAAGTAACACACTTGAAACATAATTATCGAATAGGCTTCACAATTGGCCAGCCGAATTAATAAGGTCTGAAAGCTGATTTTGACCACATGAGTAAAGAAACGGAACAGAGACAAAGCTTCTAAAGAGCTAGCAAAATTTATACCTATTTTGGTAGGGTTGGCACAATTGAATAAATTAAAAATATAAATGTTCTTTTTTTTCACATTTTTTATTAAAATAGGTTATTTTTCTACAAATTACACACTCTAAATATTTTTTTTAATTACTTTTGGTTTTTAATAATTTGTTGTGTCTTTTAATCGAATGATAAATTCTAAATCTAATATAAAGTTTTTTCAAATAATCCAATGGGAAACAGTCACATGGCATATGAAATGTACAATCTTGCAAACGTGCTAATATGTCATTACCAATATTAACAATCTGTACATGAAGATCAAAATATTCGCGAAATTTTTGCTCAAGCAATTCAACAAATGCAATAAAATTGTCAGGAGGTATTATCAAAAAACCTGATTTCACACTACCTTCATTAAAGTCCTTATAATGGCAAAAAAAAAGAATCTTATTACATACATATTTATGGGTTGTTCGGATCTATTAACATAGGATTTTATTTTCTCACATTTGTGATGTTCCAGACATTTTCTGTATAAATAGCCCGATACATAGACTAAACCATTCTTTTCTGGCATATTAAATCTATAGTCATTTGTACCCACTGTGAACGCAGGGACAGTATCATCAGGTTGCGAAGCCTGTGACGGTGTATTAAAAATGCGACTGTCGTCTGGTTTCATAAGCAAGCTATCAAAATCCTGTTCACAATTTGAATTTTGGGGTTTCTTTAAAATATTTGTAATAAACATCTTATTGAAGGCAATACTTACTTGACGACATGTTGGTTCCTGGCAATTACCACCTGCCTGTCTGACTTTACCAAAGAAATTTTCAAGGCAATCTTGATTTAGGCGTCTGGTAAATATAAATTTAATTTCTTCTGATTTTAAGTCTTCGTGAAGTTGTAATAGGGAGGGGGGAGGGGAAGGCTACTCTCTCGTACCACTCTCGAAGCAAGGAAACGCTTAGTTTTTTTTGCCTACAATAGATATAAAAGATTAACACTAGGTTAGGTTAGAGATTGCGACAAAACTTCGCAAACAAAACCAAATTAACCAAGATAAATTACAATGACCTGACACGAAAAATTCAGGTGAGTCAAAAAAGCGTCTCCTCGCTTTGGGAATGATACCAGAGGGAAGCCCCCTCTCCCACTTGCGAAATCCTGTGCTCCGATTCAATATATTTCCCAAAAAAGTTATTGTAGGTATCTATTCAGAATTACTTACACAATTTTACCGAAATATCTGGTAAAATTTTCCGTAAAATACGAGTATATAATAATGAGTATTGAGTAGTTATGATTATAGAGTTGTATACCTTTCATTCTACATAACACATTATAAAATTATAAATATAAATTAAGTTTCAAGTGCAAACTTACCTAGTAGACTCCTTGGGATAGTTAAAATAAGAAATATTTTTAGTCTTTCTATTATTATTCATGCACACAGTACAATATACAACCATATTTACAACACTTTTTAAATACTAAAACAAAAATATTACTACGTATTATGTGAGAAACTCGATAACAAAAACAAAACACGCACGACATTCGAGCGTCGCGTCACGCCTGCACGCCCTGAGATTGACCACTGGCTGATCTAGTTTGAAGCGGTTTCGGCTCATACGTGACAAGCGGCCAGTGGACACGCACACACACGCGTTGCACTTGTAGTGATGTACCTATCACAGCGCATTCGTATGTAGCTTTGTCTCTGTTCCGTTTCTTTACTCATGTGTTTTGACTACGCAAATTCTTTAAATTCACAATATTCTTATAAGTTGACAAAGTGTAGGTTATTGTTCTATTCACTTGAAAAGATTATCAGCGAATTGGTGCAAAAAATTTCGTGGGTACTTTGCTCGCTCTTGCAAACTGTATTCTAGCCATAAGTCGATAAATTATCTTCTATTTCTGCATAAAATCTCAAAAGAAAACCTAACCTTTCCGCGGCAACGAGCTAACATTTTCGAGTTCACTTTCCTTGCACTTGCATCTTTCGTTATTCTGTCTCTTAAGCTCTTTACTACTAGGGGTGGGGAGACGACATTTTGCTATGCTGCCTCCTTTGATTATGTACTTGTATATAATCAAAGGCTGCCTCGGCGCCCAGACGGGCTTACTTAGTCCGCCACTGCCCCTCGGACCTTTGGCTTTAAGCAAGTACCCAGTACGCCCACCGCCGTGAGAATCCGTTGCTGTGTTCTCGTTTAACACTGGTCACTGGTCCTAATGAAATTGAAAAAAAAGCAACATCACCAAAAATATCCTAACCCGTCTTGTTACTGCATTACACTCCAATAAGCAACCTACCTGAGGCTCACTGTACGAATAAAAGTCAATCAAAGTATTTTTTTAATTTACAGGTGTGCTAGGAGGAAGTTGTGGCAATTCCGCGGTTCGTCTTCGACCTTCTTTGATTTTCAAACCAAAGCATGCTGAAATCTATTTAGATATACTCAGGAAAACATTACTTCAACTATCTTCGAAAAAAAAAAATTAGGTCCCTGACAATGTAACTTCGAAAACAAATTAGGTAAGTATCGGAGCGCAGAGCATAATTATGTGAGCTTAAATAAAACGTGTTAGTCTAATTTATTTTGAACAGTTCTCAAAATGAAAATTTGTAGATTATTAGATAAACAGGTGACGTATTACTGTGCATTAAAAGAATAATCATATACCTATCTTGTGGATATTGAAAATGGTTTAAGTTTTGGATTTATGATAATTAATTTATAATTTTAATTTACGTTAAATAGTTGTACTAGCCTGTAAGAATGCTGTAATAGGTTGTGTTGTTTTTAGTGAAATAAATATTATTAGTTAGTTTATTATGATTATAATGATTGAGAAAATTGCGCAAAAATGTAGCTAATTTCTGTTTCTAATTCGCTAAATTAATAGGGACTTAAGCAAAGAACATGCTGTTAGAATGAAGTAACTTTTTGAATGCTTCCAGTAGTATAAAATGGATGTTTGTAGTAAAAGTGACATCTATACAGTTTGTAATTTTGTAATGACTTATGGCTTTTTATTTACAAATAATATATGCCATTGAATATTTTATATAGCATAAGTTTTATTTTAAAGTTTTCTGTATGTATTGTCTTTTAATCTTGATTTACAATAAAGTAAACATAATTATGTACATTAATTTTGATTTTATGTATTTCTGTTTTATGAGAGTTTTTGCACTGAGCGTATGTCCAGCATCGTTGATAGTCATTACGATTGGCGTTGTTATTAAAAATATTGTCTCAATTTTGCGGCAGAAAATTCGTTTTTACCGATCCCAAAAACCATGAAAACGATTCCCATGTCGGCGCCATCTTGGATTTTGGTTTTGACCCCATAATCGTCATTAGCGACCCCGAAAACCATGAAAATGAAAACGATACCCATACAAAAACTGAACTTGGTAAATGTTGCTTAACCTGGCGCCTTCATAACCCCGGCCAGCTGAGGGTAAAACACCAACTCATACAAAAACTTACCTTGGCAAATGTTGCTTCACAACAATACCGCCTGTCCGTCGCGAATCCGGGTTTTGGTCGCATCTGTTGGCGCTCAGACGCGTTCTGTTTTTTTTTTTCTCTGTAAGAATATTGTGAAAGCCATGTGGCATTAAGTCCGCCTTTGTACCTTTTGTGCATGAAGTCTAAATAAATAAATACAGCCATAACACAAATTCGAGTTGTGGCCGTTTGTAAGAACCACAACGCGTTCTGAGCTATTTACTCCCTCAATGAGCGTTTTAGATCTTTGAGCATCAGTGTGTCATGTCCATCTCTAGAATAATGATTCTTTCAAATGATGAAATCATTTTTTTAATAAATGCTGTGGTTCCTCTACATAAACTCTTCCTCTACATAAATTATATAATATTAGTTATGATTTGATAGGCAATATAATTATTATACCCTGCAGCTGCTCCTACGCTCGGCGCACGCCTACATTGGACTATCGCCAGATGCAGAATGCCTCTATTTGATAAGAATTAAGTTATTTTAATGTGCCATATTGTATGCCTATTCTATTTTTTGGATAATATGTAGGTAGATGTTTTTGCAGTTTAACCATATTTAACTCGAGTGATCCGTTCATATAGTGGTCGTTTGGACAATACTGTATCTGTACAAGATTTCGGTGCACGAAATTTGTTTTAAAATGAACCAACCTAATAATTAAATTTTACCCCGGTTGGATTAAGATCTAAGCTCGCATAGCGGAGATCATTTTACATACTTGTTTGCAGATTGCAAACTATGTAAGCTAAGCTGTGTATGTAAGCATTGTGTAAGTATGAAAAATTTCCTCATCTTGCGAGCTATTTGCGTTAGTAGGGTGCGAAATAAAGACTCAATTAGATGTTGTCCTACCAGAATGAACCAATCCATAAAGAACATGTCTCATATTGGCTTTTTAATACTTATCTAAACATAATTTTAACCAAATATTTAAATGTATGTATTAATCTGTTACAATACCTGTGATGATGATTTAAATGTTAAGATAACTTTTTAAAACTGACATGTGTCTGTTTCAATCAAGAATACAAACATGAGTGAATCCTATGTCTAACGTTTTATCCAACATGAATGGTTTTTTTTGGTTAATGGTAACATCGTCTTAGTCACAATGTTCACAATTTACAATCGCAATTCAAAAATAAAACAATTTTCTCTCTCGTAAACATGGTGTTATGGATTGGTATTTAGTAGATGTATCTAGGTGCATTATGGCAGCACAACGTTGAATATTTATACTTAGCATTTATTTTATACTAGCTTCTACCTATCCTAAGGGATCATTATATCGAGTTTATCTGGATAAAAAATATCCTGTGTTAATCTAGGTTATAAACTACCGTTTTTGCGTAATTGAAACACACACATATGCGCAATTTAGTTATTTATATGTATAGTATACCTACCTAGTATAGCTATGAACCTTGTTGTTAATCTATGGATAACATAGATATCTACGTGTACGACTGATTGATGTCTTCCAAATTATACCAGGTCGAATACGATAATTGTTTTTCTTTTTCTTAAATCCCTCTCACAATGCAACTACACTGTCCGTTGGTACTATTGCATATGCAATAAAAACTGTACCCAATCAGATTCAGAATATGCGTAATTTTTTCCAGAATTTCCATTTAATCAAGATAGACATAGTAAGTAACATCTGGGGAATCTTAGAGCAAGAGGATAAAACGACAAAATACATACATCAAAAGTGTCTAAGGAACAAGTACGTTTTAGAGTATTGCCGCAATTGAGGTTCTTTTTTTGGATTGTTATTGATTCTTTTTAGTGAACTATGAATTTTCTTTAAATTTTGATTATAAATAGAAAATCAACTGTAAATCAGAATGCCTATAAAAGTTTGTAAAAGCGTTTAAAAATTGCATCGATATGGAGTGACGACATCATTTGACACGATGAGAATATGAGGCCCGTCGGCATGTCGCAAGCTGGTTCCAGGCAACGTACTGTTTTACTGGTGGTAGGCTACAACCGAAGGCTTGCGAGCACCCACCGGGCAAAGACGTACCGCCAAGCGGCCTAGCCGTGTTTCGGTACGATGCTCGGTGTAGCCAATTAGAGGAGTTGGGTCGAGATATCTGTTCCACTGCAGGCGGACCAGCCTGACGCGCGCTGTTATGGACGTATGGTCACGGAGGGCAGCGGGATCCGAGGCACGGTGCGCCGCTGGCCGACCGCAGCTAGTTGGGGGCCCAAGTAGTGTGTCAGCCACACAGAAAAATAAAAGAAAAGCTGTACAGCGGCAGCACTCCCTGTCACTCAAAGTGCACCTCAGCAACATAAGAGGGCTGCACTCTAATCTCGGAGCAGTCCATCACCACCTGGAGATTGATAGACTAGCTCTTCTTTTCCTTTCGGAGTCGCAGATCGGATGTCCGTCAGACGTGTCGTACTTATCATACCCAAGGTTTTCCCTGGAGCACAATTTTAAACCACGCGCGGGTGTATGCATGTACGCACGAGACGACATCTGTTATAGGCGTCACCGAAACCTTGAAGACTCCAGTTTTTCCGTGCTCTGGGCACTAGTGTACACAGGCTTGGATAAAATTATCTACGCCTGTGTCTACCGATCGCACAGTGGAGATCAGGAGACAACCAGGCTCACGGAACATCTGTGTGAGGCGGCTGATACAGCACAGCAGCGGTACCCTTCTGCCCAATTTGTGATACATTTTCAATGCCCACCACCAAGAGTGGCTTTTCCCATGCCAGTTCACACATCATGCTAGGCGAGAGACGATAAGCTTGCGCTTGCGTTAAATCTCTCCCAGCTGGTCCAGGGAGCAACGAGGGTGCCGGATTCGCATACTGCCAATTGCTTGGACCTTCTGCTGACAACAGATTCAGACCGCTTCTCTGTGTCGGTATCTTCACCTTTGGGTAGCTCCGGCCATTCTCTGGTGAAGTCTGTATCCGTCTACTCCCCGCCCGATCCCAGCCCAAGAGGCACTCGGCAGTTTGGTGATACAGGTCAGCAGATTGGGATGGGATGCGTTCTTTCTTCGCATCTTATCCTTGGCAGCCCATTTGCTTTTTTTCGGCTGATCCTTCGTCGTGCGCGGACGCTGTGACGGATGTGTTGCGTTAGGGAATGGAGTACTTCATTCCTTTCTCTGACGTAGCAATGTCTAGCGTTGACCGGCCATGGTTTGGCGCCTAGTGCAATCGCGCCAACACGCTTAAACATGAGGCGTATCTGGCATGGGTCGACGCTCAGATGCGCAAAGCTAGCGACGTGAGCCAGTGGAAGAGAACCTGCAATAGGGCTGCCAATTCCTGCAAGAGGGTATTGCGAGGGACTCGGTTTGACCACATAAGCTGTATTGGGACCAAACTTGCTTCCTATCAAGCCAATAGTAAAGCGTTCTGGTCCCTGGCTAAGTCGGTCGAGTCGAACTTCTGCCGGCCCTCAATACCACCACTGCTGAAACCCGACTGAACGCTGGCCCACTCCGCTGAGGAGAAAGCAAATTTGTTTGCCTCTCTTTTTGCGGAATGCTCACGCCCGGATTCTAGTGACGCGCGGCCCCCTTACTCCCCTGATGGATGCGAGACGAGTATTTCGGACATTCGCATCCATCATTTGCATCGAAGGGTGCTGCGCAATCTTGACGTGAATAAGGCTAGTGGCCCCGACGGGATACCGGCAATTATTCTGAGAACTTGTGCGTCTGAACTGTCTCCGATCCTGAATCGCCTGTTCCGCCTTTCATATGAGTCTGGAAAAGTACCGAATGCTTGGAAGCAAGCTAACGTTCGGCCTGTGCCCAAGAAGGGCAGACGGGCTGACCCGGCCAACTATAGACCCATCTCAGTTACGTCCATCCTCTGTAAGAGTAGGGAACGGGTGCTCAACTCCAAGCTCCTGGCATACCTAGAAGCTTACGACATCCTCAGTGACCGCCAATATGGGGATCTTCTAGCGTAAGCCATTCACATTTGGAGTGAGGCCATCGAGAGACACAGGGAAGCGCCGTCCCCCTCAACATCTCGAAGGCTTTTGACAGGGTCCGGCATTAGAACCCTTATTGGTAAGTTTCCTTCATTCGGTCTGCCCAGTGGTCTGTGCGATTGGATCGCAGACTTCCTGAGAGACCGGTCTATACGAGTGGTAATTGATGGCCGCTCGTCTGACCAACTGGATATCAACGCCGGGGTCCCTCAGGGGTCGGTATTCTCGGCAACATTGTTCTTGTTGCATATGAATAATCTGCTAAAACCTTTGGGTATGCAGACGACAGCACTGTTGCTGAAAGATACGTATCCGACGCGCACGCTACTGGCCCTCAGATCCGGTCTCTCCGACAGGCCATGGTTGGGCGCTTGAATCTGTCCTTGAAGGCAGTCTCCGAATGGGGCGATACCACTCTGGTCAGGTTCAATGCTGCTAAGACCCAGGCGTGTCTTTTTTCCGCTAAAGAAGCCAATTCCACCCGGCTCCTTTTTTCCGTGATGTGGCCGTGTCGATAACGGACCATCTTGAGCTTCTTGGCGTTACGTTGACATCGACCCGCAATTTTGGCCCATTTATTGAGGCAAAAGATCAACTGGCTCGGTCATGCGTGGAGTACTAGTCTCATCTCTGGAACGGATCTGCCAAGTACCAGCAGGATGCACTAGAGTCGATCGAAAAACGGGCCAAGAGGCTCATCGGCAATGAGGTAAGTACTGGTCGAGTCTAGGTTCCAGAGCCTTGAACATCGGTGCCAAGTTGCTATTCTGTCAGCTTTTTATCGGTTACATTTCGGGGAGTGTGCGTTGGAATTACGTGAAATAATTCCTCCTAGCCCTTTCCATCATCGGACTACAGGATTTACGGCGATGCGTCATCGGTACATGGTGGACATCACAACCATACGCACCAAACGTTTTGGGAATACTTTCATTATGCGTACAGCTAAGGAGTGAAATTCCCTGCCGGAGTCTGTATTTCCAGATAGCTACAACCTGGGGGTCTTTAAGTCAAGAGTGCATAGGTTTCTTAAAGGTAAGCGTGCTACATCGTCGACCACATCATCGCTTACCATCAGGTGAGATAGTGGTCAAGCGCGAGCCTATCAATAATAAAAAATATATAAAAACTGGCTGTCGCTGCTGGCACTACACAACACAGAGCGTCATAAGCCGTCTTTGGACACGCTATCGTATCACAGGCAGCGTGGTCGAGCGACATAGAGGACTATCTCGCAACAGCACTCGCAGACAGGACCAGTACATCTAAAATACTGCTTGATGGAATCGTACAATGACCGCCATGATGTTGGCTACGAGGCTCCACAGCTCTTCCTCTCATACAAAGTTCGACCTCCTAAGCCAAAACCTAAAATCCTCCTGCAGCGCAATTTTGGTGGAATGAATACAGATGATCTCCGAAGGGATGCCAGCAACATTGACTGGGAACACCTGGTCAGCCTTGAGTCAATTGATGACAAAGTGAACGTGTTGACGGACAACCTTTTGCAGCTGTATGATGTTCACGCTCCCATACGTGCAATAAAAATTAAACATCTTCCGGCGCCATGGCTAACAGGCGACATTAGAAAGTTAATCCATAGAAAAGCTGTTACCAAAACTAAATTTAAATGTCGTCCCTCGTCGCCGAACCGGGAGAAACTTTTGGACGCACGTAATCGCTGTAATAAGGTGTGTAGGGACGCCCAAAGACGCCATATCCACACCTCGGTTGAAAATGGAGACCCAGCTAAAGTCTGAAAATTTCTTAAATCCATAGGAGTTGGGCAATCTCGCCAAGAATCGATTCCTAAAGACCTTGATCTTGATCAACTAAATCAGTACTTCTCGTCTTCGTCCTCATGTAATGGGACCCTGAAAGCAACTACTTTGATCCATCTTTCAAACCTTCCAACTCCGGATCATTCCCCATTTATTTTTGGTCAATTCTCTGATTGTGATGTTAAGAAGAGCATAGTGTCAATTACCTCTAACGCAGTTGGCAGTGATTGTGTCAGTCGAAAAATGATACTCCCTGTCCTCGACGAAATCCTTCCTGTCCTTTGCTATATCCTTAACTACTCAATATCCCATGGGGTCTTTCCATCAGCTTGGAAAGAGGCCAAAATCACTCCTCTACCCAAAAAGGCGAATCCTATTTCCTTTTCCGAATACCGTCCTATCTCCATCTTGCCTTTCCTCTCCAAAGTCCTTGAACGCCTTGTCCACAATCAGCTTAGTGCTTTTCTTTGTAAGAATAGTCTGTTGAATCCTTTTCAATCCGGATTTCGTCCTGGTCACAGCACAGCTACTGCCTTAGTGAACGTTACGGATGACATACCTACGGCTAGGCATGGAACGAGGACATTTGACGGTTCTTTGCTTGCTAGATTTTAGTAATGCATTTAATACTGTCGATTTTGATATCCTGCTTGGCATACTTCGCTCGCTTAACATATCTCCAACTGCGATTGACTGGTTTCGTAGTTACCTGTATGACCGCCGGCAACGTATATGCATAGAAGAATCTAACTCTTCTTGGTGTTATACAACTGCCGGTGTACCTCAGGGTGGCGTTTTATCTCCTTTACTCTTCGCAATATTTATAAATGCTATCTCCAAAAAACTTCTCTCCTCCTACCACCTTTATGCAGACGATTTACAAATCTACAAACAAGCTGCCCTTACAGAGTTAGCTGATGCAATTATTGCAATAAATAAGGATTTGGCTACAATTTGTGAATGGAGTAAGGCGAATGGGCTTCAGGTAAATCCGTCGAAGACTCAGGTCATAGTTGTTGGCAGCTCTGGGATGATTCCAAAAGTAAATTGGACACAACTTCCTCTGGTACAATTTAACGGAACTACTATTCCAATATGTGAGAAGGTTAAGTACCTTGGGGGTTTGGATCGACAGATATCTGTCTTGGGGTCCGCAGCTTCAGGACGTAAGCCGCAAAATTTTTGCATCTGCCAGGTCCCTTAGACGATTGCGAAACTTTCTTCCCACTGCCACTAAAATTGCGCTGGCACAGTCCCTTCTGCTTCCTATCCTTGACTATGCTGATGTCAGTTATCTCGATCTCACCCAGGCACAACTAGTTAAACTTGAGCGTCTTCAAAACCTTTGCATAAGATTTATATTTGGCCTGCGCAAATATGATCACATTTCTGAATTTCGGACAAAGCTCAAGTGGCTTCCCATACGTCTTCGCCGGGATTCTCATATTTTATTTCTTCTTTACAGTATTCTATACAATCCTACAACCCCCTCTTATCTCAAAGATCGTTTCAAGTTCCTTCATGACACACATAATAGATATCTGAGGTCATCGGAAAACTTGAGACTAGAGATGCCGATGCATTCCACCAGCTTTTATGACAAATCTTTTACGGTTCAAGCGGTGCGGTTGTGGAATGCTTTGCCCGTGTCAATAAGGCGTGCTCAATCTCTGCCCATTTTTAAAACTATGGTAAAGAATCAATACCTCTCTCTTTAATAGTTGTTTTTCTTGATTTCTCTGTTTTTGTTCCATACTTATTACTGTATATATTTGTCTATATAATATATATGTATTTATTTATATATAAATAGTACACCAAAGACTACCTACAGTACTGTTTTTCCTTTCATTTTTAAAATCCATCCAAAGGTTGTCTTGAAAAGATCGCTTTTAGCGATAAGGCCGCCCATTGTGTCACCCAGTGTAATGTTTACTTCTTCTATACTTTCTGTAACTTTTATGGTGTACATAATAAAGAGTATTCTATTCTATTCTATTCTATTCTATTCTCTTCAGGCTTGCTGATAATTGACCAAACCATACGAAATCGTTTATGTGAAGTGAGTCTGCGTTCCCGAAGGCCGCTGAGTGTTCCACCTATAGCACCCCGCAATCGTAGGTACTTATAAGTTGTAAAGCGTTAGAGTATAATAATTATACTTAAAATTAAATGTGCCAATTTCAATATAACAATGTGATATAATTTATTTTAATTAAATAAATTATGTTAATTAATCTTAATTTACTTTGATTGCTTGCGTGTATTTTGACTTTAATGAGCTAATAACTTCTATGACTAATTTGCCCGCCGAAATTAAAGGATAAGAGGTCTGTAATTATTGCTTAAGAACTTCCTGTACCTTATTAACGCAAATAAATGATTTTTGTTTTTTTTTTACGCAGAAATCGGGAGGAAAAAGACTGGCGTTGTGTTTGCTTTTTCAATGAATCTCGTTTCGTAAGCGGGTTCTTCTTAAGTTTTCTGTTTCCTGCCAAGGTCGTCGTGGCTTTATACAGTTCTTTCAAGTTGCCGGTTTTCGCAGCGTGTTGAACACGATCAGCAATATCATCAGCCGACCGCCTTCTGTCTGCACGCGTACTGCGATAAATCGCTTTGCGCTTCTGGCGGTATTGAGCATTGAGGTCGGTTCGTTTGGCATCCTCAACGGATCTGAAGCAGTCTGAGGTTCACTTTCTTCATTCCTCAAAGAGGCTCGATGTGTGACATCCAGTCTTCGCGCGCATGTGTTGATTTGTGTCCAAGGACCACGGAGCTGGTCTCTGTATAGGCCTTTCTAATGCGGCTCTATTCCTCGTCCAATGAGTCCGCAGCATCTTCCAGTCCAGAGAACCGATTGCGTAGCTCAAGGCGAAGCGCCTTACGGGTGTCCAAGTTAAAAAGTTTGCGCACATCGTACCTTCGCCCCACTTTGCCGAGTTCTCCAGTTGCACGGATTACAGCTACCTTGAGCCGAACTTCAGCAACTACCAAATGATGGTCACTATAGGCGTCTCCCATTTGGAGCTGATGGCAATATGGTCGATCTGGTTCTTGTTGACTCCGTCGGGTGAGTTCTAGGTGTATTTGTGGTGGTCACCATGAATAAACAATGTTCTGACAAAACTCGATAAATCGGTCCTCATTGTCATTGCATACTCCAAGACCGTGTGTGCCCATATGTCGTTCACGGTTAGTGTTAACAGTTGAGGGCGTTGTAGAATTCGACTTTGGTACCCTCATGTGATGCATTGGTTACGGCGTAGCACTGTACAATGGAGATCTTCCGTGCTCTTGAGTTAAAACGGGCATACAAGATCCGGTCTGAGATCGGTTTCCATATTCGCGCACATCTTCCTCACTTTCTTTACCCGAATACAACAAAGTCAAGCCTCCGGACGTTCTCAGCTCACCAAATTAGTTTCTTCTCACCTCGCTTAGACCCAGAATCTGCAGCTTGTAGCTGAGCATTACTGCTTCCGCCTGGGACAGTCGACTGTCCTCGCTCATCGTTCTTACATTCCAAAATGCAATTTGTGTCCGTAATTTCAAGCCAAATGTCGTCGGTAAAAATTGGTCCTGTTTCTTATTACTGCTTCAATTTCTGGAATCTATAGCTGTCGGGCAAGCGAGTGATTAGCCCACTGTGCCTTAATCCGATAGCGGGGCTGCCGCTTTTGAACCTTCGGATGTCCTCGGTTTAGTTTCGGGTACCCTCCCTAGTGAAACAATTCTGTTTTAAGACGCAGAATATTCGCCCTCCGCCCTGCATCCGTTAGCTGCAAATCGGGGCGGCGCGGTTGCAGCAGGTCCCAGGGAGAACGACGGGGACGTGGATGACTCGGACTGGCTAGGGCTCTGCTTTATACGGTACTCCGCCACGAGTACAGCAGAAGCTATTTTTGGCACTTTTTAGGTAATGCTGTTCTCACCAACAGCGATTCCCACCAAGCCATACCCTAGCTTCTCCCCCCAATGGAGGGGGAACTAAACCATAATAATATGGTTTAGGTCAGCCAGCTCACGAATATGTATCCTCCGACTGCACAGCATGATTATCTTCTTGTTTGTGTACATATTTTTAGTTCGCTTCTTAAACAGTCGGGTTTTTTTATTTTATTAACTTTTTCCACATTTATATTTTTGTCGAGCTTGGTGCTTTTCACATTTTTATGTTTTTAGTGGAATCATTATTACACAAAGTATTGTTACTTCTTGTTACCGTCCAATCTTCGTCGTATATAGCGACGTGATCTGTCTACCCTCTAAGGCATGGAAGCATGATATGATGTATGTGTAGACGAATGGACGTATTTATGTTTAAATTTATACTTCCGACTCCTTTTTTAAATTCCGAGTATCTAATAGTAGCAACCCTAGTGAGTCCGGCAAGCTTAGCTGTCAATTTTCGAGGATGGCGGGAGTGGTCCTTCTGTATACTTTGTATTTTGTGATACTACTTTCGTAAGGCAAACATTATATTTTTACATAGTAAAAATTTTCAAGTAAAAAAGTGTGCCAAATCAAGTTAAGTTTGATTGACATGACGTGCGGAAGAATTTGTAACATTTGAAGATACACTTTCTCTAAAAGTTGGTTAGTCGTCAATTCTTCATTTGCTTGACGTGTTTATCGACTGAGGCCGATTTAAAAATTCCGTTACTTGCTTCTAAAAGTACAACTACAAGATATGTAAAGACTGCGATTTAATGCAACCATTTCTTGAGTATTAAATAAGTGCCGTTCCACTGACCTCGATCACGCGCCAGCAGACTAATATGGTGACGGAAAGTTAAATTATCAATTTCTTTTTTATTACCATGTTGAATTGAGTTTATGGTTCATTTTACATAGCCAATTATGTAGCATTAGAGTACAGACATTGGTTAAGTTGCCATGCACATTAAACTTGACTTGGTAAGTATACCTACAAGCGTACGAGCTTATTGAATTGATGAATTGACTTCACTTTGCTCCATCCGTGACTCAACCCATCAAGGTGCTCTGTTATCCCCTTCAAGCCCTTGCGGTAAGGTGTTTTGTCTATCGTTATATGGCACCACGCGATGCACATGCTCAGACGCATCCAACGACGACTACTAAACCAATTAGACAAGATAGGTTTTCTTTTGGTAGCTTACGTAGGTGTCTATGAAGTAAGTTACTAACAGCTATAATTTAGGTACAGTTCGCTAGTGAGTAGGTACCGGCTTTACTTGAGACTGAGTGGTGGATACTTAAGGCCCAAATAGAAAGTATACAGAAGGACCAGTCCCGTCATCTTCGATAATTATTACCTAAACTTGCCGGAGTCACTAGGTTTGCTACTATATTGATTCTAAATTTTTAAAACGAGTTGTTAAGACAAGCATAAATACAACGATTCGTCTACACATACATCATATCATGCCTACATGCCTTAGAGGATAGCCAGAGCGTCAAATATCAATTAAAGATTGGAAAGGTTGGAAGATAACAAGACGTAATAATGATGTAATAATGATCCTACCAAAAACATAAAAATATGAAAAGGCATCAAGCTCGACAGAACATAAATATGAAAAAGGCGCCAAGTTCGACGAAGAAGCGTTGAGATCTAGAAGGTTGGCAAGATGCTTTTCCTCAAACAAGCTACAATGTACAATTTCATCAAAAGGCCACAGGTTTTACGAATTATTAACTGAAAATTATTTGTGAATGACGTGACAAACGCCCGCGTTATCTCTCACGGCAGCCGCAACTGAGCTCTGTCTGACATTGCCTGAGAATCACTGTAAAATCGTAATGTCAATGTGTGCGTGCAATATGGCTCTTTTTTCGTAGTAGCCTCTCTGTTTTCGGCGCGCCGCCACTTAGATACCAGAATGGTAGCGGCTATCCGCAGCTGCATGTGGCTGCAAGCGGGCCATTACATTTCAATTTTGCGGAAACAGCCCTGCGAAACTAAACTACATTTCAATGCCAGATTGAAGGACAAACTTATCTTTACAGTTGAACAAAAAAAAAACATTCCACAATTGCATTGTATCAAACTACTAATATTTAGTATCTGAAGCTAGCCTAGAAACGTTTGATAATTTATACTACTATATTACATGACCGACTGCTGAATGACGCGTCGGACGCTATTAATATTTTGGGTCCGGTTTCCTGCAGATCTTATCATAAAAATAACATAAAAGCAGAAAATGGTGTCATTTTCATAATGTCTTCTATCAAATCGAGGGGTATTTTTTTGATGCATTGAATATCCTATCTGTGATATACTATCAGGATAAGGTTCGTTTCCCCAATGTACCTATTCATATATCGCTGTGACTGGGAGCGGACTTCACGACCACGGGACACTGCGATATTTTTTTTTGCCTACTATATACTAAGTATTCAAATATCACTCGTATGGTATGAACTTACCTGGCCGAAATATATTTATGCTAGGTATTTCAAACAGCTGCATACATAATATAACATAATACTAGACGTACACAGCTTAAAAATAGAAAGTGACGTCACACACGTGATATATTTAGGAAGCAGTAGATACTTACGTAGGTATATCTGTCTACTTCTATAATTATACCACCTCTTGCGACGAGCAGAAATAGCCCAAATCTCTCAACCTATCCGAGTAGCACTCTAACGATTGTCAACGTCTACATAATCTAGACGTTCGTGGGTTAGTAAATCAAAAAACTGGACTACTTGTGTTTCCGCAAATGAGTTTTCAGAGGTTTGATTTTGAAACTTTCTACGCCTTGTCTCGTTAATTAAAATGTTATTCATGTTTCAGCGTAGTTTAGTATGTTAACATGATAAGTCTTGCTCTTGAGTCAGCACAAAGCTCACGACTAGTGTAAAAGTTGTTTCGAAAATATCAAACTTCGTTTTGCGAAATTCACTTATTTTCACCTCAAATTTTGTTCTGCGTCGAAGCTCCTTTTTGGCTAAATGGTGCGTGTAAAATAAAATTGCCGTGGTGGAAATTTTAAGGACACTCATAAAATCTATATTTTCATTAATAAGACACATGCTAACATTGCACCTATTAATAACACTGTTTTGTTTGCTTGACTTTATTATCTGAATGTGGCAGAGATTGGTTTCAATGAGTCCGCGCAAAATAACAGAAAGAATACATATAATTATTATTCGAAGGTGAGCATATTTAGGTAAATATGGAGTACCCAAGGCAGTGAACCTATAGGGACCCTATATTATTCTAAAACCTTATTGTACACCAACACGACTCATTACAATAAACTGAACGTAAAATTCTTCTACAAAGGGGTTATTTTTTTTTCGGTAAACCTTGTGAGTGATAGAGATCATAGAGGAAAGTAATTCAACGTGTAAAATTTTAACAACGATCGAATTCATCGAATTAAGTACTTGTTTTGCACTGTTTTCTATTCTCTATTAGATTTATCATCATATAAATATTAAATTAACAACTCATTGCCATCCAGGCATTATCAAATAACCTCAACATAATGACTACACAGTATAAAACAATGTCGGTTCCCGCTGTCTGTCTGTCCCTATGTGTGCTTAGATCTTTAAAACTACGGATTTTGCAAAGGAGAGTTAACACAAAGTGATGGAAGGAATAACCTAGAAAACCTGTGTTTTGATAGATAACATCCAAGAGTTGGTCAACAATGTCCATCCCGACATTGATAACATAAGTTGTAAGACTATATATTGGTTTAAAGAAAGAGCGATTCTGTCACCAACTAACGATTAAGTAGATAAAGTAAATAACTTGACGCAAATATACTACTCGGTCGACTTGGAAGTAGCTACTGTTCTCGATTTGGAAGTAGCTGTTTTTTTAACCCGTCTGGACTCCCTCCTCATAAAATGGTGTTGAAAGTAGGTTGTCCTGTTATTTTATTGAGAAACCTGAATCCTCCTAAACTTTGAAATGGCAAGCGTTTGCTGGTAAAATCACTAAAAACTTTTATAGTAGAGTGCGCAATACTCACCGGATGTAGTACCTGAGAAGATGTATTGATTCCCCGAATTCCTCTGATACCATCGAATTTAAAACGCCTAAAATTTCTCGTAAAGATATCTTTTGCAATGACCATTAATAAATCGCAGGGTCAAATTTTCAACGTTGCAGGCTTAGATTTGAGCGTTGAGTGTTTTTCACATGGCCAATAATATGTCGCTCTTTCAAGAGAAACCTCTAAAGAAAACATGTTTGTATTGTCTAATGACAAAAAAAGCTGTGAACGTTATTTAAAAAGACCTCTGTAGTATATTTAGTATCAGCATTGCACCCGTGCAAAGCCGGGGCGGGTCGCTAGTTCTTGATAAAAACCAAATTTAAGCAAAGACAAGTTGATTTAGGTGTCATCCATAAGAATTAATATGGTATCGATATTGGAGAGGAAAAAAGAAAAAAAAGTTTTTAGATTGTAAATGTACATCTACCTACATTTTGTGTTTCTTTGTGTTCAAAGATCCAAAAATGGACTGGAAAAATAGATTTTAAAGCTCAACAAAATTGATTACAATATGGATCTCACAGGAGGTAACTATGCTTTATACTTAATGGTTTGAGGCAACTCAACCGTATGGCTATTAAGAGCGCAGAAACGCTGTATAAGAATTATGGCAATTGGGCAAAACATTTTGTCTGCAAAATCAAAGAGATATTTTTCTAATGCGGAAGAGCAAGAACGAAACGTCATGTTTTCATGGTGTGCGTACAGTCGACCGCGGTGCGTCAGCGGTAACAAAACCAGTATAAGTTGGCCTCGTATTCTATTCCGTCCGTACTACGCTAGGGAAGCTCAAGGTCAAAGTGTTACCCTACCGCTGACGTTTCTCGGAGCAGCAATATATCTATGTACTTAACAGTCATTTATATTGATTTGGAACGTTACGGGAGGTATCACCCACAACGAAGTGCTATTTACGTACTGCGATGATTTAAATAGATTTCCACTGAAATATTATTTTTATGCGTAACATTGTAGCCAGTATTTACTCGCGTTATTAGGGATTTAGTATAATGAAGTACCTTGTATTTTTAAATGACATTGATAACTCCGAAGTAGCTAAAGTGTTTGATTGTGAAATTGCTGTCTTTGCTAAGCACATAGCGCCTAATTTTTCCAACCTTACCATTGTTTCGCAGAATATTAGATCTGTCTATTCTAATTTTGATGAACTTCAATTAAACTTACTCAATCTTAATACATATATCGATCTGATAATTCTAACCGAATGTAGGGTGAACTTGAATAAACCTCAAATAACAAACTATAACTCTTACCAAACTACAAACCATCTGAATAAGGCTAACGGAGTGGTCGCCTATATTAAAAGCACACATAAAAAAAAACATGAAGTCGAACATAGAACCTCCTCCTTTTTGGTAGTTTTGGTTAAAAATAAAACAAGAAAAGTAAAGTTAGCTCACCGCGTCTTGCTTAGAGATTCATATTACGCCTGACCTTATGGTTATTGCGATTTATAGGTCACCCTCAACTGCGAACGCTGACCAATTTATTTACTCCTTGAACAATCACCTAACTACCATTGCATCAACTAAAAACATAATAACCCCTGGAGACATAAATATTAATCTGGTATACAATCGAAATGAGCAATCACACGAACGTACAAACAGACTTAATCATCTTCATATGTTAGCAATGCACGTCTACTCCCTGGTCACTTGCTCTTCACAAGAGACAAAACCTGTCTTGAACATTTCATAATAAAACTGAAACCTAACAGCCAAACTGCAACTATCGCAATTATACACACGACTATTACTGACCATTTCATGACTTTCTTAAAAATCTCAAACCATACTAACTTAAAAAGACGCTCAAAGACAGAAATAGTTTTTAATTTGGAAAAGAGGCTTGAGCTCCTCAAAGCCAGTAACCTATATGACCTATTAAAACTAGATAACTCCTAACACGCTTAGTAATTACTAATAACCTGATCGTAATTATAACAAAAATTATCGCAGAATTAATGTGACAATTTGTCACATTAATTCTGCGATAATTTTTCAATCAACAGCCAATCACAGCAGATAACGCGTGCTTGACAATTTGTCACATTAATAGACCTTTACTTCTATTTACTTAGGGTTAGTATTTATGTCAAGTTTCAAATATACACCCTGAAATTTAATTGGTTGTTTTCCCGCAGCAGAACGACTTGCCTTAAGGAGTACTTTCGAAGTATAGAGTTAAAGTAAATAAATAACGATGTTTCTGTTTTAAAATAATTAAAAAAATATTCATAAACTCGAAAAAGTGAGTAACAATAGTAACTCTGGACGTAACTTGTAGGTACTAGGTACTACTCGTGTCACCACCTACAAAGACCGATGCACAAAATAATGTCAAACCAAAATAAACTCTCGCACGTGGTGATACGGCATAAAAGTTTGCACGCAAAACAAACGAGCGAGCCACAAGCCGACAAAGCAAAGACCGATTTATTAAATGTTTAATGTAAAATAAGCTCTCGCGTGTAATTATACGGCATAATCTAGCCCGCGCGTAACATGATCAAACGGAGCCGCCTTCGAACCTAATCCTTTCGACGGTGACCTAGCACCCGGGTCAACGGCCTGCTGTCGTTCGGCCGTAGATATCGGGAGGTATACTATTGGTTCGTGATCGCTTTCGAGTTTAGTTTTTCACAATGTTAAATATGCCAGTTTTTGTTTCTAATATTTTATATAACTACGAAACGATTGTATTACATAGACAAAACCATTTCGCTGCGGGAAAACAACCATTTAAATTTCACGGTGTATAAACCCAACAAATTTCCTCCTTTTCACCTCCTTAGGGGGTGGAATTTCCAAAAACCATAAATGAATTATTTTTATCAACCAAGAGTACAAATCTAAAATTTCAGGTGTCCAACTTACTAACTGTAGGAATTTTATACAAACTTTCAACTCCCTTTTTACTCCTTACGGGTGGAATTTTCAAAAACCAATAAATATATGAATTCTTTTTTTTCAGCCAAGAGCGTAAATCTAAAATTTCTAATTGTGTCCAATTTACAAACTGTAGAAATTTCATACAAACTTTCAATCACCCTTTTACCCCCTTAGGAGTGGAATTTCCAAACCGCGGATGAAGTCGCGGGCGAAGTGCTAGTCTATCTTTATATACAAATGCGAAAGATCACTCACGAAATTTTGAAAACCTCTGACATATAAAGATGAAATATGGCAGGAAGGTTTCTCAAGTGACGTAAGTGCAGATTCGAAAAACGAATAATGACAACCCTTAGATTGTTTTTTTTAAGGCTGGTATTTATGTCAAGATTCAAGTTTAATATATGAAGTAATAAGATTTTCAAAATAGCTTTTACACCCCTAAATCGTAGTTTAGGGGTAGTTCAAAAAATTAATTATAACAACGTTTATTATTCATTTCGTATAGTATCTGTGCCAAGTTTCAAGTTTATTGACCCAAGAAATCAGAATCTTACATACAAACTTCAAAACACCCTAAATGTTTCGAAAAACTAATAATGACAACTTTTATCATTTATTAAGATTACTATTTGTACCAAGTATCATAAATTTTGGCCGAAAGAATTATATTTTTCATACTAACTTTCAACCCCCGTTTTACCCCCTTAGGGGTGGAATTTTCAAAAACCTTTCTTATCGGATGCCTACGTTATAGAAAGAACACGCCCTCTAAGTTTCAGGTCTCTACGAGCGGTTTAGGCTGTGCGTTGATACGTCAGTCAGTCAATGTAATCTTTATAAAATTGTGGTATATTTATTAAGATTATTATGACTTCGTTATTGTTGTCTGAGACGTAACGCACCGGATCAACTCGGGATGGATGAAATGGCGTCAGATCATTGGAACAACTTGCGACACACGGATGCCCGGTGCACAGGGATAGGGGAAAATTTACAAGTCCGTGATTAGACCTGTCGTAATGTATGAATCAGAATGTTGGGCTGTGATAAAGATGGATGAAAAGAGATTGCATGTAGCAGAGATGGATTAAGTGAGAAATGAGTATATCAGAGGCGCTAGTTTGAAAGTGGCGCTAGTGACGGAGAAGTTGAAAGTAATCCGTTTGTCCTGGTTTGCCCATGCACAAACTTTCTGCTTCAGGAAGTCGATGCGCTCGGTGACACGGGACATGTATTCTCGGAGAAATTTTTTCTTCGAAACCCGTCGGCTGGGGTATCAAAATGAAGGGTTTTTAGGGGCGATTATAAAAATATATAACACATATATGTTTAAAAGTCATTCGAAAAGAAAAAAGATATTTATAGTATATGTCAGCCAGCCCGAAAATATGTATCCTCCGACTGCAGCATGATTTTCTTCTTGTTTACATCTTTGCAGTCGGGTTTTTCGATTTGATTAACTTTTTTATTTTATATATTTATATTTACAGTATCTATCCCATACCCATAACGAAAATAAACAAAAAAATTCAATGTTGTCACATATATAAAAGTTTGACTGTAAATGAAGAGATTTTCAGTTATTTCATTAACACATTGTGAACAACAAAATGCATTATAGCCTCCTGTGATCTTTATTATGGAAGGGTCCAATTGCGCACTAGGTCGATTTTCCATTCCCATACTACTCAGACGGTTTGTCAGAGTTTGTGTCTTAGGATCACTGCAGCGTTTTATTCAGAACATAAACTTGTAGGACGGACTGCATAGAAGTGAGTGGCCTAGTTACTTCCTCTTTCGTACAGAGACCATTGATTTAAATAGTTATTGACAAAGGGGCTACTACAGACTAGACCAGGTGATCCCACGGTCCACCATTTGGTGACCCCAAATGGTAGACCGTGGTCCGGATCCGGACCGCCGACCTATTTTGTGCGTACCTCAATTAAACAGTACAGTATAATTTACTTGAGTTTAATTTAAAATTTAATAATTACAATTTATCCCGCGCTTGGTCTTCACTTTTGTTGGATTGACAACGGGCGGACGAATCATCTCATCAAATTTTTTATTGATAATGTATCAAAATTTACATAATGAAGTTTATTATTTCAATTTTAACAAAGTAAATACACATGACGATGTAAAGATGGGGAGTGAAGTGGGGGAAGTGGCTTTAAATCTTATGGACCACGATGGTCATATATTATTTTGTAAAAGGAGCCCCAAGTGAAAGTAATTGATGACCTCTGCCCCCGTATCATGACGTGTAAAAACTATCATGGTGCGACTGGGAAAAAGGGACAGGTGTATATAAGTCATATACATCTGTCCCTTACGTACACTTGAAATAACCTTGCTCTAAGAGCTCATGGTTATCCCCCACGACTAGACTATTAAGTACTGAGGTAGGTACTACAAACACGAACACAATATGATATGCCATTATTTGTCCTACTTCTACATACCACACATACGTTGAGGTATCTCACTACAATACTATTTTCAGGTTCAAATACAGCGCGCGCCTACTAACCTATTTGTGTTGGAGCTAGTTTGTTGACCTCGTTGACCAACGACCTGCTCGCGGTTAAATACAAAAGCCACGAAGCGATGTGTTGTGCAGTGTGCTATATCGTCTAACTTACAACTTGGCATCATTACGCGCGGTTGTAGGCTACTACAGCGAGCATTGACCTCTTGTATCATTATGTGAATGTGCTAGTTAGGCCTACAATTTGTACAAGGTACACTTTTAGATTTACACAAGTAAAGCTGTTTTAACCGACTTCTAAGAAAGGAGGTTATCAATTCAACACGTATGTAATATTGTTGAAATTCCACAATATTCACAAATGTTACTCTATGTAAGCTTTTAAACACGTGTGCCAAATTTCATAAGTGTATGTATGAATGTTTGTCCACGCATATCACCGAAACTAGTAATCTGATCGTAATCATTCTTTTTGCATTGGATTAGGTACCTATCTCTCAACTTAGATAGTAGTACAAGTTAAATCAAAATCGGTTCAGTAATTTTCAAGATATGGATCAAACAACCGGACTCTAACGATAAACAGCACGTGTAAATTGAGTTATTATGGTAATTTTGTCAATTATTTAAGTAGCTTACTATAGCACTTGCTCACTTTTTAGTGATGGAGTACCAAAACTAAAACGAGAAAAATATAAAATTTACTCAAAAAGTTAACCGTCTTCCAAAGCAAAACACTAAAAAAGAGCAAAAATAACTTTCGTTTCGAAAGTCGGTGTCGCAACACTAAAAAAACATTTACCAAAGACACCAACTTCCGAAACGATAATTATTTTTGCTCTTTTTTGACTTTTGCTTTGGAAGTCGGTTAATTTTTTGTGATAAAGTTTTTATTTGATGTTGGTTTAGTAAATACATTTTTACCACATCACACATATAATTCTGTCAATTTACAAAGTTCCATTCTATAAATTGTACCATTAACAACTTCATGAGCGCTTCCGCTCGTTTGAGGGGTGAGCAAGTATTTTGCTCATCCGGTCAGCATGGTGGGAACGAGGCCTCAAAATACTTCGCACAGGAAGTTGGAAGGAATAGGCAACATAGAAAATAAATAATAGTAACATGGTATTTAAAACAAGACCATCATCAGCTTCCTGCCCTCCGTTTCCCATTTAATTTAAGGTCAGCTCAACATTTCGTCTACTTCCACACATACTCTATTTGCCGTCACCTTAAAGACAGACGGTAAAAAGTTAGGTTTGTCCGAGTTACAGTTTTGAGTCGGGGTAGGAAGGGGCAGTTGCCTAGAGATTAAAAAAATGGAGTCAATTGCAAAAAAAACATCAAAGTCCTAAGTCCACTCACTTAAAATATCTAACCGTTGTTAATGTCCTAATAGAGACAAAAACCTTCTTTCCCGAAACCGGAAAAGCATTGAACATTTTGATCGCTCTACCATGCACAGCGTATACGGTGGAACTGTCCTGGCCCCCCCACAAGAGAAGAAAGAGAAGAGCCCCCACAAAAGAATTACAAAAAAAAATATCCAAATTACGACGGGTCTGCAACTTTTACGTATCTATTTCAAAACAGTCTTTTTTCACATTTTTACCGATAAGACTTGCACAACATAATATTGTTCTTGAATATTATAAGCAATAAGTATATCCATATTTTTTCACTTATTCCGTATAACATCGATATATCAAAAAACCCTGCAAGTTTCCCGTAACTATCAACTTTTGATTTGATAGTTAAGTGTCATTACTTCTTAACCGACTTTCCAAAAAGGAGGAGTTTCTATGTTCGACTTCTTGAATGTAGTTTTTTTTTTTTCAGCGATATCTCCATCAATTATGGACCGATTTTCAAAATTACTTTTTTTTTTGATAGAGTATATGCCGAAATTGGTCCCATTTTAATTCTGTGAAGATCTGATAAAGAATTTTGGAGATATACAACAGAACTCTTCAATAAATAACGGCAAATCTCTCGAAATTGCTGCAATCGCATGTCTGTTTATTGTTTATACCATATCATAACATAACATCACGCCAGTACGCTCTAAAGGGGTACGCAGATGTTTACAGAACACCTTGGTACACTCTCATTTCACCCGTTATGTTCAAGTTTTATTATGGTTAGGTACCAATTTTAGACATCAAAGACAGTAGTGTTTTGTAGTTCAGTGTTCAATTCGTGAATTCGTCACGACTTTTTCGAATTGAAATCGTTAATCTAATCTAATAATAATCAATGAACACGTCGATAATAACTTCATCATGTCGGCCTCTCAGAATGGATGTGGGAACGGGTCCCGCAGTACTAAGGAGCTACTCCTCATAGATATGGCCATTAGCCAACAGGTTCGGCGTTCCCGAAAGAATCTGTCGACATGTTGGATAGATTATAAGAAGGCTTATGACTCAGTGCCTCATACATGGCTCATGAGGGTGCTGGAATTCTATAAAATAGATACAACTCTACGCACCTCCCGGATGTCGTGTATGGGGAAATGGAGCACAGTCCTTCGTCATCCAGGAAACAAGATGCGCGCCTTCAAGGGTTGGGTCATGTTGGTATTGATGTACTCTTTCAACATACTCAAACGGAACTTGACGCCCTGGATAGGCGGGTCCGTACACTGTTGACTGCATATCGAATGCATCACCCACAATAGTCGGTCATGAGACTGTATATCCCGCGCAAGTGTGGAGGTCGAGGCTTTTTAAATGCCAAAAACCTCCACAACCGGGAGATATGCAATTTCTGGGAATATTTTCTACACGCCGACGTGGGAATGCATCGAGATGTAGTAGCAGTGGACAAGGCACTCACCCCGCTCTCCTTGGCGAATGAGAACTGGCGCAAGCCTGTAGTGCTTGATACTAACGACCGCAGGGAGGTATGGCAGAGTAAAGAGCTTCACGGACGCTTTTACCGGGCCCTACATGGGTCCGATGTAGACCAATCAGCGGCCTTAGCCTGGCTGCGTTTCGGTGATGTCTTTGGGGAAACCGAAGGTTTTGTCTGTTTAATTATGGACGAAGTTATCATGACGAATAACTACCGGGGATTTATAGTGAAGGATGGCCCGGTTGACATCTGTCGGGCATGTCACCGTCCGGGTGAATCGATCCGACACATCATCTCGGATTGTTCTCGGCCAGCTAACGAAGTGTATTTGCATAGGCACAACCTTGTAGCCAGGATTATCCAACAGCAACTTGCTCTGAAATAAACTCTTGTGGCATCGGAGGTACCGTACCACAGGTATGTGCCCGACCCAATTCTCGAAAATGGCAATATCACATTGTACTGGGATCAGTCCATCATCACTGACAGGACTATTGTAGCCAATAAGTCTGATATTGTGGTGGTGGACCGAATCGAGATGCGTGCAATAATTGTTGACATTACCGTCCCGCATGACGGGAACCTCGTGAAAGCCTAGAAAGATAAGCAAATCAAGTATCTTAACTTGGCTCGCGAGGTTGTCGACGTGTGGGAGGTGGACACAGCGATCATTGTACCGATAGTCGTATCAGCCAATGACTTAATAGCCACGAGGCTCGACCAACACCTTAGGAGGCTCTCGTTAGGCAGCTGGTTCAAGAGCCTGATCCAGAAAGCAGTATTTCTGGACACGGCTCGTATTGTTAGGAGGTTCCTCTCTCTGGAGCCCTGACCGCCGGTAGCTTGGACCCTGTTCCCGATAACCGGTGGGCCTCTATTTTTTGCATCCGACAGCCAAGCACAGAATGAGCTCGATAAGTAGCGTCTCACAGTTAAATCATAAGATTTAGCTACTGTTTAACCGGGCTTTCCTGTGTGGACTAAACTAGAGCCTCCAGCTAAACACAAACAGCTTAAAACTACGCGACCACGCTGAGGGCTACTCCCTATGGGGGTCGAACCTCGGCTATGGGCGTCGCTGGGGGGACAACAAAGGCTGGATCGTGCTTAAGTGATTCTACCATCAGTTCGGAAAATACCTACGTGTAGAAGAACGGACAAGAAGCTCGCTCCGTTGTGTGCGGCGTGTTTTATATCCCTCCACTCGATACGTTGTGGAGGGTAGGATAAATAATGTAACACGGCCGTTCCTGAAAGCCTGGCGTCCTCGACGGCAGTTTTCGCATCAGACGAGTTTCACACAACCTGATCATCATCATCAGTTTCTGAAAATAAAATATGCAATGTTTAATATTGTCACCATATAGTTTGAAGTCTGTCTGTTTGTCACCATATACTTTCAACCCGCTGTACTCTTATTTCACAGTTGACAAAACTGATCTAAGCTCTACGCGCAAGCGTGCACGCGAGCGCCTGGAAACAAAGATCGCAAAATTATTTTTCATTGAAACAGCTTCAAACCCAAGATATGGAAATTCAATGAGTTACGATTGACGGAACGTAGACTTCACTTCCAACGCTCGCAATACATTGGAACTGACAGAGGCATCACAGTAGCTTGTCCATACTCTCCTACTGTGTCATTGAGACAGAGGCGTCACAATTGCTTATCTCCCTTATGACCACAGTATAGAGCACTCTTCTACCACGTCATTGAGATGGGCGTCACAGTTGCTTGACTCTCTGATGACCGTGGCATAGAGCATGTCATTATGAGAACCAAAAGAATTCACACTAACCAGTACACCTCTCACAGAAAGCTGAGAGAGCAGGTTCTCTTTCCACGTCATTGAGAATTGAGACAGAGACCTCACAGTTGCTTGTCTACTTTATGACCGCAGCAAAGAAACAATGAATCAAAAATGTTCCCGTGTACTTACCACTCTCAAGGAAAACCGATAGAGCGTGCCCTCCTACCGCGTCATTGACAATTGAGACAGAGGCTTCACAGTCGCTTGTCTCGCTTATGAACGCGGCATAGGACATGTTAGCATGCGAACCAAACGAACACATCTCAAGTAACACCGCGCCTTAACATCGCATGTTTGGCGGCAACCTGGGCCTTTCTACCTTAGCATACCTTAGATACTAACTTTAACTCACAACGGTGACGCAGCAGCCCACGGACGACCCTGTATGGGCCGCGCATCTAGCACTTCAAAGAGCCAACACAACCTCCCTGTATGTTTTAATTCTTACAAATGGTTCACAACAACAAGTATACTAAGTTTTTAAGCTGAAATGGTCACAATCATTGGAATTAATATTTGTTTCGGGATATTTACCATGTATTTTAGATTTTGGTTCGAGCTCTCAACCAAAATCTAAATATACATGGTAAATATCCCGAAACAAATATTGATTCTAACAAGTATACTCATAATCAGCGTAACTACATACGCATAAATTACGACACCACTCAATTCACTCAACTCGGTTCCGTTCCGTCCCATAGCCAAGCACAGAATGAGCTCGCTCGGTTTTTTTTTTACGGGCCTCTCGCAGCTCAACCAAAGTGATTGTCTTCTGCTTAACCGGGCGTTCCTGTGGAGACTAAGCTATATAGCCTCCAGCCAGGCACAACAAACTAAACCTAAGCGACCACACTCAGGGCTACCCCCTGTGGAGTCGAACCTCGGCTCAGGGCGTCGCTGGGGGACAACTAGGGCTGGATCTTAATAAAATGATTACGTGGATAAGAACGGACAAGAAAGCTCGTTGAGTGCGGCGTTTTTTATACCCCTCCACTCGATCCGTGGTGGAGGGTAGGATGAACAATGTAACAAAAATATAATTCAAAATAATATATATGCTGCATAATAAAGACGAAATTTCAATTAAAATTTTAAATTATATTTGAATTGACTAGCCTGTAGTCCTAAAGCGTCCTGAAGAACTACAGGCTAGTCAATTTAATTACTATTTATAATTTTTATTGAAATTTGGTCTCTAATATATAGCATATTTATTATTTTGAATTATAATATTATTATTATTACGAATTCGTACAATCACACACTAGAAAAAGAAGTGTGAAATTGTATACGCTCGGTTACATGAAATCCCAAGACGCAAATCTGTCCAAATCGCGCAAATCCAAGAGAGAAATTTAAAATGTCTGGTTTTATCCCAGTGATTGATCAACTTTGTGTTTCTCTCACGCTTGCATACAAAGCTGTTCGTTCGAGATTTGGATTTCTCAATCACCTAGAGCCCCTAGAGGAGATGGACGCTGCAAATTTGCTTTGCTCAGCAGAGGGCAGTAAAAGTTTACAAAGGTGATTTAGAAACTAGCCTCGATATTGAGGAGATTTAATTTGTATCTTTCACAAAATTATGCAAAAAAACTACTTTGTGTTTCTCTCACGCTTGCATACAAAGCTGTTCGTTCGAGATTTGGATTTCTCAATCACCTAGAGCCCCTAGAGGAGATGGACGCTGCAAATTTGCTTTGCTCAGCAGAGGGCAGTAAAAGTTTACAAAGGTGATTTAGAAACTAGCCTCGATATTGAGGAGATTTAATTTGTATCTTTCACAAAATTATGCAAAAAAACTATGAAAAAGACTAATTAAAGGAGCTGTTTTACAATCGCAATCTTGGAAATCAAAATTTCAGAGCTACCTTCCCGAACATTGAAATTACACTAAGAATGTACTTGGTTTTGATGGTCTCGCATTGCACTGGAGAGCGCTCGTTTCCAATAATGAATATACAATTGCTGGTATCCCCACGGGATGCCAGCAATTGTACCTACTTAAAACCTGTGTGCTTGAATTATCTCCGATCTTGACACGCCTATATCCATATCCCACCGACATCGCCTTTCGATGGGGACCAAAAAAGTGTCGAAGGCTTGGAAGCAAGCCAATGAACTGCCTTTGCATAGACCCATCTCTGTAACGTCTATCCTCTCCTCTGTAAGAGTATGGAACGTGTACTCAACAGTAAGCTCCTGGCATACCTAGAAGCGAATGACATCCTCAGTGACCGCCAATACGGCTTCCGCCAAAATCGACCCACTGGGGATCTTCTAGCGAATGCCATTCACATCTGGAGTGAGGCCATCGGGAGATACGGGGAAGCGCTAACCGTCTCCCTCGACATCTCGAAGGCTTTCGACAGGGTCTGACACGAAAGCCTCATAGGTAAACTTTCCTTACTTCGATCTGCCTTAGGAGTGGACATCCCTCCCATACGCACAAAGCGTTATGCTAATATTTAAATTGTGCGCACAGCTAAGGAGTGCAATTCCCTGCCGGAGTCTTTGTTTCCTGATAGCTACAACCTTTGGGTATTTAGTCAAGTTTGAATAGGTTACTTCTAGGTGCTTCACCGTAGACCACATCATCGTATCATATCATAAATTAAAAAATATATAAAAATGGGCTCAGCACGACGATGGGACAAAACCGACTATCGAAACTAGTATTGAAAGTGATTTATTCCGGAAGCTAGATTTCAGTGATATCATCAACGACTTTTCGTCGATAAAAGCTCGCAAAGATCCATTTAGTTAAGGGCCTTCCACCGCTTTAGTACCGTAAAACGGTTACTTTTTAAAGCATACTCCTAACGACTAGTTTAAAAGGTTTGAAAAAAAAATATTGATTACTTATTGAAACATGGTTTTTTCGTGTAACTAATAGTATTGCTTAGAAAAAAAAATAACAACACGATTTATATCTAGAATTTCTTCATAACTGAAATAGCATATGTAAATCAAAGAATATTTTGTTAATTTGCTTATCAGGAATATAGAAGAGCGTTTAACATTCGCAATAAACGATTTTGATTTTTTATTCGGAAAGTAATAAGGGGTCTCCGCTGTTTCGTTGCCCCAGGGCCCCCAAATCCGGTCCTGGTGACACATACATAGGGTCTTACTAAGTAGGGATTTTTATAAATCTTGTCCTAAAGAGGAATATAGAGATAAAAGTTGAGATGGATGGATAGATATTTGTAATTTAAGCCAATCGGATCATATTGCATCAACCACAGGGCTTGTTTTACTATAAATTGGGTAGGTTACTTATTATACCTATGTTGGTAGTTAGATTTTTCACAACAACTTACTATTGTGCACAGTGTATTTTTGTAATTATGCTACTCTGTTTCAGCGAGAATCAGATATTAAAGTCTAGTCACTGCTTGAATCACTAATCTTCTATCTTTCATAGTTCAAGCCGATTAAATCGATACTTAGAATACACACAGAAAGTTGAAACTCCTACCGCGCGTCCATCATGTGTTTACTATTTGTAGGTAACTTTCACCAATCAGCACCGAAAATTTATGCAAATTAGTTAAAGAAATTAAATGCTTGAGAATATACCAATGAAAGTGGCATGCTTGTGTGAAACTTTTCTATTGAAAATGATTTCATGGCAAGTTATGATTGGCAACTTGTTTGACGAGTGTGTGTATGTTCATAAATAGTTGAATCTCGCGGCACACTATAAATCAAGAAACTCGATTTAGCAAAGCAATAAATAACGACAAGAGAGTTGAAGTAAAAGTTACCCTTTAATTAGTGACGTGCGTAGTAAGTTACACATATGACAACATTGTTAATCAATCAGTTTAGCAACCATGGTAAGGACAGTGGTCCGAGGTCTTTAGTACCTTAAATTTATCAATTAAACTCCGAAAACCGCTCATGATGCAACGAAATGAAGGCATTTTCAATGATTTTTTACCAAGGGCTTATGATTGACTGTATATTTACACCGTATAAACAAGGTGTATTCAATAAAACGTTGCTATTTATTTATTGCGTACAGACATTTCAATTTTATTTATTTGTATAGGTGTAAAAATATGTCGCAGCAATCTGGATAAATTAGCCAGCTAATTGGACGACTAAGCCCTTCATTAAACGCCGGCATACAATGAAATGGCTGAAGGACAACTAGCCAAGTCATTGAGCGCAACGTTTAACGTGATGGCTGAATGTCAGTAGTCATTTAGTTACATGGATATTGATGCATTTGTAATGTTTGGTTAGGGTGATTATAGTTTAAACTCAAATATTTCGTTCAAATCTTGCAGAATATTTAGTGTTATTTGCCACCTCCATGTTTTCATACTATTTTGATAATATCACTTTAATTTCACTTAAAATTGCACACAAGAACGAAAAACATTCAAGGTTTGTGCTGTTGACGCCATTTCGTTTTTGTGGCGACTAGCGCCGCAGTGGAATACAACTGAACTAAATTTGGATCACTTGTTTGTTGTTTCTTTCTTTCTTTTCTTTCTTTCTTGGTCAGTCATCTTCAAACGGCTGATTTTTAATACGCCAAGTTGTTAAACGTTGAATGATTCTAGTTCAATAAACTATCGGCCTAGGCATTCAATTGCATTTAATGATCGGCCTATGAGTCCAATTAGCTGGCTAATTAAACTAGATAGCTGCGATATACAGATGATGAACACATTCTCGAAAACGTCTCTAACGATTTCGATAAAAACATTACATTTGTTTTCGGGGGCGAAAAATCGATCTAGCTAGGTCTCATAAACTGACAAAAGGTCTTCTAAAAAAAAAGGTTTTCTCTATTTTCACCCGAGCAGAGCTCGGTCGCCCAGGAACATATTTATATAACATAGTGTAATTAATTCATAAAGTTATGTCTAACGCAAAGAATAGAAAACCCCACCAAAACCACTACCGGACGTATTTTTATGAAATTTTCACCATCTCAAAGACATTTTAAGTATCTACTTATTATATATATTATTATATATTCTAGTTTATAGCTTTTATTTTAAATCCAAAGAATAATATGGAAGATACTAAAATATATTAAAGTTTGGGCCACGCGGGTGTGAAGCGAGTATGCGTTTTGTTCCCTCAAGGTCGTTGGCAGCCATTGTCGTAGATATTTCTTTAAAATACGGTATGAAAGTTACCTATGATAATGCCATCGAACTGGTGTCCGATGCATGGCATGATTATTTTTATTAAGCCGGATGAGGACAACATCTGACGACAACTTTTGTGTCCAAACAAGTTATGTTTATCAGCTTGTTTTTATTTTTGATGTAAAACTTTGGGCTTTTTCATAATCATTTGCAGGGCAGTTTACGTGTATGGCAGGTAATTTAAGATTGGTTTTATTGCCGTAAGGTTGTATGGCTTTCCATACCTCTTTCTACATGAGAAACGTGGCCTTGGCAGTATTACAAGAAACCATAAAACAATAATTCCACTGACCTGTGACAAAAAAGTTTTAGAATTCCATTTCATACTGAATCGAAATCGAACTACAAAAGCAAAAAATATGTTAAAGAAATCAAAAGTAGAAAAACCTGTAGGTAAGTAAGTAGGTATGCCGCAAGTTGAAATTCCGTAAGTACTACGCCAGCTCAAGATGCAAGTGTTACCACAGACGCACGAATTTTACTATTTTATCTATTGAATATTGGCAATAAACTATGCTAAGCTGTCATAAAAGGAGTTAAGTCGGTGGTCTAGCCTACAGTAAATAACTGTTGTAATTCTTAAATAACAAAGTCTGTCGTAAGAGTTTCTTGGCCGACTTTTGAAACAAGTATTACTGCAAGCGGCCCGAAAGCAAATTCTTGCAATGCGATGCGTTGTGCGAAATTAATTTGAAGCTAGAACGGACTAACACGAGATTTTAAAATACATAATTTAATGCATCTTAAAATCTTTAATAAATACCTAAATCTTGTTTATGGAAATTCATGAATTAAGTACTCTACCTAATCAGGTTTTTGCTGACCAGGTTTTCAAAAAAACCTTATAAATGTAAATTGCAGTAAAAGGTAAATTATTATTTATACCTACCAATACGAGACAGAAGGAAAGTCTGACTCACTAGTTGTCGATGTTTTTAGGACTTTCGGACATCAGCAGCACTTTCCCACGGCTGTCTACGAGTGTTTTTTTTACCCGTAGTTAGTTATCTTCGTTCCAGAATATTGGAATTTATGTTCGAGATCGAGTTTCAATTTTCCATATAAAAAATTCATTTCTTCTTTTTGATTTTCTCTCTAGTCTAGTACTTCTAAGAAAAATGTCTTCCTCATCTCATTTTACGCTCATTTCCGTTTATGATCTTCCTTATCTTCTAAACAGTCCCGAAACTGTTCTATAAGTTTATTAAAGTGTGGCAGACAGCAACATAATACAAGCCCACTCTCATGGGAGATCATGGGATCCGCCACGAATAAAATATTACAAAATGTTGTAAGCCATGACAAAAAGGAGCAAATTGCAGCCGGCTACAGGTAAGCTGAAAGCTCTTTTAGAATCGGTGACGGATATCTAAAAATAGAGTACCTAGGTACCGGGTTGACGACGTACAGGACATGCATGATGTACTTTTATTTTGTTGACCTTAACGCGTTCAATGAGAGATACTGAAGAATACTGTTTTGATTTGATTGAGAAAGATTTTGCTAAGCTATGGAAATAGCTTATTGCACCGCTGACCCCCCAGTTCATGTATATTACCTACATTGCAAAACCTGATGCATGAGCGTGGAAAAGAAAACTATATCTCTATATGATTACAAGTAGGTATTTCGCCCACATACGAATCATGAGTAACGAGTTAATCATACCTGCATACATTCTGACGGTTCATTTTTAGCTCTATTTTTTGGTCAGGTGATCTTTCGCTTTCTCGAATGACTAAGTTGAATGTTTTAATAATTTGGAATCAACATGATGGTGAAGGTGGGCGAACGGTGATTCGCCCACCATTCCATTCATTTGTCGACTAATAACCGTTAAACGTTAAATGGATTGAATTTATTTGTAGGTAGGGAGGCAAGTCTATTTTGTTGAAGTTTAAGATCGTTGTTTCAGTTTAATTTACACACAAGCTAACAATAGAAAATTGTCTTTGATAATGATGCTTAGTCACTTAAAAGAAGTTGAATGAAATTTTCTGTCACAAAGCCACATTATTAGCATGTAGTGACGTAAGTGAGTCTTACCGTATCAGCTGTAGTGACTGTACCGCAACCGGTCTCTTGAAGGCCGAGTGATTCTGAATACAGTGAATACCACACTCAATGCGATATCTACAGTCTGCTTTATAAATTCACATTTTATTTGCATGAGTATAAATAATGCATATTAATGTACCTAGGTGCCTAAGTAAAATTAAGATACTAATGATATCATTTAATTTTACCAGATATATCTAACATTTGGTTAAATTATTTGAAGGTACAAAGTTGGTAGATATTTACTTTTAGTGTTTACATGAAATCTATCAATCTAAACTCAGTTGAGACAGAGGACAATTATTCACGTTAAAATACTAATCATTATTTTATAGATAAAAAGTTCATTGACAAGCAATAGGCGAAACTGACAAAACACTCTAGGGTCGACTACCTCGATCACGATTCACGACTTACATACGCCTAAAACCGTAAATGAAATATTCACTACCGTCCTACACAAGTCACAAACCCTCTTAATCAGTGAAGGAAGTTAAATACATTCCAAACAAAATCTGGTGAAAATAAAATAAAAACAAAATATGAATTGTTGATATGGGGTATGAGCCTATGAGGTAATTCTCATTCTTAACAAAACAATAGAATATCTATCTTAATTATTTTCTTTCTTTACTAGTTCCACAGCCGTAAATTAGGTGCGCTATCGCCTATGTGCTTAAACAAATATCTAACCGTATTTGTGGGTCATCATCATACATGAATATTGCATACTTGGAGAATGCAATATCAAATACATTGGCTATTTGGTTTATGATTGTTATATACCATCTTCTGTAGTCTTGTCCTTCACGCGCACGTCAGCTGGTGTGCGCTACTAGCGCTATTATTGTGCCCTGTGTCCGCTGTTCGTTGCCATTCGTGAATCGTTCGTTAGTATTCGCGTCTTCGAATGTCAGTCGATGGAAAACGTGCGCTTGGATCGTTTGTACTTGTAGGTGCGGTTACGTTACCGCTACCTCTACCTACGCTTTGTCTTATCGTGCCCACATTGACACCACTGTGAATCTGTGTTTTATCGATTTCATGTGCAAAAATTTTCCATTTGCTGGCGATTTTGTTAACAACGGATAATTTTAATATTGTGTTTTTGGTTACTCATGCAGATTGAAAACAAGTGTCATTGGACAAGATCAGTCATCCATTTAGTGCAAGTGTGTTCGACATAAAACGTGATAGTGTCGTACAATCATTGTGAACAAAACGAGGTTGCATAAGACTGAAGAAACCGGAGAAGTGCTACGAACGCTGAGTTTCACCTAGTGCAGGTGGAGACCGTTTTGCTATCCGTGGTTGGCACCTACGTTATAGTCACCGGAAGAGCCAATGTTATTTTAAGGTTCGTTCCTATTACCTATCTAAACAGAAACATAAGATTCGCTGGGACCCAATACATGACCATGGTCATAGTGTGCTTTTCAGTACCTATGTAAGTTTGAAAGCATAATCCTCATACAGTCAATGTTGTGTCTATGAAATATGACACTGACGTTAAACGTTACAAAAAGTATTGTGCATATAAATAATATGCACAGTAGATTCTAGGCAGGCGACAGGCGTGCCTTGCAAAACTGCAAACTTAAGATAGCTATAATTTAAGCTTGAAAAAGATAATGCAAGCATATCAGTTGCTTAGGTGATGCATAAAGGTTATAACGAAACAATAACAGCAGAGTAGTGGATAGTGGCGCCCTCTGCTCTGCCTTGTCTGCTTTGTCCTCGTGGTTTAATTAAATACTATTGAATGGGGTGTCCTTATTATCCATTAAAACTAGGTTTCGCGCCATTATAACGTGTTTTTATCTAATGATTAATTCTGTTAATTTAAACTATGAAGAAATATTATGCTTGTTAGTTGGCAGGGTTTGAGTACGCCTCTTCATTTGAATTCGTCGTGTATTTCAATAACTAGGTACAATATGAAATATCTTCTAGAACAAACGGCTTTTACAAACAAATATGTAATTACTGACCTACAATAATTTTGTTTTGTAACAACAAGCATGGTTAACCATGTGTAGGTAAATTACTACCAGCAGCTAATATATCAATTTATTTATATTTCCGTGCCGGCGTTAATGGCGTCATTGACTGTTGACTGTTCAGGTTCACCTGTCACCAGTCAGCACATGCAGCACAGTGTGGCAGGGTTGCTAAGCAAGCAATTTGTAAACAAATAAATCATACCTAGATACGCAACCATATTTCTGGAACTGTATTAACATTTTAGTGCCTAGCTATGTCTGCTCACAAAGCCTTTGGTGACTACCTAAAAAATTAATTATATAGACAGGCGAGTCCGTGGGTAGGAATTTACGATTTATCACTTTTTCGACTAAAGATGAACTGAAATGGCGTGGTATTTAATTTGTCAATTCTAAAAAATTCTAAAGTGAACTGAGATCCTTTATCTACTACTGTATTGCATCACCTATTCGTTCTTTAAGGGTTCCGTACCGAGGCGATCAAAGTTTAAATGAAAACGGAACCATTATGTACTAAACTTACACCCGTGCCGTATATAATCTATTATTAATTTTTTGCGGTTAAAAATAAGAAAACAAACACTTTTAATTATTGTGAAAATAATATGCATTATAGGTAACATGTCAAATAAAAAACAGGTAAAAGTTAGGTTACTGCGCGAGTCCTTTCGCACTCAGTCGATTTTTACGTATCTACATACCTAGGTTTTTTTAACAATATTTACAAAATAGGTACGTGCCCTGCCGGTATTGGAAAAAAGGTCCCAATTCCTACACCGACACTAAAACAACAGGCTACATACAAGACGTACCTACAGCGGATGATAGTTCAACGCACCATGGTTCTTGAAGTCTTAGTTAAGTTGTTATTTACCTACGTGCAACCTAGATTTATGTACCTATAATCTGTATTCCGGTTTAAGTAGCCTTTGTACCTGTACCGGAAAGTTAAAAGTAACGTACTTAATGTAGCCTAAATAATAATTGAATAAAAAACCAAAATGGAACAAAAACTCTTACCTCATCAGATCTCCAGCAAGTGTATCTCCTCCTATTTTGCGTGGGGGATATTTGGTACCTGCATCGCTGCATTCGCAAATTAAAAAGCGCAAGCTATTCACTTTGGTACCTTCATAGTCTATGGGTAGGTACTACACCAATACGCGGTGCGTTAAAATAATGCAAGCTAAACATGCATGCAGGCGTTTTAATAAAGTAAATCATACCTATCTTATCACAACTTTATATACAAAAACAGTACATTAGGGATCTACATACCTACATTAGTAGTTTTTCAAGTAAATATTGCCCCTGTTTTCCTATTTCTCTTGAGCTTCACAAAATCCGTTTACTTCATGGTAACAACGGTCACAATCACGAATTTCAACAAAAAAATAAATTTGAACTAAGTAGTGTTACCACTTCCTTTCATAGTAAAAAGCAATTTTTGGGGTTTGACCACTGGTCTTTCACTCACTCCATTTTTTTAGAGACCCTATTAAACTACTAATGCGTTTAATAAAAAGGCCGAAGGTCGATTTGTGGCTGAAGCCGACGTCGAAGTCGAAGGATGAATAAAGAATTAATATGAAATTCAGTTTAAGATCAGCAACTTTTTTTATTTTGTTTAGTGGGTATTTTCTGGCAATGGCGACTGGCCGGCACAACATGATAAATTATAACCTCTGCTCCCCGACCGTTGGCTCTTTCATCGCGCGTCTGGCATCCGTAACAATTCACTCAATTTCAGTACTTGCTAGAAACCTTTGTCTTTGCTCAAAACTTCGGCCCATTTTGGCAGAAGCCGAAGACTTCGTGAGTGAGAGAAACCTAAGTTTCATCGAGGGTGGTTTTAGGCTGATGACGGCCAAAGCCAAAGCCGCAGTTTGGACTTGGGCAGGACACTACGCGTGAGTCCGCGTGAAGCATGGCATGCACAAGCCTCCTATATTCTTCCCATGCGGCCCTTCTTGCCTCTTGGCAATTTCTCTCAGGTCTCACTGATTCACGGAGGAAAATAAACGGCTTAACCCATCTATGTCTCTATGGTTGTGATGACTGTTTTTGAGATACTCATGAGCATCTTTTTAACCTTTTCGTATTGTCACTTATAATGAGAGCAGTGGTGGCCCAGTGGTAACGGTCGCGACTTACAAGTTGCAGGTCTGAAGTTCGAACCCAGACAGGCGCTTTACTTTGTGTAAATTATTTCATCAACGCTGCTCTTAAAACGGTGAAGGAAAACATCGTAAGGAAACCGGCATGTCCTAAAAAAAAAATCGAAGATATGTGATATCCACCAATACGGCCTGGGCCCGTGCGGTGGATTACAGCCCATTCCCTCTCACTGAGAGAGGGCCTGTCTTCCAGCAGTGGCAACATTGGAAGGCTGATAATGATAACTTACCCATCTAAAAGACTTGGCTTAAAGGTCTTAGCAACCAGGCCATAAAATTCAAAAAAAAAAAAAAAATGATAACTTACGGTTATAGAGATGGACATAATCAAAAACCGCCGAAAATATAAAAAGAAAACTGAAATACTTTGCCGCGTTTTTTTAAACTTGTTCTGTGTACTCTATAATTAGGTGGGGTTACCAGCTGAATCAGCTTTGTGAAAGGTTCCTGATGCTAATTTTGTTATTATTCTTTAAAAATCCTTTCATTCTAATGGAAAACATCACATAAAGTCGAACATAGAACCTCCTCCTTTTTTAGAAAGTCGTGCAAAATTAGAATTCAAACATACAAGCATGGAATTATTAAGTACCGAAATGGTACTTCCTGATTTTTGCAAAGACAAATTTTTGTTTTTTTTTTTTCAAAAAATCTAATTTTTGACAAATTAGGTACATTTTTATCTGACTGTGAAATGTTTTTTGCGTTTTGAGGTAATTACAAAAAAAGTCACATCAAGTTAACATTTTTCTGGATTCTTACAAAAATTATTGTTCGACTATAACAATCGGTAAGTTCATGTGTTTTCTAAGAACTATTCAAGTAGGTAAAAAACGGATACTACATAGAAATCTACGTACGACACAATCACTCAAATCGATTTGCACAGGGTTAATATCTTTTTTCGGTGTTGAAGAAATGAATCCCGTGTGAGTTATCTAATTAGATGTTTACCAAATTTGATAAATCTGTATTTTGATTAGCAATATGTTTTCTTTTTGTTGTTACCTGCTATGACCATGACACTGATCATTATTTTCGTTTTGCCTAATCCCCATTCGCTCTGGCACTCTCCTTTTTTAGGGTTCCGTTTGTCAAAAAAAGTCTTTAAGGTTCCCTTCAGTGTCTGTCAGTCTGTTTGGCTTTCTGTCCGTGTATCAGGTTGAAATTAATTTTATATCTTCAAGTGTGCAATCTTTTGGATTTGTGAAAAGTCAAACTTCTAAATTATTTAGTGTGTCTAATTAATTAGTGTGCAATCAATAGATACAGCTGTTCATGTTGCATATTTGACACTTGCAAGAGTATCAAAACCTACAGGATACTTCCCATTGAAGTAGAATCAGGCAATTTGGCGAGAAGCAATGTCTAGAGGAAAGGAAAAACTCTGAAAAGGAAAGGAAAAACTCTGAAAACTATAAATTTTTATGACATTTAAAAAAAGATTATTTACTTATTTGTGGTTGGAAAACTGACCTCAACTTATGTTGATATATGGAGACAACAGTTTTCCAACGGTAAACTAAATTTTGTCCCCCAATTCAGTTTATATTTTCGTTAGAACTATGTTCGATGCTTTCATCAATTATGAACTTCAGTAATGTTACCTAATTATTTTGATGAATGTAGTAGTGTTTGCATTAAACCCTTGGTGTGCGAGCTGGACATGCACTTGACCAGGTGAAAATAGATCTAGCAGTGCAGTTCAGTGCTAGCAATAGCTACAATAACATTTTTTTTTATTCTAGATCTTCTCACATCCCTTGAGGGAGACCAGCAATGGTGGACTATTACAGAGTACTAGGTGTTACTCGAGCTGCTTCCGAGGCAGAAATAAAAAAAGCGTAAGTTCTTTAAAATTATTAATTGGGGAAAACCACAGACATAAATCTAACTAGATGATGCAATTGTATATACTTTGCGTGCCAAAAAACGGAGTAAAGTTACGTTTGTGAAAAAGTGGCATGCTTGGTTTTCATACAGATGGAGGGACTTGCATTATCTAGTTAGATTTATGTCTGTGGGTAAAAGCATACACCTAAAAACCTACAAATAACAAAACTGGCTGGTTCTAGTTCACTTTAAAAGTATCTGCATATAAGCATTATATATCTATTAATCTATGTATTATTAACACATAAAAGCCTTTTATATAGTATTCATTATTGTTATGCAATAAACTTTTAATATAGAGGATTTAATAATATTTGTTGCTGCACTTTTGCTTTTTTATTAACCTACTATGAATCACTAATGGACAATGTGTGCCCTATACTTTTCCATGATTGATACCTAGTTAAACACATTTCAAGGTTATAGACTCATCCCAGTTCTTAGAGGTCAGGATGTATGGAAAATTCTCCTAATGCATACAATTTTTTTTTCAGTTACAGAAAACTAGCATTGAAATGGCATCCTGATAAGAATCCAGATAATGCTGATGAATCTAATAGAAAATTCAAAGAAATATCAGAGGCTTATGAAGTTCTATCAGATGGTGAGTGTGAGTTTATTAATTTTATATTACATAAAACATTTGAGTATGTTTGTTTAGCTGGAGTATTCAATGTTGCTCAATTATCAATGTCTTAATTATGGCTATTCAGGTAATTTTGTTTTCTAAATTTATTTAGACGCTTTCAATATTTTTTAACTTGTAACATAGTAAACCTTTAATTTATACTTCATTATCTATGTATTATGTAATATAGATCGATTACTGAAAGATTAATACTCTAGGATTATTCTATAAATTATATGAATACCACAGCTACTCAACATGATTTTTTTTATTGTATGTTAACCATAATTTTCTATCATTTAAATTGATATTTTTAGATAGAATGCAGTGTTCTGTAATTTACTCATCAAAGGATATAAATATCTACATTGATGTGTAATAGCACTATTAATATTTCTGAATGTATTTTAGTAAGAATATTAGTAGTTGCTTGGTATAGAAGTGTAAAATGATTTTTGTTGTTGGGTAGCAAACAAGCGGAAAGTATATGATGCACGGGGATCCAGTCATCACGCGCACAGATATCAAAGCAAGAACGGAGTCAATGGGCATCGGCACTTTAACTTCAGAGGGTTTTTTGGAGACACTCCATTCCACCGCTTTTTTGGTAGCTGTCCATTTAATGCAGGATTGGCTTAAGAAGTTGTGAATATTATTGATTTGCTTATATATTGCGATTCCAGTATTAACTTTTACTTTACTTACCTTACCTAATACATTCTGTAATTGGGGTTAAGCATAATCATGTTAATATTCAGAACAGTGTTGAAAAATGTAACCTTAGTTTTTATTTTATTTTGGTTCACTTACCTTTTATTACTAACACAAATGAGTTTTTTGTGAGTTAATCTGATAATGGTTGTGCATAACATGCTTTCTAATGCAAGTTTTAACTGGAATATTGGCTTTATTGGTTTTACTTTATTTTTATTTAATTATTAAAAATTGATACAATCAAATATGTCTACAAACACTTTAACTGAGAAGGTACAGCTTAGCAGTAACTATTGTGATTATGAAGCTTTAACCGATTGTGTGACTTAATTACCGAAGAATTAAACGACATTGTGTCTCGCATGGACGTTTTAGGCACTCAAAGGGGTAATCGTAGGAATCGTAATAAAATTGTAGGATGAAGTTAGATTTTTCCTTTCAAGTTAGATTTTTTCACTGTTAATGCAGGTCAATAATGTATTCTTTATTAAACTGCATTGACAGTGGAACAGTTGAAACTTTTTCGCAAAAGTGCATCAAAAATAGCGTCACTTCGTTTAGTTCAATTCTTATGAACATGGAAGTTTTTATGTTAAACATTCATAGGTTATAGGTATACAAACATATCCTCCTACGCACGAAGTGATTCACCTTCTTGGTGATGAATAAAATGGGAACATTACAATATTATATTTGGCGAGTCATTGTAACGGTACTTTAAAAACACGGAAGTAGGATAAAAGTAATTACCACGAAATTGATGCTACGTTCTGGAAACTTCTATATTAAGACCCAAAAAGAATGAAAACAAGCGACGATGAAATCATATAGCAGCATTATAATATCAACACTAAAAATGGAGCGAATGCTCTGTTTTATTTCAGAAACCCAACATTTACCTACAAACATATCTTTAAAAAAATTATATTAAAACTACAATAAAAGTCTATCAGCTACGAAGCAAGCTCTTTATATGCATAACACACAACATGCCAATTGTTTTTCCAAAACAGAATTATACATCCTCGATTCTTCACAATATTTATGTTATCAGCATTCACACAACACAAATATTTTTAGAATCGCGTCCTCATCTTTATCTATAAATATGTGTAGTGTCTTTAGGTGTTTACTGAAATTCATTCTTCTCGATTGAACAATATGCTTTTTACCATCATTTAGATTTTGATGCATAATCAAGGGCGTTAGTAACTGACCCCCAAAAAAATATAACACAGTTGCAACTTGCAACCTAAAATATTATATATATTCGCCCACGTAAAATGCAAGTTACTTCAATAGAGAAGTTACCTTTAGTTAATTTCATACCAAACTCAACCTTGACTTGATTTCTAAACGCTTATCGCGTTTTCATATACATTTTACCGCCGCTCTGCTTTTCATTCTTGGATAATTATTGCGAAAAAAGTTTCTACATGATGACCTTTATTTGATGGATACATAATTTATCAAGATTTACTATCGTATCTTTCTTTATTTTAGGAGATTCAAAAAGATTCAGCCAACTGGTTAGTACCTTAAATAGGTATATCTAATTAACAACATTTTGCTTGATTTTGTATGTTTTATATTGAGTAGTCTGCTGGTATAGTAATTGACTAACTACTTGAGCAACCTAATTTATGAAAGTATTTCACTAATAAGAACTTAGTTTAGTATGTAGGTGCTGATATTCAATTACGTGACCTATGTCATTAGTTAATAATCTTCCGGTCACGTATATATCAAAGGAGCCTGTTTATATTGTATGACATATTTATGTTAAAACTGATTCGTTAACCTTGGAAGGGATAAACTTAATTACCAAGAAATTTTAGAACACGAGTTTTACTTAGTGAGTGCCTGTGCGTTAATAGTTTTTTTTTCTTTTGAACAAAGTCGTGACTAGATCACATAGCAGTGTGCTACTAGGAAATTCGCCACAGACGCACTTAAGGTCGTTTCTGCCGAAGTTTCGTGCATTGGTGACATCACTTTTGTTTAATCCGCTGCGTTGTGTTCGAGCAGACGTTTGAAAACTCGAAAATATATACCTACATACGAGTACGTTCTAGTTCGACTTTACAACGGCAAAACTCAACACAATGTGCACATGTCACCAATTTATCTTAATTAATTGATATTTAAATAAATATTTTTTGCTGTTTATTTCAGAAAGGAAACGACGGGTGTATGATCAGTACGGCAAAGAAGGGTTGAACAACGGCAGAGGCAGACGTTCCGCCCCCGACGACGACTACGACTTCGGCTACCCTAGTTTCCCGTTCACATTCCGTGACCCCGAAGAGGTTTTCAGAGAATTCTTCGGCGGGTCTCCATTCGGCGATTTATTTGCTGGTAAAACTTTTGAATCCGTTTGACGCAATATTAATTATGCATTAGAGCATGTTTGAAACCCTCTTATATACAAATAGTTTCAAAAACCTTCTCGCGCCCATATTCTTTTTATAATGATTACTGCAATTAAAGTCGATCGATATAATACTCTATATTAACTTATCTTGCCCATATTCACTTTATGTGATCGGCTAATGGGAGTCACAGTGACCTAAAAGAGTATACAGATAACGATAAACTGATAAAACAGCGCCTTATTTTAGTGATTGCAATATTGTAACTTGATTCGTATGTGTATTTATTTAAGTTGATACATTATATTTGCAGAAATCAACGGTCATGGACACGGACATCATAGGCACGGTCGTCGAAGCCACCCGAGCACTTCCCTCACTTCATCCCTATTCAGCCCATTTGGGTTCGGCATGCAAGGACTGGATGACATATTCGCACATGCTGCTGGCAATGGGAACACTTTCACTTCATTCTCTACGTTCAATAGTTCACTGGCTGGACCTGGCAGCGCCACCATGAGGAGTACCACGACCACCACACGCGTCGTCAATGGAAAGAAGATTACAACTAAGAAGTTAGTATAATTTTGTCTAAAAAATCCTCAAAAATATCATTTCTATGCTGCCGGCCTAGGCGCTCAGCATAACTTTCTTGGTGGTTGCCATTGTTAATAAGAAGCCCGAAGTCATTGCTTAAGCGTAGTTTTAACAGCTGCCGGCTGTCGTAAATAAATTATTAATATCGCATGCACAATCACGCTCTTAAACGCTAGGGAACGATGCGATAATCATCCCTCGGGGCCCAAGTGTGGGCTGCATTAATTTGTGCTAAGTATCAAATGCATAACAATGAAATAGACAATATTTTAACACAGACTAAACTCCTAGGAAACTATAAGAACGACTTGAAAATTTTCGGTTACCTTCTGTAATGTGAATGTACGAAAATAAAACAAATTGCTCTGTTTACTCTTCTATTTGATGTTATGTAAAGTTCAAAATGATCCTGAATGAACGCGACTTGAGATGTTGATATCGAAAACACGCTACTGTAACGACAACTTCTAGAGTCATTGGTTATGGTATGATATCCCACTGAAAAAATCTGCAGGTTTTTTTTTTATGATGAAACTTGATTTTTATGAATGATTCTTGATAGTAGAATTGCAGGGTTGCCTGGCCGCAACGGACCGCAGTTTTGTTTTTTTATACTTTGCTCTACACTTGTAATTTCTCCGCTATCATGGGTGCATACGGAATATCATCTCGCTCTCAGTTAGCCACCATTCATGTGTCACCTGGTTTAGCAGGTAAACTGGCAACTCACGGGTTGCGGTTAACTGAGAGCTGGCAACATTATTTTTTCCTATTTTCTACACCACTTTCTTTCAAATGACGTTGTATTCACTTGAAAAACGTGCATATTTGAGCAAAGGCGGGCAGAGGCATTGATTTGTAGCATTTAGAGAGCTGCCGCGGGTGGTATTGACTGGTCTCCTGTATACATCTGCGAGGACATGGACACTGTGGTGTCAATCTTCAGCAAGACTATGTTGGATTTATATGAGGTACACACGCCCTTTAAAAAAGTAGAGTCAAACACCTTCCTGCACCATGGCTATTTCCAGCAATAAAAAACCAGATGGCTAAGCGAAACAAGGGCAGTGCCTGTACAGAATGCGGCTATCTGAGGAAATCTGGAACCTTTATAAAAAGATGCGAAACCGCTGTAGTCGTTTGTATATGAATGCGAAAAGGCACCACATTCACAACTCAATTGACAACTTTAACCCAACACAAGTATGGCAATTTTTAAAGACTTGGTGTTGGCAAAGCCGAGAGTTCTTCTGATAACATGGACCTTAATGCACAATTTTCTAAGTCCCCAATCACCCTCGATGACCATGTTGAATCTTCCACCCTCAACAATCTCTTTGATCTTTCGTTGCCAGCAAATATTTATTTCTCTTTCCACTCAATTACTGAAATAGACATTAAAAAATGTATCCATCTCCCAACCACCTTAATAATAAACGCAGCGTTAATTTACTCCAAGCTTAAACCTCGAAAAATGTGTGGTTAAGGCTTAGATCCTAGAAGTAATTTTACTCCGAATTTATTAATAAGGGGGCAAATGTTTTTACCTATTTAAAATGAAATAATTCCTCACATTGTTAATTTTTCTCTCTTCAATAACTCCTTTCCTTCAGCTTGGAAGAGTGCACACGTCCTACCGCTTGCCAAAGTTTCTAATCCCTCCTCACCATCCTAGTTCAGACCTATATTCATCCTCCCAATCCTCTCTAAAATTTTTGAGAGTATTGTTCAGAAGAAAGAATCCTGTTATTTGTTCTTTAATAGCCTTCTGAGTCCTTGCCAATCTGGTATCAGACGTTCTGGCCATAGCACTGTAACGCTAGTCAAAATAACTGACGACATAAGACTGGCTATGGATAATAAATGTCTAACCATATTGGTTCTGCTGGACTTCAGCAGTGCTTTTAACACAGTTGACTTCGACATTCTCTTAGGAATCCTTTCCTCCCTTAATGTCCCTGCTCCGGTAATTGTGTGATTCAAGTCTTATCTTCGGGTCGCTCGCAGTCTGTTCGATCCGATGAGGATTCCTCTGAATAGTGTAACTTGGCTGCAGGTATAAATAAATCTCAAACGCTCATTACACTGGTAAGCAGTAGTTTTGTTTTATGAAGTTTCATACCTGATTTTCTATGTTTCTGTCACGCCGTTTCCAAATCTGTTGTCAGTTTTTGTCTAGCAGCTCTAGTTTTTGAAATATTGTCATATTACTTCTATACTAATGTTATAAAGCTGAAGAGTTTGTTTGTTTGTTTGAACGCGCTAATCTCAGGAACTTCTGGTTGGAATTGAAAAATTCTTTTTGTGTTGGATAGTCCATTTATCGAGGAAGGTTACAGGATAGATAACATCACGCTACCAATAGGAGCGGAGCATAAATGAAAAATGTTGCAAAAACGGGCAAAATTATTCCTTTTCGAGAGCTTCCGTTGCGTGCGCTGCGTAAGCCGTTAAAGTTACGTAACAATCATGTATGTAGTGGAGGTAGGGTAAATGGGTAGGTAGGTAGCCAATTGACGGGAGTGAAACCGCGTGGGTGGGACAGCTAGTTTTTAAATAATAAAATATAAAATAAATGCTTATCTAACCTAACATAAAAAAAAAACTTTCATTTTTTAAGATTTTCTTTTATGAATCGAAACTTCAGCCTTGTTTTGAATACTCCAGCAGTAATCAGCCATCATATTTACATTCCAACGACCCTGGTAACGCTCTTCCATCGTGCGTATGTCCTGATGACAGCGTTCTGCTTGTTCTTCGCTAAAATCGCCTAAATTTTCTGGGAAGCAGCCTAAATGGCTGAAGGGAAAGTGCATCTTGATGCTCATGTTACATCCTAGTCTTTGAAAGTGCAACATGAGCTGCTCAATATGTTGAATATTGTCTGGAGACTTTTTATTTCCTAAGAAATTTTGCACATCCCAAAAAATTCAATCCATGCAGATTTCTCTTTATCTGTCATACAATCAGTAAAATTTTGATCCTTAATTACTTCCCTGATTTGAGAACCGTCGGTTCGGACGTACTCGGAAAGAAAAATCACTGTCCTCATCATCACTGGCATCTGAAAGAACTTGTAGTGTTACATTAGAAGTACTAGGTTGCGTATCAGCCACAGGTTCTTGGCTGATATTTAGAGTTAGTCTAATATCTGATTTTAAATTCTGGTAACGATTTTTGCGATTTATTCTGGTAAAATTCACGACATAAAAGGACATAGGACTTTTTAACTTCAAAGTAGTTCTTTTTTACGAGCTCATAAACGCAATGATGTTACGCCTACTACCACACACAAAATTTCGGATCCATGGTTTAATAAACACTTGTAATGGCGTCCCAAAGAAGTCCAAGAAGGCCTTTTTAAAAAAGTCAGACGTACTTAAACAACATTCTCCAAACATATATTCACCACAAACAGTCTTCTTCTTCTTTTCGTGTGAGTATGTGACCACCTCTGGTGTCAGATTTAATTAGCCGCCTCTGGGAACCCCACAGGCCTCTGACTTGGCTATTTCAGACTTACATTAAGTATATAAGTCCAGGTTTCCTCACGATGTTTTCCTTCACCGTTGCCTGTGATGTCCAAGATAAACTTAGAAAGTACATATGAATTTGAAAAAGTCACATTGGTACTTGCCCGGATTTGAACTCACGATCTCAAGCACGAGAGGCGAGGTCTTAGCCACTGGGCCACCACCAACACCACAAACAGTACAAAAACTATTTGGATCGTTTAAGTTTTAATATATATATATATTTTTAGTGCAAAGAATTTAATAATTTTTTGCACTAAAACAATATATTAGTAAGTCGCGTAACGAAATTTTAAGAAGGACCTGTATCACCAAAACTAGAGCTGCGAGAAAAACTGAGGGATGAAATCAGCGAACTCAGATTACTAAGAAACAGTTTAGAAACTCAAACTTATTGGTGGCAAATACATGCTCAATCTGTTAGATCCCCAGTCTCTCCCGCCTATTGTATAATTCAGTGCACGTATATTGCTCCATAAATGCGAAAAGCTTGTGCGTCCACTAGACACTAACCTCTCTTGGGACGTTCTTGTTGCTGATGTGAGTAAAAGGGTCTTCTACACGGACCTCACGGACTAAAGGTCTCCAAAAATTCTTACCGTTTCTCACTAAGTTCACTCTTGTTCAATCTCTTCTTCTACCGCCCATAAACTATGCTGATGTCTGTTTTATAGATGCAACAGAGGTACTCTTAAACAAACTTGAGCGACTGCAGAACTTGTGTATCCGCTTTATTGTTAGCTTCCGAAATAAGACCATTTGTCGGAATTTCGGACTAGAAAGTGGTTGCCTATTCGGCGTCGGTGTGATACCCATATCTAATACCTTCTCTATAATATCCTGCACAATCCTAAGTCTCCTCAATACCTTCGCGAACGGTTTGAGTACCTCGTCCCGAGAGATAAATCTTGTCGCACGGCCACTTCGCTTCTCCTTCGCACTTTCAGACGCTATGATGGCTCCTTCTCTGTTACAGTGCACCTCTGCACGATACCCTTCTCTCGATGTCTTCAAGAGGAAAAATAAGGAGCATTTCCTTTTAACGCAATGAATTATATTAGTAGAATGTTGTCCGTAACTGCGGCTGCATGGTCAATTCTGCAGTTCCAATTTTCGATGACTTGTCCGAGCATTTCGAGTGGTATTTGGCGAATAACGCGAGTAATGTTGGCTTCCAGTTGCTCAATCGTACGCGGCTTATCCGTATAGACTTTGGACTTTACATAGCCCAAAGAAAAAGGTCAAGGGGAGTGACCATGAAGCCATGATTTCACGTGCTGTGTGGGAAGTGGCGCCGTCTTATTGACAACAAATGTCCTGGAGATCACGTGCTTCAAATTCAGGCAAAAAATAATCCGTTATCATGGCAATATAACGGTTACCATTGACAGTTACGTTGAAGAAACATGGACCGATGATTCCACCGGCCCATATACCATATCAAACCGTTCTTTTATCTGGATGTAATGACAGCTTTTGAATCTCTTCACGTTGCTTTTAGACCAAATAGGGCAATTTTGTTTGTTGACATTTCCGTTAAGGCAGAAATGTGACTCATCGATAAATAAAATTGTTGTCGAAAACTGTGGCTTTTCTTCAAGCTTTTGAAGAGTCCAAAGACGGAATCGGTGACGATTCAGTAGGTCAGTCGGCTTCAATACTTGCACAAGTTGATTTTTTTATGCTTTTAAACCAAGATCCTTTAGAAGTTTTTATTTGGAAGTCGGTTGTATTTTTTATTTAGAAAGTTTTTTTCATTTTTCATGTTATAGTGGTACATAATGGACAAGTTCTATAGTAAGGAATCTAGCAGGGTGAACTACACATCACACACATCTGCGTACCCATGCGTGCTTAATGGTATGTTATGAAATGGAGTAAACAATAAACAGACATGCGATTGTGCAATCCCGAGAGTTTTGCCGTCATTTATTGAAGAGTTCTGTTGAATATCTCCTAAGTTCTTCATCAGATCTTTACCAAATTTAAATGGGACCATTTCGTAATAACCTTCTTTCAAACAAAATTTATTTTGCAAATCCGTTTATATATCGCACCTCCGATAAAATAGGGTTACAAGTCGAAAAAGTCGAATTTTGCGTTAACGATACAGAAATACTTAAAATTTTATTAACTATCTTCTCCAAAATGGTTACAACTGTAACTCTAAAACTCGCCGCTGTATGGAGTTGTAACACTACATGACTAAAGCATTTTGACTCCAGAATGATCTCAATTAGTGTTACATTTAGTTTTATGAATGTTGGACGTGCATTTGTTGAGACAAGTAGTGTTACAAATTAAAATATAACAGTGTTTCATAAAAAGATAAAATCTTGTTGCTTACATCAATTTGTCTAATGAACCGTTACAAGTCGAATAATTACAGTTTATTGTTAAAGGATTGAACTAATCTAATTCAATAATTCTATAATAAAGTGATATATTTTGTAATGTATCAGTATTTTAGATAGGATTTATTGTAATATAGTGTTACTCTTCACGTTATATCAGTATTTGACGAAAATTGTGCATGTGTTGTCTGAATATTTCGACTTTTAATCTTGTTTTATAACAACGTTTAGGTATTTTCGGATTATTTGCTTGGAATATGATTTATGATTCTAGGGTCAAAATGAAACGTAATGACGCAATTCTGCTTTTAGCCCAAAGTGATAAAGAAAAAATACCCGCCGATGATCGTCAAAAGATTAGAGGAACAAAATTGCAGGGTAAGATGTCTACTATACTTACCTTACCTACCTGTTTTTACCAGGTATTTTTTTTCATTCTAAAAGTTAATAGCTAAGTTATTTTGAATGATTTTCTTATTTAAGTAACTTTATGTTGACAACTTAATTTTATCACATTTGCTTTTTTTTCAGAATCAGGAAAAAATCTGATATTACTGACAATCTGGGAACCGAGAAACTTTGCGTCAATAAGCCCCAATGTATCCTCGCCAGAGTCAATCAAGATTTCAAAGCTGATCCTGAAGCTGACAGTTACAAAGTTTTAATTTATTTTCATTTTATTTAATTTAAAAGGTGGCTCGAAGTTGAGTCGTCATTACTATTGTTGATTTTATTTAGCATTTACAGATATAACAATTAGTAGTTTTGCTGCTAATAATACTGAAGCAATACCATCTACAAGTTCAATCGAAGTTAGAGACCAGAGCTCCCAGCAAATTCGCAACCCTTTTATTGATGACTCAACTAATTCGTCTTCAGCCTGGCACGAGGGCACAGGAAATCGTGGTTCAGATGAAATTGGAAGTTGTATCCTACAGTTCATTGAGAAAAGATTGTCTCAAATCAGTGACGGTTCTGCTATTGATATAACTTTTTATTCGGACAACTGCGGAGGACAAAATAAAAAACAAGTTTTTAATGGCTCTATACGCCTATTGTACTCAAATACGATAAACTGAAATCTATTACGAGTACACACAATTTTTTGGTGACGGGACATACTCAAAATGGAGGCGACTCGGTTCATTCGGTAATTGAGAAATGCATTAAAAGAAGTTTAAAATCTGGCCCAATTTATTTGCCTTCTCAATTTAAATTGAATATAGAATTACCTAATACAAATACCTACACCCTAATTATGAGAAGACTGTAACTTACGACTTTATCGGTGATTTTGATTTTTACAGTGATGATTATAGTTCTTACGAAGTATTTAAACATTATTTCATTAAGGAGAACATTAAACAAATATTATTTAAGCGTAGCTTACTTAAATACTACCTAAACTTGTATTTTAAAGTGATTCCTTGGAATTGTGATGGCTAGAATTGTTTATATTTTTTTATTATTAGAATTTTTAATGTTTTTGTTAAAGTTTTTTGTTCTACAGCTGTATGAATAATTATTAAGTTAAAAAAAGTTTAAAGAACTGCCTGATTTTTATTATAATAAGAATAGTTACATTTATCATATTATATTTTTGTTAGTCGAAGTTTGAATAGTTATCTAAAATACTGTTCCAATTGGGAATTTTCAGGTTTGTTTTCAGGAAATTTTCAAAACAGCGTATGTCATTAAAACGTATGTTTTGTAAGCTTTATAAGTATGTATAATTTGTATCACATAATAATAATAGTTTCAGAATAAAGACTGATTAACAAAAACGCGAGTTTATTTTCGCTTTTCTGAAAATCCAGGTTTTTGGACTTGTAACCCTATTTTATCGGAGGTGCGATATGACGGAGTTATGCCCGGCAATACATAAAAAAAACAGCCGAATTGAAAACTTTTTTGGAAGTCGGTTAAAAATACACTACATTTTTCTCAATAATATTATTTTATTGTTACAGGGTGACAGAGAACGGTCGGGAGACAGTAAGTTCGTACGAAAACGGGGTTCTGAAATCAAAGACTGTCAATGGCGTACCTCAATCATTAACATATAGTTAAACAATGATGTAATAGCTTATAACCAAACTTGATCCAAATGTACTCAACATGTTATGCGATTTATGAGTTCCAACTTATAATTTATAATTTTGCTTTATTTAAACATGTTGTCCAGTCACCGTAAATTTTAGTGGTGGAACTGTCTAAACTAAAATAATGCCTATCTAATTTTAGTTTTACTAGGTTAATATTTGCTTCTATACCTACTTATGTTAACTTTAAATAATTATAATTTGAGTGAGATTTCAGAGTATTGCTCAATGTATAAATCTCGCTCTAGGAATTTTAGGTTCCGTTTGTCGTCGCACGTGCACTGCCGATGATCTCTGACTCAATAGCGAGCTTGTATGTAACTATGAAAATGACACCGCGATCTTAAATACTTGTATAGCGACGATAATTTAATAATTTGCTGCCACGGTAAGTTTTATTTTTTTAGAAAGTAGGGTATAGACATAATAATCACAGTTACTTTTAATTTCGATTTTGTTAAATAAATTACGACATACGATATGAAGTTTAATGACAAACAATTCGAAACAAAACTCAAAATATTTAATTAAACAATATTACATACAATTAATGGCATTTTAATTTTGTAGTTAATATTTTGTAAGAATTTCATGTTGATAGAAAAGCTTTAATTGTCTGGAAAAATATCGTCAGATTTTTCAATATCAATTGCGTATTTTTACTATGTGGTACTTATAATAATATTAATATAATATTTCTGTGTAGCAAACGTAGCTCTTCTAAACTTATGAAATAGACTCCACCTCAAGTAAACACGTAATAGTAGTCAGCCCAACTCCTTGTGTAGAAATAGTAATGTGTGTCAAATCTTTTTTGTTACAACACTATTCTCTTTTACATTACAAGACTTAAATATTTTACTATTTGTGTCAAAATGCACTGACCGAAACCTTATTTGCACCATTTGATGTTTGTACTTATGTATTGAATAATACTTATTTGAAATGAAACTTGAAATTGAACCCTAACCTCACTTTTTACTTTCAAGCTTGGTTTCTGGGTTTCTTTGGAACTTATAGTAAAAAATTCATAAGTGTCGTCTATACTTTTGCGGTCAGTGTTTAAACCTAAATATACATTTTTAATAATAATCGATGTTAGCGTCCCTATTAACGGACGATATAACAATTCAGAGTATCTAGAAGACTGTTTCATAGTCATGTCCCTAAATTCCGTAACTCACGTGACACAAAAAGATAATTTGTGTTTTACTTAATATCTTTGTAACATTTTAAATTAATGTGTTTGCCAAAAAATAGCTTTGTAAGTTAGATTTGCCAAGAGTTTTGTTCAAATTTTGTATTGGGTATTATGATGAAGTCATTAAAATAAACTACCGATACTGTGTTATGTAGTATTAAAATATAATTTCCACTTGAATATGCCAATTCAAAATGTACTTAATGTTTATGTCTGCAAACAAGAATTTGATTTAAATTTACAGTATCATAATACTATTCTAATACCGTAGTGCAACCGATACCGCTTTGCATTAGTAAATAGTGCCATTACTAAACCAGAGGAAGCAAGCCTAGCACACATTAAATGTAAATAATAATGTTAACTGCAAGATCTCGTTCTTAAATTGTCAGCAACTATTAAGCACTGCAGGAGGAATTAATAATAAATAAAAATAATTTGTAGTGTCTGATTTTATTTTAAACTTTATATGGCTCATCAATCAGCACAAATCTCAAAATACACCCAAATCCGCTACCAATCTTCTGTATCTATTGTGCAAAATACATGATACTAGAACTAACCTAGCCCTCTCCAGTCCAGAACCATGAAAGACATTTGCCGGTGCAGCGGTGAACAGTTTCGGAGATATGTCGTCTCCCTGTCTCACACCTCGCTGCAGAATCATTTGTTAGCGTAAGGACAGATTCGCTTTAAGGCAGAAGTATAGTCGGATAAACAATTTATTTTATTCATTAATACCAAACCTCAGAGAAAATTAAAAAACCTTGCACGCATGATTCATCTGCCTAGCCTTTTCCCAACTATATTGGGGGCACCTTCCAGTCCAACCGAATTTAGCTGAGTAGCAGTGTTTTACATGAAGTGACTGCCTATCTGACCTCCACAACCCAATAACTGAGTAACACGATACCTCTTGGCTAGACTGGTGTCTGGCTTCTGACTACCCGTAACGACTGTCAAAGATCTTCAAATGACAGCCGGGACCAACGGCTTAACGTGCTTTCCGAGGCACGGAAGAAACTCGTTATGTAAATCTTTACATTTTGACCATCTGGTCACTCATCCACGGACCGACCTAGGCAAGCGTTGCTTAACCTTGAAGATCGACCCGTTCGGCTGTCATTATTTAACCTCGAGCTGTCATTCCATGTCTTCGATTTTTTTGGTTCTAGGACATGCCGGTTTCCTCACAATGTTTTCCTTCGTGGTGATGAAATAATTTACAAAAAGTAAAGCGCCTGCCTGGATCCGAACCTACGACCTACAACTTGTAAGTCGGCCGTTACCACTGGACCACCACGTCTCCCTTGCAGGCATCATTACTAACCAAAAAAAAATTCCCTGTACAAATTTTAATCCTATTTTTTTTCTATATTAACCAAATTTCCTAAATGTTTTAAACACTTTGTAATTTGTCCTTGTAAGGCAAGGACGAATTATTAAGTGTTTAAAACAACAACTTTAGAGTGTTTGTTGTTTTTTTTTTTTTAATCTTTGTATCCTTTTTTATGTCTTTTAGCCTTCTTCTTTTCCCTTGACTGTAAAAACTTAATTTTCTTTCTTGTATTTCTTTTTTTTATTTTAGCAACTGTAGAAAATAATATAAGGCTAGTTGGGGCGGTATTTTTGAATTCAATCTACGATGGTATCCCTTCACCCCATTAGCTGACCTGATCTTTTCTCCATAACAAGAAAATTGTTCAGAAGTGACTTTCTTTAGCCACTGGGTCGAAAAAGAGTTTTGAAGCTTAACAAATTCCACTAGCAGGGCCAGCTTTTAATAAAGATAAGTAAGCCTCAGGGATTAAATTTGCAGGTAACAACTAATTGAGTAAACATCCTTGTTATATTTTTGCCCTCGTTTGTCTTATCCAGGCCAATTTTATTACTCATTTTCTATATTGCATTTAAATAATGGTAAAAACAGCCCTTCATTTGTATGTAGAATCTTAACGGCATGTTGCCATTTTACAATTTACACTTTTCAACAATGTCTAATGGCGCTTCCTTATTTGGAAAATAATTACTACTAAATTGGTACCTATTAGTACTCGAACAACTAAATTGGTAGGTACCTTAGTAGTTTTCGAGAAATTCGACTTTGAAGGTGGTCCTGCTGTAGTCACGCTGCATTCAACAGGACCAACATGAGTGCCGAAAAAGGGGGCAAGCTACAGCTATTCTAAGTATACAAATAAATACTAACTAGTTAATACCCATAAATGTGATTAATTTCGTATAAAAGACAGAACTGAAACATTTGTATTTACCGAGAAATCGACGATGATAACTTTAGCTCGTTCGTTCAGCAGGACCACGACTTTGAATGTTGATTCCAAGTTTGAGGAGACTGTCGCTTTCCTCAAACCTACGTGTACGTTACCCCAACAGGGAAGTGGCTCCTGGAGTGATATGAGTGGAACTTATAATTAGTTCGTAATCTGCTGTGAATGTGCGCCACATAAAAAAAAAATGCGTATCGGTTTTGCAAAAAGCGTAAAAATCGATTCCTGCTAGAGTAACGCTGTATTGGAGTGAGAAATATTGTGCATGGGCAGAGAGCTTTTAGTTGCGTAAGAATGTGCGCCGAAAATATAATTGGTGCATCATCAGGTATTCGAGATATTGCAATTTCCTGCTGGAGTTTTGCAGAATAGCGTATCTCTAAAACCATCGTATGTGCGCCTGTAGAATAAACATACACGAGTAGCTCTTGATATGTGTGTATTTGTGCCGGAATTAGATTAAAGAAAATATTTATAATTAGCAAGTAATCGCGCTTTATTGAAAACTCGAAAAAATTCGTGGTGCCTAAATGATAAAACGTATAAACTCGTTGAAAACTGTATTCAGTCCATCTTGACGCTTGTAAACCATAAAAAGTTTCAAAAGTATACATGCTTGCGTTAAGGAAAAGTCGAAACGACGGTGTCAGATCCCTATGCATGCTCTTCACCATCATGAACGATCCTTGTACTCCCGATTATTTAAAACAATATTTTAAAGTGTTGGGCAGTTCTCACGATCTTAACCTTCGAGCTTCCAAAAACTTACTTCTCCATATTCCTTCTCACCGCACCAGGTTTCTATCTAATTCTTACACTGTCTCAACTATAAAACTCTGGAACGTACTTCCTCTTGACATCAAAAAAGCTGAGAGTAGGTAAATTTTCTTTCAAGCGTAGAATCCGGAACTATTATCTGTCATGTCATACATAACTCGGTCTTCGTCATAGTTATTATATTTAAATTTCAGTTTCATGTTGTATTTAGTATTTATTATAATATTTATTAGTCTATTGTTATAGCAATTATTTATGTATTTTATTAGTTAGGTAGTTTATTAACCCGACTTCAATTGTTGTTCATAATATTTATTTTGTACACCTACCACTGTTGTGTCCTTTTTTACCCAAAGGTTGACTGGTAGAGAATGCCTTGCTGCATTAAGTCCGCCTATGTATCACCAATGTACATGAAGTTTAAATAAATAAATAATAAATAAATAACTTTGACGGCAAAATACAAGAAACCGGCTCAACCCAAGATAGATAGGTGTAAACCACAAGTAAGTGCGTTTAGTCAAAAATATATAGTGAAAATATTCAGCTTGGAAGATTTCGCATTAAGTAGATTTAAAAAAAAACTAAAAATGTAAATAACGGCTGGTTATCCGACCAAGTTCGAATGACTACGAAAAAGCGACGGTTTCATACTTCTTAACTTTACTCACGAAGCGGTAGAAACGTGTAGTGCTTGAGAAAAGTAGTAAAAAAATCAACTTGTTATTGGATTATGTTCTACTAGCTATTTCTTTGGTAACCAAACATACATAGAAAATTACTACCCTGCAAGATAAAATCAGTACCCAAAATACACAACTAGTACTCCAGTAGTTTACGAGATATACCATGCCATTGGTGGGGTGGCGGTAGTCACGGTGTTAAATTTTGATTTCAAGATTTTCCTATTATTTTCCGACTGAGGGATGCGAAATCGCTGCAGTCATCTGTGTAAGAATGCGAAAAGGCACCACATTCACAACTCAATTGATAACTTCAACCCAACACAAGTATGACCATTTTTAAAGACTCTTGGTATTGGTAAAGCCTCTAGCAAGAGTTCTTCTAATAAGATGGACCTTAATACACTAAATGCACACTTTTCTAGTGCTTCGATTACCCTCGATGACCATGTTAAATCTTCCACTCTCAACGATCTCTTTAATCTTCCTTTGCCAATAAATACTTCTTTCTCTTTCCACCCAATTACCGAACTAGACGTTAAGAAATGTATCTTTTCCATCTCCACTAAGGCGGTAGGTGACGATGGCCTTCAACTCCAAATGTTCTTATCTATTTTAAGTGAAATAGTTCCTGTCCTTACTCACATAGTTAATTTTTCTCTCTCCAATAAATCTTTTCATTCAGCTTGGAAGAAGGCTCACATCCTACCGCTTTCCACAGTTTCTAATCCCTCACCATCTGCCTGTTCCGTCAAATATCCATCCTCCCAATCCTCATCAAAGTCCTCGGGAGTATTGTTCAGAAGCAACTATCCTGTCATTTGTCCTTTAATAGCCTGCTGAATCCTTACCAATCTGGTTGGTGGCTGCCATCAATGATGACCTTGAAAATATCAACAAGTGGACTAAATCCTTTGACTCCTCTTGAATCCAACAAAATCTCAAGCGCTCATTATTGGTGGCAAATATATGCTCAATCTGTTGGATCCCCAGTCTTGCCCGCCAGTATTGTATAATCAATGGACATATATTATTCTAAAAGTGCGAAAAACTTGGGCGTCCGTCTCCGTATTATCTCTTGGGAGGTTCATATCGCTGATGTGAGTAGTACCGCAGGACCACCTTCAAAGTCGATTTTCTCGAAAACTATTAAGGTACCAATTTTACTCGAGTACCAACTGGTACTCGAGCAACAAAATGGTTCCGTATGGTGTCGGACGTAGAAAAGAGAAGAATCTCACCATCCCATATCTTCCCGTGGGTGTCGTAAGAGGCGACTAAGGGATACGTCAGAGAATGGGCAGCAGCGTTCTCTGTGCACTATAACAACAAACTGCGATCGCCATCCCGCCTGCCAAGCGTGACGATTAAGGCAACACTCCCCCCCTCCCTCCCAAACAAAAAATGAAAAGCAAATAGAAAAAACGGCCCCGAGTGCCCGGCAGCCCGTCTACCCTCAACTACGGTAGCGGTCGAGGCGATGGCGTAGCAAGGGGTGCGAAGAATCCCCGGAGTGGACCCGGCCACCCCAATAAACACCGACGACTGGACCTGGCAATATATAACACGCGAACACTCCGGACCGACGAGAAGATAGCCGAACTCGAGGAAGAATTGAGCAGGTTACGATGGAGTATTATTATAGGGTTATCTGATTTCCTTTTTTTTTTTATTTGTTATAGGCTCGCGCTTGACCACTATCTCACCTGATGGTAAGCGATGATGTCCGAATGTGAATGAAATCCGAAGAGAGGGGGAGGACTCGATAATCCTCAAATCCGGTAACCTGCTCTATTTCCGAGAGGGTGACCGGCAGTCCCACGGTGGTGTCGGGTTTATCGTCCACAAGTCCCTTGTGAATAACGTGGTAAAGATCGAGAGTGTGTCGACCAGGGTGGCGTACCTTATACTCAGAATATCCTCGAGATATTCGCTGAAGGTCATACAGGTATACGCCCCGACCTCGGCACACCCCGAGGACGAGGTAGAGATCATGTATGAGGATATCTCTAGAGCCATGCTTGGTTTCAAAACTCACTTCACCGTTGTCATGGGGGACTTAAACGCGAAACTGGGCAAACGAGACGACGATGAGCTGCAATTGGGGAACCAACGGGGTCACCTACTGGGCAGTTTTATGGAGAAGGAGGGCCTCTATATGATAAACTTCTTCTTCAGAAGGAAGTGGACCTGAGTAGGGGAAACCCTACGGAAAAATATGTGTGTAGAGGTTGGATTGAAGGAGTACGAGGATGAGAAGAAATAAGTATAGGAAAATGATCACTACCGAAAGAATTAGGGAGAACAGACCAGGAAGCTGTTGAAAGTAAGGCAGGAGAACAGAAAGAAAGTTCCGGAACACTAATATTTTGGGTAGGGGAAACCCTAAGGGAAAAATGTGGAACGCTTCACGATTTTGCGAGTTATCCTTGCGCAGGAGCCATGCTAATCTTCGTTCCAATTTTAGTATATGTACTGCCGAAGCAAGAACGAGAGTGCTCACTTAGCACCCGAAATGTTAATGTCACTCTGACTTGCGCCTTGTTGCGGGTAGGCGGGCGTGGGGTCTTTTGACCGAATAGTATAGTTCTCGCCAAACCAATCTTCTGGGCCGCCCTGAAGTTGCTTTTCCGATGCACAAAGCGCAGATCGGTCCTGTTTTTGTATAAGATTTACTACTGCACAACCATTGTAGCCAACTTCATGGCGGCCAAGAAGTTTGGCGAGAACTATACGTTAATTGACTACAAGCTAGTACTGTTGTTTTCTTATAAGAATCCTTGGTTTAATTTTGCTTTATTTTATTCATCACCCTCCGACAACAAGTACAAGCCTTTAATTTTTTTGTTGGATGCCTATCCTTACCTATTATTAATGATGTAGTACCTGGGCGACCGAGCTTTGTTCGGGTGAAAATAGAAAAAAGGCCCTGCATGCTAAATTTCATGAAAATTGTTGGAGCCGTTTCCGAGATTCAGATTATATATATATGTCGGGTTTAGTCAATAGTACGGACGTCAAAACAAATCACGAGCACGCCACCTGTCGGCAAATCAAGAACAACTACGCTGTGGCGCGCTTCCTCTAACGACCTGTGTGGTGGGCACACAGAATATAAGAGTTGAGTACTGACCGCCCTAGAGCTTAGACGTTGTAGAATCGGTATCGATCAGTAATATTAGTGAGCAAGATTGTAACTGTGAACTATTTAAATAAACCCAGTGTATCGAATAATTTATGTTATTTCATTTGCACGACTGTACCCACCGACCTGCCCATACACGATGTCTTAACCTAAGGGAATACATCCTGACTTCCCGATGGTTTGCATCTATCGGCCAGCCATGATGCGACATCAGAATTGGGATTCGGTCGTGCTAATGAGATCACACGTAAAAACAATGCTAGTGAAAATGGCGGTTACATTCTTGCAAAAAAATGCGGTGTCAGTTGAGAAAAAAAAAACAGTAGTGGTTCGTTTCTGCGACTACCCTCAGCCTTGGATAAAAAAAAAAAAACCAGTCTAGAGCGGAGCAGCAAGGAAGCTAGCAACAACCAAGGAGCTGGACAGGTCAAGGAGGAACGTGTGGAAAGATCCATACACATGGATCTTAAGCCAATCTGGTGAGTCGTTTTCATTTTGTTATTGACTATGGCCAAGAGTGTTCATTATTCAAAATTCTGGTTTTGTGGCGGTCAATGGATCGTCGGGGTGGCCCGTGCTAGGTTATAATTTCTTGTTAGTTATCGATGGTCAAGTTGGGTGTTGTTGAAGGGTTATATTCTACTATCACTGGCGGTAGCCCTTGACTAGCCTTGGCTGACTATCATTGTTTGGAAGTTAGAATACCTACCTGGGCACTTGGGACATTGTAATGTGTGATTCATGTTTTGGACAGGGTCTCTGCATTCACATTCAGTGTTCATTATAACCCATTTTGCCGTGCCGGTTTAGGTTACTACACCGGTTAATTTCCATCAAAGCTGTGTATGGTTAAGATAACCGTGTAAACAAGTACTCTCGTAGTGTTTTTCATGTTTCAGATACCATATTGTGTCGCAGTGGAGCCTCTGCTGCTGCTGCAGCAGTTCAGATGCTGTATGCGAAGGCTGACCTGTCAACATCTGAGAGGTTAGGAGGAACGGCAGACTAGCAGTTTGAGGTTGGGAGCGCGCAAGTTTGAAATGGAATACTCGGTGAGTCGCTTCCATGTTATTTCGATAGTGAGGTGGAAAGCTCTCTACTGAAGAGATGCTATTTCGAGTTTTAAGTGTTCATGTTTGATCACTGAATTGGTAGTGGTTATATCTAGCACTATCACTAGGTAATTAAGACACACTTGTAAAAAGCAAGTAGTTAGGTAATGAGTTTCCTATTGGCAGTATAGTTTCAAGATTTGGTTCAATACGAGCTTTAGGATGAGATATCCCATAAGAAGGAGATTTTCAGTAACAAAGCCAGTTAGTAATGACGTAGGGCCATCGCAATTGTATCGAGTTAGTAACGGTACTGGTCATTTACGTGTATTCAGAACAAATCTTATGTTGCGTCACGATTTACGACCACCGTCTTCAGATCTGAATTCACTTGCTTACTTTCAAAGTAACATTAGGATAGCAGTAGATCTCGCGATCGTTTTCCTTACATAAAAACTGAGGTAGTGAGCGATAGTAAATGGTTACTGTTGGTATTTAATTTTAAAGATTTTGATCCGAATTAATTCGTGAAGCTCCTTAATATTATCAGGGTTAGTTGTTTCCCTTTTGTTAGCAGTCGGTATGTAAATCTTTGAGTAAAAAATGCGAATCTTTTGGGAAGGATCCTCGATCACAAAGTTCCTTGAGAATTAGACATCATAGTTGATGACAGTGGTAGTGAAACCAAATCTGATTAACATGTCTACTCATGCGACAAATTCTGGACCGCCCCTCATGAGTAACATGTGGCGATGGGTCTACGAAGAGGTGTCGTTGAGTATGCATTGCCTTTGAATTATGGTAAAGATTAACGGAAATGTTACAATTACTTTATTTAGTTGTTGATCGTCGGATCTTTTTCTAATCAATAGTGTTGTGTGGGAAACTCTAGTGTGAAAACTAAATGGGACCTTTATTAAGTCCGCGATAGGTTATTATGACAGGACAGTGATAGCTATACAATGAAAGCTTTAAATAGGAACGCTTAGGACCTACAAGTATGCACGCGGTAGGTTAGGGAAGATGCCAACGGGTCATGTACCAGTCGATGTTGATGTTAAAGGAATTTTGATGATGATGAGCAAGCTTAAAGTGTCTAGTAGTTCAGTCTATCGAATGTATTATGATTGACCGTACCAGTGGATTCTGGTGGAGGTCGGGGTCTAGAGACCGTTGTGAGAGCAATACAATTGCTGGTCGGCTAGAGGGCCGTGGCGTTGAAGATTTTACTCGAGGGTTTCTTTAAGCTTGACAGTTTTTGCAGCAGCAGAATTTTTAAAGTTGGTTTGGATCGATTTGTGGTACATGGCCCAAGGTGATGATTGAATGATGAATGATTCAGTTAAAGAGTAGAGTTCTAAAATTTCCCTATTTTCACGAACCCAATGATCTATTTTGGTCAGGAGTAGCCGAGCGTTGTGTGGCAGCTGTTGACCTGTGTGGCAACTGTGAGCCTGTGTGTCAACTGAAGGCCTGTATGGCACCTGTAAGTCTGTGTGACACTATGTCTGGTGTGAATGTTCATGTTTATGTTAGAGACCTTGCAGAAGGTTCATTTTGAGTTATGACGTTGAAAGAAGGTAAACTCACATAGTCACGCCAGAGGTGAGGTCACCATGTTAATGTTGATGACGTTCGAATCGTCAAGCCCTCATTACGAAAATTTAAATAATTTTGGTATTCTAATTTTGATTAACAGAATTTATAAAATTGCTAATAAAAATTTAAGGGTAGTAAAATTTAAGTAAGTACCTAAAGGGCAAGAAGGTTATTTGGAAGTTTGCGAAAATGATGGTGATGATGATGATGAATGGACCGTGACGGCAGATGATGAGTTCAGTATGTCTTTTGTACCTGTAATTAATAATACGCCCTCGGAGTCGGAGGAAACATTTTCCATAAGCTCTCGCACCTTAAGTGTAGATAATTCCGAAGCTATAATAGAATCTTTGGAATGATCAATTAGTATGTGGTCTTTTCTACTTTTGTGGAAGATGATCATTTTTGTAAATGGGATGTCAAGATCACTCCTGCTGTTGTGGATGTTGATCTGTGATGCGCTGTAGGAGACTCACTTGCTTTAGTGGGTGACGATTCAGACCAGCTTGATTGTAACTGCGCTGTAGGAGTCTCACCTGCTTTAGTGGGTGACGATTCAGACCAGCTTGACTGTAACTGCGCTGTAGGAGTCTCACCTGCTTTAGTGGGTGACGATTCAGACCAGCTTGACTGTAACTGCGCTGTAGGAGTCTCACCTGCTTTAGTGGGTGACGATTCAGACCAGCTTGACTGTAACTGCGCTGTAGGAGTCTCACCTGCTTTAGTGGGTGACGATTCAGACCAGCTTGACTGTAACTGTGCTGTAGGAGTCTCACCTGCTTTAGTGGGTGACGATTCAGACCAGCTTGACTGTAACTGCGCTGTAGGAGTCTCACCTGCTTTAGTGGGTGACGATTCAGACCAGCTTGACTGTAACTGCGCTGTAGGAGTCTCACCTGCTTTAGTGGGTGACGATTCAGACCAGCTTGATTGTAACTGTAGGGGTTTTCTGTTGTAAAGAAATACCTAGACCAGTGATCCTTTCGAGGTGCTGCAGGAATCTCACCTGCATTGGTGGGTGACGATTTAGACCAGCTTGATTGTAACTGTAGGGGTTTTCTGTTGTAAAGAAATACCTAGACCAGTGATCCTTTCGATATGTAACTATGCAAAATGTTTCCTCACTCACCTAGAGTATGAGTCAGGATTTGACGAGCGAATACTGTGTGGAGATTTTGTGTGTTTCAGAAAACTTCCCTTGTATGATGGGAGACTGGTAGAACGGAGTGGACTAAGAACGTGTAGCGCAACACGACATGAGATGGCATGGAGCAAGGAAAAGAAGATAATGCCTGTGGGTGATAGATTTGGGGAGTCTGTCACCTGAGAGAGGCCCGAGAAGGCGACGTGCTGTGTTCCACGCTCGCCTCTCAATAGGAATTACGGCCTAGAGAACACCATGTGGTTTTAGTCAGTAAGAGTCTGACAGACCCCTCAGCTTTCCCCAAGGGCTGAGGACATCCATTGAGGATTTCCACATGATTCGATACACTGTTAAAACCTGACAATGAGGAACAGACGAGGACGCCTGTATCGCAGGATGGCCGTGTCGGGTTTAGTCAATAGTACGGACGTCAAAACAAATCACGAGCACGCCACCTGTCGGCAAATCAAGAACAACTACGCTGTGGCGCGCTTCCTCTAACGACCTGTGTGGTGGGCACACAGAATATAAGAGTTGAGTACTGACCGCCCTAGAGCTTAGACGTTGTAGAATCGGTATCGATCAGTAATATTAGTGAGCAAGATTGTAACTGTGAACTATTTAAATAAACCCAGTGTATCGAATAATTTATGTTATTTCATTTGCACGACTGTACCCACCGACCTGCCCATACACGATGTCTTAACCTAAGGGAATACATCCTGACTTCCCGATGGTTTGCATCTATCGGCCAGCCATGATGCGACATATATATACAAGAATTGCTCGTTAAAGGTATTAGAATATGGCACTTCCATTTGAATGTATTAAAATTTTTGAGCTTACTCTCCACTATCTATTCCTATAGGCATTGGTCAAAAGAAACTCTAAACTATGAACCTATTTGACCAGAAGCTAGTGGGTATATTTTTGTCTAGACATTGCTGCCCCACTGCTGTGCAAAGGCCTTCCCAAAATCCTTCCAGGCACTTTTCCCGGAGTGGATTTCAGGATTTCAGTGTTTGATAAAACACATAGTTTTTGTATATCAATACCTTTTACTAAATATTTCTTTTAGTAATTCACATTTTTCCCTTTCTATTTGCAATGTATCTCTATATTCTTTTTCTTTTAATTGTATCTTTTTCAATTCAAGTGTTTCTTTTATTTCTAATTCTCTTTTCCTCAGCTCTAATTCTTCTTCACGTAACTTAAGGTTCCTATCATAGATTTCATCTCTCCATTGCTTTTGTACTTCTTGTCTCCGCAAGTATTCAAGCCACTGTTTTTCCAATTGAATCTTCGCTTGAGATCTGTCACTTTCTATCCTACTGGCAAGTCTGACTTTTCTCATTTCAGTTACGGCTTTACTTTCTTGGTTCATTTTTAAATTCTGCTCACCTGTTATTCTCATTTTATTTACATCTTTCTTCTTGTGTAACAGTTCAGTCAAATTGTATGAATCACAATCTACATGGTATTGAGCATAAATATCATTCATAATTTTAAAATATTTGAATTTATCATGTTGCCCGCTATCAACACATTGTTTGTATTTCTTTGTAAGTGCATTTATTTTCCATCTGACTTGATCTGGTGACATCTAAAATATTTTTTTTATTAAATTAAAGACTAAACTTATCATAAGACTAATAATAGCATTGCTGTGTTAGTGTGTTATTTTAATATCTTACCTCTATGCCATATTCACTTAGACTTTGTGATATTGCAATCCATATCCTTGTCTTTTTCTTAGGGGTTTCCAGCATATCTAATTTGTTTTCATATAATTTCAACAGAGTTGTGGTAGCATTTGATGTCCAGACTGCACCTGAGAATATATACAAAGCTTTAAATAAAAAGAGTTAAATAATTTTTGAATAAGTAATAATTGATTAATTTATACATACAAGGTTTCTCCGTACCATCATTTAGTTTTCCTTCTGAATTTAGAGTGTTTATATCACTAGTAGTTTCACAAATTTCTAAGTTATCTTGTGAGGCTGTAAGTAAAACCAAAATTGTGAATAACCCGAAGTTTGTGTATAATATACCAACAATTTATAGATTTACTTGCCTTCTTCCAAAATACAGTATGTGCCAGCTTCACACACATCCATTTTACGGACCGTGGCAATAGTCTAGCTTACTAATGAAGGAGTGAATTTATTTAATTAGTTGTTGATTGAGGCGACTGCAAAATTATTTTTGCCATGTAGATAAACATGAATGCGACACTAGTCCCTTCGAGATGCTGAACTGCTGATGTCCAATAAGGTAGAAACTTATTGCAAAATTTGAACTATCGATTCATAAAATGATCTCAAAGAATTTGTTAGTAAATAACTTCAACTTCAACTCTTATTAAATGGCATTTGTGGAAGGGACACCACAATTTTGCCAATAACACGTGCGAACTGTTAATAGACCATCAAACGCTGGAGAGTATTTAGCGAGATTTAACAGTAAAATAAAAATATTTATCAAAATAAAAGTTTAGCATTTCTTCGCAGACGTAATCCGACAGTAGGACCACCACAGAGTATGTTATATGAACAGGACAGATGATGACAAACGTAAACCGAAAGAGAAAAAAGAAAAAAAAAAAAAAAAAAAAAAAAAAAAAGAATAATTACAATAGTTACAACTTAATATTATTAATTTCAATGAATTTGCATAGTTTAAATATAAATCGAGTAAATACTAAAGAAAGAAGGCATTTAACCGAAGTTGGACGAGGGATATGAGGAGGAATGATATCATGAAAGGAGAAGCGCAATCTAGGACAGGAGAAAAATAAATGGTCCACGTTTCCTTCATCCAAACCACATTCACAAAGAGAATTATCCTTAATCCTAAGTTTGGCCAAGAAATGAGGGGTGCAACAATGATTTAATCGTAAGCGACAAATAGTAGAGGTAGTGTTTTTTTTTCCTAATTGGTATTTGAAAAACCAAGGGTTGTGGGGAATCTCGGGTTGAATATCTCCATAATATTTACCCTTTATGGACTTAGAGATTTGCCATTCCTTGGCCCAAGATTTAAACAAATTTAGAGGTAGAGTGGCACAAATATCATGGGAATAAATTTCAGAGTGGGCAAGAGAGCCAGTGAGAACAGCATTTTTGGCGCATGAATCAGCTGACTCATTACCAAGAATACCGACATGGCCAGGAATCCAAACTATGACAACATTAATACCAAGTTCATGACATTGAAATAGTAAATCTCTAATTTTTAAGATTATAGGGAACCTTGACTTAGATCTGAAAGGATTAGATAGAATGGCTTGAAGGCAACTTTTTGAGTCAGAGAAAATTATGGAGTTATTTAACTTATGAGACAAAACAAATGAAATAGCTTCAAAAATGGCAATTGATTCACCTGTAAAAACGGATGTAACAGAAGGGCACTTATAATTTAAAATAATTTTTGTATGAGGAATCCAAACAGCAACTCCTACAGGGCTATCATCGGAGACTTTGGAAGCATCAGTGAATATAGTAGTCCAATTATTATATTCAGAGGAAATTTTTTGGACAAAAATCTTGTGCGGTTCTAAGGTATTTTTGTGAATTCCAAAGTCCAAAATGATCTCCGGTTGGAATACCAGGGCATTATAAGGCACCGAGTATAAATATAAAATAGGGTTTTGAAAAAGTGGGCAAGAAAGACGAGTGAATTGAAGGTAGGCACGTAGAAGACAAGGAAGTTCAATATTAGAACGACAACTGCAAGAGTCAAAGAAGGATGATAATTGGTCCAGCTTACCAAGAAGGGGATGTTCAGAATTCTGTACAAGTTTAAAAATAAATCTATTTGCCAGAAATTGTCTTCGAATCGTTAAGGGAGGTTCAACACACTCAACTTGCATGGCATTAATTGGGGACGACTTCATCGCCCCAAGAATAATCCGTAAACACTTTGATTGGATTTTATCGAGTTTTTGAAGGCCAGATTTGTTACAAGGATCTAATAGGAACATACCATAATCAAAGTGACTACGAACTATTGCATTGTAGATCAGTTTTTGAGTATATGGGTGAGCACCCCACCAAACACCAGAAAGAGAGCGAAGAACATTAACGTTTCTTTCGCATTTTTGAGAAACAAAGTCTGTGTGTGCAATACCTGATAATTTTGCATCTAACCAAAGTCCTAAAAATTTAACCTTGTTCACTTGACAGATATTTTCACCGTTAACTTTAATATCAACAGGAGGAACAATATTTTTTCTTGTAAACACAACTACAGAGCTCTTAGAGGCTGATAAGGACAAACCGTGTGGTAGAAGCCAGTCAGATAGATATCCAAGGGCGGAATTTAGACGGTTACTAGCCTCATCTAGAGATTTCCCAGAAAAGTATAAAGCTAAATCATCAGCATACTGCAATATTTGACAAAATGAATCAGTAGAAAAATGTAAATCATAAGTATAAAGGCTGAATAAGAGAGGGCTTAAAACTGAACCTTGTGGTAAGCCTTTCCAGATAGTCTTAGGAGGCAAAGAGGAGTCTTGAGTTTTAATGGAGATGGTTCTCTCCATCAGTAAGTTACAAATGAAACGAACCAGTTTTATAGGAATATTTAACTGATGCACAAGTTTATCCTTGAGCACCGGGAGAAGAACATTATCATACGCTGAGGCAATATCCAAAAAAGCTCCTACTAAAAACTGCTTCTTTAATAAAGAGATACGAATATCAGAAATTAATATACTAAGACTATCCATTGTGCTCATACCTTTTCTGAACCCAAACTGGGATACGGGCAACAAGTTCTTATTTTCCACAAACCACTCAAGTCGATGCTTCATCATATGCTCGGCAACCTTGCACAAAACAGACGACAAAGCAATAGGCCTGTAGCTATTTGGGTCTGACGGGTTTTTGCCAGGTTTAATGACCGGAATGATTGTTTGATGTTTCCACGGCTGTGGAACCAAACCGTACTCAAAAAAGTTATTAACAAGATCAAGGTAGTATTGCTTTGTACTACTTGAGGCGTTTTTTAAGAATGAGTAAGGGATCCCATCTGCACCAGGAGAGGAATCAACAAGACCGTCAAGAGCCAGACAAAGTTCAGAAAAAGAGAATGGGGCGTCGAAATTATTTTCGGAAGAAAGAAAACCTGGAGTAGAAGGAAAAGAGTCCAAACTTGGAACTGAAGGAGGAGCCAGTTTATCCGAGAAGGGTTCAATCCAGGAAGAAGGATCATTCGCTGAAATATCAACAGAATTGCATGAACCTCTGTATCTTTTGATTTGCTTCCATACTAGGGAAGAAGGGGCACAGGGAGATAAGTTTTGACAATAGCGGAGCCAACCCTCTTTTTTCTTTTTAGAAAGAAGTCTCTTAGCAATGGCTGCTTTTCTTTGATACACTAAGAAATTTTGAAGAGTCATAGAATTCGAATAGTGAACCTCTGCTATTTTTCTTTCTTTGACAGCTAAAGTGCATTCCGAATTCCACCAAGGAGTTGAGACTTTGAATCTGTATGGTTTTTTAAGGGGAAAATTGTCATCAGCACTGGAAATAATGGAGTCTACAAATTTAGAATAGCAGTCAACAAGATTGTTTCTGTCGGGAGGGGGAAGAGATAGTAACTTATTTTCAAGAGAATCTGAGTAAGAAGACCAGCTTGCACCGTTTAATCTATATTTAAGAGAGGGATTAAAATTACGCGAAGGTACTACTCTATCAGAGATAGAGACAATAATGGGAAAGTGATCACTACCATAAGAATGAGGCAAGATATTCCAGGAAAGAATGGAAGCAAGAGAGGCAGAGCATGCTGTTATATCTACAGCCGAGTTAGGGTTTTGAGAAGGGCGAACTCTCCTAGTGGGAGAACCGTTGTTAACAACACATAGATCAACTTCATCAAAAATTTCGAGGAGGGCACGACCAAAGTAATCATCATGGCTCGAACCCCATGAGCGATGATGCGCATTTAAATCACCCATAAAAATGATTGGAGAGGGAACTGAGGCAAATATACATAGAAGGTCTGGAATTAACCTAGAATGAGGATGAGGAATGTATGCCGAGAGGAAAGTAATGTTAAAAGCCCTAACAGCAACGATGTTAATGTCAGGAGAAGTAGGGGGAAGAGATAAAAGAGAGAAAGGAAGCGAGCGCCTAACAAGAAGGGCACTACCTGCATACCCATCAGCCCTATCATTCCGAAGACAGGAGTAACCTGAGACCCGAAAGTGAGAACCAGGCACTAACCAAGTCTCCGAAATGGCGATGACTGAGGGGTGAAATTTATTTATTAAAAATAAAAGTTCAGGCTTCTTCGGCCGAATGCTCTGAATGTTCCACTGAAGTGAGGAGACTAGATCCATAATTATTAGATAGAAGCTGGGAAAGTTTATGGGCAACGTGGGGCGGTAAAGAGGAATTTTCACGGGAAACTAATCTAATAATTAAAGACAAAAGAATATCTAAGAGGTTATCCTCTTGAGGGTACTTTGGGGATGAAGAATTTTGAGAAAGAGAGAAGCCATTGGGAAAGGATGAAGGGACCTCAGCAACGATGGATCTATGGGCAGCTTTATCATAAGATTTGCCTAGAGGAGCGCTAGGCTTAGGGGAGGAAAATACAGTTTTTTTATAAGAGGTAGGAGGAGTAAGGCTAATAGATTGGGAAGAGGAGAAAGAAGATTGGGTTGGAAAATTTTGGGTGACTTCAGAATATAATTTTTTAACATTTGGAATTGATCGAGAAGCCTCTTCGTATGAAAAATTTTCTTGAGACATTAACAACTTAATGGATTTTTGTCTCCCTTGCTCTGGACAGCTACTGTAAAAAGCAAAGTGACGGCCCAAACAATGGATGCAAGTGGACTTGGCTTCTAATACGTCACAACTGTCACCAGGGTGAGGTTGTGAGCATTTAAAGCACCTTGCTTTGGACCGACACTGTGCTTTAACGTGCCCAAAACGGCAGCAATTTTTACATTGGATAGTGGGGTACTGATATACCTCCACTGGCAGGGATGTATGATATAAAAATACCCTTTGAGGGAGTATCTGTCCCTTGAATGTAACAACTATTGTTTGTGTAGGAATCCAGGAGGTCTTGCCCTCCTGTATACTTTTACGGTTTAACCTACGTGCTTTCAAAATGACTCCACACCCATCAGGAAGAATAACAGATTCTACAAATTCGTCCATAGACATATCGACTGGCACTTGACGGACGATACCCATTTTGGTGATAATATAAGATGGGATAGTAACTAAATATTTAGATTCCAAGACCGGATTGGAAAGGAACTTGTTGGCCGCCTCACCAGAGGTGAATTCCACAGAGATTTTATTTCTGCCCACTTTTTTAATTCCGTCCCTACAAATATTTTTTATTTTATTTTTAATTAAAAGTTGCCCAAACTTAATTGGACGAATCGATGTCCCAGCAGAAGGGTCTGGTTCGGATCGGGAAACATGGACTAAAAAGGGACCTTTTTCTAAATTACTATATGATTTTATGCCCCCTTCCAGAGAAGGGTGAATGAACAAGGTTTGGATGGCGGCAACAGCCATCTCTTTATTAATAATAGTTTTTTTGGAAACAACCTCAATTGTTTCCGAGTCGATTATATGGCGTCGCTTACCAACCGCTGAGTTTGAAAATGAAACAGCGTCAGGAGGGTCAGGAGGAACAGGAGGGGGAAGAGGATGGTCCATCACTTTAAATGAAAGGCCAAAGAAAAAACACTGAAATCTGCGAAGAAATATAAAAATTCTAACTGATAACTTCCTAAAAAACGCAAATTTGGAAAAAAATTATCTCTCCAGCACGACTGACAGCCGTCAATCCTGCAAAAAAACGATGAATCGTTAGTAAATACTTTAGTCTGATCTGACCTGTTGACATTTGACTAATGACGTGACACTTGACACAGGTCACTCACAGTTTACAGTGACAGTGACACTTTGACAGTCCCAAAGCTTGCCATTTAATAAAAGTTTTCAAGACCCATTAATGGATGCGCCTTGGTGAATCTCCGCAAAATATTATTCTTGATAACAAGTATTCATAATGCATGGTAAGAGAGTTTATGTTTCCATGAGGAAGTGTTCGGGAAACTAATTCGCTAACTAGCATTTTTTTGTTGCTAACTGCATAATAAGTGTGTAGATCAGAACTTTTTTATTCTTAATAACAATGACGAATTGGACAAAGACAGGATATTGTCGAATATTGATTTATTTAACGGGGGAATCAGTGCGACATTAGGCCGACCTTTGTCTAAAGAATGCATAAGTATTTATACCTTTTTGAAATTATGAGTGAAAGAAAGGAATGAGAGAGGGAAAGGATAGAAAGGGAGGAAAGGAAAGGTATGAGACAAAAGAGATAAGAGATACTGGTGTGGTGTAACTGATAGTGTGCCGGTTGCTGGCGGAATCGCTGTGCAGCGTGCATACTATTGGTTACACTACTTTTGTTTGTGCCCAATGGCTGGCATAGTCACCTAGAGTGTACTGAAGCCTCAAAATACAGATGATAAAAAAATTGGCAATATTTGGAGGAGATCCACTCTAATATATTTCATCAGAGACTTTGTATACTTCGAACAAAGTCTCTGTATTTTTAACACGCTATTATTAGCTTGGTATGTATTTATCAATGTAATGGAATCTTTGAAAGTGATTTTCACCCCCTTCAAAACGTCGGATTAATTTGAAACTTTGCCCACTCTCTCTCTCAAGGACCGATGACAAATGGACAATGCAATTATTTAAATAGTTTGTCCCATTGCCCTTAACAGGATCTTTACTAGGATTTAGGATTAGCGATTGAATTAAAAAGTAAAATAAATAATAGTTTAATAAAACACGCTTTAATAGAAAACCAACCTAAAAAGTAGAAAATAATTTTCAATGAATTTAAATTAACAATGGTGTGATTAACACAAAAATGTATTTTATTAATGGGGTGGCAAAAAAGCGTGGGGTGCTTGATGTTATTTGGTATAATATTTTAATGACAGATATTGGTAAAAGTAGTAATTTTGATAATATCATAAAAAGCACTCCACGCTTTTTATATTTTTTTTTTTGTTATTCACACTATTCTTAATTTAAATTTATTGAAAATTATTTTCTACTTTTTAGTTTGGATTAATAGAGGATTCAAATGGAGAATTCGAAGAATTCTAATAGATGAGCGTGTTTTTCTAACTACTATTTATTTAAATGTCACTGTCCACTAAAGACGGAACCACACTTACGTGGTGTGGCGTGTCGTGGCGTGGCGCCTTTCGACGCAGTTGATTGGCTACAAAACTCGTTGCGTTATGACGTAGGCTGGAATAGAGTCGTTTGATTGGTGGATCCTGCGCCACGACACGCCACGATACGTAAGTGTAGTTCCGACTTAAGTGCACGAGTAGCGGCAAGTGAAACACAGCGGTAGAACATGAGTTTATTTGTTGTCGAAAAAACTCCGTAGAAGCTTCCAATAAAGTTACCGCCATTTTACTGGGGCCTAACTAAAATAGGACATTGGATTGGACTAAAATCTAAAGGAACTAGAACTTCTAAATCATTCTAAAAGTGACACTGGCTAAATGCACAAACCGTGCGAAGCCAAAACAAAAAAAAGAAAGTCACTGGTTGGTTTGTCCTGCTTGTCTTGTCTGTCAATAAACAAACAATGTCTCATCTGTCAGTGTCAGTATCAGTAACAGTCATAGACTAGGGTAGCACCATTGAGATAGGAAAAACATGGAGGCGCCGTGATGTTCTATACATACATTAGCTTATACAAATATGAGTGAAATACGATACAGAATGTGAAACATCGTGTTGTTTCATTCTTTCCAATATAGTAATCGTATTTGATAAAAGAGACAACAATATTACCGTTATTGCTCATAATGGCAACATTTTGTTGTGACGTAGTGACAGTTGTAGGCAAGTGCCATATCCGCCATATTATGTGACAATTTTTGTGCTTGTGTTCGTGGTAGGCCTGCTGTCAAATGGTTGTTTACTTATTGTATTATTGAGATTTGTGAGTGTGTGTGTGTTCCTTGATTCACACAACCATAGCATCGGCAGCCATTTTATGTGCCATTTTAAGGTTTAGGTAGGCACCTTTTTTTCGTAGGTATTTCCAGTCCATTCTATTTAATATGTCTATGGGTAGCACTCTGTGCTGTCATGTCAGCATCAGATAAGAAAATATGTTTGTTTATTTGTATTCACGTTTGTTTATTTTGAATTGAGAAAATAAGCTGCAGAAAAGTCGACATCGGCTTTGCTTATATAGAATAGAGAAAATATGCTGCATGTTTGATAAAAGTTAATTCAAACAACAGTACGAATACCTTTGTGTAGAATGGATAAAAAACAACAACTTGTTCTTTGGCTAAGCGAAACAGCAGTAAGCAGTGATGAAAGTGATTCAAGTGAATGGAGCGACGTTTGCACCATAGGACAAGATTTTTCTGAAGATGATGACAATAGTGATGAAGAAGAGGATACATTGTTTTTTCCTCTGATGCAATATTTAATAAGACTGCGACGAAAGCGAGTCGATGATTATTTACATATAATTGATTCATGGACGGATGCAGAATTTAAAAATCGGATGAGACTATCAAGAAAGACTGCGTACCGGCTTATTGGTAATACTCGAGATTCGAATAGGTAAAACATTACGAATGTAATCGTACTTTAAGCAATACAGCCAAAATTATTTGTTTCAGATGAATTGGAGAAGTCAGGGTTTATAGCATCACATAAATTTGGATTAAAACCATTGGAACCGAAACTATGCTTTTACATCTTTTTGTCATTTATTGCCAATACAGAACCACTTACTCCAATTGCAACAAGATTTGACATTTCTATATCATCAACATTTAGAGTAATAAGGAGAGTAGTTGCTTGGATTCTTACTAAACTAAATGATGCTATAAAATGGCCTCAAAACTTTGAAGAGATAAGCTTATTGTGTGATTCATTTCACACTAAGACTGGAATTACTCATATGGTAGGCATAATAGATTGTACACACATCAAAATAGAAAAACCCAAAAATGCAAGAGAATATTGCAATCCAAAAGGATACTTTTCAATAATTCTACAAGCAACAATTGATGCTAATTTAAGGTTTACCAATGTTTTCTGTGGGGAACCAGGTTCTTCTAATTGTGCCAGAGTACTAAAGAAGTCACCTTTGTATAATACTGCATCTCAAAACAGAAATGCCCTATTTCCACACAATACATTTCTTGTGGGTCACTCAAGCTATCCATCATTACCATGGCTTATGCCACCTTTCCGTGAGAACAAGAGATTAACGCCACAGCAGAGAGAATTTAATTCGTTACATACATCTACTAGGAAATTAAGTGACAAAGCCTTCAGTCTATTAAAAGGGAGATTTCGACGAATAAAACTGTTTACGGTATATAGAAATATTGCATTTATAACTGACACCATTGTAGCTGCATGTATTTTGCATAATTATTGTTTGAATGAAAATGATCATTTAGAAGAACATGAATAGAAAACTATTAAGATATGAAATTATTTTATTTCATTCAATTTCATCTGTGTATTATTTAGGTAGCTCAGTCAAGTTTGTATATGTTTATTGCCTCATTAAATCTTGTTCAGCAATCAGTTTCCGTAAGAGGGCACATTTTTCTCTTTCAATTTTTAACATTTCTTCCTGTTTTTGCTCTTTGAGCTGTAATTTTTTTAATGCTAATGATTGTTTTATTTCCAATTCCTTTTTCCTTAACTGCAATTCTTCTTGCCTCAGCCTTAAATTTCTTTCATACCGTTCATCTCGCAACTGTTTTTGATCTTCTTGTTTCCTTAAATAATCTAACCATTGTTTATCTAATTCTATTTTAGCTCTTCTCTCTGCCCTTAATCTTCTGAATGGTGCTGAACCCTTGAGGGGGATATTTCTTTTATTTTTGTCCTTGTCTAAATCTTCCGGGCCTTGCACAACACCTGAAGATAGTCTGTAAGTTCCAGTATTATCACTGTATCGACCCAAAATTTGATGCATCTCATTAAAATATTTGAAACTCATTGCACCTTGTCCATTGTCAATACAGTCTTTGTACTTTTTTGTAAGAGCATTAACTTTCCATCTAACTTGATCTGGAGTAACCTTAAACAGTGAGATTTCATAAAACATTTTGATTTTCAACAAATAATATTTAACTAAATCATATCTTACATAGACCTACCTCAACATTTAAAGATTTCAATTCTTCTGCTATTGACAGCCACATTTTTGATTTCTTTTTTGGATTGTCCAGCATATGCATTTTAGTTTCATACAAACTTAAAAGCATGAGTGTGGCATTTTTTGTCCAAATCACATCTGTAATAACAAAACCCATCACTATACAACTGAATTAAATAGTCATGGCCTAAGAAATGTACCATATATCGAGCACATACTTTGTTTATTGGTCTCATTTACATCTGGTTCTTCTTGAGCTATAGTATGGTTGTGATTATAGCTTGTTATTGTCATATTTGGCTTATATGGTGTTGCTGAAATGAAACATTGAAGAAACAAGCAAAAGGTTAAAGTCAACAGTAGTTGTAATTATTATCATGTTTGAAGACAATTTCCGTATTTGAAACACGTGCTTGTTTGTTTACTCACATTGATTGTCCAAAATAGCCAAGACGGCGACATTGCTATCAATGTTTTCATCCATTTTGTGTCGACAGCTCGGGCGTTTTCCAACTGTGAGGAGACAGTACACAGTATTTTTTTTACAGCTTCATTAAGTATTCACGGTTTGTAATACCTGTACAATGTCAAATTCAAGAAATGTAGTAATGTGTCAAAATATTAAATAAGAAGAATCTAGTTAGAATACCGAAAGAATGTGCTGTAAATTATTTTTTTGCACACTGCGTCCGTGTCTGTAAACTCATGATTACATGCAACACAAGCAGAAGCAGAGCCTGTCAACTGTCAAGTATGACAAATGACAATCAAATATAAATCACCTGATCCAAGTACTGAACTACGCACATTTGAAGCATAATGTAATACAAAAATCCTTGTTCTTCCATGGTTCGTCCTGAGTAATTCCCTATTGTTGAAAACTGCTTCATAGTTACCACTGTATTCTTAACACTCGTTCTGTTAATTTTGATATTTGATTATATTATTCAATTGGCGGGAACGAGATGGCGACTATGTTGCTTCTCTGTTTTATTTTCCTAAAATTTTGTTAAATTGAATATTATTAGTGTAAAAATTGTGTTTTTTTTATTCTATTAATATTAGTGAACGTGCACGAGTGTGAGTAAGTAAAACACAGCGGTAGAACACGAGTTTGTTCATGTTGTCGATAAAACTACGTAGAAGCTCCCAACAAAGTTCCGCCATTTTACTGGTGCGAAGCCAAAATAAAGCATTTTGAACCCCTTCTACACAAGTACACAGTCGGAGCAATCGTCCGACCAAAGTGACTTTTCCTCAAACAAATAGCTCCATCCAATTGATGATTAACGCAAAAATTTCAATTATGTACACGGAGTTGATAGCCATAGCAGAGGCAATTTCTTATATTGATTCCTTTTTGAGCGGGAGATATGTTATTTTAACAGATTCCAAGAGTGCTATTCAACATCTGGCTCGATGCACCTCGAATTTTCGAGGCACACCGATAGCCTATATAATTTTGGAATTGCTTCGTAAACTTAGGATAAGAAATAAAATAGTTAAAATTCAATGGGTACCTTCACATGTGGGCATAACAGGAAATGAAGAAGCCGATCGTCTGGCCAGAGAAGCCAGTTGTAATGGAATACCATTCACCTGCTTACCCTTATTTACGGATTGCTTACATTTAGTTAAGGAAAAGTGCACAGAGATTTGGAGTGAGTATTTTGACGAGAGATCTTTATCTAAAGGCATCTGGTATAAGACCATAAAGCCTTGCCTTACGCGTTCACCGTGGTTCGCAGAGTCTGGTTTGTCTAGAACAGATGTTGTGACTGCCCTAAGACTTCGGTCCGGGCACATACCGCTAAACAACTTTGCTTTCCTGATGGGGAAATCCAATTCACCAAATTGTGCTGAGTGTGATGTGGTTGAGGATGTTTACCATGTGTTGGCCGAGTGTGCCCGGAACGATGTTGAGAGGGTCAGCTTAATGCTCGAATATGATGTGGATCTGCGGGAAATGGGCATGTGTAACTTGATTTTGTCCCGTCCTCTGTCGAATGAGGCAAAATCAATTTATAAATTAGTTAAATTAGCTATTAAGCGTAGATAAGTTATTTTTGTGAGGCCTATGAGGGTGGCATGATCATGTCTGATCAAACCCTCTATTAATGAAATAAAGATTTAAAAAAAAAAAAAGTGACTTTAAAAAGGCCAACCAATTAGCGCAGGCGCGTTTGTTCTACACGGTTTTTGATTGACACAACTTTAGTTATTTTTTATTGCGGGCATTCATACAAGAAAGCGATGGCGTCTCACATCCTTACGAAATTTTAGAATGTTGAAGTGGCTATAGCTCTTCTATGTGCAAGCGAAGATAAAGAAAAATAAATGGACTGGAAGAAAAGTAATGGATTTATATTTCTTAATCTGGTCGCTAGCGCAAACCTCTCATACCTTCCAAGTCCCAGCCAAGGTTTTTGGAAGGTCAACTGAATTTTGTTGGCACCGTTGACTAGTTTATAGTTATCTGTGGTTTAGACGAATGTCCTTGGTGGAGTTGGGCGGTTGTTCCGACGGTGTAGAATTCAATTTTTTTTTTTTTTTTTATTGTCAATAGGCTCGCGTTTGACCACTATTTCACCTGATGGTAAGAATTCAAATTCAAAATCTTTATTTCGAGCATAAAATCATGTAAGGTTAGTAAAAATCTCTCTATAGATTTCAACCAACCCAATATTGTGTGGCAGCGGGCTGGCGTCGGACTTTCATTAAACCCTACAAATGTTCATGGTAATGTTCAGACTAGTTTAATTGTTAATCTTAATACGAGTAATTTAATGCAATATAATAGTCAGTCGAATATAAATGGTAGAATCCTCGATTTAGTTTTTTCTAATGATGAAGTGATCGTCAGCTGCTGTGTTGATGCACTAGTGCCTGAAGATCCTCATCACAAAGCCTTATGTGTGACCGCGGAATTCGTTGAACTGCATCGACTGCCAGTTCGGTCCTACGTAAAATTTTTATATAAGTCTGCCGATTACGACAATATTAAGCGCGAGTTGAATCGTGTAGACTGGCAAACGGAGTTTAGTAGAAAGTCGATGGATGAAGCGGTAGCATACTTTTATAGTGTATTGGGCAGGCTACATGCTACGTATATACCGACTAAAAGGGTCGTCCCTAAATCAAAATACCCTCTCTGGTACAAAAGTCCGTTGATAAAAATCTTAAAGGAAAAAGCTAAATTTCACACTAAATTTAAGAAGTATAGGAACATTTCTGACCATCAGTCTTTCATCGTACTCCGTCAACGGGCTAAAGACCTGGAGCAGGACTTGTTTGACAATTACATAGCTAAAATTGAATCTGACATTCGCGACAATCCACGGGCCTTTTGGAGGTACGTCAAGTCTAAGCAAAAATCTTGTTCTTACCCATCAGTGATGCAATTTGGCCAGGTAGCGTCCACTGATGGTGACGTAATTTGCGACATGTTCGGAGATTGTTTTTACGCTAACTTTCTTGACAACACTCGTAATTCCAACAGTCAATCTTCGGTTAATGCTACGGTCGAAGGTGCCAACTACAACACGCAAGACATAAGTCAAGTAGAAATACGGCTAAGCGAGGTTTGTAGGCTGCTAAAGCAAGTAAATTTAAACAAGTCTGCGGGTCCTGATGACATCTCGCCCATATTCATCGTCAACTGTGCCAAGGATCTTTCAGTGCCTCTGTCCATCCTTTTTGAGAAATCTCTTGCCACTGGCGTGGTACCTAAAATATGGAAGTCGGCATATATAACACCAATACATAAAAAAGGGTCAAAGACATTGGTCGAGAATTACCGACCTATTTCGAAGCTGTGTGTGTTTGCTAAAATACTGGAGAAAATTGTGCACGCGCAGGTTTCTTCGGCACTCAAGCACATCTTAATTGAAAGCCAGCACGGCTTCGTGAGGGGTCGGTCGACCACGTCTAATCTTGTTGTCTGTAGCGACTACCTCTCTGAGTGTATGTCGCAAAGGTCCCAAGTCGATGTTGTATATACCGATTTCAGTAAGTGTTTCGATCGGATAGATCATGTGATCCTGTTGCGTAAACTTTTATTGGTGGGCATCAGGGGCGATCTTTACCGGTGGTTCAAGTCCTATGTGGAGAACAGATGTCAGACTGTAGTTCTGAATGGATACTGCTCTAAACCTATGAACGTCCCATCGGGGGTTCCCCAAGGATCCTTGCTTGGGCCATTGTTATTTAATATATTTATCAACGATATCTCTTCTTCATTCCGGTACTCAAAGTTGTTACTCTACGCTGATGATATAAAGATAATGAGACAAATAAATACCCTGGCGGATGCTCATCTATTACAGGCGGACCTTAATAGTTTTCAAGGCTATTGTACAAATAATAAGTTGGATCTGAATGTCTCCAAGTGTTATGTTTGCACCTTTACACGGAACACATCGTCGATCGTCTATAACTACATGCTGTTGGATACAACACTAAAAAGGGTCAACACCATCAGGGATCTGGGAGTTACCTTTGATGCTAAGCTCCTCTTTGATGCGCATATAGATAATGTAGTCAAGAAAGCATCAAAAGCACTTGGTTTTATTCTCCGGGTGTCCTCCGAGTTCAAAAATATTAAAACTATTAAAATACTGTTCCTTTGTCCGTAGTCATTTGGAGTATGCCTCTCAGGTCTGGAACCCCAATTATAATGTCTACATAAATCGTATTGAGAGCATACAGAAAAGGTTTTTGAGGCACATTCAATATCGGTCTAAAACGTTTATATCGAATTATACCTACCGTTGCAAAAAATTTCATATCCTTCCACTCTACGAAAGGCGAAAAATATCAGATCTTGTGTTTCTTTTCAAGATAGCCAATGGAACAACTGGTGTTACCGAGTTGCTTCACAAAGTCGGGCTGCGAGTGTCGTCTGTGTTCTTGCGTAGACCTCATTTATTGTACACCCCAGTGGTAACCACTACGTACAGATGGAACTCGTACATGATGAGAGCGAGTCGTATGTACAACACAACCTGCTGGGAGGCTCCGATCGACATTTTCCATACTAGTTTTAATAAATTGAAGAAAATTTTATGTGATTGCTTCTTCGAGCGTAAATAGTAATTTTACTGTTTGGTGTTATGTACCTACATATATTATCTATTATAAATTTTCAGTTTCATATATATTCTATTTACTATCAGTGGAAACTTGTAATTGGCCATATTTTGTATAAACTATTACTAAATGTCTGCTTAGCTGTAAGTTTTCCTAAAAATAAATAAATAAATAAATAAATAAATAAAATGTGGCTTAACCCTATGTGTTAGAAAACAACACGATACGGTGACACATGTAACTGACAGCAGTGAATAATAATACGGGCAGTCCACTCTGCCAGCAATCATTTTCAGAGCCATGTTAGGGCTGTATATAACTCAGGCCACCATTGATTTTGCGCGCTTGCGCATTATCGCGTAAAAACAAGCCACACGCACCGCCGCAAACAACCCTGACGCACTGCAACGCCAAGGCAACCCCATCAGTTTTCTGAACGCGTTATTATATTGGACCCGAAGAGCCCTATACGACGCCCGCGAATACTTCTCCTACAGGCTGCAAGTGTAGAAGGTGGTACAGAATGCAAAGATATATTAAAGCGCTTATTACACTACACGGTATTCAGGGCTCTCAACCCTAATTTAGGGTGGTTTAATAACTGTTAGGGTCTCCAAAATATCGACTTTATCGACCCGGAATAGTGGAGTGACAGTGACGTGTGCATAACAAGCGCTTTAAATTCCTTATTGTAGTGAAATGATTTTTTTGTTATGGTAACAATTTTGTCAAACAAATGTCAATGGAATTGATTGACAGTTGGCAGAATTGGATTTGACATTCGTTTGCTCGGTGACGTGACGTGACATCGGGCGATTAGTGCATTAGCGAAATTGCATTTAAATATAAAATAAATAAATGATATTTACAACAAACCATTATTATTCACACTGATCATATAAAATGGCTCATTGTGTTGACTTTATTAAAAAACAATTCCCACTTATTGATGAAGAATTGATGAAATATGTTGAAGGTATGTTTTCTATAGGTTATTTAATTTATATTATTTTTATTTAAACTTCACAAATTGGTGAGTTACGGCTATATGGAATTCATAACATTTTAAGGTGATACTGAATATATAAGCTTTAAGTTTTTTGTACGGCCATTGTCAGATATTGCTTTTTATCAGACGTGAGTTCTTATGAAGGTACTTTCACGATTTATGCCTTGCAGATATATTGGATAGCAGTGCGGGTGAGTTTGAGGACACAGAAGAAGTCTACGAGGCGGTAGGAGAAGTACTCCAGGGAATCTCTGAAAAATCTGAAAAAGACATAAGGTTATATCTTAATATATTTTTCTTCATTCTTCAATTTGTATTTCAGTGACATTATTAAATTGATTTTGATGCCTCTGTTTTTTATAGTTCTGTGATAGATGCACTAAGTCAGCATGGGCTATGATAAACCTACATGTTTCAAGGAAATATACTGTGTAATACCTATTTAAGTTTGTCAAAATGATTGCTTCAGGGCCATATGTGAAAAGCTGTTGCATATGCTGCAGCCAGACAAGCCTGGCACCAGTAATGGACCTAGGAAAGTGCTCGATGCTCCAATACACTTGGCATCCATGACCACCACTGCACCTGAAACTGAAGAACTCCGAAGTATATGGCTTAATACTAGGGATGATAATTTGGTAAGGGAACCTTTTTTATATGACAGAAATCATTACAAATACTCTAATTATTTAAAAAGTGTGGGCTATGTTTTTTTAATAAATTATAATGAAATCAAATTAAATCAAATATCAAATAATCTTTATTGACATAATAATTGTGTACAGCAATGTTAAAGCCTCAGACTCCCGAACTAGGCGGACCTGTACAACAGGTGAAATACATACTCTTAAAAATAATAAATACTTTTAAAAATACATTGTTAAAAGCATTTATTCCACAAAAACATTTTCTGTTTGTCTTCTTTGGAACATTCTTATAGTATAAAAGTATTTTTTTACAGAAAGTTGATGCAAAAAAACTAGAGAAAGCCGAAGCAAAGTTACAACAGAAACAACAGAAGCAGAAAGATTTGAAGATACCGGTAAACGCTCCAGTTCTTCAGACCGCTACTGCCTCACAGGTCACCTCAAAGAAGGACAGTAAGCTCGAGGCTAAAGGAAACAACAGGACACAGGATATAAGGATAGAGAACTTTGATATAGCCTATGGTGATAGGTTTGTTTTTTCAATTTTATCATGATTTAAATTTTACTTTTGAAGGATTTTCTCTGCATATCCATATCTTAGATTTTTGTGGGAAACGGTAGCAAGTATTTAATATTTCTAAAACTACTCAAGTACTCCACTGCAATCTTACAGCCTTACAAATAAAAATGTGTTATACTGCAACTATTCCATTCTTATACTAAGTATAGTTATACTAGTAATAAATTAAGAATATGTCGAGAATATTTTTATACAAATAAATCAGGTATATCTGTGGTATAACAACTCTTCCGTTATGTCAAAATGCACGATTTGGCAACAGCGCGACCAAAGAGGAACTTCTAAAAAAAACGCAATTTGTATAGGACATCTGTATCCCTTTGTCAAGTAGTCGTTTTGTTCATTTTTGCCCCCACATTAGATAATGCTGTAATAGACCTATACCCACAGGGAACTTAATTTTGATTTATTTTGACCTTGACATAAGATTTATAATGATTTGTTTGTATTGTTTTAATATGAAATTGATTTATTTTCAATTTAAATTAGAATTTTGTGACCTGACAATTAGTTCTTTTAATCTTCGCTTATTTTAATTGTATTGAAATTTTAGTATTTTAATTATATGAACTTTAAATAATCGATATTTTAACCGAAACTGCTCATTGCTAATAACTAAAAAGAGTTTTCTCCTTTTTTATATAGGTATTTCAACTTTTCTTTGAACCTGCATTAAATTTAGAAAGTTATTTACTTGTTCTACTTCTTCTATTGCATTTAATTCCATAAACAAAATGAACGTAAATTACTTAAATGTGTGTAAAAAATCACAAACCGTGGTATTTTTAAGGTTATATTAGATTTATACAAGGGTGAGGGCGTGAATAACTTCGGTATAAGGATTGTATGAATAGAAATGTCAAAGCTATACTTGGTGTAAACTATTCTTTGTTTATTTGTAGAGAATTTGACTTAGTTTATTCTTGAGTATAACTTTTATACCACTTTTATTTGTAAGGCTGCTAGACTGTACTATTTTTATCATAAAATAAACTATTAGAAAGTAAAATCAAATAAATTAACCTTTTCTTACAGAGTATTACTACAAGGGGCTGACCTCGTCTTAGCATGTGGCCGACGATATGGCCTGGTTGGTCGCAATGGGCTCGGGAAGACGACACTCCTCAGAATGATTGCCTCAAAACAATTGAAGATCCCCTCACATATATCAATCCTGCATGTGGAACAGGAAGTAGTGGGTGACGACACTATAGCACTGCAGAGTGTCTTAGAATGTGACACTGTTAGAGAGTATTTGTTAAAACGTGAGAAAGAAATCACATCGCTTGTTAATTCTGGGTAAGTTTTGACTACTAGTTTTCTATATGCTAAAGTATACCATTGCAATTCGAATTTTAATCTAGAGAATCATGCTACTTTTCATTTACTAAAAGCTGCTACAATTCAATAAAAAAAAACCTAACAGTTTAGCAATAACTTGGCTTGTGATTGCTTTACCTTTATTGAAATCTGTCTGAACTTGAGAACGGTTAGGTTACATGCATGTATTGAGAAAATGACCATTAAAATAAACAAATTGGATTAAAAACCAGATTTTTGTGAGGATCTTTTGTGTTTGCATGTAGCAACACTTTTTAAATGGTTGAAAGCTTTGTCTCTTTATATTGCTCATCGGTTGTTGACCATGAAATAATAACAATTATAGGTAAGTAGGTAAATCACATAGTACCTACATTAAGCCTCAATAGGTCTCACATTATTTGTTTTCTAAATAAACATAACATTATAACAAGACAAAGTATTCAAACTTGAAAGTGATGCAATCTAAAAGAGATATTTCTTCATCAATACCTGTTTAGTACTAACATAATTAAAATAAATATATGATATATTCAAGACAGAAATAGTTAAACCTAAAGTTGACATTGTAGTAACTAAGATCAAGCTTTTTATTCTTACAAATGCTAAGTTATTCTGTCAGCCCTTGAGTCTCCTTACGCAAAACACACGTTTGGTCGTGGAGTTGCGGACACCAGTCCGTCGAAATTAAGCCGATGAGTCTCATACTGTCCTTATGTGACACCTATGACAATTCAAGGTGAGTTGGATCACCAGACAGACAAAAGAAAGTATTAGAGTAACCATTACGCAATTTGACTACAAAAACCGATTTTCGCGTAAAAGGCTGTTGCTAAGTTCAGTCGTCGTTGCAATGGCATTTTCTATAGGAATCATCTCGTTTTCATGCTCAACCGCCTTAAAGTAAACGTCTGGTGACAGTAAACCTTTTTCATATACAAAGTTACAAGTTTTTCTGAGTTTATCTTGGACATCGCTGACAACGGTGAACGAAAGCATCGTGAGGAGACTTGAACTTAGTATAAGTTTTGCTCTATTGGTGTAATTGTTGCTAGGCGTTCCAATGTGAGGATAAACGAAATAAGTAAATAAATAAGCGAATATTTACGGTAACACTATCGAGTACGTTAAAAACTCGCATTAACGCCTCGGAATCCCTTTGGAGCGCGTACCAAAGCCATCTCCACAACATCATGATACATATGCGTCAATAAACGGACATCTCCGTTTATTCCCTCAGTTCAACCGATCCAAGCCTGTCGAATGAGCTGAGCGAGATCTACGCCCAGCTGGAGAACATCGAGGCAGACAAGGCTCCGGCACGCGCCTCCATCATCCTCAGTGGATTGGGCTTCACGCCCGACATGCAGGCAAAGGCTACCAGAACCTTCTCAGGAGGTTGGAGGATGAGGCTGGCGCTGGCGAGAGCTCTGTTCTCCAAGTAAGTGAATATTCTGGTTTTCCTTAAGTTTGTCGTGAGTTGTTACTTCTTTTTTTTTTAACTCAACAAATTGGATTCCTGGCTAGGAATATTCATTTTGATAATTATCCAATGAATTGAAATTAGTTTACGGATTTGGCTATCCACGGAAAAACTCAACCTGTATATTTTTATTCAAGTTCGGTCTTTTAATCCAACCATTTCTTTAACGTTATTATAAGATTTGGTTAAAAGATTATTGATAAATAGTAGTTGCAATAAAATAAAGTGTACCCCGGTTTTTTGTCGTTATACGTCTTGTCGTCTTACACACAATTCCTGACTATGATGTCTCTTTCGCCCACAGACCCGACCTCTTATTACTCGACGAGCCGACGAACATGTTGGACATAAAGGCCATCATCTGGTTAGAGAACTACCTACAGAACTGGCCCACGACCCTGCTGGTAGTGTCCCACGACCGCAACTTCCTGGACACCGTGCCCACCGACATCATGCACTTACACACACAGAGGATAGACACATACAGGTCAGTTACATCATCTGTTAGAGAATTACCCACAGAACTGGTCTACTATCCTGCTGGTAGTGTCCCACGACCGCAACTTCCTGGGCACCGGGCCCACCGACATCATGCACTTACACACACAGAGGATAGACACATACAGGTCAGTTACATCATCTGTTAGAGAATTACCCACAGAACTGGTCCACTATTCTGCTGGTAGTGTCCCACGACCGCAACTTCCTGGGTACCGTGCCCACCTACATCATGCACTTACACACACAGAGGATAGACACATACAGGTCATTTACATTATCTATAGGAGAATTACCCATAGGGACGACGGGTTCCAATTGTCGAGAGCCTGGAATCCAGTGGTTCAACTATGTAAAGGTCGTAAAACTACTAAACATGTGTCAAAATTGGATACGGTGAGCATCGTCTGTCGTGAACAATTTCGAGTAACTAGTGATACGAGTTCTGGTTGTAGTGGCGTCGTGCGCGAAAAACGAGTGAGAAAGAGGGTAGACAGATATGTCAGCTCGTAAACAACATCCACCCGCAAAGACTTTAGTTCTCGTGATCATGGCGCTTGTAACGGTGCCGAAATATCGAGCTCTCAACCAAAATATACATGGTAAATATCCCGAAACAAATATTAATTCTGGCAATCAAATACCTTAAGATAATATAAACCCATGTGGGGTTATTTCAACAATCCTCTAGCAGTGCATTTCTGTCCTCTCTCAATGAACTTATGTTACAGCAAGTCTCATTTAATAGTTCACGCAATTTTCCATAAACTTATATTTTACTGTGGCTGGCATGAAAATTAAAAATTCTTTTCAATAAATTTCATAAAACAAATCATATTCTTGCCTTGAAAAATGAAAAAAATTGGAATTGAGAATGTTGTTTTAATTGTGAAATCAATTTAGAATTACTGGATATTTTCTTAAGCATGTTTTAATGTATCTTTTAATATTTGATACTAAGAAGCCTGTTTGCTGTATTCAAATAGTCATCTACTAGAAAAAATCATAAACGGAATAGAATTTTATAATACTACTAGCTGTGCCCGCGGCTTCGCTCCCGTCAACTGCCTACCCTACCCTACTTACCAACCTACCTAAGCCTTTCCTAACCTACCTAACCTACTTACCTACCTACCTACCTACCTACCTACCCAACTTACCTACCTGCACAGAATATTATCTTCTCTAGGGAGAATAATATCGACTTCATACAATAAAAGTTAAGACAGTTTTGCTGCGCGCCATCGAAACGAAAACATAAAAAAACCAGCCAAGTGCGAGTCGGACTCGCGCACGAAGGTTTCCGTACCATTATCGCAACAGACGGCAAAAAAATTACGTTCGTTGTATGGGAGCCCCACTTAAATATTTATTTTATTCTGTTTTTACCCGACTGCCGAAGGAGGGTAATGTGTTTATCAATCTACGTATGTATGTTTGTTCTTATGTGGCGTTCTAGAGACCAAACGCGTTGGCCGATTTTTATGATTCTTACGTCAATCGATTCGTCTTAACGCTGCGAGTGTCACTGGCTGCATTAAAATTGGATAATAGTAAAATGGCGGATTTTGGGCGCCAAATTGTGGGGTACCAATTTTTTTTCTTCTTCCAAACCTATCATGTGTGGTATCAAAATAAGTTTTAAGAGGTGATTTCAAAAATATATAACAAATATTTAAAAAGTTGTAAATAAAAAAAGTTAATTCAAAAAATCTAAACACCCGACTGCTTAAAAAGCGAACTATAAAGACGTAAACAAGAAGAAAAGCATGCGGTGCAGTTGAAGGATACATATTCGCGATTTGGCTGACCGTAACCAGATGTATCCTCCGACTGCACAGCATGATTTAGAAATAGGAGCCCCTATTTCTGTCTGCATGGTTTAAAGTAACCTAAAATGAAGGAGATGACGAGAGCTGAGTACGCTCGCTTTGCACGCTCACTTCAGCTCCCGTCATCTCCTTCGAACCTAACCTATCCGTGTCGGTGTGCTCTAAGCTCTCGAGCTCGCTTCGTTCGCTCTTGGACTGATTTATTGACCATAATTATCAAATTGCCCAACCGTTACGTAATAAATAACAAAGTGGATCAAATACTATTTTTGTATACCAAATATTAATTGATTATGTATTAACATAATTATCATGCTACCTTGAATGCAGTTCATTTATAATTTAAGTGTAGATCAACTAATATAGACGCAATAATTAATATAAAGTTTAAACATAAAAAATACATCATTTATTTTTAAAATTGCTCATTTACAATAGATCAATTCGATTTTAGAAGATCAAATAATATTGACCCGTAAAATTATTCCAAATTAATTTCTGCCATCTTCATAATATGCCAAGTGAAATAATGCCAAATAAAATTAAATTTGATAAGTTTAATTATGCCAAGTGTGTTATGCCAAATAAATTTCGGAGAATCAAGGTTCTGCCAGATAGATGGAGTACAATAACGACTTTTCTACAGATTTATTATATGACGTATTGATTTATAAGATAGTTTCAAGCGGTCTTCTTCTTTTCGTTTAAATTAACTTAGATTCGCTCCCGTGGCTCACCGCACCAGTTTAATTTTGTCAGGATGAAGGGTACTATGATACTCAGTAATGAAAGAAATTTTGGGGTCGGATCTGTACTTCAAGAGCTTACCCATTACAAACAAACATACAGTTTTACTTATTTCATAAATTCTGGCTGTACTAACTAGGGAGTTTCACTATTCCAGAGGCAACTACGACCAGTTCCACAAAACGAAGACGGAGAAGCACAAGAACCAGCAGCGCGAGTGGGAAGCGCAGCAACAGCACCGTGCGCACACGCAGGAGTTCATCGACCGGTTCCGATACAACGCCAACCGCGCATCTTCGGTGCAGAGTAAGATCAAGATGTTGGATAAACTGTGAGTATTGTTGTCAAGGTTTTTAATTAATCAATCTGCATAGACTTTTTCTAACTATGTTGGAGCCAGCTTCCATTTCAACTGGATGCAGCTGAGTACCTAAACATAAATTATCTGACCTCCAAAACCCAGTAACTGAGTACCTCTTGGCAAGACTGGTGTCAGATAGTCTGGCTTCTGACTACCCGTAACGACTGAAAAAGATCTACAAACCACAGCCGGGACCAATGACTTCATATGTTTTCCGAGGTACAGAGGAGACCGAGGGGTATGTAATGGATGGCCACCCCATCCACGAACCGACTTCGATTCTAATATTAATAATAAAGAAAGGAAAAATAGTTTAATTATCTAAGAGGTTTGTCGATCGATTGTATAATGGATCGATCGAAGTTGATTGGTCATCCTACGTCAAATCAAAACCAAAGTTACGCCACCAATTGACTGACGTCGATTAAAACGTCTACTGAAGTCAAACAATTAAGGGATTGGAAGAAGAGTTTGCGTGGTACAAACGGTAGCGCTCGTGCTTCTAGAGTGCTTAGGCGTCATGCAAATACCGTAACCAACTCTAGGATCACCGGATTCCCTTATAGATATCTAGAATAAACCGGGAGGCCTAAATTGCTTATGGAAGAAAGTAGGCTGGTTGGAGTGACGGCCGACATGGTTCACGTACAATGGTCCACCCTAAGGCCGTTTGTTCACGACGCGACACACGACACCGCTAATTGTGGTCACGATTCAGAGCTCCATATATTTGTATGGGCCGTTTGTTCATTGCACGAAACCGCATCACACGCGACACGATTTTCATACGGTTTTTCGGCTATGTCCTCGATGTCGCTATGTCATTGCGGGTTTTTGTGGTGACGATTTAGAGGCTGAACAAAACCGGTATGCGCTTGTTGACGACACGACACACCGCACCGCACGGCTCACGCGTGGTTCGTCACTCACGCGCTTATAAAACCATACAAGTGCTCTGCAGTGTCGTTGCGGAATAGTGTCTAGTGAATAAAAGAACGGAAGACGGACCGTATGCAGGGTGTCGTGCGGTGCCTCGTGAACAAACGACCTAAGGGCTAAGTGCGGCAATTCAAACACCTTAAAATAAGATAGACTATGTGGGGTTATTTCAACAATCCTCTAGCAGTGCATTTCTGTCCTCTCTCAATGAATTTATGTTACAGCAAGTCTCATTTAATCGTTCACGCAGTTCTCCATAAATTATAATTTACTGTGGCTGGCATGAAAATTTGTATTTCTTTTGAAAACAAAAGTTACGCCACCAATTGACTGACGTCGATTAACACGTCCACTGAAGTAAAAAAATTAAGAGATTGGAAGAAATACTGAGAGAAATTATTGAGAATATTTTATGTCAGAGTTCTTAATCATTGTGTGCTTTCCAATTTCTTTATTTTATAAGCTGCTTACAATAATTATTTTTTTTCACTCTGATCACAGTCCGGAATTAAAACCAGTAGAGAAAGAAGTGGAAGTGGTCCTCCGGTTCCCCGAGACAGAGCCTCTCTCACCGCCTATTCTACAGCTGAATGAGGTCGGCTTCTACTACTCTAAGGATAGGGTCATATTCTCCGACGTCAACCTTGGAGCGACGTTGGAGTCTCGGATATGTATCGTAAGTATATTAAATTTAAAAACTAGCTTTTTCCCGCTTCGCTCTCGTGGTCTGCCCCACAGGACTGTTAGTTTCCTGATAGTTACAATCTGGGATTCTTTAATTCAAGAGTGAATAGGTTACTTCTAGGCAACCGTGCTTCACCGTCGGCTACATCATCGCTTACCATCATTCGAGATAGTGGTCAAACGCGAGCCTATCGTTAAATAAAAAAAACCGGCCAAGTGCTTGTAGGGCCACGCGCAGTTATAGGGTTCCGTAGTTGCAAAATAATGCGTACTAAGAAGAGGGCTTTTTGTTGTTTCATGAACAAAAAGCAAAAAATTACAAACTGTTTACTTTTCCAAGTACATTTTATAATTTTTATTTTTTATTTGTACTGGGTTTGCTCTTGACTCTAGTCTAGGTCGGAGGTGACAGAGAAAGAGTCGACGATGGAGTGAGCTTACCCAGAAGAAGCCTGTTCACTCTTAATTTGAAAAGATTCGGGTTGAATGTGATCGGAAACACAGACGCAGTTAGTGAGTTCCATTCATTCGCTTTGCGCATTATGAAGGATGTTTGAAAGCGCTTGGTGCGAATTGGTGGAATGGCAACAAGATAAAGATGGTAACTTGCAGTGCGTCTAGATATCCGATGGTAGAAGGGGTCTAGTGGGATGACGTCGTGGAGTTCTTGAGCACTCTCACCGAAGTACAGTCTGTAGAAAACCGACAAGCAGGCAACCTCGCCAAGCTGATTGATCGATATAAATACTACTGCCGTGTTTTTTTTCACATATCCAAAAGTAACCATTTAGCTGGCCAGGGGGTGGGGCGACACTTGACTCTAACAAAAAGTAGTAGACAAAACATTACATAGGTAAACAAAACATTTCAAAGCGAAAAATAACTTTCTTTGCCGAAGTCGGTCTCGAATAACGGAAAAGAATGGGTGCGTAAGACACCGACTTCGGAAAAGAAAGTTATTTTTCGCTTTGAAGTGTTTGTTTTGGAAGTCGGTTTGATTTTTTGTTAAAAAGATATTTTTAAATGAGGTCTTTTCTTAAGTTTGCCATGTGTCATTACTTCCCTGAATTTGATTCTAATTAGCAACAAAATTGGATGGTGTAACGATACAGCGTGTGTTTTTCAAAAATTAACAGGTTCAATTCTTGGCTAGAATATTAATTTTTCAAAAATCCAATGATGCAATTTTAGTTTTTATCTCTATATCAATCTAATTAAATGTGCTATCGAATCGAAAAGAAGAAGAAGTTTTTATCAATATCAGGCCTGAGACTCCTTTGAGTGTTTTTCGCTTTTCCTCATAATTTCGGATTTGGCCATCCATGCCCACTTGAAAAACTCACCCTATATTTTACATTCTTTTAGTTGATTCAGCCGCGATAAAATACCGTTATTCCTATTTTATCCGTTGACACAATCGAATGATTCTTTTTGCAGTTCCATTCATCAGTTAGCGACTGATTATAGTTTTTCCATTTCTGAGAACGTATTTAGCATTTATAATTCGCCATACAATTGGCGTGTCGTAATCATTTTGATACACAGAAGCCTGATCCGTGAGAAAAAGTCAATGATTGGCCGTGATTGGCAAAATAATGGCTTGGCAACACAGATCGCGCGTTTTTTTAGTTTTTTACCTGAGAAATAATTGTGGGGTCTATTATAAGCTATTATCTGCACAATTACTCGATTAACTGATTTAAGTTTTGCGCACTTAACTAATGTAGCATACTTTTTGTTGATATCATTGTTTTCTTAGTGTATGATGTCAATTTCAGACTTTGTTTGTCCTTAAACAATAATTTTACACGGTTCCTTTTATAACAAGATTTCTTGTTGGCCTTATCATTCGGGACATACTTAAATTTACCAATTCCGCCGCCACGATAGTGCTACTGGGTTTTAAACTTTCGCCACAGAGCCAAGCGTTGAAAATCCAACAAGAGGGGATCCTTTAGTTTAGACTTTAAGCATTATTTGAGATGTCGCCTAGTGTTAGTGAAAATGGGCACAAAATTCTTTTGAACTAAACAATGTAACTCTTTTTACAGGTGGGAGACAATGGTGCCGGTAAAACTACGTTACTAAAAATAATCATGGGCATCCTATCACCTACTAGTGGAATTCGCAGCGTGCACAGAGGACTGAAATTCGGCTACTTCTCCCAACATCACGTTGATCAACTAGAGATGAACGTCAATTCCGTAGAACTTTTACAAAGAAGTTATCCAGGTATGCATCTTATGACTCGTGAAATAGAGCCCATTTCCTTTTTCGGCAAAAATGTCAAAGTATAAATCTTTTTCTGCAGTAGAGCTTATTTTAGGATGTTCGGTTTTTGGCAGATGTAATTTTACTTTGTACGTATAAAAAGGTTGATTTATCTGAGTCTCAAATTCATGCTGAATCATTTATTAAGAACTTTTTGCAGTAGTATTTTTTTGTTTACGTGTAGGTGTTTACGGGTTTATTTCGGTTCAGTGTTTTTATCTAAGTTGTTTACACGAACTAAACTTGATTAGTTAAGTTTTTCTTGTTATTTAGGATGCAAAATGTACTTCTAAATACGAATATCTGATCAATGATTTCTGTCGGAAAATCCTTGACATAGAAACCAAAAAAAACTGCATTTAATTATTTGGGGATTAAGTATCTTGCCTTTTTAAGCTTATTTGGTACTTATGAACAACAAGTTTAAGTCGGTTTTCCTAGGGTTGATTCTGCGACCCAACTTTCATGATGTATCCGACAGATATTAAGTCTTTTTTAAATTTTATTTTTGATAGGCTCGAATTTGACTACTGTATCACCTGATGGTAAGCGTTGATTTGGTCGAAGGTAAAGTACGTTGCCTTGAAGTAACTTATTCACTCTTGACTTAAAGACCTCCAGGGTGTAGCTATCAGGAAACACAGACTACGGCAAGGAAAGTCAGTCCTTAGCTGTACGCACAATGAAAGTATTCCCAAAATATTTAGTGCGTATGGGTGGGATGTCCACTAGGTACCGACGGCGCATCGCCAAGTTACACTTACCTAATACTTACATAACTTATTCCACAGGTAAAACAATAGAAGAATACAGAAGACAACTGGGCAGTTTCGGAGTCAGTGGTGACCTGGCTCTGCAGACGATCGCCAGTCTCTCCGGAGGGCAGAAATCGCGGGTAGCGTTCGCGAGGATGTGTATGGGCAACCCCAACTTCTTAGTACTCGACGAGCCTACTAACCACTTGGACATCGAGACCATCGAGGCGTTAGGGAAAGCTATTCAAAAATATACGGTGAGTTTTTGATCATATTTGAATCTATCGGTTTATCATCATTTCAGTCGAAAGACTTACACTGCTGAACATAAACCTCGAAGGCCACATTGATCGATCCTGAGCGTCTAACTCCCAGCTGATGGGAATCCAAGGCGGTTTATACAAGGTGTAATAGAATAAACGCAAAACCTAAAAAGAGGTCATACTACTTATCATTATGAACTACTTTTACTATGGGACATCGCCTGAAATCGGGCAAAAATTCATTGGCCCGTACATTCATTTTTGCGTAACTCGACAGTATATGTTTATTGAACAACAGATTTTTTCAGGTTTTGCGTTTGTTTTATTACGCATATTATAACATAGACATAGTTCTTAGTTCATGAGTCTAAACATCTAAAAAAATCGGATTTATCTTGTAATAAAGCATCAGCAGTATCGGTTATACATCTTGAGCTATCTGGACTATTGAATTTATTTTTAACAATTTTTAGCAGTTGCATTGTCATGAACTAAACCCATTGGTTTGCTCTGAAAGTGCGTCTATATGATTATTTGATTTAAGTTTTGTTATGCTGTGTTCATTAACGATATTAAGTCCAAGAATATTCCTATTTTAAAATAAAAATCACCTAACTCGGTAAGCATCATGTTTTGACTAAATACTTGCCTTTACCAGTGGTGTCTCATCTCATACAGAGAAACGGTGCCGAAGTACTGTATTGATTATAGATATATTAGATATATAGCGATAGATAGATCACCATCTATATCCGTGGAACGGAACCGAACGCGATCGATTTACAAAAAATAATCGGTATAATTAGATGAAAAACGCGCTAGTTCCCTCATCCTCCTTCCATCCCTAGGGATGAGGCATCTGTATGCTAGTATTATATTAAATGTGCCTTAACTATTATCCCATTGAACTAGAAAGTTTCTCTTTCAAACTGCAGTTAATGCTGAGTTCTCTTTGTTTCCAGGGCGGTGTCATCCTCGTATCTCACGACGAAAGGTTAATACGAATGGTATGCAAAGAGCTGTGGGTGTGCGGCGGCGGCTCCGTCACCAGTATAGAGGGAGGCTTCGACGAGTACCGCAAGATCGTAGAGAGAGAGCTCGAAGCGCAGAACAAGTAGACCAATACAGCTGGAATGCACACACTGTGTCGTGTCGTGTCGATGCGCGCAACGCAATGTATTCCGTTGTTTTGTAGGCTGATTATTATATAACGTGTGCAATTGTTGTGGTGTGAAGCTGTCGCTTTCTCCCTTTTGAATTTTGATGGTTGACATTGCCCAGACGGCGTGCCGACACGACATGACACAGTGTCTCAATTCTCGCTTATCGCAATTTTCACACCAACCACATGTATACAATATATCCATGTAAAAAAGAACCTTAAATTATATCGTTGTAATATAATTTTAGTCTTTCATTATTAATTTATACTTACTTCTATTACTTTTACATGTTCGCTGAGTGAGAAATGAAAAACTTGTTAATATCAATGCAAATTTTTATTTATACCTTCAACCTCTCTCTCACTTTGTCTCCATTAAATATCTTCAGCATACATAAACGCGTTGTTCGAAATATTCGAAAATATCGATGGCAATTAAAAAAATATAATTAACTTAAAAATGCATATTTACAAATCAATGATCAAATACATAATATACAATTAAAATAATGACTAAAATAAGAAGAAATTAAATTATTCAGTGGAAATTATCGAATTGAACTCAATTTCAGGCAGTAAAACTATCTTGAGACGTACATAGGTAGGTGCTCTGGTTCTAAATACAAGTATATTTCAAACGAAATAAGTAGGCGCATGAGATTTCGGAGGGAAGGGCATTATTGTGAATATTCAATAAATTAAAATGGATTATAGGACTATTGAAGTATACAATACATAAATATACTGGTATACAATACCGGTTATTATGGCAATTTGTGATTGTGAATATATAGGTAAAAATTAAAAAGTTACACTACCAGATCACAAATACTATTCTAAATTACTTATGTCCAGTTGGCAATGACAAATGGCTGTTGATCACTCGACTCTTACTATAAGTAAGAGGGGTCGATGAATAAAACTTATATCTTACTGATGTTTTTTGCGCCGGGGTTTAGTTTTGTCGGCGTTCCTCAGTACTTCTGCGTAGGAAAGCTCTAGTTTCCTCAGCTTGTGTATTTCCTGTGACGCAGTGCTCTGTTTGATGTCGTACGAGTCTGTTTCGGGGTTCCACCCTTGGTATATCTTGCCCGTGGTCCGGCCGCTTGAGCTGGGTGTTGGTGAGTTTAAGTTCCTGTTGTAGAACTGTAGCGTAGAGCCGTTCCACTCGCTCTCTGCCGCTCTGACGAGGGGACTGGCTTCGATGGGCCTATAGTCCCTCCTCTTCTTGCTCGACGACTTCTGGTAGATAATCTTAGGCGGCGACGGGAAAACCGGAGAGTCGGCGCCCTGGCGGTCCTGGCTGTGTTTGCGGTTGCGATGTCTGGACTTTTTTCTAGTGGCCGCTATGTACTCCAGTGGCTGACGCATCAACGGAGTCAGAACACGTTCTTTCTCCTCCTTCCTCTCCCTTTCCTTCTCTCTCTCTTTTTCTCGTTGCACGCTCTGATCTCTCTCCCTCGCACTTGTGTGCTCCTTGGGTTGGCGTGCAGGGCTCGGCTTGCGTTTCTCTGTGGTGCTCTCGGCCACTGGCTTGTTCTCTTTGTTACCATTATCTTCCTTCTTGGCCACTTCTGGCTGGGGTTTCTCTTTCAAAGTTGGTGTTTCTGGCATAGTAATATCAGACACTGGAATTGACTGTTCAGACATTACAGACGAAAATACGCTCTGTGTATCATCTGTGAAGTTGCCGGGCGCCTCCTCGTTGGCGGGTGTTACGGGCGGCACCTTGCCGTGGGTGGTGTCGTCGAGGAGTGGCAGTTGCTCTCCATCGTCTTTGTTTTCCGCCGCTTTCTTAAGGATGGTGAAGATTTCCTTGAATAGTTCACGGTATTCTGGTCTGTTACGGAATCGACTGTCCATGGGGCTGACGTCGTCGTAAATGCTGAAACGGTAGTCTTCACCGTCAGCGATTGTGCACAGGAATGAGCCTGGCCGCTCACGTTCCGTCTGCGTGGCTTTGTTGCTAGTTTCATCCGAAAAGCCGGAGCTGGAAGTCTCTGCTTCCGAAAAGTCCGGCGTTTGGATGATCTTCTTTCGCGAGGTGGTTTCGACTTTCTTTGTCTGGCCGACTCCTTTCTGTTGTTCCTCGCCGTGACCGCTTTCCTCATCAGTATCTTTGACACTGAACTGGCTGTAGTCTCCAGATGTTTGTAGTTCATCTTGGAGAGACAGAGGTCCGCACGGCTGATTGCTGGGCAAAGTGGTCGGTTTTGTCTTTCTGATGTTCTTTACCTGTGACAGTTGAACTTCTAGAAGAGCCTCGTATTTCTGCACCAGCTCTCTGTAAGGGTTATCGTGGCCATCTTCTTTATTCGCCCATATACCCTGGAGTAACTTTTCCTTGGCGTTCTGAAAGGTCAACAATGGTTATTAGTTATTATTATTCTGAACTCAGTGAGATTGTGACTACTTGCGCTTGTGAAGTGTTTAAAACATGTGATGCTTGTTATCTAAGTGACAGTATTATCTGAATGAAGTTTTAAAGAAATGAACGTCATCAACACTGTTACTGAAAAAGAAGCCCTAGTTAGGTTCATAGGAAGAAAGATGAACGTTGAAGATGAAAATGATCTTTGGATAAGAACAAATTAAATTCGATAAAAATCTTATAAATACGATTAGTCAAAAATACACCCATTACCATAATTAAGTTATTAGTTGCATACATCAAAACATTGATAGTTGATATCACTTTGCATGTTAGATAGACAAGCTAATAAATACATAGGTAATAACGGAATAATTACTTTCGATTAACATATAAGTACCTATGATTTACGTAGTGAATAATATTAGTATTAATATCCCATATCCGTGTAGTAACCACTTAAGTATTACACATTTACATACATACATAACATCGTTAGTTACGAAGTGATTGTTACCGACTATCACACTCGGTTGACCGCCACCATTGAGTCGTTCAGCGTGCACTATTCGCGTTTAGTATAATAACGTGTCGGTAATGGACGTACCTTCGACTACATACGATATATCCAAAGAAAACTACTGCAAATGCGCTTCATAATGCATATGCAAAGCGTGATCAACAACATCAGGGGCAGTTGGAAAAACTTTGTCGCCTAGAAACGAGCGAAATTCATATGAGATTGTTGGCGAAATCCAATGCCAATGTTTTATTTATCCAACACGATCATCTCCGTTGAAAAGTGGGAAAGTAATACGTGTATTGGTTGCTGAACAGAAGACAGTCAACAGTAGAGAGTACAAAATGAATACTGAATGATCTTCCAATGGAGTTCCACATTGTACTAAACATTGATTAGTTTTAGCGTGTTAATGATGTTAGTCGAATTGCGTATTACGCAGAACTGTGAGTTAATGTTGTTACACAAGACAAGAAATAAAAGGAAAATTAAATGTACACTTTGTTAATAACAGAAAAGAATTTCTACAATAAGAAATAAAGCTTTAACAGAGTCTTTAAGAACGTGCAAGGGTATCGTTGTGATACTTACATCGAATTTGACAAGTTTGTTAGTGACGAGGTCTTCCCGTGGACTGTCTTGTCCAGACGGAGGAAGGATTAGGGAGCTGATAGCGCTCCTATCATCATCGTCTCCGTCTAACATTGATGACATGTCGTCTCCTCTCTCCACGCCTCTGAGACATCTTATGCATAACTGTCCTTGTCTGTGACAGAAAAGTAATATATCAGTAATCCTGCCAACTATTTCAAATTTTGGGCGCTTCAAATTATAAAGTTTTCATTACCTGACTTCTTCAAGGATAGCGAATTCCTCTTGCATCGACTTCGGCTCATCTTCTCTTTGTTGCCAATTCCTAAACTGGTCCTGTAGTCTGTTGTTCTCCTGGACCATCGACGCCAATTGTTCCTCCAGTTCCGTAACTCTTCTCTGTTCTTGTGCGAACGCTACTTTGCTCTCTCTGAGTTCATCACTAAGCCTGAGTAAATCCTCATCCTCTTTAGTCAGTTCTGGGAGAGGTGCTACCGTCTTAATCGGTGTACTGTTTACGTCAGGCTTTTTGACGCTCAGAGTTAGTTCCACAGATTTCTCTTTTTCTTTGGGTTTCTCAGTTTCGGGTTTCCGTTCTGCCCTTCGTCTGGAGATCTCCAGCTGGGCGTTTAGGTCGTCCACAGTCTTTTGTAGTTCTTCACATTTTGCCTCCAGCGTTTCAATGTTGGCGCATAGACTGTGAACACAAATTGTTTATGAATTATTTATCAACGTTGTTTTTAACCCCCGACGGAAAAACAGGAGTGTTATAAGTTTGACGTGTGTGTGTATCTGTGTGTTTGTGTATTTGTGTATCTGTCTGTGGCATCATAGTTCCTAAACGGATTTTTGTTTGAAAGGTGACTTTATCGAGAGTGTTCTTAGCTACCTACTTATGTTTGATGAAAATCGGTTCAGAAATTCAAAAGTTATGAGCGTTTTACTGTTTGGATCGGTTACGGGTTCGGTAATGTTCGCAAGATATAGTGTCATAATTACATGTTCGATAGATTGCCGATCGAAGCGTGTCTACTTAGATAAGTTATGTAACGAGTTTAAAAAGCATGAAATAAAAATGTGTTGGGGTTCTTTTTTAAATTTTATTTGTTAGAATCCTGCAGCCGTATTGCGTAGGTAAGTGAATACGGCAGGGCAAATGGTTGGACCGCCATCAATCGACCAATCAAATTCGAGATGAAAGACGCGCTAGGCTTGCCGAATTCACTTGTGCTATTAGGCTGCTGGATTCGATTTATTGAAAAACTATTGAGTAGTTTTGGGAATAAGATCTTTAAAATAAACCACACAACGATCAACTTACGTTTTAATGTGTTTCTTTTCGGCGGCATGGTCGACGGCTAGCCTGTGGTTGGCACGCTCCAAGTCTTGGATGCTCACTTCAAGTTGCTCGTAGATCCTGAGCCTGGAGTCGTTCACCTCGCGCAAAGCGACCGTCTGTTTCGTTAAGTACTGAAACAATATAATTTGCATTTTAATAACGTTAAGTTACTTTATGTTTGCAAGCTAAATAATCTTAGCAGCCAATCTTACACAATATTGCGCAGTTGGTATAATTTTAAGATTTAATTTACAACAGTTTTTGTCGTTATGCTGGTTTGTATATATATATAAATTGTTTGTTGACGATGTTCTAATCGTTGTTAGTGACTGTCATTACGGAGGGTTATGAAGTTCAAACGGTAATCAAGAGCGCCATTATGATATAGGTACATTTTGTATAGCAATAATGTTAGGGCATAATTTGCCTGTTACCAATTATTCTGCTGTTATTATCCCCTCGCATAGGTACCACTTATTAGCGAAACAATAAAAAAGTCATTGTCTCTCGCGTAGATCTGCGTTATACGAGGGGTTATGGTAGTTATTTCAATTTTGAACGGCAGTTTTAATCTGTTACTTCCTACAGCTTATATTCAACTACCCACTTAGTGAATTCTTACCTCGATTTCCTGTGTTTGATCTTCGATGACATTTTGGTGTTGTCGAAGAGCTGTTTCGAGTTCCTTGTTCCTCTCCAATAGGGTTTTGCCGAGTTCTGCTGCTAGCTGCAAATCTGTAATTAAAGAAAATTGCAATTTATTACGACGCCGTTATAATTTTATGTAAGTAGTTAAGCTTAATTAGGCATTTAATATTTTATGATGCTCGGGATACAACTAACAAGACATAACAAGAGACTAAATAACAATCCTTAATCCACTTTAGTGCCGTAAATTGGTTACTTTCCAAAGCATACTCCTTATAACGGCTAGGTTATAAGTTTTGAAAAAAATATATAAGTATTTATTAATGTTTCATGTACATTATTTGTGAAACATGGTTTTTTCGTATGACTAATACTTTTGCTTTTAAAAAAATAATTAACAACACGATATTTTTTCGCTTCTTTTGCGTCTACTCGTCCAAAACGACTTGTTCAAAATATTTTTACCCAGAAAATTTTATGGTTGGAATTTCATCTTAACCTATATAGGATATGTAAATCAAAAAATATTTAAATACAAAACTGTCCAAAAGGGCTTCCATATTGAATGGAACCGAGCAGGCGCACGGCCAGTACCGCGTTGACATTTGGAGATATTTAAGCTTTAAACCGGTTACTTCATCCGTGATTATTACATTCCTATAACCCAACCAACACAATTTAATCCTAGGGGTGGTTGATTACATAGCCAAGACCACATATAATTACTTATGTCAGTGTAAACTTAACCATCCATTTTAAATACCGTCGAGACTAGTCGTCTAGCCTAGACACGTTAAGACATTGGAATGCAAAAAGTGAAAGACATTGCATCTTAAGATAAGCGGCGAGTCCGAGAGTAATTAACCTATCAGAACACCATCGCACTGCAGAGTGCAGTTGACGACCAACCGACTCGCGTTGCGACAGCTGTCAAGCCGTCACGGATAACTGAACACCTACCGTACAGGTTGCACGCAAGGTGTTAACTACAACGCTTGGCAACAAACAGCGTTGTCAACCGCAACTAGAACAAAAGTAGCAAAGCACACCGTCTCCATCGATCCGTCCGTGAAAGGTTTTTGCCGTGTAACCTTGCCCGCGTAAAGAACAAAACGCTAAAATATTCTCTTTGAAATCCAGGTCAATGAGTATGTACGTACCGAACGCACGTAGATGAAAGTTGATGGACATATTGAGGAAATTGTGATTTATTAGAGATATGAACGTCTGGATTGTTGTAGGCGGAACAGTCACTTCCAGTAATTACTATAACTATAAATATTATAGACTTTCATGTGTTAATGATCATGATGCCTGTGTTTAATCAACGAACATTGTAAAGCTGCAGTGTAGCAGCAACTAATTAAATATTGCAGGAGGCATGATGTTTATATGCGAGATAAGCCATTTCATATTATTATGATATGCGCTAGGAAATGTTCTTCGCTCTAAATAGTAAGAGCTATGCTATGTCGAATACCTACTTGTTTCGTGTTTCATGGTACGAGGGACATACCGCAAACAACACTAGATTTTAATTGGAAGCACTCAGATGTGACGTAGAGTTTAAACTCGTACATAATAAATTTAAATTCATGGACAACGCTTTTTTTGATCGTGGTAAATTGCGTTTCTTTCAGTGAATTCATGCAAACCGGTTTCAGTCTTGGTTTCTTGAACGCAAAGCACACGTTTGCCGGTCAAGCTGACGTATGATATTATAATGGTGTTACAAAACTCGTTTAGGCCTTATGCCGCACGCACAGGCTATTAAGAAGTCAGAAAAAACTGACGCACGTTAGTTATGCACCAATGAAACCTAAAAAATTACATATTCTATAACCATCGCATGCATATTACTGCGTAACGTATTGGGGATTGAATTTCATCTAATCGAAAAATGCTTTTTATTCTTTTGAATCGGCATCAAACCAGTATTTAATCGCGCCTTCGTTTTTTGCAACGAGTGCTGTGAGTTGCAAGTCAGCCACCTATTACCGATGTAAGATATTTTTAACTTGCAACATTGTTTCGAAACCTGCCTCCACACGTGAGCATGGACGTAATTCCATGCATTTGACCAAATGCATGGAATTACGTCCTCCTCTATTCTATTGCTACCTAAGTAGGTATCTGTTTGAAAGACGAACCATGGACACAATTCTTGTAAGTGGACAGCAAACGTGAGGAAACGTGATGCAAATGCAGAAAACTTACACAGAATCAAATTCGCGAGAAGTTTATCATTTTCTGGGAAGGGTTTATAAATGTTAGCAGAATAATAATTAACACGTTTCAGCAGTTCACGTTTGTGTTTTTTTGTTGTTGTCATGTTTTGACTGATACAAAAAGAAAGATATAATAAAATATATGTAAATTTAAAATACTTGCAAACATTACTCGTAATTTCTGAAAGCACAGGAAACAAGAAGCAAACGTTACTTTCTTAGTTACAACTACCTTCCAGTCGTGAAAGTACATACCTAGGTCTTAAGAGTGTTAACACTGAACTAACATGATAGGCGGCGATCTTATCGTTGGCTATCTGGCTGATCAAGTAATGCCTTCCGATATTAAAAAGTTAAGAACGATCTCAACTATGGGTTTACCGAATCCTGCGCCGACTTATGCCAAAAACTTGACTCAGAGTAATTTGGTAACACGAGGTTGATGACAGAAATGTATAAGTACATAATTTGCCGGGTCAGCTACTAAGTCGGAGGTAGTAAGATGAGCCAGGGTGGCGAAAGTGGGCCTTACTGACGTACAAGCAAAAATCGCTGAAAATGTTTTGAGGTTCTCTAAATTAGGGAAACTCGGAATAAACCCAACTATTGATTTTCAGCGGAATAAAACCAAGGGCAAAATGTACGTAAGTTGTTTTTGCTATCAGGCAAACGATCTTTATCATCGAGTGACATCATCAACAGCCTTTTTAATGTTCCCACTCAGCAGTGGCAGAGGCCTGTGTCCGCTGGTACACAGGCGTCCTCTCTGTGAGAGGGAATGCGCCGTAATCCACCACGCGGACCCAGTGTGGGTTAGTGGATGTCACATGTCTTCGAATTTTTGGTTGTAGGACATGCCGGTTTCCTCACGATGTTTCCCTTCACCGTTTTGAGAGCAGCGGTGATGAAATAATTTACACAAAGTTCGAATCCACGACCACCTGACCACATTTACCCAGCCAATGCACTTTCGATATAATTTGATCACCAAATCACTTAACATTCTATTACTTAGTAATTCCATTGCAGCGTGTATTATGGGAACAATACGACTCTCTCTTGGCCATCGAGTTTTTGCCGAGAATGTAATCTGCTATAACATAATGGTGAACTTTCTCGCACGATGATATTCAGATCAGCGTACTGATTTGATGATCTGATCTTTCAAAGAAAAAATTATGAGTACCGACTGTTTTCACAACAATGTAACAATAGGTGCAATGATGCTAAAATAACTCAGAATTGGCGAAAGAAAAAGTGGTTTTGCAAATCATTTGAATCTACATGATAACGTAATTTGACATGTAGCTCAGCTATTATCTCGTTTAAAAACCTTTGGGTATTTCTTGATCATTTTACGGCTAGCATATTCATAAATTTTTACGGCACCGTAGCAGGTGTAAAATTACATTCTGTTTTATGCGTGTCAGAGAGTTTTAGTCGAGTAGAGAGTATTACAAAAGGATAGCTGTACTTCATAAAAGATAGCTTGATCTCTGGGACATAATATGTTAAAATGACGTATACGTTATTGTCAGCCTGTCAAGCGCTATTGTTACTGTATTGATACTGAGAGCTGTCGCAGAGATCAAGCTATCTTTTAAGAAATATAATTGGTTTACCTGCTTCATGGTTAAAAGAAATAAAAAACCAGACGTTATTCTACGTCCAAATGCAAATCTCACGACTTATGATGACGGTTGATAATTTGCAAACTAAATGGTACAACAACTTCAAACGTTCACAATATCTCATTGTACAACAAACCAATCAAGTCGACTGTCACACAGCATTTAGATGAAGACAATGTGACAGAAGACAGATGCACAATGCACATGACAATGAGTCACTCATACAATGAACGACCCCTTGACTTATGACTTGAGCAACAACGGATCGTTTTCAGCTTTAAAGTTCTTTCTTTTGAGGTTAAGCAATATTGATTGTGAAAGATTTTAAAACGATATTTCATGTCTTGGTTGCGCTTTATCGAAACATTTTGTTTATGTTATGGCTTGACTTCAGGCTTAGTTTCTTTGTTATTGTGAATTAAACTTTTAGGTAATTCATTAAAAAGTTATTTTTTAATATCATGTACCGTAGCGTGTTAGGTATTAGCCTATAAATTGATCTATCCGTTTCTACTTTATGATAACTAAATTTTAGGTTAATTTATTCAGAGTGGCTGCTTCAGTGCTAATTCTCATTACGACAGTTTGGTGCAGTGTGCTGTGCTATACTGCAGTAAGGTAAGACTGCAGTGTTACACTGGCGTGCATTAATTGCGATGACAATGCTCACACGCGATTCTGCTTAGCATTAAATATGATTAAATTACCTAACATTCTGGCGAGAAATATTGATAAGTATAATATGTTCCTCTTACGTACCTATGTTATCGTAAGAAGATTTCTGAGACCTCATAAAAATAATTCATTTAGTATCTATTAACATTATTTAATAACAACGGTGTTGTTGTAGTAAGCAGGTTATAATAATGAGTTTTAATCACAGGGAAAAAAACAATCCATCTTTATAGTTCGAATGAGATTCTTTTAAATAAGGAACCAAATTACCTAGGTAGTAAGTAATCACTCCACTACACTGGACAAGCGGGTTAGTGACCGCAAAATAGATAGGTAGGTAATTGACAGTCATTAGGCAGGTAGGTACCTACCTATACCTTAGTCCATTGAATATTTATACTTTTTGGCCATTGAACGAAAATATTGACTTGGTTGAAATAAAGTTGTGCAGGACACTCAAGCTCGGATATTTAGTAAGAATTAAATGATTGAGAACAGTTACCAAACTGATCCAATTTTATTTTGTAATCCCTATTTAAGTGTTTATTAAACATCAGTTAATCTCCTGTGTTACCACATGTAGGTAATTCTTATGTCTCATTACGACACTTCAGATTCAGAACACCAACGATACATACCAGTTTCAATTCAATTCTCCGTTCAGTACAATCGCGTCACACAAGTGCGTAATAAACGTGTTAAGTAGTTATAAAACTAATTTTACTGTCGACCGCTTTATTGCGAAAACATTGAATTGTACGACTGTACAGGTATGAGGAAAAACAATGACTGGTGTTGCGCTTGCGAAGCTTCGGAGGTCGGTATGCCACATTCTCTAGAATGCATGAGTAATTTCATTCGCTGTTCAAATGTTACTAGTGTCATTGTTAGGAAAGAGTTTTTATTTAAAAAGGTCGGTAATGTATTGGTTATACTGGCTAAGAAACTTATTCCTAATGTGTCTGGCCATTAATTACGGATAAACGGTTTTGTGTAAATTGATTTTGCTCAGTGACATCTCAATCTGCAGGCCAGCGTGTTCTAGACTCAACATTTATTATTACTTATCATGATTCTAACTTTATAAACAAGATTGTATTAAATTTAACCTTTAACAATATAGAGCGTAGAGATTTAAATCTCTTTGTAACTATCGGGTAGAGCCTTGCTCCAGACATTGCCAATCTTAATAACTATGGTTATCTTGATTTAAAATTATTTGTAGCAAAAAATACTTCAACCTAATGTAGGTACCTATACTTTGTATTATTAGTTACTGATTATAACAGTATAACATTACTTGCTTCTGCCCGCGACTACACCAGCGTAATAAGAGTTTTATCATCCCAAGAGAAAACACTAACGGAATAAAACCATCCTATGTCCTTCCCAGGGTCTCAAACTATCTCCATACCAAATTTCATCTAAATCGGTTGAGTTGTTTAGTCGTGAAAAAGATAACAAACAAACAGAGTTACTTTCGCATTTATAAAATTAGTCTGTATTAGTGTGGATATTAGTACCTATGGATAACGATCTGGAATAATTTACCGTTCAAATGGTGAAAGATTTTTTCAAACAGGTGAATTGGTCCCAGAGATGACCCTACAAGTCTGAACTCACAAAAATCTCTTTATAATATTAGTTAAAATTGATGATAGTAAATGCTTCTTAAAATATTATTTATCGTATCCGTATATGAAGTCATGCAGCGTCGTGTCTTGAAGAGTTCAAGATCAAAGTCCGAAGGTTGCCATACTTGCCATGGTTGTTCTGTTGGCAGAAATTAATATTCATGGCCGACACTTTAGTCAAGAACTCGAGACACTGGAGGTGAGAGTTTAGAATAGAAATAGTTTATGAGATATAAGGATATTTAATAGGCTTGACTGATATAAAAAGTTTTATTGCTGTCAAGTTTTCATGGTAAAGGGACCTTCTTCTTGTCTATGATCATTATTACTTGTGGTCGGTGAGTTATATACCCAAAGCGTCTTAAAGCTCTGTCTTCATAATTAGGTATTGCTGAATGGTCTAATGCTGCTCCAGTATGTACAGTTAAGGGTCAAAAGTGAAGTCACACTCTACCAAAAACAGCAGCGGCAATTATTTTTTAGGTAGAACAATTTCAACTTTTCACGATTAGTTGGTATAATCTATACTTTAATTTCTATACAACTTATTCAATCAGCTGTGCATAATTTAACATCGCCTACAAAAACAAGCCATTTGGGTTTTAGGAGATAATACTGCACTTTTGACCCTTGACTGTACCTTTGATCTTCTCTTCTAAGTTTCGTTTCGCGTATCGAGTTAAACAATATTAATTTTAACACCGTAGCTCATTTTAATCTTAATTCAGAATTAACGAAATCTTGAACCAACCATGTTCTTAAGTACCTATGTAGTTTGGTATTAGCTATACTTATTTGAAATCATAATTCGAGATAATTTCAATCAATCGCTTCCAACTTAAGTATCGACTTTACCACCACTATGTATTTTAAGAAGATTTTTAAGTAACCATTTGTATTAAAAGACCCTAAAAAGTGTGGATTGCAATGGAGTTCGAACTTTGTCATACGTAGATATATAACAAAGAGTATTTTGTTCCAAACTTGAATAATTGTCTCGAATTCTGAATTCAAAAATAAAGTATTATGTTGTTAGTTAATTTATTGCTTTTGCCGACACGGATCCATGATATTGGCGGGAAAGAATTATCCTGAACTGGTTTATTTCAAGTTCCATTGTGTTGTATAATGATGTATATTTATAGATTGCTAATTGCTTAATTACTTATCAGTTGCCATCTAACTACCAAGTCTATTCTAATCGCTTGATTAAGTATTTGTGTATTTGTAGATATATTAGGTATGTATGTAGTCGTATTTGGTTTTGTGCAGTAAATTCATGTTTAACTACTGCGTGGTTACCTACTTATTCATACTTTTGCCAATACATTATACATATTTATTTACCTTCCTTTATGTAGGTATGTATATAAGTGGTGATTATATGCGACTATTATATTTATTTACCTGAATTATTTTAAGAGGTAACTGTCAGGTGTCGTACGTAATTTAACAAAGTATTAGTTTTTCAAGGAGAAATTTTCAAGCAGGAAATGACGTATACCTAGTTACTTACATCGGATACATTAGTTGCAGCAGATATTTTATCAAATTCACTATCAGACTGACACGTTATTATATCAAGTTGATAATTAAACCAATATCAGCGAAATGATAACAAACACCCGACACTGCCAAGGTCTGTGCAGTTTTCCAACTATTGGATAACCTTTACTTAACTGTATAAATTACTTAGTTACAATGATGTTAAATGCAACAGCATGACGAGCACGAATAAGCACAGCACGATACACTGCAGTACCGTTAAAGACGCACAGGCGGACAGGCTCGAAGCTGGTAAACGGTAATACCATGAAACTCCAATACGCACCAGCAAACACAATCAAGATGATCCTCATTTTGTTTTACCTAGATAGCCAACAATAGACTATAGAAAGAGCGTCAACACCGTCTAACATACAAATAATTGCCACAATAAACAACAATACGTAATACATAACTACTTATAAATATTTCCTGCTCAAAGCTCGTGACCATAAATATCCTTTAGAAAATAAACCATGACATTAATCGTCGAAGATAATCTAAATCTAACTAGAAAGGAGGACCTATAGAAAGCGGTCCCGCAAACGCTAGCGTAACAGACGTTATTCAAACAATTCCATGCTTCGATTCTGTTTAGTTTTGTTCTTTCCGTTGCGAATTGCTTGGTGAGCGCAACGTTTAGCTCTAGGGCGACGGCAAGCGCCGCTCACACAGCCTTGCGAAACTAACCTTCGGTTCCTTGCAGGCACTCCAGCTCGACAGTGTAGTCCCACAGATCCAAGGAGTTCAACCCATTCAGCTCCCACGAGTTGAACGAGTCGCACTGTTCCTGTTCCTCGCTCATCTTCCACTTGTTAGAGATCACTCACGAAGCCTTTACGTGTCGGCGCTAGCGGCCATACTTGAGCTAATTCATTGTATTGTTCGGTGGTAGTGTTGGGAGACGCGGCCGGAGCGGCGGCGCAGAACGGACTGAGGCGAGGCCGCTCCGCCGGCGTTCGACAGCACGGTGCAATTACCGCGCGCCATCGCCCGTCCGCCCCAATCTCATTCCAATCTCATTTCTTTCGATTACTCGCACAGAAGAAGAAATTAACAAATGTTGTCGTACAGCCGACGTAATTCATAATTGAACAAAAAGTCTAAACTAATCGCCGGAGAAAGTACGCAGCTCGGCTATGTGCCACTGGCAATCAATCAAGGAGGATATCGGTATGGAAATAGGTACCTGTATACGACGAAGAGCTAGAAAGTGTTGGATCTATACACAATGCTTTCGCACGTTTTACATTTGTTAGCGTCATTATAGATCACCATCGATCATAATAACATAACAGCAGCAATTTGTATGCAATCTGTTTGATGCAATTATGGGGGAATCTAGGTGATGTTCTTGTGATGTATCAGTCCAATCTGACATTTAATATAGGAGTCCCGTTGTTAATATTCAAAACAACTATAGAGTTGATAACATTGTAGAGGTACAAGTGCTGAAGACGAATTCGGATGATGTAGCAGATGCAATACCCGCGACGTTAAATCGCCGCGCGGCTGATCGGTTGCGCTCACCAGACCGAGACTTCGCAGCGACCGGCGACTGCTTGTCATATCGAATAAATAGGACATTTCGTTACGCAATTGGTCATAATCCCACGACCCTAATATCTTGTTACTGAGTAACTTATAGCATAGCCAAGTTATAAATATCTCTTAAACACAGGTAAGAATGAGGCAGCATTTAAAACACGATGAAAAAGCATTGAAATTGAACTAATAAAGTAAATTGGAAACATTAATTTGCTCCAGTTACTTTACCGTAGATCCGGGTTCATAATTCAGTATATTATCTTTTGGATCAGTTTACTTATTGATATCTAACTACTTAAGTGTTATCAGCATGAACTAATTGAAGAGTTCGTGTCTTGGTTCTCGAGTGAAGTTTAAATATTTATCCATGATCGGTTTGTCCTCAAGCCAGTTATTACGGGTCGGAAATAGAAAGTGAATACCAAAATACTGTAATTAATAGTTCTCAGACAAGACACGGTGAATCTGTAATTCAAATATTGAACATTTTGAAATGACTTGATTTATTTCTTTAAATTTATATGTTTATTTAAGTATTGTTATGCTGACACGAATTAGATAGAAACTCAATTTGATAGGTACTTTTGGACATTGCAGTATCGTTCAGTGGGATTGCATTATGTGTTGTCTTATCTTACAGCTCTGAAGTCTTTAGTCTCAGTGTTCTCATGAGACTATTTGGTACTCCCATCAGTACGAAGGTATGTATTCTATTTTTTTTGGCTCCTTTCTTGATTCACACATTAAACAAAGCCAACTTTTCGTGTCAATCACGTCCAGCAAAGGTAAAATCCATCAAAGATGCAGTTGCTATGTTAATTAAAGAGTAACAATTTACGTCTTTGTCCAATAACTGTTCCGTGGGAACTGAGATTATATGCACAACCGTAAGAATGAATGTGTGAAGAAAATGGTCTTTAAAACATGACGTGCTGAGTGAATTGTCTTCGTCTCATGAATTATTCCCTGGCTGCGGTTGGCCAACGTCCGTGTCGGCGGCAAACACGAATGTTCGGGTGCGTTGACACAACAACCAATTTATCTCAATTATGTGCTACCAGAAGTAAATGTTATGATAGTCACGCTAGCTTTGCTTGTGGTACACTTTTCAACATCTTCAGTTATATATTTCGATGATGCATTTCTTTGTTGGTTACCTCAGTCTCTTCTTCTTCAAATGGGAGATCTCTTTCGTCATCTGTACCATCGCTGTTAGGTTCGTTACCTTCCTGACCTAATGCTGATGTGATGTTGCATTGATGGTGTCACTGGGGTCAGACGCTAATGTATTTTACTATGACATTTTTTTCTGCGTGATCGTGAGCATTTCATTTTTCTCAATGGGATGGTATAAGATGGGATTGAGATTATCTTGTCATTGAGAAAAGGTTTAGAAAATATAACTTACATGATGATGGTAAAAGACAAAAAACAGAGAGTGTGCCCGAAGTTGGCATGAATGACTATGGGACCGCACCTGAACGTTAATGGAGTTATAGAAGATTGGAAATCTTACTTTGAATATAAAATGATTACTTTTGTGTAAAACTTCAAACCGAAAATGGACATATTTAGTATTATATGGGAATATAAAAGGAGACAGCCCCGTATTATGATTGTGTTTGATCACTTAAATTAGATAAAGCTTATGTACTGGTAATCATTGTATGAGGAAACACATTTGGATTATAGCTAGCATTAACATTGCTCTTAAAGTGTACTTCCAAAACTTTTTAATCTTGTTTATCTTAACGAACCAGCGTAGATACTTTTAAACCATCCAAGATGGTTAAATAACTATCATTAATGGTTGGCAGTCTATCTTGATTAATTTTGAATGGTGGTGGTTATTAATAACGTCATCTTTATTTATATTTATTTTTATTTATCCTATTTAATTTCCAATTACTACTTATTGATGTTTCATAAGCAACCGTAATCCTTTATGCATTGATTCAAATTAAACAATGGATTATCACAAAATACTTTCATTTATTTTGAGTGTATTAAGACTGCATTTGTTTTACCGGTTACTGAATTTGAGTATTTGGAGTTAAGAACGTGTCAAACCCTACTTTAATGCCAAAATTAGACAGGTTTTCAGGCTAAAGAGAGTTTCACAAATTAATACATAACTTCAAATACTTAATTTAGTAAAAAAGGTCGAGAATATTTTATACCTTCCTTGAACGGTCATAACCTTTCTGTGGATATAATAATAGGTATAATGGTTAAGTAAAGATTGCTAACATTTCGTGTTCTGTTCGTGCGTTTATAATTGATTGGAATCCGCAGTTTCTGGCGAGATAGTCATTAATCGTTCGTAAGCTATATACAGCGAATATTTTAAAAATATTTTGAGATTTTATATTTTTATAATAATGTTCGGTTGTATACTGCTATTCTGTGAAAATCTCAGTGTGACAAGTACAATTTATAAATTTAAAAAAAAAGCCCGACACATTAATAATCCATGCTTCATAATTTATCTAGTACTAGACACGCTTTGATCGACAATTTATTGAACACGTAAAAAAAATGACACGATATCTTGCAAAAACACTCCGATTCAAACAGTCTCTTTCTACTTGGAAATTGAAAACCGTAAAGCGAAGTTCTCATTTAAATTCATTCACCCTTATATTAACGTTATTGCCTGATTGAATCGCGTGCGATTAGATATTATAGATTGAGAAGATAAGCTTATAAACGATGGGATTAAAATGATAATATAATTTCTTGTTAATATTATAATTGAGTACAAAGCTGTTGCAATTTTGTGAATGCTACAACTCAACGAAATCTAACAAATATAGCTTATACTATTCAATAATTAAATGTCAATATATCTTTTGCGAAGAAACCAGAGGTCAATAGAAAACGTGATTAGTTATTTTTTGTATCTTTTTCTATGTAAAGTCACACTTTTTTAACACCCATCTTACCAACAAAGCAATTGATTAGTGATGCCAATATAATCCCCAGCACGAAAGTTGGCAAAAGTGGTTTGATGCGCAGAAGTCGTTTTTTAGGTATCTTTGGTAGTGAAGTGGGGCGCGGGGAACGTTTAGGACCGCTTCGAGTGCGCGATTCATAATCATTATAATCATAATTATTCTTTATTAGCTCAAACATGAGTACAGTACACACAACAAATTGTCAATATTAAGAGATTTAAAAAAAAAGTAAAATACAGAGCGTCATGTTTGCCTTAGTTTATAATGGCATTAAAATATTAATGATAGAATATAAATCAAAATAATACAATTCAAATCCAAATAATAAAATGCAAAACAAAATAATAAAATTCAAATCAAAATAATAATTCCAAAATGTCATGTCAATCAATGATTTAAAAAATGTGCAAATGTTATATTCTCATTCTAGAATGTCAATAAAATGATTAAAAATGTCAAAATATTTGTTGCAGTTCTAGTTTGTCACGTTTAGTCAAAAAGTATAAAAGTTTCATATAAATGATAATAAGAATACAATTCAAAGTAAACTAATCTTCTTAATCTTCTTTTTTTTTTCTTAATTTTCTTTTTAAACGCTAATTAAATTAACTGCTTCCAGCTATTTGAAAATTTATTGAAAATTTCTGAAAAAGACACCTTTACGCATAATTTTGTGCTGATGTTGACAAATTTGAGTATTGTCCCGTCTGTTACGAGGAAATCGATTTCTTAGACCTTTCTTAGTTAATGATTTTAACAGCGTCAACTGTTTATCAAAAATTCAGTGAGATTCTTGCCGTTAGGAACCCTATAAATACAAACAAAAACAGTGTTATGGTTAAAAAGTTCATCGACGCAGCATTCGAATACACCGAAAGCAGATACTTTTGCAATTTTAAGTAATTCTCTCCATTGATGTCCATTCTTCACGAGTATACATGACCCACTTCTTTTACTTTCTTTCTTGCTGAAACACGCTGCCAAACAATAATTATCTATGCATAGTTGATTTTCATACCTTTGAGTGGTTTTAAAATCTTCTTCGTCTAAGAAAATAATGCAATAATCAGTCAATCCATCTAGAAGCTGCATAGTCCTCCCTCCAGGTTTGAAATAGTGGCACAACTGGAACTGATTAGAAAATGTAGTTTCTGCTATGGGTAGCACTTTGTTCTTGTCGTTAGTGCTTACAATGCAAATCTTATTAGGCTCTTTCATTACTTGTGGTATTTTTGGATGGTCTATTTTATTTTTGTTTATGCTATTATTATTTATTGTCGCTCCATTACTTGATATTTCTTTCATAGTCGTGTTTGTCGTGAGGTCCTCTTCAGAGGGCTAGATTGGTTGGTTAATTGACACAAGGATCGACTGACCAATCGTGTCGCGTCCACGTTCCGTTCGCTCTATTTGGTAGATGGTTATTTCACGGAATGTGCGCGAACTTACCCCCACTACGCCAAAACCTTGCCAACTTACGTGCCGGGCACTACACACAGAAAGAAAAAAAAAGGGCAATTTATGAGTTAGACGATCTTGAAAATTAAAGGCTTTTAGATAATATAATTGGTCAGCCTGTCCTATGTATCTTGTTGCTCGATTAATTTGTAATGTGAGATAAAGTTTCTGTTATGGCCCATGCATGATTGCTCAATTTGCTAATATTGTCCCATAAGACCGAGTTGAACGCGGTTCGCACTAAGCTTTCTTGATCGTTTAAGAATCAATTTATCACTAGCTTCTCTATATTGGTCAACATCTCGGGCCTATAAAGAATGCGATGGTCATACATTGCCCTCATTTCCTTTGTTTTTTTATTCATGCTAGACCCAAATACTAAACACACGCGGAGGTCGTAGATTCAAGCAAGTGCGTCAATTTAGGCAGGTTGCTTGAAACAAGATCTTAGTCTGCATGTTGCATTCACGCAGCGGTGTTAGTTACAAATCTCGGACTCATCAGTGGTCAGATTCAGAAAACAAATGTTACCACCGTTACATAAATATTACATAATATTTTGCCCAATACACGTATCAGTGTACAGGGGCTATAATCAGAGGTACGTTGTGAAATTGTTACAATTGCTCAGTTTCGTAGAGACAAAAAGTGTTTTTTTTACAAACTCTGGTGTCTTTATTGAAAAAACAGCCTTTTCATGAATGGCAGCTGATAAATGCATCGAAATAATTTTTTGATGCAAGACTGAACCTAAGTGTCTACATAATTTCAATCATCAAAAATATTCAGTTAGAGTCATCAAATACCAGCTACAAACTATTTAAAATTCGGAGCTAGTCGAAAAAAATGTTTGAGATTCCAACTAATTACTTTTAAGGTATGGTCAATAAAATTGTGGTGATAAGTTCGTATAGCCCATGATCATACCAAACAGCAATAATAAGCTAGTACAAAATGTAACGGAAGCAGTTATCTCCTGAGTTTGTACACCTGACCTGGGTTAACAGAATCGATTTCCTTCAAGATTTATTTATATGACCTATCTACAACTGCATAACATAAATAATCCTCAGCAATTTGTGGTAAAGAGAAAGTGTTCCAGTCTGGATAAGATACAGGAAGGGCATGGTGGCCACAAATGTCAGCTCATCGTTCCCATAGCCGCGCGGGCGCATGCCGCAATCCGTTGAAAGTAGAATCAATTTGTTTTAGAAAGTAGATTGTTCCATAGCCTCGCCTATTGCGAATGCTTTGCGAATTATTTTTAATACTTTTGTTGTTACGGAGAGGAAGGTTCTAGTTTCAAACTTTATAATATACTTTCGGTCTGTTGCAGGGCTCGCAATCAGTTTCTTACCTGTCTTATAGAGCTGTTCATGAACTTGACATGTCTTGTCTACTGATTACTTAATTTGCTGGCTACGAGTAGCAAAGTTGTTCTATTTCCGACATCTGGTCCTGAAACCTTGCCATTTATTACGACCTTGTGCTCTACATCTGTTTGTAGGTTCTAGGGCTTCTAATAACCACATGTGGTCTTATAAGCAACATGGATGTTTTGTCTAGGTCATGAATCTTTTCGCTGGTATATGAGCAATGTTCATAATGAATATGTATTAGAAGTCTACGTCGCGACCCTGAATATATTTACCAACGTCTGTTAAGCACACTTTTATAAACAACCGCATGCAAGTTAGGAGTGATAGATGGCTGGAATTTTACGGTATGCACGCACGCGCAATTGATCTACGTAACTCATGACGAAACGTTGAGACGGCGACAAAATGCTAGTAACGAAACGCAATGGCTTTGGACAGAGGGACGGTGAGTCATGCGTTTAATTTCAAAGGTTTTATTATTTTTTTGTTATGAAGCCGCAACCGGGTTATGTGTTTGATAATTTAATAATTTCAACATTAAACACATTGATGTTTCATTGCCATTTTTGATATTATTATGATATTTGCAGCGGACAAATATTCCAGGATAAAAGCTGCTATAGAATCATGATGATTCAGCAGTGAGTGTTTTCACCTACTGTCCTATTTTCGATTTGTTTGTATGCAGAGGTGTAATATTTTCCTTCCAGGATAAAACTGCTTCAAAATCATCATGATTCAACAGTGAGTGTATTCGCATGACTACCCGTGTTTGGTTAACTTTACAAACCATAAATGCACCTACAAGATACGAAACCAACACGTTAGATACGAACTACTACCCTTTCAAATAGCAATATCTCAGTTCTATTGAGCCACAGCGCACATCATTATTTCATCTGCGGCAAAAGCCTTTACAAATCGGACAGAATTGGGTCATTCGCTGAACATTCTGTGCTCTGATTGGTGTCTCAATTAATTTCCAATCAATCGATTGAAATGAAATGATGCTGTACGGGTTTAGTAGATTGTGTGGCATCGCATGCCTGATCAGAATGTTGTTTGCCATTTAAAGCAACATAGAATAGAAATGGAACTTTTAGAGCACCACACTGAGGATTACGGGCATTCTATTTTCAAATTGGCTTTTTTATCGATGTTAGATAGATGCCTAGAGCCTTTACAGATTCAGTCGACTTTGGACCGTTCGCAGAATTGGCTTGCTGCCTTTGAATCATGACCCAATTAATCTGGCATCAATAATTCACTTCAGCCTAGAGCTGGCAAGTCTCCAAAGGCTTTATGCTGCTCGACTTCTAGCAAAGATTGAGTGACAGCTCCACCGCGGCAAATTCAAATTGATTGACGATAAATAAAGCAGAACAAAGAACGTATTGAGTCGCGTTCTACTTTTATCTTAATCTTCTTTGCAAATGTCGGCTTATCGGTGACATTATTACATACATTACTGTCTGTATGTACAAATCGAAACTGTATGTTATTTCGTCTAGATTTGTATCGTGTGAAGTAACGTTCAAATAACACTTGCATCACTTTACTATGTAGTTGAGTGTTTGTTTACTCGCGTACATGTGGATATGAGGTCACCTCGTGTTTGCTACAACTGCTACAAGATCACTTGGGACACTATTATGTGTTATATTTAATTAGATAATGCGTCATTCGATATTTTGTCCGACAATTCTGAATGAAGCACTTGAAATATGAGCGTAAGGATTAATTAAAGCTCCTTGAATGAGTAGACTTTTCAATGAGAATCAATTGATATCAATTTGAGTCTTTGAACATAGCCATTAATGCAAGCGACGTGGTCAAAATTTCAGGTCACATTGCATTGCATCTCACAATTTTGATGTTTTGTTTTGTTGTTTCAGTAATGTTTTTTTTTATTGTTGCCGTAGTTGTGTTGTTATCTCTTGAATTTGACCACAGTGTACTAAGCTTCATCAATTCTCAAACGATAGCCCAACATTTAAAATCAGTGGTATTGTAAAACCATGCCAGGCATATCCTATCCAAACCGTGACATCTGCCTTACCACTGGGGATTGTTAAAAGTCATTGGCTCTAAAATCCCGTACCAACGTTTTAGAAAACTAAACTCCATTTGAAATAACATTAGACATCTTTCCAAATCTTTTTACAGTCCGTTCAACCGATTTTGAATTCTATCCCGTAAACATAAGAATGACATAAAAAGCATAAACCTGTTACCAAAACCAACTGTTTACTACAGCTACCATTTGTCGTATCACCAATGCAATATAAGTCAAAATCGCTTGATTGGGCTGTAAAATGGGCTCATTTAAACGTATAATTTTATCGCAAATGGAGGATACAAGCAAAAAAAAAGGGTACCCATTTAGTATGCACAAGACGCTTCCATCGCCATATCAGGTGCAGTGATAATATCTTGGTTTTATTGTATGAGTTCATCATATCTTTAAATAAGTCAGTAAATACATAGGTAACAGGATTACATGGAAAACAAGGTTTTTACATAAAGTGTTTGTAAATAACATTAAATGAAATCCCATTAGCAGGTGTTTTTTTCCTATTTTCTTAGTTGGTGTTCATCGATAAATAAATAAAAACAAATGACAGGTCGTCTGGCTGTCGTATTAACTCTTTTTTGGAAGCCAAAAAAGAGTCAATCATTTTATGCTGGAGTTTTTCCTCGTTTTGATGGCTATTAGAAAGTAGTTTACTAATCGTTTATGATAGTTAAATCAATTAATTAATTAATTAATCAAGATATTCATTAGTAACCATTTAAGAATCTGGAACTCTGTTAGGCAATATTTTTTATTATTTAAAAAGATGCATCATACGTGTTGACCGTTGGCTTTAGACAAGTAACCAGAACATAAATTGTATTGACATAGGTACGCTACTCAATTGTCGTCTCTAGTGTTATCTAGGGCTAAATTACACATTTTCATCAACTTGCATAAAAGTCTGCAAGTAGCCAGCATATCGCTGTGCCATTCACTAATCAGAAGCATTGAAGCATAATGCATTCATTGCATTACATTTTGAATTTTAGACCATAATTATGCTGTCAGAGACTCATAAGCCCTTGCGACAGCCCTAACCCTGCATCCTTGTTAACTAACTAGGCTACGTGGCGTGAGAGGTAGAATTAACTTTCATTAAACACGGTCGATGACAGTCTGGAACACGATACATGCAGCGTGCAACACTGTGGGAGTACCAAGGCTTTATTAAAAGTAGGAGGTAAGGGCAATGTCTAATGAGTTAGTAGATTATACGTAATCTTCGCCTACAAGTGCCTGTAAACTGTCATCAAAATACAAATTGTATTCATAGAGATGCTGGGTTTTGCCAGCGGGTTTGCTCGCAGGAAAGTTGTAAATTTTTCCACGGGAAACTAACATACTACTGGGGTAAAAATATCCTGTACTCTGGATTAGGACCTGATACTAGTGTATATTTTTAACCCTCGTCGCAAAAACAACGGGGTGTTATAAGTTTGATGTGTTTTTGATTAATCAAGTATTTCCTATCGATTTATCTATAGTAAAAATTAGTAGTACAGACTGTTTGGTAGTAGGAAATCAAGAGTGTTTCAGTAACTATTAAGCGCTACTTCATTTTATCGCTGAGCTGTCAAAACTGTCTATGCTAGACCAGTAGCTCTATCTTGAAGTAAAGATAAGAATCGTCAGACAGCTTTTATATGAATTATGTAACTTATTGAAAGGTTTCAGGAGTGCTTGTCAATTCGCGATTACTTAATAACAGTGAAGTTATATCGCGGTAGCAGTCATTGGTTGTGATTTTCCTGTGTGCTTATTCCGAGTTTTTTAACGTACTCACTCGTGACAACGTAAACGATATCTTATGTCAAAATGTATACAAAAATGAGGCTTTCCCTTACCGTCCCTAGACGGCGGCGCTTATCCAATTTCAATACAAATTGACGTTTACGTTAACGCGATCGAGCGTGAGTAATAACTCGCACTAAGGTCTCTGCTCTGGTGTCACCAGTATACTCCAATAATTCACGGATATTTAAAATAGAATTACTTATAGTTAATTTATTACATCTTACAATAAACTCATAAATCTTGTTGTCAACAAATTATTAATAAATTTGCAGTTCCTTTTCATTTAAGAATCTACTGAAAAACATTTTAGTTACCAAAATACGTTCGTTGCAATGCCATATTCAAATTCAGGACTCTGAAAAATTATCGATTTTATATTTTTAATCTAATTTGCATCTGTTGCATCTTTGAGGAGACTGCGTAATTTTCTTCCGATTGCCACCAGGATTGCGCTTGCACAATCTCTTCTTCTTCCCATCCTTGATTATGCTGATGCCAGCTATCTTGACCTTACTCAAGAACAACTTGATAAGCTTGAGCGGCTTCAAAATGTTTGTATAAGGTTCATATTTGGTTTGCGCAAATATGACCATGTTTCCGAATTCCGTGTGAAGCTCAAGTGGTTGCCCATTCGCCTTCGCCGGAATGTTCATATTCTTTCCCTTTTATATAATGTACTCTTTACTCCTTACACCCCTTTTTACCTCAAGAATCGTTTCCAGTTTCTCCGCGATTCCCACACGAGATTTCTTAGGTCATCAGAGAACTTACGACTTCAAATGCCAGCGCATTGCACGACTTTTTTGGATAAATCATTTACTGTACAGGCTACTCGTCTATGGAATGCATTGCCAGATCCAATCAAACGTGCTCAATCATTGCCTGTGTTCAAAAGACTTGTAAAGGAACATTATCTGTCGCTGTCTTCTTCTTAGCTTGTCAATTTCAAACTGAACTGTCATTATCAACAGATTGTCGTCATTTTTTTTTGTGTTTCTTTTTATTTGCCTTTATATTAAGTGGGTATGTATGTATTTATGTATCTATTACATAGCTTATGTATTTATCTGTGTATCTATTGCAGTATATCATTTTAGCACTCTTATTGTTACACCAATGACCGCCCCATGTCATGTCCAAGCAATTACTGTCCATACCAGGTTGCCTGGAAGAGATCGCGGTATGCGATAAGGCCGCCCATTGTATGTGTATTAGACTTAAGTTTCTTTTTATTAATGTTTTTTATGGTGTACAATAAAGCGTATAATAAATAAATATTACGGGTCAAAATCGGCCTCGTGACTTCTTTGAATTTTTTCGTTTTTCCTCATGGTTTCGGATTTGGCCACTTGAAAAACTCACCCTGTCTATTTGATCTTAGTTTTTTTGTTAAATTGATCTGTGCTTAGCTCATGGCACAATAAAAAAATGACCTAAGCATCAAATTATTTGTAGAACCAACCGAAATATACAGCTAAATGAGCTAGATAAGCTTCAGAATATTTATTACCCAGTGTTTGCTTGAAAGAATGTATGATGACCTTTGTTATAGGTTAAGATAAACGGTCATTGTAGACACCTTATCAGTCTCTGTTATGACACTGATGACTTTTATTTATAAAGAGCATCGTTATCAATTTCTAATAATTTATGTCTTCGATCACTTAGTTCTATATTAGTGATTGAAGAATTATGGAGTCAGTGTAGGTAAATATTGCTACAGAATAAACATATCAATTAACAAGAATTCAAGTCATAAGTTCCAAAGTGTATCGAGTTAACCAGTTGTTTAACCAGGGTTTTGGAAGTCAGAAAGGTTGTCGCTCCATATAGAATATTGGTATGCAGCTGCATCGATAGATTCGAAACCGATCCCAAGATTATGGTGTTGTCATGAGTAGATGGTTTTACGGTCTACTCTATTATATGTCTTGCAAGTATTATGTCTTGCATGTATTATGTCTTGCATGTATTATGTCTTGCATGTATTATGTCTTGCATGTATTATGTCTTGCTTGTAGATCGCTGTACTTAGCTTTAAGGACTTGATCGCCAATTTGCAAGGTTATCAGCGTATGTGCTTTCAATTATCGCAAATTCGGAGCTCAAGTGAACACGGAAATATCGTCTCTATCTTTGCACTAATGAAATTAACCTATTCACCATTTCTTCCATTTTGAGTAACAGATTACAATATCCAACTTATCGTTAAAACGGACTTTGCAGTAATTAAAAACCGAATTCTTACCAATCATATTATCTCTTACACAATACTCTCGATTAAGTACCATATACTTCTCTCATTTGTTGGTAACAATCAAATGTTCAAATGATCAAACATGTTGGAGAGTTAATTATTTGATCATTTCTTAGTGCAACAATTGATGAAAAAGTACGTTTTACCGAAATTTTAAGCCGGTGGGTACTATATTTAACCGTTGCTTTGAGTTACGTACGGATTAAAAATCTCGTAAAATAAAATTAATCCTGTGTACTGCATAGTTCGCTGCAAAGGCCAATTTAACTCCTGATTTAACTCTTAGCACAAGCATAGGGTTATTGTGCTCGTAATGGGCTCTGCTCGGCTGCTCAACGTATACCGGTAGCATTTACGATTGCTCCAGTATTCAGCGCCGGCGCTAAAGGCGCCTGGAAAAGGTAGGTACCCGCTGCCTTGGATCGCTTTGCGTCTGCGCCGTACCCGTAATAGGAGCAGCCAGTCAAAGTGCTTTGTTGTGGAATTGTATGGGATGCTTAACAGCTTCTCAGTTGCCGGATATATCAAGCTTTTGCATTTTTGCAACATAATGATATGGTTAAAGCAGCGTGTGACTAGAGAATTCTGGGCTTAGATAATTTATTCTGCGTGGAGCTTCAGAAAAAAACTACATCATTCGGAAAACGACTTCTCAAATAAACTGTACAACAGCCATAATTTCAACAGCCAACAAAAAATCAAATAATACGGCAATTTCAACTTCCTGAGCTTTATATTCAATTTTAACCGACAATATGGTAAAATTATTCTTAAAACCGGTTGCACCATCAGATCCCAGGTGCCCGGTTCAAGGGCAGGCGTCTCCATATACAGAATGTTAAAACGGAAACTTTACATTAAAATTTATAATTAGCTCTCGAGTTCTTGAAGCATTCACTTGAACATTACAATTGTCTGAATTTTTAAATCTCCATTAAAAGCGAAACGGATATCACAATCCGCCATTGGTATGCGATCTCCTTTTGGTGCCCATTGTTCTGTCTTTATTTTTATAGGGTGACGTCTTTAGCTATAGAAATTATTTGTACGAGTACTAACGCCAGTATACACCACACATCATTAGACTTGATACTATAGTCCCGCAAAATGATTCCGATATCATTTTTGAAGTTCAAAGGGGTCGGGTCTAGTTGAAACCTAAATTAGTCTGCAATGTTCCGTGTCCTCTAAAAAGAACGTGTGGAAGCAAATTATCAAACCAAGCAACGTTTTTGCAGACCAAACGTAACAAGACGAACCAGACGTAGAAAGTAGGCAGTAGCTTCTACGTAGAAAGTTCAGCAGTCAGTATGGTTGAAATGGCTTCTCATTAAAATATTAATTTATTTGTAGCATATTTAGAAACTAATTAAGCGGAAAGAGAACGATAAAAAATAAGATTTGCAATTACCGATATCTTAATTTTGACGTTTTTGTGTTATTTTTTGTTACAATTTCGAACTGCAATGGAAAAAGCGGCGTGGCGTACAAAAACATTTTCATGTATAAAGGTGGGCCAAAAATCGTATCAAACGAAACAGGGCGATATTTGGGGCCATTTGCAGTAGGTCAAAAAGTAAAAAAATAATGTTTAAATTTTTTGTTACTCCTAATCACCCCAACTATCGCCCTGTTTCGTTTGCTCCACGATTTTTGGCCCATCCTGTATATCATGTTGGGTAAAATAATTGTGATATGTGTCATGCAATAAATTGCATTAGCTAAACAAGTACCAGCAACTAAAACCACAAGTAACATGAAACTTTGGGAATGTGAACGTAATCCACTTATGTCGCAGATTCGGTTTTGTTTTAATCCATTTTGTTGTAAAATAATATTCTTGTATTTTCAAAACAATATTTATGAACGTAAAAAGAAACCATATTATGTACCTCGATATATTTTTAAATTACCTCATAACCTTTCTCTGTATATTGACCGTAGAGAAAAATTTAATCGCTTGATTAAATTATATCAATCTACCTAAACGATTTGAATAGCAAGTTTATAAAACAAATTACTATTGTTTTTATATCCTCAATTAGCCTTTATAAAGGGTGGTATCAATACAAAATCCCCTTCACAAATCGATTTTAAAACCCTATAAAAGTCGAAGCGAGGGGGACCGGTCAACGCCCTCGGTAACGCGCTACAATGCAAAAGTTCGCCAAAACGGGGCGCATGGGCCACTTGCGCGTCCTGTCCTGCGCCGCTGACAACTCCAGTTTTCAATGTCATTTTATAGCTTCCTTAAGAGTGAGTCATAAGCTTACCAGTTGCGGTTTCAAATCGAGGTCATGGACTCATGACACTGGAATGTAGGGGACAATACATTTTGAAATAGCTGTGTGGACATCAATTTTAAGCATTTGTTGCTTTTTTAATGTGTCAGTTCTAGACCAAGACTTCAGCCAAATTTGAGCTGACCGGGTTTCGAAAGGTTTGTTCTGTATTTGAGTCATGTTATAGCACAGTGGTAATTTCGCCCTAATTTAAACACTGATTGGCTGTTTTAATGTTAACGGCTCGACCTCGAAATGGTTTAGTAAGCCGGTGTTGTAATTAAACGACATTCATACACACTTGTTATCCGCGTTATCAAACTGTTTCTAGCCTAATTATTTTGTTTGGGCCTTTCAATTTTAGTACTAAATTGATAAACTCTTGATTATTTTAGGAAATTACTCAAATTACTTAATGCTAAGTAGTATTAAAGGATTTGCGTTATCCGAATTACCTACGTTTTAAGATAATTAAGCAATAATTTAGACATTATTTAAGGTTTCGTTATATCCATATTTCAGAGTTTTGAGCAACTAAGAAATCATTATGGTATTGGCAAATCAGCAAGAATTTGCAAGAATCATATCATGATTTGTGTAAACAAGCGCCGTCTCCGGTGGCCGTCCGTGGGGAAAATCAATAGCATTGCCATCAATCGGCGCGGACGCTCTGTCACATCATCGCACACGTACTTTGTCTCTGATTTAATTTGCTGTACACAATGCCCTTTGCAAAGGATGCATCATAATGATCCTAACAAAGTATGACGCATAAACACTGCATGTATCGATTGGACTCACCGTCTAACATGCAGCGACGAGACGCAACGTCGTCCTCCTCAAACTCCTCCACCGCCGCACTCTTCTCCTTAGCAACTTCCATGATGATTCACCCACTTGCACTCTCAACACTGTTTACATCACGCAAACTCTGGGTGCACAATATTTATCACAGTACGAAACCATGCCGTGTTCGCGAGTTTCACCAGCTGATCACTGAGACGTATGTCGCGTGGAGTAGCGCGGAAGCGCCTTATCTCGCTAGCCGTAAGCAAATAACTGGTTGTAATCGTCCAGTCGACCGCCGTACATCGGCCGTTCAATGTCAGTATCGAATGGACAATCAATTATGCGACAGTGTCGCGTAAAGAGGAGTCGTGTGTCGCAACTTGGCTGCCTCGTTGTCTGGTATAAGGCCGCACATGCGTAGCGCGGGGTGCGCTGCAGGGCGCTTGCGTGGGCCGGGATATAGCGGGGCGGTATCGACGAGCTATAGCTGCTGAGGATTATGGCGGGTATGGCGACGGCGGGACGCCATGCCTGCGACTGACCGGCGCGCTACGCTCCCTCTCGAATGGAATTTAATTAAGCTATTTGCTTGCAGCATCGATGCGAGCGCACTCAAGGCCTTCGACTTATTTTCTTATCAAGCGGTTCTAGCCTGAATTAAAAGTGCAAACGTTGACTCGTTGACATTGAACTTTGTATTATTTGACGGAAGCTCATTACTAAGCATTTTGGTAGGCAATCATTAGCGCATGTCATTTATGTTTGAATACATAGTCACAGGTGTCATAGAAAAATCGATAACTAATAACCTAATCAATCATTAATATGTGTCTGTTTATGGATAAACGAATAGAAGAAAAATAATGTTGTTTTAAGACAAATAGCACACGAAGTCCAGTTGAACGGCCACTTTGAGAAAATTCTCCCTTTCTAATTTTAGAATATATACTTTATTTATTATGAATGATTAAGTAATTTGCAATAATAATTTATTTAGGTACACGTGCTAAAATATTATTTTATTGAAAACATTCATACAAGCGCCTACCAGATTACCAACCGACAGTGCAGCAAAAGTGTTATTGCTTGATAAAGTTTGTCAGGCGTTCTACTATTGAATCGAGCGCACGGTATAACACACAATGGGTACACACGGTATAAATCTCAATGTTTATTAGATTTTTCGTATTATCATGGTTATTAATAAAAAAGATTACGAAAGCGTTAAGATTAGGTGTGAGCCACGTGAGTTATGATGGTTAATCGTTTTGACATTGCAAAAACTGGTTAAACGGTTAAAATAACAAATCCTAACAAGTTTCGGATGACATCATTTTGGGCCCGGCCGAAGTTCAACGGTCTATCCGGTTGATTAGTAACATCATCGCGAAAATTGACAACGATGCAAGGTACGATAATAAGTAGACATTATTATTCTAAGCATGCTAACGTTTCGTTTAATCGAATATCTGAGAACTATTCTTACGAGCGACGAAAGTAAATTGCTCACAAATTACTTTTAGGAGCGCTAAAAATAGGTGTTGTGAAACTTTTCCATTCTAGAAAAAAAATAAGCTATCTATAAAGGTAACTTACTAAATTACCTAAATTTGTGGTAATGGTATTGAATTAGATAATTTCTTATTTCATTCCAAATAAGTATGTTTATAAGACTTCTCAATTTTGTTCAATATGAAGATTAGGCATCTTAAAAAATCACGAAAGTATGATCTCTCTTGAGTAACACAGGATTATGTAAACTTCTGAGATCGATAAGAAGATGAGATGTACTTTCGACTGGTTCACCGTCACGTTCCCATTGGCTAGGGTGTCTGACATCGCCGGATTGGGTCACAGCCTCAGCCCCAATACATATGATAAATAATGCTCCCTCTCTGAGAGATGTCGGGCATGGTTCCAAGTTTCTTGATACATTCGGGAAAAGTCTTGAGAAAATTGGTTAATTTTTCTTCCTGCTGGTCTCGATAAAAGCCCGATTCAAAGTCTAATCTATATAGATCGGATCTTAGTTTTCAGTTGGCGTCTGTGACAATTTGTTGATATTTTTTCCTATTCATGTGTCTTTTTTTATAATCTCCAATCATTTTTTTGTATAAGTCATACTTATTTGGCACAAATAAACTCTTTTTATTTCTTTGATATAGTCTCCAATAGAGGGAGTAAACTAATGTAGGTATTTTGGTCTTATGTGACAATAGGAAGCCATTTATCGGAGCACCCAATTTTACTTTATGCGATCATTTATTCGGATCAGCAGTGATGAAAGTGACGTAAGCCCTGTTGATTGAAAACGATCAAGACCTAGTTAACGACTTTTTTTATTTCGTATTCATTATGCAGCCACTTTATATTCAATAGCGTACCTAGGTACTGACCAAAATACATTTAAGATACTGGTCACCGTTCCAATTGATGTCATTATTTTCCTCATTCGATCTAAATACAGAAAAGAAAAAACCAGGGAACTATTTGCTTAACAATAACCGTCGGTAAAGAATATTCAATGAAACCAAATTACCTGATTACACTTCCGGGCAAAATGCCTCAGATGCAATAAATGAGAAATGTAAATAAAAATTACGACCGAATAACGGTTGTGCAACCGATTTGATAGCACACGACAATAAAATTAATAGCACGAAAGTGTGCAAAACGATTCAGAGCGTCCTACAACAAAGCTCCATTCACACTATACAATGGTTACATTATTTTACGGACGAGCGAAAGCACTTGCGCAAGAGCATGTAAACGACGATTAAAATAATTAATGGTTAAACCTAATGACTTACATCACAGTGCCCCCTTTGATCGACTGTTACAATGCTGCTTAGTCGCTCTCATTAATACAATTAACAATTGATGGTTTGTTCTTGGTGCCTTTCTGAATTCTTTCGGCGATAGATACCTACTATCTCCTCATGAAAATGCTTCACATTATACTCAATGTTCATCGTACAACACGTCACTAACATTATTGCTCCTGCGGACCGTGACATTAATGTAATCAGTGTCCTATTTTCAGTAATAATAATCCCGTTAGGTGCTACGCCGTAGCTTCGTAGCGCGTAGAGCTTCCCGCTACGAGATCTACTAATCTATTTGTTGCAAATATTTAATATTTTTATGCTTTTGCCCTTAGTGACCATAATTTGATATATCAGTATAATATAATTTTGCAAATCAATCATGTGTTTGATGAATGAACCTGGTTTAAAAAATGCTACTGTGCACTCATACTGCATTAATTGACTAGGTTAAACTATTCTCCTTTTTCAAGATTTGTTTATTTAGGTTATCTTCTTTAAGCAGACGTTTGATTATTTGCCCAAAATTCGCTACCAAGAATGCATTTTCTCAGTAGAAAATCAAGCTTTCACAGGTAATACTAATTTCCTTCGAAAAAAATGCAATCATTGTCGTATTTTATAGTCATTTTTAACACCCGGTGGAAAAAGAGGGGTGTTATAAGTTTAAGGTGTGAACCTGTTTGTTTATGTATTTGTGACATCATAGCTCCTAAACGGATGAACCGATTTTGATTTCGTTTTTTTTTTGTTTGAAAGGTGACTTTATCGAGAGTGTTCTTAGCTATGTTTGATGAAAATCTCGTAAAAATATCGTGTCATAATTACATACGTCAAAATGTATCTACTTCTAGATACATTAGGTAGCATGAAATAAAAATGTGTCGGGGGTTTTTTAAATTTTGCTTGTAAATATTGAAGTTGAGTAGAGTAAGACTGTAATCAATGCAATCCAGTATAAGCTTTGCGTACCATTGCATTACACGTTACCCGGCGGATAGCCTCCAGATGCCATCTCGTAGTTAATGGTGATGATGGCGTTCTGCGCAAGGAGCTGCCATTCGCACGGTATAATCACTGACACAAGTGTTAGTATGAATTTGTATTGTTATATAGAGTTGTGTCGTTGCAGGCCAGAATAATACCAATATCCGACATATTTTTCGGTTTATTTAATACAAAAACTAGGTTAACGAACAACAAAATAACTGCTGTAGTAAAAACTGTAAAGCAGCAAGCAGAAGCTTCTGGAGCAGGGCGTAGCATGTTATTCCAGACATAAACAAGTAAGATATTGAAGTTTTAACAAAAGAAATCATAATAAAAGGAATACTTAATCATAATCCTGCTAAGTTGCATACTTTTGTGGAACCATCATCGTCATCAGCCTATTAATGTTCCCACTGCTGGGACACAGGCCTCCTCTCTGTGAGAGGGAATGGGCCGTAATCCACCACGCGGGCCCATTGCGGGTTGGTGGATGTCACATGTCTTCGAATTTTTGGTTGTAGGACATGCCGGTTTCCTCCAGATGTTTTCCTTCACCGTTTTGAGAGCAGTGGTGATGAAATATTTTATACAAAGTAAAGCGCCTGCCTGGGCTCGAACCCACGACCTACAACTTGTAAGTCGCGGCCGATACCAGGGGCCACCACTGCTCTACCTTGTGCATAATGTAGGGAATTAGTAGTGGGTAATGAAGCTCCATTGAACTCAACAATGTGAGTCTGTATGAAAATTAAACTGTCCCTGCGTGACTGCTGAAGATGGCAATTTAACGTAAACACAAGTAAAACATATGCGTTCGCATGTTATTACTGAAGAATGTTGAGTGTGCGTAAAGTATGCACGTTATAGTAACAGTCGACCTTGGAATTATTTCATTCAGCAAATTGGCGTGCTGGGGAATCAACGTGCGTGTTAATAACAGCTGTAATCTATGATACTCTACTAAGGTGTGTAGTGTGTATTCTCGTAGTGGAAATAATTTAAAAATGTGTGAAAATTCATGCTTTTTGGCTAGTTGGTACCTACTAGGTAAGTATGCTGTTGCAAAAAATCAGAAGAGGCGGAAACGCTTAAGCTTTAAGTTGAAATTCAGTTACATTCCGTTTTTTATTGTTGTTAAGGTATTATTTTGGTGTACAATAAGGTACATCTATCAATCTATTCTACGACACCGCATGATATCGCTTAACTTAACGGTACGTACAGACCGTACGTACCGTTAAGCTAAGCGATGTCACGTTATCCTTTATTAACAGGAAAAAACAAGAGTTAGAAATAACTATGTCAAAGCTTGATCTTTTTCGCAAAAGTCTCTATGTATTGATCAACTTTTGCGAAGAATAGTAACTAAGCTCTTATACCATAAAGCTAGAAAATAAATTTCCTTTTTTTAACTTTTACCGCTGTCTCTATTGTGTTCAATCACTTTTGTGAGTGTCAGTACCTAACCTACTAGTACATTATAGCCTGCAAAAGTGTTATCTCTGCATCTGAATAATAAGTAGGTATGCTGTTCTGTTAGATAACAATACACAACATGGCGACGGCGACGGCTGTACACATCCATTCATTTTGTGTGTCTGTAATTAACACCTTCGACTTAATTCAGGTTTACGTAATTGTGGGTATGACTATCGAATGGCGGTGAGGCTATTTATAGGAATGGACATGAAGGTATGAAGGAAAGTGTAAACAATGAACAGATTTTTAGATGGATCTCTGTTGTTTAAGAAGGCAGGGTATTTTTTTTTTAAGGGCAATCCGACCGCGCTATTCCCAAACCTCTGCAACTCCTGAAAGCCAGAATCAACAGTGGCGGTCTCCAGAAAAGCGCCGAGGCAATGAAGCTCGACGAAGTCCCGGAGAATGAATTTTACTGTCTTGGATTCCGCAACGAAATTAATCAGAAAAGAGTAACAGAGGACTACGAAAAAATACAAATTTCCACTTCTCTCCATATCAAGCAGGGGGCAGAAAAAACAAGGCCAATAGGCACAAAGGGTCGTTTACATCTGGGATAAGCCCAGTGGCCTAGCACAGCGAATAAAAAAAAGGCAGGCAAATGTAGATTGTAGACTATATAGGTAGGAATAAAAAGAGGTTAAATTGTGCCTGTCTCTGGACTAAACTATCTCTGGTAGCATTAACCTAATGACAGACAATATTTCATTGATTGAAGGCTACGCTATTGTGGTTGTTGTTTTTGTATGGTGTTGTAATCGCGGGCGTAAGCTAGTCAAAGATAAACGTAGATAATGAATGAAGAAATTACATGTAGCGAAAATAAACGACTAAAGTATTTAAGTTATTTAAGGGAAAAATCTTTAACTAAACCGCGGGATCCACTATAGTTATTGCTAAGCGGTTTCTAAATAGGAAAATGCTAGGTTATCATCGCACTTGTTGGGCGGCTTTTGAGCGGCATGTTGTAAGACAAGATGATGGTACTACGAGTACATACAGTCCGTCTTCTTGAACTCAAGAAATGACCTAAGTATAACCTACGGGTAAACTTAATTTTATTTAAGAGCTTACAGAACATAACTCTAAGTAGGTAAGTTATAGAATATTTTATGAAAGAACTTTTACCAATATGGTTCGCATTTCCCAAGGTTTCCATGCCCTTGCTCAGGCAAACAGCCATGCCTGCAATACAGACATTATAAATTGTGCAAAAATCTAAACTTTTATTATTACAAAGAACAATACCTACTCTATTCGCTGGGGCAAAAATAAAAAGTACAAAAACCATAAAAAAGGATTTTACAGTGTCACCTTTGCTGTCACTAAAATCTATAATATCATGCGATGTTTATTTCGTACGTCAAATACACACATACAGAAATATGACAAACATTTAAATTATTATTTTCTTGACTGTATTTTTACAACATTATGAATATTTTTTACGTATAAACAACTAAATAGGTACCTATTACTAAAACCAAAGCCAATAGTCGACATTAAAACCGCATCTCAAAAGTTGGAGTTCGGAACTATGAAGATAACAAATAAAAGAGTGCTACAAAAGTAACCATTTTGCGTTGTAAGGTTTTTTAAATTAGTCGTATTATAAGAACCATTTGACGTTTGTTTGTTTACCTTTTTTGCCCGACGAATCGACTATGGTAGATATTTATGTTAATACAGATACAATACGAAATTTGGTTCCACTAATAGATAGTTACAAACTCCTTTTTATCTCGGCAAACTGCACAGTTCCTGTTGTTAGTAAGGTATGTATAACTATTTATTTATTAATTCTTTATTGTACACAAAATAAACATTTACAAATACAGTAGGAGAGCGCATGTACAAAGGCGAGCTTAACCCATAACTATGTTCTGTGATCAAGCGTTTTTCTATTAGCCCCCGTTTCTAAGGTTTTCATATCATACTTAATTTCATACAAAGACATTTCGTAATATATGTGCGACTCCGGTATAATACTTTATGTATGTTTAACGATAATCTTTATATAATTTCCAGCAATTTTGGTGTGCTGCAGCTTCACCGCTATTTTAATAAGCTGTCAACGGCAGACGGTGAATAATTGCAGCTTATAAAAACGAGCGAAGATTTGTTTTTAAATTACGGCAGAAGAAAATGGTAATTCGTGCTGCAAGCCTTATTTATGCTTGCGTACATTTTATTCACTGTGGTATTAAAAGCTACTGGGTAATTTGGGTTACATAACTTTCTCTATAAGTACTAAATAAGGAAAAATGCACTAAATAACTGTATTCAGATATATGGATTGATGAGCTCAGAAGAATGCTGCTCTAACTCTTTTACCCGACTTCAATAAAAGGAGGTTATCAATTCGATACGCATGTATATAATATTGTTGGAATTGCATAATATTCACATATGTTACTCTGTATGGGCTTCTAAATACGTGTGCCAAACTTCATAAGTGTATGTATTTTTGTATATTTGTATGTATCATTTTTCCGAAACTTCTTATCGAATCGATAAGTAGTTTCAGTGATCCTTCGTTTTTGTCATCTTTCAACTTAGTAAATAGTGCAAGTTTCATCAAAATCGGTTCAGCAGTTTTCAAGGTATGGAACATCCAACGAACTCCTTAGCGACAAACGGAAAGTCGGTGTTGAAAAACGATTAAAACAAGAGGTACCAAAGACACCGACTTCCAAAACGAAAGTTACTTTTGCACTTTTTAATGTTTTGATTTAGAAGTCAGTTTATTTTTTTAGTGTAAAGAACTTGATTATACCTACTTTATCTATATTCATTCATTACTTTCTTTCCTACTAGCTTCTGCCCGCCGCTTCGTCCGCGTAAAAAGTGTTTTATCATCCCAAGAGAATACAAATCCTATGTCCTTCCCATTGTCTCAAACTATCTCCATCTCAAATTTCATCTAAAGCGGTTCAGTAGATCGAGAGATTACCCCCTACAACCTCACAAACTTTACCTCTATAACATTACTAGCGGATGCCTCGCGGTTTCACCTGCGTAGTTCCCGTTCCCTAGCCTATGTCACCCGGGGATAGAGTAGCTTCCCAACGGTGAAAGATTTTTTGAAATCGGTCCAGCAGTTTTTAAGTTTATTCGTTAAATACAAAAATAAAAATCTTTTCTCTTTATAATATTAGTATAGATATATTAGTATAGACAAACGGATTTAACCTTTGTCATACCTAATCAAATTAGGTATATAAAGGTAGATATGTATGTGCATTTTATTGCGTTTATTAGGTACTTGTTTTTGTATCTTGTCCGTTCGCTAGGTAATCAATCATTCCATAATTGCTTATATCATTTGTAATAAGTAGTACAACATATTAGAAACGATTTTATAACGAACGAATGTTTATCAAAACATATAATGAGGTTTTAAACTGCGCACATAGGTACGCCTCACACATCTTCATTTTAAATTGTGCGAACAGATCGTACGTAGATTTATCGGGTTATTGGAAGATTCGCACATTTATAATCTCCTGGTAATTAAGCAAGTCTTTACCGGTACCGGAATGAGCTCGTGGTAATTCTAGATTCTTAGATTTAGCTAAAATATCTATTAACTTCGATGAATTCATCATATTATTGCTGAGACGGGTGAGCACAACTGTAATTTTTATTTTTTGTTCTCTTAAATAGAATATGTGTAATTGTCTACTACATAATTTTTGGAGTGGTATTTTAGAAATAAACAATTGCATATCTCTACAATTGAAGCTTTGCTTTTATTGTATGTTAAAATTAGGACAGTAACAAGTAACCCACCTACATGTAAATTACCTAAGATTTTTCAAGAATCCTCACAAAAAAAAACATTTCTTGCATATTTTTATAAATAACCTAATCCTAGTCACACTATTATAAAGGCGAAAGTTTGTGAGTGTGTTTGTATGTATGTTAATTTTTCACGCAAAAACTACTGAGCGGATCTGGAAAAAAATTGGCAAAGAGATTGATTATAGTCTGGATTAGCACATAAGATATTTTTATCTCGGGAGTATGTCCCTTGGGAATAATTTTCGACATTCACGCGGGCGAAGCCGCTGGATAAAGTTAGTAATCTATAAGCCCAATCTTGTTTTCGCACGAAAACTCGTTATTTGCAACTTCCAATCTACCAATACAACTATATCAACTGTACGTTTTTTCTTCTCTCGTGACATGGAAACCTAGCTCACGCCCCACAGCATGATTCAACATTATCAGATCAAGATCATGAAAAGATGCGGTTTGTGATTGTTATAAAGAGTGTCTCAAATTGCTTTTCGTTTTTAAAGCTTGAAAAAAATCACTAGAATTACCCCCGATATCTGAATTCAGTATTTGAAGTTGAGTATTTGTCAAACTTTAGGTACTCTAGCCTGAAAACCTGACAAAATTTGGCACTTAAAGTCGTGACAATCAAAGAAGTCGGTTTTGACAGCTTTAAAGTTTTTATATATGTGATATTAGTTAAACTTGATGCTTACGAATGGATATAGTGTATCGGTATCATAGTAATTAATTAGAATTACGAATTTGATTTTGATTTTTCGTACAAAGTTGTCGCGGAATGTAAAATGGGAAACGTCATCGGACTTCTTAGATTGTCACGATTATAAGTAGGATTTGACACGTTCTTAACTCCAAATACTAAATTCAGAAATGGGCCCTGAGTCGAAACTCGTTTAATTTACTGTTAACTTAACGAGCAGTTTTTGAATTTTAGTTATGAAAAACAATAGTTTGTAAGTGCGCACCATCCACTTCGTCACACGACAAAAAATTTCATACACTCGCTGGACCATCTTCAAAAAATTAAGGGCTGAAACTTGTTTTTAATTATCAAAAACGAAAAATCATTTCAGAAACTCTTAATATTTCTTTTGCAGCTCGCGTGTATCCTTCTACTAGAAAATTGTCATTCTCTAAATTTTCTCATGCTTCGAAGAAACAAGATTTATTTAAAGGCTAAATTGAGTAAACCTGTTGTAAATAAATAAATGTAGTTATTTATAAAAAGTTTGTAAGTGTGATGAGAATTAATTAGCTGTCAAATTTTTTTGTGTGCGATAGATATATTTTCTAAAGGTGACTTTTTAAGTTGAGCTTCGATGTTTTTCCTCGATATAATTTATGATGTTTCTTTGGCTCTCAATTTGTTATTAATATCTGTGACAGCGTGAACGTATAGTAACAAAATAACGTCGAAAATATCAAGTTAATACTTGCCAGGTTCCTGTCAAATTATTACTTCACTTTCAATTAAATTGGAAGTGTTCAAGTTACAGTCCTGTTATTCTATTTAATTGGTAGTTTCTTTGCTATCAGCGAACATTCGCTGCCTCAATAATTTAGTATCTCAGTTGAAACAATAAGATAAAGTCACGCACGTTATATTTCCTAGGTTTTGTTCTCCGGGTTCCTAGGATATCTAGAAACTTGTCACCTAGCATTTCGAGCATTTCCGGTGAAACTCAGTGAGCATTGCGTTAGATTTAATTGCGTCATCAGTACATTTATTTATTATTAGCTTCTGCCCGCGGCTTCTCCCGCGTAAAAAGTGTTTTACCATCCCAAGGGTATACAAACTATCTTATGTCCTTCTCAGGGTCTCAAACTATGCCCATGCCGAATTTCATCTAAATCGGTTCAGTAGATCCCTACAACCTCACAAACTTTATCTCTTTTTTAGGGTTCCGAAGTCGACAAGGGAACCTTATTGTTTCGCTCTGTCCGTCTGTCCGTTCGCAGCTTAGCTCAGAGACTCTAAGTACCTACTAGAAAGGTATAATTTGGCATGATTATACATATTATTAATTCCGACAAAGTGGTACAATAAAATCATGAATAAATTTTTTTTTTGGTTTCCTCCTAAAGACGTAAAGTAGGGGTTGTATGGAGATAGTTTGAGGCCTGTTTTTGAGACCCTGGAAAGTACGTAGGATAGTTTTATGCCGGATAAAGAGGGATGGAAGTTTGTATGATGAACTAATAATTTCTCAAGTATGATGGCCAGTGTGGGCCAACAATTTATTGAGCGATATAAAAAATAGGCTATTCGAGGTACTAATGCTACGCAGACGAAGTGGCGGGCATCATCTATCCATTAAACTTAGATATAATAAAGTAGGTAGGTAGACATAGTTTAACGAACGGCTCAGTAGATTAATCATATAACAATACAGTAGGTTAAATAAAACTAAATGATGTACAATGTTTTTTGTCGTGCAGTTCATCAATCAACCAGGAATAAGGTCAAGTAATCAGTTACTGGGTTTTATATAATAGAACTTATAATACTTAACTGGTAAATGACAGGAAATTATTTACATGTACATTAATAATAAACGAGTACATACATAATATGATATTATGGAGGTTATTATTGTGGAATTTGTCATACTTATTTAGCAAGCGGATGTTCATATTTTTTTCAAGTAAGTATCCATTTCCTATAATGGTATCAATATCAATAGGTAGTAAGTACTTAATTCTCTTACATAAGTGGGTTAGGTAGGTACATGTACCTTCAACATATATGTATGCTTTTTCTTGTATAAGTAGGTTTGTACTAGTACTAGCTGTCCCACGCGGCTTCGCTCCCGTCAACTGGCTACCTACCTACCCTACATACTTGAATGTTGCGTAACTTTAACCGCTTATGCAGAGCACATAACGAAAGCTCTCAAAAAGAAATATTTTTGTCCGTTTTTGCAACATTTTTAAGGTAGTAGCGTGATGTTATATAGCCTATAACCTTCCTCGATAAATGGACTATCCAACACAAAAAGAATTTTTCAATTCCAGCCAGTAGTTCTTGAGATTAGCGCGTTCAAACAAACAAACAAACCCTTCAGCTTTATAATATTAGAATAGATAAAGACCATTTATTTTTATTTTTTACCTGACCTTATTAATAGTTGAAATATTACACTAATGCTAGTTCGGGTGTTATTTGTTACCGCCAATATGGTTAAAAAATTGGTAGATACTGCTACTGTATTAAGTTTTCTTAAAATTGGTAAGTACCCACTACCCAGGTCGGGTAGTGGGTACTTACCAATTTTAAGAAAACTACGGGTTCTACAAGTTTTCCGTTTACTTACACGTTATGTAATGCAGGTACCGTTACCAGTAGGTAATATTATTACTTAGAAGACACCGACGACGAGTTAAAGTACCGACATATTTCTAAGAAAACCAGGAAAGCTGTCAAGAATCGTACCTACCCACAATCATGGTGTTTTGAGGTCCGTTTGTTTTTTGTTTGAGGTTTGTTAACATATTTTTAAATGATGCGCTCTAGAGACTTTTTGTAAAAACTAAATATATTATATAAGACCAAAAAGATAAATAAAAGTATATAAAATTATTCACAACAGAATGCAACTATAAATAGTTAGATATTTATAATACGAGTACGTCCTTCTTCTTACTATCCTTGTCCCATGTTACTTGGGGTCGGTGCAACACGTTTTCTTCTTCCATACCGTCCTGTCCCCCGTCACGCCAACACTGACTCCCTTTTCTTTCATATCACTCTTCATCCATCCATACTTATATTCATAAGTCTTTTAGTAACATGCGTTTCATCATCATCCTCATCACGTGACCATACCAGGACAAACGGTTTCCTTCTAACTTTTCTGTCACTGGCGCCACTTTCAAACTTCCTCTGATATACTCATTTCTTACTTTATCCATTTTCGTCACTCCGCACATCCATCTCAACATTATCATCTCTACTACATGAAATCTCTTTACATCCATCTTTTGGATCACAATCCAAGATTCTGATCCATACAATACGACAGGTCTAATCACGGATTTGTCGATTTTGCCCTTTAACTTCATAAATTGAGGGGCATCTGTGGGTCGCAAGTTGTTCCAGTGACCTGTCGCCACTTCATCCATCGTCTAGGTCTACCTCGTCATCCCTTTGGACAAGCGACCGGTATCGAAAGTCGGTACGAAAATAAAACTTAATCACACAATTCTTGCTTAAAATTTAATTAATACAAGTAAGAAATAAGTCCAGCGACAAGATGGGCAGACGATATCGCGAGAAGAACCTGGACGAGGCTGGCATACTAGCGTGGCACAACAAAACATAGGCCTATGTTCAGCCGTGGGCAAAGTTAAGGTGTGAATGGTGATGATGAAGGTGGGACCAGTGTCCCAACTGCTTGTTGTTGGTGTAAAACATAGCATTAACGGTGACGTACAATAATAGACATTACTTAGTGGCACTTCAGCAGAATAATTAATAAAATCAATTAAAATTTATGTCGCCACATTTGTCTTCGGCTTTTATATTTACTGTACGTAAAATAAATGGTTTTCCACATGAAACATCTCATTAAAGTTGAAAGGAAATCCGCGTTAAATGTTTAAATCGTACGGAATTTAACGGATAAACTTCTATTAGTATTCTCTAATTAATGAAGAATTAAAGTTAATGTTTCATGCATTTTACTGCTTTTACCTAAATAGGTAAAAGCAGTAAAATGATACCTTATTTTCCTTGATATCATGATCGATCAAGATCTCCATTTCTGGGTTTACTCGGGAGTCTGTAAAAAAAGTCAGATCATAGATATACCTAAATATAATATTTTATTTCTTAATTAAAATTTTAGAATGTTCAAATTGTAAAATTATTCTGCCAGCGGCTTCGCCCGCGTGAAAGTCGACCTGAGGGAACATATTCCCGGGATAAAAAAGTATCCTATGATACGGGGGACTGGAAGGAGACTATAATCTATCTTTGTGCCAAATTTCATCCAGATCCGTCCAGCCGTTTGAGCGTGAAGAAGTAACTAACATATTAATGTGATGGTAACAAGTAAGATTATTAAAGTTATTAAATATATGCAAGAAAAAAAAGTGAACAACTGCCGAGCCTGTATTTCAGGACGCAGTTATATAGACTTTCTCCAAAGGTGGTCTCTCTTTAGATGTAACAAGTGAACTTGCAAGCGTTTCTTGCAATCCGCCCATAAGTCCACATCGTAAAACCAAAAGCAAACAGAAAATCCACATTACCACAAACTTATCAAAGTTATAGGCATCTATGTAGCACGATTTTCACACCCATTTTCCTTATATAACTGGGGCATGAGCAGAACTGTAAACAACTTTACCACTTAATGCATATGCACGACTAAACACGGCAGTAACGTGAAGATCTACAATGTAGTGATGCATTTATGTAACGCTGCGCATACGATGATGGGTGCTCTCGGCAATTGAACGCATAATCGATATGGTATATGTAGGTACCTGCATAATTATGTCATTTCCCTACCACTACTCTATTTGGTCTTATGAAGTTTGGTTTCCATAGAACATGATTTTACCTTATCAGTTTTGTACCTCACGTTTTGAAATGGTACATTAATATTACCAGGCCTCTTGTTTTATCATTTATCTTCTAGCTTTTCCCCGCGGCTTCGTTACCGTTGTTACGTTTTATTATTATTTTTTAACCAAATGATTGCATAGCTGTTCTTATAGCACCTAACTAGAAGTCTGGTAGAGCTGAGCTATTCCCAGTAGCGAGTTTCATGTTTCTGTCTAAATAAGCTCAGTAAAAATATGTACAAACAAAGTAGAGGGTCGATAGTCAGCTGCGGATATTTACTGTCGATAAAACTAAATTGAAATACTGCCAAGTTTATTTACTTAAAGCACTTTCATCTTTTACTGTCTCAACAAAAGGATGTTAACGCATGTATTGCAAAACAGAAACAGGTTGCATAAAGAATGTCGGTTTCGGCGATTAAGCCCAAATATCTGATAAGCCCACATACATAGTGATTAAATGATCAACGTTTGTCTCCATTATCACAGCCCACATCTGACGATGAAGTATCACCAGGAGGCATTGCAATTAGAGCTCTGTGCTCCTACAACCGATTATGTAGTTCATACGTAACTAAATCGATTCTTCGTGACTCGATAACTTTTGTTTGTTTAAGACGTCATTCGATTGAATGCGCTGTCGTTAGGTGAATTATATAAATTATGCATGTTATTTCATAGCTAGTATTACGGTTATTTGAACTTGTGCAAATGGTTTTATGTGAAGTGCTTTTCGCATACCATTTCGCGATTACAGCGTAAACTACTTTCCATGTGTTTGAGAAATCAGCTTTTTCAGGTTGTGTAGAGTCATGGTATAAACAGAACCACGTTAAGATTAAAATAACCGTTAATGTAAAGATTTACAACTTGTTTACAATTTACAGGGTGACAGTGTAGAAACGGCATTATGAACTTATGATAACTTATGATATCGATTTTGGTTCCATTACTTGTCTGTCGGTAAACAGCTTTCAGGAATCTTCTTCAGAGGGACCAAAGGGTGCGATACACGGGGTCGTCTGGCACCCATGTGCTGGTTTGTTGACGGCGTGCAATGTGTTCTGGCGCGCCGTTAATGGGCGCTACGGGGAGTACCCCATATCACCGGCGCTCCTGGTACGGACGAGGGTAGAGGAGGGTCCAGTACGGACAGCCGCGGTGCGTTCGCGTTGAGTGCTAACGCGTGCCCGTGTTCCTGCCACAAGCGGCACAGGAGGACACCGTGGAGTTTTAGTCGGTTGGAGTCCCACATAACTGCGCTATCTCCCCGTGTTAGCGCAGTATGCATGAGCATTTCTCCAAGATAAAGAAAGACTACCTATTTTTGGAAAGTTTCTTCTTGAACAAGTTGTTTTGACATTGCCAATATTGTTAGATATTTCTTCTCTGATGAAATATATTTTCAAAATCACCCCAAACCTAACAGGTTTGTCGATTACCTACAAAAAAACTTTATGACATAATTTAATGTTACTGTAATCGTTATAAAAGGAACTAAGCTATTACTAAAACATTCATAACAGCAATAACACATTAGATTAACTGTTTAAACTGATTACAATAAATCGGCTCACAATAACCGCGCACGAGCTGAATCGATATTATAAATGGCAGCGATTAATCAGGTTGCATCTATTAAGGCGAGCTCCAATAAATATGAATATCGACCGCACTCGTGTGCAATAAATAATCGATTACGTAATCCTTGTCAACTGTCACCTGTCGCAAAATGGCCGACGACCTCACTACCTCACTATGATATAACGGACGCAACCCATGAAAAGTAACTGGCAGTTAAATTAACAGGAAACGTAATTGGATACAGCCATGCGGTTTAAATGCCGCAGTTAAAATACATCTGCCTCGAAATGTAATATGAAAGGCGTCCGCGTGTCTGTCGGGTTTTTGAATGGAAATGGTTGAACTGATTTCGGTTGAGCTTTGCGAGCTTTTAGCTACTAAAGATTGTGTGGAAAACTATACGCTGAAATTATGCTCCAACACTTGTTTGACCATATTCAATGTGTTAAAAATGTTAAATGAGTTTTCTTAGGTACTTATTGAAACGGCCTAGCAGTACGCTCCTCGTACAGCGCTTTTTAGAATGAAGATGTGTACACAATTTGTGTGAAATTGATTTAAAATTGCCAATTTTAAATCTTAGCAGGTAATAAAAAAACAGATGCGCAAGTTCCTTGTTAACCCAGCGCAATAAAAATAAAAATGTAGGCACGGAAATTGATCTTGATTGCGAATTGCACTAAATTGGAAATAATCACGGAACATCTTTAGCATGTATAAAAAAGAAAGTACGGGGTCATTATAAAAATGTTGGTTTAATTTTGATAATTGATCAAATCAAGCGAATATCAATTAATTTATATAAATCTACGTAGGTCGGTTAAGGAACTGCACTTTCAAAATGAGGCCAATTAATATTGAAACAGGTATTTTATCTGCGAACACTTCAGTGAAAACTGTTATGGGTGTCAAAGTTCGAGACAGTCATTAAGATGAACACTTATATGGAGGTTCAATTAAGCCACCAAACCCAGAATACGACTTAAGACACAATGAACCCGGAATGATGTAGGTGTCTATTATTAAGGACAAGTTATTAATTTGAAATGGCATTCACCAATAATGTATTTAAGAAGATTTCAGCACACTTTCTTTGAACAAAAAAGTTTTAATTGAAAGGTAAAATTGCGACGCGATTCTCTTCAAATTTTTACTGTCGGGTTGTTCCTTCGTGTGATGAAGCGTGCAGGACTTTTTGTGACTACTTTTAGCTTATGTAATTAACCCGGTTTCGTTTGCCATATTATATATCAATTATTACTCTCTCGGAAGTCGCACGCGACGATTCGTAATCGTAGGTAACCGTTCTTTGGAGTATCACGTGCGCGTACATTATGTACTTTGATAGGTTATTTAATCTCCTTAGATTTCATGAATCGGGCCAAGTATTTGACGACTTGATAGTTATTTGTATTTAAAACACTGGTTTTTCCGTGGTTTTGCTCCCAAGTACATATCCCACAGGAACCGTGAATTTTTGCTGAGAAAATATGTCCTATGATGCTCAGCGATATTGTAACCTTATGTTTTAAGCAGTCATAAGTAATAGATCCAAAAGATCCAAAAGATTGCCTCCTAAAAACAGTCAATATTGTCACTTTATAATGAGTTTAATTAACATTGCGATTTCAGTTACCATACTGATATGCCTGCCTCGTCCTGAGAATGAATAATTCTGTTAGGTCCATATTTCTACATTTCACTATTCATAGAGACTAAGTAGTTTTATGTCCATATGACGGGGCACCTTGAAGCAGCATTTCAATGTACGTGTACACAATGGTCTGCCACTGTTACATTGACAATGGCCACTTCAATGAACCTATGCTCAGTGAAGAGATGAAAGTTGACGTGTTTCCACACTGTCTACTATTGACCATTGTGTAAAGGCACCATCAGGCAGGTGGGTCAAGTGCAGGGAAAATATACATTAAAGGTGGAAATGAAGATGAGTTCAGAATGTTTATGTTAACAATAAACATGTGGATTCAGGTAGAACCTAACCTAAAAGTGGCTCGAAACACCCTGCAACTCGCTGCGTAGTAACAAATTCACGTGACAGCGGGCTCAGCCCCGCTGTCACGTGAATTTGTTACTACTGGATACTGCACAGGGAAAAGTTAACTTCATAGACGTAACTAACTTTGAATCTGCCTATACTTGAATTTATTTTCTTTCAGTCTTATCGTTACTTCGCTGAGGTAGGCTTGAGAGAAATGCCACTGATTGGCTTAGTTAGTTCCTGCCACATTTTGACCTACGAACCCAATTTACCCCAGGTTAAACCCCAGCTTTATACGATCTTTGGAGCGAAAACAACCAATTTGGCGCGGGTTAACATCGACATGTGGCTTATGCTTGCTTATAATCTGGCTTGTGTCAGTTTTGTGTCCAAGTAAAACTCTGAGACAGGAGGAAAACGTGGGCAAATTTTAAGAATGACAGTTGCCATGAATGAATTAGAATTTGGCTACAATATTGTTAAAAGAATTTTCTTAATACAACTACAAATGGATTTAGGTAACTAGATATTTTATAATATAAGATGGGTATCGGTAACAAACCGTACGTTTTTATAACAGTGGTCCCCAAACCAGGCAACGTCGCCTGTTTCTTGACAGCTGTGGAAAAAAAAAATTACTCTTTTTTCAAGGTCTTCTGATTTCACGCGCGCCTCCTCTATTTGCCCAAAAAAGTAAATAATCTCTTGTCATCGGAGTCGTCTTCATACAACGAAGGCCGTGAACAAAATTCGGAGCTTGTAAAGTTGTTTACCTTCACAAAACATACCGTACTTACAGTTACACCAGCATTTATCACAGAAATATAAAGTAAATAATAGCTTCTTGTACCAACTGGAGTATTTAATAAAGTAAGAGGGAAATAAACCTGTTAAAGTTTAATTATTAATTAGAGTGAAACCTAACATCGTGAGCATAAATCTAAAAAGGAATGAAGTACAAGTCTACAGCCAGCCCAGAGGAGTTGGCTGTAAATGGTAGAATAACACTTCCTATTAAGTTCTAATACTTTTTTCAATGAAAATTCTTTATCAATTATTTATTACGCTAGTTGATGCGGATCTTAAAATAATTGCTACCTTGATCCTAAAGTAAGTTTTAGGTTTCAATTATTTTCTTGTTATCATCGTTAAATACGGATCGGGTTTTACAGAATTCGGAAACCTGTAGGTTTTGAAAAATAGTTACCGCGGCCCTGGCACATGCAACTGAAGGATCGCGGGTGGGTTTTAGTCAGTAAACGTAAATTAAAAACAAAAATAAATGTAGATAATGTTTCATCATTGCAGAAACAATATCGATCGAGTCAATATTATTTTTTTGTATAGCTATTTTATCAACTGAATCTTCGAAATATCAAAGTGCACATCTAGTGTTGCAACCAATCTAAAATTAAGAAGAAAAAACATAGTTTCATAACACTATTTCACACGAACCGAATCAGGATGGAGGGCATTATGTAGGTACTTGTAGGTATAATTCAAGAAAAAAATAAGTTCTCTTATAAGAGCTTCTGGTTAGGCCCTTATATGGGAGTGGAACTTTTTGCGTAACTGACCAGTCGCAAATGGAGTAATATTTCGCTCTAGTCAAACATTTATAAAATGTTAAGGCATTAATTATCTTGGTTTTTATTTAATCGGTTGAATGACACAATTCACTGTTGCATTATAATTTTTTTATCCGGTGAATTATGGACTTTTGTAACATATGTCTACATGTCTCAAATATGAAACGTGTAGGAAGCAAGTTACGCATATATTTCCTGTAAATCGAATGAAGGGGAAGTTGGTCACTGTAATGGTTTTAAAAGGCCGGTAATCTATTCACTTACGCGGCTCACTTAGCATTCTTTCTTTCCCCGTCTCTTTTAGTGCTTGACCACAAACCCCTTAGGACTTTATACTTTTGTGAATTTTATGACTTCAATTACAGAGAGGAAGTTCAATTACAATTTTAAAGTCCATATTAAGTATTATGTTTTTGCCACGGAAGAGACAGTAATATCCATTCAAACATGTCCATATTACACTGCTTTTACGACAATTTCTTTGTCGTTCTGTATACCCCTTAAAAATAAGCAGGTTTGAGCGTCCGCACATGAAGCTTTCGTCAAGGTAATGGACGCTTTATTAAGTAAAGAAACTGAAAGTATATCAAGAGCAAAACAAGTTTTAGAAATAAAAACGAAAGTATTAAGGATAGATGAATAAAATGAATTATGCAAATTACATGTAGGTTTAATCTACGCTGATGATTAAGTTCTGGCCATTTAAATAATCTAGATTCACCTTGTGCGTTGAGGTGTGTTGAAAGAGTTCGGATCTAATGAGTTTTTACACGTTAAAGTATAAGGCTGACAGTATCTACTTTTAGTAAATTAATTAGTATAAATGGCCACTAACTTCTGGCAAGCTTTGTGTTAGCAAATGGTAGCTACGATGCGATCACAACCGCTTAAAAGTAACAAACTGTAACAACTTCCCGACAGCCCAACAAATACAAAGTCAAAGTTCAGAATAAGATATGTCCAACAATCATTACAATTCTAACAACTGAACAAGACGGAAGGTGACCGAAAGTGTTCCATGTCTCACAGTTAGAACACTGCGCTGATAAGCAGTACGTGATCACCTGCAGCCCAGGAAGGAAAGCAACCAGGGCAAAAACTAGGAAATTGATTCGCGATCGTGCAATGAATCAGCGGAGGGCACCAGCTTGAACTCCGCTGATAAGGAGTTTAATAACTGCACGCTTTGTATCAGGGGCTTGTAAATGGTAGGGTTTATTTGATGTGGTGCCGGTTGTATTCATTACGAGAGGCCTGTTTCTAATCTGGCTTTTAAATAGCAATGTTGTTAAAAAAAACAGTGTAGCACTTGTAAGTGGAATGCAATGACATGGACCTCCCTCTGTCTTAGCAAAGGAGCAGTATAAGTACAAGTGGTAAGTAACCACGGACGGTTGCCGTTGGTGTGACTAAATCCAATTCAGATAAAATCACGACTCGCTAATTGCTCAACCACATCCTTCTTTCAACAATCTGAAACTTAAAATCAGTATTTCCACTTCCGAACTAAAATAATAATTTCTATTTCTGAACCCCTGATTTGAAAGCCGAGATCTCAAACATGAGAGACTCGACAGCGTTGTAATGTTTCAGCGGAGAACAGCGATGAAGGGCCCGATCGGCGCGAGCGCAGCTTTCCACGTCCCGTTCCTCGGATATCTGTCCCTCTAGACATAACAAGATAAATCGACTTACATTTGAAAGGTAAGCAATTTGTATAGTTGTCTCTAGCGTGAAAGCGAAATCAGTTGTTGAACGTTTATGTATAATGTGGGCAGGACGTAAGATGAAGTAAATGTCCCTCTGGCTACTGAGCTATGCTGAGTGTGGGTGGTAGAATAACCGTGCCGTATTGTGGATATAAATTCTATGGTGTATTCTATTACGAGAGAGCTAGGCCCTTATGCTACTCATTATTTATTGTTTTATGTAAAATTAAACTGTAATTTTGAGCTACAATATAACTATTTAATAGTTAATAGCTAATATAAATTCAAGCTGTACTAGACTATACTTAGTAGGAATATGATTGTAATAACGTCTCAGTACTAATGGGCCTAACAACGTTGTTTTGAACTCTCTCATGCTAATATTATTCCTCGAAGTATCGGGCTCACTTTCAGTGAAAGCTGTAATTTCAAATTGAATTTATTCATTTGTTTAGTATTAATAAACGTAGTGGGCATTTTGCCTTTGAAGCCGTGAGTCTTTAATCTTATTTAACGACCCACGGTTTCAAATTTAAATACTCCTTTCTAACGTGATTTAATTTCATGATCCTCACAACTTTCCCCACTCTGGTAGTTGTTAACAGTCGAGAACTTCGGCCAGGGATCGGTCACGAACGAGTGCCGATGCCCGAGTGGCCATAGAGATGCCTCAGCCACGGGAATCTAGTGATAATCGATTCGATACACTCGGGATAATTTCAGTCTCGGCACTAGCTTTGATCTTCGAACGTGAATGTCTATGGTGCCATTAAGACGGTAAGTACCTTTGTAGGTATTTGAAGCAGAAATATGTCATTATACTGAGCGTGCATGGTATGCGAGACGGGGCCTTGAAAATTATTACAGCTTTCGTTGCGAGATAATCAGGGCAACGCTCCTAACCTGATCGGGCTTAGGAATTGCGTTATTAACTCGAGTGGAGGACTGGCATTACATCAAAATATTAAACATTCGCTATTGGTATTACTATTTTGAGGATATTATTTGACCAAGACAGGTATACTTATTTACATTGCAGTTCAGTAACGATATTAGGTTCTCACAACAAAAGAAATGAACAATAGAATAAGCTTAGGATGGAAGTAATACTGGTCTTTAAACGCATTCTGCCGAGCATCACGTATGGATGTCAGACATGGAGCTGCACAAAGAGGAATATTAATAGCGCTAGAAACCTGCCAACATAGGATGGAAAGAAGTATACTCTTAACATATAATTAAAAGACAAAGTACGATTAACTACAACAAGGAAATTACCAAATAATAGATGTGAAATCCCAAATGAAACAATTGAAATGGAAATGGGCAGGCCGTTTAATAAGAAGTATGACAGAAAAATGGACCAAAGAAGTAATAGAATGGTGTCCTAAATATAAAAAATAAGGTAATTAAGGCAGGCAGTATCGTAGATGGGAAGATGACATCAAAATAGTGACAGGAACGAATGATTTTGGACTAAGAAAGAAAGAAATCAATGCTTGTGGAGAGCACTTGGGGGGGCCCATTATTGCTGAAAAGCAAAACAATCGAGGAACCGGTGTTGAATAAGCAAAAAGTATATATAATAAAATTTTAACAATTCTGTAGTAATAAGTAGAAATAAGATAAAGTTTAATTGTAAGATTGTTAATAAAGATTATTTTTATTTATTACTGTCTGTAATAAGAAGAAAGAAATATTGGCTATATCTTTGCAACAATGGAGGTTTAATATGTTTGGTTATAGATATGGTTTGACTTAACTGCTCAACACAGAACCTAAACACATGACCTCCGACCTCAAGATTATTTAACGTCGTTGTTCCCGAGGAAAGCTACATTTTACTTTGTTATCTTTATAATTGAATTTTATTGTTATACACCCTAATTGATATAATGTTCTCGTTAGATAATGTTGTTAGATAAATGCAGAATATTTGCTTGTACACGGCCGTGGGAAACTTTCGCGCGTTGTTTACTATTGAAAGTCTACTAAACGACTTTAGTAACGTACAAATAGGTCCGATTAATTAGTTCGATACGTGCTTACACAGTCCGTTACGACGGACAATTAGATCTTTTATCTTCTTCCTTCCGACGGAATACCATGGAGAATTTAAGGCTGCGTTCAGGTGGTCCCGCGATGTCTCAGATATTTTACAATTTCATTGCGACATTGTGCGTCCCTCATTAGGTTCGTGCGAATTAACGTGACCCGTCTCTACCTTTATTGTCTATCTATATATTTGTGTCTTTAGTAGAACGCGCGATACAGTGCATAATTGCGTCAATCTGAATTTAGCTTTAATGTCTAAATTTATTATGACAGCTTGCTAATCGCGGTGCAGTGAATGTGCACTTAGTAGAGTAGATAGGAATCTGTGTGCGTGCATTACGCCTTTTATATAATCATGTCCACAAAACGTTTAGACTAAACGATTAGTGTCACTTTTGAGTGATACATCTATTAGTTTGCAAAGCGATGTTAGTCTATCAACGAGTTGATTTTTAAATTACGATAAATAGACTTTAACTACAAAAAAATGATAAATTCACCGCCATACATATAGTATTGATGTTCAGTCACTGTCGGTAAGTGCTCAATTACTGATCATTACATTATCACACCATCTCAGACTGACGTAATTCAAAAGTTAATAAATTCACGTTAATCTCAATGCCAAAACGCAGTAAATGTCAGAGCTAAATTATCGGGAAAGAGGTCAAATGATCGTATATTAGACTTTCCCTGGCTCTGTGGAATGCGCGGGCGCCGAGACCTAGTACTTACATGGAATGCTAACTTGTTATGCGCTACTTTTGATTTAAAACAACAGATATATTTACATAGTTCTGATTGTGAAACCCGGAATCTATTTCGAATAAGTATAGGGTTGTCGGTTTTCAATTAACATGGTTTTCGGTGCGAGTGAAAATCGAAATTGTTCTTCGACTTGTAGTAATTAATCACTGAGATTTATACACCGCCGCAGAATAATTAAATAGCTAGGTATACTTGTATAAAGTACATAGATATCCACATACTTCACAAAGGCGGTAGGGGAGCGAAGGGGGTGGAATCTATGATAATTATAAAATGTAATTAATTTTTAAGACTAAAATATATATAAATAATATTGCTTGTAATTATAAGCCTTAGATAAATATAACGCCATTAGGCCTTATGTACGTATGTACCTTCCTAATGAAACAATGAAACACGCCTAATTAACAAAGCTCGGCAATCTATCATTACGTTTAATGTTCACTAAGCCGTCGTTCAAACAGCTTGTTAAATTGATTGCTAACCCGCACAATAGAGCAATTGATTGCCAACTCTAACTCCGACGAGATTAATCGAAGTTAGCCGTTAATTAATGTTAAAAATTAAACAATGCGATTACTTTGTTAGGTAATCCTTTCTCTAAACTTAAAACATTCGCTTTTCAATATGAAAATTTCCAATGGCACGTCTTATGTAAATGAATCGTTAAATACTCTCTAAGTTTGTTGTGCCTGTTGCTTTCAGTACGTAATAAGTAATAACTAATATCATAACATATTAGGTCTCTTTTATGAACGTTTGTAAGCGACTATTCAGACGTCTGAATGGTCTTACCTAACTAATTAAACTTATTTGTCTATACTCTCTAATATTAATGGTTCTTATGCAGATGAGTTGATGTTTACACACTAGGCATTCATTTTGAATCGAAATTAGATATTCTCTATGACAGATACAGGATGTATTCTTATGAACGCACATGTCTGTACAAAAAGCGGCGCGCGCGCAACCACCTGCTAACGTTTTCTTCCGGACCAATGAAGTATTCAACCATCATCTGTCAAACACAAAATGAAACCTTCACGCCTACTGTCAAACCTGTCATATTCTAGTCAAAAAAAATCTCAACAAGTACATCACATTCGCTGACATGAATAGCATCGGTCACTCTAATAAAATGTATGAAATTTCCAATTTCGATTATTACCACAATCAAAGTGAAAGTCCCCTCTATGGACTTTTTTTGAGTAAACCATATCTCACATGAATTGAGAATTATTGAGATGAGTTAGATATGTTGAATTTGACACGATCTTGTGTGTGTGTTTGTCTATGTGGGAGGATAATAACTAAGCGTGACGTAACGCTATGTTTAACAATTATTTGAAGGGACTGGCTCGGGAAAAAGAATGGAACGTCTAAGTTTACGAGGATCATGTACCTATAAATCTATCTACCTTGAGCACATTGTCCTAGCGTCACGTAACGCTATGTTAACCAATTCTCTCACGTCAAAAAATATTTGAATGGAGCGGCTCCGGGAACCGGAATGGAACTTCTAAGTTTACGAGGCTCATGTACCTATATATCTATCTACATTGAGCACATTGACCTAGCGTCACGTAACGCAATGTTAACCAATTCGGTCACGTCAAAAATTATTTCAAGGGAGCGGCTCGGGGAAACGCAATGGAACTTGTAAGTTTACGACAGATTGAGAAAGAGATAGGCGCCGTGTGTGAATTGTTTTGGAAAGTAAATACTTACACTGAAGCATAATTGGTTGATTTATGACCAATTAACAATTAAAACGTTTCTCAAACGGTTCTCAGTGATAATGATCAACATTTCGTTATAAACTGAAGAAACAGAGACTACTATGTGACTTTTAATTAGTACTAATTCAGGAAACAAAACGTTGACACATGACATTGTCTGTATTTCCCATTTTAATTAGAAATCTAATTATAACGGGTAGTAAAATATAATTTTATTAGATAATGCAGTTCATTATTTGGCGTACAATGGACTATGCATCATTGAAACAATGGGGCGCCGTAGGAACGGAGGCCTGGCTCCATTCATCACCGCTACACGCAAACAGTTGTTCTAGCTCGTTGAATTATAATCATTATTATGATAAACTGTTTTACTGAGGACCTTTGAAAGTTAATTAAAGTTACACTATATCGTCTTCTAATAATTCAGATTTATTAGAAACTAGCAGTCCCACGCGGCTTCGCTCCTGTCAACTGAATACCTACCTACCCATTTACCCTACCTACACTACATACATGATAGTTGCGTAACTTTGAAAGCTCTCAAAAAGGAATAATTTTTCCCGTTTTTGCAACATTTTTCATTTATGCTCCGCTTCTATTGGTCGTAGCGTGATGTTATATATAGCCTTCCTCGATAAATGGACTATCCAACACAAAAATAATTTTTCAATTCTAAGTAGTAGTTCCTGAGATTAGCGCGTTCAAACAAACAAACAAACTTTTCAGCTTTATTATATTAGTATAGATATGTCCGTTACAAGTTTCTTGCAGATGTGACATGAACTCTACCATAACATCCAGTAGGGCACTTAAAATCCGACTTATGATCTACCTTCAGCAGAAGAAATTGCATCGCTTTTCCTTTAGGTTCGTTCGATTCTTCTACTTCTTTATTTTTCAAGAGCATCTACATACCTGAAACAAACAAAAAACAATATTAATTAGTTTAACAACAAAAGCAGAGTAAATCTCGCATTCATTCCTATTACCAGCCCTTTTAAGCTCGGCATTGCGGTAAATCTTTTAGTTGTCGATTCTCGATCTGTATGAGTTACGGTCGTATCTCCAGTTTGTTCCTTGGAACTTTCATCTCCATTTTAGGTATTGGATACGGGCCTAGGCCCTAGTCTGACTACAATCGACTATTATCTGTGTGTTTCGAATTAAGTAGACATTTAGTTACTTCCCATTATTAGTAGTGCGAGTTAAATGTGCCAATATAAATCTTTGTTTCCTTGTTCGAAGTGGTGAGCTGTATGTTTGTATTGTTATAGAAAACGACTTTTGATACAATAGAAAAACTGGTAAATTGTAAACATGGCCGTCTGTGTACCTATGCGAAGGATGAAAAGTGGACATTTTTAAATATACTCCCCGAATTTAAGGTATATAAATCTGCTAGCTTCCGCAAGCAGCTTCGGCCGCGTAAAATGCGTTTTTTTATACCAAAGGAACAGTATATCGAGATGAAAAGTAGCCTCTGTGCTATTTCAGTCTATAATCTATATCTGAGCCAAATTTCATCCAGATCCATGTAGCCGTTCTGGCTTGATTGAGTAACAAACATCCCTTCAAATATTAGCATTTATAATATTATTAGGAATGGAGAGTACTAGTATAATGAGTTTTCAATATACTTAGATTAAATTATTATAATTAAAATTGTGTGTTTGTTTTCAGGCGACGAACTGTTGAAGTTTTTATCCGATTGTGACACTATTGCTGAAAGACATAAAACATTTAACAAACAATTTTACCGACTTCCAAAACAAAACACTACAAAGCGAAAAATAACTTTCTATTCGGAAGTCGTGTCTTTGGAAACTATTTTTTTTCGTTATTGATATTGTTTTGGAAATCGGTTTAAGTATTTTGTTCAAAAGTTTATTATTTTTAGTTTTGGTTCCTTATATTATCACCATGAAAATACGCATTACTAAAGATAACTTAAAAACTACTCGTCAGATCTTGATCGAATTTAAATGAGAAGCACCAACTTTCAAATAAAAAAAGTTGATAATTGGCGGAGTAATCGCGTAACAAACATACAAAACAAACAGTCAAATTAAGAACTTCCTCCTTTTAGAATTTGGTTAAAAAGATCATTCATCACGAAAAATGCACAGTTCCAGTGTGACAGGGCACCGCATGGAAACCGCCGACAAATACTTTAACTCTTTCAGAGCTTACCAGACACAATAGAAAATCAAATTTTTATACAATATTTTTTTAAACATGCATTTTAGCGTACCGTGCATTGTCATCCAAACCAAACGTGTTTACAAAATTTCTTCTTAATCGGTTGAGGAAAACTGCTTTAAAATTCAGTTGCGAGATTTGACCTGAACACACTTACATACATAAATTGCAAGTTAAATAAAAGCTTGTAATAAAAAAAAACAATTGCTTCAAGTGACTTATGTCCATTTTGTCGGTGCTTAAAATAATACAAATAGGATATTGTAAAGAAGCCCGTTCTGTTGGAAGAATCTATCGATTGTCCTTTCTATATTTCTAGGTTATCAATATTTTTTTTTTTTTTTTTTTTGCACAGATAAAATATGTGTTATTTAATAGCATCCGTACCACCTGCAGGAACCGACCTTTGTGTAAAGAGATCGTGGTGAGATTATGTCGTGACCGTTTCTGATATATTTGTACCAACAGTTTATTTTTTCAAGATTTAATTCGCTAAATTACTACCGTTGCCTTTTTACTTGAAGCTTGTAGACATAAAAATAAATTTGGAGGTTATTACACACGCCAAAACATGTTTGGAATACAACCTTCTAGTTTTTACACAAAACTCTAAAATAGTTTGGCCAAATCCATATATGAGCTAAAAACGAACATAGTAAATATTGAAATGGACATTTAATTTGCATTTGAAAATGTCTCCGTGTTCGAAGAGATGTCAAGGATTGAGGTGAAGTTGGCAACACGACGATAATATGTAAAATGTTGCCAGCATCTCATATATGTGCAAATTTTCGCTGTGTCGTTGCTAAATCTTCGCGAATTGTCAATTTGTTGACTAAACGGTATTCAAACGGGAATTTATTGTAAACATTGGCTAGATGATAGAACGGCATATTGACCCATTGTTTACTTTACATTGCATTCAATAGACAAACACAATTGTTAAGTGACGACTTGTAAAAGATGACTGCCTATTATGAAATTGCTACATGAGTCAAATGTTATTGTTAATCCACATACATACTAAGCGTTTAGGCACAGATTAACTAATAGTTCCTAGTTTAGAGGTCTCGAATGTTGTTTTGTGATCAACATACCTACATACACGGGCCGTACAATGACATCTTTTAAAAGGCATCATGGTTGCAGCGAGAGTGAAATACAGAGCTATACAAGACGAATAGCTCCATCCATTTTCACAACGAAATCATTAAAACGACGACAGTCGACATCGACCTTGAGGGAACAAAACGCGCACTTGTTTCATACACGCGCGACCGAAAATTAAGTATATTTTTGTACTTTCCTTATTATTCTACGACTTAAAAACACCAATGTAGATAATTGAATTGTCTTTTTGATGGTGTCAATTTCATTAAAATACACTCGACGGTTTTGGTGCGATCGTCGTGTTTTTGTCCGTATTAGACATAACTTTACAAATTAATTAAACTATGTTATACGAATAAAACTCAAAACTTTCTTAGATCAAATTATTAAAAAAATAGTCTAATGTAACATATTTTTTTTCCAAAAAACTACGACTAGCCGTTTAGACGTGATTCTCATTTTAAAATCAGCTACTCAGGGGTATCTGCGCCTTAAGGCATTGTTAACGTACGTATATTCTGTACCTAGAGGCCGGTGACATAGTGATTTAATATACCTAAGTAAAAGTTTCTCTACACGAAAATGATTTCTCAAATCGCTGCCATTACAGTTAAAAGCCCACAAACATTTTAAATAACCTATACACAATGTACAACAATATTTCCACAAACGTCAATTTTCTTTCACCTAACAATGCGTTGTACAACAGGTGCCCAACACTAAATAGATTCGAAACGACCATTACTGGCCTATAAGCTTTTAGCGACACTTAAAGCGCATAAAGCGCTGTCGTTAAACTAAAACATTGGGCACAATGGGACAATATGGGCAAAAGTTTGCAAAACATGGGCAAAACACACAATCGTGAATGTTGGTGGTTATTTGAAAAAGCGTGAGATGCTTTTTTTCGACGCTGGCAACACTGGCGACAGGTCGTCAAAAAACGGCCTCTTAGCTAATTTATTTTAAAATTATTGTTTTATTGTGTTTAATTTGTTAAAAATACTTTATTTATATTAGAATTAACGTGCAAAGTGACACACGTAGTGTTTGTGACCAGTTTTGTTGTGTTAACTCAATAACAATTGATATTTCACCAAGTCATGTACCGGCTGTCAACGTTTGAACTGTGGATTTGAATTCTTTGAACCGGGGGAGTATTTTGTTTTGATTTACGTGTTATTGCTTTATTATTTAAATACTATACACCACTCATATACTGCTCAGGGCTCTGAGCGACGTCCAGTACACACCGGCTACGTTTGTGTCTCATTTTGTTTGACAAATTGTGGAAGCAAAATCGAGGACGAAAACACTTGCCCAGACAAAACATTCACTGCAAACCCTACTTCACACATAATATATGTCTTTAATTTAGCTTAAATATTTTATATAAACCGCAAAGATCACATTGTTAATAGACTTTCCCACTAAAACTAATGTTCATAACAATCCAACAAAAATTTAATCTAGTTAAAAACACTAATGTTTAATAAAGCCTTTCCATAAAGTATCACCTGTAATTAAGTCTGAGAATATTTAATCAAATAGCTGTTCTTCTTAGTTTCTTTTTTTTTTTTCTCTTTTTCTCATATACCTCCATATTTTTTTTTTTATAATTTTTTCTTTTGTCTTTTTTTATGAAACTTCTATTGTTTTCAAACATTTTGCTTCTTTTTAACCTAAAACTCCTCCTACTTTCTTAAGTTTTCAATTAACTCAATATTCTCTTCGCTTACTCAGCTGTTTTCTGTCACATTACAGGTGTTGCATAAAGAAAACAGTCAATATGATGACCCGGGCAGCTACCGTTCGTGACATGAATGACAAACTAAAAGCAGCGCTGAGAGAGCTGGATTCATCTAGAGATGAGTGCAGCAAGCTACTGCGGGAACGGGAGGAGAGTGAATCTGAGATTGAGTTGATAGTGAACAAAAACGCTCAACTCAAAAACCAGCTTGCAGAACTACATTCCCAGCATTTGGATGTACTGGACCAGCATCACCGTCTCCGTCAACAATTATCTGATTTTCAGCAGTGCCATGACACTCATGACCATGCACTAAAGCGTATATCTGTACTAGAAGCAGAATTGTGCGAGGCCCATAACACCATAACCTCCATGGACTCGCTGAAAGTCAGCCAAGAGGTTTCTAACACCAAGAACCTGTACCATGAGCTGATGGATAGTGCATCCGGACTGGCATGTGAGCGGCCCACCATAACCATAGACCTTACAGTGGATGATGCCATAGCTAAATGTCCAATTCTAAGTAGTCATAATAAAATAAAGAAATATATTAAAATCAACAAGAGTATTAAGAAATATAAGAAACTTTTAAAAACTCAAAATGTTTACAAACATAATGTTAAACTTAGAAGAGATTTCAGAAACCTAAAAGGCCAATTAAATATATGTATTAGTAAATTAGAAACTAGTTCACAAATGTATGATGTTGACATTCAGAACCTTCAAAGGGAATTATTGAGTAGGGAAAATACACTTAAGGAAATATTTTGTAAATATGAATGTAGTCAACAGATGTTAAGTGAGCGCATGCAGGAGGCTTGTGAGTTGGTGGACCTGGTGAAGTATAGTGCAGAGAGGTATGAGTCACTGACTAACAACCTCACCTGTAGTTGTGCTGCCACTCCGCTACCTCTCATGTCACAACATGTTACTCCTTCAACCTTACCTCTTGCTCATACTGTAACAACTTTGAACCCCACTCAAAGTAATGTCTTAGTATATTCTGATGGACTAGGAACAGGTTTTGGGTCATTATTAAATAACCACTCTAAACATACAATAGTGAACCATTGTTATCATAAACTGCATTTTAATGAGCTTATTCATAAAATTCAACATACACAATTGAATGAGCAAACTACTGTAGTACTTCTTTTTGGAAATAGTCTTAGTGTAACAAAAAGGGACATAGTTAATGGTATCGACACCCTACTTAAGTTAAGATTAGGCAAATTAATTTTATGTGCATTGCCCTATTCTGACAAGTTACTTGCTCAGGAAAATGAATATATTTCAAGTTTAAATAACTTGATGCATATTTTATCGTGTCGTCATAGTGACCGTTTATTATTTTTTGACACTAACAATTTTGTTAGTGATTTTGTTTTGATTCGGGAGCATATGTTTCTTCCCAAAAAAAGTCGACATTTATTAGCTACATTGTTAGCTTTTAATATACACGCAGTTATTGATGATTTAACTGAGCCTAGGTTTAGTAATTTAACAGTATTATCCAGTTTTTCTGATAATACTACAGTAGATACTTTAAACTATTAGAGCCGACAAAAGAGAAGACGAATAGTAATATTTTACTATATCATCAAAATATAAATCGCTTCTCCGGCAAAATTTTAGACGTGGAATTGTTAGCAGATAAATACCACATGGATATTTTATGTTTTTGTGAAACCTGGTTAAAACCAGATAGGATGTTGTTTAATGTAAATAATTTTTCAGTTGCCAGCGCGTACAACAGATCCACAGTGGGTGGTGGTACCCTGATACTTTGTAATAGTCATCTTAAATATAAAGAAAGGAGGGATATCACTGCTTACTCTGTTGATCGCTTATGTGAGGTAGCATGTGCAGAGGTCGAGGGCCATACTATCTTGTGTGTTTACAGACCACCAGCATCGAATTTGTCTTTGTTTTTAATTGCAATGGAAGAATTATTAAGTAAAGTTTTTAGAGATAATAAATCAGTTTTTGTATGTGGTGACTTAAATATAGATCTGTTAGTCAATTCACCTGAAAAATGTAAGCTCATTTCATTGTTCAAATCATTTAATTTAAAACATTTATTTAATGAACCGACAAGAATAACGGCAACTTCAGCTTCGTGCATAGATAATGTATTCACTGATTGTAAAGTGAAAGATTCGTTTTTAATTAGTGGCGTTAGGTCAGACCATACTGGTCAACTAGTATCTTTTGAGTCAGATAAAAAGTTTAACCTGGCTGAATCAATTCGATTAAGACCTCTTACCAAAAATAAATTAAACTCTTTTAATAATAATGTTCTTAGCAACCTTTGTAACGCTAGTTTTGATTCAAAAGACCCCAATATAAATTACGGCACGCTGTTCTCTACGGTTTGCAAAGAATTCAACAAAACGTGTCCTGTAAAAACAGTTAAAGTCAACAATTCCAAATCGAAATTTAGTGAATGGGCCACTGTGGGCATAAGAAAAAGCCGAGATATGTTATATAATTTATATTACGAAAAATCTTTGACTTCCGATCAAGCTTTTCACACTTATGTTAGAAACTATTCCAAAATATTCAAAAGAGTCTGCGCTCAAGCAAAATCTCAAATAATTATTAACAAAATTGGTGTTTCTAGTAATAAAATAAAAACTGTGTGGCAAGTAATTAATAGAGAAACTGGAAAGACACAACAACGCGATCAAAATGAGTTGTCTTTGAAAATAGCTAATCAAACCATTTCTGATAAGCAAGAAGTCGCTGAGACATTAGAAAATTTCTTTACCAACATTCCGTTAGAGGTTACGAAGTCTCTTCCCTCCTCATCTAAATTAGCTGAAGATCTCCTTAAAGAAAACTTTACTAAAGAGATACCAAACTTTAATTTTAAACCAATATGTATTGATACAATTAAGAACGCGTTCAAAAGTCTCAACATAAAAAATACTGAAGACTTATGGGGAATATCCGTGAGGGTTCTTGGAGGTATTATTGACTCAATTGCTCCTATCCTGACAGGCATATTCAACCAATGTTTGGACAGCGGCACGTTTCCCGACTTAATGAAACACAGTAAAGTAGTACCAATTTTCAAATCAGGATGTAAGAGTGATCCCTCTAATTATAGACCTATATCTGTGCTTCCAGCATTGAGTAAAATATTCGAAAAAATCATGCTGGACCAGATGTTGTCTCACTTTAACTCAAATGGGATTCTGCATAGTCAGCAGTTTGGTTTCACGAAAGGTAGGTCGACAACGGACGCGGGAGTAAAACTCATCAGCCACATTTTGGAATCTTGGGAGAAGTCCCAGGATGCCATTGGCATTTTCTGTGATCTCTCAAAAGCGTTCGACTGCGTTGACCACAACACACTGATCTGTAAATTACACCACTACGGAATTCGAGGACAAGCTGCTGATCTTGTGCTTTCCTATTTATCAAACAGGCAGCAAAAAGTTAATGTTAATGGGGCGACGTCTTCCGGGTCTCTAGTCAAGATGGGCGTGCCTCAAGGTTCAATTCTCGGCCCTTTCCTTTTTCTTGTTTACATTAATGATCTCCCTTTTATGATGGCCAAATTATCTGATATAATTCTATTTGCTGATGATACTTCGCTAATTTTTAAAATAGATAGGAAAGATACGGATGTCTTGCATGTCAACGAAAGCCTAACTATTCTCTCAAAATGGTTCGCAGCTAACAATCTTTTACTGAATGCGAATAAAACAAAATGTCTAAAGTTCTCTTTACCAAATGTACCACAGCGTGATTTAAATTTGTATCTTGACGGCAAAAATCTTGAAGTTATAGCGGAAACTGTTTTCTTGGGGATTACTATCGATTCAAAACTGCAGTGGGGCGCGCACATTAGAACTCTTTCAGGTAGGTTAAGTTCAGCTGCATATGCAGTAAGAAAAATGAGACAGTTAACTGATGTAGCTACAGCTAGATTAGTATACTATGCTTATTTCCACAGTATTATGTCTTATGGCATTCTGCTGTGGGGGTCTGCAGCAGACGTTGACTCAATTTTCATCCTACAAAAGAGGGCAGTCCGCGCGATCTTTAAAATGGGCCCTCGCGAGTCACTCAGAGAAAAATTTAAAGAGATCGATATACTGACTCTGCCTTCACTTTATATTTTGGAATGTATTATGTATGTCCGCAAAAATCGAAGGCTTTTCAAAATTAGAAGCGACTTCCATAATTTAAATACACGCAGTAAGCATGAAATTGTAATACCCAAATTCAGATTAACGAAAACTAGCAAGTCTTTTCTTATAAACAGTATACGCTTTTATAACAAGTTGCCAAAGGCAGTTATAGAACTGACCGATGGAAAGTTCAAAAACTACATCAAACGTGTCCTTATTAAAAAAGCATATTATAAAATCAAGGACTACGTTGAAGATAAAAAAGTTTGGCTATAGCTCCTTCTGCGCATGTGGCTTCCCTGGTAACTCATAAACGGCACAAATATGTGGATGTCTCTAACTATTCTCAATCTCATTTTTTCTTCTTTTGATTAGACTCTTTACAATGGTTTTCAATCATATTTATACGCCCTTACCCTCAAAGAATAGTTACAGCACTGATATCAACATTTGTGCCTCATGTTAAATTTAGTTTTGATATACGGTTTTCTTTTTACTACCTTTGTATAGATTCTTTTACCGATTGTTTTGTGAATGTGTGAACATTGTAGGCCTTCTAGATTTCTAGATATGCTTGTTAACATTTGTTAACTTTTCATCTTGTTTTACAATCTTTTATTTACTTTGTTTAGTTTTTACGACTTATTGTCGGGCCTACGTTGTCCCCCCATATCTAAGTACTAATGCTGTAACATGGAAATATTGTAAAACCAAACCATTTTAAAAGAGTAACCATGGAGTTTCTTGCCGGTTCTTCTCCATAGGAAACGACCAACCCGAACCGTGCACCTTTTGCCGACGTTTTATAAGTGCCCATGTAGGCCTATGTGAAATAAAAAATTTTGAATTTGAATTTGAATTTGAATTTGATGTAAGTTACTGTAAGTTACTTTGCGTTTACGCAACTGCAAAGGTGCTTTAGTATTCAAATAAATTACTTAGTACTATGAGGCCCATCATGCACAGTGGTAAACGTTTGCTAGATGATTTATGAAGATGAACACTTAAATTACACAGTTATTTCAAACGTCCGTTCGTCAAAATGTAACTGAAGTCACTGTGCAGCAGTGTGCAATTGTGTATGGTATGTGATGAAATCTACATAATGACAATAAATATTTAGAACACATAACAGTCACTCAACTGTAAATCTGTGTTTGCTTATGTTAACGCAAACGCTAATGCAAAGCCAACGCGATTCTTGCATTAACCGAAATGTCTTCAGGAAACACTGAACCACATTCAAAAAGCCGTCAAAAAAGAGAAAAGGCGCCATATTTCGACTTTCGCAGCTAAAAGCGTAGGGTGCTAAAAGCAACGTTTCTATTAAAGAATTAGCCGACGACTCAACTGAGCGTAATAACCTGTCATCAAGATACATAGAGTCCGAACAATTGCTATCGAAACGCACCAGAATAAATAATGAGATAGTAATAACAGTTCTGACTGAAGTTTACGTCTTACGAGCAATAAAATGTGTTAATACAGCGCCCGAGCATAAAGAAAGTGAAATGCTGATGCAAATTGGTGAAATTGTATCTAAGCAAATATTATATGACTTGCTCGAAGTAACAATGGTAGCCAGATGGTGACTGACCTTGTGATCACATAAATAAACATGAAGTTTGTTTGTGAAAGAGCTCTGGGGCTAAATATTAGCAGCCACATGAGTCGATCTCCAAGGTTGCAGCAACGCTTGCTGAGATTGGTTTATGGATGGGTGAGACACCTCCGTGCTTCGAAAAACACTTTAAGCCGTTGGTCCTAGGTCTAAGACAGGCGTTACAGGTATGTTAGAAGCCAGACAATCGAAAAGCCAAGATCTCGGGATCAGATAGGCAGCCGTTCCATTTAAAATACTGATGGTCAGCTGCATCCGGCTAGCCTTGAAGTTAGTTAGGAGATGGCTCGTCGGATTGATACATGACGTTTGTTGCAATATGCTAATGGTTTGGTAATAAAAGAAGGTCTATGGAATGCTAACCGTCTACCGTGGTGAAGGAACGAACCGAGTAGGAACGGGTTGTTCTGGAATGTTAACGCGAATATCGATAGATCACTATTATTGCTGCAGCTTTCTATGACGTGGTGGAATGCTGATATTGTGAGGAATAATAAAGCTGGATTCGTTTCATACATTTCAGGTTTGTAGAATGAGAATTGCGAGAAATTTCATCTCATTATCACCACAGCAACATAAATCAGCCTGCCACATGTACGAAGTCCAGTGAAATGCATAATAAACCAAGCCGCTTGATATAATTTTCACTAAATCTGCTCATTAAACCACTGAAAGATGTCAAATAAAGTTCGATGTATCGGACACTTGATTTCCTATTCAAAGCTTCGTCAAATACATCAGTATAGCCCACTGATTACACATTTTTTTAATTGTCATCAATTCGATGACTTAACAACCACAGCTGCTGCGTCTAAGTTACCGAACGGAAGTGGCACCCGGAAAACTGTCACCGCCTGTCATAACATAGAAGATTATGATGATTGATAAAAACAAGCACTTGCTACCAGTACGTGACAAAGGTTACCGCACCGTTTAGCAATTTCCACGGTAACCTTTGATGATAACTATTTTCACAATCATAAAACTTTCGACGGTTTTCTCGTTAGGGTCTCGCAGAAAGGTGTGATGACTGATGAGACAATGCAGTAAAACTTTTTATCTATTAAAAGTTGAAGCACAAAGATACAAAGCCGGGCTTAATGCCTTAGGTAAACTCTACCAATCAATCAAGGGACAACCTTTTCATACAAATGTTTCTAATCCGTATAACAATTTCTATGAAAACATGCTGTCGCATTGTCGCGTTGCAGATGTCTGCATCGGCCTTTAATCATACTGGAAGCGTTTAAATAATCCTCCTATATAACAAGTTGCATAAGAAGACGTAGGTGTCTGGTATCCGATGGTATCAATCGATAGCACCTGTTCCATGAACAATAGCGTTCGTTCACTTTCGTTTGCGCCTGCGCAGCTCGTTAACATTTTCGTAAAATCGAACGCGAATCGTGACTGTTCGAGTGCTCGCTCCCTTTCGTCCGTCACGAGAACAATGATAGCAACCTTTGAGCTTTTAAAATTAAATCAGTTCAGACCTTAGAGTAGCGAGTTCACGTAATAATTTCCCACGCTAGGAACGGGGAATAATTTCACTAGTCATGCATTTAAGTTAAAGAGTTAAGGCGATATATACGCCCCAATGTAAACGCAGTACTGGTCGTGCGCCCGCTCGATGCCAAAATATCAATATTGAACCTCCTTTTGAACAGTTTGTGTGTTTGCAAAATATTATTTGATTTACATATGCTATTTCAGTTATGAAGAAATTCCAGCCATCATATTTTCTGTATAAAAATATTCTTAAACATCCAATTCGTTTTGGAGGAGTATCCAAAAGTTGCGAAATAATATCCTGTGGTTAGTTATTTTTTTAAAGCAAAACTATTAGTTTCACGAAAAAATCTTGTTTAAACAATAAGGTGACATGAATCAATGATAAATACATATTTATTTAAACCTCTTAACCTAGCCGTTACTAAGGAGTATGCCTTAGAAAGTAACCGTTTTACTGGCACTAAAGCGGTGGATGGCCCTTAAACCATAATTTTCGTTGAAATTTGAGTATTTTGGTACTAGGAGAGCATGCAGCATAAGATAGTATGAATATGCATTGAACGCAGATCGGATTAATCTCGTAAGATACGTGCAAATGAAAAAATTGTTTCGATTTGAAGTTTGAAGAGATAATTTACATATTGTGCTTTGTATTACTGGATCTCCTTTTCAGCGACTGAAGTGGCTTCAAGAGAGAGAGTTGACACAAGAGAAAATCGAGAAAAGCTTAAAACATCCATTATACCATGATGGGCATAAAAACAAAATATTTGTATGCCCAGCAAGGCAACACATAGAGAAAGACTATTTGTATAAGAAACGCCATGTACCAAAACATTTACCTACGTGACATTAATAAATATGAAATACGTTGATATTAAAGGGTTACCACCCTTCAGTACACATCCAGTCCACATCCTTCATTTGTAACCTATAGAAGGAAACTGAATCGACAGGTCGTAATCGCAACTTAAATATTTTGCAATAAATCGTTCAAGTAAAACGGTAAGAAACATGGCCTTTAAAGGCCGTGGTCACAACGTTGTATAATATTCCATGTATTATAATAAAGTTGGGTATGGACTTGCGTTCGCGCAATCTTAATAGGTAAATGAACTATACCAAAAGGGAGTATGATGGTGTTTAAAAATTATATAACATTCGTTATCTTCACAGAGCAAGGAATCTCCGAGACGCCGCAACTAGAGGCGCCGTCCATCCATACAATCACATTACACTAATATTATAAAGGCGAAAGTTTGTGAGTGTGTGTGTGTGTTTGTATGTTTTTTACGTCTTCACGCTCAAACGGCTGGACGAATTTGGATGATATTTGGCATAGAGATAGATTATAGTCTGGAATAGCACATAGGATATTTTTTATCCTGGAAATATGTTCCCTTGGGATAAATTTCGACATTCACGCGGGCGAAGCCGCTGGCAGAAGTTAGTAATATTATAAATGCAAAAGTAACTCTGTCTGTCTGTTTGTTACCTTTATACGCCTTAACAGCTGACAGAAATGATTTGGAGGACATTTGTCATGTTGGGTTGGGTTGGGTAGAGCATGGCCGGGATTAAGATAAAGTATACTTTTTATCTTGGGCGTATGTTTCCTTACGAATACTTTCCAACTATCACGCAGGCGAAGCCGCTCTCAGATGAATTCGTGGCTGCACCATATGCGCTGCGCTGAGCTCAAGTTTCGGCTGTTATAGACATAGAATTGTCGCGGGCAGACAATTTTTGTAAGTAAACGGTGACACTCACTGACACGCTGTATGGAAAATTTTGACAATGCCGTCTCTAGCAGTGGCCACAAAAGCGTATCGGTGGTCTGTGGTTATTTTTAGGGTAATGATGCTGCCTGGTAAGTACTGATGTACTTACCAGGCAGCATCATACTTACTTAATCAAAGTTGTACATCGAAAGTAATTATATCGGTTTGATGTTGTGTATTGGTTTTCCCTTGTATATATATCCATAATAACCCAAAGCTATACTTAGTGGAACTAAAATGATTCATCGATTTTGGAAGCGATATACTATGTTTTCGAGATAGTTAAGCATTGCATATTCTCTTTTTGAGAGGAAAAGTGGGCTGTAACTGTTATCCATAAGCACGGTCCAGTGCGAACTGGTAAATGTCTCCCTTCGTCAATTAGATATGGCCGGTGTCCAAAGCTTTTCCTAAAGCTTGAAGTTCCTGTGACTTCATATCTTATTTATAACAACATAATTATCTAAATCGGCGTGTTTGAAGCCACAAATCTTAAGCAGACACTTACAGCCAGGATTATAAACGGTTGTAACAAGATTAGGTGCCACTGAGCGAGCGCTCCCTCGAGGAAATCTCAGCGCGGTTGTGATAGGTGAATTGTTGAATGAATACTAGTGACACATTTATGATATTTTTTGTCGTTAGGCAGCCATTTAGGAGGTGAAAACGTACAGTGGGAGATACTCAAAACAGGCAATTATTATAATGATAGCAACATTTAACACTAACACACACGCACGCACACATTTTCTAACAATATATATAAGGGTTTAGTTTGCAAAATCTACTACCACTGTTCTTATTCTTGTAATGTAATCTTTGTATGTCGTTTTGTGGCAGTTGAATGCTTTTTATTTCTTTCTTTTCTTTGTAACAAAACATCATGCCAGTTTTCTCAAAGGTTGACACGAAGCTTTACATTTCAATACACTCGTACTATACCAGTACATTACGCCAGTTAAAACATCTAAGTATTAGCGTGATGAAAATTCATGTGCTATTTTAAAATAAATATTGAACATATTTCTCTTCGGTGTCAACGAGGAAAGGACAGCCAATCACAATAAATCACCATTGAGCTATGAAGGATTGTGGTTCATTAGTATCAGAAAAATTGGACATATCCTGTAAAGCTGATAACAAAGTAATACAATTATTTGATGAAGTACAGTCTTTGAATTCCTATATCTGAAATTTCTAACATAATAAACGTTATTTAGAAATAATACTTTCGGGAGTTGAATTACGGCTTTTTCGAAAACTCGGGCAAAGAAACATTCTATTTACGTTATCACTATTCAGTTCACTTCCGAACGTTAATTGCCTTCAAAATAAGATCAAAAGAAATATTATATACCACATAAGGAAATATGGTATCAAATAGTTTAAACAACGCCGACTGCTTGAAATATCCTTCGAAATATAATAAGACGTAGGTGTGAGTCAGTGGACTGTTTACATATAATGAACTACTAAAATTCACCAAGGTATCGAGTTTCTCACACTTGTGAGTGTGACTAATAGAGATTATGAAAATGTTTCATATATTTTTTGCGACAATAAAACGAGATCTAAGGAACCGATGATGCATTAATTGCATATGTTACGGAATTCTGTAATACGATCTTTTGATTGCTTTTTGCATAGGTAATTTATTCCGCTGCCTCCGGTGCGTACACGAAATTTTTCGGCGCTAGGCGAGGCGGTTCGATTTTTAAACAAACGTCACTCAGCAGTTGAAGTTCATCCAGAAAATCTATGGAGGCTAAACATCTGGACAGTAAACTAAAGTATCTTTGTGTTGTGCACATTGTAGCATAAGCCCACTTGAGAACAGCCGCAACTGAATTTCGGTGATATATTTTACTCAGAACGTCTGCAATCTAACTTCGGCAAATACGAACTGATGAATTATTGTTTTAAGAGTAAACTCATAATAATACACAAATACCTAAAAGGAATGTTCCGGTAAACGCTATTGTTAAATAAGGAAACACAATGAAAAGTTTTATTGAGATGCCGATCGTCAAATAAATTATGTCACGAGCCAAATTCAATTGTTTCCATGAATTCAAATAATCCATTATGTGAACCAACAATGCCCATTCATTGGAAATATCTATAAGTAGATCGTGATTTAGCAGTGCGTGTTTATTCAAACTCCAGTCATGCATCCTTCTACATTAATAGATAGATTTCTTAAGAATATAATAAGTGAGTGTCAAGTCCACAGTTTTCTGTATCCACGTATTTTGTGTTGTGCTTAATCACAGTGACCCACACTTTCGCGAGTTCGTGAAGTTAGGATATGGATTTTGCCCTGTGTGCTATGATATATTTACTAAGGGTCTCTACTTGACCCTGATCTAGTTGATTCCATGGTTTTGTCCTGTGTGCTATGTAGTTTTGTTAAAATCTTGACACCTTGTTAGTTATCCATGTTCTCGTATCAAATAGTTAACTCGTTTTATGCTAAATCACTTCACACCCCACGAGGGTATTTACTTGACCCTGATTTAGTCGATTGCGTGATAGTATATGTTTTGTTAGACCTTTGTAGTTCGTGTTAAAATGTTAACACCTCGTTAGTAGTTTTTTTTTATGTTTGTTAATTAATGAAAGATCTTAATATGTATTTATTTTCTCTTATAGTTCTGACCGCGTGCGAGCTCACTCTGAAGGCAAACGTTATTGCTTCGTTTTGTCCGATAAGTTACCAAATAATTGGACCAGTTTGTGGGACAGATGGCATCACATATCCATCCATGTGTGATTTAGAAGCCACGCGTCTCATCGACGACACATTGGACGTCGCCCTGCTGAAACCCTGCAATAATTACTGCAACGAGAAATGGGACCCAATATGTGGCACAGACATGGTCACATACGCCAACCTGTGCATGTTTGAGCATGGTGTGAAAGTCAACCAAAACCTCAGGGTGCTTCACGCTGGCCAATGTTTGACGCCACTCGGTGACGACGTAAGAAAACACGAAATAGACGTTAAAGAAATGCAACAGTATGACGTGAAGAATTATGGTCAGTGAACGAAAAATTACATCTTCCTTCTTCTTCTTCAGATCGATAGACAGATAGACATATTTTTATGTTTTAAGTGAGCATGAGCAGTGAAAAAAGGAAATTGATGTTTTTATTTGTTGTAATTGTTATGTTTAAAACACTTTAATAAATAATTTTGATAACCCAACTAGTTTTACTTTAATTCCAATACAACCGAAACCCAACGATTACCTTTGATAAACATAGGTACTTTCAAGTAAATTACGTTATTAACCTCGGAGCAATTCAAATGAATATTCATGTTGATTAAAGAGAAATTACATATTAAATGCACACTGAACAATATTTCCATGGATGATCGTGTTGATCGTGTTTAAAGAAAATCATTGATTCGCCGATTGAGTAAGACACGCTATATTTTACTTAACATCTACGAACGATTTATCTAGTCATGATGAATCGTTTATGTGATCTGCTTCTGTTGTGTAAATGTTACCATCCGTGCCCTGCTGAGTCGTGATTGAGAAACACGGGAACATACGAACAAACTGAGCTACGGAGTTACAACACCGGCCAGCGTGTAAGGCGCAAGCGAGAGGATCTGAGAAAATTTCAAACTTTACAATTTGCAGTTAAAACTAAAATTCAAATAATTTATTTCAATTGGTTTAATTGAAATAGATTTTTAGGTAATATTTAGAGGTAGGTCAGGTCAGTCCAAAAGACTAGTTGCACATGCATAATATGTGTTTGCCAAAGTATAATTTTTAAAAACATCAATACAAATCTCTAGGTGACCTCAAGTAACGCGACCTCATGAAATAGTCATTCAAACAGTTATTTTAAATATTAAGAGATTTATAACGTGAACTACACTTCGACAAACACACTGATATCAATGTGTAAATACTAAGCTGTTATTTGCAGAAAACACAAAAAAACGCACGGGAGCCTCCGCTCTAGTACTACCCGAGTGCGGTGGCTCTGTGCAGAATATGACTCATAATCTAGAGTGCCATAAGTGCCCCACCTGCACATTGGAGCACCTAATGAACGCTACTGACGTTGTAATTAACGCGGCCTCGGCCTAAAATATTTAAAAAGTTTTCCATTTACTCGAAAAGAAGAAGTATCCCCCTTAAGTACGGCATGGACACGCGAGGGTTAATAGTACGGCTTCGTTCCATTTTGAGGAACACTATCCTGCGCCACATGACGCCGTGTGCTGTATTAGGATTAACCCGTCGCGCATCGCATGCCGTGGCCCGGCCCGTCTAATATTTTGACGGCAAAGGGAGGTATCGCGTTACTGGGTAAGGCTTTAAAGCAATTTTGTACAAATTTATTGCCTAAGGTACTTGGCAATAAATCTGTGTTATTCTTCTACTTTCTTTAAATATCTTTTAAAAATGATTTTTATATCTGTATCTGCATCACACAAAGATTGAGTAGCAGAAAATGCAGCAGGGGTGTGACCATAAGCTCTTAGAGTAAGGTTATTTTGAGTGAGTGTAAGGGACAGATGTATATAACTTTTATACATCTGTTCCTTAGGCACACTCAAAATAACCTTACTTTAAGAGATTATGGTCACCCTTTAGGTCTGCTTCTGTACCTACTATTTTAAAATTTAAAATAAATTTTAATACATATTTAATATGTGTAAACCGCATAACAAGACAAAGCATTCATCATCATGCATCTAATATCTCACTTTGTAAATTTTACTGGACAATGTTTGAAATTCAGCTCTGCGCAATAAATGCAAATTCGTAATGCATATTTACGAATGTCGAATATTTTCGTGGATATACAAAATGTTGATAAACAAAGGATGTACATCTGGATCGACCCATATTTTTAATCCTTGTGAAACGAAATAAGACTTATAGGGATATTTGTAAAAAAAAAATCAAAGGGCCATGAATTTCTTAAACGTGAATTCTCAATCCAGACGCGTGCATAAACTGGCATAGCTAAATTCATGTTTTGCAGATGCCTCAGTAAAGACATTAATGAATTGAGGGACCTAAATATACCGCCATAAAACAGATTTGGGCATTTCTTAAAATATTAAAAAAAAAGTAACTAAATTCTTAAATAAAAATGATTAACCCAGAGACAGTAATTTCTGTGATTTAGGCTATGCAAATTTATGCACGCGTCTGGATTGAGGACCCAAGTTATTCAAAAATTCAAAATTGTTTATTTCTTAACCAAGTCAAAACACCAAGTTATGATTGGAGCCTCTTTTTAGGCAAAAAATGCCTGTATTAAGAGACTCCGCTCTTCCATAGCAAGATAATTTTACAAAACAGAACAGAAAAGAGTAACATTATTCACGTGATTGTGTATTCGTGTATGGGAATGGTGTGTGTGTGTTTTGTGTGTGTGTATGTGTATATGTGTGTGTGTGTGTGGATAAGTGTGTGTATAGAGAAAAACGGGTGGGTTATATAATCATAAGTTTTAATTCACGTTTAAGTTACTATTTTTAACTAATTTCCCTATAAGTCTTATTTCGTTTCGCAAGGATTAAAAAAATGGACATATCTAAATCGATCCAGAGGTTCTAGGCAAGTGGCAATCGATGTCACGTGTGGTCGATGTCAATCCCATGCAATTTTGCCACGCTGTCGCCACGCTTTGACACTTGTCTAGAGCCCCATTCACATATCTGAAGGCACACATTTTTTTCAGGCGGATTTGATTTACCAGCTCAATCAACGATACAATCCGATGATTGACATTTGTATGAAGAACAAGCAGGTTTTATTATGCCTTATAAATAATGTTTAGATTTCCTTTAGATGTTGCCACCACTGTTTAATAAATGCCTACTATCGGTAAAATGGTACCTATTAATAAATAAATACAGGCAGAACTGGCAACTTAATTGCGTGTCACACTTGATTTGATTCGCTTGAGTCAGATTTTCATTATCAGTGATTTTTAATGATTTTATGTCGCAAATATATTATCAAAATCACATTTATAGTATCATTTAATTTAGTTTTCTATGTAAACAATATCAATTAGGGAGGTATACGAACAAATATTTGACACTTAATATAATTAGTTGTGTGAGCAAAGAATGTCCTTCGCTTCATTTTCGCAATCATTTCAATAAAATTTATTAGATGCACGGTATCGGTATGAACAATTGACGTATTGAAACGTCAATTTCGGCAAAATGTTATTCTTTGGTAAGTGACATTTATTGTTCTTCATAACATGTTTTGGAAATTGTATATTGGATTCCTCGTTCTTCAATTTAAATTTGACTTTTATTAGTAATTGGAGAGCCAAAGAGCAGACTTACAGTCTTTGAATGGTCAATCTTAGGCTAGGCAGTGGCAAAATATAATCGTAATATTTGAATCTGAAGTAATATACTGTGATTTTTTATTTCGTAGACTAAACTGACAGCTGCCAATGACCTTATTTTTTTAAAATTTTGCTAGCACGGGGCATAGTGTTGTAGATAAGGCTCAAACGTAAGTAATTCATCGAATCGATGTGACATGTCTCCTCAATTTAATTTTACTAATTGGTGTAAATAAATATTTTATGAATATAAACGTAATATATTTAAATATAACTGCATTCGTACACATAGTACATAAACTTTTATTATGTTAAATACGAAATCAACAATAACATAAATGCCATCGATAAAATGAAGTCTGACACAAATGAGTAGAAACTAACAAGGGCCGCTAGTTTCTAAACAATTTTTTTTTGACGTGAAATAGTTTCATTTTCGATCTACTTCGATTTTCGATTAACTTTCGATCACTCACGATAGTCAGGATACTACACTATTTTTATGTAACGATAAAGTGACAAATGTCATGTTTAGTCTACGAAATTAAAAATCACATTATAGTATAATTCTCTTTTCAGCCATTTTTAAAGGTATAAAAGTGAGTGACTAATTTTTTTAAGATAATTTTATTTAGGCGGTTTTAACAGTGTGAATTTGCATCAACCTTTGAATTTACTGAATATAATTTATTATTATACAACTTTAATTATAGGTGGGTATGTACCCTTATTACGATTGAGTTATTTTATTGGACAGAAAACCAATCAACCTTTACTGATTCCAATTATCGTACTAATCATATTTGTTGTATAGGTTGTAGTGTAGGTGTAACTCTGCCTAGCTGTACATACACACAGGCGTGATGTTACGTATGTACGTATAGGTACTGTATAATTTTAACAGCTCTATGTGTTTTCAGCAGGTATGGTAATACTTGTTCATATAACGTTTAGTTCCGCCCGGCAACCAGGATGCGACGAGAGAGGTCCCATTTGCGGCAACGATGGGAAGACCTACAAGACCATGTGCCAGCTGATGTGGGCTAGGCTGGAGGACCTAGACCTAGCAGTGCTGCATGAGGGAAGCTGCAACGGAAAGTACTTCTCTTCGTTCGTAGCACCATCGGAACCCGAAGGTTATGGTGGTTATACTTATGATTATGGGAACAGTTACAGTTTTATACTATTGTAACTGTTGCTTTTGAACCAAAGACTAGTTTGATATGACCTAAAACCACAGAATACTGGATGGTCGTTTGGTATTAAAATATTTAGCGTAGATTTTCTTTTGGGGTCAAACGAATTATCTAAACTTACCTAAATGATTACTTACCTACACATATTTTTCAACAACATAACTGACTGTTAGTTTTTGTACATCCATATATCCGTCCTAATATAAGCGTCGTGGAAGTGAATATTTTAATTCTATGCGTTATAACGCATAGAATGAAAATATTATGATATTGATTCCTGACATAACACATAATTTAAAACACAGAAACATTTTTTATTTAGACATTTCAAACGATGCAAGAAGACATGAAAACTCAAAACTAGGTAGGAGTATGACAAAATTGTGGCGTCAATGACAACAATACAAACTAGAAGGCAAAATATGTTGTTTTAAGTGTAAAATATATATAAATATAAAAAAAACAAAACTGCTGACAACTGTACCTAATCTGTACCAAACATTTTCCATTACGACACTTGATCTCAAAGGAAGACTTAGTATTAGTAGGCTTCTGTCAATTTGGTTTTCTTCGAAAAGTATTTTTGGATCTTTTACCATAAAATGGCTTTCTATTGCACTCTAACCTATCTGGGTTGCTGGTTACCTACCCATTATGGAGCCACTGACTACTTCCACCACAACAACCTAAATGACGGTTGGTTTTTGAGCTTTGCTTTACGGTTGGTTGTTGTTTGTTCTATATTTCGACCGAATAAATATATCTGTGTAAACGCAATAGTTTTATTTTCTTTAAATAATAATATGCGTGTAATTATGGCTAAAAAACTAATGTTTCCAATAAGATCAATACACCGGTAAGGTGTTAAAAAAATGAATTGTTCGACCCATAAATAGACTTAATCTATATCTAAGTCTATCTTTTTCAGTAGGTTCCAGGAATATGCATCTGAATACATCCGGAAAGATGTTACCCAAACTTGTCCAAAAGAAGCCAGACAAAAAAAAACATGGGAAGATAAAGGCGATCATGCCAGTGGGATGGCCTCCTTTAGGGCCTTTGTTACCAACACCGACAAGACCAGGAATGCTTCCGAAGATAAATTTAAAAAAATAATACTTTAATGTTAAGCCTTCAATAACATAGCAGTGGTTTTTATTACAATTATTTAGTTATTATGAAATAAATGAGAATGGTGCCTTTTTGTAGCTATATCCTATCCTTGGCACTACTTTAATTGGTTTTAATAAATAACAGAGACAAATATTACTAGGGACAGACATTAACAAAGACAAAGGACGCGAAGATAGAAGTCGACATCTAGATTTTAGCGACATCGGGCAAAGTAAGTAAAAAAGCCGGCAAAGTGCGTGTCAGACTTCGCATATTTAGGGTTCCGTACCAAACCGCTAAAACAAGTTAGCTGTAATAAGAAAAAAATGAGTATTTCAAAGAAATAATCGGATTTATTAATATATTGGTATTTGTTAGTAAAACATTCGTAATAATAAACATTGTCACTATATTTTAAGTTCATAGGTCAATGGAAAGTTAGAAAATCTTTCGGAACAAAATATTGTAAAAAGAACTGATTTTAGTGGCTTCTCATTCCTTTGTTTTCCAATATTTTTAAAACAAAAACAATTGTATATATCTACTCAACGAGCTCTAAACAACGATAGCCCACTTGATAGGGTAGGCCAAATAATTTTTTCGTTCCCTCCTTTAGCTGTATTGGAGAGCCCCCTTAAAAACATTTTAAAATCTGTTTTGACAATTTGTATGGCTTTGGGTCAACAAAATGCTTATATGGTGAAAATTTGAAGACACATAGCCATTTGGCTTTAAAACCTGTGTGACAGAGTACTGTGAAGGGGTAACTCAGGGAGCTCAAATGATAAGCAGAAATTACTTTTAACTTGTATTGAACCAACAACGTGCCTGCCCTCAGACGGCTTTTACAGAAGTCCCAGCTAAACAAAAACTACACGCGTTCGATCTATTTCAAATATTCTGTATTCGATTTCCTTCCAAACTTATAAGTCGCCAGTATTAGGTGTCAGCGGCCGAACAGGTTGCTTGTCCTATGTGGAAAGCCTCTACAGTACGGACAGAGACGGACCCGTGAGTGACAGCAATAGGGAACCGTTTGGATCCTTCGGGTACGGAACTCTAAAAAGAGAAATATGATAAGAGAAAAAGAAGAAAACAGTCCACTGGGTTCAACATTTACCCAGCTGTGCAACAGTTAATTTTAAAGAAGTTTGAAACAAGACCAGAAAGAGCTGCCAAGTTTTACAAAAACCCACTTAAGTCGAAAATTACTGGCAGACCAGTTATTGCTTCTAAATTAACAAGATTATTGTAAGCAATAAGTGAACAAATGAGTAATTAAATCGTAATAGACTCTTAAAGGTACCAATCAACAATCATTTGCAGTCGTTAATCAAGCAGTAAACTTTAATTGCATTTTGTAAGTTTAATTGCTTTCTTTTCTAATCTATTGGTCTCCTGAGGGTGTTATTATACGTATGTCACTTTGCTTGCTCAAAGTTAGCTATGGACGGGAGGATTTGGACATGGTTTCTATTATTTGGTATGTATAATTTATTTTTCATATTCTACATAGTGTGCTTTATTTATAAAAAAAATCTCTGAGCGGTTTAATAACTGCCTGGTGGATTCTAAATTAATTAAATATCTAATCATTCGCTAAATACATTTGGGTAAATATAAAGCCCATACATTTATTATCGTCAGCAACCTTTATACAAGACTCTAAGCCTTGAAAATTTCTTACATTTTATTGCGAATCATCAGACAAATTAGTTATGAAAATATTTGCGGAACTTCTGCCGAAGTTACTTCCAGATATTTCTTGAATAAATTGAATGAATATGAAATGAATTTCAAGAATGTTTCTTTAAATTTCAGTTTCTCTAATTACACTCATTCAATCTCTTAACGATGAGGAAGTGAGATTCGCCAAGGAGTTTGATATTTTAAGAAAAAAAGTTCGAAATGATATGAGACGAATGAATTCTAATCGCCATTGGTCCGGTGCGATTCCTCTTAAGAGTATGCAAGAGACGACATTTGAGGGATCGCAATATAATTTCCGTAAAACTTATAAACCTTAGATTATAAACGAATAATGTATGTACCAATATCATATTAGTAAATCGATTTAGCTCTTGTGTTGGTCTCATAAAGAACTTTGAAGAGAGGCAATGGAATTCTTCAATGGCAGTACATTCTTAACTCGCCAGAATGTGCGGCTACCCTCACTACTGCCTGTTTTAGACATATATGAACAGGACTATGTTTTCTTATAAATTATTACAAATGAAGCCGATTTTCATTTCTTGTAGAGCGTTGTAGAATAAATGAACTTATAGCACATTATTACTGTCTTATTTCTACCAGTCTTTTTGTAAAAACTATCACTTCTTCGATGTCCTGCTTTTAAGGGTTCCGTACCCGAAGGGTCCAAACGAAGCCCTATTGCTGTCACTCACGTGTCTATCTGTCTGTCCATCTGTCCGTCGTCTATCACACGGGTATTACAGCCAAACGGTAGGAGCAGTTTTCAAATTTCCACAGTATAAGCATATTGTTGACCCAAAGCCAAACAAAATGCCAAAAAATATTTTGAAATGTTTTTAAGGTGGCTCCCATGTAGATAAAGTGGGGCGCGAAAAAAAAAGTAGTACCCCATCAAGTGGGGTATTGTTGTTTAAATGGGCTCGTTGAGTAGATAAATATTATATTTTTCTTTTAAAAAATATTGTTAACAAAGGAATGAAAAGCCACCAAAGCCAGCTTTTTTACAAAATTTTGATTCGAAGATTTTTTTACGTTCCCATTGACCTATGAATTTGAAATTTGTCGATAATGTTTATGTATGATGTGTATGATTTACGTATATTTTACTAAACTATATTAATAAATTGATGAATCAGATTTTTCTTTGTAATTCCCAATTTTTTTTCTATTACAACCAACTTGTTTTTGCGGTCAAATACGTAGCACAGAAGGGATGGATTATGGCTGCACGATTCTATATTTGGTACGGAACCCTAAATGCGTAGTCCGACAAGCACTTTGCCGGTTTTATTTATTTCTAAAAAGACAATCAAGATGAACCAATTACAAGATTACACTTATGTAGAGGTTATATTGTCTATAGCTAAGTACAGTACACTGTCACGTCTGTAAGCCCAAAGGAATGGCCAGAAGCTAACCCACTATAAGGTTAGTACTAGGAACAGTAAATTCACCGCATTGATGGTTTGTGTGCAATGGCTCTTTGGTATGCGCACAGGAATTTTCTCCAAACATGTAGCATAAATTATCTCATTTTTAACCGACTTCAAAAAGGAGGAGATTCACATTCCGACTATATTTAATTTGTGTTTGTTACCCTAAAACTTTTTAATAGGTTTACCGATTTGGTGATTCTTTTTTTATTTGAAAGCTGGTGCTTCTCGTGTGGTCAAATTTGAGTATGAGCTGATGATGCACTTCGGTGATATAAAACAAAAATCATCAAAAAACAACGGCAAATCTCTTGGGATTGCTGAAATCGCATCTCTGTTTATTGTTTACGCTATTTCGTAACATAACATCATGCGGATACGCTCTAAATAGGTACGCAGATATGTACAGTTCACCCTAGTACACTCTCATTTCAAATTCAATCAACTCAAAGTAACATACGTGTTATATTAAACTAAAGAGCAATTTCACTTGGTCAGGTTACACTTATAACGTTACATGTTAGAAGCGTTCCAGTACCACAAAACATTAGATGACAGCGTAAAATATAACCCGACCGCTTCTGGACCGCTTCGGACCTGTGTTAAGCAGTGAACGTTCTTCAGCTGAAATGTCGATGATGATTTCAAGCAGAAGGAGTGGATGTGCAAGACTCGAATATTGTTTGAATACTACTGATTAAACGGTTTCGGCCTAGAAGGCCTAATTCTCAAACTGGCAACAGAGTCGTAAAAGGACTAGTTCTCAACATGGCAAATTCTCTAAAAGCCTAATTTTCTGAATGGGCAATTCTCTAAAAGCCTTATTCTCTGAATGGCCAATTCTCTAAAAGCCTAATTCTCTGAATGGACATTTCAAAAAAGAAGGCGTAACGAAGACATTAATTTTGATAAAAAATATAGAAAAGTGTTGACAAATCTGAAAAATTGTGAAATAACAGTTAGTGCATTTTTTACCAAAATAGCTTAGTACCAGCTTCTATTATAAAAATACTGCTTAAAACGATTAGACTCGTAAGTTAATCCTGCATCTAATTTTGAAATTACTACCAGCATCAGTTTTAATTAAATTGTTATCGTTAATTTGTTTTGACTGTTATGTGGTTTCGAAAAATCAGCCTTTTCAGCATTAAGTAATTCGAGTTTATTATTCGATCGTGGTTTATATTTGCACCATACTTAATATTTGTGCTTATTTTATAACTTCTGTATTTGCCATCTGAACTTTAAGAACTTTGAAGCTATGAGAAGCATCCAGTGGTGCTGTTTCTTTATAATAGGTGTGTATATGTAAATATCCAATGAATATCCAAGGTTCTGCACTACCTAAATTGGAACTTGATGGCCATTCAAGTAAATATAGTGATCGCCGCAAAGGAGCTAGTCGTGAAAAAGACTAGAGAAAAGTGTAAGATGAAGCAGAGTTTAGGACCTAATACCCGTTAGATGTTTTCAGAGTTTATTATATAGAGCCAGCATCAAAGCCTTAACTCTGCTCTGCCATTAACCGACTTCAGCTCAACTATGCCAAAAGACGTTTGACTGAAGATTTGTGGACTTTACATTTGGATTATTGTTCAAATAAAGTCAAGAAGATACTTTTACTTAAACGTGTAATTAATACCAGAATTTAAGTATTGTCAGACCGAAAATTCGGTTCTGTTTCGGTCGAGTTTCGGCAAAAAAAAACGAGTTTCAGTTTAGTTTCGGTTTCGGCGGCAAACCAGCCGAAACTACGACCGAAACCGAAACTGCATTCTGGAGTTCTCGCGCTGTGATCGGACTTGTTCGGCGCGTTAAATTCCGAGTAAGTGACGAAGATATTTTGCCGCGTCCACGTGCCTAATCATGTCGTGACTGGCCTGTGTTTGCAGTTCGTTTTGTTTGTTGTGAGTTTTCGTTTCGTGAGATTAATTTTGAATTCAGTAAGTTTAATTACGTGATATAGCATAAGAGTAGGTAGTAAAAAAAAATGTCTAAGACTGAGGAAAGCTACGTGATTTAAAGATAAAAAAATAAAGACTTACTGATTATAATAACGTTTTCTTTATTTTTCCCTCTAAACATGATCCTTGTAAGGAAGTTTCGGTTGAGACTGTTGCCGAAATTCGGTTTCGGTTTAGGTCGTAAAAACCAGTTTCGGTCGGAGACTAATTTATCGGTAAACGAGACCTTTACACACCAGTGGATGAAACAATGAGCCCATCAATGAGGACTGACATTGATTTATAAAATTTTGCCTTTTCAGTTTCTCTGACAATGCAGACTGTATTATCGAAAATGGTACGGCATATAATAAACCACAGATATCATCACGTCATTGAAGCAGAAGACAAGCAGGCACAAGCTGGCGATGAAACACAAAAACATGCTCCTCCTAGGCTAAGAGAAAAAAAATCAAGGGTGTTTAATTTCTCTGGAGTAGGATTTTAGAGATAATAAAGTTGTTACAAATAAGTAGTTTTTTAATCCATACCCTGAAAAATTGTTATGAATTTATGAGACACTAGCTACTGGCAGCGGCGTCACCTGCGTGAAAATCAAAAATGATACCATCGGGATAAATAATCCCATTAACTCCTCCAAAGGCCACTCTATCTCTATACCAAATTTCATCATTATTGAAAAGTGTTCTTACAATCCAAGGGAATCTAATTTTATACCGTAATCAAAACTATCCTATGTCTTATGTATCCTGTGTCAAGGTTATGATATCCATATGCCCAAGTTACATCCGAATACGTTCAGCCGTTAAGGAGTGAAAACATAACAAACAATAAAAAAAGTTAATTAAAAAAATCTAAAAACCCGACTGCTTAAAAAGCGAACTAAAAAGACGTAAACAAGATGAAAATCTTGCTGTGCAGTCGGAGGATACATCTGGTTTTGTTCAGCCAGATCGGGAAAATGTATCCTCCAACTGAAAACCAGGTTTTTCATCTTGTTTACGTCTTTTTAGTTCGCTTTTTAAGCAGTCGGGTTTTTAGATTTTTTGAATTAACTTTTTTTTATTTACGACTTTTTAGTTCTTTTTTTTAGAATTAGTTAGTTACATTTAAACATAAAGTGTTATACATTTTTGAAATGACCTCTTAAAACACTTTACACTTTACTTTGATACCCCACGATAGGTAGGGATGAAATAAAAAAATTGGTTCCCCACAATATGGCGCCCAAAATCCGCCATTTTTCTATTATCCAATCTTAATGCAGCCAGTGACACTCGCAGGGTTTAGACGAATCGATTGCCGAGAATCATCAAAATCGGTCAACGCGTTTGGTCTCTAGAACGCCACATACGAACAAACATACATACATAGACTGATATACATATTATCCTCCTTCGGCAGTCGGGTAAAAAGAACTGAGATACGCATTTACATGGTTAAGATATTAATTAGACCCGTTTTTACCCTTTGGGTACGGAACCCTTAAACAGTAGCTACCTATAATATTAATATAGGTTGTATCTTGTGCACGTGGTAGTTGGATAAGTGCTCCTGGAGTGTGATATTAGCAGATCAGTATAACGTCAGATGCTCGGAAATAGTATTGACTATATTTACGACTTGAGTGTAAAAAAGAAACATTTATTTTATTTATCTGTCGTGTCGTGGTGGCCCAGTGGCTAAGACCTCGGTTCTCGTATAACAGGTCGTGGGATCAAATCCGGGCAAGTATAGTTCAACTCATCTTTGCGCGCGGCGCTATGTGTGGGTAAGCATGTGTGGGTGGTTCTTTGCTCAGACGACGACTGCCGCGGCACTGTCACACAAATACATAATGTATAATTACAAGCGCACGCTCAGCGCCCGCACACATGGCACCGCGCGCACACATGGGTTGAACTATCTATACTATTGTGTCTTTTTCAATTCATACGTACATTCTAAGTTTGTCTTGGACATCGCTGATATCGGTTAAGGAAACATCGCGAAGAAACAAGAAGCTCTAGAATGTATGGGAATGCCAAGCGGTATCGAAATGTCTTCGAGAAAGAGGTCAACCGTCGAATCCGACACCGCTGGGCAGCGATCGGGAAGTTGCGCGGTATCTTCTCGTCCAACTTACAACTATAACTACTTTCGTCTTCAGACTCTGTTGTAACTCTGTTGTGTTGAGACTGTTGTTTCGTCTGAAGACGAAAGTCTATGACCAGTATGTCTTGCCATTGCCTACCTATGGCTCCGAGACGTGATGTTCATAATGGACCTCATCAGAAAGCTTACAGTCACCCAAAGGGCAATGGAGAGGGCCATGCTCGGAGTTTTCTTGCGTGATCGAATTAGAATTGAAGAGATCTGCAAGAAAACCAGAATTACCGACAAAGCTAGAAGTATTGCCAAAGTTAAGCAGTGGGCAGGTCACATTGCTCGCAGAACCGATGGTCGATGTGACCAAAAAGTTCTGGAGTGGCGACCGCGAACCGGAACGCGCTACGTTGGAAGCCTGCCCACGAGAAGGACAGATGACCTGGTGAGGGTGGTGGGCGTCCGCTGGATGCGAGACGCACAGGACCAGTCAATGTGGCGACGCTTGAGGGAGGCCTATGTCCGGCAGTGGACGTCTTTCGGCTGATATGATGATGATCGGAATGTCACGATATTAAGCTCTTACATTTTGGAATTTCAACACAACTAGAGCTTAAGTAACGTTTATCAACGAAAGCGTGGCGAAAGCGATTGGAAAAATCGATTTCAGTTTTTACGTGACTCGCACACGAAAGTTCTTAGGTCATCGGATAACATAAAATGCCAATGTATTCTACTATCTTCATAGACAAATCTTTTACTATCCAGACCGTTCGTCTGTGGAATGCATTGCATGTTACAATAAAACGCGCGCAATCATTACCGATCTTTAAAATGATATTAAAGGAGCACTACCTGTCACTGTGATCTTATTCTTGTTTGAGCTGTATTGTTTTCTTGCATCTATATTTATATGTATGTATGAATTTATGTTTCTATTTTAGTATTTTATATTTAGTGCTTATTATGTTTGTAACTTATTATTTGATATAAACATGCACCGAGTGCAACCCCATGTCGTGTCCAGGCTGTCTCTCTCCATTCTGGGTCGCCTGGAAAAGATCGCAGAACGCGATAAGGATGTTGTAGGTATGTTTTTTTTTAAGGTTTCCGTGTGTATTATTGTTTTTATCTTGGTGTACAATAAGGTATATATAAATAAAAATGTATGGCAATATCCAACGCTTTAGAAGCGCTTAGCGCTTTTCCATTAATGCTCGTGTCGTAATCTCTGTACGAGAACAGGGTGGGACAGTTACAGGCTGATATTATTATTTTCATCCTACACTACTAAACGAGCAATATTTGTATATACCTTTTGAATATAAATCTTATCACGTTTGCGAAAACGGGCGAAAAATCGATCTAGCCAGGTCTTTTAACTGCCCATAAAAGCTAGGTCTCATATCGAAGCCCTGAGGCACACTGTACACTTTTTTATTTGTATTTTATCTGATGTATATAATATTTATCTAATGTATTTTAGTCTGTGCTAAATAAATGTATTTTCTTTCTTTCTTATTTATCTGGGAAAACTAGTTTCCTCGAAAAAAAAGGTTTTCTCTATTTTCACCCGAGCAGAGCTAGATCGCCCAGGTGCTTTTCATTTATTTGGATCTCTAACAAAGGATAAACAGAAATCACAATGACACAACAGTTATTTGTTATACAAGTTGCTTTTTCAAGAGTTCAAAGTTGCTTTTTAACCGCGTGCTCAATTTTGGCGACCGAGCAAGCGAAAGATTCTAAAATTGAATCACGAGTGCAGCGAGTGATTAAAAAATTTGATTGAAGAATTGTGATTAAAAAAATTTCACGAGGTGAAAAATCACTTGAGTGCAACACATAACTTTTCATCCCACCTCAGCGAAGAACGGACTAAATGCAAAATAAAAACATTTACAATCATAAGATACTTTTATTTCAGTTTAGGTATTAACCTACATTATGATAGGTAAGTATTACAGAATAATCTTTAAATTAGGTATAAAAAATAGTACTTAGGTATAATTAAGAAAAATTGAAAGTAACGTTGCTACATGTAATATTTTTGTTAGGTACTGTAATGTTGGTGTTAGTGACTTGTGTACTGTTTTTCGGTAAACTATCTGTCATACTTAAGTTGTACCGATTCATCGGATTCCCTTGGCGTAAATGTTGGCGAGAGAGGGCGATGGTTAGGTGTTTCGTAACGGCTCATTTTTAATGTAGAAGGGCCAGTCCAAGGATCTGACTGAGGCTCTTTCAGTGTAATGGCTCGTACGATGCCTTTACATATTTTAGATTTGTTTTGAATGGAATCCTTTATGTATCCCGCATTGGACTAGCATAGCACTTAAGGGACAGGGGATAAGCTTCTGAATCGGCCAAAAGTGTGGCTGAAGTTCGTCGGAAACAATGACCCGTGTACAACAGGGGTTCTAGAAGTTCAAGAAATGTTGCTTTTTCTCGTGGGATACTGCCAATTTTATTAGCACCCATAGGCTGTCTAACACACTTTCCGTTGCGATATTGTAGAAATCGATTGATTGGAGTATTAGGCGGGCGTGAGGCTTGATATTTCTCAACAATTGTTAAATTAATAATTAAATTATTCCTTGCGAATGACGAAGTTGCGGTCTCTTTTTGTCTTTGTATTGGGTAAATTAATTAATAGTAATTCATCTGAATGTTTCTCAATGTTTTTGACATTAAGTTGTGTTAGTTCATTAGTTCGACATGCTCCGTTTATACTAATAATAATAAATTTCAGACGCTGTGAAAACCTTAGATTTTTTGGTTGATGACCAAATGAGACTCTTTTTAAAAATGCCACTAATTTAGGATAGTGACGATATGTATGTCTTTTTCCATCTTTATTGTTGCTTTTAGCATCGAATACGTACTCCATAGAGTGCATGAATGGTCTTGGATAATTCAATAAAATATGACAACAAAACATTTTCTGTGAAAGTTTTGGCTCCTTTAGCAAGACGCCACGTGTTAAACATATCGCACTGCTTCAAATACTTCTCGCGCGATTGTTGAGGGAGAAAGCTCATTTGTTTTTTTCTTTTGCCGTCAAATAAACTTCCTCGTCGCTAGAATCACTCATTTTAGGTTTTTCAGTTGTTTTCAAGTTTCTTGTTTTTAACCTAAGGTTTTACCAATATGACGTGAGAAGAAAATGGCGCGCGCGAAGCAAATTAAAAAAAAGTACACCAAGAAGAATCCGAGTCCGAGTTTTTAACAAATTAAAAAAGGTTGTATGATAAATTTGGCACCATGGAGGTAGAAGTAAATAGGTTTAATGATGTTTTGAATTCACAAACTTAATGCACACGATGTTCTTAATTCAATTTACTTTATCCTCTAGCAGATAAAATTGGCTTTTGCACTCAGATATCGAAGAGCAAAATACTATTTCCAAGATGGGGGGATGAAAAGGTTTTTTTACGTGTGCTCCTTCAGTTATATGCGAGAACAGCATGCAAAATACGTGAGTCGTTCAATAAATACCCGTTCTAAGAATGAAAGCACTAGTTTTTCTCATATTTTTTATTTTATTTTTCTACGTAATTCCCTTTAGGGCCCAGACTCAAAACTGCGATGCAACGTTGCATCGTAAAAATCAACGAGCTTGTTGCTTGTTACTGCTTAGCTGTTTTCTTCGTTGCGAATTCGCGTCGCGTCTATTTGGTTTTTTGTGTTTGGGCCCTTAAGGTCTATAAACTTTTGTCACCGTTTCTGTTATTTCTGTAACCCATCCAAAAATACGACTTGGCAAAGTCTTCAAAATACTCGTATTATCCCCCTATAACTCGGTACCTATTATTATAATTCACCGCAAAATTAGAAGTGCATGTCCAATTATAAACAATTTCTTGGTTGAATGAAGTCTAATGAAATATTTCTTAGTAAAGTTCTGATTGACGTGAACGCCATGTTCTCCCAGAGTTGGTATTTTTTTTAATTCCTAAATTAATACTTAAATAATGTAAATAGTAAATGACAAAAGTGTAGTCTATATTTTGGCATAATTCTATATCGAGCAGTTGTCATTCAGCAATAGGCAGAGTGGATTAAAGGATGTTTTTTGTATGAATAATAATTCAGTAGTAGGCATAATAGTTAATTATTCAATGTTGTATCCGAATACTCATACATCATATCCTATATTATTAAACGAGTAATATTTGTAATCACGTTCTCGAAAACGCTCTAAGGATTTCGATAAAATTTGCAATATTGTAAAAATTTTGTAATCACGTTCTCGAAACCATCTCTAACGATTTCTATAAAATTTGCAATATACGGGTTTTCGAGAGCGAAAAAGTGACCTAGCTAAACTCTGATTTTTAATTTCATAGACTTAACATTTGTTAGGTCACCACTTTAGCGTTACTTCAAAATGGTGTTGTATCCTAAGTCATCGAAAGTCGATCAAAAATGGAAGTATGTCTCGGCAAATAAATACATTTCTTAAGAAACTAGCGGCCCTTATTTATTTATGACAAACTACATACTATCGATCGCATTTATTTTATTGTTGATTATTTATTAATAACAATAATAGTTTATGTGCTATGTTTATTAATACTGTTATATCTATTACGTTTACATTCATAAACCATTTATTTACCCCAATTAGAAAAATTAAATTGAGAAGTCATGTCACAACGATTCGATGAATCACATAACATGTATCATATTATGATTAAGCCTTACCTACAACACTATGCACCGCGCTTGCAACAAAAAAAAGGGTGAAAAAAAAGCTGCCATTTTTATCTATGAAATTAAAAATCAGAGATAATGTCTCTTTCTGAGAAAATTCCTTCTTTTTTTTTTCGAGCCGAGACCGCTCGCCCAGGTACTAAGAATAATATCGTATCTGTTATAAATCTAGAATCAATTATTATTAGTATTTATACTTTAAATTATGTCATTCCAATGTTATATTTAATGACCTACTTAATAGAAATAATGATTTGGCTTTGACTTTCAAATAATATTTTTTTATTGTTTCAGTAACAGCAGTATTATTAATATTATACCGTTGCTACGTGGACGCTCTTGAATTTAAAGATTTTAGTGCGTGCCATTTTTCACGGGGTCCGATATGCGGCACAGATGGCTCAGTTTATGTAAACATTTGCCAAATCTGGGCCACGCAAAAGAGCAACCCTAATTTAACGGTGGCATACTATGGGTATTGTAAAAAGGACCTTGCAAATTGGGCTTCTAGGAAATATTTAAAAAATGTTGAAAAAAAGCAAAGGGTTAAAAAGCACCTACCAAAGCAAACAACAAAAAAACTTACAAAAAAGTCAGTAATCATTGGTATTGATTATTGAAGCCAGAATGATGAAAGTCTCTAATAAATAAAGTAAAAATATTCTTTAGCTCATTTTTGCGTTTTTGTTTTATCGTTCCTCATTCCTCTGCTCCATTAAATTTTTATTATGTTAGTCTCTAAATATTCCAAAAGTTATCAAAAGTAACAAACCTACTTCCGCTTTCTTTGAGATTTGGTGAGATTTTTATAATTAATAAATTAAATTGGAAAATACAACAGAAAAAATCATTTAGCATTCTCATACATTTACGAAATTTTTTCAGTCGCTATCTAAATGTCACGTGATTTTGGCGTTTCGACATTCACCATCGCTGATGTATGACACCTTGTCTAGCTAGAACCTCTGGTAAGGTCAGGTACTAGTCTTAGTTGAACAGTCAAGACGAGAACGGAGAAGGAGGAGTGATATGATATATTTTAGAAAAAGTCATGGCCCTTTGATGATTCTTACGTCAATCCGTCTTAACCTTGCGAATGGCTACATTAAAATTGGAAAATAAAAACTTTTGGGCGCCATATTGTGGGGCCCAATATTTTAAGTCTTCCAAATCCATCGTGTGGGGTATCAATAAAAAGAGTTTTAAGAGGTGATTCCGGAAATATATAAGACTTATATTTTTAAATGTAAGTACCTATACGAAAACAAGAAGTTATAAATAAAAAGTTGATTCTAAAAATCAAAAAATCCGACTGGCAGGTACATATTCGCGAGCTAGCTGACCAAAACCAGATGTGTCCTCCGTCAGCACAACATGAACTTCTTTTTGTTTACGACTTTTAAGTTCGGTTCTTAAGCAGTCGGGGTTTTTGATTTTTAGAATTAACATTTTTTTCTCTTTAGACCCACCGATTTTTAAAAACTTCTCACATTGACGATAAAACTTTTCCAACTGAACTTCGCAATTTCAATAAGATATACTTGGTCACCCCTTCGTTTAAATCGTATAAGACAATACTGTTCAAAAATAGTAAATTAGATACCATTTGTTAGACACACGAAGCCAAGTATTTCCGAAACACACAATATTTTCTTATTTGTTAAAGCTGATTCATAAGTTTTAACGTTGGTAATTCAAAATCTAAGTCACATAATATTTCACTCCAAGGGCGGTTACGCACTATAAACATCCATGTCCGAGATCCGTGTCCGGGATTTGAGTTCCGAGTTCAAAACGTTCTGAGTTATGACAGATTATGGCGGATAGAGTTCGGAAGTGTGTGTGTCCACCCTTGGGGAGATAAAGCACTACATCCGATCCGAATCCAAGAACTTTAGGTTCCGAAGTAGCCGTAGTACTTCTTGTAGGGAAGCTTACGCACTACATCCGAACTTTATCCGTCATAATTCAGAACATTTTCAATTCGGGTAAAACTCGGTACTCAAATCACGCACTCGGATCGGATGTAGTGCGTAACAGCCGTAAGTGTGATCACTAAATGCAGCATTTGACTTTGTAGGCAGTAAAAATATACTAGCAATTAGCAAAACTATTTTCACTTAAACACATAAAAAACGTAATTACTTGTAAATACTTAATGTAACAATTATAAGTTACATTTCTTTCTTAATGTTATTTATGATTGCTTTAGCCCTCAACAGTCGTAACTTTACACTCATGCATTAATATGATAGGAAATATTACAAAAAAACGATAGTCGTGATGAATATTATTGCAAGTAAGTCTGGTTAAGTATAAAACATCCCTGTGTTATAGAAAATCAATAGAAGTGGCAAAGTCACGTGTGTTATTTTTTAAGTAAATAATTTTAATTTACAGCCACAGTTATCCTGGCGTTTATTCCACATTTCTACGGGCAAACAACCAAAGTATTTTGCCCGTGGAAACGAGCAAGAGTGTACCATTGTGGCTCAGACGGAAAAACTTACAATACATTATGTGATCTTCAAAAAGCTATCTCTGAAACTCCTAATCTAAGTATAGCTCACAAAGGAGTGTGTGAAGGTGATAATATAAGCACTACTAGTGAAGAACGTCCAAATGACGATAAGGAACCTAGTACCACACTTGCTACCGAAACAGGTATAGACGAAGAAGGTAAAAGTTCAGAAGAAGAAGAAAGTTCAGAAGATGAAAAAGTAAGTTCAGAAGAAGAAGAAAGCAAAACTTCAGAAGAGCCCACAAAAGAAGAGCATACGCAACCAACGACCTTATCACCAGAGCAAATGCAACCAACGAGCAAATCACCAGAGCCAACGCAATCAACGTCCAAATCACCATTGAAACTAACAGAGAAGAAAAAAGTTTCTAAAAAGCCTAAACCAAAAACTAAAGGAAAAACAAAAAAGGGCAAGACCAAAATGAAACCTAAGTCATTAAAAAAACGAAAGCCGAAAAAAGGTTCCAGCAGTGTGAACATACAGAATAAAGCAAAAAACGAAAACACTATTTCTATTAAAGGGAAAAAGGGAAAAAGCATTCAACTTAACAATAAAGTAAACAACAAAAATGTCATAAATGTATATTACTGGCTGAGATCGATACGTTCACAAACTCAAAGAAGTAGGAGAACAATGTATAGAATATTTAAACTTGGATTTTAAGTATGATGACAATTACTTATTCGAACGGGACCTGAGCCAAAATTAATATTAACATGCTTTCATATAATCTACGAGTACATTCTTATTAAGTCTGATCCAGGCAAGCAATGACCTTTCACCTCTTACGATTAAACTACGACTTTCATGTTGCAAATAATTCAGTTGATCAATAACTGTTTAAGAATTTTATTGTAAGACTGTAACGAAGTAGAAAAGATATTTCTTTGTTTTTGTTTTTATTTTCTTTTGATACTGTTTACCGATTAGTATGTAGAAGTGTAGTGTCTTTAAAACATTAAAAAATTAAAAAAAAAACCTTTTAGAAATATTCTGAAAATTTAATGAAAGGGGCAAACGTTTTCATCCGATTAACCACCTTTAAATTTCAGCATTAACAGGCTTATTTAAACTGTGTTCCAATTTTTAGTTCGAGCTAATAGCACGATAAAAGTGCATGAATCAGCAAAATGAATATACTGTTTGTATAACTAGTTTGATTTTATAATATATGCTTGAATACCAGTAATGACTGGGTAAGTAGGTTAATTAAATTACTAATTATCGAATCGCATGCAAGTATTAAGATAAACAGTAAAATGTGTGTTCGTGTTGACATCGTTCTGTGAGGGAAGATTCGTACGAACACCAATAGCGTGATCTTCGGCCCTAGATGTCAAGGAAGCAGGTAACCGTTTTTCTTCTGATGAAGTTCGAATATACGTAATTAAATATAATAAAAACACTGACTGACTTGAGAAGGAGAACACACTTCACACAAGCAATGTAAGTAAATGTGGAGCTGAGAATTTTAATGATGAATGTTTTAGTCCAATAAATTAAAAAAGTAAGTTATTTTGTACTAGTATTTTATAGGTAATAAAATTTCTTGGACTTCGACAGAAATACACACAGTAATGACGTCAAAACAAGGGCTGAAATGTAGCGCTGTAAGATAAGAAGACGCCACCTCTCCACCAAAAACATTACCAAACTTGATGACATACGTCGTGATCACTTAACCGAGCTTCCCACAGCACATTAAGTCGACGATAAACATCTTTCACGATTAGATTCTACTAATAAAATTACAGATGAACTTTGATCCTAGAAGATGTAACGTTTAACGTGATATATGTTAAGCAATGAGGTTGGAGATCCGGGTTGAACTTAGGGTGTGGGTTCAGCTGAGAATAATTACGTAACCCTTCCTATATCTAGATTTATTGTCTTATTTTTACTTGCATTTAACGTATCATGTATACATCTTACTGCATTAACTTGTTCAGCTGCAAATATATACTTATGAATATAATATATGTCGCTTTTACCACTAATCCATTTGGAAAAAATACCAATATTTGTGTGTCTCAAAACAAAGCTATGTAATTAAACACACTCGTATATAAATATTGAGGCAATTGGTGCCAAACTACAATGACGGTAGAAACGTTAATCGAGATTGCAAGTATGTGACAACGGCGAGGATATACATTAATTTAATAACTAATACAGGCACAACATGCGATTTGGTACTGGGCGAGGACACCTATAACAGATTACGTAACAGATTTACAAAATGACCAATTGTTGCGCATTTGCAAGGTGGACGGCAATAGAGCGGAATGCGGTCCGCGATTAGCAAGGTGTTTCTTATGCGCGGGCGCCGCGAGTGCTGCGACCTGTTTGATACACCTCTCCACATCCTGCCTGTCTCCCTAGCAATACTACTACGAGACAACTACATTACAAGTTCTACGAGTGGGTGTGTGACGTCACATGAGCGAATCAAGATAGGCGTGAACGTTTAATCGGATAGCCAAATGAATTTGGACATTTTAACCCATTACATAAAACTTAAGCCTATAGATATACTTTTATGGGTTAATAGTGTTTTCGCCCAGATTAGAGAATAACCCAAATCTCAATTTGGCAGTTAACTCATTTGTATTCATGTTAGTAAACACGCTGTTTGGGTTACATACTACGGACGAGTTAAGCATGCCGATTATTTCACTAAGTCCGCAAATAACTTGTTCAGTACAATTTCACCACCCAAGATATAGGAGCGGCTGTAGAACTGCTATAAACTAAGCGATTAATAAAAATATATGAAGTTATAAAAAATAAAAAACCGTCCAAAGAAATAATGAACGCGAAAGCAAACTTGATCCAAACAGGTGTCACATAGTAGGGGCGACTAGATTGCTCATTGCGTGGCCATTGACATCACAGTATCGCAGTGGTTTCGTAGTATCCCGGCCCCGGCTGACAGCACATGGACCCGGGGGCTCTCACGAGTGTAGGGCGAAAAGTTTCGAGTTACGCAAACTTCATGGGAGAGGACATTTGAAAACTAAAACAATAGACACGTATAGACAAAAGAATGACCAAGAGGTTTTTTGTGAGGCAGTGTATCACGTCTGAAGACAATAGGATCTACTCGTATTTATAATGAATATGTGATATTTTACATTAAGTATTCGGTGACCTGGCGTGATGAGATTTATGTGTGTAGTTTTTTTGAGGGTATATTGTTACGGGTTTTTGTTGAATGCCTGAAGGTTATAGAAGGTGTTGCAGGTTTAATTAAAAGGTGACTGTTCTTGTGACATGAACCATGCGAAGAGTAGCCTTTAAGGGTTTTCATGTACCTACTTGTAAAAGACTGTTATAATTTTGGCGTACATTTAAGTAATGTGGTTATTACCGTTTTACTTTTGTATAAAGGTTTAATAAATAAATGAAACTAATCGCTCTATACAAATAAAATGCTGCTCAGTAAACGCATCAGTCCGATAAAGTTTTTATGGAATAGTAAATTAGATAAGAATCCCAGGGAGAATCGGAGTAAAAGTGAAAGTGCTTTTTTCTATGAAACTTTTGTATGGAACAGGGAAACTACAACGTCTGTCTGGTCAGCTGGAATCACACTAATATTATAAAGGCAAAAGTTCGTGAGTGTGTGAGTTTGTATGTTTGTTACTTCTTCACGCTCAAACAATTGGACGGATTTGGATAAAATTTGGCTAAAAAAATAGATTATAATCAGGAATAGCACATATGATAATTTTCGACTTTCACGCGGGTGAAGCTAGTATAATAATATTCTGTCTATTTTAATCTATCTCCGGTACAGCCATACTTAGGCACCCTTCTATATATCCATTATATATATACATTTTCTTTGAATAATCATCATTTTGTATTAAAACGACACAACCTGATAGAAACAAGAGAAAACAATGTAATTCTACATTGAATAAAAACAGCAAAAACATAGTAATATGAGAACGAAGCAAACAGTTTCCATTCACTGCATCCTTTCATTATAGTGGCTGTATTTATTTTAATCAAGGGAAGCAATCTAGAAGTCATTTTAAATCAATTGCGAACAGACAGACCGTAGAAAATGCAAATGAAAACAGATATGTGGGTAGTTCTGTAAGAGTGTCACATACCTTTCAAACTTGAAACTTTAAGCCTTGAGAAAGATATAATATATTGAATGCACACTCCCTATTAGTTAAAGTTCAAAATATTAATAATATGTTTGAACACAAGCTTTAAGCTTATGCCCTTTACGGCACCCACGTAGTTTTGAATATACCTACTAAACGCTCTCTCTCTTTCTAACTAATCTTTTTCCCTATTTTTTCAACAGCCTGTTCCTTTCAAATTTTATGTTGATTTTTAAAAAGGTTGTTTTGATCTGACACGGATATATCCAAAACAAAGAAAAGGGATAGGTTCTAATTTATTTAATAAATCGACGCATTAAAAACCTGCTAAACTAGATACATGAACTGTAAAAAGTCTCTTACGAAGGATATTGACATTTTCATATCTTCAAGTATATTTACATCGATACATATCTTACCTACATCAATGTAATTCGTGTATCGTAATTGACATATTTACCCACGACAACTCGCAAGTGCGTTGGTAAATTCGTGACTTTACTGTTTGCATTCCATTTTGAAAGCTATTTAGCAAGATTACCGTCTATGGATCTTGTAACATGGCAGATAGGCAAAGAAAGCAAACTTAATGTTGATACTTAACTACATTGGCTGTCATTATATCTTATGTAATCAAGCGATCAATTTATTGGCAATAACTTTTCAAATCGAAGAACGTTGAAATGTTATATGAAGTGGTTATTGGATCTTTATTAAATGCGCATTGATTCTACTAAGGCCTTTGAATGTGTAATCAATAGATTATATTCATTCTCTTGCAAAAGATATACTGATTAATTTACAAGGTGTGGCTATCAAATAATATGGTCCTCTTTCAGATGCGATTGAGGTCAAGAGGGCCGTACAACAACTATCTACAAATATTCACTAGACACTGACAAATCATACTGTTAAACAGAACAAATTTCTACGGTTAGTTACCACTGATCCTAAATATGGCAAGCATGGCAGACAAACAGATAATAATTCTCGATAGCTAACTATTGTGTTCAGATATGTGAGTGCTAAAATAAATCATGATCTAGCTCTTATATCCAGCTCCACAAGTAATTTTTCTTAATGAATCAAAACCTCGCAAAGAAACTAAGTGCACCATTACGGAAAATTCATGAATAATTCAAGTAATTCAGACAGCATTAAAACATTCACTGAACCACGAACTCCGGATATATATTTTTGAAATTAGCTTGAGAATATATTTCTAATTACTGAGTATGTACAACACGCTCCTTAATTAATAAAAAGCCATCGGATAGTCGTGACTAAAGAAGATATTTAAACAACGGATATTAATAAATTCGATCATTTTATTGATTCCTGTTCCAATTTGGGGTTCCGATTTCGTGCAATGGTTAGGTAAGTCATATTAAATTATAGAATATTCGCAGATAAGTCGATTGCCATCAATAAATACAGTAATATTACTTACATAATTCCGCAAATGTAACGTTATCTCGGCATAATGAGGCAGACATGAAAAAAGTAAAACCGATGAAGCGTGGACACTCATAAGCAAATAGATTGTATATTCAGATTTTTACTGATTCTCATATTACAGTTGCAACAGACTGTCTATTTGAATATAAGCACCAACTACAGACCAAGTTTTTGTTTTGTTAATCTTAGATTTGGTTAAAAGAAAGACAGTTTCACTTATTACAATAAGCTCGTTTATTTTGAATAGAATCTAGACAGAGTAAAAATAGATAAAGAATATATAATATGGGTTTATGCAAATTTGAATTTTATACCCATATAACATATCGAAACTAAACTAACAACAGTTTTAACTATTGATAGTTTATAACATCTACAAGAAGATAGTCACGACATGACCCAAAAAATATTCATTTGGCAGCTGATCACTATCTGTGTGATCAGCTGCCAAATGAATATTTTTTTAACGAAGGAATTAATAAGACATCTGAATGCATAGAAGTTTTGGGCAATGTATTTGTGGTTAATGCCACTATTTCAAGCAGTTGCGTGCAGCGTCACAAATTATTAAACTATGTTGAACCCAAACCTAAATGACGGAGTGTGAAAATTCCACGGAAACAGAACCCAGAAAGAATTATTTTGCTAAGTATTTTAAACCGTGATAATAGATATTACGTTTGTGGTTGAAATTATATCAGTATACAAGTAGGTACTTACCTCTAGTATTATTATGAACAATCCAATAAGGTGCAATTTCGAAATGGGGGCATTAAAGAAACAGCTGCTGTATGCATATCCCTGAAAGAATAAGATGATAAAACTTTGAAGACTCATAAAGCAGATGACAGATTTCCAACAGGAATAAGACTTTGAAGAAAAAGCTTGACCAAATAAACTTTAGCAAAGACGCCATATACAGAACGCTTGGTAGAAATTGCTTCAACTAAATATATCCAGTTAACAATAAATAGTGAGCTACTATAAACTCGGTCATCGTATTACCAACACCTTGAAAGAAAGCAGAGGCATACTGGATACAAAAAAACAATATAAAAACGAGTGCATTGACTCGAAATTACTCTGTAAGCTATCAGAAGACAATCGTAAAAAGAATCATTAGCGATGCATTTATGACCGGCGGAGATCTCATGCAAATTACTTCGCAACGGTCAACGCTTTACGTATAAGTACGATAATTTCAATCTTCATAATTCATTCAAAAATCACAGAGCAATATATGAATATAAAAATCTTTTCGACGTTAGAAATTTTTTCAATTCGTTTTATAGTCAATCTTTCAGCGTCTACTTGTAAGATAATATTGTATTTTATAGCAGGCTTGAAGCTTTTAACGATCCAAGTTTCTGAAACTATCGTCGGCACATATTTAGTTTTACATACTTATCGTAAATTTAGACTGAAGTGTCTACATTTACGATATGTAAAACTACAGCTTTGTTACATGACAAAGGTCAAATGTTCACTTGGTGTGCATGTGTGTTAACAATTCTGCTATCTTAAATCTTCTTAAAGAAGAGCTTACAGGCACAGCATTTAGTAGTGATTTTCTGTTTTACTTGGAGTCAAACATACCGACGCGTGACGATGATCTTATGTGATTTAAAAAAGTTATCTACCATCAGCAACACCTAGAGTAGAAAAAGGGACAGAGGTAAAAAGGTAGTGTTACTCATTTTGGTTTCCGACTTGGTAACAAGATCCTCGTCAGTTTTTCCGTCTGTGAGAACCATCCACCTAATTTGTATAAATAAACCATTTGCTAGCATCGTTGTTCGTCAGAGCATTGTCATATTATTTCCAACTTTGTGCCCATTAAACTACAACATTTCTAAAGCTTAAATATTTGTTCCACTTAACAAACAAGTTGTCATGCAAGTCAGTAACTTAGTGAATTTGTGCCGAGGCCCTTAAGTAGGCGATTTCATTGATTTACTAGCATTCAAATGCTAATGTTTATATTCAAAAGTGATACACAGAGGCGATGAGCTAAGAATTTGGATACACTTACTTTATAACGGTTGTCTGACCATGTCCAATAGCTAATTATTCATTCCAGTGACGTTTTTGTCCCTTTTGGAAACAGTAAGTAGGCTGAGTCATCTGTTGGAACTAGTAGTATTATTTGGAATTACCATCCATTATGTGACGATTATTTAAAGAGGTCGTAGAACGGAAAAATGGACGATGGCAGTACCAAAGAGTTTGACAGTGTAGGTACCTATTCACACACTATGAAATAAGGTAACTAACCTATAAAGTTATTTTATATAGTCGTTGAAAAAACAATGGAGTACACCACTTAGATAACAGAAAGCTAAAGGCGAAGTTTTATTCTACAAAATATAATATTTTTATTGTTACCGCTAGTGATACTGTTAGGTAATACAGTTAAACAAAATCTCCATTTATTACATACATACTGTTTGTTGAAAGACAGACTGATAAAATAGGTATGTAATAAGAATAGGCTGGGTATTGAAAAAATAAAACATCCAATATTTGTTTAATCATTTTACAAAATGTTGAACAGAATGATATAGAACTTTGGTGCTGTGGTTTTATGAATTTGGTAATATGATTTCAGCAAGCCTCGCGTGTTTAAACCCAATTTGCCAAGCAACACTTAAGTGATCAAAGAACTTTGATGACTCGTCATTTTGAATATTCTTTATTGAATTCGACATAGTGACTTTAGCAGAAAACAATAACAAATGCTTAATATTTTCTTAATAAATCGACGAAGACATAGCAAACAAACAAAACAATCACTACCAAGAAGCTTGATTATATATTTACGAGCGAATTATTAGAACCAATTTAATAATTTCCGAACAACATTGGAATATAGTTGGATTGGAGTTCATACAAAGTTATGGGTCCACTAATTCTTGGGTCAATGACAGGCCCACCGATCACTTGCAATCGTGAGAACGTATCGTACCAGAGCCGAAAGAGAATGGTCTTACAAATGATATTAACTTTATTCTTTTTTCCTGTAAAACTCTCGTAATAAGTGATAAAGTTAGTGAAAGTGCAGGCATTAAGTTAAACACACATAATACTGAAGTGAAAGATATTTTTGTCACCTGTTTATCGTCGTATTAACACTTTGTTTGACATTCTGAGGTACGATTACTTAAGGTTACCATGGCTAAGTTCATTCACATCACTTGGACCGAAAAGTTAGCGGCACGTGCGAGCTATTTACCTGCACCATCGTTTAAAGCATTTGGGTTAAGTAGAAGACACACTATTTGGTAAATATCGAAGGTGTTCGCAAACAGAGAAGAAATTCATAACGTCTACGTAGAATGGTCGTTCACAATTCCTAGATACGTAGAATTCCTTGGGTTCCACTTTATATTCCACTATTGTCAACGATAAACTCCATTGTACACTTGGTATTGTGAAAGTTTGTCCTGTATGTTTTTTTTTGTGGTGTACAATAAAGTATATAATAATAATAATAAACTCCTACATCGCCTTAACTACAGTCTAATCAGGCAAACTACAATTTTATCTTATCCAATGCAAATTGATATAAATGGCAACATTGTCATTGACTTAGCAATCAATTTGTTGACCGTCTGCGTAGGCTTTTGGCCTAAAATTCAAGCTCCCAACCTACACAAAATGCCCTTAGGAATCGATTCCGTAACTGAATAGTTATAGTACTTACTTAATCTGACATAAGGTTTTAAGTCAATGCCAAAAACGAGCGTGAGAATTGCAGCCAGGTTTAATTAAATAAGAATCGCTTCACGCCCACAATAATTGGCGTAAGAACAATGTTCTATCAAATTAATGCATTTTGGGTGTGAATCGAAAGTGAAATAATCTCTAGCAATTATAATGCGTACCTTTCAATTATCTCGTCAGCAGTCAGTGAGCTCTGTCATCATTTTGTAAGAGTTATTGAATAGCTTAGCAAAAGGAATCTAAGATTCTATTAGATGATAATGAAATTATCTACTTCGACCTGATTTTAAGGGTTATTGAATGATTCACACGAATTGAACTCGCACGAAATATTAATGAGTGCACAGATAAAATACACAATATGTGATTTTAACTTTTTAACCGAATGATCGTCGACCACATCATCGCTTACTATCAGGTGAGATAGTGGTCAAGCGCGAGCCTATCTATAATAAAAAGAGTGTCTTATCATATTATTGAAATTGAACGAGTAAAAGTTTACTTCCGTGCTATGTAAATACATGACGGACCCTAAAAGTCAGAAATGAATTCGGTTAAAAAGTTAAGATCACAATTTGTGTAGATATTTTATCTGTGTCAATTCGTGCGAATCTTCCAATAACCCGATTTTAATCAAGCAAATAATACTTAAGCATCAAAAAGTTTAATATTATCTGTAAGCCGTCGACGGATTTGTTTTTTTTAGCCTATTTTACTCGGGCCATAATAACGAAGCTATTGACACATTATTCATCAAAATCGTATGAATAGTTTAGGCGCTACGGAGGAATATATGTAAATATGAGATGGAGAGATAGTGGTCAAGCGCGAGCCTATAGACTATAAAAAAAAATACAAACATAAAATACATAAAAATAGACTGCTAATAACATAATCCTTTCTTTTGGCTTTGCCGGATAAAAATAAAATAATAATCGGGTAAGGAATGAATAACTGATGAGAAGATGATAATCTTGATATAAAAAGCCATTTTTTCCTTTTAGAACATCGATCCGGAAGACGGAACCTCGCCACAGCTAACTCCAGTCACGCTATCGAGACAGAAATAAAAACTGACACTAACTTTTCTCCGATCATGTCACGTTTTCCTAAGATAGAAAGTAGTTTCCCATCTGATTGCACAAACTTTAATTAATAAACCAGCTAAGTTTGCCTCATTAATAATGAATTTTAAATGCTTTTAAATAGTTTCTTGTTGGCGGAAAATCAAACTTGATTTGGCTTATATGGTGATCGACATCCTTAATATGACGCTAATGGAAAGGCGACTTTGTCGGACAGTTACGTGATTGAACCAATTATATCCAAAGGTATGTCAGGCTATTAGTGTAGGATTAGAAATTCAGGTTTTTAGCAAGAAAATTCTTTGATATACATTTATCTCTACAGATAGTTACAATTTTACTTTGACCTTTATTGATTTAGGGCCGATTTTTCAATAGTCTGATAACTTTTAACTGAGGAATAAAAATGTCTGTTTGACATAATTTTTATAAAATAGCTGTCAAACCGCCATTTTTATTCCTCAGTCAAAAGTTATCAGACTTTTGTAAAATCGGCCCGTAATAATCTTAATACACCTAAATATTTTGTACTATTTTTTTATATATAAAGGTATGTTAGGCGATTAATGCAGAATTAGGAATAAATGTATAAAAAATATTCTCTGATATCTCTTTCTATTACAATTTAATCTTTGTATTTGACTTAATTATAACTTTGTATTTTATCTACATCGTGTTCCATCATATTTTTTATCAGCAAGGTATACACGATTACCAGCACAGGTAATAATATGTCTGTATTCAAAACAGACTCAGCTAGTAACTAAGTAGATACATAATTGTAGGAAAATACTCACTGTGAGAAAATTTACACGTTTATGATGATAACTTCTTGTGTAATAAAAACTGCACTCAGTTTCACGAAATTTCTCATACTGTATGTAGTAAGCAAATCTTCATAAAAAGTTCCAAGTAAGTAAGGTATTAAACAGAATAATAAAATTCTAATAATTCACTCATAAATTGTGCACTGAATCACGTTTTTGCATTCATTGTATTTGAAAAATTAAATTGTTAACATCTAAATTCTACATATCTGTACCTACCTACGGGTACAAATCCGGTATAATAAATGGTTCTAAAAATAATTACAAAGAATCCTGCAGAAATAACTAGGATTTTTGTCTTTTAAAGTAAACAAGAGAGAATGTTATTGTTGAAATCGCATTCCTGTACGAGCATATGACGGTGGTATGTTTTGACGTCAACAAACCAAGTAACCTTAAGAAGAACATCCTGCACTTTAACCTGCGATTTTTAAGAATGTATTTTGGCTTCGATGTCCTTGCAATTAGGTGCTTAAATGGAAATACAAGTAAACCTATAGTTTCTTGCAAACTTTTTTGGCAAAATCTGACGCCAATCTTGCCAAAGGGTTTCATGGTACCCAGATACTGGGTTGTGGAGTTCAGATAGGCAATCACTTAATGTAAATTACTGGTACTCAGCTGCATTCGCTTAGACTGGAGGCCGACCCCAACTTAATTGAAGTAAGGCTAGGTAGATTGAATAGTGTCTTGCAAATTGCCAATTTGTTGAAATTATTTAATTTACACCATTTCATGCGAGTTTCTACCGCTTTAATCTATTTTATCCTTATTTAAAAAGCCCTTACTCCGCTTTAGTGCCGTAAATGATAAATAAATGACCAATGATTTTATTTCTGTAAATTGGTTTGTACAAACACTTTTACATGTCGATCATATCTTTTAAAACTAGATGAGGTCGGCGTTTCCTATCTGACTTCTCTGAGAAGAAAGGCCGAAACAAACTCAGAAGTCACAGTCTCTTTGAAAGTCCAGACAAAATCTTGGTTAGATCATGTGAAGACCATGTAGACTGATGTCTGAAATGGTCTTTAGAGGAAAGAACCAGCCAGATTGAGTGGACCTGTCTAGTCAGTGCACGGATTTGTCAATAACCGTGCAGCTCAACTCAGAATTCAAGGAGCTCAACGATTCGACGCACAATACCAAAGAAAGGACATTCGGGTAGGCCGTATAAACTACTCAAACTGCCAGACCATGATTAAAACTAATTAAGATAAATAAAAAAAAAGAAGCATGATCCACATAGTCTTCACGTTCACAATAATTAAAATAAAATAAAATCATAAAATACTTTAAAAAGTAAAATATTCATGTCGTTGCAAGAAAACCAAAAAATATAAAAATAAATTCACGGTGCAAAATATAAAAAATCAAAATTAATTGGAGCAGCTCAATCCCAAGCCTCTTTGCGGTTACTTTCTAAAGCCTACTCTTAGTAACGGCTAGGTGTGAAAAAATATATATTATTGATTCATGTACATAGTTTGTGAAACATAGTTTTTCGTGTAACTAATAGTTTCTTTCTATAGCTTCTTTTGAATACACCTCCAAAACGACTTGGACGTTCTAAAATATTTTACCCAGAAAAATGTATGCTTAGAATTTATTCTTAACCCACATAGGATATGTTAAACAAAACATATTTTGAAAACAAAACTGTCAAAAAGGAGATACAATATTGAAATTCTGGCACCGAGCGGGCGCACGGCCAGTACTGCGTTAACATTAGGGATCATGTAAGTACGCCTTAACTTCCCCATAAGATTACAACAACCAACAAAAACAACCTAAGCATAACTGAGAGCTTCAACAACTCTGATTAAATTAATCACACCATTAATATCAAATTAACTTGTTTTCATATGATTTTCTCATGGAAAACGACGGCCATTTAACCACGTTCAACGGTTTTTAGTTTCACTTCGTGTAGTGATGATTAATTAGGTTTTCTTTAAACAATCTTGTAAGAAAGCGTTCCGCAACGCTTGTATTAAAACTAGGCTGTGCGTGGTGATAGCTCATAGCTCTGTATGCTAAACCCTGGCCATGTTAGATTCAACTGATAGAGCCATTAATATAATTTCAAGCAATGTGGGTGGAAAAATGTAGCCGATCCATTATGTTGAACATTCTGACTTTTCTTTCTGGCAGAAGTTGCATTTTTTTTTTACACGGATTTCTTCACTCACTCGTATGGACGAATATTTTTAGCAGTCGACGAGGGCAAAGCCTTGGGCAAAATCCAGCTTTTGCCTAAGGTCTTACCCATATGGAGGTCAGAAATTATTTTTTTTAGGCGCTAAGGCCCACTTTAACGAATAAATTAACTCAGAGTTAGTTGCTAACGCGAGTATAAATTGGCAGTTTGTCATACAATATTGTCATCTAGTTACTGCCAGCGGCTTTGCCTGTGTGAAATGTATTTATTATCCCAAGGGAACATTATAAAGGGATAAAAAGTAGCCTATGTGCTATTCCAGACTATAATCTATCTCTATGCCAAATTTCATCCAGGTCCGATCACCCGTTCTGGAGTCAAACTTTCACATTTATAATATAAGTACCTAAGATAAGATTTAAATTCGTGTTGGCAACTAACTCTGAGTTAAGGTTTTCGTGCAAGTGGGCCTAAGATATAAAAAGGTGACAGACAAACAAGCAAACAGTTAGGTACGGTACTTTGCATTTACGATATTAATGGGTAATGGGTTATGTAGGTACCATGGTACAATCCTCAATTCGCAAGTATTTTTTTATGTATGTTTGTTCGGCCATAACTCCGTCATAATATAAACAGATTTGCAAAATATTTTTTTGTTCCAAAGAAGTTTATTCCGAAATGGTCCCATTTAAATTTGATAAAGATCTGATGAAAAACTTCGAAGATATACAACATAACTCGTCAATAAATGACGGCAAAAATCTCTCGGGATTGCTGCAATCGCATTTGTTTACACCATTTTATAACAAACAATTACGCCCAGTTCACCCTGGCACACTCTCATTCCACCGGTTGTGTTCAAGTAACATGCTTTTCGGGTAATTTATTCTGGTATCACTGTGGGCATTATAGGTACCTTACTATAGAACTTGTCCATTATAGTACAACTAAAATGTGAAAAATAAAACCTTTTTTTTTTAAATACAAGCGACTTCCAAATAAAAACACTACAAAGTGAAAAATAACTTCAATTTCGGCAGGCGGTGTCAAAAACGAAGGAACGAAAACAGGAACACCGACTTCAGAATTTGAAGTTATTTTCACTTTGTAGTGTTTTTATTTGGAAGTCGGTTGTACTTTTTTGTTTGTAAAAAACATTTTTATAACAGGTACTCACAAAGTTTCAGTCAGCAGCCAGTCCGTCTAGTCTCAACGTTAAGGGAAAAGTAACGTAGGCAATAGGTAATGCAATGGTAGGTAGGCAAATCAATGACAATCAATCAATTGCGCACGTTTGGCACAGTGGTTGAGCGATTGACTGCTGCGCTGCGTGTCGCGGGTCCGATTCCCGAACGGAACAAATATTTGTATGACCTACAGATAGTTGTTCTGGCTCTGAGTGTTGTGTATGTGAGTTTATATGTTTGTAAACGCACCCACGATACAGGAAGAAATTGCAAGTGTGGGGCAAAGATTTTCATAAAACAAAAAAAAATGACTGCCCGTAACATACGCAGCTGTCTATATATCTGTCTGTATATTGATTCGCTAACTTTGTAACTGAATAGCGGAAATTGCAACCTGACCTTAACTTTCTACCCCTGCTTTATGGAGGCTTCTGAGGTACACTAATGATACTTGTCGATTTTAATTAAACATATGTAGCGAATCAACACGTCACTCAAGTCTTGGGATATCAGAGAACTAGCCAGTGAAATCATCCTCAGTATTATCTAATATAATAATCAGTCTTTAAGTAGTCCCACTGCAGGGCAAAGGCTGAATACTCCCTCTCCTTTCTACTCAATTCTGTTTTGAACCCCCGACGGAAAAAGAGGGGTGTTATAAGTTTGACCTGTGTCCCTGTGTATTTTTTTGTCTGTGGCATCATAGCTCCTAAACGAATGAACCGATTTTGATTTAGTGTTTTTTTGTTTGAAAGGTGACTTTATTGAGAGTGTTCTTAGCTATGTATTATTAAAATCGGTTCACACGTTCAAAAGTTATGGGCGTTTTATTGTTTGTATCGGGGTACTTTCGCAAGATACCGTGTCTTAATTACGTGTTCGATAGATTGTTGATCGAAGTGTGTCTACTACTAGATAAATTAAGTAGTGTAAAAATTATTAAATAAAAGAAAATTGTCGAGGGTTTTGAAAATTTTTAATTTTTATTTGTCTGATAGTATGGACCAGCCTTTTCAGTAGGAGTTTAGTTCGTCCAGCCATCTTCGCCTCGGTTTGCCGCGATGTCGTCTGGCGATTATTGGGTCACATTCGGTGGTTCTTGAATTTTTTTTTTTCAAAACTACTGTACGATTGCTCAAAATACCTAAGGTTAATTTGTATTTGAAAACGAACCGTTACTTGATTAATTAAATAAATAATGAAGATAACAAATATGAGTAACTTAATAAATTGTCTTTATCGCGAAGTCTCAACAATAACAATCAACGCCACAATGTTTGAGTAGCAACTAGCAATACGCGTCACACGTCAATATCTTTTATTCTAGTTGACCTTTGACTGATTCAAATTTTACAACATAAACAAAAAAAATATATGGTAAGATTGAATCAGAAAATATAGTATCGTATAAAGGCTCCTTTATTGTCATTGTACCCATTGAAATCTATCTAGAAAAGAATATTGATGAACACAAACGTGTAAAACGTGTTTTTTCTGAATTGGGAATTTGGGATTAACAACATATAAATCCTACTTGAATGCCAAGTTTGGCTAAAGAAGAGTTGTAATTACCTATACTCAACTTAAAAATCTTAATCCAAAAACAGAGGCTATGGATGTCTTGTACTTGGTTCCATGTTCATTTTCTTTCATTCACTTGTAGCCTTGGTTCTCTGTCAACTTATTCGTTGTAACCCAACCGAAGGAGTGGGTGGTGTGGTATTCGAGATTTTTAACACATAATAAGTTTGGTATTTTAATTTAAACCACCTGAGCGAAGTGTTTCTGCATCGCAACATATTTATTTTAACAGGCTCATTTGGTAATTGATGCAAAATTCAAGTTACTTGCAATATTACAAAACTTAAAACGAATGACGGAAACTTACTTAATTTTCCTTATTTTTTTACGGTACTTATTTCATTGACATTTACAAATAAACTAGCCAGTTAATAAGCTATTAAGTCTTAGCTTATAAACTGGATAGTTAACACACACGTTCATTAAATTTTCTTAGTAAGTATCTTAGGTAAGTATCCAAGTTTACGGTCATAAACTCACGCCTTTATCCTATGGGAGATGGTAGAAATTACAGAACGCAACCTCCTACGATCTATCTTCGTTAAGAACATAATAAATATGTCAACAACACTTTCATTTTGTGGGAAAGAAAAGTTAATTAGCATTTTCCTCTAAGAACATGCAGTAAACCGATCTCTGACTGGTCAGAGTTTCAATTAGATGCAAGCAAGTCTTGTAGCCGCGTTTGCCATAAATATGATAGGTTAAAAGTTAACCAGCTTGCACTATGGTGTGACAGGTAGTCCAGACTTGTCCATGTTGCCAACCCACAACCTTTCTATAAGCATAACTGTTACTCTTCCCACAGACAAGCTTTGAAATCCTTGGGAATATATCTGCCTGCATAAGTATATACTAATTTCCATATTATATTCATAGAGGTTGAAATTAAATGAGAACCCAAGCTGAGTCAGAGAAGTTTTTGGCTAGGTATAAATTTATCAGAAAATCATCCTTTGTTTGCTTTGCATATATTTGTGTTTTAACTCGAACTGCGTCTTTTAATTTATCAAGATAGAACTGCGGTGCTGTTTCAACGCGTAAAAGATTAGACGTATTACTCAGAGCTGGTCAATGTTCTTTAATAGGCACAAGAAGACCATATTTTAATTAAATATCATCATCATCATCATCATCATTTCAGCCGAAAGACGTCCACTGCTGGACATAGGCCTCCCCCAGGCGTCGCCACATTGACCGATCCCGTGCTTCTCGCATCCAGCGCCTTCCCGCAACCTTAACCAGGTCATCGGTCCACCTAGTGGGAGACCTTCCAACGTATCGTCTTTCGGTTCGCGGTCGCCATTCCAGAACTTTTCGGCCCCATCGGCTCGGTTCTGCGTTTTTATCCGTTTAATTAAATATAGTAGGTATATATTTAATTAAAGCTTCTTCTATAGAAGGGAAAAAATCCTAGACGCAACAACCAAAACAAAATCATTTAACAAAACTTATTCACTGTACCCTCCAAAAATACGAGCAAAGGAGTCGGAAAGCGTGACCATCACCAGTGCAACACTTTACAAACATGAGACGCAACATTCTGCCAAGGTCGACGTACTATTATCACACGTTTCTTTTTCACGAAAGTGTTAACAGCCAGTCTGTAGCACTCAGTACTACCAACTCTCCGACATGTTTTATTTAGAACGAGTAGATAACCGCACCTAAGTACGTGCAACCAATAAATAATGGTAGGAAATAATGAGTGGACCGGGAATAGGTTGATGCTTGTCGTGTAATTTAAACCAGTGAATTATAAGATGGGTTACAGCCTCCAGCTGTACTTATATCTTCTCATTTTGATCATCAACTCGCTAAACAAATGCCAAGCGGGTTCAGAATTTACATTGTAGCGTTCCATCAAGAGTTCCCATATAAGTATTGTTGTTTTATGCATTCAGCAGTAAGCGTGAATCAACATCATTTATTAAGATAACTGTTCTGCGTACGTGCAATAATTAAAAATCTATAATAAATTATAACATAAGATAGGTATAAAATCATCACATAAATATTTGCGGTCATGCATGTCGATAAGTTAGATTTTCTAAGATAAGATCGTGCAGTGCGTTGATGTCTTTTTGATTAGTTACATTATATTTTTCTCCGATCGATGAGAACAATTTTGATGGATTACTAAACTTAAGAATCTGCAGATTTCGATACAGGATTGATTCTTTTAATAGTTATTTCAGAACATTTCCATACATCTACATTAATATTAGGTATAATGAGGTCAAAAAAAAATATGCTATAAGCAAACAATTTTTTTGGAGTTAAGTCAGGTTATCTCTGAATGTATGGGATGAGACATTAGGTGCTTACGGAAATTCTTTCGCTGATAAAAAGCAACGCTATCTCTGAGTGCCTTAGTCTACTTTAAACCCGGAACTATGTCCTGTTCCTATAGGGTTGCTATAGGGTTCCACACGGGGAAGGGAATATATAATAACTAGGATACGGGCAAAAATACCAAATAGTCTTGTCTTGCCAAGTCTCTGCTGCATCTATTAAAACGGTCCACAAAACAACATCATCAGAATTCGTAAATTCTCGCTCACTTTCCAGTATTTGAAAGTGCAGTGCAATTACTGTTCATGACAAAAACGACACACATAATTCGACTAAATAAGTCATTATTACATTAGCACGGAGAATGCAAGAAATTATCTTTTTCATGCAGACAGACACATTAAATTGTGCACTAGTCGCCATTTTTAAACACTTTGTCTTATCGGTTTCGTTTGCAATCATTGCTTTAAATTTTTACTATATTTATTCAGTAGGTATGTAAAATAAAATAAAAAATAAAGAAAATAATTAACAGATTAGTTTGCAATTGACAAATTATCATGTAGGTGAATGAACTTTGACGAATTCTAAAACAGAATAATGATGGGTAACAAGTACTTAGACTACTCATAAAATATTCGAGACTGTGTAAAACGCGGTGTCATTCGGGAAACGGTGTGTTATTTAGTTTGATTGCACCTGTGGGTTGCCCTTTTGGACCGTGCATATATTAAACCACTTTTGTACCTGCTTAATTACGAGCAATATAAATTGATGCGTGTGTGTTCATTTTAATTTGACTTTGCCTAATATATTGAACAAGGTGGATTACCTTCACACGAAATAATAGCACCAACTAGCTATGTTACTAATACGGTAACGAAAATGTTAGAATTCGGAGCACCAATTAGACATCGTACAATTCCGCAAACGAGGGTAGTCCAACAGCAAACACAGCAACAAATTAGCGAAGTGATTCACATTACAAAAATTCTACAGTTAATGGAAACTTTGACGCATATCTCTGAGTAACTGCAAACGAACCGTAAACATGAGTAAAAAACTTTAAAGACGGTTTTGGAACAGCTGTCAAAAAGGTTCATTTACCTGACTCTGTCCAGCAATCCGGGTCCGGACCGAGTGACACCCAGTCGAAGGCAAGGTCCTCGAAGCTCGCCATGGCTACACCCGCTTAATCAATCCAGTCCACTCCGTAACATACTATCAAACGGCTATTCAAATGCCGGTTACACTAACACTTCAATCACCATCCGAATCAAGTTTTCATTATCAGTATCCTTGTAAGTTTTGATATAATGCGAAAGCACTGGTATCGTTTAGTCGTAAATAAATGTTATCTGTAGCGGGTTTGGTGTTGTTCGCGGCGGTTATTCCCGCGGTCGGTCGTTAGGTGTCGGATGTGCACGCGCACGTAGATAAGCGGCCGGCGGAGCACTGCGCGGTAACCTCGCGGTGTAGTGTGGACGCTCGGGATGTGTCGCCGACTCGCTGCTCGCTGCGCGCTCGCCACTCGGAACCTGTTCTCGCCGAGGTACAGCCGTACAGGCGTTCACTCAGCCCGCACACTGTACACTCTTTCGATTTCAATGAACCGTTAACGTTCTTTTCTTGTTAGGTGTATCTTATCTACACGACATCACGTAACGCTGCACCGGCAATCCGCTGTCGCACAATAGGCGAGCGTCGAGCGCCAGATACGATTTAAACCAGATCTCAGTTTGGAGCTCCGGAGATAATAGACGAAGGTGTTGCAAAACTTGTCGAACTAAAACCTTTGTGATTTGCATATGTAAATGTTGGATATTTGCTTTGGAAATACATTCGAGGCACGTAGAATGGCCGTTACTGCCTGCCGTTCGTCCTTATGCAAGCCCACGCACAATTCAAGTGCAAGATATGAGTCTTCGAAGTACTATAAATATTTTGAGAGTGTATTGTCGATGTTATGGGTATTTTACTGTCATACATATTCTACACAGGCCATTAGGCATTCTTAGAAAAAACAAAACGTTGGTTGGCAGCGCAGTGAATGTTATTAAATTATATGGTGGCAGTAAGTAAGGTGTAAACATGTGCTGAATACATTAGATTTATAGGTACATTCTGCCTGAATCGCTATTACATAAACCGGCTGACAGACATCTTTACCCTATTTGGGTGTCGGTCGGTACCTACTCTGTGAACGACTTCTTGCATAGGGGCAAAATGCCAAAGAAATCGAAATCAACCTTTTTTCGGTAAAAGTTTTTTCGTTCTCGTAATTTTATCAAAATAACTTCAGTGAGGCACGAAACGAAATTCACATTATGATTTTCAATTTGGAATTAACTCTCATTTTCCAGCTAAGTTTAAAATAATTCCATATTTAATATAATAAGTGTGTCGTGTTCATGAAATCATCGTAGAGTCAACAGAAGACACTTGAGCAAATAGAAACTTCATTCATTATAACGCTACTACAATTTTAAGCTAACTTAATTCTTTTTGGCATAAAATTGGCATTAATTGCGAAGCACATTCGTCGTATTATAATTATTAAAGCAGAAAGCGGTAAGTGAGAGTGTTTGACGGACGTAAAGACAGGCGTAGATATTACCTATTCGTATTCTGTGAGATAAACTCATTTTATGTTGGATACTTAACCATCTTTCATAATGGAATCTCAGACAACAAACTCTTATCAGCAGAACAGATTATTTTTGGTTGATCCTTGGTCCAAAGTATTTTTGTCGATAGTACATCCAGTTCAGGGTTTATCTGTTTCAGTTTCTATGTAGATATTACAGTTGTTGTTTGTTTTAATTATAAACAACCAGGCGTAGGGTTTCATTAAATCGATCACGGCCGAATCCCTGGAACATTTCGCTCGGCACGTTTTGTTTAAACTACGGTTATAGTGGGAGATCCTTCTAAAGGTGAATGTGGTTATGAAATGTTTGTTTCTGGTTTAAGCCATGCTGTAATCTTATTTAGATCTTGTCACATGAAGATTTTGGGTCCTGGCCATCTTGGATACATCCAGACTTTGATTGTTGCAACTGCGATATACAGAAAGTTCTCTATGCAGACCTATATGGTGTTAACTATTTTATTATCATCTCCGGCCGCTATCCCAATTAATTTAGGATCGTTGTAGCATAGTTTCTTTTACCAAACAGCTCAACCAAAGGGAACAATTTCGTGCCCCATATATACCGGTACCTCATTGAATTTAACTTCGCTACAGGTGATTGCTCCTATTCAAACTGCCATTCTAATTTGGCTGAAAGATCAGATCACCAAATTGGAATCTTTAGGATTTAGGCCAGTAATGTGAAGTTTGACATGACATAAGCAAACACAAAAAAAAGATAATGAAGAATGATGATGAACAAATATCACGATAATTAGGTCGCTAGTTTATATACGAGGCGCACGGTTTAGATTAGATTCTGCTTCACGTAGAACTTGCTAGTCATGTAATAGCAAGATTATTAGAATAGCTAAGCCAATGCTCTTTTTTGCAAGAATTTTCATACTTCTTGCAGTTTCTTTAAGCTCGATCATGGCAAACATCAGGAAGTGTGGTTGCTTTCAATGAGTGTAGTTAGTCAAATCATAAGTCTTATGCCAAAAAGCTGGGGATCCTTGAAAAGGTTAGAAGGTACTTCATGCAAGAACAGCTGCTCAGCATGTATCAAGCGCAAGTTCGATCATGCATGAAGTACTGTTCTCATCTCTGGGACGGATCTGCCAAATAACAGCTTGATGAACTAGAGTAGATCGAAAAGCGGGCCAAGAGGCTCATCGGCGATGAGGCACTGGTTAAGTCAAAACTCCAGAGCCTTGAACACCGTCGCCGAATTGCCAGCTTGTCGGTTTTTTATCGGTTACATTTCGGGGAGTGTGCGATGGAATTGCATTATCTAATTCCGCCCAGCCCGTTTCATCATCGGACTACCATACGAACGGCGATGCGCCATCGGTACATGGTGGACATCCCACCCAAAAGCACTAAACGTTTTGAGAATACTTTTGTTATTGCGTAGAGCTAAGGAGTGGAATTCCCTGTCGGAGTCTGTGTTTGCCGATTGCTTCAATTTAGTGGTCTTTAAGTCAAGAGTGAATAGGTTACTTCTAGGCAAGCGTGCTCCACCGTCGACCACATGATCGCTTATCATTAGGTGAGATAGTGGTCAATCGCGAGCCTATAAAAAATTTAAAAAAAAACTAACGTGATATATTTACTTATACCACATGAACCAACTTCATGCCTAATTTAGCATGGCATGTGGAAACCGATTTATTAGATGAGCAGATTATATTAATTATGAATATTCGATCATTACAATCCCATACCTCGCCATTTCATTTATTTCGGTGACGTTATCGATGCATAGAGGATCCTTAAGATTTGATCTAAAATCAATATCCTTCATATCGCAGATTGGGGTCAATGATAGAAACAGGATGATTCATAATTTAAAAAAAAACATTCAGTTTTCTGCACTTTGTAATTACTTACATTGCGAAACTAAAGTTGTTTATTGAACATATCTAGGCTTTCATGTCCGTTATTTTAGACAGTGCTTAACTACATATATGAACCGGTTGCATTGCAAGGTTATGTCACCAAGTTTGACTGATCGATACTTTTATACCTGTTCTGAAACACGAACACACCTACATAGCAATATTTTATTCGATTGTAATGTAAAGGATATGATTACGAATGCAAAGGATCCAAAATTACGGAGCAATTACAACAGAAAAAAGGTATTAGGTAACCAAAACATGTAGCGATTTTCAATAAGGACTGTTATCACGAAGTAACATCAAAGACACAAAAAGATCTGGGGGTGACCATAAGCTCTTAGAGTAAAAAAATCTGTCCCTTACACACACTCAAGGAAAGAGTATGAGTCTGGAAAGAGTTGGGACAGGAAGACCAAAATCTGAAACAGTCAATGCCGCTAACTTTTCTGCAACGCCTACGCTGTACAACACACGCGGAAAAAAACACGAAGCCAATAAAAAACTTAACCTACATACATAATAATCCTTGCATTCGTAACGAAGTAAATAGTAACGTAACAAGACGTCCTTGAACTGCAGTAACACCGCGAAACAATGAACTAGACGAGTCGACGAGTTTTAAATACTTATACCTACTGCATTCTCTGGTAGTTAGGTACTGCACTCGCACACGTTACTGGAACGTTGTCGGGAAACATCGTGAGGAAACTAGCATGGCCTAGGTCCAAAAATTTCGAAGACATGATGTGATTTCTACCAATCCTTACTGTGTCAGTGTGGTCGTTACGGTACAGACAATAGTCTTATGTTAAGTCCCTGCAGTGGGAACATTAGTTGCATGCTGATTATGCTAAATATGACAGATGGCATAGAGGGTTGGTGTAGGCGGTCGAGCTATTCTGTAGATATGACCAATTAAACCATTAAAAAGAATTTTGTGCCAAAACTGATAGAGGAAAGACTAAACTGATAGAGGAAAGACTAAGATAAAAGAAAGACTCATACAAAACGGCAAGGAATAATAAAAATCCAAAGTCTCTCAGTCAAAAACATTGAGGAAGACGTTAAAAAAGAAGGCAAGGCAAGTAAACGAGTTAGGCGTTTTCCCTTCCGTCATTAACGAATCCGGAATCCCATTATAATAAAAAAACTACCGAACAAACAAGATTCAAGATACGGTACTCGCTTCAACCTGCTTGCCCAGTGCACAGCTGACTGACCAAGACAAATAAAAATTTATGTAACGATCGTTTCTCATTTTCGTCTCCATTTTGGGACAGGCCTGAAGTCGAGATGCCTAATTTTTAGGAAAGGATTCTTTCCAAACACCAGAAACAAAAATGGTCCGTATTAGAAGGCCCAAGCCCTGACAAATTACCAGTCAGAAAAGGCACTTACCCAAACCTGAGTGCGGTTATGCATCCGATCAGTGTCCGTGAAATTTCGGTTCCGAAGTAGCCGTAGTACTTCTTGTAGGGAAGCTTACGCACTACATCCGAACTCTATCCGCCATAATTCGGAAAATTTTGAACTCAGAATTCAGATCTCGGGCACAGATCACGGACCCTGAGTGTTGACTCCCAATTTCTGAAAAAATAAGTACTGTAGAAAAAAGGCACGGATGGGAATAAGTAGAAGTAAGACAACAACAAATATAATTTTACAAAACAACATAAAATCCAAATAAACGTTAAGGCTCATTCAATTAAATGAGATATGTAGTTATTTTGATATCGCATGTACGCTTTCTACTGTCCATTTGATAGATTTAACTTGGCAGCAGGTGTGAATACGTGCGAAATTGATTCGACATTCGTATAAAAGAGATAATAAGAGCCAGCGCACACTAGCGACTTTTTGTTGACCGATAGTTTGATTATTCTGGGAATCAGTATGGAGCTATATTGAAATGCACGCATTTGGCGATTCAAATCGGTTAATTTACACTCTCTCGATCGGCCTATGATAGCGATAAAAAAAAATTGGCCAACTAAAAGTTACTAGTGCGCGCTGGCTCTTATTGTTACTATCAACTATACTAGTATTATATTATCTGTGCTATCTACCTACATTTTGGTGCTACTCGTATCTTGAATTATTATTTTATTGTTTACTACCTCAGCTTAGAGAAAAGTTTACTACATTCAACTTTTATATTCACCGGTTCAATTAAACTTGAGGTGCAATCAAGCTGGATATTCAAGTTTAATTATACTTTGTTGATATAACTACCTGTTTTATTGTCATCATTATGCTACATATTTTTAAGACCGCCATCTGTATTCTTTGCTTTAAAATTGCACGTTTAATTATAAGAATATAGGTAAGTTTCAGAAGTAAACTACATACGCATTCAACGGATTTCAAGGTATACTTGCGAAGTATAGACTGAAGTTCGTCCCCGTCGAAAGCTATTTCAGAACATTTTCAACTAAACTTATCTACTCAGAATCGAACGTAAGGTTGCCAGTGGAGAAATTTCACACTGCACAGCACAAAATCAAAGCCTACCATAACGCACACTTATTAAGAAACCAACCATTTTACACACGCGTGTTATAAAACGAGCTATTTATTAAAACAATGAAGAACATAACTACTCGTCATAAGTACCTATTAAACTGTATGGAATGTGTATAAGTCTGTGTGCCAATCTGTTTAGTAAAAGAGGCGGCCAGTGCATCTCAACTTGCGCAATAAGAACTGAAATACCAGGAAGTGACAGAAGTAGGACGGACCTTTCTTTGAATATTCTTCATAATTTATTGCTAATCACAAACATGTCCGTTTGATGTGCGATTAGTGTTCTGTTAGGTAATTACTTAATTAGTTTTGTGGATCTTGCTTTGATTTTACTGGAATCGTTTTCATCTTTGCGAGTATATGCATCATCATCGCCTTTCATGGATAACGCTACTATTGCTGAAAATTGAGTGACATTCTTCAGGATTTTCTGGATAGACCAGACTATAAACGCGAGTACCTACATTTACCATATTTTTATATTGGTAGAAATGTTTAAAAAGTTTTAATAACAAATACTTCAACTATGCTAAGGTTCTCGCCAAACTTCTGGGCTGCCCTGAAGTTGGCATTCCGATGCGCAAGCCACGAATTTTGTATGAGATTTACTACTGCGCAGCCATTGTAGTCAACTTCAGGGCGGCCAAGAAGTTTGGCGAGAACTATAGTTTATCTGTGTTTCAACTATTATAAAGGTCTTTCAAGATTACGAGCTAACTCTTGGCCAAAATGACTAAGGTCCGATTTTTCAAGTCTTATAAAAATGGCGGTTTGACAGCTTTTGTATAGAAAATATGTCCAACGGCCAGTTTTATTCATCTGTCAAAAATTATCAGACTATTGAGAAATCGGCCATATGTGCTGTAGATGCTGCTAGAAGCCTGGATAGAACTAAGCATAAAGCAGCATCATAATAATACCAAATTACCTTCTAATACTAATGACCCATAATAATCTCGACACTTCATGTTTCGTGATCACCGATCACTGAAACAGTTCAAACAGTGGGCGATAAAGATTCCTAATGATGATAATGATGAACTCTAATTGTGTTCGATAGAACAGTTTAGTATCCACTATAATATTTCTTCTAAGCATTTTCCTTCGTGACTTCATTGTATTAACGACACGAATGATGTTAATCTGTGATAAACACAGCGTTTGTGAAAGGTAGACCTTTGCTGATTGATTGTAGGTCAAATTTATCAATGCCAGTAATGGCGGACGTTGTATTTAGCTGCTGCATACTAGCTATTTGTATATCTTACCCTAGTACCTGTGAAGTGTGAACATTGTTCTATTTTTGATAAAATCACGGTGGAGTGGTTTATGCAATGGTCTTGGCATCTTTATAAGATGTTTTACAAAAATAAATCTAAGCGCTCATTAAGGATCCTCGTGGTATTGAGACCCACTTATTGACTTACCTTCAACAAAAGATGAAACCGATACAATAGGTAACAAGCACGTCTGTAGGTCAGACATACATAGCACGTTTTGAGCACTGACAAAACGTGCCACGATACCACTAAAACCTGCGACCTAAAAATATTTATGGACATGACAGTTATATGTCCAATACAAACTATTCCTTAAATAAGGCGTTGGCTACATGAGTAATCAATTTAGGCTCCGGAAGCTAAGCAAGTTTATTTTTAAACAAATGCTGTGTATAAATGTTTCTTAGTTTCAAAATATTATTCAAAATTCAACAAGACTTCTTTCACAGTGTCAACTACACAATAGGTGCTAAGTACACGATTTCTTCAACAGTCTTCAAAGACTTTCTGTCATTACTCATTGACTTGGCAATGGATTGTTAATTGTAATTAAAATTTATAAACACTTGCGGCTGCTTACAAAATAATGTTGTATTCAAATGACCATTTAAACGTTGGATCATTTCTATTTGACGTCGACTAAATGAATTCGAAACACGAGTCTGAGTGAAATCGCTCGTACGCGAACGTTCTTCTTGGCCAATTTTGCGCTGGACTGGGTATAAACAGGTAGAGAGATAATAAAACGGCCTTTATTCTTAGTTATCGCAATTTATTCACAAAACTTCAAATATAACATCAAGACTAGAAACTGTCTCACGTCGTGTTCTTGCCCACAGACAGGAATCCCGAAGTGTTCGAGAAGTATTTGGCATTTGCTTCGTTGACGCGCGTCTCCGCTGCTTGGGGATTCACGATTTCAAGACCCTGTAACAAATAAAACGTTTTAGGTATTTGAATGCAATAACAGACATATTTGTCAGTATCAAGGATAATGCGCTTTGCTTTGTTTTGGTCTGAATATATTCGGATGCATCATCTTAACACAAGTTGTTTTAAATAGAAATCACTTCATTAGAATTACAAAGTAAGCAACTATCGTCGTAATGTAAGTGATGAGACGGCTTCCATAGAAGGCGCGTTGTGCATCAAAGTAACACATCATGTAATTTCTTCTCAAACGAGCTTCATGATATAGGCGGAGTAAATATCTACAATCTTCTTCACTAACAAGACGACTGTGACCCATGGTTTAAATCAGTTCGTTATTCGTGTCATTACTCGGCATTCCGTTTGTTATTCTGTCATTATCTCGAGGTTCTAATAGCATGCCAACGAAGCAATAATCCGCCTCGTACGTACTTAAGTAGACAAGTAAGGCAATGCCATAAAATGACTTTTCATTTAATTCTTGCTTATCACGTTAGAGGCTTTTTGCGCTGTCTCGTGTCGCTTCATTTGTTGATACAAACCTTCACGCGATGGACGGCACGAGCTCTTTTGCCAATTTTACATAACAAGGCAGACGGCACATCCACTAAACAACTGCAGATTCCGCTGCCCATAAAATTCTAAATGGCATTTCTTACAATTTCAATCCATTCAGTAATTTCATTTGCGGCGCGGTCAGACAGACAAATTAGTTTCGCTAATGGGATTTTGTATTTGAGGAAACCATAAAAAGAAGTGTTATGATCGGTGTTTCCGAGGAGTTTGACCCACTCAGTAATCGATGACAATGCTCATTTCTTTTCAATTACCACGAATGTGTGCTAGAAACAAGTATCACTTAAAGTTTACCTTAAACAATGGTTAAATGATGTCAGTGTGGCTACTTTCACCAGGATCGTTGGTTCTTATTGAAAACTAGCTGACCCGGCGAACTTCGTTCCGCCTAACAGTCGACATTGCAACATTACCTTATTTTTCTAAAATAAAAGAATTTTTCTAAAATAAACGTAGCCTAAGTTACTCCTTATTACATCAACTACCTGCCAATGAAAGTCCCGTCAAAATCGGTCCAGCCATTTCAGAGATTAGCCGGAACAAACAGACAGACAGACATACATTGTAAAAAAAGATATTTTGGTGTATGTACCGTATATATATATTCATTATTCATATACATGTAGTAAAAAACGGATATTTCAATATTACAAACAGACACTCCAATTTTATTTATATGTATAGATTATATTACCAACGAATAAATATTCAGTTTAAAGTCTATTCCGCGCCAAGAAATCGACGGCCGCTTTAGAAATTTGATTCGATACATAATACCAATCGATGCACTTATCTACAGCTTTTACGGTATATCAGGTAGGCGATGCACTTGTGTATAGGTAGTAGTGTATTGCGATGGGGGCATAATCTCGCTGATTGGTATCAGGCTACTAACGGTCTGGATGTAGCGGGTTCACGCCGAGCGAGCCGTCGGGCGGAGGGCAATGGATAAATGCATCTATATTTACTGGCCTAGCTATCTGTTCTAAACGCTTGGGTGTGGTCTGGCTTCAGTAGGTAGCGGTATGTTTAGGAAAGTGCACCGACTTAATAGTATTTCTTCTGATGTTCTCGTATGGTATTTTATTTCTTTCAAGACAGTCTCATTTACAAATGAACACAGCAACATCTTTTCAAACAGCATAATGAGAACACTTAAAATGTTCAGCGAAGCAAGAGATTGCAATTAACTCATAGCAGATTTAATTTTAGTGCCTAGATTAAAAGCTGCTTTCATACGATAACATTTATCCCATAAAAACTGGTTAGGTATCATAATTATTTCATGATAGAGATAAGTTTATCGAATAATCTGCAGCAGTAAAAGTCTCAAAAGTTGCTCTCTCAACTAGAAGCTAGTGGGTACTTATTCCCATTTTGATGTATATCTAAATCTAAACGAGGCACAACGTCGTTTAACCTAAGGGCGTAGCCATTCCCATAGCACAAATACCAACAGCGAAATATAAATGGAGAAAGTCTTGTCCTAACACGATCGCCTGAAATACTAATAGGTAATTTTCTCGGCTCGCCTACAACCTACATGCTCAACTTGCAACTTAGACCATGGAATAGACGAGCATAAAGTTACCTCGATATGATAATGACCAATATTAGTCTTATTCTGAAGCCTTAAAGTTGCAAATGATATGCATTTATTTTATTTGGAGATATAGGCAAATATTTGGTGTCAAAAAAAAAGCAATGTGCTTGACCTATTTGCAACTATGATGAGGTCGGCTTCGAAACTAACCAAGCAAGTGAATAGGTACCAGTATTAAACGGAAATCGACTGCGTATCAGACTTCTGGAACCCGGACGTAACTCGGAAACACGATACATCTTGGTTGACTGGTCAGACTTCAGGCTTCTGACTACCCGTAATGCCTACAAATATAATAACTAAGCACTTGATTATATGCAACATAAAAACCTTGAAATATGCTTGGAAATATGCATGGAAATAAGCATGAAAAAAGCGTAAAATATGCACAAAAAAAGCATAATGTGGTAGGTGTTAAGTTTTTATTTCTAATTCAGTCAGTAATTTCAAATCTCATAATAATTTAACACCATTATGATGCAAAAAGTTTATTGAGAAAAGTAATATGATTAATTATTATCTCATAAGCACATTATGATGTTGATTAATTATATAGATCTTTTTTAAATGATTATTAGAACATCTTCTATTTTATAACACTTCTTCACAATTAGTGAATTATTTAATCATAAATTATCAATACCAAAATATAACAACTTTGTAGACGATAATTATTTACTTTTTTTGTAAACGTAAACCATCAGGGAACCCACCGGGGGGGTAGAACACCTACCTACGTAGGTGTTCTACCCCCCCTGGTGGGTTGGGAACATTTGAAAATCATTTTTTTTTATTCTATTATAAATAGCCATTAAGTGCAACTTTTGAATGTCTAAAATTTAAATTTAAAAGTAATAATAATTGATTCTACCGTCGATTCGGCAAAGTAGCTTGTCATGGAGAAGAACGGACAAGACAAGAAACTCCACAGTTACTATTTTACAAAAAGTGGTTTACAAGTATTTGGTTACATCATTCTTCTTGAAAAATACATATATGTGAGAACCATGTAAAAAGACGCGCACGCAAAAGCGTCTAGAGTCAATCAATCAATCTGCATAGGCTTTTCCCAACTATATTGGGGTCGCCTTCCAGTCTTACCGGATTCAGCTGAGTACAAGTGTTTTACATGGAGCGACTGCCTATCTGACCTCCACAACCCAGTAACTGGATCACAAGATATCCCTTAGCAAGACTGGTGTCAAATCTCAAGCTTCTGACTACCCGTAACGACTGTCAAAGATCTTCAAATGACAGCCGGGACCAACGGCTTAACATGCTTTCTGAGGCACGGAGGGAACTCGGTATGTTGAAATGGTCACCCATCCATGGACCGACCTCGTCAAGCGTTGCTTAACCTTGATGATCGACCAGTGCGGCTGTTATTATTTAGCCACGAGCTCCTCCGTCTAGAGTTAGACAAACAATAAAAAAATTCAATAAATAGGTAATTAAAAACAGGCCGAGGCAGCAAAGTTATGCCCAATCCCAACTGAAGGCGCCCGTTCACGAATATGAAAAATGGATCGGCACCACTCAGCTCAACGATCATGAAGGGAAACGAATGATCCAACACATGTGCCGACATCAGAGAGACGTTAGAGAGAGCATGACACTATCAACTGCCAGGGCACACACAAGTCAACGAACGACATATAGGTACAGTAAATGGTAGATTTACAGTTGGTACATAGTACTCACATATGTGCTGTGCAGATATATAAGACTAAAAGAAATTGAGTAAGTCATTGTCGAGGCGGGGGGGGCTCAGTAGCCGTGGCTTGGTCACCAACGGTGAAGCGAAGAGGAACCCGAGGCGGGCCGCTCGTCAGGGCTTCTGCCGATTAAGCCGACGACGTAGCGGCCAACAAGTAGGTTGCGGTGCCGCTTGGTAATCGCGAGGCGACATCGCAACTGAGGCGGGCCGCGATGTCGTATGGAGCGTCCCAGGTGACATACGATATTGCGGCTGTGGGTTACAGGCCGCGGCGGGAGAGGAGTGCCGGTATTGCGGTGCGACGCTCACCCTACCTTCCGCGGCAAAAACAGAGTCGCCACCGTCTGATGGCGGACGCGGTGGGGCCGCAGGGGAGTTTCCTATCTCCTGCGGCCGAAATGTCACAGGGGGGCCAAAGGGTTTGGTCCCTGGGGTGGCCACGGCGTGTAATGAGTTCTGGTGCGCCGGTGATGGGGGTACACCCCAGATGATGGTCAGGTGACGGACAGCCGCAGCGGGTTCGCGGTGAGTGCTAACGCGTGCCCGTGTTGAGGAGGTGTGTAATGTATAGTATATAATATACATATATATATTCGAACTATTTAAGTACAAGCCGGTGTAAATATCGAGATCGCAATAGTCAAGACATAAAATAAATATTCATCCACTCGCATAAAAGTAAACTAATAACAAGCATTAGTTATGCGATTGCGAAAATGACTGACGCTTTAAATCTAATCAGTTTTGCAAAAATATACAAAAAAAGTAAACGTTTCTAAATTATATTAAACGTTATTTATAGATTTTGAATATTATAGTAACTGAATATTATTTCAAATGTGCATTATATGAAATGTTCATTATAGCATATACAATTAGGTTAAATGAAATTAGGTCATATATGATCATTAGAACTTTTGTTATTATATCAAATGTTACACACCCGTGTGTCCCACTAAAACTCCACGGTGTCCTCAACACCGTGGAGTTTTAGTGGGTTGGAGTCCCACATAACTACGCTAACTCCCCGTGGTAGCGCAGTATGCATTCAAATTATCAGTGTATATGGGCGAAATTTTGGTTATAGAGTTTATTATTACACTTATCAATAGGATAACCTAACGAAAAATAATAAAATAAATATAGCGAAAATATGCATCATCACTAGCAATATGCAATTTCCACTGAGAATGGGGTAAATATCCAATTTCATACGCAAATATGGAAATGCATATAATCCGGTCTCTAGTTAAACCAATTATTATGCATACGGAGGTCTCTATTCGGAGAGAGACTAAGTTTTAGAAACATAATTATAAACATAAAATGTAACCTTTTAATAACTGTTAAATAATCGTTTCTAAACCAATATTCTATCCAAAAATGTGGTAATAGGTATAATGTATGGTATTGGTAAACGGAGGCGGTAAGTTACCAGGTTACCACCGATGCGTTACGTTCTATCTGGCTCTAGCGGCATTACAGTGCGGTTACGAAACCATAGCGAGATTCAATTCGATCCCAACACCATCTATCGAGATAGTTATTAAACTTTTATTTTTCAATCCTGTGCCACAAAGTATGTAAGCGGCGGCGCGCTGTAGACTGGGGTGCCACTACGAACAAGTCATTTTGCACGCACACATTGACATTACGAATTTACAGGGATTCTCGGGCAATATTGGACATAGCCCAGTCGTGGTCGACGAAAATATTTTTCAGTTAATAATTTGTAAACTTATGCCATATTTTTGCTAAAATAAACTTCCTTGTTTTAAAAATAGTAATGATGGGAATTTCCTTTCACTATGATAAGTCTTCTCCTTTCTCTGTGATATTTTTGTTATTTATGAGTATATTATATACTAGCTGACCCGGCAAACGTTGTTTTGCTATATCAATTATTTCAAAGATTGCCAAAAATTTTGCACGCACTGAGTACAATCATCGGCACGGTTCTTGAGCGCTGAGCTTCACGTGCGCAAAAGTGAATTATTGGGTCCCTCTGGTGGTATGAAGTGAGGCGCGGGGGCGGGGAAAGTGCAGTGATTGGCCCGTAGCGTATCGCGTCATAGCCGTCAGTCGTGATTGGTTTTTACTCTTGTTGCACGTACCTCACGACGACGAGTACAATTCCGGCCAATTTAATTGCTACAAATTTTTAAACTGCATTATTTTACATTATCTGGTAAGTTAGAACTCAAATATGTTATGTGATTTTTTTATTAATTAGACCTTTGTTATAATAATAAAAGGTGATATTTATCGAAAATATAGCAGGAAAAAAATTAATGTCAGTTTGTAATTATAGCAAAACTATTATTTTTCATTACTAACTATACTACTATACTTACAAACTATATTGTTTTTCATTTCATTAATGAACAAATGAAATTAGAGGTCAAAAATGTTAACAAAAAAAAATATGTAGGTACGTTGTAGATTTTTTAGTAATTTTTGACAAACTATAAGAACTAAGTTATAATTTTAAATTAGAAATACTTTTGTTAGTTACTTTTTTTTTTATCTCAATTTCCATTTCTCAATTTAATAAATCATTATTTAATCTTATAAGTAAGAAATTACGTAGACCGTAACTTAGAAAAAATAAATAATAAACGGGTGTGCGTTTTATTTGTCATAAGTGTACGATGCGCAAAGCGATCCCCACTCTTCCGCCGAGCGCTCAAGAACCGTGCCGGTATCTGTATTATAGTATTTTTAAGTCGTTTAATAATGGAATGGTTTATACAGGTAAAACAATGGTTTTTGTTGGCGGGAGCTCGTGACACGTATTGAATACTATTGATTTATATGAGATCACTTAATTAACTGTACGTGAGAACTATCTTGAGCGACATTTCGCTGAAGATAGTTCTCACGTACAGTTAATTAAGTGAGCACCTATCTACACTACCCTACCCTACATACCTACCTACCGTACTCTACGTACCTACCTACACTACCGTACATACCCTACCCTACCGTAAATACCCTACCCTACCTACCAACCTACCGTACTCCACCTACTTACCCTACCCTACCTATCTACCCACCTACCCTACCTACCTAACTACACCTACCCGACCTAGCAACCTACCTGCCCTACTCTACCCTATCCTACATACCTACCTACCCTACCTACCAAAATTTTTGTTTCGTCTATCGTAAACCATCTTCGCATTGCCTTTCTAATGAAACCGGTTTGGGGCATATCTGTTGGATGGTTTCAAAGTGTATAACGGACATAGGTAGAAACATTTTTTTGTGTTTTATATATTAGAATTATGGGATGAATTTCAGAAAAATCTACAACGCCATCTACTGGCAATACCGGAACCAGCATACAACGCCATGTTCATTTTTGTGTGTGCTTTTTTCTATCATGTATCAGAGATGGCGCTGTGTTCGCAAAATGTATGGGAAAATGTTTTACTTATTATCCTATTCCGGACGAAGGTTAATCTAAAAACGCAAATATCATAAAAATTGGTCCAGTCGTTCTTGAGTTATAAGTGGTGTAACTAACACGAGTTTGTTTTATATATATGTATATATTTTATGTTATTATGTATATGTTACGGCAAATACCCGAAGTGCGGCTACACCTAGTATTAGCCGGTTGGAGCTTAGGGCACCCCGACACGGACAGGTTAGGTTCAAACGAGATGACGGGAGCTGAAGTGAGCGAGCAAAGCGAGCGAACTCAGCTCCCGTCATCTCGTTCGTGTTAGGTTACTTTAGACCCTGCGGACGGAAATAGGAGCCCCGCTGCGGGGCTCCGTCGACTATGTTGCGTGGCTACACCTAGTTCTAACCGGCTAAAACTAGGTGTAGCCGCACTTCGGGTATTAGCACACCTAGTTCTAACCGGCTAAAACTAGGTGTAGCCGCACTTCGGGTATTAGCCGTAACATATACACTGACAACCCTAAATACCTCTCCTCTCGTTCAGTCCATCCAAAGGCAAGACCGCCCATTGTACACTTGCTTTTATGATTGTTTGTGTCCTGTAAATAATATAATAAATAAATAAACGACCCTCATAATTCACAGGGAAACCTAAACGAAAATCCTAAGTCCTACGGAATACTCGGCACGCGGTTCCGACTCGTACTTGGCTGGTTATTATTTTTTACCCGACTGCAAGGAAAGGGTTTATGTTCTACGCGCGTATCTTGTATGTTTGTAATATTCTACCTCATATCTTGTAAAGCACAAGACGGATTTACATAATTAAGACATCGTTAGATACGTCTTGACCGCTTAGTGTTTAGTATATAGGTGAAGTTAAAAAAAAACAAACGCAACGGATTTTGGGCGCCATATTGTGGGGGTCTCTATTTTTTTTCTTCCATAACCATCTAGTGGGGTATCAAAATGAAGGGTTTTTAGAGGTGATTGCAAAAAAGTATACAACTTATGTATTATCCGTATACTATGTATGTTGTGTATTGTGCCGGACGTAAAGAATTTCACCATCCCATGTCTTCCCGTGGGTGTCGTAAGAGGCGACTAAGGGAGAAACCGGAGAATGGGCAGAAGCGTTATCTGTGCATCTATAACAACCATACTGCGATCGCCAACCCGCCTGCCAAGCGTGGCAATTATGGAAAACAGGGGGGGGTTTGCCATAATCGCCACGCTTGAATAACCCAAATAAAAAATGGCCCCTAATGCCCGGCAGCCTGCCTACGCTCAACTACGGTAGCGGTCGAGGTTACGGCATGGCAAGGGGTGCTAAGAATCTCTGGACTAGATCCGGCTACACCAACAAACACCGACGAATGGACCTGGAAACGCGCACACTTCGGACCGACGAGAAGATCACCGAACTCGAAGAGGAATTGAGCAGGTTACGATGGATTATTGTAGGGTTATCTGAAATCCGAAGAGAGGGGGAGGACTCGATAATCCTCGAATCCGGTAACTTGCTTTATTTCCGAGATGATGACCGGCAGTCCCAAGGTGGTGTCGAAAATCATGTTGTGCAGTCGGTGGATACATATGGATTTGGGCAGCCAGCTCGTAAATAATTACGAGGGTCATTCAATAAATACTTAGCCTACAAAAAGTAAACGAAAATTTTGGAAAAGTGGCAATTTATTTTTCAACATAGTCTCCTTTTAGTTCGATACACTTAGCCCAGCGATGCTCCAACTTTTTTAACCCGTCGGAAAAATAATTTTTGTCAAACTCTGCAAAATAGGCCTCCGTGGCGGCGATGACCTCCTCTTTCGATCCATATCTGTTCCCGGCGAGTGATTTTTTCAGATTAGGAAACAGAAAGAAGTCACAAGGGGCCAAATCTGGAGAATACGGTGGATGGGGCAGCAATTCGTAGCGTAATTCGACCAATTTGGCCATGGCAGCGGCAGACGTGTGAACCGGTGCGTTGTCGTGGTGAAACAGCACTTTTTTCTTCGCCAGATGGGGTCGATTTTTCTTTAATTCGGCGTCGAATCGGCCCAATAAATCGGCATAGTAAAGCCCTGTAATTGTTTTACCCTTCTCGAGGTAATCGATGTAGATCACACCTTGTGAATCCCAGAAAACGGTGGCCATAACTTTTCCGGCCGATTTTACAGTTTTCGCCTTCTTTGGAGCACGTTCCCCGGTCTGGATCCATTGTTTTGATTGCTCCTTGGTCTCTGGTGTGTACCAGTGGATCCAGGTTTCATCGACGGTTACAAAACGACGCAAAAATTCCGCTGGATTCCGCTTAAACAGCGCCAAACACGTCTCCGATGTGGTCTCACGGTTGCGCTTGTTTTCTGGTGTGAGTAAACGCGGCACCCATCGCGCCGACAGCTTTCTCATGCCGAGTTCCTCGTGAAGAATATGATGCACTGTTCCTTCTGAAATGCCTACAGTCTCAGCTAGCTCCCGAACCTTCAATCGGCGATCTGCCAATACGAAATCATGGATTTTTTTTATGTTTTCCTCCGTAGCAGCTGTTTTCGGTGCACCTGGACGTGGTTCATCAAAAACCGACGTACGGCCACGTGCAAACTCGTTGAACCAATTCGATGACGGTGACGGTGGCCATCGATGGAGAAGAGTCACCGTACACAGCATCCAAGCGCTCTTTGATTTCGATGCGCGTTTTCCCTTCCAAAAATAGGAATCGAATCACCGAACGATATTGCTCTTTTTCCATTTTTGTAAAACCGATCGACACGTTCGCTTCCATAAGTTGTCAAATTAAAACAAATGAAGGGATTGGAATGAAAATTTGAAAAAAGAATTAAAAAAGAATGTGCTACACTGTGGTAAAACTCTTTTGAAACTACAGCGCCCTCTGGCGATGAGGCTGGTGATGAATGCACCTCGTATATATATGAAGCCTACACAAAACTTTCAACATCATTGATTGATGCATTTTGACGTTTGAAGCATAACAGATAAATAACGATTCACTAATAGGGTTGTTGAACCGATATAAAAGGAATTTTAAGAAACTGCGATCGTTACTAGATAACCGTAAGATGTTACATAGACTGTTATGGGCCGTGCACACTGCACATTACTGTTAGGACTAAGGATCAAAGCATACTTGGACAGAGTCGAAGCGATGCGACGCGTTCGTCAGTCTGAAAATGTACATAGCAATTAGCATATTGAACCCTATCTCCACAGTATACTTCAGACATTCCTATAAAGATAACCAAAAGACGCGCATTTGATCGAATTTAGAAATTCGAGCACATTTTACAAAATTTAGCACGTTCCTTCAACTCGATTTTACGGTGGAGAGTTAGGAGAGTCAATATGATATGTTCAATTATTGTAGATTTTTAAACCGACTACTCTTTTTCTTTTCGTTTCGATGATATATTTGATCAAACTATTTGGGTCCAGTAAGCGGCCACGTCGATTGCAGCGTCACAGGCATCGTTCGTGCAAGCGAACGGACAGTTGAGACTCCAACAAGTATTCTGTATAGGAGCACACTCGCACCGGGTTTTCAATGGACTGATAATCCCCCATTTTACCAAATTATATTTTCAACGACCTACTTTGCGAAATTATATCTGCAGCAGCCTACTGACGACGTATCGCTTCGCTTTAACTCCGCCTGTGTTTTTTCCCTTAGGGCGCGGGCCGCGGTGTATCGCAACTTGAAGATTTACGTGCAACGCAAGTATTTATGGAGGCGGCGCTCCCTACAATTGTTTGTTGGCTCGTCTACGATAAGTTATGTTGTCAGTAACGTAGGGTATTTATTTATGATATAGACTCATGAATGTGTGAAGATATTATAGGTGTTTCCAACTAACAGGACTGTCGAAGACGCGGAATAATGGGGATTGGCAGGCAAGAAAACAGTTGATCAAACTATGAAGAGATAGAGAATAGAAACTGGCAAAGATGTAATTATAAAAAAAAGTACTGCCAGACCATAATAAATGGATAAGGGCAAGGCGATGATGGTATTTCATCGAGCGGGAAAAAAAAGGTATCCGGCTCATAGGACCATATCGTTTTTATAAGTTTTCATTTTTATCGGATCTTCTCTCCTGATTATCTTACACATTTTCGAAACATTCAGTTACTTGCATGTTTTCTGCACAGTAGGTAAATTAGAATATGATATGGATAGGAATGACAACGACCACGGAGTTGTATTAAGTATAAGAGAAGAAAGCAAATTACGCCGATCCCAAATAAATTGTAATAAGGGTAATAGCATAATTATTTAAGTCAGGTAATCTTTCAATGTGCCTTTCCCCATGAGAATCCGTCACTAGCCAGCCACACTTGATTGCGTCTTTTTTATAATAACAACTATCATGCGACAATGTTTAGAATTTAAAACGTAACGTAAAGTAATTGTTGAACTCGAGTGCCTCTCTTCCACTCAAGGGAGGAGATCTACGTGAGATACGATAGTTATGAACTTATGACTATAGTTCTTGTCTGTACTTACTCATAGGGTTACCAGACTTAATAAAATTGCATGCTTACACTAGGCAACACATTTTAATTTCAAATTTTATTTACCATCTTCTATCATACCGCGTTTTTAGGCAAATAAATATTAGTATTTTCTATTCCACTGAATATCGTGTCCGATGTGCTTTAAACCTTTTACACTGGCTTCTGGAAGCAGGTCCTGTTTTTGTACATTTGCCTGGATAACAATAGCACGCAATGTTTATTTTTTGCAGTTTTTTAATGCGTATTTTTGCATGTCTGTTCCTCTGATGATACCTAAGTTAATTATCAAAATAAGTGTTTCATTTCAAACAAAAATAAACCATGATTAACTTTTTACTATACAATACCGACAGGTTTCCAAAACAAGATAAGATAATAGAGGATCGAATTAATAGTTCTGTCGGTTTTTTTTGCTCTAGCAGCCCTGACTCTTGACGCGTAGGTAATGGCGTTAATAATGGGAAACGCGGTGATGCGGAAAATATAAAGACATAATGATCACCGCAGATGGGTTGAAATGTAAAAAAAAAACGAGTGTAATGAGCTACGACTATGTTTGTTATGAAGACAGGTTTAGTGTTATCGAGGACGAGAAGGAAATCTCCACAGAGTTGAATGTTGAGTAGGACATCACAAAGGAAAGTTTTAAATACAAGCTGCGTTGGAATTTTCGCACAAATCGGTTGAAGATAGGACCTTCTGGAATGGTATTAAAAAATGGGCTGGATCCCCTATCCATCATGAATCAACATTGACGCTGGTTTTCTTTTCGCTCTTTCAAGAGTATTAAAACCAATGATAAATCCTCGGCCCTATGATGCATTTCTGTCGATGTGTGGTGTACTCTTGGGGGAATTTCTTCAATTTTGATATTATTTGAACTCGAGAATAAAAATTGTAATTGTTTATAAAGAATCTCCTAGATAGGCCTTTGATAAGACAAAGAAATCATCACTCGTTAACATGTCTTTTCGATCTCCATATAACTTTGGTGGATTGGATTAATTTACATAAATAAGTAATTTATGCGTGATACCAATTATGTGGCCAAGAAGAAAGTCTTAATTTGTTTTTAATTGGATCATAATTAGATCCAAAATTATGAATTCTTAAGAAATATTCAAATGTCAATTTCCAATTTGGTTGATTGTTTTCCCATCTTTAATCGAGGAACTTGAACCAAAACGAACAAACGTCCCTATCGTGTTTTAGTGCTGATCCTTTACTCATCAAAATACTTATTTCAACCATATGCAATGCAAATGCAACAAAAGATAGTTTCTATTTATTGTAATCGAACAGATATTAAACTGACCCAATCAAGATCTTAGAGGAAGATAGAATTTGTTCAAATTAACAGTTTTACATAATAACCGTCTGACAAAAGAATGAACTAAGAATCTAATATAGAAACAGTCTTCATCGAACCGTGAGAGTATGACATTACCCTCTTTCCAAATATATACATCTTCGTTATGTACAAAAACATCTCCATTGTTTACATTTTAGGTCGCACCTAAAAACACCTATTGTAAATCTCAATTACGTATAGATAAGAATGCAGAAAAACCTCAAAACGATTATGTATAATGAGAAGATGTCTCTATTCGTATTATGTACGTTAAGGGTCAGCTCATACTGAGACGTGACGCTGCGTGCAAGTTCGGTTTCGGTCGAGTTTCGGTAAAAAAACGAGTTTCTTAAGAGTCTTAGTTTCGATTTCAGCGACGAACCTGCTGAAACTACTACCGAAACTGAAACTGCATTCGGGAGTTCTCGCGCTGTGATTGGTCATATTCGGCGCGTAAAATGCCATTCAAGCGAGTTTTTTTTTTCTTAAATGAAGTCTCGTTAAGCTGATTATCATACCAATAAGTGAAAATGTCGAAGACTGCATAGCTATGGCATTTAAAGATAAAAAAAATAAAGGCCGGCTGATTATAATAACGTTTTCTTTATTTTTCCCTCAAAACATGATCTTTAGGCGGTTTCAGTTTCGGTTTCGGCCGAAACTGAGACTGCTGCCGAAATTCGGTAAAAAAGTAGAAACCGGTCGGACTCTAGTGTATGTAATCAAAGCTTGCTAGTTAAATTTGATCAACTTCTCGGTGTTCGATTGAGCTGAAATTTTGGAAACACGTTTGTTTCTCGTAACAATGCAATCTATCCATATATATATAAAAGGAAACGTCCCGACAGACAAGACACCCAGCTTAAACCACCAATGATATTGATTATATACTGTAGGTATAATTAAAGAATTTTTCAAAATTCATCTCCTAAAGGGGATGAAAGTTTGTAAGGTCATTTTTATTTACTCTAAGACCATCTGGGACCTCAGTTAGATTGGATTCTGAAGTAAAATAAAACTGGAGCTGAGATCTTGAGTGGTGAGTGACTCTCAAACTAACAGGAAAGCCGAATCATGAAGAAGTAGAAAATAACAAAATCTATATTAACCAGAGCGGAGCCGGGGCGGGCAGCTATAATTGCGTATAAAAGCTTGTTTTCAATACATTTTTATTTTGGTTTAGCGATAGAACTTTATTTATCACAGAAAGGTAACTGATTTAGTGAGAGAATTCAAATAAATCCTAATTTTAATGTCCCCGAGGTGTATTCGAATTCTCTCATTAAAATATTTTTGTGTAGCAAATAGAGTACTACAATAAAAATAAACTTTTTTACAAAAAATCAAACCGACTTCCAAAGCAAAACACTTCAAAGTGATAAATTTCTTTGCCGAAGTCGGTGTCTTTTGGACCCATTTTTTTCCGTTATTCGACTCCGACTTCGGAAAAGAAAGTAATTTTTCGGTTTGAAGTGTTTTTTTTGGAAGTCGGTTTGAGTTTTTGTTATTTATTTTCCTCTTTTTAATTTTGGTAGGTACCTGTAATTAACATGAAAATCATTTATAGCCAAAGAACATCTCATGACGATTCCAATAAGCCCAAACACGACTAGGATACATTGTTTTATTTCGGAGTTCCAGTGGACATTGTGGTCTTCTACATCAGTTCCACTACATCAAATGACACTTTCTGAGTGCAAATATTGATGCATTATTGATGAAAATACCAAAATCGTTATATGTTTGCCTATAATATTAGAGGAGTTCCCTCGATTTCTCTAGGATCCCGTCATCAGATTCTGGTTTTCTTATCATGTTACCACCCTCGGGATATCTCCTTTGAAACAAAAAAGAATCATCAGAACGGTTCATAAACCACGAAGTTATCCGCGAACACACATAAAAAATATATATACGATCGAATTGAGAAACCGCCTTCCCGTTCTGGGAAGTCGGTTAAAAAGTGCGAACATCGTCACGTCTAAGTATGAGTTGACCCTAAAAATTAAATGAATACGTGAGACAATGCACTGAAACAATGCGACTGGTAAGTGCGTACAACGACACACATTTTTTACAATACTTACCGTGTAGTTATATAATTTTAAAACGTTTAAGGTTGTTGGCGTAGGTTGCATGATAGCATGACCGTTGCTTGCAGCTGCAGCTTGAGGTGAAGAAGTTTTGATTGATGTAGGTGCCTACTGTTCTGGTGCGTAATGTTAATTTGGCAGTAAGTGTGTGTGTGTGTAAGACGTAGTGGCTGAGCGATTGGTTACTGCGCTGCGGGTCTTAGATTCGACACGGAAAAAAGATTTGTATGGCCTAAAGATAGTTGTTCTGGGTCTGGCTGTTTGCAAAAATGAACACAACCCCGATACAAGAAAAATCCATAGCGTGCCGCAACGTATTTTTGTACTTTTGCCTAAACATTTAATGCACCAGACTTGGTCCAGAAGCATGTCCAACATCATCCAAATAATCATTACAGGTTCATTTCTATTGCTACATCCAGTCGAGATCCATTACTTAGTTCAAGACAACATTTTTCACCTGAGAATTCTAAACTTGCTTTGGATTTTATTTCGCAAGGCTGTGGATAATTTCATCTTAGTAATTGATAAGTGGTGCCCATTAAAATAAATACTAGCTAAAAGCATAGATATCTAAGCAATCCTTGTACCTAACTTACGCCACCCATGGTAATATCTGGGTGACATTTCTCTTCTGGGTGACATTTTTCTTTCTTCCAGTACCACATTATTAAGATTACAGCTTACCGTCTCATTTATTCAAAAATATCTTACCGGTGAATTGTATATCGTCATTTAACCTTAAGGGTTAAGTAGGTACTAAAACTGTTCAGACAAGATAATGTATTCCATTTTCATAAAATTATTCCAAAAAAAAACGAAATAATTTTATATTCATTCAATTTCGCCACTCATACTTTTATGAATATAATCCGAAATAAAAGCTCAAAGGTGTTATAAAATCAGTTCACATAACAATGTTGAGCAAAGCGATATTCGCAACGGCGAATACCTACTTTTTATAGAATTCGATTATGTAAAACCTGCAACTTGAAATAAATTTAGAGCCTACTAAAATTTATCGCCGATTGCCGAATTAGGTATTTGACGATAAGTTTTTGGCAAATTCTACTTCAGGCTGAGAACTAGTAAAATGTTGGCATTACTCGTAAGGTAGGTTTTGACATCACGTTCTTAACATAAAATACCCAAATCAGAAACCTTGGGTTAGTCTTAATGTATTTCATCTTTCGTATTTACACGTTACAATCTACCTACTAACATGATTGGTGTCCATAAAACGCCATGTCCGCATGACAGAACATGATAAATTACGATGTTATATCTAAGGGCCATAATTGAATTCCTATCTAATAATATTCGTGATAGACGAAAGGAATTAACGTTTCTGCTAGATTTAGCAAGCTATCAGCCTCTGGGGGTTTCTTGTCAGAGTAGGTAGTCAGATAGGAAATACCGATCTCGTCCAGTTTAAATTGACAAAAAAGATTGACTTGGTAAAACTGTATTCTTACCTATATGCAAAATGATATTAATTCTTAAACCCCTACGAAAAAAGATGAGTGTTACAAGTTTTACGTGTATTGCTGTGTATCTGTATGTCTGTCTGTGGCACCACAGCTCCTAAACGGATGAACCGATTTATTTTTGTTGTCCAGGTGACTTTTTCGAGTGTTCAGCTATGTTTGAATAAAATCGGTTCAGCCATTCAAAGTTATCCACATTTTACTCTTTGAATCTGGTTTTTTTCGCAAGGTATATTCAAAATTACTTGTTTCGATAGATTGTCGATTGAGGCGTGGCTACTATAATACATTACATGTAGTGTAAAAAGCATGCAATAAAATAAAATTACAAATTTAAAAAACCTTCGTTTATTTTTTGCTTTTTAGAGATTTTTGTGTCGGAGGTTTTTTAAATTTCTAATTTTTTTTTTCATTTGCTGTCCCGAAGTCATGTAAATCATATGGTACGAATGAAACACCTATCTTGACGATGTTTCATGATAAAACCTATATTCGTCGATGTGGATCATAGTTCCCTTACGGCACAGTCCGACCAAGTAGATACACATACTCGTACTAGTCTGAAAAATTCCTATCCAAAAATACTGATGTGGGGTAGTGTTACTCAGTATTGGAAACTAGGACTTCATGCTTAACCATGGCGACGCGGCGCATACGCATTCAACCTAAAGAAAGAACGATTAGTTTAAAAAAATACATTTTACGCTCTAAGACTTCAAAAGTCCATTATTTGTCATGTGTGATACACATAAACTGAATGTCAAATCAGACATAAATAGGACACTAACTACCGTATCCTCCTCTGTTGATAAATCAGGTGTCATTCATTTTCCGGTTTAACTCTTATTAAGTACCTCTGTTCCCCCTAAAAGACTACATATCCGTGACGATATTTTTTTCACAGTACTTACTGTGTTAACGCTTATAACTGTTTTAACTTTCTATATTTTATTTAAGTTATACATCCGTAGGTTATCGTAACAAAGGGTATATTATTAACTAGCTTCTGCCAGCGGCTATCCATGTGCCAAATTTCATCCAGATCCGTTCAGCCGTTCTGGCGTGATTGAATAACAAACATGTTGCGCCAAACCCAATTATATTGGGTTGGGAACCAAGGGCGTCGCCAGCCGGTAGCAATTTGATGAGAAAAGTATTAATTTTAAATACTATCAAGCACATTATTAGTGCGAGTCTTACCCCTACGGCGACAGATAAAAAGAAAAACCGGCCAAGTGCGAGTAGGACTCGCGCACGAAGGGTTCCGTAACATTATAGCAAAAAACAGCTAAAAAATCACGTTTGCTGTATGGGAGCCCTTCTAAAATATTTATTTTATTCTGTTTGTAGAATTTGATTTTATAGCGGCAACAGAAATACATCATCTGTGACAATTTCAACTGTCTAGCTATCACGATTTATGAGATACAGCCTGGTAACAGACAGACGGACAGTGGATTCTTAGTAATAGGATCCCGTTTTTACCCTTTGGGTACGGAACCCTTTTTTAACGTTACAAAGTCCAATGTGTAAATGTAAAGCTCCACGAGCTCTTGAAATTGAAAATGAACGCCTATTTGTCCTGGTCACGCTATAACTTGAGAACGGCTTAACCGATTTCACTAATTCTTTTTTTGTTGTGTTTGTTATTGTTAGGTATGTAGGTAGGGTAGGTTTGTAGGATGGGTAGGTATTTAGGTAGGGTAGGTATGTAGATACGCGAGGAGGCGAAATGTCGGGGCGAAACTCCGTTGCCGCGACAAATCGCGGCTCGGCGGACAGGGCTCCGGCAGGATCTCATGGCGACATGCAGAGAGCGACTGTCGCAACCCAGCGCTGGGCACGCCACAATTGCGGCGGTAAGGCCCCTCTTTGAGGAATGGCTTGAGAGACGTCACGGCGTCGTCATCTTCCGCCTGACGCAGGCCCTCACCGGACACGACTGTTTCGGGAGGTTCCTGTTCAGGATAAGGCGGGAGGAAACGCCCGGGTATCACCACTGTGTGGATCGCTCGGAGAATACAGGTGGAGCATACGGTGGAGGTCTGCCCCGCTTGGGTGGAGCACCGCCGTGTCCTCGTGGAGGCGATCGGCGGTGGCCACCTCTCGCGTCCGGCCCTGGTTCAGGCCATGGTACGGAGCGAGAGGGCATGGGAAGCTGTCTCCTCCTTCTGCGAAGCAGCAATGCTCGCAAAGGAGGAGAAGGATGGATGGATGTTTGTTACTCAATCACGCCAGAATGGCTGAAAGGATCTGGATGAAATTTGGCACAGAGATAAATTATAAGTGTGGAATAGCACATAGGATACTTTTTATCCCGGTAGAGTGTCCCCGTGGGACAATTCCCGTCATTCGCACGGGCGAAGCCGCCGGCAAAAGCTAGTCTATACTAATATTATAAAGAGGAAAGACATTTTTGTTTGTTTGTTTGTACCGAATAGGATTCGAAACTACTGGACCGTTTTAAAAATATCTTTCACTAATAGAAAGCTACAATATTCCTGAGTGACATAGGCTATTTTTTATCCTGAAAATGGGTCCTGTGGGGTGGTCCACGGGAGCGAAGCCGCGGGAAACAGCTGCAGTATAGCATAAAAAAATAAAAATAATTTGGAGGCTTTTTTATGAAATTCTTGTAAGTTGCCTGTGCACAGTACTCACACATGGTAGAACGATCAAAATTTTCAACACTTTTCTCCCTTCTCTTTCACCACACTTTCGGTTATGTAGGTTTTTGTCCCTTTTAGGACATCAACATCGAACTAAATTAAAGTTTTGAATTAATGTTTATGTTTTTACAACGAATGCGCGAGCGCGACGCAAAGAAGTGTCATGTGTTGATCAGTCTATGTATGTATGTTTGTATTTTTGTTCTTGTGTGGCGTTCTACTTCTAGAGACCAAACGCGTACGCCTATTTTGATGATTTGATGATTTTTTTGGCTACATTAAAAGAAAAAAAGGAAAGGTGACGCCATAATATGGTCCCAATTTTACCCACCTATAGGTACGTTTATAAGTGAATCGAAAAAAAAAATTGTTAAAAAGCCATCTATGAAAATAAAAATGAAAAACATAAAAAAAAAGCCATTGCTTGAGAAGCAAACTAAAAAGACGAAAACAAGGAGAAAGTCATGCTGTGCAGTTAAAGGATACTATGGTTTTGGTCAGACAGCTCGCGATTATGTATCCTCCGACTGCACAGCATGACTTTTTTCTTATGTCTTTTTAGTTTGCTTCTTAAGAAGTCGGGTTTTTTGATTTTTTACATAAACTTTTTTTCCAACTATGGTTTTGAACACTTAACAAAACAGGATAGCAATTTGGCTGACCTTATGATCCTAAGCATATGACCATGAACCTGCAATTACGAACACAGACAACAACTATTTTTATTATTAGTTATTCAAATATTCAAATTACATAAACTCTAGTCTTGCAAGACCTACTTTATAATATAGTTATACATGCATAATAGATTGCAGTTTACTAAATGTGACATTTTGTTTTACAACATTTGCGAAATATTCAAATTAGATAGAAAATCGATCAAACCGCAACTTTTAATGGCAGTGCAGATATTTAATTTGTTTTCTATTATGCCGAAAGTCAATTTAATTTGACATTCATTAATCATTATTACACAACTGTCTTAAATGTGTTCATCTTGTATTAATCCAAAAATATTTCACGGTAGTGTCCACAGACATACATCTAACTAGATGACGCGACTGTGCCTTGGCGTGCCAAAAAACTCTTTCTTTCTTTCTTTCTTTCTTTCTTCTTTCTTTCTTTCTAAAAGTGATTTTTTTTAATCTTTTTTAGTTTTGGAAGATACCTCCAATTACCATGAAAATAATTTATAGCCAAAGTAAATCTCATTTCAATAAGCCGAAACACGACTAGGATACATTGTTTTAATTCGGATTTCCGGTGCCTACCTTCCGGCTTCATCATCAGATCAGTTCGATGGTACTATTTTCATCAGTACCATTTATTTATAAGTATTCGCTTCATCATAGTCGGTTAACTATTCGATATAACTTATACCCGTGACATACTTAGCATTAAGGAGTTCCAGTGGCCATCTGTGGTCTTTTTCATCAGTTCCACTTCACAAAATGATACTTTCTGAGTGTTGTTAATGATTGCACTGTTGATGAAAATACCAAAATCGCTATACGTATACCTATAATATTTGAGGAGTTCCCTCGATTTCCCCAGTATCTCATTATCAGATCCTGACCTGATGCCTAGGGGACCACCTGGAAAGTATATCCTTTCAAACAAAAGAAGAAATTTCCAAATCGGTCCAGGAGTCTTTGAGTAACCGGGGAACATACATAAAAAAAAAACAAAGCTGCCGACGAATTGAGAACCTCCTCCTTTTTCTGGAGTCGGTTAAAAATAAACAAAACAAGAGTCTGTTGGTAAATAAAAAATAAACACAGACCTGTAACGGCGTAAACGCCACAGACGAAGCAGTACCGGACACCTGCCTCCTAATACTAGTAGCGCCACCATACTGCTGCTGTTTCTGCAAGTTCTTCTGCAAAGTCTTGCTGATGCGCACTTTGGTCTTCTCGTCTATCTGAGGCAGTCGGACGCGGCCGGTACTTGACTTGCCGATGGTGCCGCGAGAGTAGCCGAGGTCTTCTTGGTAAGCGTCGTCTTCGATCTGGAGAAGAAGATTAGGGAGTTTGTTTAGATATTCTTTTGTTTTGCTTTTAGCTTGTTTTGCCAGTACTTGCACTTGTCTTGTCAGTATGAAAAAAGATCTTTGCCCTGTAGTCGGAAAATTAGACTTGTCGCCAGAGTAAATATATTCCCACTTATCTAAGAAAATAAGGACTAAAGGTAGAGGATTGACAAACAAAAACATTCAGGCGAATTGAGAACCTTCTCCTTTTTTGAAGTGGATTAAAAAAATGGATGAATTGTGTGAAGAATGACATGAAAGAAAAGGGATTGAACGATAGCATGTCGGTTGACATGTGACAAGGGCTAGAAGATAATGATGATGGGATAATAAGGACAGTCTGATATTTGTGTAGAAGTGATGCACACTTTTATTTATCCCTGCATAAACATATATATATATATATACTAGCTTTCTGCCCGCAGCTTGGCCTGCGTGGACTACACGATTTTGGCTGTTTCGTTTTATGCTGTTCTGGCGGGATATTGCAAATTATTATCCAAACATAGCTTTCCTTCCGCGTCATTGTTCGCGTAGACTACAAAATTTGCTCGACTACATTATTTTATCGAATTATATAAATTACATGTAAATTGATATAATAGTATAAACTGAACTGTCGTTGTGTTCTGAGCTAGAGCATTGGACTTTCATTCTGGAGGTCTCGTGGGATCGATTGCCACGGGAAGGTACAAATAGTGAAATACCACTTTGCTTTCAATTTCTGAATCCCACTACCGCCACGATAGAAAATTAATACAGGTTGGCGCAAAAGTTATCACCCGATGTTCATTGGCTGTTGTGTGTAATACTTTGTTCTGCTTTTGGTTAATCTATACATATAAAATGCTTTGTCCTGAATGACTGACTGACGGATCAACGCACAGCTTCAACCGCTGATCGTAGAGACTTGAAACTTGGAGGGTGTATTCTTTCTATGACGTAGGCATCCGATAAGAAAGGATTCTTGGAAATTCTACCCCTAAGGGGGTAAAGAGGGGGTTGAAAGATTGTATGAAAAATCTTATTCCTTCGGCCAAAATTCTTGAGACTTGGTACAAATAGTATCCTAAGTAAATAATAAAGGTTGTCATTATTAGTTTTTCGAAACTACCCCTAAATGATGATTTAAGGGGTGTTGAAATTTGTATGGAAAATCTGATTTCTTGAGTCAATAAACTTGAAACTTGGTACAAATACCAATCCAAATAAACAATAAAGGTTTTCATTATTAGTTTTTCGAAACTACCACCATAAGATTATTTAGGGGGTGTTAAAGTGTTTTTGAAGAATTTTACATCTTGTGTTAATAAATTTGAAAGTTGACATGAATATCAACAAAAGTAAACAATAAAGGTTGTCGTTATTAGTTTTTCGAATCTACCCTCAAAAGACGATTTAGGGGGCGCTAAAGATTCTTTGAAGAATCTTATTACTTTAGTAAATATAATAAACTTGAAACTTAACATAAATAAACAATAAAGGTTTTCATTATTAGTTTTTCGAAACTACCCCCAAAAGATTATTTAGGGGACGTTTTTATTTTTTTTGAAAAATCTTATTTCTTGGGTTAATAAACATGAAACTTGACATAAATACCAACCTAAGTAAGGAATAAAAGTTGTCATTATTAGTTTTTCGAATCTTCGCCCAGAAGGCGTTGTAGGGGTTGTCAATTTTTTTTTTAAAGAATCTTATTTCTTGGGTTAATAAACTTGAAACGTGATATAAGTACCAGACTATGTAAACAATAAAGGTTGGCATTATAAGTTTTTCGAAACAAACCCAAAACTAAGAATCTTACTGGACAGGTTCTAGGGGAGCACTTAGCAGGAATTTCGGAAATTCAAACTTTAAGGGGGTGAAAGGGGGCAAAATTTTTTTGTTAGAAAAATCTAATTCCTTGTGGATAAAGTAAATAATCTAATTTAACATAAAACGTTTTTTAAAACCCCCAGATATGGCTAAGGGGTGTTAACGTTTTTTTGAGGTATCTTACTGCGGAATATTACTAACATAAACGAAAAATAAAAAAGAGAAGAAAAGAGTGAATATTATATTTGGGTTGTTCAAAACTCGACCTTCTACGGGGCAAAATGGGGTTTATTAAGTTTTTTGGAAAGGATTTTACTTTGTGGCGGTAACCTAAAATTTATTATTCGTTAAGTCAAATAACGAATCGTCCTAAACCAATAAACCCTGTATATCTACGATACCCCATTTTTATAGATTTAATTATAGCTTATTTTTGGTGGCCTTCACTAATTGCACATAAGAGTCATTCAAAAGATAAACGAAATCACGTGACCGTCGCGGGCGAAGTGCTAGTGTTTTTATATACCACTTTGGTGGTTTTTCTGTCTAGTGCCAAAATGGCCAGGGTGCTAGTACTGACTCTGGAATAGGCAACGTAGAATTGCCCGTGTGAGATTCAATCTTTCCTTAAATCTATGCCTGCCAATCATATTGACTGACCCTGAGATTTATTTATGATCATTGCAAAGCAGACATTAAGGGGGCATTGAAATCGTTGAAACTCAAAGACAAAGTCAGAGGGTATCAGTGGTATTCGAGGCATGTAAATTTGTTACCCCCGAGCACATATAATCATTCATATTAACTTTAGCACCCCTTTTTACCCGTTTAAGGGATAAAATTAAAAAAAAAGCGTAAGGTAGTAACGGTAAGTACGTTTTTCTTTAATTGTATTGTAGAGCAGTAATAGTAAATTTCAAGTAATTATGATAATAAATAATTTATTTTTCTTACAAACTTTAACACCCCGTTAAGGGTTGAAATTCAAAAAACCTTATACATGTGTTTCTGTAATTATATTGAAGTGCAGAAATAATAAGTTTCAAATAATTTTGATAGTAAACAATTTATTTTTCTTACAAACTTTAACACCCTTTTTATCCCTTTAAGGGATGAAATTCAGAAAAACCTTAAACACGTGTTTCTTTAATTGTGTTGAAGAGCAGAAATACTAAATTTCAAGTAATTTTGATAGTACACAATTTATTTTTCTTACAAACTTTAACACCCTTTTTACCCCTTTAAGAGATGAAATTCAAAAAATCCTTAAACACGTGTTTCTTTAATTGAGTTGAAGAGCAGAAATACTAAATTTCAAGTAATTTTAATAGTAAACAATGTATGTTTCTTACAAACTTTCACACCCTTTTTTACCCCTTTAAGGGATGAAATTCAAAAAATCCTTAAACACGTGTTTCTTTAATTGTATTAAAGAGCAGAAATACTAAATTTCAAGTAATTTTGATAGTACACAATTTATTTTTCTTACAAACTTTATCACCCTTTTTTACCCCTTTAGAGGATGAAATTCAAACAATCCTTAAACACGTATTTTTATTTTATATTAAGAAGATATACTGCCATATTCCATTAATTTCAAATTAAAAATGACAGAGTTTCATACAAACTTTCATTCCCTATATAACTCCCTTAGGGGTTGAATTTCGAAAATTCCTTCCTTATTCCTTATCTACATTATAAAGGGAACCTCTGTGCAAAATTCCAGCTTTCTAGGTCCAAGGGTTTGGTCTGGGCGTTGATGAGTCAGTCAGACAGTCAATCAGTCAGGACTTTTCTTTTTATTTATATAGATTTATTCTTTTCATATATATATATGTATATATTTATAGTGAATTGTTTGATATGTTTTCTTTTTATGGCCTTTTTTTCAACTCTCCTCTCGCAGGTATGCTGGAAGAGATTTTTTTGAAATAAGCGTACCTTTGTACCTATTCTCTGTTCCTTCTTCTTCTTATCTCTTTATTATGTGTGTGTACATTAATTTAAATAAATAAACATTATTTGAAAAACAAATATTGTAGAAATAATTAATTTTATTTTAAAATACATTACAAATACCCATTAATATTTCCCACTAATCAATATTTAATAGCTTTTCCTATTACCTATAATTCTTCTAGGTACAGGCACCCAGCATCGCAATTAAAGAAGAATAAAGGAAATCGACTTCCCTTTAGGAGAGATCTTTTGTGTTGTTTTATACTCTTAGTACACAAAGAAAGTCGATTGACAGTATACATCATAGCTTCTATGGCTTCCTGGTTGAAGTTTGTAGTTTTAGAGGCCTATATCAGGAAGTGTGAAATATTACGACACAGGGTAATAAAGTGTTTTACAACTCGTAAACGTCTGAACATATTGATGGACATTGCCGTTAAACAAGTCTATTTTCCACCATGTTGGGGTTTGGCTGGGTCTGTTACCAACCAGATACATTTTACCTATTATGCACCACGAACGAGCCGTAGTGGCCTAGGTTACGGCTCCGATTAACGAGTTAGAAGTCGTGGGTTCCAACCCAGGCAGACAGCTTTAATTTGTTTAATTTATTTCAAAATAATTTATCTCAAAACGGTGATGATCTACGCATCCACAAATGGGCCGCTTTGTGGATTACATCCCTCTTTCTCTCACAGAGAGGAGGCCTGTGTCCCACCAATGGGAACATTATGGGCTGATTATTTATATGCTTATTTACCACAGAGCGACTATCAAAGAACTGAGTCTTTGTCCACTCGACCTGTTTAGGCTCGACCCGATGAATAATACCAGATGTTTTATTACCAATTCAGTGCGATTTGTACAGTCAGGCAAAGATATATTTTAATTCTAAATAACTTATTAAGTTATTATACATAGAATATTTAATATTTTGTACTGAAAACCGTAATCTTTTAATCGTTTCGTTCTTACTTGAATGTTGATTATTTATAGAAAATTGTTTATTTTTTAATTGTTGATTTTGTATTGCTGAAAATTTAAATATTTTAATTGTGTTGTTCCGACCGAGTTCTGTATTCTTTAAGATACCCAATGTTTTGTTTTTAAATATAATTTAGTCGTTAATATTTTTTTTTGTATATTTTTGAAGTTAGTATCTACTTGTTAACCTAATAATTACTGTATAAATACTGATTCAATAAATACCACCCCGCCACTAGCTATAAGATTGTAATGATAATTAACAAAAATCTGTTTTTTTTACAACAAAGTAGAAAGCGTATACTATATTAAAAAAGGAAACATATTTGTTTATTTTAGTTACTGATTTATTTATCCAAACATTATTTAAATTTTACACTCTCTGTGGAGCAAGCGTAAAATCGAGAGTTTCCTGTCTGACTATACATCGACGTTGTTACGCCTATCAAAATAGAAATATCCAGGTATTATTCTTCGGGTCGAGTCTAAGCAGGTCGAGTGGTCGCGGACCCAAAGAACTATCGTATACGATTTAGGTACTAGGGAATATAGATACCAAACTTTTTGGCTTCTGTCCATAATATTCATAAGGCTCGACGTGCAAACGGAAGACATAACACCTTTTATTCATTTAAATATTCATAACATAATAAGAGAATATCTCATAGAAATTTATTTATAGTCGATAAATCTCGTTCAATTTTAGAAAATGGCTTGATTGATATTAAATGGTAGATATGAATAATATTAACACAGATGGACTCGTAATGGATGGTTTTTCGATCGGTGCTGGATAGCAATTAAAGCGGGCGCCGCCGCCAACGAAGTGCGCTTATATTTATATGGGTGGACGGACACACGGTTGTGAAGAGTGGCTAATAAGTTAGGGGAATTTTTATGCTTTGCGAATTCATGCATAAGTTAGATGGATTGAATGTTGATCGAGAACAGCTGGTCCTGTTCTGGTATGATGTTAATCGTGTCGCCTATAAAACTTACTGATATGTATTATAAATATTATGAAAGTAACTTTGTCTGTCTGTTTGATACGTTTTCACCCCTAAACCGCTAAACCAATTTCGATGAATTTTAATCCTTCTTGTTGATAGATCAATCAATCTATTGATATAGGTTGATCCTTGAGGAAGGAGGACGACATATGATACTAATATTTATCATTGAATCTCTGGATTATATGATTTTTTTAATCCCGAGAATAATGTTAAATGTTCCTCTTGGATAGTTCTTGCACTCGACTTGCTCGCGATGGTGAAAATGATAGACATCTATGAGTTCTGTGACTGGACAAATGCAATGATTCCATGTACATTTAGACAAGACAAAATATAAATGGGTGGCCCATAGCCCCATAAACATAAACCCAGATTTTCATTCACCCAATCATTTAGGTCTTGCTTCGATGGTTAGACCTAGTAATGAAATCAAATTATGTAATACTCGTGTCAACTCACGCGCCGAATATTACGTTACTGCTCTAGAGATTTTTAGAACTATTGTTGTAATTATAATATGTTTGGATTAGGTTACCGATTTTTTGTCAGTGATAATCATGAGGTTTTATTCGTTTTTTCCAACGTGGATATTTCCTATGGATAAAGGAGCGATGTGTTATGCTTGATGAATTTGGTAACCGAGCATTCCACCATTACAAAATAAATTTTTGTATTAAATTTATTCTTAACTAGAATATGACCTATTGTTTTCGTCTTTAACTAAAGCGAAGTAAATACGAGTAGTCCGGTCAAAATAGAAATTCACCCTTGCATAAATTCCATAGAAGTTAGTATTGTTTTTGGGCTAACTTGACTGGACTAACAACTTATCCTTGTATTTGTTCCTCGCGCAAAAAAGGTGACTTTTCACATAGCAGGCATGAACATTGATCCCTCCCCCCTCCCCCCCGGTAGGTTCCCGCTTTGCCGAGGCGGGGGGCGTCAGTAGCCGTGGCCTGGTCATCCACAGGCCACGGTGAAGCGAAGAGGAACCAGAGGAGTGGCCGCTCGTCAGTGCTTTTGCCGATTAAGCCGACGACGTAGGTTGCGTTACTGCTTGGTAACAGAAGCGACATCGCAACCGAGGCGGGCCGCGATGTCGTATGGAGCGTCCCAGGTGCCATACGATGTCGGGGCTAAGAGTTGGAGGCCGCGGCGGGAGAGGAGTGCCGGTGCCCGTGTTCCCGCCATAAGCGGCACAGGAGGACACCGTGGAGTTTTACTGGGTTCGAGTCCCACATAACTGCGATGTCTACGCGTGGTATGCATGAGCATTTCTCCAAGATAAAAAAAGGCATGAACATTGATAGTAGCACGCTTGCTCAAGAAGAATAAGCAATTTCAGATTCAAGCCGTTCGAAAAATCTAAATAGAACAAAACAACTGCTATCCATCTGTCCCAGCCGTATGTGTGCACTAATTGCAGTAAGCGTACGCGCAACGGGGCCGGTACGGACGTCCGCGCGCTTCAACAGGTCGGGTTCCGGTCTATTTGAGTCGCGCGAAAAAATGCGCCACTTCACCCACGCGAATAGTACGTCTGTCGAACGATTTGAAATTCAACGCATCTGCCGCGGCCCACCGAGCGCGACGTCACATTTACGCCAAGGATTCCGCGTACGCAAGCGAAAATAATGATACCATCAATTATTTCGACGTTGATCAGTGTACAATCGAACACGCTGTTTGGTGTATACGCAAAATGTGCATGTGGGCGTACGCAAACGTGCGGCTTAACGTGTTTGTTAAAAGCACGTAAAGCCGGTGGTCCTGCAACTGATCTCTATCCGATCATGTCAGATTGTCGTCACATCGGACTAAGAGATAATGTATTTGGGCACACACTTGTGCATTATAATAGTTTCTATGAACTTAGCTAATCTCCGTTTAGGTTGGCTGCCAAAATTCGATCAGGAAGATATTAGACTATAAAAGGAGCTGAGTTGGAACTATTTTTAAACAATGCTGACTGCGCTGAGTAATCAACTCTTTTACATTATTCTTTTCACTTTACCGTAAGTTTAAAAAGTTATTACTAGACATCGGATTTAAACACCCTAATTTTATAACGTTATTGCATATTTTTGTACTTTTTCATTGATAGTGCTTATTTCAGTAGTTAAATGTGTTAGCGGTGTTGTATTAATAATTAAATGCTGTTCTCTATAAAACCCCAGGTCTGGCCTGAAAAGGTGTAACGTCAGTGGACTCATTTTTACCCTAATATAAAGTTAAAAACGTAACAAGTTTGCTCTAGAAAACCTAGAAAATTATTTATTTGTTGTTTGTCACAAAAATTACAACTGATATTTAAATACCTGACAGTAAACATGAATTCTAATGACAAAAGTATTTTGTAGTTTGTATTACGTTACGTTGTTTGTGTTTTGTTGTTGTATTTTGATAGTTCATATTTCGTGCATATTTCGCCCCTATTTTAGTGCATATTTGCATGCATATTTTGGCATTTTGATAGTGCATATAATCCGATGTCTAGTTATTACGCACACAATAATAGTAGTGTAATGAAAAGATGAATATTTTCATAATTTGCCCCATATACCAAATAGCTTTTTCGACTGTACATAGCATTAGCTGCTCTCACTATATCCGCTAATTATGGCGGTTTCTCCATCATGATATGTGAAGAATTTTCCCCGATATGATACCTGTTTCATTAAAATGGCTATGTAATTTTGTTTATCACGGCATACACAGTAACCCATTTCCTGAAAATTGATTTTCTTAGAAAGTTCGATCTCCAAGTGTCGGAGCTACGCTTTAAGTATAATAAAATGCTATTACTATTTAACGGCCGATTGTCAGATCCTATGAAAGCTTAGAAAATACCTGAATGATTTAATATGTAGATCAAAAGAGGCGAAAATATCGTCCTTGCTTTCGGAGGACACAATTAAAATAGTTTGACAATTAATAAGAGTAGGTACTTTGACAATATTTTTGTCGATCCTTCTTGGTTTATTATTCCTTTTGTCCATCCCTTTTACTAAAAACACAGATTAAAGTTATACCAAGTTTAAACCTATGAAAACGTATGGTTATTCCTGGTATAACTTTATTCCGTGTTTAGTAAGAGGGCATGATTCTTAAGTTTTATTGTTGGCTGTATTGACCAATCAAATATTTCTTAAATTTTCATAAAGGCGAACGGCAGGTTTGTATGGGCATTTCGTTCAGCTATTAAAATTTCGTGTTTTGGGATATTTTTTGTTTTAATTGGCAGTTAATATGATAGATAATCCCTTTTTAAATTCTAAGATTTTTAGAACTTGGGACGTAAAAGTTATAACTAGTTTAATTTTTAAGTATTATTATGTTCTAGTGTACCATTGTAGATTGTTACATATAGGTAAATGTTACATATTGTAACACAATGTGTAAAGCAAATGTTCTGTAAATATTTGTTGCTATCTTTGTAGTGTTTTACTTACCATTTAAGTAGGCATATTGAGATGAGGATCGTACCTACTCAGTGCATTAGGACCTATCTATGCCCAGTAACGGACTGCAACAGTTTGGTAATGATAAGTTTGATTACATTTAATGTTATTTATATTTCTTTTTAATTAATTATCATTTCGATATTTGTGTTATTTTATATAAGGCAACTTCTAAAAACACAACTTCGTTTAGTCACAGCATAAATATGGACGAACAGTACGGAAACTACCTACAAACTCTCGAAACGGCATACTCACACAAATATGCCCATCGACGCGATCCCTAAGCGGCTCGCACTACTGATAGCACCGTGGACGCTGCTTAGGGGTCTCGTCGGTGCGCATGTTTGTGTGAGTGTGCCGTTTCGAGCGTTTGTAGGTACATAGTTTCCATACTGTGTTTATATTCATACTGTGGTTTAGTGTACGATTTTATTACGTTCATTTATTAAAATCTTTGTAGTGGTATTAATAATTAATCCGAAGACTAAAAATAGTTCAATTACATGAAAATAAATGGCTTAGTTACCTTTATAAGTGGTAAAAATTCTATAACCGAACAATAAAAGTAAGCTGTACAAAATCTGCCGTTCACCTCAAAAATTCGACGAGTGACATCCACTAACCTGCACTGAACTAGCGTAATGTCGTATAGGTCATGGCCCACTCAATCACACAGGAAAAAGATCTATGATGCCCTTATTTAGGTAATAATGTCACATAAGACATATGATAAAAATAACAAAACTCTAACGTTACACTCACGTCAGCGAAGTTAAGTCTGTTGGCGTTCTTCCTGAACTCAGTCATGGCGTAGCGCTCCTTCATCTTCCTCACTCGCTTACCGCCTCTCTTCTTCCTACTCTGCTCTATGGGCTTCGGTAGTGGTTTCACGAACTTTACCGGTGGTGGTTCCTTAGGACAAAGAAAGGTAATAAATAAAATAGAGGCAACTAAATTTTCAAAGTAAGACATCGCAAGAAAATTCGGGCCTACTTTTGGATGAGTAGAATATTGTAATTAGGTAGTATAAGCCAAGTATTGTAATTAGCAAGTAACGTTGTGATGGCCCAGTGGCTAAGACCTCGCCTCTCGTGCTTGAGGTCGTGGGTTCGAATCCGGGAAAGTACCAATGTGACTTTTTCAAATTCATATGTACTTTCCAAGTTTATCTTGGACATTGCTGCCAACGGTGAAGGAAAACATCGTAAAGAAACCTAGACTAATAGTGAGTTTATAAGATTGTGCTCCATTGGTGTAATTGCTGCAAGGCGTTCCAGTGCGAGGATAAACTAATAAATAAATACTTTAATATTATAAATGTGAATGTAAGTTTGTTTGTTGCGCTTTCACGCAAAAACTACTGAACCGATCATCATGAAACTTTGTACATATGTTCTTGGAGGTATTAGAAGTAACATAGGAAACTTACATTAAAAAAAAAATATGGCTTCACTGCGGGCGAAGCCGCGGGTAAAAGCTAGTAAATAAATAAGGCAAAACCTATTATAGCCAATATTGTTTGGCATCTTTAGAGTTACACGTGTATTGGCTCTTTTAGGCGCAACCCAAATGTAATACATACATATTTTCTATTGAGTCGCTACATTTAGGTCTCACTTAGGGTTAGTGAAAATGAGCATTTGTGATTTTGCCCAGAATTTGTGAAAAAACGAAAGTCATGTTAAACAGCACAGCGATTAGATTTTTCGTTATAATTTTATTGCTTATTTACCTGCATTTTGTCAAGTTTCTTCTCCACGGATTCCCGCAGCATCCGTCCGATGCTTCCATCGGTACTCTCATGGCAGGCGTCTACGCGAGCTGCTAACGTCATTTTAGTTGATACCAACTTTGCCGCTTTGTATCTTAGCTCCTAAAAAAAGTAGAAAATCACTATGAAATAGAACAGTAAATCTTTTTTTAACTTTTTTATCTTACTAATACCTATTATAAATGTGAAAGTTTGGATGGATGTGTGTATGTTTGTTACTCAATCACGCCAGGACGGCTGAACGGATCTGATGAGATATAGATTATAGTCAGGAATCCTTTGGGCACATTATGTCCAATTCGCAAAATGTCCAACTGTCCAATTCTCAATTGGTCCAGTTCGCATTGGTCCAATTCGCAATTGGTCCAGTTCGCAATTAATCCAATTCGCAACAGATCCATTTCGCAATTAGAGGGCCAGTCCTTGATTACGAGAGGCGTTTTTTGACGATCCCCACGTGAGATTGGGTGAGATTCGGCTCGAAGTAAAAATGCATATATAATTTATAATCAACACTTTTATTAGAAAAGTGTATTAATCTGTATAAACAATTTGGACTGATAAATGATAATATCGCTATTAATTAAGAACAAAAAAAAAACACAGAAAAATTTAGTAATGAGGTAATAGTAGAGATGCGGTTCTAAAGTACAAAAATCTCTGTATATAAAAGAGATTTAATAAAATACCTTTAAAAGGATCTCTATACCTAATTAACGACTGTAATTTTAATTGGTCATTTTGCGAACTGGACCATTTGCTAAATGGACAATTTGCGAACTGGACCATTTGCTAAATGGACAATTTGGAGAATTTGCTAATTGGAAATTATGCGAATTGAACGATTTATGATTTTGACGTTGTGAGAATACATTTTGTGAATTGGACATAATGCGCCCAAAGGAGGACTTAGGATAGTTTTTAATTTTTTCCCGGGAATATGTTCCCTGAGATAATTTACGACTTTCACGCGGGCGGAGCCTCTGGCAAAGCTGTTGATAATTATATTTTATCGTTTGACAACAACCACCTCACCTCAAACCTTTCAAGATTCAAAGGGTTTTTTTTTTTTTTTTTTGTCGACGGGGAAAATCATCTTATGACAAATCCCGCTCTTGGGTGGAGCGGGAGATAGTGTCAGCCTTGTACTGACTAAAAACCCCGCGCCGTTCCTTCTAGCCTTCATACCGGGGCTCTAGCTTCCTTTCGGATAACCCCGAACCCCGGTAGGCTTCGACCCAGCTGGGCCCCTCTCTTTGCTGACAACTCCTTGAGGCGCGCGGGAACAGTGCGCGCCGTCGACGCCTTGGCTCGGTCCGGGTAGTTACCGGACGATCGGACAGCGAGCTACCCATGGCTCGCTGTCCACGAGCCCGCGTCTACGGTGGCTGGATATCGGGATTGGGATCCCGGCGGAAATGTTCGGAAATGTTCTCCGAAATTCCATCGGCTGTCGAGAACGAGTCCCAGGTACTTCATCGTCAACCCGACGCCGATGCGAACTCCTCCTACCGTAAGCTGGGAGTCTGGTGGCGGCGTATTCCGAGGGCCATGAAAGAACATGGCCTCGGACTTGTGCAGCGCCACCTCGAGTCCCAACTCCTGGATCCTACCAACGACTATCGCAACCCCGCGTGTCGCTAGAGCGACCGCCGCCTGGTGCGACTCTCCCCACGCCAGAACCAGCGTCGTGTCTGCGTAGCAGACCACGCTGACCCCGCCAGGGAGGTCGCCGCGCAGCACGTAGTCGTAGCCGATGTTCCACAAGGGTGGCCCCAGAACCGACCCCTGCGGAACACCGCACGACATCTCTCGACGTTTCCAGTCTCCCTGGTGACCGGGGTAGACAATGTACCTGTCCGACAGGTAGGCCTCGACCACTCGACAGAGGTATTCGGGCACCCGGTGGTACCGGAGTGCCCTCCGGATCGTACTCCAGGGTAGGGAGTTGAAGGCGTTGGCGATGTCCAAGGACACCGCCACGACGCTCCCACCCTGGGACACCGCATCCCCTGTCGTGAGGGCTCGCACGCGCATGATGGCGTCCACCGTAGAGCGCGCCCTGCGGAAGCCAAACTGTCCGTCCAACAAGTTCGGCCCCACCCGTGATAGGCGCGCGACGAGGCGGTTTGCAATGACTCTTTCAAAGATCTTGCCCACCTCGTCGAGCAGCACAAGGGGCCGGTACGCGGACGGAGAGCCCGCAGGGCGCCCTGGCTTCGCTATGAGGACCAGTTTCCCCATCTTCCAGCGAAGTGGGAACTGGCCCCTCTCCATACATGCGCTGAAGAGCCCTCTTAGTCGAGGCCCGAGAGCCTCCATGGCCAGGACCCAGGCTTTCCCTGACAAGCCGTCGGGTCCTGGGGCGGTGTTCTTGGCACTCAGCCTTCGCACCGCCACTCTCACCTCTACCTCGGTCACCTCTGGAGTATTGTCGTTATATTGAAGCTTGTCCCGTACCAATTTGTACGGACGCCCCCACGGATCCGCGTTCAGAGACCCCAGCCACACGTTGCGGGCCTCGAGTTTGGCCCGCTTTATCTCCGGTCGGAGGGTGCGTTTTGCCTCTCTGTATCCCTCATACAGCTCCGCCTCTCTGGCCTCCGCATACGGCGGGCGGATGCGGCGCCTGCAGTGTCTGTCGTACCGGCGGCGCGCGTGATTGCACGCGTTGCGCAGTGCGCCGATCTCCGGCGACCACCAGTACACGTGGCGCTTAGCACGACCTTGATGGACTCGGGGCATTGCCGCGTCGCAAATTTGCGACATGGCCTCCCGGAACCACTCCGCCTCGACGTCGATGTTGACAGGCCTGTCCGGTGCTTGCACCCAGGCCTGTACCGTCGCGGCTTCCAGGAGGTCCCGGTCCATCTGCTTAAGCGCCCACCGCGGACCACAAGGGCTCTGTCGGACCGGCGCGGCCGAGGTTTCGGCGGAGATGTCAAACCGGATGTACCGGTGGTCAGAGTACGTCTCCACCTCCTCCATAACGCGCCCGCCGACGACACGCGGCGACAGAGCGGGGCTGGCGAACGAGATGTCCACCACTGATGTACCCCGCATCCGCACCAACGTGGGGACAGAGCCCCGGTTCAGGACGGCCAGGCCTAGCTCCAAGGCCCAGTCCTCCACCATCCGACCCCGTCGGTTCGTGTACCGAGAACCCCAAGCCGTGTTCCAGGCGTTGAAGTCCCCGCAAACGACCACAGGGAGGGAACCGAACCCAGCGACGACGGGATTTAGCTCCATCAGGGAGACGTGGAGTTCGTCGAGAGATCTGTTCGGGGACAGGTAGACGCCTACCACAGCGATGTTCCCAAACCGTGCTGCCACGCAACCTCGCCCCTTCGTGACGGACTCGGGGGGCGGGGTACCGGCGGCGGCCGACGAAATTAACGTCACCGAGCCGTCCAAGTCCTGAACCCAGTCTCCACGGGGTTGGACAAAGTACGGCTCGGCGACGACGGCGATATTGATCGACCACTGCGCCATACTCTGGAGCAACAGATCCTGAGCGGCGGCGCAGTGGTTGATGTTCGCCTGGAGGAGACGTAATGGTGTCTTTATTGACATTCCATTACCGTCTCCTCCTGAGCCCTTTGTGGGGGTTCTGCCACGGCGGCGGGAGCGGCGGCGATAGCAGCGGCAGCCAGGGTAGCGGCTGCGGTGGTGAGGCCGTCAGGGTGGATGGGCCTCCTGACCTTGACCTTGGCCTTGGTGGGAGGGTCGCAGGACCTGCCCCCAGCCCGGTGGTCGGCCGCCGCACATGCGTAGCAGTGCGGCAAAGCACGGCATTCGACGGCCTTGTGACCGGGCTTTCCGCACCGGTGGCAGTGGTCACTGCGGTCTACCTCTGCGGCGCAATAGGCGCCCACGTGGTGCCCCACGTAACAGCGGTAGCACCGCAGAGGTCTGGGTTCCAGCATCTTGACCTGGGCTGAAACCCAGCCCACCAAGAGCCTTCGGCCCTCGGCCGTGATGGCTTTGGCCGCCGACACGGGGCAGCTCACCGTAACGGCTCGCATGCCCGTGCTGTCAGTGCGGATGGTGCCCGCCCTGACGATGGCGGCCACCACTTCCTCCACCCTGACGGAGTCGTCCAGACCCATGATGCGCATGTCTACGCTCTTGGTGGGTCTGGACACTCGGGCCTCCTCGACGTCCAGAGACGCCCTGATCCTTTCGGCCAAGGCGTCAGCGGCCTGTCCGCTGTCCGCACCTGGGACCTCCAGGATCCGGGCTCCGGTTGCGGTGCGCCTCATACGGAAGCCCCCGGAGGCTCCGTATTCGTCGAGGTGGCCCACCACCGCCTGTTTCGCCTTGGCCATGACCATGTCATAGTTCACGCCCCTCTTTTCCGCAGCTGGCTGTAGTGTGATCACTACAGCTGCGGAAGTTGGGGCGCGAAGTCTGGCGGCCATGGCGCGCTTCTTCCGCTCCTGTCGCCGCTTTCGCTTCTTGGCTGCCCTAGCCGCCTTGCTCGCCTTTTGCTTGGCGCCGGCGATCGTCCACTCGGCGCCAACCGAGGAGTCTTCGGGCGGAGGAGGAGGCGGCGGCAGGCACGACCCAGTCGCCGCTGCGGCAGGACTCCCCACCGGTTTGGTGGCAGCCGCCCCTGCCCTTCGGGGGAGGGGCAGGCTTCCCCTGCCGCTGCCGCTGCTCGGTAACCGGGGGGCCGGCCCCGGTTACCGCAGCCTCCGGCGCCGCGGCCCCGCGCCCGCTTTGCCCCGACGGGCCTGCCCTGGGCGTAGCAGCCGCGGCCGCGGCGGCAGCGGCATATGACACCGCCCTCTTCTGGCCGGAGGCCGCGAGAGGGGGGCGCAGGACTATGCTCTCCAGGACGGAAAGCTGGCTCTGGATATGCTCCTGAAACCGTTGCTGCTGCTGCTGCTGCTGCTGCTCCCTGGCAGCAGCCAACTCTTGCCGCAGCAAGGTTAGAACCTCGCTTTCCGCCTGAGGCAAGGGCAGGGAACGGCCCTGCTCCTGTGTGCTACACCCTTCCAGTACCGGATCAGGTTCAGGATGGCAGTCCTGTAGACCGGCCAAGGCCTCGAGCCGGCCAATCCTCCCTTTGAGGGTCTGCTCGTAGGGCTCAAACACGAACCGTGAGATGGAGCGCTTCTTGGCCACCCTCTCCCATTTATTGGTCACGCTTATGATGGCGGCTGCCACGACCTCTTTAAATTTGGCCATGGCCTCCTCCATTCCTTCCGGCAGCTGGCTAGGGATCGCCGGCACTATGGCTCTAGCCTGGCGTCCCTCGCTGGCGCTCTCAGCGGGGAGCCCTCTCCCTTTGCCCGTCTTTCGGCCGGTACCCCGCCCCGAGGTCGAGACCTTCCGGGCAGGCACCGCCTCGTCGTCAGAGACGGAGCGCAAGAACTCCGCCTTCCTTTTGTTATTGGAGGTGGGTTCTTCCGCCTCCATAATGTTAGAGTAGTGTGAGGACGCGGCATCAGAGTCCGACTCCGCGTCTTCACTCACCTCTCTGAGGCCGAAACTACGGCCAGCCTCCACCGGCGTCGCGGACGTGCTGGGAACTGGTCCCAGGGACTCCGCGCTGCCGGCTAGTGAGCCACCCTGGCTCTTTGCGGCCACGAAGGACGGTAACAGGTCCTTTGCGGACCTGGCGCGCTCTTTGCCCCCCCCCAGAATACGAGGGGCAGACCAAGCTCTGTTTGGTGAGGGATTCTCCGCCTGCGGGGCAGGCGGTACCCTCCTGGGGTAATGGTTTTTGAGATGCGCGTCCATTGTTGTTTTACCTTTTTGGCAATGCGGTGGGGTCCCCAATACACGTTCGCCATCGTGGTCGTGTCTGATAAGCAGACACGTACCCGAGGCGAACAAGATTCAAAGGGGTGAATCTGACCAGTCTAAATAATCAGTGTATACCTATGCTCGCTTGGTCAGAGGGATTGGTGGATCATATTCCTCCACGCTGATCGCATTTGGGTTAGTGATTATGACGTGCCGCGTTGTATGACACTCTCCCTTTCAATTATTTCAGTTAACCTCTCTTCTAAATGTGTAAAAGAGATGTGAAGCACAAGCTAATAGCGAAATTCTCTGGTTTCGAACTAACAACTTACAAAAGATTGGTAGTTGTCCTTTTAATTCATCCTTTTCTCTTCTTGTTATAATGATTCTCCCACTATAAAATAATACGACGACACGGTTGACGCATTATTTAAGCAATTGGCTGCTCCGCTGCGTGTCGCGGGTTCGACATACGACAAATATTTGTATATATTTAACAAGTAAAATTTAAAAAACCCCCTCACATCTTTATGTCATGCTACATAATCAGTGATAGGAATAGGTAGTGCCTATTAGCCTAAACTTCGAAGAACAGAGACAAGAAGCGGAGACTTCCTTAGGACTAAATTATTTCCGGGACATCAGTCTCAAAATTTCGAGACAACACTTAAATACATTTTAAAAAATGTGTTATTTGGAACAAGTAATTCTTTTTTTTTTAATTGATATAAACTAGTGCTTGACTGCGATCCTACCTGATGGTAAGCAGTGATTTATCTAAAGTTTGCGGTTAGACATAATTTATAAGTTATAAATTGTTATAAGTTATAAATTACGTCTAATCGCGAAGTTTAGGCTAATAGGCACTACCTATTCCTATCACTGTACATAATGTATCAAGTAGTAGACACGCTTCCATCGACAATCTATTGAACAATTAATATAATTATGACACGATATCTTGCGAAAACACCCCGATTCAAATAGTAAAACGCCCATAACTTTAGAACGGCCGAACCGACACTCTCGATTAAGTTACAATTCAAACAAAAAAACTCAACCAAAATCGGTTTAGGAGGTTTATCCGTTTTGCAGCTATGATGCCACAGACGGATACACAAATACACAGGGACACAGATCATACTTATAATGCCCTTCTTTTTCCGTCGGGGGTTAAAAATAAATAAATAATAATACTTACTGGTGGAGTATCCTGAACTATAGATGAGAAGTAAATGAAGCCAGTATGGGGTAATGCAGTAGCCTGTGAGAATCCTGACAAGGTTTTCTTCTGCTGGCCCAATGGTAGGATATTGCAGGCTGGCATCTTAGCCAGTTTGGATAGACCACCTGCCACACCCAGGATCTTTGCTGCTGTTGATGCACCTAAAAAGAAAACATTGAGTTGCAGTAATCAAATATTCTGCACTAATGGATTCATTAATTTACTCACAGACATAAATCTAACTAGATAACGCAAGACAATCCATCTGTATGAAAACCAAGCGTGCCACTTTTTCACAAACAATTTAAAAATAAATTTACTTACCAATAAAAGAAAACATTTCCAATGCCTCGGCCAACTTTTTCTATACATTCTTTACAGCTCAATATGGCATAAAAAGGCATTTTTATAGATTTCGGCGGCTTTCCGGTGCCAATAATGCTAAATGAAAAGCTCAGATTACGATCATTGATCGTAACTTTACTACGTTTTTTTGGCACGCGAAGTACATACAATCGCGTTATCTAATTACATTTGTCTGTGAATTTACTTAACTCAAGCTTGGACTTTACTTACAATTTTTTTTGTATTTTACAAATAGAAAAATATGTCAGGAAATGCTTGTTTGTATTTTTAATTCAAACATAAGCTAGGATGCTACAAAATGAGTGATCCTGAAAGTTTGAAAGCCACATCCAAAAAACAACTTCCTGTATAATTAGAATGATAGATCATTACAATTCCAGACTAATAAGAACACCAGTACTTACCAACAATAGCTGTTATATTTGGTGCAATAAAAGCCATTCTGCTTTCAACATATTCATAAATATTGGCTCTTAAACTGTTCAGCTCAGCGGCCATATCACAAGCATCATTTATCTCAGCTAGTTCAGCTTCAGTCAGTAACTTCCTAAAACATGAAAAAAAAGATTTAATAGTTTCATTCAGAAAAAATAAAAGATGCATACATTTATTTATTTAAAATAGGCTCGGGCTTGATCACTATCTCACCTGACGGCAAGCGATGATGTGGTTGACGATTAAGCATGCTTGCCTAGAAGTAACATATTCAATCTTGACTTGAAGACTCCTAGATTGTAGCTATCAGGAAAAACAGACTCCAGCAGGAAATGCCACTCCTTAGCTGTATGCATTTGTTAAGTTAAAGTGTGTTTAGGTGGGATGTCCACCATGTATCGATGGCGTATTGCCGTACGTCTGGTAGTCTGATGATGGAATGAGCTGGACGAAATACGATCATGTAATTCCTGATCTAACCTTATTTAACAAATGTAGTTGGCACTTGGAATCCAGTCCAACCCAGTGAAAACTAATATTTTACTAGGAGCAGCTTGAACCTAATTAACCAAACTACTAACTAAACTAACTTTTCTTTTTCATTCCTCGTCTCAAACCTCATGGTACGCGTCCAAATCATCTTGCCACCTCTTTACCGAACCGGCCTCGACGGCGCCTTCTATCTCCAGGAACCCACTGTACCCACCTGCCCAGGGGTCAAATTACCCTTGATAAATAAACCCCATCTGGATTTGTGCCCGGTTGATGGCAATAGATTCATCCCCTTTTATATGAGACTTAAACATAACTGGTGAAATGTGGAAGTGCAGAAGTGATGTTATGTTAGCTACTACTACTAGCTTCTGCCAGCAGATTAGCCCGCGTGAAAGTCGAAAATTATCCTGAGGGAATATATTACTGGGATAAAAAGTATCCTATGTGCTATTCCTGACTATAATCTATCTCTGTGCCAAATTTCATCCAGATCTGTCAAGCTGTTTGAGAGTGAAGAAGTAAGAAACATACAAGCACACACACTCACTCACAAACTTTCGCCTTTATTGAATGAATGCATAAAACAAATCATTAAACAAACTCAATATTGAGTTAAGCTCACCTTTGTACATGTTCTTTATTATCACACTGTATGTAATGTTTGTTTTTGGTGTACAATAAAGTATTAAGAACCAATCACTAAATTATTAACTTACCCCTGTGTTGTTGACGCAGTAACAGACACAATCATAATAGTAGCCTGCGTAAGGAAACTCTGAAGGGTCTCATTGTTCTTAGCTTGGTCCAAATCATTGCCCAGCTCCCTGACTGCACGGATATAGTCTTGTGGTGCTATGATCAGGGACTCTAGCTCCGGGAACCTTTTCTGGTACTTATCCCGAACATATCTGTGGATAATAGCTGAAAAATAATTTTTATCTCATGTTTATGATTGTTTAAGAAATTTTAATTTTTAGGCATGGTAGTTCAACCATTTTTGATTATATTTTTAAACGCGCTGTTCCATTATAAGAAGTAAATGACAGACTATTGCACAAAATGCCTGAGTATTGTGCAACATAATTATTTTATTAATGATTAAACTGGTTATGTTTTCATTTTTAAGCATTGCTTGCAATTTGAAGATATAATGACCATGAGAAAGTCTCGATATTGGTACTGGGGTCAAATACAAATGTGAACTTACCAATTTCTCCATCAATCTCAACAGCTATGTTGTTAGCTTCCACAATGAGCTGGTACTCTGGGTCTGTCTCCATCAAGCCTGTTACTTCGACTTTTTGCCTGTTGTTACCAATATTGTGTTCTATTGATGTCATTACCTGAAAAAATAACACACATAAAATTAATTTAGCTTTCACTACCCTATCTTAATCACTAACTTAGTAAACAATGTTTGGTACCCGTTTCAATCGATCGGAATGTCTCAATTTAGCCAATTCTCTGATAGATACGTTCTTGATGTCTTCTTCTTTTGGAATAACGGGATAAGGCACGGCAAACTCATGGTCCTCGTCCATCTTATTGCTGTCGATAAGAGCTTCCAGTTCTCCATCGTCATTTTCTTCCAAATCAGCCAGAAGCTCATCGGCTAGGGACATGTTGGTTTGTAAATATGCACTTACGGTTAAAAACTTAACTGATTTCACACAAAATACTGAAAATTATACAAATTAGCGCTCGCTTCTAGAAGATTACCAAACAAGCAACAACAATGTCAACTTCAACTTCAACTCTTATTAAATGGCATTTGTGGAAGGGACACCACAATTTTGCCAATAACACGTGCGAACTGTTAATAGACCATCAAACGCTGGAGAGTATTTAGCGAGATTTAACAGTGAAATAAAAATATTTATCAAAATAAAAGTTTAGCATTTCTTCGCAGACGTAATCCGACAGTAGGACCACCACAGAGTATGTTATATGAACAGGACAGATGATGACAAACGTAAACCGAAAGAGAAAAAAGAAAAAGAAAAAAAGAATAATTACAATAGTTACAACTTAATATTATTAATTTCAATGAATTTGCATAGTTTAAATATAAATCGAGAAAATACTAAAGAAAGAAGGCATTTAACTGAAGTTGGACGAGGGATATGAGGAGGAATGATATCATGAAAGGAGAAGCGCAATCTAGGACAGGAGAAAAATAAATGGTCCACGTTTCCTTCATCCAAACCACATTCACAAAGAGAATTATCCTTAATCCTAAGTTTGGCCAAGAAATGAGGGGTGCAACAATGATTTAATCGTAAGCGACAAATAGTAGAGGTAGTGTTTTTTTTCCCTAATTGGTATTTGAAAAACCAAGGCTTGTGGGGAATCTCGGGTTGAATATCTCCATAATATTTACCCTTTATGGACTTAGAGATTTGCCATTCCTTGGCCCAAGATTTAAACAAATTTAGAGGTAGAGTGGCACAAATATCATGGGAATAAATTTCAGAGTGGGCAAGAGAGCCAGTGAGAACAGCATTTTTGGCGCATGAATCAGCTGACTCATTACCAAGAATACCGACATGGCCAGGAATCCAAACTATGACAACATTAATACCAAGTTCATGACATTGAAATAGTAAATCTCTAATTTTTAAGATTATAGGGAACCTTGACTTAGATCTGAAAGGATTAGATAGAATGGCTTGAAGGCAACTTTTCGAGTCAGAGAAAATTATGGAGTTATTTAACTTATGAGACAAAACAAATGAAATAGCTTCAAAAATGGCAATTGATTCACCTGTAAAAACGGATGTAACAGAAGGGCACTTATAATTTAAAATAATTTTTGTATGAGGAATCCAAACAGCAACTCCTACAGGGCTATCATCGGAGACTTTGGAAGCATCAGTGAATATAGTAGTCCAATTATTATATTCAGAGGAAATTTTTTGGACAAAAATCTTGTGCGGTTCTAAGGTATTTTTGTGAATTCCAAAGTCCAAAATGATCTCCGGTTGGAATACCAGGGCATTATAAGGCACCGAGTATAAATATAAAATAGGGTTTTGAAAAAGTGGGCAAGAAAGACGAGTGAATTGAAGGTAGGCACGTAGAAGACAAGGAAGTTCAATATTAGAACGACAACTGCAAGAGTCAAAGATGGATGATAATTGGTCCAGCTTACCAAGAAGGGGATGTTCAGAATTCTGTACAAGTTTAAAAATAAATCTATTTGCCAGAAATTGTCTTCGAATCGTTAAAGGAGGTTCAACACACTCAACTTGCATGGCATTAATTGGGGACGACTTCATCGCCCCAAGAATAATCCGTAAACACTTTGATTGGATTTTATCGAGTTTTTGAAGGCCAGATTTGTTACAAGGATCTAATAGGAACATACCATAATCAAAGTGACTACGAACTATTGCATTGTAGATCAGTTTTTGAGTATATGGGTGAGCACCCCACCAAACACCAGAAAGAGAGCGAAGAACATTAACGTTTCTTTCGCATTTTTGAGAAACAAAGTCTGTGTGTGCAATACCTGATAATTTTGTATCTAACCAAAGTCCTAAAAATTTAACCTTGTTCACTTGACAGATATTTTCACCGTTAACTTTAATATCAACAGGAGGAACAATATTTTTTCTTGTAAACACAACTACAGAGCTCTTAGAGGCTGATAAGGACAAACCGTGTGGTAGAAGCCAGTCAGATAGATATCCAAGGGCGGAATTTAGACGGTTACTAGCCTCATCTAGAGATTTCCCAGAAAAGTATAAAGCTAAATCATCAGCATACTGCAATATTTGACAAAATGAATCAGTAGAAAAATGTAAATCATAAGTATAAAGGCTGAATAAGAGAGGGCTTAAAACTGAACCTTGTGGTAAGCCTTTCCAGATAGTCTTAGGAGGCAAAGAGAAGTCTTGAGTTTTAATGGAGATGGTTCTCTCCATTAGTAAGTTACAAATGAAACGAACCAGTTTTATAGGAATATTTAACTGATGCACAAGTTTATCCTTGAGCACCGGGAGAAGAACATTATCATACGCTGAGGCAATATCCAAAAAGGCTCCTACTAAAAACTGCTTCTTTAATAAAGAAATACGAATATCAGAAATTAATATACTAAGACTATCCATAGTGCTCATACCTTTTCTGAACCCAAACTGGGATACGGGCAACAAGTTCTTATTTTCCACAAACCACTCAAGTCGATGCTTCATCATATGCTCGGCAACCTTGCACAAAACAGACGACAAAGCAATAGGTCTGTAGCTATTTGGGTCTGACGGGTTTTTGCCAGGTTTAATGACCGGAATGATTGTTTGATGTTTCCACGGCTGTGGAACCAAACCGTACTCAAAAAAGTTATTAACAAGATCAAGGTAGTATTGCTTTGTACTACTTGAGGCGTTTTTTAAGAATGAGTAAGGGATCCCATCTGCACCAGGAGAGGAATCAACAAGACCGTCAAGGGCCAGACAAAGTTCAGAAAAAGAGAATGGGGCGTCGAAATTATTTTCGGAAGAAAGAAAACCTGGAGTAGAAGGAAAAGAGTCCAAACTTGGAACTGAAGGAGGAGCCAGTTTATCCGAGAAGGGTTCAATCCAGGAAGAAGGATCATTCGCTGAAATATCAACAGAATTGCATGAACCTCTGTATCTTTTGATTTGCTTCCATACTAGGGAAGAAGGGGCACAGGGAGATAAGTTTTGACAATAGCGGAGCCAACCCTCTTTTTTCTTTTTAGAAAGAAGTCTCTTAGCAATGGCTGCTTTTCTTTGATACACTAAGAAATTTTGAAGAGTCATAGAATTCGAATAGTGAACCTCTGCTATTTTTCTTTCTTTGACAGCTAAAGTGCATTCCGAATTCCACCAAGGAGTTGAGACTTTGAATCTGTATGGTTTTTTAAGGGGAAACTTGTCATCAGCACTGGAAATAATGGAGTCTACAAATTTAGAATAGCAGTCAACAAGATTGTTTCTGCCGGGAGGGGGAAGAGATAGTAACTTATTTTCAAGAGAATCTGAGTAAGAAGACCAGCTTGCATCGTTTAATCTATATTTAAGAGAGGGATTAAAATTACGCGAAGGTACTACTCTATCAGAGATAGAGACAATAATGGGAAAGTGATCACTACCATAAGAATGAGGCAAGATATTCCAGGAAAGAATGGAAGCAAGAGAGGCAGAGCATGCTGTTATATCTACAGCCGAGTTAGGATTTTGAGAAGGGCGAACTCTCCTAGTGGGAGAACCGTTGTTAACAACACATAGATCAACTTCATCAAAAATTTCGAGGAGGGCACGACCAAAGTTATCATCATGGCTCGAACCCCATGAGCGATGATGCGCATTTAAATCACCCATAAAAATGATTGGAGAGGGAACTGAGGCAAATATACATAGAAGGTCTGGAATTAACCTAGAATGAGGATGAGGAATGTATGCCGAGAGGAAAGTAATGTTAAAAGCCCTAACAGCAACGATGTTAATGTCAGGAGAAGTAGGGGGAAGAGATAAAAGAGAGAAAGGAAGCGAGCGCCTAACAAGAAGGGCACTACCTGCATACCCATCAGCCCTATCATTCCGAAGACAGGAGTAACCTGAGACCCGAAAGTGAGAACCAGGCACTAACCAAGTCTCCGAAATGGCGATGACTGAGGGGTGAAATTTATTTATTAAAAATAAAAGTTCAGGCTTCTTCGGCCGAATGCTCTGAATGTTCCACTGAAGTGAGGAGACTAGATCCATAATTATTAGATAGAAGCTGGGAAAGTTTATGGGCAACGTGGGGCGGTAAAGAGGAATTTTCACGGGAAACTAAACTAATAATTAAAGACAAAAGAATATCTAAGAGGTTATCCTCTTGAGGGTACTTTGGGGATGAAGAATTTTGAGAAAGAGAGAAGCCATTGGGAAAGGATGAAGGGACCTCAGCAACGATGGATCTATGGGCAGCTTTATCATAAGATTTGCCTAGAGGAGCTCTAGGCTTAGGGGAGGAAAATACAGTTTTTTTATAAGAGGTAGGAGGAGTAAGGCTAATAGATTGGGAAGAGGAGAAAGAAGATTGGGTTGGACAATTTTGGGTGACTTCAGAATATAATTTTTTAACATTTGGAATTGATCGAGAAGCCTCTTCGTATGAAAAATTTTCCTGAGACATTAACAACTTAATGGATTTTTGTCTCCCTTGCTCTGGACAGCTACTGTAAAAAGCAAAGTGACGGCCCAAACAATGGATGCAAGTGGACTTGGCTTCTAATACGTCACAACTGTCACCAGGGTGAGGTTGTGAGCATTTAAAGCACCTTGCTTTGGACCGACACTGTGCTTTAACGTGCCCAAAACGGCAGCAATTTTTACATTGGATAGTGGGGTATGCAGCATTATCACGCTGCCTATTGATTCGGCTGAATAAAAACTATTCCGTTCGTGTAAGTCGACCTCATTTCTAATTTTTTCTTATTTCGGTTCAAACTTAGAAGTTTGATCATTCCTTTGGATGACAGAGAAAATTTTTCTGGTGAATTGGCGACGTATCTACTTGGAAGTAACACGTTTAGTATTTTTTTTAAGAAAATTTCAAGTGCAAATCGTTGGATTTATATCGCATTGCGTCCATGCAAACCAATATGTTGCATTTAGTTCTGCAGCATTATTGGACATTTCTTTCTGAGAGTGTCAATTGTTCACCAGGAATTTAATTTGTTTCCGAGTTACCGGCGCATAAGGCCGTCTGTTGCAAAGAACCGGTATGTATTTAAAACATTTTAAATTTTAACTGTTTGGAAGGTTCTGTTTTGAGTATTGTGGTGTTTATTTCCTTTTATTTTCTCACCATAGATTCGCTCAGAATCGGTTCTTGGAATATATAACAAGCTGTGGACTGATGTTCCGAGTTATTTCAACACCGACTGAGTTCGGGAAGCGTGTGCTTGCGGGGGTGACTCCATAATATACGAGTGAAGACCCCGGGAGGACGTCGTGACATCGCTCCGCGTCAAGTGATCCCAAAATTTTGTTCCTATTCACTTTTTATAATTTGTAGCAATAGCGAAGTATTTATTGAATAGTTTTTTATATGTATCACCTATTCGTGTCAAAAGGTCGTGAAATGAACCGTTTTTAATTTTACATTTATGCACGGTTATATTTTAATCGCGCCTAGGGCCGGATAGCGGTTGCAACCCCTTCTCTCCTATAGGCATTATTTTCCAAAATTACAAATTTTATTCTAGACAATCCATTTCCCAACTTTACCGATAGTCTTCCTTTACATCGCCATTCCTTTTTTCTTTGTATATTTTTTATGTTGAACAATGTTTGTTTTTATTTTATCTTTTATTCGTCAAAATTAAACGTGACACATGTAGTGACAATTTTTTTTTTTTTACGCTACAAATTGGCGCCCGAACAACTAAAGTAAGTGTTTTTACCTAATAACTTTGAAATTTAAATGATTCGACATAATTTATTTTTTTTGCTTTATTGAGGATGGTCACTCCCTCTGGGAGCTAATGATTCCTAAGCTTATTTGTTTCAGGACGCTGATATTCTTCCATTCAAGAAAGGTATTCTAGGATTTATACCACCAGTACAGATCTGTGAAGCTGTTATTTTCCTTGACATATTTTTTTCATGAAATGTAATGTTTTTTAATGGAATTTAATTTTGTGAACTATAGTACACATAACCGTCTTTTATTTTATCCACTTATGGCAGCAAATATAACGATAGGTTTCCTGATTTTTACTCCTTATTTAGCCTAGATCTTTGTTTACTAGCTTGGCGTTCGCTGACTGCTGGTTGCTGGATTATTTTTGTCCAGCTGTTCATGCCGTGCTTATTTTTCGCTAGGATTCAATCGTCCTTTGTCTGTTCTTTCATTCGTTATTAGGTCTATATTAGTTACATCATGTCAGAAGAGGAGTTCCCTATTGGTGAGACTCCACGTTGTGATAGTTCCATCATTTCGCGACCACCACCTTGTCCCATTCAGCCAAGAGCTTCTCGCGCTTCCTCACAAAGTGTTGTTCCTTCTCCAATAAGATCTGATGAACGCCCACAATTTACCAGGCAGTTCTCTCTTACTAAGTGGAAGATTGTTTTCGATGGAAAGACCTGCGTACGGGAATTTTTCACGAGTCTAGAAGAGTGCAGGGAGGCCGACAATTTGTCTGATGGTTACTTAGTTAGGCGATTCCATGAAGTCTTGTCAGGTGTCGCACTTCAATATTTTAGGTCAATCCGTCGTCCGGATCTTTCCTTCTTTGAGATCAAAGAAGCCTTTTTTAGGACATTCGGTACGACCGATTTTGAATTTAAGATAAGCCAGGAGGTCCGTAACCTCAAGCAGAGACCGGAACAGCTAATAAGAGAATTTATTATCGAGGTTTCTTACTTAAATGCTAAACTGAGCAAGCCTATTGAAGAATCGGAGTTGTTGCGGATCATCACTCACAACATGTTGCCAAAGTACACTCCTTGCTTGTCCATCCAAAAATTTCATGACATCGATAATTTAATCGAAGCTGTTACTCATTTCGAGTCCTTTCTAGAACCTCCAAAGGCGGTAGCCAGTTTCGATTGTGTTGCCGACCAGTCGACTTCTCAGGCTGTTAACTCACCAAAACCCAGGCCGAACAAAACTTCCCATCAACCAACAACTAGTAAGCCTCGGACTTGTCCTAGTTGTAGTCAGTCTCAGCTTTGCTTAAAATGTAACAAAGTTGGTCATTCTTACCGCTCTTGCCCAGAGATCACAGGCATGATTTGTTTTAAGTGTCGCACTCCTGGATTTATTACTAGAGAATGTCCGAAATGTAATCCAAAAAATGCATAGACCACTGGCGATACGCTTCTTTTCGTACAGTATCCCCAGTGTTTACTACAGATTCATTTGATAACCGACCGTTTATAGAGGTATTATTATGTGGTAGAGTTGTTAAAGCATTGCTTGACACTGGTGCTCAGATTTCGCTTGTTAACGATAATTTTATTCAGCAACTTGGTATTTCTTTGACATCAAAAGACGCTTGTCCCCGTGTTATATCGGCTAATAATTCACCGATTGATATTCTTGGTTCTGTACATCTTCCAGTTAAATTTAACGGTACAACTTTTATTCATGAGTTTTTAGTGGCAAGTTCGATGTCATCTTCTGTTATTTTAGGTATCGAATTTTGGAATAAATTCGGTTTGACGTCTATTTTTAGTCAGGCTTTCGATAAAAATATTGATGGTAATATGTTTATCCCTTCTGTTCAGCACTCTCCCCCTCAAGTTTCCTCTGTTAGTGAGGTTCGTTATATTCATCCTCGTAACATCCTATCGCCGGATCAAGAGTCTTGTCTTCAACAAGTTATTAAGGAGTATGAAGTTATCTCTTCGGAAAAAGTTGGTCTTGGAAAGACATCTTGGTTGTCCCATAAAATTAATACTACGGGATACCCTATCCGTCAAAGATATTATCCCTTATCCCCAGTCAAGTTGAAGATTCTCAATGAAGAGATTGACAAAATGTTAGATATGGGTGTTATTCGTCCTTCTCGTTCTCCATGGGCTAGTCCTGTGGTAATGGTGACAAAAAAGGATGGTTCTGTTCGGTTTTGTGTCGACAGTAGAAAACTGAATAGTGTGACAATCAGAGATTCTTATCCTCTTCCCCGTATTCACGATATCCTCGACAACCTTCGTGGTGCTAGATATATTAGCTCATTGGATTTTAGAAGTGCTTTCTGGCAAATTCCACTTGCTGATAGAGAAAGTTGTGAGAAAACAGCATTTATTGTCCCACAACGTGGTCTCTTTGAGTTTGTTAGGATGCCTTTTGGTCTAACGAACGCTGCTTCGGAGATGCAACGCCTTACTGATATGATCGTTAATTTCGAGTTTACTTCTACCAGTGACGACTGTATTTTTGGGTACGTCGACGACTTGATAATCGTATCTAAAGATTTCTTTGGTCATATGGCGCTGCTCAGGAAGGTGCTTGCTCGACTTAAAGAAGCAGGCTTATCTATAAATTTGAAAAAATGCGAGTTTTGCAAAAGCGAACTAAAATATTTGGGTTATATAGTTAATGAAAAGGGACTTCAAACCGATCCCGGCAAACTTGATGCTATTAAAGATTATCCTACTCCCACTTCAGCTAAGTCATTACGCGGTTTCATTGGTATGTGTTCCTATTATAGGCGTTTCGTTAAAGGGTTTTCTTCTATAATTGCTCCGCTTACTGCCCTTATCGGTAAGAGAAAGGGTAATGATCCAATAAGTTGGAATGATGCAGCCGATCAGGCTTTCACTAAGTTGAAACAAGCGCTAATCGATACGCCTGTTATGGCATGTCCTGATTTCTCCAAGCCGTTCATCCTGCAGTGTGATGCATCAGCTGTTGGTCTTGGTTCGGTACTGACACAAAAGATAGACGATGTTGAGCACCCAATCGCCTATTATTCGCGTTTATTCACTCAAACTGAACGCAATTATAGTACTACAGAACGTGAACTCTTGTCAGTTTTGGATTCAATTAAACATTTTCGATGTTATTTAGATGGGATGAAGTTTTCAGTCATAACAGACCATATGGCCCTTAAGTGGCTCCTCACTCTTAACAACCCATCTGGTCGTTTAGCTCGTTGGGCTACTATTATCTCCCAATATACTTTTGATATTGTGCATCGTAAAGGTTCGCAACATATAGTCCCCGATGTTCTATCCAGGATCTATGCTAATCCTGTGTCGTTTGACCAGGGTCCTGAACATACTAATGACCGTTGGTATAAGAAGGTGTATATAGGTGCTCGAGACACGCCACAAATGTTCCCAGCATACGCTATAAATAACGGTATCCTTATGAGACGCATGCCTGTTACTAGTCCTTTATCTTCTGAACCATGGCACGTGGTGTTACCAGCTGAAAAGGTTCCAGACGCTATTTGGGAAATTCACAATAGTTTTCCTTCGATACATCCCGGTGTTACTAAAACGTATCTAAAGCTTAGGGAGTTGTTCTACTGGCCAAATATGTTCCGTGACGTTACTTCGACGTTAAGTCAATGTGAGGTTTGTAAAGCCTATAAAATCTCGAACACGCAACCTCGCGGTCAGATGTGCTACCCTAAAGAGGTTTCCTTGCCCTTACAGATGATTTCTATCGATATAATTGGTCCGTTGCCCTGTGCTTATTATGGTTATAAATATATCCTTTCTATGGTAGATGTTTTTTCCAAATATGTTTGGCTAGTTTCTCTGAAAAGGATTGACGCTCTTTCTGTTATAAAAGCGTTAGAGTCTGAAATTTTCTTTAATTTTGGGGTTCCGCGTACTATTCTTTGCGACAACGCTACAGTTTTTCGTAGTAATCAATTCCTTAATTTTCTCAGATCTTTTCATATTCAATCACCTACTTTTACGCCATATTATACACCCCAAGCAAATACGGTTGAGCGATACAACCAAAGTGTTATTACGTGTTTAGGTATTTTGGTTGGTGAAAACCAAAGAAGTTGGGCTAAAATGTTACCTAAAGTTAAGCTTTACCTCAATTCTTGTGTTAATCTAGCTACTGGCTTTACGCCTAACTTTCTTATGTTTGGTAGAGAGGTCCTTATGGATAGCAGTCGTGTAGATAGTCAGACTCGAAGCTCTAATTTGGCAGACAGTCGGGCTCGTCATGCTTCAAACCTATCCTCTCTCAGCGAAGTTTATGCAAAGGTAGCTGATAATCTTTCTTTAGCTTTCCTCCGTAACTCTCGTGCATATAATTCTAATCGATCAGCTATCACTCTGAATATTGGTGATACTGTATGGAGAAAGAACTTTTCCAAGTCTTCTGGAAATGATTTTTTTTCTGGAAAGCTTGCTCCACGTTTTATTAAGTGCCGTGTAATAAGAGTCATTTCTAGGACCACATATTTGCTCCAGGATTGTGATTCAGTCCACTCCGGACAATATCATATCAAAGATATCTTAAAATAAATTTGATTGAATTCTCTTTGTTCCATTTTAACATTAACATTTGCTTTCTAAACCTTTTTCCTCTTTGGTTTATGGGAATATTTCTTTGCATAAGTTTTTGATTATGTTAAAAACTTCATGAATTATCTGTTAATAATGACATCTATTTATTTCTGTGTTGTGTCAACCTGTGTTCTCAGGTTATTTTATTTCTTTTAGTTTAACACAAATGGTGTGTCATTCTACATTTAATTTGAATTTAAACTTGAGTTTTCTGACTTGAGTTCTCTGATTTGAGTTTTTTTGTCTTGAATTCTTCTTTGACTTAATTGACTTAAGTTTTCTTTCTCAAACTTGTTTTTTTGTTTTTTGTCCAACTTGTCTTTCGTTTCTATAACTAAGGTTGGACTTTACGTGTTGACGTTATTTATTTTTTGGGGATCCCCGGGTTTTTTCTTATTGTTGTTAGGTAATAGTTAAGTCTTATGTTAAGTTAGGCTAGCTTTACTTAGATGTATAGTTCCCTGGTTGTTCTTCATAGTTGTTAGGATGTGGTAGTTGTTGGTGTTTGTCTCTAATTGAACAATATATATTTAGATTTATGAGTTTGTTACTTTCTTTCATATTCTCCATAGATGTAATCGAGATATCGCGAGTTGGCGCGGATAACGTTTAGATGTGGTGGCCACCGTGTTTATTCAGTATCTTTTGCACTTCGATATCGTTTGATTCAGAAATGATTCCTGCTGTTGTCATTGCCTGTTCCAGCTTTATCTTTCTTCTCACTCGTACCTTCGTCCTTTTTTTTCTTAGAAAGGGGGTATTGCAGCATTATCACGCTGCCTATTGATTCGGCTGAATAAAAACTATTCCGTTCGTGTAAGTCGACCTCATTTCTAATTTTTTCTTATTTCGGTTCAAACTTAGAAGTTTGATCATTCCTTTGGATGACAGAGAAAATTTTTCTGGTGAATTGGCGACGTATCTACTTGGAAGTAACACGTTTAGTATTTTTTTTAAGAAAATTTCAAGTGCAAATCGTTGGATTTATATCGCATTGCGTCCATGCAAACCAATATGTTGCATTTAGTTCTGCAGCATTATTGGACATTTCTTTCTGAGAGTGTCAATTGTTCACCAGGAATTTAATTTGTTTCCGAGTTACCGGCGCATAAGGCCGTCTGTTGCAAAGAACCGGTATGTATTTAAAACATTTTAAATTTTAACTGTTTGGAAGGTTCTGTTTTGAGTATTGTGGTGTTTATTTCCTTTTATTTTCTCACCATAGATTCGCTCAGAATCGGTTCTTGGAATATATAACAAGCTGTGGACTGATGTTCCGAGTTATTTCAACACCGACTGAGTTCGGGAAGCGTGTGCTTGCGGGGGTGACTCCATAATATACGAGTGAAGACCCCGGGAGGACGTCGTGACATCGCTCCGCGTCAAGTGATCCCAAAATTTTGTTCCTATTCACTTTTTATAATTTGTAGCAATAGCGAAGTATTTATTGAATAGTTTTTTATATGTATCACCTATTCGTGTCAAAAGGTCGTGAAATGAACCGTTTTTAATTTTACATTTATGCACGGTTATATTTTAATCGCGCCTAGGGCCGGATAGCGGTTGCAACCCCTTCTCTCCTATAGGCATTATTTTCCAAAATTACAAATTTTATTCTAGACAATCCATTTCCCAACTTTACCGATAGTCTTCCTTTACATCGCCATTCCTTTTTTCTTTGTATATTTTTTATGTTGAACAATGTTTGTTTTTATTTTATCTTTTATTCGTCAAAATTAAACGTGACACATGTAGTGACAATTTTTTTTTTTTTACGCTACAGGTACTGATATACCTCCACTGGCAGGGATGTATGATATAAAAATACCCTTTGAGGGAGTATCTGTCCCTTGAATGTAACAACTATTGTTTGTGTAGGAATCCAGGAGGTCTTGCCCTCCTGTATACTTTTACGGTTTAACCTACGTGCTTTCAAAATGACTCCACACCCATCAGGAAGAATAACAGATTCTACAAATTCGTCCATAGACATATCGACTGGCACTTGACGGACGATACCCATTTTGGTGATAATATAAGATGGGATAGTAACTAAATATTTAGATTCCAAGACCGGATTGGAAAGGAACTTGTTGGCCGCCTCACCAGAGGTGAATTCCACAGAGATTTTATTTCTGCCCACTTTTTTAATTCCGTCCCTACAAATATTTTTTATTTTATTTTTAATTAAAAGTTGCCCAAACTTAATTGGACGAATCGATGTCCCAGCAGAAGGATCTGGTTCGGATCGGGAAACATGGACTAAAAAGGGACCTTTTTCTAAATTACTATATGATTTTATGCCCACTTCCAGAGAAGGGTGAATGAACAAGGTTTGGATGGCGGCAACAGCCATCTCTTTATTTATAATAGTTTTTTTGGAAACAACCTCAATTGTTTCCGAGTCGATTATATGGCGTCGCTTACCAACCGCTGAGTTTGAAAATGAAACAGCGTCAGGAGGGTCAGGAGGAACAGGAGGGGGAAGAGGATGGTCCATCACTTTAAATGAAAGGCCAAAGAAAAAACACTGAAATCTGCGAAGAAATATAAAAATTCTAACTGATAACTCCCTAAAAAACGCAAATTTGGAAAAAAATTATCTCTCCAGCACGACTGACAGCCGTCAATCCCCCAATCAACAACAATGTCAACAATCTCTGGTCCTCAGGCAAGGAAATGTCAATGTCAAATACTGTACTGTCAAAAATGCATAGCCGATATCACCAGATATCACTTACTATTTTCAGTTCGCACAAGTGAACGAATAAAATGAATGAAATCCTCATAACTATTGATATTCTCGATGATTTGACTGATGAGAAAATTCAACTTAAGTCTCTATTTTGCTTTTTATCATCTGTCTCATATATTATAGGGCAACACCTGCAACGGTTTGCCATTTTTTCTTGTGTGACAAAAAGAAAGCCTTCAGGGTATGCCAAAGCCCCATAAAAGGCCTGCATTTTATTATTGAAAGTGATTTTAGGCTGTTTTAGTAAAAATTAGGTAAATATATATCGTCATAATGGCGCTCAATCCGCAATACGATGCAATTGGCAAAGGATTTGTCCAACAATACTACACACTGTTCGACGACCCGGCACAGCGACCAAACTTAGTGAATATGTATAATGTGAGTATTCCCTCTAGTTAAGGTATGGTGCAGTCTCAGAAACCGTTTTTTGCTAGATAGAATTACATTTTTGAACCGATGATTTTTTTTCTAACTTTTAGGTTAATTGGTTACTCCCGCCGAAAAAATATATTTGTGCATCTGACTTTAACAATGCCTTAGTAATTTCAATAAAACATGTTGCCATCTGAAGGTGACTAATAGCTAGAAACATAAAATTTGCATTCGTAGTGTATACCAAAACAAAGTATGAGTCACTCAGCAATCCTAGAAGGAGCCTCACTGATATTGATTCAGCAAGTGTCATTATATCGTTGATGTATCTCGTTTCAGGTGGAAACGTCGTTCATGAGCTTCGAGGGTGTACAGTTGCAAGGTGCAGTTAAAATAATGGAAAAGTTAAATGTATGTGTCTGCAGTTTATTTGCCTTATCAAATTAATTATCTTAGTTCAATGACTTGTCAGATTGAATGTAATTAACATGAATGAGTAAAGATCTTGTTTATGTCACATCTCTTATTAAATCAATCATTCGGAACGTTGGACAGATTACTTTTACGCATTACATTTATCTCAATTTCTAAAACTTCTATTAATTACCAAAATAAGTTTCTATTTCAAGTTTTTGATTTACAATTCTTCTATTTCAGAGTTTAGCGTTTCAGAAAATTGGAAGGATTATAACTGCCGTTGACTCTCAGCCCATGTTTGATGGTGGAGTTCTAATAAATGTCCTTGGACAGCTCCAGGTATGATTCGGTTAATCTTATTACCTAGATAAGTTTGAATATCTTATTTTACTTTTTTGTAATTTGTTTTGCCAAATAGGTAAATTAAGTAATGTAGTGTGTGATGCTAAAATAATTGGCTTAATTTTTGAAATGTGAGTTTAAATTGCACATACTACTAGTAGTAACTGGATCTCTCTTTTCCATTCTCTGGAAATAATCTCTCCGATAAAATATATTATTTTCTATAATTTGTACTTGTAATCTCTTTCTCTGTTTGTTTATTACTGTAGAACATTTAAAAACATGTTCAAATAAATTTATAAAGCAATGCCTACATGAATAATTTTATTGCATTTGAAACAGACGGATGATGATCTACCCCATGCGTACTTCCAAACGTTTGTACTGAAGCCAATAGCAAACTCATTCTATGTAGAACACGACATGTTCAGGCTGGCACTTCACAACTTATAATTACTTTTATCTACAGCTACAAAGTAAGAGTAGACCCTAGTGCTTCTAGTTCTGCACTACCACCACGCTTAGCACATGATCCCTTTCTGCAAAAAGGCTCATCATGTCTTGTAAATAAAGTTTTTATTCTTATAATTTTTGCTGTCCAAACTAATTAAATTTAGAACTTTTAACAATGCAACATACCTACCATACAATTGGATTATGATAGCAATTGACAGATAAACTTATGTTCCCAATTTAACTATTATGTACTTATTTAAATAAGACCACAATAGCAAAATTGGGAACATACAACATACCCAATATTAACAAAAGCTGACCAAGATACTGTTGAAAAGATAGTTAGATTTGTTGCTTGACTATATATTATATTTATTTAATCAGTAGTAACACATACATTTTATATACAATTCATTTGATGCCAACATACAAGTTTTACCATGCACCAAAAACATCAACTACATAATATAAACAAAAATAATAACCACTTAAGTAGGCACTTAGGTGAAAAGTAACAACAAAAAGGATAAAAATTACAGCAGGTATATGCAAAATAATTCTCTAATGTATGTGCGCTTGTTAATATTAGAGTCTAATACTAACAAGCGCACATCAGTGACCACTCCGTACTTCCATCTTTAAAACAAGAGTGGTTGAGCTAATGTTTTTGTTAATTTTTCATTTTATTTGTTTTTTGATATTATTGTTACGTATTATTTTTGTTAGTAATAGGATTAGTCTGCATTGTGACTTGTGCAACTTTTTGTTCTTTTTATGGCTGTAGCATAGCAGTAGCAGGATAACTCAATTTAAAAAGCCGGCCAAATGCATGTCGGACTACACACACTTAGGGTTCTGAACCAAAGATAAAATCAGATTTATCAATATATTGATATTTGTTAGTAAAGTATACGTAGTAATAAACATTAACACCAAATTTCAAGTTCATAGGTCAATGGGAAGTTAAAAAATTATTTGGAACAAAATTGTGTGACCGATGACAGACAGACAGGCAGACACGTGAGTGACAGCGATAGGGCTCCATTTGGACCTTTCGGGTTCGGAACCCTAAGAAAGGCCACAGACAGAGCCCATCCTACAACACAGTTGCGCCTATTCTTATGATTATATTAGTGGTGATGTTTATGAAATTCACTCAGCTGCTGTATATATCTACTGTTACATCATAGGAGGCAGTATGCACATCACTGCATGTACCATCTACAAAATAAAACTAATTTAGCACTTCATGTTTATTTGCTGTTGGTGTAATGAATAGTGTTGTTGACCTTTGTTTCTGCTTTTTATGATAACAATTAAATTTATTGTTTCTTGACAGACATTACAATTTGTTTGGACCTCTGACCTCTTTAGTTGAGTCTGTTACTTTTCCTAATTTGCAGTATAACTTTCTAGTTTAGATCAATGAAGTGCCAGAATGCATCCTTTGTGCTAAAACTTAGAGTGAAAACTAATATTGGTGTCTAGATACTTACTTCCTACTGCATACTTAAAAACCTTAACATGTAGATTCAATTCAGTGTGTCCTCATTATGGTGTCCTCCATTGATATGTAAATGTTTGTTTATTTCAGTGCGACGACGATCCCCCACACCCGTACATGCAAACGTTTGTTCTGAAGCCACTTGGAGACTCGTTCTTTGTACAGCACGACCTATTTCGCTTGGGCATCCACGACATCGCAGCTTAAAGACATAAGCATCACCAAGATCGAGAAAAACCATTCTCAATTATAATGTCGCCACGCTATTTCAAACAGCTATCGTCTTGGTTAACTAGGTATAAGTAATGATCAATTGACTATTTTTGAAAAATTCAAATTGTACATTATCATAAATATGAATTTGACATTCATTTTTCTGCTTAGATGTTTGAGATGGCTTTTAAAGTGAAAGTGCGGCGGACTCTTTTTTCAGTTACATGTATACATTTTATAATAAATTCATTATAATTTTTTATTCATGGTTGTTTTTATAATACACTTTCCCTCCGATAGTGCTGTCTGTGTATCATTAATTAGTATAAGTTGCCTGCACGCTTTTAAATAAGTATAATAAATATGTTAATTCTTTCATAATCTTTTTCCTTGCACTATCCCAAGTTCTAACAAAGTATTCTACTTTTGATTGGAGTGTCTCCAATTCTCCATTTTTATTTTATTAATGAGAATCTGCAGAACTTTAGATGTTGCAATCTTTTCTTGAACTTCGTAAGTATTTCCTCAACCCTTCATCTCACTTCTCCGCTTTATCTTCGTATCAATGCCCCTACTGCCCACCATACACTAAAGTGCAGTAACAGCAAAATCACGATTTCGAGTAAAACGCATTTAAAGTTAAGAATTGATTTAAAAAAATCAACAGAACGTATAAGCAAAAAAATTTGAATGCAGAAAGGTTGTAAAGGCATAGGTTCACACGTTAAAGCAATAAAAAAAAATATATCTTAATAACTGAATTTATTATGGCCATTTATTCTTTTTGGTGCCTATTACTGCATAGCCTTTTTTGTAAAAAATACCATTTTAAACTTAGTAAAATGCAGCAAAAAGCCCTATTACTGCGTTTGGATCAGTTATTTTGTCAAGAAACCCAACTAACATGCAGTAAGGTCAAAAAAATACTGCATTTTAGTTAGTTTTTTAAGAAAAAAGTGTTCAATTTACTAGTGCAGTAAATTGCAGTAGTAAATTGCAGTATAATTAAAATGCAGTATTTAAAACATTAACTGCACTTTAGCTAGGAATAATCATATCTGTGTCATTATGCTATCCAAACTAATCTGCAGTAATGCTGTATTTTACTGCGTGTTAGTCAGTTTATAATGATAAAAGAATGTTAAGTATTCACAACTAAAATGCGACAAGCTTTGATTTTACTGCATTTTAGTTGGGAGTTCGTGACAATAAATTGTATTTTCTTAATTTGCAGTAAAAATAGCTTGTATGGCGGTAAATTTTACTGCGTATTAATTTTTTTTTTAATTTTTTTCCAGAAATATAAAACTATCTAAAGAACTGTAAAATTATATTGCTTACTGCATTTTAGTTATGAAACCTTAAAATTTAATCTGCAGTATAATTTATACTGTATTTTAGTTGGGAAATCACGCCAAATTGTTAATTTTTTTCGTTTGCAGTAAGTGAAAACTGTTAAATAAAAACCATTCTAATAGTCTTAGAAATAAGTAAGTTAATTCAATAGAAAGCTTAAGAAACCCGCTTTCAGAATCACTAATAAAACGAAAAATCACAAAAGGGCTGTTACTGCTCTTTAGTCTCTGGTGGGCAGCCTAGAAGTACGCTGAGTGCGTCTGTGCTTGTGATTATGTAATTACGATATCTATATGGACATGCATAGTAGGAACCAGACAAATGAGTTATCAACCGTTTCATTTTGTATTTACAACCATTATTCCAACCATTAACACACTGTGATTATCGTGCTACACACTGAGATAATATTCGATAGACGGCTGTTGGGTGTTATAAAATTATTTCTAATGCAATATTTAGGACAAAACTGAATAAATTTTATCAAATTCAAAGGTAATAGCATCGACTGCATATCTTTGTCAACGACATTATTTAATAAAACTTCCACACGGTGATTATCAACATTACCCAAAGCTAGGACGGACGTTGTACAGGTAGATTTAATACTAATGGTGACTTCCGAGTCGCTCCGCAGCAACAAATTCATGTGACAGCAGGTTTGGGGTACTACACCGCACAAAGTGAACTTCACAGTGGACATTAGGTACTATACCTACCTACCTCTGCATATTTCTAATTTGAAAATGATCCATTATATTTATAGACTCATGGTTACAGGATAAAAGCTTAGCGCAGTGGCAGAACGTTAAGGGGCAAGGGCAAGGGGCAAAAATGTTAACAATTTTCTAAATACCTATGCCTATTGTTATCGGGCGCATCTTTCCAATTGTTATTTTTATTCAAAATGGTAACCAATCGGTTACGATTGGTTGAAGATGGCGCGCACGTCGTGCCATCGATTTCTTTTTTGTATGGCGTAAGCGTAATATTTGTTCGCGCCACAGCTACAACTTTTCGAACGGAAGTCGCAACGAATCGGTTAATAAGAACAAGCTATCATATTCAAACAAGTTGTTATACAAAAAAGTCGTAAAAATTACTTTGTCCACGAGAAATAAACGTCTGTGCAAAATTTCAGCTCAATTAAACACCAGAAAGCGAGTCAAATTTTACTTGCAAGATTTGATTAGAGACACCGGCAGCCTTATTGCGTAAGTGAATACGGCAACACAAAGGGTTTGACCGCTATCAAACCGACCATTCACATACGAGATGAATGACGCGATGTGGATTTCCGTCTGTGTAATTGGTCGCCTTGCCGAATTCTCTTGCGCAATTCGGCTGCGGGCAGGTGAAAGTAAATAAAGACTTGTAATTAAAATGCTTACCCTCAGTTTCCCAGCTCAAAATTATCGCAGTATTAATGTGACAAATTGTTAAGCACGCGTTATCTGCTGTGATTGGTTGAATGAATTTTCAATAGCCAATCACAGCAGGTAACGTTAATTCTGCGATAATTTTGAGCTGGGAAACTGAGGGTCAAAATTTATTTTACTTTATAAAATATTTTTTTATGAGAAGTATCTATAAAAAAACCTCGATAATTACCTTGTGATGATATACAAAAGACGGAGGTCTGACTGCGTTATTGTGGCGCAACTTGATACAGGGCCAAGTACGTCATCGGCTTCAAATACCAACTTGGTTTGGTGCAAAGGCGTATAGATAGGTACTTAGGTAGATATCAAAGATAAGGAAAAAAAACAAACATAGATGCTAGGACAATCATGTATTATAAATAGTCAAAAATTAACAAAAGAACCACTTGAAAACAGGTACATTTTTTACCAATCTCGAATTTAAGACTTGCTCCTCCTTTTTTAAATCCTTAGACGCTACGAACACTTAACAAGTTTATTTTGCATGCACTACAAAACGAAATACACACACAGGGCCCCGAAACGCGAGCCAAACTTGTCTAAGTGAATGACTAGGTTGCAAAAGTGATACGCTCGTTGCAAGGCAGACGCCATAACCAGCTCTTGTCTTCAAACTTGACGGATTAAGTGTACACTCCTTATAATTAGCAGCTTTATGTTTCATCTTGGGTAGAATACGTCACTGCGCAGACTCAACTATTATTAACTCCGCTTTATAACATTTTACTTGAAATTCGAGCTTGTTCATTATTCGAATATTATCAACTAGCTACAAATAGTATTTAACTATTATTGCTTACCAAAAGCTTTATTCCTGTTAAAAATAAGAACATTCTTACCTTAAGATACAAATATTAAACGAGAACGGAGCGGATTTGTAGATCGTATTTTATAAAAAGGTAAATATACTGAAAAGCCATTTTTTTAAATATATTTCCAAACTGCTAAAAGGGTACACCACATCAGTATTGTCTCAACGTGATGAAGACTACAAAGCAGAGATCAAATAAGACATGGCAAGACCGTTCTGGTCACATTTACATAAAGAATATTTGTACATTAGCCTCTGATTGACAGTACTGTTCCATTAAACTGTAAATACATAAATATAATATTAATAAGTTATTAGCACAACCAGCCATTAACATTTTGTCGTAGCATCTGAAGTTAGTCATAATCACAACACAATAAGGGTAGGTATATTGTCATCAAGTTAACTGGTTACAATTTGTGTTTATGTACACTCAGGGAAACATATTGTTTTGCAAATTGAGTATCATTTAAAATTAGCCGAAAATTCCAACCACAACTGTCATTCTCTATTACTATCAGTCATAATGAAGGGGTTAGAATACGGTGAGTTTACGTAGCCCATGTGGTCAACCTGCTTACTATACTTAACGTTCCCGAATGTATTTATAAATAATTGTACTCCTTTAATCTTTTTCTTTAGCAATATTATTCAATTTCCAACGCAATACGGATACCTTGGGGCGCTTACAAATAGCTACTTAAACAAAGATTTGTTTAAGTAGCTATTTGTAAGCGGCCGTTACTCCGGAGTATGTCACGACATAGTGCCAGCAGTTTGTCAATGAATGTGTCAGAAAATTTTCAAAATGGCAATCTCTAACGAAGCTTTAAACGCCTTATTTTATAAGTGGATGCATTCAACTTTTGGATTTTTATTCTAGTACCAGCAGTTTGTCAAAGAATGTGTCAGAAACTTTCAAAATGGCAATCTCTAACAAAGCTTTCAATGCCTTGTTTTATAGATTTTTATTCTAGTGCCAGCAGTTTGTCAATAATGCGTCAGAAACTTTAAAAATGGCAATCTCTAACAAAGCTTTCAACGCCTTGTTTTATAAGTGGATGCATTCAACCTTTGGATTTTTAATCTAGTACCAGCAGTTTGTCAATGAATGTGTCAGTAACTTTCAAAATGGCAATCTCTAACAAAGCTTTCAACGCCTTGTTTTATAGATTTTTATTCTAGTGCCAGCAGTTTGTCAATAATGTGTCAGAAACTTTAAAAATGGCAATCTCTAACAAAGCTTTCAACACCTTGTTTTATAAGTGGATGCATTCAACCTTTGGATTTTTAATCTAGTACCAGCAGTTTATCAATGAATGTGTCAGAAACTTTCAAAATGGCAATCTCTAACAAAGCTTTCAACGCCTTGTTTTATAGATTTTTATTCTAGTGCCAGCAGCTTGTCAATTAATGTGTCAGAAACTTTCAAAATGGCAATCTCTAACAAAGCTTTCAAAGCCTTGTTTTATAAGTGGATGCATTCAACTTTTGGATTTTTATTGTAACCCCCGTTCGTTATTCGCACCCCCGTTCTCAAAATCAATTTGACTCGGTGGTAAAATTGCTTAATCTTTAACAACTTCACACTACATTAAAAGCATTCTCTTACTCAGTCAACTTGATGAAATACAAAATGTTATTTTCGGTAAAAATAAAAAGAAAAGCAGTAATTTAACAGAACAGTACCACAATATAACGGTTTTATCCCATGAGTCAATAGCGATTATAATAAAAACATTGTAGGTAGCTATACGACAACATCACTCAATTTGTTTTATCAAGCCTTAAATGTTTGTAATGGGAGTTGTTCATACATCCTGAGTTTACGATCTCCATGAAACAAAAAAAACAAAATAGATCCAATGGCGTAAAAAAATATTGCCAGAACGGATCCCTTTCATAAGGATAAAAGAACTTAAAAACTAATTAAACTGGAATTTCAGTTTTGATTTGGCAGAAAATTCCTTTCCCCATTTTATCATGGCCTTTGCATCAGTGCTTATGATTTGCTGACACTGACAGTCCCACACACATTTCCCGCCAAGTTACACATCAATAAACATACCTATCAAAACACAAAAGAAAAAAAAAGTCAAATTTCGAACACATGTTCTGAGCAGTTACACATAAAAAAAGTTAACAATTCAATTTAGGAACACGACCAAAGATCATAAACTCAGGTTATCGCTAGAGGTGTATGTTTAGGACCCGCCTTTCTTGCGTCCGCGAGAGCCGGGTAGGGCAACGCCACGGAGGGACCTCATCGCCATCGCTCGGTTGAAATGCCTTTGAGTCTTGTGTTCTTCAACGTCACCGCCGCTGTCCACGGATGATAGTATGACCAGCAATACTCCCATCACCTGGAAAATAACAAATCGGATATATTAATGTATCGCTGGCTTAGTAGACAAAAGTACATCTGCTGAACCTAGGGACCTGCAGCCATATTGCGTCATGAATTCGGAAAAAGCAAAGGGCAAAGAGTATAAAAAATCAGCCAATCACATGCGAGATGAATGACGCGATTTGGCTTTCCGTCTATGTGATTGGTCGATTTTTCATACTCTTTGCCCTTTCCTCTTTCCAAATTCATTACGCAATAAGACTGCTGGGTTCCATTCTCCGCTGTAAAATGTTGTTAGGATTTTCTCTAAAGCATTATGCTCAAGCCTGTTGGTTTGTCTTTGTTCACCAGCACCAGTCACAAATTCAGTGACCGGCAGCCTAATTACGTAAGTAAGTTCGGCAGAGCAAAGGGTATCAGTCCATAAAAGAGTATGACAAATAGTCTTAAATAATTAGGTACAGTGAAGGGTCAAAAGTGCAGTCACACTTCACACCAAAACAGCAGCGGCATTTTTTTTAGGCAGCACAATTTCAACTTTTCACGGTAAGGTGGTATAATCTATACTTTAATTTATATACAACATATTAAATAAGTTGTGGATAATTTAACTTTTCTTCAAAAACAAGTCATTTGAGTTTTGGGAGAGTATGACTGCACTATTGACCCTTGACTTGCCAAAAAATATTGGTGAAGTTACTCTTTTCGAAAGAGTCCAATTTTTTTTCTAAAATCTAATTATTTAAAAAGAATTTGTCATAGACAGGTACTCTTTCATGGGGACGAACCATAGATATCCGATAAATATCAGTGGGTCAAACCCTTTGCCTTGCCGTATTCACCTACACAATTTGGCTGATGTTTTTTGCAAAATTACTATTGCCTACATAAGACTGGTGCAGGTACTATACTTGGTAAACAACTATACACTTCTCTGAACCCCTTCGTCGAAATACAGGCGTGTGGTATTTCTTTTATATTTTCATAAGACCATTTAAATGAATGGTGCCTTGTTGAAGTTTTTCGGGTTCAACCATCGAGATCAACCTTTGTATTTTAAGTCTTACTGAACAAAAATTGCATAACAATTTCACGATAAAGGTCAGAAAAAAAATGTCTGACATTGACACAAAATGCTATTGCGAGCAAGTAACACTTCACAATCATGTGAAATATTTTATGTAATGCCTAAAATACGAGTATATTTATCGATTCTTCAATTCTACATTATTTACATACGATTTCTTTATTACCTACTTCGTATGGAGGTATCGAAGAATTGATCAAAGCCAAAAGATTTGAAATGTGATCATGTCACTACTTTTATAATTTATGAAATCTCCTCATATTTTATGAAAATATGTTCCATCACACTATTGTTTTGAAACATGTAAATTTTAAATGAAACTTTTCGTGTCAATTATGTAATTAAATTGATGAATTGTTGACACTCTGACCATACGCGACCAATTTCGAATTGAGAATTTGGGGTAAAGTACAATTAAATTAAGTACAATGGCGTGACGGAGTACAGGACGGCATGGAAGAAGAAAACGTGTTGCGCCGGTCCTAAGTAAATCAGTAACATGGGATAAGGGTATACCTCTGATTTGACCTGGATGATGATTTGGAGTTAAGTACAATGTTTACAGGTTTTCAGGATAAAATATAGTTTGACAAATAACTCAACTTCAAATGCTTATAATTCAGAAACCGGGTCGATAATGTTAGTACAGCAAAATTTGCCAAAATAGAGTTAGGTAATAGATACTCGAACTCGTATTCAAAAGAGAATGTTTATCCAAGCCCAATAAGCGTGGATGTTGCATTCGGCTAGGTAAAATCGTCGGCAATATCAACATAGCACGGTACACATATTTGTCGTCTGTCGGCAACTCGGTAATATCAGTAAACAAGTCGTGTTTTTGTATGCAACAATGTGGTTTCGGATATGGTAAACCTTGCTTCCGCCGCGGTATCGTAACGAATGATATTGTATCATTATCATTTATTTTCCCTACGCACAATTGTACTATTGTTTGGTATCTTGTGCGTGGTTTTACTTTAAAAGTCATATTTTAACTGTTTACCCTTTTCGTGTTTAATTTAGGATATGTATGACTCATTCAGGAAAAAGCGCCGTCGAATGAATGGTCCTCAGTTCCTCAAACACAATGTAAAGGTTACAGTTCAAAAGAATCTACTATCAGTGTAAGGGCATGACCCTTTAAAAACGTGGATACGACTACAACTAAGAACAGAGCCAAAGCTATTTTTAAGATACTTTAGCGTTCTGAAATTCTGTGGCTGATAATAAGATCGAACTAATGTTTAATGTAAATGTGTTAGATAATTCTATTCCATAGGTCCATGAAAGTCTACAGAAATTACACAAAATGATTTTCACAAGTAACCCAGCGCCAAAATCGAAGCCGTTCGCAGCTTCAGAGATATGACTACAACTTAGAACAGAGCCAACGCAATATTGAAGATCCTTTAGCGTTCTGAAATTCCATGACTGATAATAAGATCGAACTAATTTTTGATGTGAAATAGTTTAGATAATTTTATTCCATAGAAATTACGTTAATTTATTTTCACAAGTAACCCAACGCTAAAATCGAAGATGTTCGCAGCCGCAGATGGCACAGTGTGACAAAAAAAGCTAGGGACGGGACATGTGCTAACTTATTAAAGAGAAAAAAACACACGCTTACCAAACACACAATAATAAGGAGTGTATAGACATGCACTGAAGCTTCCGGCGTATTTTCGATGTCTTTCAACGCTGCCAAAGCGGGTTCATAGTCCGGTTTCAAGTCCAGAGCGTGCCTCAGGTGCATTGCCGCTTCCTGCACAGGGTTTTATAGTCACACACCTTTTAAAGCAGCAATGAAGTATGTCTTTGCTAATCCTGAGGGATTATAATGCTGGGTAAAAGCAAAGCCAAACTTTTTTAGGAGTTATTCTAAGGATGTACATGACCCTTATTTATAAGTTAAAATCTCAACACTGTTTAGCGACTGATTAGCAGATGTTTCATTCATATTGTATTTCTTTGAGAATTTGAATTTAAAATCTCCTTAACAGTTGCTAAAAAGGGTCACGATTTTTGTAAATAAGGCCCTTAAATTCTACTTCAAACTCAAACAAAACACTCGTTTACTACTTTACAAAACAAATGGCAGGTAGATTCACATTTTTCTAAAGTAATTGAAAAGACAACAAAAGTAGGTAGTCCCTTTCTGGAACAGTCCGGTAAGAACACGTGGTCTTAAAATAATTGTATTGGAAGTCGGAAGGAAATATAAAAGCTTTGGAATATTCAATTTGAGGTTTTAAGTCTGGGGTTTTACACAATTAACTATGTTACCCTATCACCAATACTGAGAACTAATCAGGGAGTTTTCTTCATCTTCCTTTTAGATAAAGACTTGTCCACATTGTGGCACATTTGTTATAGCAAAAGGGAGCATCAAATTAAATAGGTACAAAGTTCGATGTTCCAAAAAGTATTTAGACAGGTACAGATTATTGTTCTATCTCATAGTATGAAGATGTACAAGCAAATTGTTTCTGTGTGCGTAAACTCGGGAGCGCTCAGTACAGTATCACCTGAGCGCACAGAAACAATGTGCATTTGTGCCGTAATGAGGCGAAAAACATAATACTCGATGTAAGTCTGAATATTATTTTTAACAAGGCCTTAAATGCATCAGTTGCTGGTGAAATAGGGTCTCTTCTAAACGATCTCTTACATACCTGATAGTGTCCATATGCCTTGAATATCTCTCCCAGCGTGAAGTACTGTTGCCACGCGCTGCGGTCAGGCGGTTGTACCTCTAAGGAGCGGCGCGTCAGGTAAATCGCGTCGTCCAGGTATTGCAGGGTGAATAGTACCCTTGCGAGGTTTAGCAGGACCTGGTGGAATGTGATTATGTTTATTGTTTTTTTTTTATGGAGTGTTTAAAAAAAGAATAGAAAAAATGTCAGAATAAACAAGGGCAGGATTAAACGACGCCGCCGCCGGTCACTTTCAAATTTTACATTTTTGCTGGCGAAAAACATGGCACAGAATGGTTTTCGTGTAGACTCAATGCCACATTATTGACATAATTCTGGTGATCTCCTAATTACTTCAAAATATTATTTAGAAAGACAGATTTCATTAAAGCGCAGATACCCCACAGTTGCATATTTTAAAATGAGAATCACGTCTAAACAGCAAATATATGTTACAATAGATATTTTTTTTAATAATTCGATCTCAGAGAATTTTGAATTTTATTCGTATAACATAGTGTAATTATTTTGTAAAGTTATGTCTAACACGGACAAAAAAAACGACAATTGCATCAAAACCGCCGGGCGAATTTTAAAAAAATTTCACCATCTCAAGACAATTGAATTTTAATCTAAGGCTTTTTTTTAAAGTCATATAATAATAACAAAGGCAATTAATTGCGAACTGTGCAAAGCCGTATCGGGTCACTTGTATAATATAACCTACATGAATGTTATCACTATACCATTATTTAAAACTAGCTTTCCCACGCGGCTTCGCTCCCGTCAACTTCTTCCTACTTACCCTACATACTGAATGTTGCGTGACTTTAACCGCTTACGCAGCGCACGCAACGGAATCTCTCAAAAAGGAATATTTTTATCCGTTTTTGCAACCTTTTTCATTTATGCTCCGATCCTATTGGTCGTAGCGTGATGTTAAAAAGCCTAAAACCTTCCTCGATAAATGGACACTCCAACATAAAAATAATTTTTCAATTCCAACTAGTAGTTTCTGAGATTAGCGCGTTCAAACAAACACATAAACAAACTCTTCAGCTTTATAATATTAGTATAGACTTCAAAGAAAATTATTTGGATTTGGTAATTGCAATAAAATTGTTACTTAAAATACTACAGTATTTAAGAGACAAATAATAATGGTAAATTCAAGACAAGGTAGACACTTCTTAATCCCATTTTATGACGTCTACGGAAAAAATAGATTCTATTCGCATTTACAGCGAAGCCATACATAATTACATACGTGTGGTAAGCAACGTAAATCATATTGAAATGTTAAACATATTAATCTTGTAATTATCTTTTTTTATAACGTTCTATAATATATCAGATATATTTAGTACTATCTTCTTCTGCACATATTGAATAAACAGTGAGAAACCGCAGTCTGAACTATAGCAAATAATAGGTAGGTACTGTAAAAATAAAAATCTTATGTGCTATTCCTGACTATAATCTATCTCTGTGCAAAATTTAATCCAGATCCGTTCAGCCGTTCGCGCGTTCTGGCGTGAAGAAGTAACAAACATACACACTGACGAAGTTTCGCTTTTATAAAATTAGTGGGATATTGCAGATTTTTTGAAACGAGGCGATGCTGTGGGGTCTTGAATGAATTCTTAGGGTTGGGTAAAATGCCGTTAGAAAATTCTCAACAGTAGCCAGAGTCTGCATTTTAACCTGGTTAGTGGCAATATTGTCTAAGTAAAGTATATTTTTTTTATTTTAGTGGCAGCATTACAACAACCCGAACAATAGGTACCGTCAGCAGCCATAATTAGCAGACACAATAGAAAAAAATGGCTTCCACACCAAGGGTTACCATATCTCGAGAATTGTCCTTAGATCTCAGGATTGCGCCCACATTTTGGTAATCTCAGGATTTTTTTAAATTTTCCATAAAATAGAGTAGATTTTTCAGACCTTTTTTATTAAAAAACAAATTATCTTCTTTATAAAGAGGCTAATTTAAAAATCAATTTTGGTCATATGAATTGCATAAATAAAATCAACACTTAAAATCTATGAAACCTATTCTAATCATCAGTTTTATCATATTTATTTTACGATGATACATTTTTAAGAACAAAGCTGTAAATTAAGTTTGCAGGAGAATTCTCAAAATTCGAGAATTTGTCAATGGAAATCAGGCTATTTCGCTGGACTTTTAAATTTTCTATCTGATAACCCTATGACCAGACATGGTTCAGGTTTCGCGGTCGTCGAAAGGGAGATCCGGGTCGCAGCCTACGTGGTGGAGTAGCATGACGAAACTCCTATTGGAGGGAGAAATGCCCGATCTGACAACCCGATCCTGAACCCGATCTCTCTTATGGGAGTGTATTCTTTGGCACAATGAACGCAATACTATGTTGAATAATGTACAGGCTGTATCAGGAGCTGTTTACTATACGGACCTTGTGGAAACTAGAACAAATTTCCGTGCGTTCAAACGTTTTTGCCATACCTATTCAGTACTATATATTGGAATCAAATATAACAGCTCACAATGTTAGGACCCATTAATATTAATGCTAATTTTTATCCGTGGTGCCAGGCAACTGGGCTTATCCCAGTTGTAAACGACCCTTTGTGCCTATTGGTCTTGTTTGTTCTGTCTCCTGCTTGATATGGAGGGAAGTGGAAATTTGAATTTTCCCTACTCCTCCATTACTCTTCTCTGATTAATTTCGTTGCGGGATCCAAGACAGTTAAATTCATTCTCTGGGACTTCGTCGAGCTTCATTGCCTCGGCGCTTTTCTGGTGGTCGCCACTGTTGATTCTGGCTTTCAGGAGTTGCAGTGGTTTGGGAATAGTGCGGTGGGAACCCAGGACAGACTGTCCTGGCGGCAGAAAATTACAAGAGCCAATGCCAGGAAGAAATTTAGTGACAATAGACTCGTTTACTAGACATGGGAGAGAGGTTTATAAAATAGTTTACAAAATTAGGCTGCATTACTACATCTTACTACCCCTTCAGGGGAACATGCGTGACATTATGTTATGTATGTCAAACGTAACATCAAGATACACGACACCAATGACGTGGCTCAATCAATAACAGTATTGACCTTTCCTCATAAATTGGTTTCAAATATAGCTCATAACTCCAAATGTCTACTTTTGTGTCAAGTAATTAATTAGATGTCCAATGACAACGGAACAGTAAAAATGCTATAAAAAAATTATATGGTGGAGTAAGCCCTATGGTCACATTAATGTAAGTACGTAGGTAGGTATGGAACTATGGAGTACTTAATTTGGAATAATTAATTACTAGTATCGACTTCTATGAACACTTATTTACCTATTTTTGAATTATTTTTGTTTTCAAGGAAGCATAAGACTTTTTTTTTTTTTAAACTACCCCACACTAGGAATTTCTTCCTGTATCGTGGGTGCGTTTACAAACATATAAACTCACATACACAACACCCGGACCGAAACAACTATCTGTAGGTCATACAAATATTTGTTACGTGCGGGAATCGAACCCGCGACACGCAGCGCAGCTGTCAATCGCTCAACCACTGCGCCAACCGTGCGCCCAACGCGTGTGCGCGTGTGCGTTTATTTTAAGCTTTTGCACAACTTTGACTTGATACTATACAAACTTTGAAAAGTCACCATTATAAAAACACCGCCTAAGTGCGTGTCGGCCTTCGCACAATAGGAACAAAGATGGAATTTCAAAGAAAAACTCAGATTTATCAATATATTGGTATTTGTTGGTAAAATATACGTAATAATAAACATTATCACTAAATTTCATGTTAATAGGTCAAAGGGAAGTTAAAAAAAATCGAAACAAAATTTTGTGACAGACGGACGCGTGAGTGACAGCAATAGGGCTCCGCTTAGACCTTTCGGGTACATACGCAACCTCCGGAACCCTAAAAATAGAAAAACCCGCCAAGAGCTCGCGGGATTCGCACTTTTAGGGTTCCGTACCAATTTATCAGTATTTGTAAGTAAAACATACCTACGTAATAATAAACATTATCACAAAATTTCATGTTCATAGGTCAATGGGAAGTTAAAAAAAATCTTCAGAACAAATTGTGTGACAGTCGATGGAAAGACAGGCGGACTCGTGAGTGACAGCAATAGGGCTCCATTTGCACCCTTCGGGTACAGAATCCTAAAAAGGGCTCTTTACAGAGAGGACCGAGTACCGCTACGTTAAAATTTGGTTTAAAATATGCATTTTACCAAAAGTTTTCTGTAGAGTAAACCAGAATTTTTGCCACACCCTGAGTGCTATAAATCGATATTAAAATATTACGAAAAGAGAATGGGGAAATGAGCGCTTTCCTAATTTGCTCAGGCCTAGTTTTTTGATCCGAAAAAGAAAATCATGTTGTGCAGTCAGAGGATACATATTCGCGAGCTGGATGACCAAAACCAGACGTATCCTCCGACTGCACAGCATGATTTTCTTCTCATTTACGTCGTTTTAGTACGCTTTATAAGCAGTCGGGTTTTTTGCAATTTTTGAATTAACTTTTTTTATACACTACTTTTAGTTATGTATTTTTTTTTTGTATTAGGTACATTTAAACATATAAGTATTATATATTTTTGAAATCACCTCTTAAAACCCTTTATTTTGATACCCCACTCGATGGGGTTGGAAGAAAAAATAAATTGGTCCCCCACAATATGGCGCTCAAAAGGCGCAATTTTTTTATTTTCCAGTTTTAATGTAACCAGTGACACTCGCAGGGTTAAGGGCCTACATACGCTTTAGTGCCGAAAAACGGTAACTTTCTAAAGCATACTCCTTAGTAACGGCTAGGTTAAATGGTTTGAAAAAAAAAAAAAAAAAATTGTTTCATGTATCTACATTATTTTTTAAACATAGTTTTTTCGTATAACAAACAGTTTTACTTTAAAAAAATAATTAGCAACACGATATTTTTCGCAACTTTTGGATACTCCTCCAGAACGACTTGGATGTTTAAAAATATTTTTACACAGAAAAATCGATGGCTGGATTTTCTTCATAACTGACATAGCATATGTAAATTAAATAATATTTTGTAAACAAAACTGTTCAAAAGGAGGTTCAATATAGATATTTTGGCATCGAGCGGGCGCACGGCCAGTAGGTACTGCGTTTACATTGGGGCGTTTTAAGACGAATCGATTAAAGGAATCATCAAAATCGGCCAATGCGTTTGGTCTCTAGATCGCCACATAGCAACAAACATACATAGACTGATAAACACATTACCCTCCTTCGGCAGTCGGGTAAAAATAAAGATATAATTATACTGTGTCCCTATGTTTCCCTTTTTGGCGCTACATTATCTTTAAAAGTACTAGAACCCTCAAAAAATGCTGAAAATTGCGCTGACAACAGAGGCCTTGTGTGCAAATTTGACAACTATAAATGAAAATAGAAAAGAAAAACAAAAGGGCACATTATATATCTTTATTTCTCAGTTTATGGAAAATCTTTTAAATTGGTCCAATATTGGAGGAGGAGCCAAACCTCGAATTATTAATTTTTACTTAGGAAATTCAGTCGGAGCACTGCGACCGCATTTCCTGTTAACCAATGGTTTCAAATTTCGACAAAATAATGGCTTTTGTCATTAATTGTTAGCCTCACAAATGGTCAAATAAGATGGAGAGTTAATTATTAGAACATTTGTTAGACTAACAATTGATGATTAAACTCGTTTTACTGAAATTTAACCATTGGTTGAATTAACTATGCATCAAAAACCGGGCCTTAGACTACTATAAACAAAGAAATCCATCCGCTAAGTACGCTAATTAAAACAATACCCTTGACTTCCACGTTTATAACAACCGACGTCAGCAAATTTCTATATACATAAATAAATAACATGAATACTATTGTAATTGTAACATTCCCATTTATAAGAACCTGCATACGCTGGCTTGCGATTTCTATTAATAATCACATTCCTCAGTGACCTCAGTTGTTATTTTTCATATTCTGCTTGAACAATACGTGTAAATAACCCGTAAATTTTAAAACAAATACATGTAAATGTATATTTGCTTGCTGAATATCATTTTCAGGGTTTAAATGTTTAATTGATTACCTACACCCTGAGTTTAAAGACTCCTTCAGATCAGATAAAGTTACATTTAACGCTATCTGATCTGAAGGAGTCTTCAAAATATTGTTAATCTTAAAACAAAATAGAGTTTAAAAAAAATATTATTATAACAGATTTTTTAAACTGGCTTTTAGATTATTTTAGAGATACTTAGATAAAAGTCAATTAAGTATTGAAAAAGGTATTTGTAGATCTCTAGCTAGACATTCGAAACGGGTTATGAGTAGACAGAAAGTCTGACCAAGGGATATCATCGTATTACTTACTCATTAACTGGGTAGTTGAGAATAGGGCCGATTTCATCGATTAAATTAATCGCGATTAGATTAACTAAACTCGGACCTAGTTATGCAGTCGCTCCACATACTAAACACTGGTATTCAGTCGTGCATTCGGTCAGAGTGGAAGCCGATTCCAACATACAGATATCCCAAGAAAAGCATGCGCATCGTGAATCATCGTATTTTTACGGAAAACGAACGTGCGATGATGAGATCTAAATGATAAAGCTGTTATAAACATGGAAGCACGTCTTACCTATTTTATTTAACAAAATAATAATAACGCTATGCAACTTCAAAAACAAAATCTGATGTAGGTAATCCGACACTCTGTGGTGGGTCTGTGGCGCAAGCACAACGTTCGTGGTCATTCGGCAACACGTAGATTACCGTCGCGCATATCTTTTGTCATTTAAGGCCCACTTGGGCAAAATCTTAACTCGGAGTTAGTTGATAACACGAGGTTAAATTAAAACATGTTATAGGATCCGTATTAGCTACTAACTTGAAGTTAAGATACAGTCTGGTGACAGACAGACAGACGGACAGTGGAGTCTTAGTAATAGGGTTCCGTTTTTACCCTTTGGGTACGGAACCGTAAAAAGGTAACTTACTTCCGCATTATAAGGAGACACGGCGAGCGCGCGCCTGAAGCACTCTATGGACTGTCGCGTGTCCCCTTTGATCCTCCAGAAGTTCCCGATCTGGTTATACAACTGTACTGACTTCGGCTTCTCCCTCTTTGCTTTCTTTAGACGCTTCTCGAACCCATTGATTTCGGACGGCGATAGACCGTTCGATTTCTTCTTTGGGAATATGAGGGACACCTATAAAGAAAGTTAGAAATTAAAAAAGTCGCCAGTATTTTGTTCCATTTTTGAATTGATTGGAGTCATAGATAGAATAGTTACTCTTTCTTGTACACCATAAAAATGGGACTTCATGAACAACTAGGAGCTTAAATTTTGTGTTGGCAACAATGGGCGGTTTTATCGCTAAAAGCAATCAAGCAAAACCAAAAATTTTACAGGCATATTAATATAAAAAAAAAACCCTTGGATGGACTTGACAGAGAAGGATTAAAGATACTCAGTCTGTGGTAGAGGTAGTCATTCCATGTGCTTAGATTTTTATATCTAACTTAAAAGATGCTTATGAATTTAGGCTATGCACAAAACATAGTACCTAATTTTGTTTCAGCGCGAGATACTGCACCAACAAAGTTTTTGTCTTGTGAGCATTTTTGCCTAAGAAAGAAATTAAATGATTTAAAACAAAATAAACTGTTTCGCTGTTTATAAGGAGACCACATAATTTGGACGACACTGTTGGCACAATGGTTGAGCGATCGGCTGCTGCGCTGCGGGTCGCGGGTTCGATGCCCGCATATTTGTATGGCCTGTAGGCCATACAATTATCCGTGCGGACATACACAAGACACCCAGATCCATATCTACAGATAGTTGTTCCGGATCTGGGTGTTGGGTTAAATGTTTGTAAACGCACCCACGGTTCAGGAAGAAATTCCTAATATGGGGAAAAGTTTTTATTAATTAAAATATATATAAAGAAAGAAACAAAAGATAGAAAAATATCTATTTGTGACCCGCACAGGGCATAAAATTAAGCAATAAAAAAATAATAACCCCGTGCGAGACCAAAAAGGCTACTATCTCAGCATGTGCAGCGATATCCAAAAAGGAAATAACGCAGCGCTGATATAAAATACCTTACTGCAGAATCAACATCACCAAAGAAGTGTCAGATGTGGACATCAAGTCGATCCAGAAAATGATCATAGACGAGGCCTTATACCCCACCCATGGAGACACCCGAGCGCCAGAGGCCGTCCTTCACCGCCAAACCGCAATTCGGCAGCGGGGCGCTCAAGCTATGGTGTAGTAATGACTACACCTTAGCTTGGCTGAAGAGGACGGTGACCGACTTGGCTATCCCGGCTGGCACCACGCTAATCGTCAAGGGTCAGTCAGAACTGCGAAAGCAAGTGCGTTGTGGGATAGTCATACCGGATGACAGTGGGGTTTATGAGGACCTCAACATAGCAGCGAGAACACTTTGATATCAAAACCCATGGATTTATATCAGGAAGTGGGTTGTTATTCGCTCGGAAAGGTAAAAGGCGTGCTGGTTTGTGGTCCTGGGCGTCCCCGAGGGCCAGATTCCGACCTTGATGGGCACCGAGCGCAAGCTGTCGTTTGAACTAGGCTCGGTGTACATCAAACCCGGGGGAGGACGACTTCATCGAGGGAGACGCTTTCGTTGGTCTGCAGCTAGAGGAAGACGATAAGGGCCATACCCAAGATGGCGACCCTTTCGCCAACCTTTAGCATAGTGCAGGCAAACCTCAACCACAGCCAGGCAGCGACGGTCCAATTACGCAAGTGTTTGGAGGTTCAACACACGGCCATTGCCCTGATTCAGGAGCCGTGGATTAGGGGCGGCCAAATCAGAGGACTATCAAACCTAGGTGGTAAGCTCCTTGTTACCTCTAAGCATGATCACCTTAGAGCGTGTATTTTTGTTACAGAAAACCTCAAAGCAAAGCTTCTGAATGATTTCTGTTGCAGAGATATCTCTGCTGCTAGGCTGGCTATGCAGCGTGGTGCCGCTATGATGTCGATCGTCTTCGCCTCGGCCTATATGCCTAAGGCGGAGAGCCCACGTCCGCCTCGTAACCCAATGCGAGACCAGCGGGGAAGAGATCATCATTGGGAGCCGTCTATACTCGCACCCTTGATTCAAAGCTAGCGCCCGTATGCGTGTGTACATTGACTACTGCGAGCACAACGCAGATAGACTTGCAGGTAAGCCAACTTACTGAGACAATGATAAGCAGCTACTATACCGCCTGCCCGGAAACAGTTCCATGGAAAACATCGGGCAAACAACCCTGGTGGGGCGCGGAGTTGGAACGCAAACGCGGGAAGGTAAGAAAGGGCCTAAACATAGCCATAAACACATGCGCGGATCCAGCTTTAAAAAATGCATCAGATTCAGACGTATTTATTATTTATTTATTATATACTTTATTGTACACCACAAAAATATGTACAGGACAAACATGTCGTACCACTGGATGGCGCAAATACTGTGATAGCATTGAATACTTGCCAACAAGCAAACAGGGTAAGGAAAGTACTGGCACAAAAGAATACACCTGAGCTCGCCACACTCCGCAACCCCGACAACACACTCACCACGTCACCTATCAGTAAACCCCACTAAGACTGAACTAGTCATGTTTACTCAGAAAAGAGCTCTAGGCCCTTGCCGCCTACCTAAACTGTTCACACACGTGTAAACACGGAACTACAGTTGTCCAACGAGGTCAAGTATCTGGGAGTCATACCTGACAGTAAGTTAAACTGGAACTGGAAGTTAAACTGGAGCAGTCATTTAGACAACAAACTGAGCAAGGCATGTATCACCTTTTGGCAATACAAGAAAATGATAGGCAAAAAGTGGGGACTCTCCCCCAAAATCATACTCTGGCTGTACAGCGCGGTGATTCGGCCCATGATCACCTATGGGGCCGTGGTGTGGTGGCCTCGTACTAAGCTAAGTACAGCCGTGAATAGATTACAACGCATGCAAAGACTGGCCAACATGAGGACTACCAGACCTGCTGCGCTCGAGGCCATGCTTGGACACCCCGTCTCCACCTGTTTATACAGCAGGAAGCAACGATAGCGGCAGTACGTCTCAAGGCACTGGATCTCTAGGGTAAGAGAGAGACACAACACACCGCTATGCTCGAGGAACTCAACATCGAACTCCCTCTAACAAAAGCAATCAACGACTGGATACCTAAGCAGTTCATATTTGACAAGAAAGACAGGATACAACTGCACGAGGACCACCGCTGCGAAGGGCTACGCCCTGACGAGCATAGGATCTTTACAGACGAATCCAAAACAGGTACTGGCACAGGTGCGGGCGTGTTCTCGGAGGACCTCATCATCCACTTAGCCACGCCACTTGGTATCATAACACGGTGTTCCAAGCCGAATGCTTGGGCATCACCCTGGCAGCCTCAGCCATCCTTGCCAGGGAGGTTAAGGATTTCTCTATACGCATTCTCTCGCACAGCATGGCCGTCCTGCAGGCACTGATTAGCCACACGGTTAGCTCAGAGCTGATATACGAGTGTCACCAACGCCTGATCCAGGTTGGTAAACACAATAAAGGAACCATTCAATGGATCAAGGGGCACAGCGATTCTTGAGGTAATGATGCAGCGGATGAGCTGGCCCGAAGGAAGGAGGTAACCGAAGGGTAGTGGTACGATGGGTTATGGCGGTAGTGGGACCAGAACCCATCGTACCACTACCCTTTGGTTACCTCCGCAATCTGGTAAGGAAACGCACCAAAGAACAACACCACAAATTGTGGAATGACCACAGGGAGTGCAGGCAGGCCAAGGAGGCATTTCCCTCTTTAGATGGCCGTTTTACGCAGAAAGCCCTGAGACTGACTAAACCACAGTTACGTGCATTCACAGCCATAACGACTGGCCATGGGACTTTTACAAGCATCTTTTTGTCTTAGGGATCATGGACAGCTCACTGTGCAGAGCATGCATGGAGCAACACACCTGGTCCTAAGCCGCCTAGTAATCTGGATACAGGACCAAATTCCTTGGTGACCCAGGTACCATACAGGGATAGTTGGCAACACCAAGGCGCTGCTGGCTTTCCTCGAGGAGCTGGGGTGGATCGAGTGAGGAAGACGAATCCAACCCGTACGCAAAATACGCGCTTAGACGTGGAGTTGCAGACACCAGCCCATCTTAACTTAACTTCCACATATTATTTAATATTATTGCGAATTATAACACAAGGAAAGACAATATTATAAGTATTTATATAGTGTTTTTAGCATTATTATGTGTCTCATTTCTGCGTATTTTTCCTTGTGACTTGATTTAAGAGGAAAACATACAAAAATGAGTTGCTGATACAGTCAAATACTACATGTAATGGCTAACAGAAATTAAAATGCGAATTTTAGTAATCGTTTGATTATATTAATGAGTTCTGAAGATATAAGATTTGCAACATTGTTATAATTAATTGGCTTGTGAACCCTAAATATTATTTTAGATACTTTGCCTCTAATTATTTATTTATCAATTAATAATAAATAATAATAACAGAATAATTATATTTTCTTTAAATATTTTTTTAAGTTTTCTAGCTAACTGTGCATAGTTAGATATTAAAATAAAATAATGCTGCCTTTTTAATTAAAAAATTCTGTTATAATGATATCTGCTTACCCTTTGTTTTCACACCTTTTTACGTGTGAAACTGAGATATGTGCTAACATAGACATGGTATGTTAGCGCATATCTCAATTTTCTATGGCAATTTCATGTAGTTTAATAACTTTAGATAATACATAATCTTATCTGTTTCATATCTAAAACTAATTTACAAATGTATTGTAAAACTGACATGGAAGTTTTTAGATTAAGTTTTAACTTCTCAGTGTTTAACTTTTAGGATTTAGATAAATAATTTTTTTTTAAGAATTTATTGGAGATTATTGCAAATTTTGTTATGGCCAAAAAGGTTGAATAGTGTAGAATAGTTTGATTCTAAGTGCCACCATATGGATTTCTTTTTAATAAGGCCTACAATTTTTATTAACAAAAAAGTAAATTTCACTAATATTTACCTGTGGTTCAGGTACATTTGGGTGTCTATGACGTCTGGCCACTCCAACCAAGTTATCATAGTACGTGAAATTGACAGCTTTGCCACAATCTAAGTACTCATCGTCCGCATCACCATTTATTTCAGCTGGTGTTGTCTCATCACTATTTTCCACACCAGCTCTGCAATAAAAATTCGAAAGTTAAATTTAGAACAACAGTTTCTTCTTAATAATATTAAATCAAAAAGGTAACAATTTAATACAAATTTAAATATATTGCCTTTTTGATTTATTATTATTGATTTATTTTTTTCTTGAATGTCCCAGTTTTGGGCAAAGGCCACCCTCCTCCCATATCTTTACAGTTTACACAGACGCTTTTCTAGCACCTTATTCCCTCAACTGTGATGAAACCCTTATCTGGTGTTTACCAATAGAAAATCAATTGTTTTTTAATTACCACATAACACAGTTTATTGTTAAAGGTACATTTTAATGTGTGAAAGGTGCCCTCATTTATGAAAACATCTGTCATAAAAGCAAATATTATTCATTAAGGTTAAAAAAGTGAATTAACATCATGTTGTATGAAAAGTAATAGTAAGTAAAAAAAATTCTGTTTAAAAAAAACACTTCAATATTATGCATTCAGTCTAGCATTACTTACAGCAGACTTTAAACTCCAGAGTAGGGTAAGCCCTTAAGTTTTTTAGTCAATACATTAAAAAGCATTGAAATTGTTTCAATTGAATTCTGATTTTTTGGTGCAGTGGTCATGCTGTATCAATAAATTAGATTTTAATGTAACAATAACTATAGTCAGGTAAAGCCTGATGTTGATTATTTTGTTTGTGGGTACTTTCATTAAACATTAATTAACAGCATTTTAATAATAATGGTGCCAACTTTGATAAATATTTCTGACAGAAAACAGTTGCAAACATGATTGACAAACATCTCAGTTTATTTACTGACACACTTGTGTCTAGCATGTGTTAATTTTCCAAGGACTCCCACAGAATGTTTTTTGTCTGAGCAACATTTTTAAATGACATGAACCACTGACCAGATGTACTAAATATTAAATAATAAAATCGCACTGTAAAAATTTACATAAAATTAAATAAATTACCTCTGCTGCTCATATATTTGACAGTCTGTGCAAAACATATCAAAGCCATGTTTGGTCCATGTGTTTCCATAGTACACTGTAGATGTTATTATGTTGAAGACAGGGTCCTCTTCACCCATTCTTGGTTTATCTGATTCATCCTACAAATAGTACACACACTTTAAAACTATATTATTACAACAAAACACTGCCAGAATGTACCCTCATGATAGAAAAATCATTTAAGAATAATCAATACATTAAAGAATATTAATTCAAGGCAAACATGGGCATTATAAGGTCTACAAAAACAGAATGAAAGGTACATACGTTTGATGAATATATAGTGCATTGATTATATAAAAGTTTACTGACATATTATTGAAATTCTGACTGACCTGAGACAGTGTGCTACCGTCGACAATCTGGTCCCCTTCCGCGTTCAATTTCCAAATATTAGACGTGCGTGAATTAGTGACAATAATTTGGAACGAAAATATATACAAAACCAAACAAGTCAAGTATGGTGAGTCCCACATTTTGATCATTCAAACCGAAAATAAACATGAAAACTGGTTTTTTGTAACATTTAATAATACAACTTTCACACAAAACACAAATTGTTTTAACACAGTATCCAGCGGCTACGAATTTTACAATAATCCAGCAGCAATCGTAATATCGCAATGGCCCTCCGTTTCTCTATCATTTCATCTCTTTCTTGTTTTGACATTTCTAGAGGTGATGACTGATGTTTTAGTTCTTTTTTGTTACTAAATACTAAAAAGTAAGCTCAGAAAAGTGTGAATTGCTATAGTTTTTGTTTGCTAGCCCCAACTCAAATATATTTAGATAAAATAATTTTAATAGGTTTTAATTTTAGTTTTTGACCGTTTCCACTCAAATAGACAAAATAGCAGTGTATAAAAAGTCAGACGCGCAAAAACCACAAGCGGCCTTAAACTTCGATAGTTCGATATCTATCACTATTATTTACTATCACTATCATTTATCTGAAGGCACATCACCACATCACGTAATTTAGACGTGTGTCGTGCTCGTGTGGTGGTTATAATCATATAGACATTGGCATCGATATAAACGAATCTGTTCAAGCCAACGTCATAATCACAAGCAGTTTCGATTTGTGAACCCGGCTTTAGGCTACATAGACAATAGAGAATCTTAAAAGGCACGTATTTAAAACTGTAAAATTAAAATAAAAGACAGTTTCTCTACTGACTATTCATGAATATTGTCTATAGTTTCTAGCTAATTTAGTGGATGTGTTGTGGTAACTTCGTTCGTGGTGAAAATAATTGGTAATATTAGATAAATGACTCTTTTAACTAAAGAAATGATTAAAAATCTTACTCAACAATGAAGAAGGAACGGACGGGCGACAATTGTCGTCCATTTAAACTATAAGTATCATGAAATTTTAGTTTGTTTATACCTTTTAGTTTTGTATCGCTATTTAGCTAATTTAAAAGTATTTTTATTTACAGCCCATCAGATTCTCAGCTTGACGGGAATCAGTTTCGAAAGGAGAAGCGTTATCGTAAGAAACTTCATAAATAAATTTGTAAATTAAATCGTCATGGCAGAAATAAAATAAAAAACATTACTTAACTTTTTGTTTATTATTTTTAGGGTTTTGTAGAACTAACCATCGTTCCGCTAAAAGATAATCTCCGTTACATTCGACTGAATGCGAAACAGTGTCGTATTTACCGTGTGTGCCTCAATGACCAGTATGAAGCCAATTTCCAGTATTTTGACCCATTTCTGGACATTTGTCAAGCTGACCCCAATACGTAAGTAAAAACATGATAGTTATAATACAATATATATTTACCCTCCACTACACCTGGCAAATATAAATTTTACAACCACAGCTAGTTCCTCGTTGGAGACATCCTATAAAAAACACCTAGGATGCCCTAAAATGATTTTCCTTCTTATGATTCCTCCTCCTCGCGTCGATTCCCCAATGCTGGGGGTCGTGACCACATCATGGTTTCAAAACTTTCTCTTTGATGTTTCTCCATCCACTCCTACTCTCAGCAACATGCACGGCTTCTGAGGCTTTGATGTTCAGCATGGTTCGGATTTGGTCTGACAAGCATATAGGACTTTTGCCTCTAGGCTGTTTGCCCTCGACTTTGCCAGTGACAATTGCCTGTAGTAAGTTGTCACCAGGTTTACAGGCAATATGGCCATAGAAGTCAAATGTCTTGCGGAGGCACACATTCGACAATCTAGGCCTTTTTTAAATTTTGAGGTCCTGCAATATTGAGATGTTTGTCCTGTGTGCCATACACGAGATACACAGCATCTTTCTGTAACGCCACATCTCAAAAGCCTCGATGCGTTTGCGATCAGCGGCTTTTAGAGTCCACATCTCTGCTCCATACAAGAATATGGAGAAAACAAGGTAGCTGACAATTGACAGTTTTGTCTTATTCGGAATGCTGCGGTCCTTCCATACTCTCTCGAGTTGCGACATGGCACTCTTTTCCATTCCAATGCACCTGCGAATCTCATCTTCACACGATCCATTGTTACTTATACTAGAGCCCATGTAAATAAAGTGATTAACTGTTTCGACGTTGAGTTTACCACTGAGCCCTAGTTTGGACTTGCGATCCACCATCATGATCTTCGTTTTGGACGGGTTTATGGAAAGCCCCATCTCACCATTGTATCTTTCCAGCCTTTCATTTCTTATCATTAGCTTAGCATATTTTAATTATGAAAACATTAAGTTATGATAAGAAGTCTCCTTCAAAGAGTACTTACAAGTATAGTCCATTTGCATTAAGAAAATAGTGTGGAATCATTGTCAGCCGGCCTCTGGACCAATCGGATTGCAACAAATTAGAAAACTTGCGACCCGATTGGTCGAGGGGGCGGCTGACAATGATGGCTCACTATTTTCGTAATGAGCATGGACTATAGTAGTGAGTTAAATGACTGTCATAAAGTGTAGAAGTGTCAAACAAAACTCTTAACCACAGCCACAAGTGGGTATTGCACCATATTAGAACATAATTATTTGTGTGCCCCCTGCTACTGCTCAGCATGAGGTCCTGAGTTCGGTTCCCAAATTGGGCAAAGTATTATTGGGTTTTTCTACCTGGAATTTCTTAGTAGAAGCCCAGTACTATCTGGATTTGAAGTCCGGTTGATGGCCTTACCCCTATTACACAGAACTTATACATAACTGGTGAAATGTGAGTGCATATATGTGCGCCTCCACATAACCCTCTGAGGAATGCAGGCGCCCATGTTATGATATGTAATTATTTGCTTATTTTCCAGAACAACAATAACTATGAATGTCTGTCTATTAACAAAAACAAAATTTTCATTTTCAGCCGTTCTTTGGAAGTCTTCTCTCAATTTCACTTATCTGCTGCCCAAAAGATAGATCCTGATCACAATTCAGGGGAGCTTCATGTCCAGATTCCGGAAGAAGCTGCCCACTTAGTGGGTGAAGGAAGGGGATTGCGGATCGGTATTGAGTTCTCCCTTGAATCACCGCAGGGTGGCATGCACTTTGTTGTACCTGAAGGAGAGGGATCTTTAGTAGAAGTAAGTAAAATAAAATACTGCAACATTTTGATAGCCACAGTTTGACAAGCAAAATTGTATCCAGCATGCAGGCAGAGCAGGCAGGTCATCTGGCTGAAATGATCATGATGATGCCAGTACTATGACTGAAAGACAGTATAATAATAATTTATGTAACATGCTTTTTGTTACTCTGGCAGTCAAAACTTAGTTGTTAAAGGAAAAATCATACACCCATTAATTAATAAAATAATTTTAACGCTGCTTGTGTTTTGTTTTAGAAATCTGCTCACATGTTCACATATGGACACTCCGCCCGTCTCTGGTTCCCATGTGTGGACAGCTTTGCAGAACCTTGTACTTGGAAGCTAGAGTTCACGGTTGATGAAAGTCTCACTGCAGTGTCTTGTGGAGAGCTAGTTGATGTGATTTACACTCCCGACCATAGGAGGAAGACGTTCCATTACTTGGTCAACACTCCGGCTTGTGCTCCTAATATCGCTTTAGCTATTGGGTGAGTTTTATATTTATTTCTGCAAATATTTTTAATAATATTCTCATATTACGTTTTTGGTATGCTAATTTTGTGTATAAACCATGAATCGATGTGACGCGACTTTGGTTTGTTATAAATCTAAGACTTTTCCCAAGAAAAAGCTACAAGAACAATCATTCAGAATACAACTTTATGTGTTACTAGCTGTCCCACGCGGCTTCGCTCCCGTCAATTGGCTACCAACCAAGTAGTGTAGGTACGGTAGGAAGGATAAATGGTACCCTACTTACCCTACTCTACCTACACTACATATATGGTTGTTACGTAACTTTAACCGCTTACGCAGCGCATGCAACGAAAGCTCTCAAAAAGGAATAATTTTGCCTGTTTTTGCAACATTTTTCATTTATGCTCCGCTCCTATTGGTCATAGCGTGATGTTATATAGCCTATAACCTTCCTCGATAAATGGACTATCTAACACAAAAAGAATTTTTCAATTCCAACCACTAGTTCCTGAGATTAGCGCGTAGTAACAAACTCTTCAGCTTTATAATATTAGTATAGATTTGTGCTTTTGACTTCGCCTTTGATGTGAAAAATCTTATATAGGCTATCTGTAATTCATACCATAAGTTATATTTAGCAATACACCATCTTTGCAATACAAAACTATAGCATGATCTGTAGCATAGTTTAACACCATTCTGGACTCGTAAAAATAGCGGATCATGTTATTTGTCAGATATCCTAGCTGCAGATTAGTGAGAGAGTTATTTTTAAAAACCTCTACAACCTATTTTTATTTATTTCTTCCAGACCATTTGAAACCTACGTAGATCCTTTCATGAATGAAGTGACTCACTACTGCTTGCCCAACTTGTTGCAAATATTGAAGAATACTGTGAGATATTTACATGAGGCGTTTGAGTTTTATGAAGAAACACTTTCTACTAGATATCCATATCCTTGTTACAAGCAAGTCTTTGTTGATGAGGTAAGTGAAACGTAGCATAAAAAAAAAGCAAGTGATATTGTCGTAAGTTCTTGCGGCCTCTGATAAAATGAATAGACGGGTTCCTCTCTAATAGCTAGGTAGCTATTAGAGAGGAATTATTTTATTATTGATGACGATTAGGTAATGAAGGTTCATTACCTAATCGTCATCATCATCAGCCTTTTGATATTTTCACTGCTGGGACACGGCCTCCTCTCTGTGAGAGGGAATAGGCCGTAATCCACCATGCGGCCCCAGTGCGAGTTGGTGAATGTCACATGTCTTTGATTTTTTGGTTCTAGGAAATGCATGTTTCCTTCACCGTTTAGAGCGCAGTGGTGATGAATTAATTTACACAAAATAAAGTGCCTGGTTTCGAACCCACGACCTACACCTTGTTAGTCGCGGCCGTTACCACTGGACCACCAATACCCTAAAAAGAAACCATAATGGATCGATCATAATAATCTAATTAATAACGAAATTAGAGCTTTCAGTAAATTGAGTGTTCATCTCCAGTTTGTAACTGTATTTGTTTTTTTATCCGACTGCCGAAAGAGGGGAATGTGTAAAGTCTATGTATGTATGTTTGTTCCTATGTGGCGTTCTAGAGACCAAAAGCGTTGGCCGATTTTGATGATTATTACGTCAATCGATTCGTCTTAATTAACCCTGCGAGTGCCACTGGCTACATTTTTTTTTCTGAACCCAAGTTTTTTTTGTCTTCCAAACCCATCGTGTGGAGTATCAAAATAAAGGGTTTTAAGAGATGATAACAAAAATATAAAACACTTATATGTTTAAATGTACCTAACTCTAAAAAAAAATAACTAAAAAGTTGTAAATAAAAAAATATTTAAAAATAACAAAAAACCCGACTGCTTCAAAAGCGAACTAAAAAGACGTAAACAAGAAGAAAATCATGCTGTGCAGTCGGAGGATACATCTGGTTTTGGTCAGCCAGCTCGCGCATATTTTTTTCTATCTTAGTTTTAATTTTCTGACGTCTAAATGGTTTTCTGTCTTACATTAAACTTCTCTTATTACAGACTGAAGATGACGCCACAGCGTACACAACAATGTCAATCTTAAGCACACACCTCCTCCATTCCATAGCCATCATAGACCAAACATATGCAAGTCGTAAGGCCATGGCCCAAGCAGTGGCCGAACAATTCTTTGGCTGCTTCATCACTATGCAGAACTGGTCAGATCTTTGGCTAGCTAAAGGAATTCCTGATTACATGTGTGGTTTGTACTCGAAGAAGTGTTTTGGGAACAATGAGTACAGGTATATCACACATCAGGAGTTGCAAGAGGTATGATTTTTGTACATTTTGTTGTGTAGCTTTTGGAAATGTAAAAACATTTCCAAAAGCTACACAACAAAATGTTTCATTTTCTATCGTCAACTTGCTTCATGTTTGTTACTGACCGACTCTTTGACAATCCAAAAGCGCGTGTTTTTGTTAAAATTAATTCGAAATTTTGCAATTTTTGTAAATAAATATGTAATCAATTGTTATTTCTTTTGTATAGGTAGTAGGATATGAAGAACAATATGGCGGCATAGTCTTGGATCCTTGGCAACCCCCCGCAAGTGGAGCGCGTGTGGAAGCCAAAGATGTATTTTATTTCCCTGTTAGAAACGTTCATACAATGTCGCCGCGATATATTGAGGTAAGGTTTAATTAACTATAGATTTGCAACATTCATAGACTACTGCAATATTATTTGTGGCCTCTTCAATGAAACCCTTTCCAGCAGCAAACAAACTTGTACGAAATACGAACTACAGACCTGATATCACAAATCCTACACCGCATATGGCCAGCCCTATAAAAACCCTTCATCCCAGTATTTACTCTAAGAAAAATAAGGAGCATAACTTTACCTTTTCATTTTCAGATAATGCGCAAAAAATCTCACCTAGTACTGCGGATGTTAGAACAACGTATTGGTCAAGAGTTGCTTCTCCAAGTCTTCAACAAGCAACTGTCTTTAGCCACCAACGCAGCTAACACAAAGATTGGTAGTGGTCTTTGGGGCCATCTATTGTTGTCCACCAATCTCTTTGTGAAAGCCATATTTACAGTAACTGGTAAAGATATGGCAGTGTTTGTTGACCAGTGGGTGCGCACTGGTGGCCATGCTAAATTTCAACTCACCTCTGTGTTCAATCGTAAAAGGTAAGTTTAAAAAACCAGTTCTTTTTTATTAAATGCTTTTTTGTTTCTCTCTGGTTTAAATATTGGACATTATGAGCTTATGTTGTGTCAGTTGCTGTCCGATATTTTAAGGCATTTAATAACTTATTTTTTTTTTTACCAGCACTGCCCTTTCAATTCGACAAAAAATTAACCAAACGAGCGAATTTATTTTGTAGCATAAATAATAAGCGATAAATGAGATGCCAGCGATTCCTTAAGTCCTGCTCCATAGGGCATTCTTTAGTGTAGTTACTCTTTTTTTTTTAAGAAATTGACTCGCACACTGTTCTGTTGTTGTTGAATTAGGTAATTTACATATGTTTGCAATATTTGTAAGTATGTGAGAACCATGTTCCTATATGTATAACAAATGAATGAACTAAACGTAGTATAATAGTGTTAGTCTGGTTGCATCGTCTTCACGTATATAAATTATTAATGTATGTATGTGAGTCTGTGTGATAGTGTACCATCAGGTGAGATAGTGGTCAAGCGCGAGCATATTAACAATAAAAAAAAAACTTACTATTTATTTATTTTTTTTAAATAGTAAGTTTGGATTTTTTTGTCCGTTCTCCATAACAAGCTACTTTTCCGAATGGATGGTAGAATCAATTATTATTACTTTTACATTTAAAATTGTGTCGTTCAAAAGTGCCGCTTATTGGCCTGATTTAATAAAGAATTTTGACTTTAAGTCACACTCCAATAACTTATTATCAGGGATGTTATGGAGTTCCATAACGACTACCGAAATTAACTGTACCGAATACAGATCAGAAATTTTATATAACTATCCCTGCTTATTATATTATGTCCAAAACAAAAAAAAAACACAGTTATTCACAATTAAATAACTGTTCTAGAAATACAGTAGAACTAGAAATCCGTCAAGACGCCGTCCATGAGCGCGGCATTCGCAAGTACGTCGGACCTTTACTGGTCCAACTTCAAGAGTTAGACGGAACATTCAAGCATATGCTGCAGATTGAGAACACGGTGGTCAAAGCCGACATCACGTGCCACAGCAAGAGTAGGAGGAATAAGAAGAAGAAAATACCCTTGTGTACTGGGGAGGAGGTCGATATGGATCTGTCTGCTATGGAGTAAGTTTCTATTGCTTTTTGGACTGTTAAGGCAAAAATTCCGATGCGATAGTTTCTATTAGATACACTAGCTGAGATTTACTAACAAAGCACTGGCATCTCAATCAGCTGGTGTCAATTTTAGGAACGCTCTAAACTAATCTTTTATTCCTATGACCTTGGATATTTTAGGTACGCTCTAAACTAATATTTCAGTCCTATGACCTTGGATATTTTAGGTACGCTCTAAACTAATATTTTAGTCCTATGACCTTGGCTATTTTAGGTACGCTCTAAACTAATATTTCAGTCCTATGACCTTGGATATTTTAGGTACGCTCTAAACTAATCTTTTAGTCCTATGACCTTGGATATTTTAGGTACGCTCTAAACTAATCTTTTAGTCCTATGACCTTGGATATTTGTTTCTTAAACTATCTTTCATCTGTCAACTCAGTTAAATCGATGTACAATAGATACAGCATTCTATATTGAATTAGTTTTATTTTTGTTGTTGAGTAGAGGGTAGCCCTAAAAAAATGCTATTTTACTCTGTTAGTAAACATTGTATCTTAAAAACCGGCCAAGTGCGAGTCGGACTCGCGCACTAAGGGTTCCGTAACATTATCGCAAAAAACGGCAAAAAAATCACGTTTGTTCTATGGGAGGCCCCACTTAAATATTATTTTATTCTGTTTAGTATTTGTTATTATAGCGGCAACAGAAATACATCCTCTGTGAAAATTTTAACTGTCTTAGCTATCACGGTTCATGAGATACAGCCTGGTGACAGACGAACAGACAGACGGACCGCGGAGTCTTAGTAATAGGGTCCCGTTTTTACCCTTTGGGTACGCAACCCTGAAAATGGCTAGATTATAGATTTTATATTATCAATTGTTACTTGTAAATTTTAATTGTTGAAGTTCATATGTGCCGCTTGATGGCCTAGTTGAAATAAATATATTTGACTTTGACTTTTATAGGTCTGTTTTAAAATTTTATTTGACAAAATGTCACTAACAGCGGCAACTATCGATATTTAATATACCCGATGCGATCTCACTCTAGATAACTTGCTACTCTCGACGGTTATTCTAAAAACTCTTGAAAAAATATTGTAATGTACTCTTTGAAGGTTACTTGCGCCTATTCTGTTACTTTGTATTTATTTCTGTTGCAGACACTACACGTGTCTCTGTCGAAAAAATGTTTTCTATACTATTGTATTCTCATCATCATATTTCTTATTATTATCCCTTATCTATCGTATACTTAAATAAAGGTAAAAAAACATGGAAAAATGCCTTACACACTAACCTTAAAACATTTCTCCAGCGACTCACCAGTCCTATGGATCCGTCTGGACCCCGAGATGTCTCTCTTGCGGAGCACAGTGATATCGCAGCCCGACTACCAGTGGCAGTACCAGCTGCGTCACGAGCGTGACGTCACCGCCCAGAGCGAGGCCATAGACGCGCTACACAACTACCCTGAACCAGCGACGAGGAAGGCGCTCACTGACGTCATAGAGAACGAACAGACGTATTATAAGATTAGGTGCAGAGCTGCGCATTGTTTGACTAAGGTAAGGAGGATCTAATTGAAATAAATCTCGCACTTTCAGAACACTCGCACTGCAGTCTCTCCAACGGTGCCAGATCGACTACCGGTACATTGAGGTGTTGAAGTGTTTGTACAAAAACGCCACCATGTCAGTCCGTCTTCAGGATCAGACCTCGAAACCAATCCTTCTCCAGCGTGGCGTGCGACAGGGAGACGTCATTTCTCCGAAACTGTTCACTGCTGCGCTGGAGGATGTATTCAAGGTTCTGGACTGGACGGGCCTAGGCATCAACGTTAATGGCGAGTACATCACTCACCTTCGGTTTGCCGACGACATAGTGGTCATGGCTGAGACCATGGAAAGCCTCAGTAAAATGCTCGATGACCTCAGTAAAGCTTCCGAAAGAGTGGGTCTTAAAATGAACATGGACAAAACCAAGATCATGGTGAACGCCCATGTAGCACCCACTCCTATCAAGATCGGAGACTCTACACTCGAAGTTGTATACGATTATGTCTACCTGGGACAAACGATCCAGTTGGGTAGGTCCAACTTCGAGAAAGAGGTCAACCGTCGAATCCGACTCGGCTGGGCGGCGTTCGGGAAATTGCGTGGTATCTTCTCGTCCAATTTACCGCAGTGTCTCAAGACAAAAGTCTTTGACCAGTGTGTGTTGTCAGTGATCACCTATGGGACCGAGACATGGTCGCTCACAATGGGCCTTATCAGAAAGCTTAAAGTCACCCAAAGGGCAATGGAGAGGGCTATGCTCGGAATTTCCTTGCGTGATCACGTCAGAAATGATGATATCCGCAGGAGAACTAAAGTTACCGACATAGCCCGGAGAATTGCTAAACTTAAGTGGCAGTGGGCAGGGCACATTGCTCGCAGAACGGATGGCCGATGGGGCCGAAAAGTTCTGGAATGGCGACCGCGAACCGGAAGACGATACGTTGGAAGGCCTCCCACTAGGTGGACCGATGACCTGGTTAAGGTTGCGGGAAGGCACTGGATGCGAGACGCACGGGATCGGTCAATGTGGCGACGCCTGGGAGAGGCCTATGTCCAGCAGTGGACGTCTTTCGGCTGAAATGATGATGATGATGATGACTTTCAGAACATTTTTTTTTTATTGTACCGTGCTCAACACTAGGTTTTTCTCCCTGTATCGTGGGTGCGTTTACAAACATTTAAACTCACATACACAAGACACCCAGATCCGGAATGACTATCTGTAGGCCATACAAATATTTGTTCCGTGCTGGCATGAAACCCGCGACACGCAGCGCAGCAGTCGATCGCTCAACCACTACGCTGCCTACGCCAACCGTGTTGTTTATAACATACCTACTATAAGCTCTTAGAGCAAGGTTATTTCCATTGTGCGAAAGGGACATATGAATATATATGACTTCTATACGAATTCATTGATAGAAAAACGCTACGGAATAATTATATCTACCGAGAGACTTTCATAGTTACGTAGTATGAATGTATAAAACTGAATCGGAATTTGAGAAGTTTCCTATTCATTAACATATCAGGGTGGCTTAATGAATGGGAAACTCCTCAAATTCTGATTCAGTTTTATACATTTATACTACGTAACTATGAAAGTCTCTCGGTAGACATAATTATTCCGTAGCGTTTTTCTATCAATGGGTTACCTATTTGTACTATGCTGAAAATAATTCCAAATTGTGGTCTGATAAATTGCGGCGTAGAAAATGTCATTATCTTCAGAAACTTTTTCTTCTAAAGCATAGAAAGAATATTAATGAAAGAAAAATAATATTTTGTAACAGAAATCGCATTAGCTTAGAATGCTTCATCATCATCATCATCCTCATATCAGCCGAAAGAGTCCAATGCTGGACATAGGTCACCTCCAAGCGTCACCACATTGACCAATGGCGTGCGTCTCGCATTCAGGGGATTCCCGTAACCTTCACATGGGAGATGAAAGTTGCGATGTGGATTTCCGTCTTTGTGATTGGTCGATTGATGGAATCAAAACTCTATACCATGCCGAATTCACTCACGCAATTAGATTACAGGTCATCGGTCCATCTAGTGGGAGGCCTGCCAACGCAGCATAGAATGCTTTAACTAAAAAACTTAAAAATAGTGTCAGTTGTACTTGATTCTAATGGAGCTAACCAAAACTTCCAACTTCCTACTTCTTTATAGGTAGCAAACGCCATGATAAGTTCATGGGCTGGTCCTCCGGCCATGTTGACGATCTTCCGCAAGATGTTCGGCTCGTTCGCGGCCCCCCACATCATCAAACAGAACAACTTCGACAACTTGCAGCATTACTTCTTGCAGAAGACTATACCTGTAGCTATGGCGGGTGAGTACTTTGCCAAAGAAATATGAACTTTACTGTTAAAAAATATTTAAATGAAGTTGACCATATTACTTCATAATAACTTGCCACTTAACCAGACATCTAATTTAGGGTTATGTAGTCTGTTGAATTTTTGGTCAAAAGAGGTCAAAACCATTTTGTATATTATGGATTTTCAATTTGTTTGTTTCTGTTCTCAAAATTAATCGCTTCTAATTAAAATGAAGTATGAGAGAATATCAATGCATACATGTGGAAGCAGACAATTTATTTTCGACTTTATTTCAACGGTTTTAAGGTTGATATTGCATTGCAGGTTGATATTTTATTCTATTTTGTTTCCTTCAGGTTTGAGGAATATTCACGGTATCTGCCCGCCCGAGGTGGTGCGATTCTTACTGGATCTCTTCAAATATAACGACAACTCCAAGAACCATTTTTCGGACAACTATTACAAGGCGTCCTTGGTCGATGCTTTAGCTGCTACCATTACTCCGGTCATATCAGTATTGCAGCCCGTAAGTAACATAGGAATACTTTTAATTTTGTTTTGTATTGTTTGTTTAATAAAATAAGCATCTTGAAATTACTTTTAGTGATAATACCACCTGCATGTAATGTATCTTATGTCCTGTTGTTGTTGATATTTCAGTCTGCATTAAGGATTATCTTTTTTAGGGTTCCGTACCCAAAGGGTAAAAACGGGACCCTATTACTAAGACTCCGCGGTCCTTCTGTCTGTCTGTCTGTCACCAGACTGTATCTCATGAACAGTGATAGCTATACAGTTGAAAATTTCACTGATGATGTATTTCTGTTGTAGCTATAACATCAAATACTAAAAACAGAATAAAATACATATTTAAGTAGGGCCTCCCATTTATTTATTTTTTATTTTATTATCAATAGGCTCGCGCTTGACCACTGTTTCACCTGATGGTAAGCGAGTTACAAACAACAAACGTGTTTTTTTTTGCGATAATGGTACGGAACCCTTCGTGCGTGAGTCCGACTCGCACTTGGCCGGTATTTTATCAATCGATCCATCTTTCTATCTCTCAATCCATTATTCCATCTATGTACAGTACAACTATTTTACTCGGCAATCTGCAAACTGCTAATCAAGAATCAAGATGATCTTTTGAGTAAAAGAAAAATAAAACAAATAATTTATTTCATGGCATCTTTTAGGCCATGTGATGCTCGGATCGCTTTTACCATTCCTAATGTTTTCCTGACTTTATTTAGGGCTATCTTCTTAGAGATCGCCATATATGAAATGACTAAGACATTGAAAAGCAAAAGTGTATTTTAAAATTCATGCAAAATATGTAATTTTATTTATTAACTATAATTTATAAATCTATCTTAACAAGTTGCTTTACACATCTGCACAAACATTGCCCAAATAAATAAAATAATCTATGTTCTCCTCGCAGGGTGCTCCCATAACAGCTGACTCATTATCAGCCGACACAAGACTGGTCCTAGAAGAGGTAACGCGAGTCCTAAACTTAGAGAAAGTCTTGCCCTGCTACAAGAACACGGTGACCGTCAGCTGTTTGCGCGCTATAAGACGGCTGCAGCAGTGCGGGCATCTACCCAGCATACCCACCGTGTTCAGAGCTTATGCTCAGTATGGACAGTATATTGGTAAGTCACCACCATCATTTCAGCCGAAAGATGTCCACTGCTGGCAATAGGCCTCCCCCAAGCGTCGCCAAACTGATCGGTCCTGTGATTTTCGAATCCACCGGACTCCTGCAGCCTTGACCAGGTCGTCGCTCCACCTAGAGGGAGGCCTTCCAACGCTGCCTGTCTTCCGGTACGCGGTCGCTATTCCAGAACTTTTCGGTCCCAACTGTCATCCGTTCTGCGAGCAACTCAAGTCATTTTGAACAGTCGGTCCATCCCGATATTTTCGTCTCCTACTGTACAACTTAGAATTACTAACAAAATTCTCATTGCCACAATTTCTTTGCAGACGTAAGACTAGCCGCCTTCGAGTGTCTAGTAGACTTCGTCCGCGTGGACGGTAAACCCGAGGACCTATCGTCCTTATTGACGGCGGTTGAAAGTGACGCTGACCCCTGCGTGAGGCATGGGTTAGCTCGCCTGCTCATCAACATGCCTCCCTTTGAAAAAGCGCAGAGACATAGGCTTGATACTGAGGCTGTGGTGCATAGGTATGTATGGCTATTTGTTAATTGTTATCCTTTCCCACCGGAATGGGTATAGAAAAAAAAGCTATGGATAGATGGGAATATGGGCCGAAGAGAAATTTGGGGTGAAATTTACTCTTGAAGGCCTATTGTCCTCACTGATGGCAGTATAGGGTGACGCTTATCCTTGCATGAGACACGGCTCAACACTGAGGCTGTGGTGCATAGGTATGTATAGTAGTCGAATTGATGATATATTTTTGACGATTCGACTATTAATGGATATGACACAACAATACTTGCCTGAAAGTGCAGATCAATAGCCCGATTTTGAATAGTTTTAGAGATTAGACAAGTAGGTTATGTTCAAACAGAATTTTGTATTGTAAATGAGGTACAATGCAAAATTCTGTTTGGGGTCGGAAGATTCTTCTTATACCTATACATATTTTTCATTGGCCCGTATCAGCACTCTTATTATGTAACTTTATTGAAAGCTCAAAGCCTGCGCATACACTTTAATTTTGACAATTCAACATTAGTCATTGCGTGTTTTACGCTGTTGAGTAGCCGGATTTTTAAAAACACATGAAGCAATAAATGTTATTATCTCGCTTGCGCGCGTGCTTTGAGCTTTCAATAATGTTACGCAATAAGGGTTATATTCCTGTGTATGTGTATAAATATGTTAACAAATAATATTCTAGAAAATAAACGATTTTTGTCATTACAGAATATGGAACAACATAAACTGCCTTCTATCCAACGATGCAAGACTTCGCTGTGACCTTGTAGACCTCTACTACACACTATACGGACTCAAGAGGCCCATATGTGTCCCACTACCAGAGATACAGGCCATGATGAAACAAATGCACCACAAAGAACGGGAGCGGGTTGAGAGAGAGAGGGAGAGGCAAAAGGAGAAGGACAGAGAAAGAGAAAATGAGAGATTGAAGGAGTTGGAACCTAAACCTGTGATTAAGCAGGAGATTGAAGATGTGAGTATATCGATGGATTTTGTAGTTAAAGTCCCCGTCACGCAAAGCTATAAATTTTGTAAACAAAGAATTCTACTACCAACTTACGTAGCGACAATTCAATCAACAACAAATAATCCTAAATTCAATAAACTCAAAGTAACATACGTGTAATAAGAGGTTTAGGTCAACGTAGACAAGATGAGCAATTGTTCAAGAAAGTTCTTAGCTATCAAGAGTTTTTTTTTATATGTGCGAACACACGCCAGAGAGAAATACACGACTTGCGACTTAATACACTTTATTATTTTTGACTTAGTTCGTTATCAATTTATAAATGAAAAACTGGTACTGCTACTTTTGTTGTTGTGTCTAAAATGGCTCTTTTAGTGGAAGAAGCAAAGTAAAAACATTGTATCAGTTTGTCTTCAGAGTGCTCTTCCTTTTTTCCAATACTAGATCCAAAGCTATTTAACCCGTGGTGGACTCTCGTTTGGAACAAAGTTCCTCACGTCTTTTCTTCCACTTATGCGAGTACTTATTTAAAAAAAACACATTTAAGTCACATTTAACTAACACAGTTATGATGTAAACAAGTATGGCGGCCAGCGCTTGACGATAATCCGAACTATGCCGGACGGAATCGAACGCCTCGAGAGGCATAACGATTTTTCGTGACGTGACGATTTCTATCATGCAACTTCTACCGCAAGCCGCGTTTAGGAACTTCGATCCAAAAACTTATTTGAAATCAATTACAGGTGAAATACGAACCTGAAGTACCAATGGACACAGGTCTGCCTATGTCTGTACCAGACAGGATGGTTGATATGCCAATAGAAGAGATGTTACCCGTGCCGCTATCCAGTATAAAGGAAGAAGACGTCAAGATTGACGTCACGAGTGTGTCCAGTGAACTGCCCATCAGAATGTTTAGTGTAAGTAAACAATAATGATTAGGGTGCTTGGTTATAGAATTGTTTTGTTTAAAACACCCTGGTGTTATTACAAGCTTCTATTTAACTTGCCTTGTTTATTCGTAAATATGTTTTGGGGTATTTAAAATTCATTAAAATACCGCCAACCGATTGAGCTGAAATTTTTCATACACAACATTTCCATTTTCATTTGGAGGACAATGCACTGTAAGCTTTATAGCTTACAGTGCATTGTCCTCCAAAACAAAAATGTTAATCGTTTTTTTTAAGTACCTTTTTTTACTGACCCAGACAGGGTGACTAAACTAATTTTACGCTATGATTTTAATATCGCGTCACAATTTTGCCTCAATATTCTCGTGCCAAAAGTAGTATGTGATTTGTGCTGCTAGGTCATCCCCACGACCATAGACAACCAATATTTGCCAGCACCTTATTTTGTAGCAACAAGAGTCGTATTCGTAATTCAAGTGCTACGATAGATGATTCTTACTTCAAACAGTTATATTACAAATAATTTTATTGTGTTTTTTTTTCATGTAGGATGACAACAAACGGGAGTTCATGACTGACAACGCGGTCGCGTTGCCTGGTATACCTGGTACATCGGGTCCGGTCGGATTCGAACCAGGCATGTTCCGACACGAAAAACATGATGACATGGGGGCTCCTAAGGTAAGCAGAAAATAGCAACAAAATTCTTTATCTACACTCACAACGTGATGTTCCAAACATTAAACAAACAAACTGGCAAGCTTTCGCCTCTATGACATTAGTATGATGTGATAATTTTAAACACGCTTAAAGTAAAGATATACCTGTGTTTTTTAAAGTGTCTTATAAAACGAAAATGAATAATTTAAGAAATAATTAAAGAACAACTATAGAAATTTAAAAAAATTACAGCCAAAGAAAAAGAAGAAAGACAAGAAGAAGCACAAACATAAGCACAAGCACAAACACAGCAGCAAAGAGAAATCGAAAGAACACAAAGACAAGGACCGGTCCCTACCTCCCCGACCTCCCTCGACCACGGATCATTTAAAGATCAAAGAGGAGACGCGGGAGACTCTCAGTTCATTCAGTTCGAGTCAAAGTCCTTCAGAAGATATCTCGTCTATGCCTAGTAATATGAGTTTTTAAATCTTTTTGTAACGTATTGTAAGTAAGGAAAATGGTGTTGTGATATTCACTTAAGTTTTGTGACGCTATGCTGCCAATCGTCCAAAGATGACGTTTTTCTCCAGATATACTAAGTCTAATTTTTGTCGGAATAAATTTATTGTATTAAATAAGTAGTTTCTGTTTAGTCCCCAAAGAAATATATGTACGTGATTATTTATTTATGTACTCAGTTAAATTGTATTCTATGTTAATTGAACAAATATATAAAGGCTAGAATTGCTAATATTAACATGTTTTTTATGCATAACTTAGTATAAGTCAAAACAATCTTCGATGACATTTTTGTAGCGTAAACCTGTTTCAAGTTTTTCTTATCTTTATATTTGCATTCCTATTTGTAAATCTTTACTACAGCCTCATTAAACATTATGCTGTCAGTAATCACGACAGTTGAGAATTAAGAAGTGTGTAAGTTTAAGTGTCTGTGTATCTTGCTGTTTAGTCTTATTTAAACAGCAAGATACACAGACACTTAAACTTTACATTTTTTTTAGTAAATAAAGATTTCAATACGAATATGAACTGTATTCGGGTTTTCGTAAAGTTCAAATTCGTATAAGTGAAAAGTAAAGAATAAATCCGGGCCAATCTCATGTTTAGTGTTCGGACCTAGCATTATCATAAAGCGAAAGTAATTATGGTTTCCTGACCGACGATGATGGCGTCCGTAGTATTATAAGATTTGTAAAAATCATATTAATGAACCACTTTAGGAATTACACCAGTAGTGCAACTGCAACTCTAGACCCAAGCTACTGAAACTTTTCACAGCCAAAATTTTTGACAAAAACATTAATGGTTGTTGCATTATATACGACAAGGTCTACATAGTACATATTTCATGGGAAAAGATTTCTGTAAGTTGTTTACAATTTGGTGCATTTATCGCAAAAGATTTCAATATGATGTCCGTATCAAAATAGTTTTGTTTTTCTTCGAAAGATAAAGTGACGTCTTTTTGACAAAAGATTGTCTTTGGACGAGAGAACCTATGTTCTTATTTTTAAGTGAGAGAATGAGGTGTTTTTATTGAAGTTTGATTTTGTAAAGTTAAAATATATGACGGACAAAATTTTTCAAAGAATTTATTTTAAGCAAAGATAAAAGAAGTATGTAATTATAAGTGAATAAAGATATTAATGGGATTAACTTCAACATTTTTATTTCCCTTTCTGAGTGACAAAAATGTCAAAATCGCTTGCGATCTTCCTGATGGTTTCTGTTCTCCTAAGGCCTATTGTCCACGGAAGTGTAGCTTCCTAGACGCGTATTCGTCATCATACGCTTGGTGCACGCCTGCTTGCAGGTTTCATACAAAACTATAGCAATATTTATTTATCTCCCACAAAGTACAATTTTGTTTCTATAATGTGTTACAAAATTTGGAGGTACAAAGGTTTATTGGAGCCTGTGCTATGGTCTCCTGACCCCCCTCGCCGAGATTGGGATTTACACAAATGTAGAAAGTAGGCCATGTAGGACTATTGAAGAAAAGAATAACAAAAAAAGGTTCCAATAAAATAAAATCAAAACAAGTTAAAAAAAGCGTGTGTATATTTCGTCTCTTTCGTCCTGTTGTCTCCCTCGACATCTCGAAGGCTTTTGATAGGGTCTGGCATGAAAGCCTTATTGGTAAGCTTCCTTCATTCGGTCTGTCCGTTAGTCTATGTGATTGGATCGCAGACTTCCTGAGAGATCGGTCCACTCGAGTGGTTATCGATGGATGCTCCTCGGACCAATTAGATATTAATGCCTCCCTCAGGTGTCGGTCCTCTCAGCAACATTATTCTTGCTGCACAGTAACGATCTGCTAAAACCCGGCAGTTGGGTATGCAGACAACAGCACTGTTGCTGAGAGATACTTGCCCAACGCACGGGTTGCCGGGCCGCAGATCTGGTCTCTCCGTGAGGCCTTGGTGGAGCGTTTGAACCTGCCCTTGCATGTCAGTCAGTCTCCGAATGGGGCGATGTCAATCTGGTCAGGTTTAAACCGGCTCCATCTGTCCGAGATGTGATCGTGCCATAGACGGACCATCTGGCATGAGCTTCTTGGCGTCACATTGACATCGACTCTCAATTTTGGCCCTTACATTGAGGTAAAGGCTTAGCTGGCTGCCAAAAAGTTGGGTATCCTTGCAAAGGTGAGAAGTTACTTCAGGCCGGAACAGCTCCTCAATTTGTATCAAGCGCAAGTTTGATCTTGCATGGAATACTGTTCTCATCTCTGGGACGGATCTGCCAAATACAAGCTTGACGCACTACAGTCGATCGAAAAGCGGGCCAAGAGACTCATCGGTATTGAGATACTGGTCAAGTCAAAGCTCCAGAGCCTTGAACACCGTCGCCGATTTGCCAGTTTGTCGGTTTTTATCGGTTAAATTTCGAGGAGTGTGCGATGGAATTGCACGGTCTAATTCCACCTAGTCCGTTTTATTATTGGACTACCAGACGTACGACAATCGCCATCGGTACATGGTGGACATCCCACCCATACGCACAAAATGTTTTGGAATCACTTTTATTATGCGTACAGATAAGGAGTAGAATTCCCTGCCGGAGTCTGTGTTTCCCGACAGCTACAATCTAGGACTCTTTAAGTCAAGTGTGAATAGGTTATTCTAGGCAAGCGTGCTTCACTGTCGACCACATCATCGCTTACCATCAGGTGAGATAGTTGTCAAGCGCGAGCCTATTGAGAATAAAAAGAAATAATAAAGCAAGAAGACAGTGACAGACGTGACGTGACAGACGTGGAAAGATTACTGTGGATCACTTTTTGTTGACGCTCACTCATCACAGGCCACCACACTGTGTTCTCAACCCTCGGAGATGGAACCAGTTTTATTGAAGGACGAGATAAGAGCAGCAATAAATCATTTCAAGCCTAATAAAGCGATATGATGGATGAGGTACCGATTGAGGTCATAATGGAGATGGGAGACGCAGGAGTAGATATGTGTATTACACACCATCTGTTGTAGAATATGAAAAACCTGCGAGGGGCCAAAAGACTGGTCTAGCTCCCTTTTCATCCCCCTGCACAAAAAGGGCTCCATGAAAAAGTGCAACAACTACAGGTTGATCTCCCTCATCTCCCATGCAAGCAAAGTGCTTCTACGTGTGATGAACAAGCGGCTTCATCGTTTTTGTCTCGCGAAATTGCACCCGAACAAGCCGGTTTTGTCAAAGGAAGAAGAACAAGAGAACAAATTCTCATATTACGTCAAATTATAGAGAAGTCTCGTGAATTTAACAATTCCGTCTTCATATGTTTAGTGGATTTCCGAAAAGCATTTGACACTGTGTAATAGCGGAAACTGTGGGAATTAAAAAGAATAAAAAATCGAATGCGTCATGCGAATCGTCCTAGAGGGCTGGGACAAAGGTGTTTCTGTTGGGGGGCGCAAAATCTTCAATATAAGATATGCCGATGACATCACTCTTCTAACAACATCTAAAGAAGATATGGAACATCTTTTAAACTGCCGGGAAACAAACAGCATTGAACTCGCTATCAATCGTGATAAGACAAAAATGATGATAGTAGACAGAGCTAAAACCAACCAACCTAGTGTCAAAAGTATAGTCAACTGTGATGTTGTCCAAAGCTATATCTACTTGGGCTTCAACATTGCTTACACCGGTGGCTGCGAAGACGAGATACGAAGGCGTTGTGCTGTGACGCGATCTGCCGTCGAAAAGCTCACAAAAATCTGGAAAATCGCAGAATAACCAAAACCACTAAGGTAAGACTGATTCGTGGACATTGAGACTGTGAAGGAAAGGAGGAAAATGGAGATGTGGTGCTGGAGACTTCTGCTGCGGATTCCGTGGACTGCTTACCGCACAAATGTATCGATCCTAAAAGAACTTCACATCAAAGAGAGTTTATCGACGACTGATCAAATACGAATACTAAAGTTCTTTGGGCATATAACTCGCAATGAAGACTCAATGAAGCGTCTTGTATTCCAAGGTAGAATGGAGGGCAAAAGATCTCGGGGTCGCTCTTCGTCCAGATGGGCAGATCTTATTAAAACATCACCAAAGCTACGATGACCGACTGTTCCCACATTGTGTCCAATAGAACCGAATGGCGACGCATGGCAAGAGCCATCATGCATCACGGCCCACCCATGACCACGATACTCTGTCAAGATTGCCCGACTAAGAAGAAGAATCTGATATTACTAGTATTTTTGATGGAGCGACTGCCTACCTGAACTTTACAACCCAGTATCTTGGTAAGACTGGTGTCAGCTTTTCTGGCTTCTGACTACCGTAACGAGTAACAAAGATCTTTAAATGACATCCGAGACCAACGACTTTAGTTGTATTACTACTTATCATTTTAATAGTATAAAATTGCGGCACTCTGACCGAGACTGACTTTTAAAACGATAAAAACTATTTTACATAAAATATTTTTTATCGTGACCATGACCTTACTTTATTAAATATCTGCTTCGTGGGCACATTGATGTTCGATATTTTTTAGATAGTGCTGCATATATATGCTCAGATCGATTAACACACTACCGTATTTAGCAAAACGTTCGTTGGCAAACTTCACTCACAGGCTATGGTTTTGATTGGGTAAGTGATTTGGTATATTTTTTTTATTGATTACTAAAATTAATAACATAATTAAATAATAATAAATTAAATTAAAAACTTTGGTTAAGATTATTGAGGCGTTTTTTTGGGACAATCATGGACCTCATATTGCATATCCAACATCCAACAGATGATGATTCTATCCTAATTCTTATTCATTGTATTTCATTAATAATTCTTTATTGTACAATTATTTATTATTTTTAATTATTATTTTTTGTACACCAGCAGCCGTATTGCGTAATTGATAACGGCAACGCAAAGAGTTTGACCGCTATCCAATCGACCAAATCGACCAATCACATGCGAGATGAATGACGCGATGTGGGTTTCCGTCTGTGTGATTGGTCGATTTGGTCAATTGGATAACGGTCAAACTCTTTGCGTTGCAATATTCACTTACGCAATACGGCTGCAGGTTGGTCCAAGTTTGTTGTCTATGATATAGAAAGTAGTTTATTCTTTCCTTATGGGAGACTGGGTACAGTTGACGCATTTTTGCTCTAAAAGCCATTATGAAACAAATTATAATCAAATCACTTATCTCAAATCACTAATCTTCAAATTCATAATATATTTAGAGACCAAACTGTAATAGTATAAGCGTTGTTTCAACTGTCCCTATACGCATAATATCAGGGGCGTCTGAAATAGCCTACCTGTACCCTGTTTCAACCGTCCCGTTTCACCTGTACCCAGTCTCTCCTACGGGCAAAGACAAGCTTAACTGGTGCTTATTTTACTGCCGTGTACATAAGTATTATGCTAACTAAATTGAGAATTTGATGCCGAAAGTCCGTAACCTCGTACGGTCAGTCGATCCGCCTGTAACATTAAACTGTGGCTTTGTATCAAATAACACAGTTCAAATTTCTAATCAATATGTTATCTGTGTCTAGGGGGAAAGAACAACAAAAGCAACCCGGCTACTAATAATTTCTTTTGGGGTTTCGCCTTAAGCGACTAGTATCGAAACCAATGGGCGCTGAGAATTCTAGATCGAATCCAGAATCTTTGTCACTAGTCACTGGGTGTGATCCGCTAACTTATATTCTTACAGCGCATTAAATTATTTTTTTATCAATGCGATATTTTTTGCTTAAATAAACAATTACATTTCCAAAAATAAATTAAGTCTCGCACTTACCTACCCACCTACATCATCATTAGCAGCCTACTCTGGACATATGCCACTACGATTGCTCAACCATGCCATTCAACTCGCACAAATATCGCTTAGGTATAAACAAAATTCTTAACTCGTCAATATTCTTCGGGATCGAAATTAATTTTCTCCTATTGACTGCCCGCAGCGATCAAATGTAAATTTAATGAAACCATATTGGGGCAAGCCGCGAGGCGCAGCGCGAACGCAGTATCGCACACACACTCACAGAGTATACTAGGAGAACTCGCGACGAGGGCCAGAGTTCACTCGCGTTTTAGAGAACTCCTGATAAACACCATTAATCATTGTTCAGTTATATAATAAACGGAAATTAGTGGGAATAATTATATTTTTAACTTATTGCGTTTGGTGAAAAAAAAGTGAAGAAATGGCGAATGTACAGAATGGATATTCTAAAAAGAAGCAACTGGATGTGGTGGTTGTTGGTGCAGGATTAGTAAGTAAATCTTAGGATTTTTTTTGAATATTTAGTCTGTTGTTAGTCAAGTTTTCATGAAATTGTAGCACATCGTCGTATTAGTGAATACGTATGCTGAAGTATTTCATAGGTATGCGTCGGAGCAGGTATGAAAATGTTTCCGCTGGTCTTGTGAAGCTTTAGTCTTAGAAAATTATGGACAAACAACATATTTCTTCTCCCAACCTCAAATCACGTTGTTACGATATATTTCTTTGTACTGAGGTAGGTAGGTAACTACTTAGATAATAATAAAAAGATACATTTTAATATTGTTAGTTAAACCCACCCAGTTCTAATATAAATAAAATACTAATCTAATTCGACCAAATCGCTATTGTATTTCGTATGTGTACCTACCTACTAAAATTTCTGTTAATATTAAAACAAATTAACATACGTGGGTAGTTGTTTATTTACTCTTGCTTCCTTTTATTATTTGCTGAACTAGCTGTCACCACATTCTTGTAGGACAGGAGATCCTGACAGCAATGTGGTGTTTAAAGATCTTGCATTTGATTACGTACAGGTTACAATTAATATTAAATTATAGCAACTAATTTGCAAAATATTACGCAAGAATCACCGTCACCGTCTTCACCGTCGATCACATCATCGCTTACCATCAGGTGAGATAGTGGTCAAGCGCGAGCCTACTAACAATAAAAAAAATAAAAAATAAGAATACTTTATAACTAGCTTGTTAAGCTTTTTGGTTACTCTTACTAATGAGAAAACTATTCAAAAATAGTCGGTGACGATATTCATTCTTTCGTTATGACTATGATCAATTCATAGATCAATTTTGTTCAATTTAAGTTTGATGATAGCAATCGATTAGTTAGGCATTCACCTTTAGACTTATCAAGACATGAAGCTGATAATAAGATCCAATAAAGATTATCTTGTTTTTATTATAGCAGTTACCTAAGTTTTACCGAAAACACGTTCGAACCATTTTATTGATGGTATATAAACATAGATTTAGCATCCGCATAATCTTATGTTAATTCCAATTTTGTGAGATCAAAAGCCAGCCGCCCAATCGACGCACCCCATATAGTTGCCTTGACAACGTACCTATACCAATTGCATCATCTTCATCATCAGCGTAAATACATCTACTGCCGGGGTTAGACTTCCCCCACGCATCGCCTCATCTACCTACCCTGCGCTTCTCGCATCCAGTGGATTCTCGCTACTTCCACCAGATCACTGGTCCACCTAGTGAGAGACCCATAGCACAGATTACTAAATAGTTACTCTGCTTCTAATACGGGCTCGTCACTCTAGAATATTTCGTCCCTTTCTGCCATCCATTGTGTAAGCCAAAGTGCTCTATCCCATAAAATTATATATATACTGAGGTAGATACGTTTTACCGACGTCTGCACGGCAATACAAACACATGCTGACCAGCTTGAGTGAACTCAGTCAGTCCTGCGTCTGGCCGCGACACGAACGTAAACGTTTGAACAATATGTCTATCTCTTTCTGACAACGGGGTCCTATTGATATCTCTGTGATCTTTTAACCCACTCAGTGTCAGTGATAGAAACAAAGTTCCAAGCTCCATAGGTCCTATGTAGGTAGTTAAAGTAAAATATCGCCATGTTTTTATTTCTTTATAATGAGTACGACGTCTCTATTGGTAAAATCTCATTGGCCGTATCCTCCTGCGACATAAGCTCAATTTGTCGTTTACAGAACCAAGGTAACCGACATAGCCAGAAGAATGCCAGCGGTCCTCTTATTTTCTTATTCGATCAGGCAGGAAAAGCTTTTGGCTAACTTTTTGTCTTCTAATGATCCCCCTATGCGAGATAAGCTAGATTTCGGTGCCCTAAAATAATCACTAGCAACATGAGTCTTTCGTCTTCTGACACCTCTGCGTGTAAGACAAAGGAGATATTGCAAAGTTTGTCGCAAATACTGTCCAGCCGAGTTGGATTCTACGATTAACTCCTCTCTTGAAGTTGGTCTATCCTAACATCAACAACATCAAATGTAGACTCTCCAGTCTTCACGAGAATTCTTTTGTCATCATTATCTTTGCTTAGAAAATAGCGACTACAAAATACAGTCTAATACAATTTCTACCTGCATGTAAGTCCACAACATCGGATTCCAGTAAGCTGGACTGTAAAGCGAGTTTTTAATGCACACCCCCCTGACCCCATTCTTGCACTTGTTAATATTATTGTTTATTTATATTCACTTAATGGTAAGTAACTTATAAACTAAGCCCCACAAAACCGTAGTAATGGTTTGACTATGGGGTCAGTCTGTCACTTGGTCCGTCTTTGACATGCTCAGTGGTCAATTATTCGGCTGTCATGCCATCTTTCATGTCTCCCACCCAAGATAATTCTCCAAAGAAAACTAGGTCAACATCGTTAGTCCATTGCGTTTTTGTGTTTGGATTTTCATGGCAGTTTTTATTCAGTTTCTTAAAGTGGGTTAAACGCTAAATCAATGGAATTTCTAGAATTGTGTACCTACATAGTAAATCATTAAATCCATTAAACATAAATAATTAAATCCATCGATGATTTGTTTTTTTTGTACATCTCTAATTGATTAAATCATCATTATTTTCTTCCAACATTGGTAGTTAGCTATTTTTTTGGAATTTCGCCTTGCGTGTGACATCATCATACTGTGAAATAATCATATTTCGACGGTGGATTGCAATATCTTAGTCTTCTACTTCTTCGTTTTGATGAATCCCTAGGAAGCTGTTCCGACTCTTGAGTCGCCTTCTTGGTGGCTCTATATTTTTAACTACGTGTCGTTTGTCGCTCTACTGTTTGAGCTTTTCGGAGAAGCAGGCAACTTCTCTTCGAATCTTATTAGCTAGCGGGTACCTATAGTGCAGCAAGTGGAGTTGGTTTTAAGCTGTCAGTTATTATTCGTATCGGTGCCACATTGGGCAAGCATCTTCGCCAGGAGAGTAGCAGAGAACTAAGCCAGAAGTGCGAAATGTGAGAAATGGCGCCCCAGGTATTGGATGTGAGTTGGCGGAGAAGGGTATTACGTGTGTTGACCTAGGTTTGGTTTAGACGCAGTGATTCTTATAAGTCAGAGAGCGGTCTAAGGTATCAACTTCTAAGTAAGTATTTGCCGCTCATGGCTTATGTACCTTTAAATTTTACAGGTGGGGTCCCTAGAAGCACTGTACCTGGCAAGGAGGGGTCACCGTGTACGCCTATATGAGTTTCGAGAAGGTTGGTAACTGTTTTATCTACTATCTAGCTGCCGCCCGCGTGGTGTTAATACTTTTCCCAATATCCTTATAAATTATAGCATATGTGTTATTCTGATGTTAATGCTATAATACTGTAAAGTTTCATCAAAACCCGTTCAGTAGTTTTTGCGTGAAAGTGTAACAAATATCCGACCTCTCAAACTTTCACGTTTATAATAGTATATAGTAGGATATCAAAGTTGTAAACACAGTACAGTTATGGTATATTATTACTGACTTAAAAAAAGGAGCTAATTAAGTAATCAATTCGATATGTATGCATGCAATATTGTTGGAATTGCACAATATTCACATTATGTTACTCTTTATGGGCTTCTAAACGTGAGTGGCAAATTTCGTAAGTGTATGTATGTAGTTTTTCGCCGAACTTATTATCGGATCGTGGTCATTATTTTGTTATTGGATTAAGTATCTCTCAAGTTAGGGAACAGTTTAAGTTTCATCAAAATCGGTTCAGTAGTTTTCAAGATACTATTAGGAACATACAACCCCGCTGCTCGTCATACATTCGTGCTGTTTGTCCTTAGCGACAGACAGCACGAATGTGTAAATTAAGATATTATATTTGTCAATCCTTTGGGTACATTACTATAGAACTTGCTTACTTTTTAGTGATAATGTAAGAACACAAAAAAGAGAGATAAAAAATACAAATGTTGCAAAAATAACTTTCGATTAAGAAGTCAGTGTTCAAAAACGATAACAACAATAGGTAAGTAGAGACCAAAAACACCGACTTCCGAAACGAAAGTAATTTTTGCAATGTTTTGTGTTTTGCTTTAGAAGTCGGTTTATTTTTACCCGACAACGGCGAAGCAAAAGGGAGGGTTATGTTTTTGACCGGTAGGTGTGTGTATGTATGTATGTTCACCTGTTCCTTCATAACTTCTAAACTACTTATCATAAATTGACAAATGAGTGTGTCGTTGGAATCGTCTTGTTTGTCCCTGGCTATGTGATGTCACATTAAATTGAATGTGGCGCCCTCTAGGGGGCACAAAGACAAGTACAAAAAAAAACACTCCACCCCATCATGTATAGAACAGGGATTTTAAAATGAAGGTACGGTTTGGTACGTGATATTTTTGTCAATCGTACCGTTTGCGAGACATATTCCGTCAAAGTCATTAAACCTAATTTTTTACCCGACTACGGCGTCGCAAAGTGTTTGTTGATCGTTATGTAAGTATGTATGTATGAATGTATGCATTTATGTTCATTTACCGTGGTCGTATGCTACTTTGCAGAATGTATTGTTTTGTTACGGTAGGTGGCATACGACCACGGTAAATTTACGACAATATTTTCTTGTTTCATACTTTTTAGAGCGTTATTTTTTAGTAGTCGGGTTTTAGTTCTATATTTTAGTATGTATGTATTTATGTATACATTACATAGCATAAGTATGTATCTGCATATCTGTTATGATATATATATATTATTTTTTTTAACTCTGGTATTGTCACACCATTAACAGCCCCACTTCGTGTCCAGCAATTATTATCCATACCTGGTTGCCTGGAAGAGATCGTGGATTGCGATAGGCCACCCATTGTATGTGTTTTTAGTTTTAAGTTTCCTATAAAAATGTAACTTATGTATGTACAATAAAGTATATAATAAATAAATAAATAGTTTTCTCAAAGTGACCAGTATCCGAATTCCGAATTTTGTCTGTTTCGCTTAAATGGGTCGCGAAGATTCTTATGAACTATACATACTGCTATTTATATTTAAACCTACTATATTTTAGAATGATAATATAACCGCTATTATCTAGGGTCAACGCCTTTGTTATTGATTACTCGATGGTCGAGAATTTCGTTTACTTTGATGATAACTGATATGACAATCCGAAACTTTATTGCGTAATGAATTTGGCAAGGCAAAGGGCAAAGAGTATAAAACTCGACTAATCACATGTGTAGTCACAGACATAAATCTAAATAGATAACGCAAGTTCCTCCATCTGTATGAAAACCAAGCGTGTCACTTTCTCACAAACAATTAAAAAACAAATTTGCTTACCATTCAAAGAAAACATTTCCAATGCTTTTGCCAACTTTTTCTATACATTCTTTATAGCTCAATATTGCATAAAAAGGGCATTTTTCTGGATTCCGGTGGATATCCGGTGCCGATAATGCTAAATGAAAAACTGAGATTACGATTATTTGTTGTAACTTTAGTTCGTTTTTTGGCATGCGAAGTACATACGATCGCGTAATCTAGTAAGATTTATGTCTGTGGTGTTAGTCAATTATCCTAATAATATATAAATATACCCCACCGCAGTATCTCTACTTTGAAGTCGTGGTGGGGCTTTTGCGCTTCAATGATCCCTAGGTATGTGCCGGTAGATTTTACTTTGCCGCAACATGCCTAAGGTGAGGAGCCAGACTAAGAGAGATACAATCCGCAGTGCAGCTTTGTGGCGAACTGGTGGGCAGTGGCGACCCCACGGACCTGATCTCCAGGGTGAAGTCTTGCCCCTCATCTCCAGCTTGCCTTAATTGGCCGGTCGGAGTGAACACTGACGGGGAACAGAGCTCCCACCTCTCACTTGCCTTAATTGGCTGGCTTGAGTGGAGATTCGCAAGAGCGAAGTGCTCGGCGGAAGGAAGTTAACCCAGTAAGATGCTGGTAGGGATCTTGACCGTACTTCCGGGATTGTTCTAATAGCCGTGGTATACCTCTCCACTCCTCAAGCAACTCCGTATATGTTGCCCACTTGGCGCTTCGTCACTAAAGGGTCGCTAGCCTTTATGGGGGCCCATTAATTGAGTGTGCCGGTCATCCCCTGCCATTTTATAACCGTGTAGATCAACAGTGGTCAGGCAGGGTCCTATAGTCCTTCTATAATTTTAGGTAATCGATCCACGAAACCTCCCAAACCCATAGCCCAACGTGTTTTGTCTCGATATTCTGCAATAGTCCTGCACCAGCCGGGGAAGGTCCTTGGGTGCTCACTAGTGCATACAGGGATAATCGCCGGTTGGTGTCACATTTCATCCTACATAGAAATGCCTCTACAAGGCCTCTGCTAGTTGGTTTCGGCCCTTGTTACGCCTTTCAAAGGTCCGGGATCCTAAGGTCCCGAGAATCTCAATTAATACTAATATTATAAATGTGAATGTAAGTTTGTTTGTTACGCTTTCACGCAAAAAACTACTAAACCGATCATCATGAAACTTTGTACATATATTCTTGGAGGTATTAGAAGTAACATAGGATAGGTATTATTAAAAAAAATGCCTTCACTGCGAGCGAAGCCGCGGGTAAAAGCGAGTAAAAATATAAAGTTTGGACAGATGTGTTTGTGGATGTATGTTTGTTACTCAATCACGCCAAAACCGCTGAACGGATCTGGTTGAAATTTGGCACAGACATAGATTACAGTCTGGAATATTACATAGGCTACTCTTTTCATCCCGGTATAATGTTCCCTTGGATTCTTTGGATAAGAAAACACATTTCACGCGGGCGAAGCCTTCGGCCAAAACTAGTTATTCAATATATTTACTCGAAAACTGGCTCTTATACTTTACTGCTTCTACAATAACTAAAACACGACGTATTTTTAATAAACTTGTAACGTTAATGTGTATGTTTTAAGTGAATAAATAAATAATTCTAAAATTAATCAATACACACATTTCCTAGGAAATGGATATTTATCCTAGTTTTTTTTTTTTCTAGTATTTTATAGCTATATGGTTCAAGGAGTGTTTAATAAAGAATAAATAAATAAATAAAGCCAATAATAAATGTTTTTAAGACTCTCAGTGCAATATTTTCAGTACTATTAAGAAATCCTAAAAATAATTATTGGCCACACATTATAAAACAGTACCTGGGCGACCAAGCTCTGCTCGGGTGAAAATAGAGAAAACGACGTTTTCTAAAAATGGAACCAGGCTAGATCGATTTATCGCCTCCGAACCACCTGCTTACAAAATTTCATGAAGATCGTTGGAGCCGTTCCCGAGATTCAGATTATATACATATATACAAGAATTGCTCGTTTAAAGATATTAGATTAACCCCCGGTATCTCAACAGCAGTGAGAAACCCGAACTTAATAATAAATCTACCTAGCCTTGCCCAACTATATTGGGGTCAGCTTCCAGTCTTACAGAATCCAGCTGAGTATCAGTTTTTTACATAGAGCGACTGCCAGATAGGCAGACCTCCACAACCCAGTAACTGGGTAACACGATACCTCTTGGAAATACTAGTGTCAGATTTCCTGGCTTCTGACTATCTGTAACGACCAACTGCTTAGTGTACTTTCCAAGGCACGGAGGAATCTCGCTATGTAAAGATGGTCACCCATCCACGGACCAACCTCGGCAAGTGTTGCTTAGCCTTGAATATTGATCCATGCGGCTGTTATAATTTAGCCACGAGCTCCTCAATCAGAATACAGTTAACGATGACTCGAGTGATTTTATTTTAATAGCCAACACTCCGCGAGCCATCTTTTCCCCGCAACAGGCAGATTTCCTAGGCATAATATAGAATTCCTAGGAAATATGTGAAATATAATTTATTTCACACTTTCCCGGTCGATTTTCGGCATTCTATAGATTTCCTAAGAATTGTATAGAATGCCTCATTTCATCATTTCCTATAACATAAGCAAAAAGCTATGTTTAAGAAACTGTATTTATTGTTCCTTTGCTAGAGTGTTTAAAAAACGTCGTTTGATACTCTCGTCTCCATATCGCCCTCGACGCACCTTGCGACAGTCCCGCTCTGATTGCAATGACAAACCGTCCCACTTGTATCAAAATTTACAATTTTCCACTGTTCTAGATATCAGGAAAACCCCTCAAGCCAGAGGCAGGTCCATAAACTTGGCGTTATCAGTGCGTGGGAGACGGGCCCTGAAGGATGTCGGCTTGGAGACACACATGATCAAGGAACATGGCATCCCGATGACAGGAAGACGGATCCACAGGACCGATGGATCCACCTACGTTATACCTTACGATGCGAATACCAAACAGGTTTGTTAAATATGAACCAATTATTTAATACAAATTAATTACATGATTTCAGGTTTTTGTTGCCCAATATTTTTATCATAAAGTGACGTCGATATAAAGTTGTGTAATATTACGCGATTTGTTTTTGTTAATGAACCTGCACTGTTTGTCTTCCGAGATAAGAAAATTAGATCATATGAACAGTATGTTACTAGTAGACTTTTAGAAATTTTTATGTCATATTTACACTATACCAGCCATAGTTATAAAAAAAAATATCAACTAAAATATTGTTTTAAAAATACTGATTAGCTGATTCTAAATTCAGATTCTTGATAGAATATTTGAATGAAGAATGCTAATCTTACTTAACATAATATGTATGTAGTTACTTAATTATTAAAAACAACTTCTATTATCATGTTGTTATATTTTATCTTATCAGTATTAAATTATTCTATTTGTATTTAGTTACAGTTGCGGTAAATATTTTGCAAACGTGGTAAAGATATCTCTGGAAGGAATATTAAATGTAGTTATGCAGGTGCTAGTTTGTACTAAGACACAACGAAATAATCTTATTATTTCGAATAAAAAAATATCCTGGCGGTAGTATGTTCCCGTAGGAGAATTCTCGACATCCACGCGGACGAAGGCGCTGGCAGAAGTTAGTATTAAGGGCCTACATCCGCTTTAGTGCCGTAAACCGGTAATTTTCTAAAGCATACTCCTTAGTAACGGCTACGTTAAAAGGTTTGAAAAGAAATATATATTTATTATTGTTTCATGAAAATTATTAACAAATAGTTTTGCTTTAAAAAAATAATTAGCAACACGATATTTTTCGCAACTTTTGGATACTCCTCCAAAACGACTTGGATGTTTAAAAATATTTTTACACAGAAAAATTAATGGCTGGAATTTCTTCATAACTGAAATAGCATATGTGAATCAAATAATATTTTGCAAACAAAACTGTTTATAAGGAGGTTCAATATTGATATTTTGGCTCAAAGCCGCCTGCTCTGAGCCAAAACTGCGTTAAGATTGGGGCGTATAATCGCTTTAAATAAGTCCCAAAACATTTTGTTTTTTTCACGGAGCAGAGGAATGAGGAACGGTAAAACAAACTTGCAAAAATGAGCAAGATCATATTAATTGCTTTCATTTATTTGAGATTTTCTAAAGCGTCTTCAGTTTGTCTTCATTAATAATAAGCACCGATTTGATATTGATGGTTATAATCCATTGGTTCTTTAAGATTTTGCTTTTTTATTTTGGAAGGATTTTTACAAAACCCATAGTATAGCACCGTTAGATAAGGGTTGTTGATTTGGGCTTTCGAGATTTCGCAAATGTTTAAATACGATATGCCATCTGAGCCGCACATCGGACCCCTTGGTAGAGGGCACTCACCATATTCATCTTCAACAATATTTTTACCGTGCTGACTGTTCACGTAGGAATGCCATATTATTAATAATACTGCTGCTACTGTAACAAAAATAAGATATTATTTGAAAGTCAATTCATATAGGTACTTCTACTAAAAAGGCCATTAATACAGCGCTTATGAATGTCAAAATTCAAAGTAAAAAAAGAAACTGGATTTATAATAGGTAATTATATATTAAAATAATTATATGTAATTATATATTATACATTATTATATAAGGTATAAGTATTTTGATACAACATCGAATAATGAATAGTACTAATTAATTGTTGTGCACATAAAACACACATTTTCAAAATTAAATCATTTATTTCTACTAAGTAGGCTATTATACCGCGCTTATGAATGTCAAAATTCAAAGTGAAAAAACAAACTCGATTTATAATAGGTACGATATTATACACAATTATATATTATACATTATTATATAAGGTATAAGTATTTTGATACAACATCGAATAATGAATAGTACTAATTAATTGTTGTGCACATAAAACACATATTTTCAAAATTAAATCATTTATTTCTACTAAGTAGGCCATTATACCACGCTTATGAATGTCAAAATTCAAAGTAAAAAAACAAACTCGATTTATAATAGGTACGATATTATACACAAGTATATATTATACATTATTATATAAGGTATAAGTATTTGGATACAACATCGAATATTCAATAGTACTAATTAATTGTCGTGCACAAAAAACACATCGTTTGATCCACTTTGCCTATAGAACTGCTGGACATAGAACTCTGCCAAAATATAGAAAACACTAATTAATTGTCATAATTATAATATTTCCATTATTTAGATATTAATTTAGGAGTAAAAAAATACTAACCCTGTGAGAACATGGCGTTCCACGTTAATCATAAAATTTACTAAGAAATATTTCATTAGACTTCATTCAACCAAGAAATTGTTTATAATTGGACATGCACTTCTAATTTTGCGGTGATTTATAATAATACCTACCGAGTTTTCTTGTTTTTTAGTGTTCTGTACCTCGAAAGGAAAAAAACCGAACCCTTATAGGATCACTCTGTTCTCCGTCTGTCTGTCCGTCAAGACCCTTATTCTCAGGAACGCGTGGAGGTATCAAGCTGAAATTTATATCAAATATTCAGGTCTACTGTCCCTTAAAGCTGTGAAAATCAAACTTCTAAGCTAACGCAATCAAAAGATACCGCCGTTTATGCCGCAAATTTCCGCAAATTTTCGACACTCGCAAGGGAATCAAAACCTACAGGGTACTTTCCGCGAACTCAGAATCTTGAAATTTGGTACGAAGCAACGTCTTATAGCACAGATAAAGGAATAATTGCAAAAACCGTAAATTTTTAGTTACATCATATAATAAAAACATTTTTAATAATTTTAAACTTACTATCCCTTTCCTCATGAACGCGTATAGGTATTAAATCGAAATTCATATCAAATACTCAGGTCTATAATACCTTTAAACTGAGGTTTGTACGGAACCCGCCTCGGTGCGCGAGTCCGACTCGCACTTGACCGGTTTTTTTTATTAGATAGGCTCGTGTTTGACCACTGAATCGCCTGATGGTAAGCGATGATGTGGTCTACGGTGAAGCACGCTTGTCTAGAAGTACCCTATTCACTCTTGACTTGAAGACCTCTAGGTTGTAGCTATCAGAGAACAAAGACTACGGCAGGGAGTTAAAGATGATAAATTCTTTCGTCTTTTAATTTCACGCGGGTAAACCCGCTAGCAGAAGCTAATAGTCATTAAAATAAAGATATAATAAATAAAAGGTTGTCTGTAAGAGATTGCCTAGTGCGATAAGACCGCCCATTGTACACTTGTTGTTTTCAATGTTTGTCCTGTATGTTTTTTTTTTGTGGTGTACAATAAAGTATATAATAAATATATATGATAATAAATAAATATTGGGGTAAGTATTAATTCCAAGCAAGTGGAGTTGCGGTCGGTAACTAGTACCTAATTATTATAGTTAACTTATTAACGTTCCATGGGCCATCGTCGGTCCATAAGGCTTTGCGCCATTTCCGCTTTAATATAACCGTTACCTAGTCATGTTTGCGGAGAAGACGGTAAAAGCAACACACTTGGTACCTTTGCCCAGATGTGGGAGGACACAGTCTGAAAAAAATAGACAGCACTTATGGTCGACCGAGCTGATATTTAGTGTTTATGTAGTGGACCAAGTGACAATGCCCAGGCAATCTGAAAAATTACCAATATGAGTAGGCTATATGATAAAAGCTATTGAAATAATTAAATTGAGCGGGCTTTCTGAATAATGCTCATAACTTACTGGGCCGGGTAATAAAAAGATGTGTTACTTTTAATTATTTTAATGTTGAAATTGATTTTAATATAGAATAAGTAAGTACGATTACTATTTAAGTAACAAAGTGCTCGCATACTTCAGCTCCCGTCATCTCCTTTGAACCTAACCTATCCGTGTCGGGTTACCCTACGCTCCCGAGCTCGATTCGCTGGCTCTTGGACTGATTCATAGGCCATAATTATCGAATTGACCAACCGTTACGTAGCAATATTCATAATGATCAGACAATGTCATAAATATAGATGTTTAAATCAGTATGCATTACCCCATTGCCCAATTTGACTTGACTTGATTCATAATGCCCGGGAATTATACAGTGCACTGATTAATCACTTAGTCCATGACATTTATAACTTTCGGTTCAGCTAGTTTTTTTTTTTTTTTATTTGAATCATTAAGTACCTATGTCTTTTTTTTCAGAGCATCTACTCAGTGGGGAGAAATTACTTGAACGCGCTGCTTTTACAAGGTAAATATTACGTAGTTTATAAATAATTTTTTTTTGCCAGTTCAAAGTCAAATGTTTTTATTTCGACTAGGCCACCGCGGCACTTTCGAACAAAAACAATTAAAATTAACAAGTAATAAAAATTGATTCTACCGTGCATTCGAAAAAGTAGATTGTTATGGAGAAGAACGCACAAGAAACTCCATACTTAATCTTTAAAAAAAAAAGCTTTTACAATATTAAAGTAAATACATTAATAAATTGATATACGTGAGGACGATGCACCTAGCACTACTATACTACATATAAGTATTAAAAGCCCTAACAGGTAAATTCCTTCACCTGAAAAATAGGAACATGATTCTCACATACTTACAAATATTGCAAACATAGAAAAATTATCTAATTCAACAACAAAGGAACAGTGTGCGAGTCATATTTTTTTTTAAACAAAAAGAGTAGATAATTATAAAAAAGCGTTAGTATAAATGCGAATATAATACCAGTTTGACTTTGTCCACACTAAAGATTGCTCTATGTTTGATTAGATTAGATTGCAGTTATGTGCCTAGTATCATATAATAGATAGGTAACGATGCTATTACCATCAACTGGGCACAAATCCAGACTACAAACTGCTACCGAGTAATTCCAGACGTAAAAAACTTTTAACATTTTGCCTGACCACGGAATCGACCTTCCACTTGCCAGACCGTAATTGACCGTATGATAGTAACGGCAGGGTAGATTGTTTTTAGTTAGTTCAAGATTAGGTAATTGTCGGTACTTTGCACTTATTTATTTATTTATTAACTAGCTGACCCCCGCGGCTTCGCACCCGTCAACTGGCTACCTACCCCACCTAACCTACCCTACCTACCCTACCCTACCTTTTTTTTTTTTTTATCGTGGAGAAATGCTCATGCATACTGCGCTACCACGGGGAGATAGCGCAGTTATGTGGGACTCTAACCCACTAAAACTCCACGGTGTCCTCCTGTGCCGCTTATGGCGGGAACACGGGAACGCGTTAGCATACAACCGCGGACCCGCCGCGGCTGTCCGTCTCCGGACCCTTCTCTGGGGTTTACCCCCCATCACCGGCGCACCAGAACACACTGTACGCCGTGACCACCTCAGGGACCAAACCAGCACATGGGCGCCAGACGACCCCGTGTATGGCACCCTTGGTCCCCCTGTGACGGGTCAGGACAGTGGCCCCGCCACCTACCACTTTTCGGCCGCAGGAGATAGGGAGAGCGGCCAACGCTATACCGACACTCCTCCTCCCCTGCGGCCCCACCGCATCCGCCATCAGACGGTGGCGACCCCGCGCAGGTCGCGGTGGGTAGGGCGAGCGGCGCTCCGTAATACCGGCACTCCTCTCCCGCCGCGGCCTCCAACCCTCAGCCACGATGCCTACTGTACCGCATCGCGGCCCGCCTCAGTTGCGATGGCGCCCATACGCCACCGCAACCTACTTATTGGCCGCTACGTCGTCGGCTTGTCGGCAAAAGCCCTGACGAGCGGCCCCTCCTCGGGTTCCTCTTCGCTTCACCGTGGTTGTCCAAGCCACGGTTACTGAGCCCCCCCGCCTCGACAATGCGGGAACCCACCGGGGGGGACCCTACCCCACCTTTTTTTTTTTTTTTTTTTGATCTCGCTGGGAAAAAATGCATTACGCATACCCACCCATTGGGGGAATGGGGGGCTATGTGGGACTCCCCGGAATGAATCCGGTATACCCACTAAAATAACCCAGCGGCACTCCCGCATCGTCTTGAATTGGAGGAGGACTGGGAAACTGGCAGAGCCTTTACGTCCAGTCCCCCGCCGACGACCGCCCGCCTTTACAGCGGGGCCTTCACGCCCCTCCCTCAGTGGAGGGGCCCGGGAACGACCGCGAGTGCTCGGCCGTTCCCGCCCGACGAGGGTGGTGACTCGTGCAATGCGAGCTAGGGCGCCCCCGCGCCCTTCGCCCGCTAGTCACCACCAGGAGGTGGGAGGAGACGATACGACAACCGCCTTCTCCCACCCCTTCTTCGCCTGCGGTGCGGCGGCGCGAGAGGATCGTCCTCCCGCGCCCGCTCCGCCGCCTCCTTTTGCGACATCACGTCCTCGCAAAAGGAGGTAACCGCCGCCCAGGCCTCCTCACTCCCCAGCATGGAGTTGACCACACTGGGAAGTGAGAGGTCCCGCCCGACTACTTGATTCAGGGCACGGCGCAGCTCAGCCCAGGCTGGGCACACCTCAAGTGTGTGCTGCGCCGTGTCCTCCGCCGCTCCGCAGTGGTGGCACGCTGGGGTTTGCTCCCTCCGGATCCGGTGCAGGTGCGTTCCGAAACAACCATGTCCGGACAACACCTGCACCAAACGGAATGAGAGGAAACCGTGAGGCCGCTCGAGCCAGCCCCGCAGGACTGGACCGAGCGCGTCCAGCGTCCGGCGGCCAAAGGCGGCGGTGGCGAGGTCCTCCGTCCAATGGAGGACGATTGCGTCCCTCGCCTCCCGCCGCACGGCCTCCCGCTCCTTCGTGGTGGGGCGCTCACCGAGCGCCTTCCGCCGCGCCGTCCATTCGTACGCTCTGGCGAGCACCCAAGCCTCTAACTCCCAAGGAGGGGTGCCCGCCAGAGCGCAAGCAGCCGCAAAGCCTACCGACCGGTAGGCCCTCGCCACCCGCAGTGCAATGGCCCTTTGGGGCCTGCGGATGGCGGTCGCGTTCTCCCTCCTGTGGAGGGAGTCCGCCCAGATGGGGGCCCCATAAAGCGCCATACTCTTGAGTATGCCGGCATATAAGCGCCGGCATCGCGCCTTGGGCCCCCCCAGGTTCGGGAGGAGCCACGACAGGGCGTCGGCGGCCTTCAGCAGGCGCGTCGACAGCCCACTGAAATGTGGGCCGAAGCGCCACCTGCTGTCCAGCGTGAGGCCCAAATACTTCATCTGGGCCCCGACCTCTATCCTGACGCCTTCCACGACTATGTGGGCGTCAGGAGGGCAGCGCTGCCGAGGTCCGTGGAAGAACACGGCCTCGGTCTTGTTCAGCGCCACCCTCAATCCAAGCCGGCGGATCCTCCCAGCGACCAAGGATCCGCCAGCCGAGGCCAGACAGGCCGCCTCTCTGAAGTCCCTCCCCCGGGCAACGAGGAGAGTGTCATCCGCGTAACATATGACACTCGTGCCCTGGAGGAGGGTGCCCCGCAGGAGCCAATCAAAACCGATGTTCCACAGGGGAGGGCCTAGAACCGACCCCTGCGGAACACCGGAATCCGCGCTGTGCCTCCTGACCGTCGCCGTTTTGTCCACAAGGAGGACCGCTCGGTCCTCCAAGTAACTGGCCAGGAGGTCCCGCAAGTATTGGGGCACTCCGTGATAGCGGAGTGCCTCCAATATCGTCGAGTGGGGCACGGAGTTGAAGGCGTTCGCGATGTCGAATGACACCGCCAACACTCCGCCCCCCGCTCGACCGCCTCCTGCACTTGGCCCTTCAGAAGGGCCAAGGCGTCGACTGTCGAACGCCCCTGCCGAAAGCCGAACTGGGCGTCCGACAAGTCTGGCCCCACCCCCCGCAGCAGGCTATTGAGCCGGTCGGCGACGATCCCCTCGAACATTTTACCGACCTCATCGAGAAGAACGATAGGCCGGTATGCCGAGGGGGAGTCCACCGGGCGTCCCTCTTTACGGAGGAGGCAAAGCCGCCCCTCCCTCCATAGTTTCGGGAACCTCCCAGCCGTAAGGCACGCGCTGAAGAGGTCCCGAAACCTGTCCTCCATTTGGGCGGCAGCTATTGCCACCACCCGTGCAGGGACGCCGTCCGGCCCAGGGGCCGTCTTCTTCGTGCGGAGGCGAAGAATCCCGTCGCGAATCTCATCCGCCGTCACCGGGGGAATCTCCTCCTCCGGCGAAGCCGCCTCCCGTGGGGGGTCCATCACTGGTGGGGTGAAGTTGGTCCTGCACGGAAACAGTGACCGTACCACCCCATCCAGCAACGCCGGCTCGAGGGTGTCCGACAGTGGGGGACCATAGGGCCGCAACTGGTTCCGCGCCACCTTGTACGGTCTCCCATATGGATCCCTGTCGAGACCCTCCAGCATCTCGGCCCTCGCCGAGTCCTTGGCGGCGCACATCGCCGACTTGAGGACCGTCTTTGCCTCTTGGTAAGAGGCGTAGAGGCGGTCCCCCCCGACCTGAGAATGGGTTGTGCGCCGCCGGCTCCGCGTGTAGGCCCTCCTGGCCGCCACGCAGGTGGCCCGGAGCCCCGCCAGCTCCTCCGTCCACCAATAGACGGCGCGACGGGGAGGCGGACGGCGTGACCGAGGCATGCTGGAGTTGCACACCTCGGTCAGTGACCTTCGGAGCTGGACCGCTGCGGCGTCGACGTCCGGGGCCTCCACAGGGGGCGAGAGCCAGTCCTGGAGGAACGCCGCCTCCTGAGCTGCCTCCCGGTCCAGGCGGGTGAGAGCCCACCGCGGGAAGGGAGATTGGCCTGAGCGGGCCATGCCCCCCCGCGGGCCTTGGGTGTCGAACCGCACGTAGCGGTGATCCGACAGGGTCTCCACCATCTCCACCCGCCAGTTCACAACGCGGGCGGCTAGCACGGGGGTGGCAAACGGGACGTCAACCACTGACCCTCCCCGCTGCCGCACACACGTGTGAACATCCCCCCTGTTTAGGAGGGACACACCGCACGACGCCGCCCAAAATTCGGCAGCGCGTCCCCGGACGTTACAAGAGGTGGCCGGGTTGCCCCAGGCCACTGACTTGGCGTTCAGGTCGCCCAACACGACGACCTGACGCGGTGCCGCCCTCCCGACGACTGCCGTTAGGACTTCGAGAAAATTCTCGAAGTCCCTTAGAGGGCGGTTAGGGGAGAAATAGACCCCAACCAGGGCTATGTCTCCCCACGCGGCGGCCACGTATCCCGGTCCCCTCTCTAAAAGCGAGAGGGGAGGGGAGTCCGTGGCAGGCCGCGACACCAACGCCACCAAGCCGTCCCGATCACCCAGCCAATGGCCAGGTATCGAGTACGGCTCGGCGACCACCGCCACGTCCACCAACCACTCAGCCACGGTCTGCATCAGCAGATCCTGGGCCGCTCTGCAGTGGTTGGTGTTCGCCTGGAGGATGCGATGTTCGACCCTTTGCATTAGTCGGACATCGCACCCCCCTCCTCCACGGCTGCCGTGGTCTCAGCCTCTGGGACGGCGGTGGCAGTGGCAGGCCGGGTCGTCGCCTGCACTTTGCCCCTCTTGGGGGGAGGATTACAATTCCTCCCCTTCATAATGTGGCCTGCTGGGCGGCCACTGGCTGCACAAACCGCGCAGTGCGGCGTGGCGGCCTTGCAGGAGGCGGCCTTATGGCCCTCCTTGCCGCAGCGGTAGCAGCTGTCCGTCCTGTCTACGCTGGACGGACAGAGGGCCCGGGTGTGTCCTATGCCGAAGCACCTGAAGCACCGCAGGGGCTGTACTGCAAGTGCCCGGACTAAAACCGGAGCTGAAGCCGACGGCTAGCCGTCCCTTATCGAGGACGGCTTTGGCGGCGGCGACTGGGCACTCCAGGCGAATGGCGCCCATGCCGCCGCGGCCGGGCCTGATGCCCCGGCCTTGCACCGCTGCGACGTCGCAGCCCCCTATGGCTGCGACCGCCGCCACCACCTCCTCCTTGGTGACCGAATCGTCCAGATTGGTCACGTCTATGGCCGCCGACTTCACCGGCCTGGCCACCTTGGCCGCATCTGCGATGACCTCCTGCAGCTTAGCTGCGAAGAGGTCCGCGTTCTTGCCGCCCTCCGCCCCTGGGAACTCGAATATACGAGCTCCCGCCTGTGTCCGACGGCATGAGACTTTGCCGATCCCCAGTTTGGGGGGATCGGCGTTGGTACGCGCCCGCATCATGACGGACGCGTACGTCTCGCCCCGCTCCGCAGCCTCCGCGGTGAGCGTCACCACGACGGCTGCGATCTTGGGAGGAACGAGGTTCCTCTTGGTGCCGGCTGGGGGGGAGCTCTTCCCCTTTCCCTTACCAGTCGACTGCGACTGGCTGGGAGGGGTGGTGGCGGGGACGGCTGGGGGGATCTTTTCCCCTTCCCCTTCCCCTTTCCCTTGCCAGTCGACTGCGACTGGCTGGGAGGGGTGATGGCGGGGACGGCAGGGACGACCGCTGCCGTCTTTTTGCCTTTGCTCTTCCCCTTGCCGACGACCCTTGTCCAGCCCTGCTGGTTGGTCGGGGTGGTGGAAGGGAGGAGGGCGTCCTCCTCCTGAGAGGTCGGCCCCGGCTCGCCTTGCCTCTTGTCCGCCGCAAGCGGCGGTCGGAGGCTTTTCTGCGGCAGGAGCCGGTCTTCAATGCCTGCTATGCAGGCTCTGACGAAGGCCCTCTCCTCCACCACAACCTTACGAAGAGTTTCCTCAAGGTTGAAGGAGGAGGCGGGGCCCTCTGCCACAGGTCTCGGCTCGGTTTGTGTTGGCCGGGCCGTGGCTTCAGCCAGCTTAAGGTGCAGCTGGCTGACCTCCGACTGCAGGCGATCAACTTTCGCCTGCAGTTGCCGCGTTTCATCGGAAGCCTTCCGCTGCACCAGTTCCGCAACGATGCTGCGCATGCTCGCGGCCCGGCATTTTAGGGACTTTTGGAACGTCCCCTTCAGGTTTGAGGACTTGGAGGCGACCTCCACGATGCCCTCTTCGTCCTCCTCGGCCATCCGCTCCAGCTCCAGCAGGGAGTGGTCGGCGTAAAGGACGCGGGACGCACCGTACCCGGACTTGGCACGGTTGACGCGCGCCCGCTCCTCTTTGGCCGCAACCCGCTCCTCCAGCTCCTGCTGGAGCTGTGTCCGTCGGGCCAGGTCCAAATGGCGTTGGGCGCCAGCGAGACCCACGTCGTGAGTGTCCGCCGCTGTCACTGGCTTTTTGGCCTTCACTTTCTTCTTTGGCTCCTTTGCCGAACCCGAGGCCGAGGAGCCATCGGAACCATCCTTTAGGAAGGCCCGCTTCCACGATCGAGACTCTGCCTCGATCTCCATCGAACTCACGTCCGACGCAATGGACTCACTATCGGAGTCCAACAATTCGAGAACATTCCCGCCGTAGAAGGCTCTACCCTCCTCCGACGCTGAAGCGTCCGGGTGGCCCTGAGAAGGGCCTTTTGGTTGGCCCTGAGAAGGGCCTTTGGGTTGGCCCTGAGAAGGGCCTTTGTGTTGGCCCTGAGAAGGGCCTTTTTTAAAACGCCCGCAGGCGTCCCGCGAGGGTTTGGACATATTCCAGCAATTTCGTAGTCAACAGGCAATTAAAATTCGTTACGAAAGCACAGCGCACTTTGGCCGTACCCAGTCTGCCACTCCGTTACGGTGGTCAGAACTGGGACGTTTCCAGGGAACACGACGAGGACGTAAGCGCTGTGGGGGGTTCCCCGACCCTACCCTACCTACCCTAACCAACCTACCCTACCCAACCTACCCTACCCAACCTACCCTACCCAACCTACCCTACCCAACCTACCCTTCCCTACCTACCCTACCTACCCTACCTACCCTTACCTACCCTACCTACCCTACCTACCCTACCTACCCTACCTACCCTACCTACCCTACCTACCCTACCTACCCTACCTACCCTACCTACCCTACCTACCCTACCTACCCTACCTACCCTACCTACCCTACCTACCCTACCTACCCTGCCTACCCTGCCTACCCTACCTACCCTACCTACCCTACCTACCCTACCTACCCTACCTACCCTACCTACCCTACCTACCCTACCTACCCTACCTACCCTACCTACCCTACCTACCCTACCTACCCTACCTACCCTACCTACCCTACCTACCCTACCTACCCTACCTACCCTACCCTACCTACCCAACCCTACCTAACCTACCTACTCTATCCTACCTACCCTAAAGACAGACAGACGTCAGATCACATGAAAATGTCAGTTTAGTTAGGAAACGTTTGTATGGGAAAAAGAAAAGGGCTGTTTTTAGGGTTTTCCCGGAAATAATTCGCATTTTTCTCGCCGTAAAAACCATCCTTGGACTTTAACGAACATTTAAACAAAGAATTGGTAAAATTGGTCCAGGCGTTGTTGAGTTATGCGCTTACCATCACATTTTGCGATTCATTTTTATATTATAGATTGCAATTAATCTCTGCACTTACAGTTGACCCAACACGTGCAGAGACTCAATAATTATATAATTACATAAGACACATTATCATTAAAAATTACTTGTTTTGACTTATAATGTTCCCTTCTTGCAGATATAATTTCTGTTGTACGATAGTTACAGGCATCATTGGATAGCACAGTTAGTTCAAGATTAATTAACTATCGTTACTTAGCACTTGTTTTGACTCATACATAATGTGCATTTCTTGCAGATGTAATTACTATTGTGCCTAGATGTACCCGTCTTGCAGATATGATTTCTGTTGTACGATAGTTACAGGCATCATTGGATAGCACAGTTAGTTTAAGATTAGTTTATTATATTTTATTATAATAAACTAATTATTAATATTTAAAATAATAATATTATTATTATTTTATTATTAATTATTAAATTAATAATAAAATAATAATAATATATTAATTAAATTATTAATTAAGTCAAAACAAGTGCAACGTAACGATAATTATCGTTACGTAGCACTTGTTTTGACTAATATTGTGCACTTCTTGCAGATGTAATTATTATTGTGTGATAATTACACGAATACATAAAGATAAAGCTGGCAACCAAAACTGACACAGATTATAACCGTGCAGGAATGCTATTTATAACCACTTTAGATTGTGAAAAACCATAATAATCTTATTACCTACATTTGATTAAGATGTTGTTGTTAATGATTTTATTACGAATGATAATATGTAGGCACCTACCTAACTGGATATCTAGACTGGTGAGGTATTTGCACCAGATAACAGGTACAACTGATACAATACAAATGAATAATTCAAGTCAACGAACATTGTGATTCTGGTTTTGTGTAGATTTTACTAACAATTAAGAATGTAAATATGCGTCAGTAAAATGTCAGCAAAATATTTTGTTTTTGTAGACGACGATTGACCTTATCACTCTCAGTGTTGATCAACAAGGAACTTCTATATTATGTGTAATCAATGTATGCGAATTAGAAGACGACAATATGTTTTTGCGCTTCCATTGCAAATTTTACCTAAGCCATAACAATTACTTCTGTCCTCACTTCGCACCCAGCTCGACATATACGAAATAGACGTAAATACTTACTATACATATCGCTTTTATATATCTGAAGCGGCATCTATACGGCAAGCCTTATAAGAACTACAAAAACCATATTTTTTTTTCAAAAAACTACAAAGGCCTGCCAAATAAAAACACTAAAAATTGAAAAACAATTTAAATTTCGGCAATCGCTGTTCTTGTTTTTGTTTCTTCGTTTTTTGACACCGAACTCCGAAATTGAAGTTATTTTTTTTTAAGTTTTTATTTTTCACTTTTTAGTTGTGGTACATATCTATATGCTCATAGTTATACCAGAATAGATAAGCCGAATAACATGAAACTTGAACACAACTGGTGACATTAGAGTGTACAAGTACCAGGGTGAACTGTACACATCTGTGTACCCGTTTTTTTTTATATTGCAACATATTGTTTGTTATAGCGGCAACCCTATACCCATAATTGTTGAAATTTACACATCTACTGTGAAAATTTCAACTGTCTAGCTATCACGGTTCATGAGATACCGCCTGGCGACAGACAGATAGACAGACGGACAGTGGAGTCTTAGCAATAGGGATAGCATGGCAGGTGCATAAAAAATAAATAATAATAGCATAAACGTAAAATGAGTACAGTATAGTTAAAATAGGCATATTTATATATCTACTATTATAAATGCAAACAAACAAATACAAATAAATCGGAGCAGGGCAGGAGTATAATGTTCCTTACACAGTCTCCATTAGCTAGCCCTACGTAAAAGGCATCAATGACAGTTAAACTTTATATTCTATGATATCATCATACGAACATTCATAATTTTGCTTGTTTGCATTATTCTTTGGACTTCCTATGCTCAATTGTTTTCCCGCAAATATCTTTCTCATCGCAGAAATGCACTCATTCTATTCTACCTTGTAAAAACACAATTTTATGCTTATATTTCAGATTCGGAGCAATATGATAATGTCGAGAGGTATTTTAATCACAAATTGATCGAAGCCAACTTGAAGAAGGGAACCTTAACATTCCAGAAGTAAGTGTTTCAATAGAAAAGGAACCATACAATTTTAGTCTAGTACCTGCTTATTAGTTTTCAACCGTTGCATTCGCTGGTTGTAGGTACTACTCGAGCTAATTCAGTAAATGGTTTAATAAGCTTTGCGAATAACAATAACACCATAAAGATAACAAACAATAAATAACTATAGTGATTCATACTCCTAAAAACACCAAACACTAAGTAAGTAGGTATAAGCCACACGAATACAATATTGAATCTATCTTTTTCTTACAGGACCGACACTAACGAAACTGTTCACGTAACCGCTGACTTGATCATCGGAGCTGATGGCGCCTTCTCGGCAGTCCGCAAGGCGATGATGAAGCGACCCTTCTTCGACTTCAGCCAGAAATACATCGAACACGGCTATTTGGAACTGTGCATACCGGCAGACGAAAATGGTGGCGTTAGTAAACTAAACAGACCACTTATTTATCTATCTTAAACCTTTAAACGAGCAATTCTTGTATATATGTATATATATAATCGATTTTTCTGAAATTTAGTATGCAGGGCCTTCCGGGAGCGATAAATCGATCTAGCCAGGTTTCATTTTCTAAAACGTCGTTTTCTCTATTCACCCGAGCAGAGCTCGGTCGCCCAGGTACTTTATTTTAATTAAGTACAGCCACATCACATACATTACACAATCGTGTTAGGCATAACTGGGACTAATACACAAGATAAAAGCGTATATAGTGCTCACTACAATAATATTCATTTTGATCAATCGACAACGTAACGTTTACTGGCCATTCTTTTTGTGCATCCACAATTTGCCATCGGTTCGCCGCTTGAATCTATTGACCGTCACCATTCTTTTAAACTTCCTCTCCTCTTCAAAGTATTTGTACCATATTTCCAACAAAAAGCATACAAACGACAAAAGATAGCCCATAAAAAGGATACCGAAATGCATTCTCAAATCCAGTAATATAGTCACTGTGAAGGGCTTAGGATGTCTCTGAATGACACTGTAACTTCTCAGGTTGATTATCTGCAAATGTTTCATTATAAGACCAGCTTCATACATGCGATGAGCGTAATCTTGGAACTTTTGGATAAAAGGGAAACCACGAACAAAATACATGACGATCACGTTAGTACTGGAAAATATATAAGAATCCAATTCAGGTTTGCCAACACTGTTGATATATTGGTACTCTTTGAGTTTGTAGCTGTATTCCAGCTCGATAGCATAGTATTTTTCAGTATCCGCAACATATCGTAAAGAGCTATCAGTAGAGGTGCAGCTGTGAATAGGATTCCCTTCAGGCAAACTCAGATTGTAAGCGTATTGGAAAAAGATTCTTGAATTATCACTTATGCACGGTGCGTATGGTAAACTTTTCAAGTTGCCCACACTTAATGAACGTGGTGCCTCGTGCACATGTACACTTATTAAACTAAATAGAGCTGTATTGTAAAAGCTGCTGATACAAAATGTAAACACAGCCCACCAAATTATAATCATTCTGAATTTTATATGTTTTGACAACCCTCTGCCAGCGTTTCCAAAAAAGTATCCCCATAAATTAAGAACCGAGAAAGTTTTATCATGTATCCTTTTTTTTAATATAACACCAATTAGTATAACGAAAACAGTGGCGGCTGCTATCAACAACCACGTTGTTATTCCAAACTCTCTGTATACTCTTTGCCATATTTGGTTTTTTACGGCTGGAGTATAAAGATAGTAGGCAGCATAGTTAAAACCCCACAGGTAGTCGAATAATTCGACTCTATTCTGCATTAGTATGTATCCACCAGCGGCTATGTCTGCTTTATCTTTATCTATAAAATTTAGAAGTCCAGTAGCCGTGCCATTCGGTAGCACGATCCCAAACGGTACGTCTACTCCGAAAGTTTCGTAATCCAAAGAAAACTCTTCTCGCTCAGCAATAGTATCCAGAACGTATTGTTCCAAACCAGACACGAACTTGCCGTACACTGTGTAGTTGCTGGCTTTGGAAATAAAATTTGGTACATCATCACTTGCTACTACTTTGAAGGTGCAGTTTTGCATTACATCGGGCACTGTATTCGGGAAATAATCAATAATATTCTCAGCACTCTCACAAGTGCCGAGGTTTGTTACTTTATCAAAATGTTTGCCACAACCTTGGTTCTCGAATGGGTGGTATGTATAAATCATTGCATCATCTTTCACAATTTTCAAAAGGACTACGTTGTATATTCTGTATTTCATCATTATCTTGAAGAATAAATGAATTCCTTTATCGCCACCTACTAGATTGCTCATTTGAACAATAAATTTTGCTCTGGGATTCCAGAACACATCTCTTGTTAAGTCCAGCATGCCAGACCAGAGCTCGACGATGTCTCCTACCGTGATCACGTAAGCGTTAGTCCATATAAACCAATCTTGGTCTTCGAATGTTCTTACGATGATACTGTGACAAATGTCTGCTGCGTTCGTAGTTTTCACTAGCTCATCAACATTTGCATTTGGATTTACAAAAGCCGTGAGAGTGCCACAAGGGAAATATTTTGTAAGAATATTATTTATGCACGCTACTGTGCTGTAGTTTTGATTAGTGTAAAAGTTACGTAAATCCAGAATATTTTCATCAAAAGATGCTAACTTAACGGCGCTAATATTGAATGTTAAACATAATAAAACAATACCTCGTATTGACATGTTGTTCGCGTCAGTTAAACTGTAGGTACTTTTTGTTTAAACTGAAAGTTAGAAATTAAACGTGTTGAAGTTTCGATGATAAATGGCGTCCCAACGGTGTATTTACAATGATTTATCATCGTTTTAGTGGCAGAATATAATTAAATAGATATTATCCCTTCATAGGGTTCATTATTTTATGTTTATAAGTTTAAATTAGACTGAATGAAATCGGTAGTTATGGTTTTTGATAATAGTGTTGTGACAACAATGGTCGGTAGTTTACGTTCATCTACCGATATTTTTTCAGTATCTATTTAAAAAAAATATATGTTTAACGGTTTTTCTAATTCAGTTTCAGATGCCAGCCAACTACCTACATATCTGGCCTAGAGGCGAGTTCATGATGATCGCTCTACCGAACCAGGATTGTTCATGGACAGTCACGCTCTTCATGCCATTCTCCAATTTTAAAAACTTAGATACAGAAGAAAAACTGCTGGCATTTTTTGAGAAGAACTTCCAGGATTCGATTCCTTTGATTGGAAAAACGAAACTGGTTGAAGACTTCTTTGCAGGATCGCCATCGCCTTTGGTTGCTGTTAAGGTGCGGGAAAGTTACTAAAATATATGCTATGAGGAGACTATCTCAGTAGAATCTCACACCATACAACGCCTGTTCCTGACGTTACACCTCATAGTTATTGAACTAAATAAGACTTTTTGTCATCAACATTAGATTGAAACTTCAATGATTGTTCTAGTATTTTAAAACATAATGAGCTTCTTTCCTCAGTGTCGTCCTTACCACGTGGAAGATAAAGCCGTCATAATAGGTGATGCAGCCCATGCTGTTGTGCCATTCTATGGTCAGGGTATGAACGCCGGTTTTGAAGACTGCGCGTTACTGGATGAGCTCTTCCAAAAGCACAATGATAACCTCGCCGAGATCCTCAATGAGTTCTCTGATACAAGGTGGGAGGATACCTTCGCTGTTAGTGATTTGGCCATGTATAATTATATCGAGGTGAGGAATTATATTATTTTTTCTTGTTTTGTTTGTGCGTGCTCTGCCATGTCAAATAAATGTTTTTCTTTGTCATTATTTTCTAGAAATTCATTCCATTATTTAGCGATCTTTGTATGAACAGCATATGAATGTCGTTTTTGTGACCAGATTTTTTATATTTCTCATTATATATATTTACGTTACCAAAACGGTCTTGGTATTTACTTTCCTCATACTTTTGTAGTTCAAAAAAATTAAGAAACCTAGTATTTTAATTTGAATAACAACACAATTAATCCTTTTGCTTTCAGATGCGGGACCTAGTAACTCGTCCGTCATATCGTCTTCGGAAGGCAATGGATGACTTCATATTCTGGCTGCTGCCAAACTTCTGGGTGCCTCTGTACAACTCTGTCACATTCTCGAACATGCCTTACAGTCGATGCATTAAGAACCGTGAATGGCAGGACAAGGTGAGAAGTACCTATACACTACACGATCAAAATAACACTTCGCTGTAATGCGACCCCACTCGGAGCCTACCCGAGCGGCGCCTTGCGTTAGCCTCGTGCGCCAATGACGAGAGTCGAACGTCCGAGTGACGTGACTGCACCAGGTGCATAGTTATTTTGACCGAGTACTAGGTATACAGAATTTCTGGTAACTCGAAATATTCCAGGCAGGACGTGTTGCGCTGACCCCATGTAACATGGGCGCCCTTGTCCCATGTTACATGGAAGAAAATGAGTCAAATTTCGATCGTCCTACGTTTTGTTTGTCTGAATACCGATTTGTAGCTACAGGAAAAGAATAACGGTAAAGTCAGCTAGGAAACCATTATGTGGTAAGTTCCAGCGCTCATATATAGTTTTTCTTCTATTGCAGATATTGAAGAGAACCTTGTCATTTGCTGGCCTAGCAGCGTTGGTTGGAGGTGCTGTTGCATTCAAGTTCAAAAATTATTCTTTATATTAAATGTTTTATGTTTAGTCACGTGATTTTTTTTTATTATCTTCTCTAAGTAATATTGTGAAAGTTTTGCGGACCGGAAGACTTACGAGACCGATGAGTTGGTTAGGGCTGCGGGAATCCGTTGGATACTAGACGCACAGGGTCCAAAGTCAACGTTCTTTATTTCAATTAGGCACTTAATACGCACATAACACGGCACTTTTGAACACCCCCTGCATCGTCTTTTAAGAGTAGTTGAAAAACGAATGTCAAATATATAAGCCCAAAAAATTTCCACCAAAACCATTAAATTTGCAAATTTTTTATCACCAACAGCGTACATCTAAAATTTCACTTGTCCAATTTACAATCTGTAGAAATTTCATACAAACTTTCAACCTTTACCCCCTTACGAGTAGAATTTCTGAAAACCACAAAATACATGAATTCTTTTTGTCAACGAAGAGTATAAATCTAAAAGTTCAGGTGTCCAACTTACAAACTGTAGAAATTTTATACAAACTTTCAAACCCGTTTTTACTCCCTTAGGGGTAAAATTTCCGAAAGAAAAACAAAACTCATTGTTTTTTTTTACTGTTGTCTGGAATTTAATATTTCATATGGTGATATGTGAATACCACGTTCAACGTACTATAAGATACTTATTACCACGGAAAAGCGTCACGGAGGTACCCAAAACAACAAAAAAATATTCGAGCAACAACTTGATGAAACTCCTACGTAAATGTTATTGTAAAAATATATATATAAACACCTATCTTCGTTTCAATTCATTTTGTTGTATTTTCTGTCTGTTGTATTGTAAGTCATCAATAGATGCTTGTTGAGCACATAGGGTTGCAAAAGCGATTATATTCCCTTAAACCGGCCCTGTCGTAAAACTGTTCCTACCTGACATGTCTTAAAATTCAGGTACAAAAGGCCAAGGATTTCATATAAACTTGCAAGAGCCCTTAATGCAGGCTATCACAAAATTCTTTCTTAGCTTATGTCTCCTACTCATAAACTCTAGACTTGCTAAATTTCAGGACGGTAGTACAAAAAAGATATCTAACTTTCATACAAACTTGCGAGAGTGCTTAGACATCTTTTATCCAGCCATGACACAAAATCCGTTCTTAGCGAATGTCTTCTAACTATTAAATTAACACCCTGCCAAAATTTAAGATTGTAGCTCAAAAAACGAAGGATTTTTATATGAACTTGCGAGAGCCTTTAGACCCCCTAAATCCGGCTCTGTCGCAAAATTCTTAGTGGACGTCTAATGACTACCAACTACCTCGCTGCCAAATTTCATCTTTATACGTCAAGTGGTTTTCGATATTTCGTGATAGGTGAATGAGTGACCTTTCGCTTTATATATATACTAGCTGACCCCGGTGCTTCGCTCCCGTCAATTGGCTACTTACCTACCTACCCTCCCTACCCTACCCTACCCTACCTACCCTACGCTACCCTACCCTACCCTACCCTACCTTACCCTACCTACCCTACCCTTTTAAACTATCCTATCTCTCAAGTTGGATAGAACTGCACATGGTGTGCGAATTTTATTATAATCGGTTAAGTGGTTTAGGAGTCCATTGAGGACAAACATTGTGACACGAGATTTATATATATTAAGATAGATAGAAGAAGAAGATAGAAGATAGACAGAAGAATAAGATAGATAATAATTGTTTCTACCGTTCATTTGAAAAATTAGCTTGTTATGGAGAAGAACGGACAAGAAACTACACTTACTCTTTAAAAAAAAAATGTTGATGCATACATTAATTCATTGAGGACGATGCACCCTGACTAACACTAGGTACTATACTATGTATTATACAGATATAAAGTATTACAACCGAAATCCATTAGTGTGGTGTCGCTGGGGGGGAGTCCCATGTCCAGCAGAGGACGTCTTTCGGCTAATATGATGATGGCAATATGGATTACGTTTTGGATATCCTCATTCCATTGCTTCATACATCTGATGTAATTCTGTCGGCAACAACACAATCGTATTTGTCTTGCTATATGTATTTCCATAGGCACATAAAGGAATACAAAAACAGTCTGAGACTTTACACAAAGAGTTTGATCACGTGACATTTTGATAGCTCTTGGCATTTCCATACATTTTTGACATTTTTCCAATTGCTATCGCGAAGCTATCGTTGATAGAATATAACTTGTCTGGAGCCTCTCATTTAGCAATAGGTATCTACTTCAATAACCCAAGTTAACAAAAACTATTACTTTCTCTTATCTGCTTAACTATTTCTACCGTCTTAAAAAAAGGTTCAATTCGACACGTATGTATGTAATTGTTGGCATTGCACAATATTCACATATGTTCGCTTTGGCCACGCATACCTCCGAAACCAGTAATCGGATCGTGATCATTTTTTTTACCGACTTCAGTAAAAGAAGGTTATCAATTCGACAGGTATGTATGTAATATTGTTGGAATTGCACAATATTCACATATGTTACTCTCACGCGTGACAAATATCATAAGTGTATGTATTTGTTTGTACTCGTATGGTTATATGTATGTTTGTCAACGCATTTCTCCGAAAGTACTTATCAGATCGTAATCATTGTTTTTTTGTTAGATTAAGTATCTTTCAACTTAGGGAACAGTGTAAGTTTGATCAAAATCGGTTTAGCAGTTTTCAAGATATGGAACATACAACCGAACTCCTTAGCAACAAACAGCACGAATATGTAAATTAAGTATAATATCTGTTTACACATTTGTGCTGTTTTGTCCATCCTTTTGATACCTTACAGACTTTGTTCTCTTTTTAGTGAACCCTATCACTACTAAAACTAAAAAGAGCAAATTTAACTTTGGTATCGGAAGTCGGTGTTGAAAAACGATTAAAAACATGAGAAACCGAAGACACCGACTTCCGAAACGAAAGTTATTTTTGCTCTTTTTAGTGTTTTGTTTTAGAAGTCGGTTTATTTTTGTGAAAAAGTTTTTTGTATTTAAAATCTCAACTCAACTCTTAAATTGCTCTCAATCTCGGGTAGCACTGCATTTATACTTAGGCGTAGATATAAATGCCGTTCGATTTACTCGGTGAAAACAAAATAAATCCAATTGGCAATATGGAAATCGCAGACATTTCTCAGCGAATCCGTGCTAGAGAGGGAGCTGGCTAGAGTTTCATTTGATTGGATGAAGCATGTCGCAAAATGGCACAAATAGGCAAATCTCACCAAGATATTGTGGGCTTTCCCTAAATCGGACGACTTTGAAAACTTAGATTTTGAAACCTATTTTCGGATTAAATCAGATATGTTCTCGAGGTTATCTACTCAGCTTTAAACTTTTTGCCACGAATATGCTTGTTTAAAAACCCTTCTAGCTCCCCCTCTAATCGCTGCGCTATAGTGTTCAACTGTTCATTGAATACGCAGATCCCTTAATCTGCTTAAGAACGACTTTGCTTATCTAGTTTCTTTTATTCAACGTTCCGACCAATACTATGGCACCTTTATATCGCTAAGAACTTGTAGACAGAACTTAAAACTATCATGGTAGAAATTTACCAAATAGGTATAAACAGCTTTATTCCTCGAATACACAGGCTAGCTACATTGGGATTGCGGACTGCGAGTAATAGGTAGCTCGCCGTCCGTGGGACCAGCAGCCTTATTGCGAAAGTGAATACGGCAACGGCAGGCCAGAGTCGAAGGCGCGTAGTGTTCCACGCGCGCCTCAAAGTGATTTCAGTAAAAACTGATGGGGTCCGCTAGGGCCGAATCCTGTCTCGATCGCGGAAAATTTTGAAATAGAGTTGCCGCGGCCCTTGTTCTAGCAACTGAAGGAACACGGGTGAGTTTTAGTCAGTAAAAGTCTGATGATCTACCAACCAAAAAAAAAGGCTAGCTACGTTTCAAAAATGTTCGAATATAGTGGTTTTTGGTTTGCTTATATATTTACAATGTATAAGTATTTCAAAGTTTCCATGATTGTTACGTTTATCGTATAAGAACAGACGAAAATGTTAACCTTTTATTTGAGTTTAAAGAAGTAATCGCTTAGGATTAAGTGGATACAGAAATTGATCAAGACGAGATTCTACAGAAATATTGAATGAAAAAATTCTATCTCCCTTGTTCTATTTGTTTTCGTTTCAACCAAGATTAAAACTAAAAGCACTCGGTGTTGAAATGCAAGTTTGTTCAGCATTGGATAATAGCCGAGATTTTGCTCATTCAATATGCAGGAACTTGTGCTCTGCGCTGTGGCATAATGGTCGCTCACAGCTTGAGGGAACCGAAACGTGAAATGAGTGCTAGGCTTGTTAGTTTCTCTTAGCTAGATGGCGATTTTTTATGTTTATAGAGGGACAGGTGGTAAAGTTCCGCATACTTCTTTGAAAAATAAGGATCATAGTCAAAGTAAATCATTTATTTCAATTAGACAAAGACAAATTCAAAACTTATAATTTTGTTGAATATTAAATATTAGTCAAACCGCAGATATTTCTTGTTACTTGAGACTAAAGGTACTGTATGAAACTGTAGTTATAAGTAATGACATAGTATTAAGCGCTATCAACAATAATTGTTGTGGACCAAGTTGTCTTAAATTAATAATTTATTTATCTTTACCCAGAATAACAGCTGAGTTTTCAAATTCAAATTTATTTATTTGCCAACATAGATACAGGTAAAGATGTTATACATGTTTTGTTAATGTTCTCCATGCTCTGCCGTCATTATGGGCATGCAAAATTTTACACATAAATTACAATCTAGTAACAAAATATAAGAAATATTGAATATCAAGCTGAATAAAAATAAATACTACAAAATTATTAAACCATTTCATTTTTTAATGTCAAGGCGAACCAGACAGACTGAAGCCAGATATAAAATAATAAAACTGAGTTCGAATTCCTAGCCATTTTGACGGGGCGTTCGCAGATTTCACGATCTTATACCATCTCCCAACGAATCTAAAAGTGTTCCCGTCAAACTAATTGGAACCCGATTTGACAAAAAAAAAAAAGAAAATGGCGAACTACTTTAATGAAAATTTATCGGAAGTTTGTCTGTCGGCTAAACTGGGGTGGTCCATATACTAATGAAGTTATGTGTACCGTGCAAATGGCTGTGAGTCGAGTAACTCACACGTGTGTGAGGCTAGAAAGTCAGTTAATTTTCCCTGCTAAGCTACGTTGCACAGTTATAGTCAAATTCATCAGGGCTAAGTAAGCTTTAAAAAGTCTATTTTTAAAAAGCTAAGTTCTGTATCAAAGTGGGCTAGATGTATTAGAAATACGCGCTTTGCGCTAGTTAGCTATGTGAGGAAGCCATGTTATTCAAGATAGCATTGCATTTGCATATCATGCGTGCGTACTACGTTTGCATTATACGTACTATTTCCCCGTACCCTGACGTGACAAAACTATCACAGTTCGACTGTATAATGGGACAGATGTATACAAGTCACATACATCTGCACCTCACGCTCAGTCAAAACAACCTTGATCACTAGCTCACAATCCTCTACTGAAAAAAGAGGCCTCCCTTTTCAACTAAAGATAACTTGCTAAACCATGAAATTAAACAATCTCATTGATGGACTTTGCATACATCACTCACCCGCATGTCGTGTAAAAAAGCTGTATACAGGGGAAGGGAAACATCCTGGTTTTTAGGAAACGTTCATTAAAACCTGTCTAAATCACTTCCAAGGAGGAGGTTCTCAATCTGAATCTTAATACATTATTATTTTGTATGTATATTCGGACATAACTCCGTCATATATAGAATTATAGATGGTTTTGCAAAAATCTTTTTTGAAAATTAATTATTATACTCTCGAGGTGGTCTTATTGTCGCCAAATCAGAATCTTATGATGGAATCGCATGGAAATCGAGGAAACAGCCATATAGCGATTTTGGAGTTTTCATGAACATGGCAAGCATTTGCAGTCAGAAAGTATCATCTGATGAAGTGGAACTGATGAAGAAGACCTCAGATGGCCACTGAAACTTCTTAATAAATATTTCATTGGTATAAGATCTCGAATTGTTAAGCGACTACAAGGCCGAGCCGCCCCTGTGTGCCAAGTGTGCGGCGCACATAGACGCCAGGGCAAGAGAGGCGCCGGATGAAATGCCAGCGCCAATTATTGAAATTATTTTTGTCACATAAAAACATATTCTTCACAGTTTAGTATTGATAAGTAAGTAGATACAAATCTCCAAAGACAATATTCACGTTTGTGGTTTAATTTTACATTATTTGAAACGCTGCAGTCGCTACAATAGCCGACTATTTTTACAAAAGCCGTGCCGTGGATGACCTTAGGAACGCAACCCGAAGCGATGCGACGCGAGCGAGCGGACGTTAAATATTGCACGGCTCTACCGTCCCGTTTCAAAACAGAAATCAGTCATTCTATCGATAAAGGTGTTAAAACTGATCCAAAAAATGCTTTAAGCAATGGTATATACTTTTTTTGTCATTTCATATACAAATGAAACGATGAAATGCGCACGGTTGGCGCAGTGGTTAAGCGATTGACTGCTGCGCTGCGTGTCGCGGGTTCGATTCCCGCACGGAACAAATATTTGTTTGACCAGCAGATGGTTGTTCCGGCTCTGGGTGTTTGTGTACGGGAGTTTATATGTTTGTAAATGCACCCACGATACAGGAGAAATTCCTAGTGTGGGGACGTTTAAGAAAAAGGTGTATGTTTGTTTGAAATGTCAAAAAAAAAATCTAAATCTAAAACCCGACTACTGAAAAATCACGCTCTAAAAAGTATGAAATAAGAAAATATTCTCATCTGAAATATGATAGTACACCTACCGTAACAAAACAATATTCTGCAAAGTAACATACGACCACGGTCATCCCCTGAACACCACTATGAACATTCGGTGTATATGATATTTTTTTTTTTTATTAGATGGTGACTATTTTAAATAAAAAAAAACGTTTTTCGAAGAAGGTACTATTGACCATAGTAAACTTTAGAGGTTACTAAAATGGTTAATAATCATTAAAACAATATGCTGATTTTTTCAATATATTTTTTTTAACATTATTCCATGTTTCATGTATCGAATGCATCTAATTCAATAAATAAATTTGTGACGGTACCTATTCTGTTTTGATACATTTTCTTCTATTTTCAATTCTACTTTTTTCCACTTTGTCTCAACTTTATACGTATGTTAGAAGCAAAGATAGTGAGTGGAATTTTTTAATCATATTTCAAAATATAAATTTTGAAAAAAAACAAAACACTTAATTCGCTATATAAAACTGGAGAACATTTATTTTACTCGTATTAATCAAGTCAAAATTTGAAAAATAAAAAATATGAATGTCGAAACATGGCGACAAAATAAAGCTATAATTTAAAAAAAAATATTCAAAAATCAAAAACCTGACTATATTCACGAGCGGGCTGACCAAAACCAGATGTAGGTATCCTCCGACTGCACAGCATCATTTTCTTCTTGTTTACGTCTTTCTAGATCGAATTTTCGAATTAGGTACATTAAAACATAGTGTTATATAATTTTGAAATCACCTCTTAAAATCCTTTATGGTATCAAATACCCCACATGATGGGTACGGAAGTATAAAATATTGGGCCCGCACAATATGGTGCCCAAAATCCGTCATTTTTCGATTTTCCAATTTTAATGTAGCCAGTGGCACCCGCAAGGTTAAGACGAATCGATTGATGTTATGGAATTTATCATACATTCAAAACTCATAGATATAGAGATAGTCATTAAAAGGCAGAACCATCATATCGCAGAAAGTGCACAGTCAGAATCATCTTTTGGCATACATTACATATCCATAATAATTGAAATACACATCATACTAAAGAAAATTTCTAGTTAGAATAATTTTGTAGGTACTCTTTACCATAACAATTAAATTCCCTGTATGAAGCATGCAAACAAGCATACACCATGCATGCAGCAAGCATGCAACATCCAAGCAAGCATGCAGGATGCAAGCGAGCATGCAACATGCAGAAGGTACGGTTTCTGTCACGGCTCCGGCGGGGCTCCGGCGGTCCCACGCGAGCTTATGCGCAGATAGTTTTAACGCTCGCTGTCACGGCTTAGCAAGCCCAAGAATCAAACCACTTGACTCTCAGCTAAGCACGGGGGCCGCCTCGCCCCTGCGCGTCTTCGCGGTTTTAAATTACAATCTAGGGGTAGGGCAGACAAAACTACATGGAGTCGGTTTCGCAGCGATTCGTTTCTGTCACTAACTTTTGTAGCACAACATGTTGACTTTTTAAGGCAATATTTTAATTTAAGGTTAAAAATGCTATTTTATAGAAATGCCTAATAAAATTATTCCAAATGAATTTCTGCCATTTTCTTAATATGCCAAGTGAATTTGTACCAAATAATCGTCGCTCTAAATAATTTTTATGCTAAACGAAATAAAAATGCCAAATAAAATTCTGCCTTCTTAAAAGTATGCCATTGTATAGACATTCGGTCAAACAATAATTATATTAAATAATTTTTATGCCTTAATTTTTTTTTATTATGACAGATTATGCGTAGTGTGTTATGCCAAATAAATTTCGGAGCATCAAGATTCTAGCAGGTTGAGCCAACCAAATGGAACCCATTTGGTTGATGTCCCACGGGTATATCTGATAGGTGGTTTTGTGAAGGGGGAGAGGGGGGCGGGTCAGGTATTACTTCCAAGGGTTGTACGGTGTCCAAGTCTTATATTTGAATGGTGTCAAAGTTGTATAAGATATAGAAAATGGTGGTGGTGGATATTTGTTTAATGTCCTAGGGGTATATTTGACAGGTGGTCTTCTGGTATATTGGAACCAGAATGGCGTTCTTGTGAAATATGATGTGGTATATTTCGATGGTTTCCTAGGGGTATATCTGTATGGCCGACTTGTGATATATCTGTATGGTCGACTTCTCTTTGGTGTTCTTGTAGTATATTCGGATGGTCTCCTAGTGGTATATCTGTATGGTCGACTTGTGATATATTTATACTGTGGCATACGTGTCTTTTTGTATGGTGGCCTATGGGTGTATACGTTCGGTTGCGTTTGGATTTCTTGTTCTTCAGAATTTGCACTTTGAATCTCCTCTGAAGTTGCTTTTCGGCTTTTCGTAGATGTTGTTTCATGCATCTCCTTATATGACGGCTTATGGGTATGTTTTTGTGGTCTTTTGTGGGTATGTTCCTGTGGTGGCTTATGGGTATATTCTTGTGGTGGCCTGTGAGAAGACCCATGTGGTGGCTCCTGCATTATCTCTTCCGGTGAAGTTGAGACATCCTGCTCCTCAGACATGGGATTTGGAATCTCTTCAGATATTATTTTGGGAATCTCCTCAGATGTTGGTTTATAAATTTCTTCATGTGGTGTCTTATGGGTATGCCCGTGTAATGAATTTTGTGTGTGCTCGCGTGGTGGCCTATGGGTATATTTGTGTGGGGCCTTATGGGTATGTTCATGACGCGGTTTATGGGTATGATCTTGACGTGGCTTATGGGTTTGTTCTTGTGGTGGGCTATTTAATTGCTGTGGCGGCTGCTCCTGTATTTTCACTTCCATTGAAGTTTCAATCTCCTGCTGCCCAGACGTGGGACCTTGAACCTCTTCAGACTTTACTTCGGGCGTCTCATCAGATGTCGGTTCATAAATTTCTTCGAGTAGTGGCTTATGGGTATGTTCATGATGAGCCTTACGGGTATGATCATGGCGTGGCTTATGGGTATGTTCATGACGTGGTTTATGAGTATTTTCGTGAGGTCGCTTATGGGTATGGTCGTGTGGAGGTCTATGGGTATGTTTATGAGATGACTTATGGGGATGGTCGTGTGGTGGCCTATGGGTATGTTCCTGTGCTGAGTTATTAAATGCCTGTGGTGGCGGCTCCTGTATTTCCTCTTCAGGTGAAGTTTCAATCTCCTGCTGCCCAGACGTGGGGCCTTGAATCTCTTCAGACATTATTTCGGGAGTCTCATCAGATGTCGGTTTATAAATTTCTTCGAGTGGTGGCTTATGGGTATGTCCATGACATGGCTTATGGGTATGTTCATGACGTGGTTTATGGGTATATTCGTGAGGTGGCTTATGGGTATGTCCATGACACGGCTTATAGATATGTTTATGACGTGGTTTATGGGTATATTCGTGAGGTGGCTTATGGGTATGTACCTGTAGTGGGTTTTTGAATTCCTGCGGTGGCATCTCTTGTATGTCCTCTTCCGGTGAAGTATCGGCCTCCTGCTGCCCAGACGTGGGATCTTGAATCTCTTCAGACATTATTTCGGGGGTCTCCTCAGATGTCGATTTATAAATTACTTCGACATATGGTTTATGCGTATCTTCATGACGTGGTTTATGGGTATGTTCATGTCGTGGTTTATGGGTATGTTCATGACGTGGTTTATGGGTATTTTCATGACGTGGTTTATGGGTATGTTCGTGAAGTGGCTTATGGGTATGGTCGTGTGGTGGCCTATGGGTATGTTCGTGAGGTTGCTTGTGGTTATGGTCATGTGGTGGCCTATGGGTATGTTTCTGTACTGGGTGATTAAATTCCTGTGGTGGCAGCTCCTGTATTTCCTCTACCAGTGAAGTTTCAATGTCCTGCTGCCCAGACGTGGGACCTTGAATCTCTTCAGACATTATTTCGGAAGTCTCATCAGATGTCGGTTTATAAATTTCTTGGAGTGGTGGCTTATGGGTATGTCCATGACACGGGTTAACGGTATGTTCATGGCGTTGTTTATGGGTTTGTTCGTGAGGTGGCTTATGTGTATGTTCCTGTGGTGGGCTATTGAATTCAGGTGGAGTTTCGGCCTTCTGCTGCCCAGACGTGGGACCTTGAATCTCTTCAGACATTATTTCGGGAATCTCCTCAGATGTTGGTTTATAAATTTCTTCGAAGGATGGTTTATGGGTATGTTCATTACGTGGCTTATGGGTATGATCGTGTGGTGGCCTATGGGTATGTTCGTGAGGTTGCTTATGGTTATGGTCGTGTGGTGGCCTATGGGTATGTTCCTGTACTGGGTGATTAAATTCCTGTGGTGGCAGCTCCTGTAGGTCCTCTTCCGGTGAAGTTTCGGCCACCTGCTGCCCAGACGTGGGACCTTGAATCTCTTCAGACATTTTTTCGGGAATCTCCTCAGATGTCGATTTATTAATTTCTTCGAGTGGTGGCTTATAGGTATGTTCATGACGTGGCCTATGGGTATGTTCGTGAGGTTGCTTATGATTATGGTCATGTGGTGGCCTATGGGTATGTTCCTGTACTGGGTGATTAAATTCCTGTGGTGGCAGCTGCTGTAGATCCTTTTCCGGTGAAGTTTCGGCCTCCTGCTGCCCAGACTTGGGACCTTGAATCTCTTCAGACATTGTTTGGGGAATCTCTTCAGGTGTTGGTTTATGAATATATTCGCTTGGTGGCTTAAGGGTATGTCCATGATGTGTTTTATGGGTATGTTCGTCACTTGGCTTATAATTATGGTCGTTTGGTGGCTTATCCGTAAGTGGGTATGGTGGCCTTTGAGAAGGCTCGTACGGTAGCTCCTGTATGTCCTGTTCCGGCGAAGCTGTTTGAATTTCCTGCACATTAGCAATAGGAATCTCCTCAGATGTTGGTTTATAAAAATCTTCGTCTAGTGGCTTATGGATATGCTCGTGTGGTAGCATATGCGTGCTTTTGTGTGCTGGCTTATAGGTGTGTTTGTGCGGTGACTGTGTATTTTCTTGCATTTGACCCTTAATTTCTTCAGACGGTGGCTTATGCATTTCTTGTTGTTCAGACGTTGGATATTGAATCTCCTTAAACATGAGTTTGGGAATCTCCTCAGATGTTGTTATTTTAATCTGGTCAGGCAATAGTATTTGAGATTCATCAGATATTATTCCTTGCACCTCCTCAGATTTTGGTCTATGAATGTCCTTTTGTGCCGGCTGATGGGTATGTCCATACGGTGGCCTAGGAGAATGGTCGTACGATGGCTTATGGATATTTTCAGGCGATAGCGTATGGACGTCCTCCTCTGATGAGGAGGATGAGGAGGCTTCATCATAAATCGGTACGTAGAAGTCTTCGTAAGCTGGCTTATAGATCTCTTCATATGTTGGTAAGTAGATTTCTTCATTCGATAGATTCAGCTTTTCCTCATTAGATGGGCATATTGCCTCGTATATTGACCCATGTGCTCCTTTGCACAGAATTTGCTGGATCTCTTCTGGCGATGGCATATTAGTGGCGTCGGGTGATGTCTCCGCTGAAGCTGAACTGATAGTCTCTTTGGCTAATGGCAAGTGTATATTTTCAGATGATGAGCACAACATTGTCTCAAAGATCGTGCCATGCATTTGTTCACACATTATATCCTGATTCTTCTCGGGCGTTGGGTCTTGGCTTGCCTGCTGCATTTGATTGTTTTTTTCTTCGGACGTTGAATTGTTGGTGTTTTCAGGTGTTGGGCAGTAGACTTCTTCAAATATTGTGCCATATACATGTTGGCAAAGCTCCTCCTGTGTTGGGACGTAGAACTTCTCAGGCTTCAGCAATTTGAGCTCATTGTTAAGCGTTGGGCAATAAAATGCTTCGAATTTGGACCCCCGCATTTTCTTGCATAACAGTTCTTGTATTTCATCAGTCATTGAGGAATCAGATAAATTGACCTTGATTTCCTCTGAAGTTGCCTCATAGATTTCTTCAGATTTTGTAGTATGAGTTGCCTCAGTCGTTGCATTTGGGGTATTCTCATACCTTAGGCAATAAATTATTTCGTATATCGTGCCCTGCATTTTCTTGCAAATTTTTGTTTGCATTTCTTCTGTTGATGGTATGTTGCCAGGTGTCGGTCCATTAATTTGTTCCGATGGTGTATGGCTGGCTTCACTCGTTAAAATATTCTCCTCATGAGGTGGGCAAAATCTAACCCCGTAAATTGTCCCACTCACTTGTTCGCACAATTTTTCTAGTATCTTTTCGAATATTGGTAAGCGTATCTCGTGCATTGCTATTTGGACCTCCTCAGGCGTTGGTTTTTCAGCGTCCTCGTCTCGTAAGCAATAAATCACCTCGTATATCGTACCATGCAGTTCCTTACACATCATTTCCAGTATTTCATCGTGCGTTGGTAAGTGGTTATTTTCAAGTGTTGGGCAAATTATTGATTCGATTATCGTCCCATGCATTTCTATGCAAAGCTCTTTTTGTGTTTCCTCTTGTGTTAAGGTGACTTCCTCAGTTGTTGGTAGGAAATCTTCACCCCCTTCGCAAAATATGATTTTGTAAATTGTTCCGTGCATTTTCATGCAGATCTTCATTTGTATTTCCTGCGGTGCTGGGCTACTGACCTCTTCTGGTGTTGGCTTGTGGTTCTGCGTATTTGTCGAGCAAAATCTTATCCCGTATATTGTCCCACTCATTTCCATGCACAAAACGTTCAGTATCTTTACGTATATAGGCAAGTGAATGTCACGCATCGCTATTTGGATCTCCTCAGGCCTTAGTTTTTCAGCTTCCTCGTGCGTTGGACAATAAACCACCTCGTAAATCGTGCCATGCATTTCTTTGCACATAAATTCCTGTAATTCCGCGTGAGTTGGCAAGTGGGTATTTCCGTATGAAGGGCAAATGTAGGGCTCGAGTATCGAACCATGCATTTCTTTGCACAACTCTATTTGTATCTCCTCTTGTGTTAACATGTTTTCTTCCGTCGTTGAAAGTATATACTCATGTGATGGACAATAGAATATTTTATATATAGTTTCGTGCATTTTCTTACAAATCTTTGTTTGCATTTCCTCTTGAGTTGGCTTGAGAAGCTCTTTGTGCTGTGGGCAATAAATAGCCGCATATATTGTCCCTCTCATATCCTCGCACAAAATTGCCAGTATTTTCTCATATATTGGCGAGTGAATTGCCTCAGGCTTTGATATCTGTGTCACCTCAGGAGTTAGTTTATTAACTTCCTCATTCATTGGGCAAAAAATCGCCGCGTATATTGTACCACGCATTTCCTTACACATCAGTTGTTGCATTTCGTCATGCGTTGGAAGGTGGTTATTTTCGAGAGTTGGGCAAAATATTGACTCTAACTTTGTCCCATGTAATTCTGTGCACAAATCTACTGGGCTTTCCTTTTGTGTTGGTATATGGATCTCCTTAGGGATTGAAATAGCGAACTGTTCATGTCCTTGTATGTTGGTCTGCTCATTCGTTTGTATGTGGGTCTTTTCATGCATTTGTAAGTGGGTCTGTTCATGCATTGTTATTTGGGACCCTTCATAAAATTGTTTGCTGGTCTCGTTGTATTCTGTTATGGGAGCTTTCTCATTTTGCAAGCGGTCTAACATGTCATCCTTTGATCCCTTGTTCTGCTTATGCTTTGACTTCGGCCTCTTTTTCTGCGTTGAAATGTGATTTTCGTTATGTTGTTGGGTTGTCTCGAACATAGTATCTATTGGCGCGTTATTTTCTTTAGATCGTTCGTTTTGTGGGTCTTCGTTATATGGTTTATTTGCCAACGTATGTTTAGCTGTCGTTGTGCTAAACATTTTTTTCTTCTTCGATGACGTGGGAGAAACTGGAAGAATTGTGTCCATAACATAATTGAAAGCTTTTTTTGGCCACTCATAAAACCTCTCTTCGATATCAGTTGGTTTATTCTTAATATTACTATTGAAGTTATCTTTTTTAGCTTTATAATTGCTAAAATGTTGTGGATTATAACGTGATGACCCTCCTCCAACGAACAATTTTGAACTCCAGGGTAATTTTCTTAATAAACTTTGTCTGAGCAGTGCATAACGTTCGGCTTTATTCTGCGGGGGTGGTCTTCTAGGATAGTAGGTCAGTGATGAAGAATCAACATGGCAACTACATAGTAGTATTAGCAGCAAACCAGCTGCGGTTTGCACTGCAAAGAAAAGACAAAGCAAAATAAATTTTCACCACTCAAAAAATATCAGCACAGATTTACTTTTTACGTCAGTAAAATAAAAAATCTCTGCAGTCGGACATAAACAAAAATTGGGTAAAATTTGACAGGTCTCTAAGAGTGCAGTGACACTCTGGTAAAAATATATTTACTTTTTGATCCTGTACTTGTTTTTTTATGAATAAACGATTATTTTTTATGGTATGTACCTCCACCACTGGACTTGACCGGCTACCGTTTTTTTTTGATCTCAGTCAATTTTAAAGTTGATCGCACGGCGATGCGTCATCGGTACATGGTGGACATCCCACCCATACGCACAAAACGTTTTGGGGACACTTTTATTATGCGTACAGCTAAGGAGTGGAATTCTCTGCCGGAGTCTGTGTTTCCCGATAGCTACAATCTAGGGGTCTTTAAGTCAAGATTGAATAGGTTACTTCTAGGCAAGCGTGCTTCACCGTCGTCCACATCATCGCTTGCCATCAGGTGAGATAGTGGTCAATCGAGAGCCTATCGATAATAAAAAAATATAAATATATATTTGGTTAATCGAAATAGTTTTGTAAAATAAACTTTGAAAAAATAATGTGAAACTTGTATTATGCTAAGAAGAAAAAAGACCGCTAGTCCCAATTACTACGCCAGTAACTCCAGTTGTTTTACGGATTATTTCATTTCGGTTAATACGAGTATCTTTCAAAGAAATTTCGAGCATAGCTCGCTCTATAGCGCTCTAAGCGACTTTGAATTTGTGGACTAGACTTACTGACAGTTTTGGCACCGTAAGATATTACGGGCCCGACATACTGGCTGAAAACAGTCTATGAACATTGCGAGATAGGCGCAGAGAAGATGTGCATCTGGACTGAGGGCCCTTTTTTCAAATCCTTGCGGAACGAAATAAGACTTGAAGAGAAATTAGTTAAAATTTCTTAAACGTGAATTAAACTGACGTGACTCTTATGATTAAATTACTTGGGCCCTCAATCCAGACGCTTGCATAAACTGGCATAGCCTTAATCTTAGAAAGTACTATCTCTGGGTTAATCATTTTAACTTAGAAATTCAGTTAAGAATTTCTTAAATATTTTAAGAAATTCCCAAATCTGTAGAATATGACATTACAGATTTATGGCGATATATTTAGGGCCCTCAATCCTTTAATGTCTTTACCGAGGAATCTGCAAAACATGAATTTATCTGAAGAAATACATTAATAGAACTGTAATATACTTTACTTACATACCTCTGTGAATTAGTTAAAAAGAAATAACGACACAAAAGTGAATTGTTAAAAAGTAAATGGGAATCGAATTTTACTAAAACGTCTGAACTGAGAGCCCAATATTTTCGGCTTTATTGACTAGGCTCAACCTCATAGATTAAGTCAAATTAAAATAACTTTTTTTACTATTTTTTAACTAAAATGTACCATATCGTCCGTTCTTCTAATTCTAATACTTTAAGAGAAAATTGATTTTTAATTTTTTGTAGGAGAAAATTATGTAGGGTAGATATGATTTTGTTACTTTTTGGGACGGAAAATCATATCATATGACATCGTTTCTATGGACAGTATATACAGCACCACAGACATTATACGCAAATCAATCAAATTCATTTCGATGAATAAAACACAATCGGTATAAATTTATGATAACTATTTACTTCACTTATATTATGTAATCTAAAAATAGTCCGATATCGTAACATCAATTTAAATACAACCTATTTGTTACTATTCAAATAAACGGTTACGATCGGTATAAATATAAGAAAACAATTTACTTCACATAAATGTAACCTAAAAATTGTCTGATATTGTAAAAATACAATTTACCTATAAACTTTTTGTCACAACTATTCTAATAAACGGTTAAAATCGGCGATAAATTTGTTCAGAGAAGCCAGAGAAGAATATTGGACGGATCTGGGATGGTGAGGAGTGATTAGAAACTTTGGGAAGTGGTAGGACGTGAGCCTTCTTCCAAGCTGAAGGAAAGGAGTTATTGATGAGAGATAAATTAACTATGTGAGTAAGAACAGGAACTAATTCACTTAAAATATGTAAGAACATTTGGAGTTGAAGGCCATCGTCACCTAACGCCTTAGTGGAGATGGAAAGGATACATTTCTTAATGACTAGTTCAGTAATTGGGTTGAAGTTGTTAATTGAGTTGGAATATGGTGCTTTTTCGCATTCCTACACAGATGACTGCAGCGATTTCGCACCTTTTTATAAAGGTCCCAGTTTTCCCTAGTCAGTCACTTCCTGTACAGACCCTTGGCTTAGTTCGCTTAGCCATCTGGTTTTTTATTGTTGGATATAGCCGTGGCGCAGGAAGGTATTTGACCCTCACCTTTTTTAAGGGCGCGTGTGCCTCATATAAATCCAACATTGTCTTGCTGAATATTTATACCATAGTGTCCATATACTCCCAGGCGTATACAGGAGACCAGTCAATACCACCCGCATCAGCTCTCAAACGCTCCAAATCAATGTTTTTAAAACAACGAAGAGAAAGAAATTTGGCCTTGCGTTTAGGAGGTCGAATATTGTAAGAAAGATAAATGAGGTCATGGTAGGAAAAAGGAGAAGGAAGCTGTCCATGTGTGCCTACCTAGTTAGGGTGAATTAGAATGAGATCTAATTGAGAAGGAGAAGAGTGAGGAGCCATGTGAGTAGCATTTAACGGAAGTAAGTGCATATAAACAGGAGGAGCTCGTGGCTAAATAATAACAGCCGCACGGGTCGATCTTCAAGGTTAAGCAACGCTTGACGAGGTCGGTCCGTGGATGGGTGACCATTTTCAACATACCGAGTTTCCTCCGTGCCTCGGAAAGCACGTTAAGCCGTTGGTCCCGGCTGTCATTTGAAGATCTTTGACAGTCGTTACTGGTAGTCAGAAGCCTGAGATCTGACACCAGTCTTGCCAAGGGGTACCGTGTTACCCAGTTACTGGGTTGTGGAGGTCAGATAGGCAGTCGCTCCACGTAAAACACTAGTGCTCAGCTGAATCCGGTAAGACTGGAAGCCGACCCCAATAAAGTTGGGAAAAGGCTAGGAAGATTGATAAGTGCATATAAACAGAAGAGACAAAAGATTGGAGTTTACGGCTGCGCGAATCTTCTTTCAGCAGACAAGTGTTGAAGTCTCCAAGAATGAGCGTATGCTCATATAGTACGGAAAGATTTTCCAAATGAGCTTCAAATGAAGAAAAGTAATCAATTTGGCAATTGAGACTGTATAAGACTCCTAAAAGTAACTTATAATTCATACAACTAAACTAAATAACACATGTTATTGTTAGCCTGTCACAAGCGCTATTGTTACTGAATTGATATTGATAGCTGTCGCAAAGATCAAGCTATCTTTTATGAAGTATTGTATGTTGAAAGTTTATTTTAAAAAAAAGGTGTTCGGAAAACTTTGTGTAAACAGTTGGAGACTGGTCAACTGTCTTGTAACTGATATCTCCACGGAGATCAATATGTCATTGAGCACATTGTAGTGAAGTATTAAAGATATACTAAAATATGCTTAAATTAAAACCCTGTAATCAGCAATTTTCGATGACGATGAATCAGCAACAACATTAACATAGGAAGAATGCATAAATGTTATTCTTTAAATGAAATAAGCAATATTAAAGTGATCTGGGTACCTACTTACTTCGATATCACAAAACAGACACACTGATAATAATAATATTTACTGCACTATTAAATATGTCAGCACTTTTATAGATTTCCTTCTGAAGAGAGATTTGGCTTCGAATGAATGACAGATGTTAACTTGACATATCAATAAGCACTGGTTTTTGGCCCGAACAAGTGAGTACTAAGATGACAAGGAGATCGAGAAAGAAAGATGGCGAGATTGATCAGTGGTAGATTGATGATAAAACTTTAAGAGAATTACCATCGTTATAGTTACAGATTGTGCGTGTACATCAAAATACGTGCCTAGTGTAATAAAAAAAATCAAACTTTTACATTATTCTCCATAACATAATGCGATTAGTTACTTTGTTACGGTACATTACCAAGAATGACGTTCATTTGTTTTATCCTCGCCCGAAAAGGACCCATGCAATAATAGCTTTGCCTGACAATTGCACTGTCTTCCCTTCAAAATATTGCACCACAAAAAACACAGTCGCTTCCGACTGTTCAAACCATAAATATTTACTTTAGTCGCTTAAAAATAGCTTATATATTATAGAGGATATATACTGATCAGTCCAAAAAAGTAACAAAATCATATGTACCCTACAAAACTTTCTCCTATAAAAAAATCAAAATCAATTTTCTCTTAAAGTATTAGAATTAGAAGAACGGACGATATGGTACATTTTAGTTAAAAAATAGTAAAAAAAAGTTATTTTAATTTGACTTAATCTATGAGGTTGAGCCTAGTCAATAAAGCCGAAAATATTGGGCTCTCAGTTCAGACGTTTAAGTAAAATTCGATTTTCATTTACTTTTTAACAATTCACTTTTGTGTCGTTATTTCTTTTTAACTAATTCACAGAGGTATCTAAGCAAAGTATATTACAGTCCTATCCATGTATTTCTTCAGATAAATTCATGTTTTGCAGATTCCTCGGTAAAGACATTAAAGGATTGAGGGCCATAGATATATATCGCCATAAATCTGTAATGTCATATTCTACAGATTTGGGAATTTCTTAAAATATTTAAGAAATTCTTAACTAAATTTCTAAGTTAAAATGATTAACCCAGAGATAGTACTTTCTGAGATTTAGGCTATGCCAGTTTATACAAGCGTCTGGATTGAGGGCCCAAGTAATTTAATCATAACAGTTTTAATTCACGTTTAAGAAATTTTAGGCCCATTGCTTTAAGTTTTTACTATTTTTAACTAATTTCCCTTTAAGTCTTATTTCATACCGCAAGGATTAAAAAAATGGGCCCTCAGTCCAGATGCACATGAAGAGAAGACTTGGCGGAGTTTTTCAAAGGCTATCCAACCCAACTTGACCCTTCTAACAGCTTCTTTCTCGAAGACGTGTCTCCGAGCTGGGTCAGAAGGGATCATTGAAACAGACAGCAACAAAAGTAGCGAACCAACCTTTTTTAAAACCAAAACCTCGTTTTGGGCTTGGAAGATCCAGAGAGTTTTTAGATAGTTGACTTAAATATTTTATTGCATTTTACTTACGCAGTTTGTTCTTCATCTTCCAGACAACATTTATTGCTCGTGTATGGTATTGAACGAAGGTCCGACTGAAATTTCCATCTGAAGCTAATTTGCAAGTAATTACTAATTATATAAACACATAACTGTTTTCTAATAATGTATAGTTAATTGGAACTGGAAAATATACTGGAAAATATTATGTGAAGTAAATATGAGCCATGAGGAAACAAATTTAGTTTAGCTAACTTCTTATGTCGTGTTTAAGATTTATTTTTAGATATGGTAGTAATACAAACGATGTAAGTTTTTCTGATTTTTGTTTTTTTTCAGGATTTGATTTATTTTGACATCTGTCTTGTGTATTTGTTTGAAATATTAAGACTGCCATCAGCAGGAAAGCTGATGGCAGTCTTCTTCAGACAGGCTCTAAGAAGTGACTGGCCGCAGGTTTTGTGGCACCTGAACTGTGAGGCGGATTAATCCTCGACCATTTTGACGGACTTGGTCAAGCTTGTCATAAACACTGCTAACACAAATATTTCATAACATGGCATAACATAGCTTGACATATTATAAATTCTATTTATTTTAAAACATTTCGTTGCGAAAAACTCTTGCAGATTTTTTTCAATTAAATATATATGCAATTGAAAATCGATAAAATTTTAAAAAGAACCGTCTGACTACGAACGCGTCACGATTGCTCGCCATGATTGTGACGTTATAATGCTCAAGGAATTTCTCAATAGTACAGTGTCAACTACACGTGCATTGACTAAAAATATCCGTAAATTAGTGCAAAAACATTATTTATAACAGCTAATTTTATTTAGTCATGTGTGATAAGGGATTCAAAAAATACAAAATTTCAAAAAACCCGACTGCTTAATAAGCGAACTAAACAGACGTAAACAAGAAGAAAATCTTTATTTTGATATCCCACATGATGGATATAGAAGAAATGATTTGCCGTCATTAATTGAAGAGTTCTGATGTATTTCTCCGAAGTTTTTCATCAGATCTTGATGAAAATTAAATGGGACCACATGACCAGGCACCAGCTTTCAAATAAAAAAATAATCATCAAAATCGGTTCATCCAATTAAAAGTTCTGAGGTAACAAACATAAAAAAGTCGAATGGATAACCTCCTCCTTTTTGCGAAGTCGGTTAAAAAGTAATTGGGCCTCCAAACTATGGCACCCAAAATCCGCCATTTTTCTATTTTCCAATTTTAATGTAGCCAGTTATACTCGCAAGGTTTAAACGAATCGCATGACGTAATAATCATTAAAATTGGCCAACGTGTTTGGTCTATAGAACGCCACATAGGAACAAACATACATACAGAGACCGATAAACACATTACCCTTCTTCGGCAGTCGGGTAAAAAGGCTAATTTCGATAATATACCGGATGTTCTGAGCATGAAAAAAGTAGTCGTAATGAATGTTGTTTATCAGGTAAATTTAGAAACATAATTGTTATAATGTAATCGTTTTTACATATGGGTTGCTGATATTCGTGTAAAATAAAAAGTAAACAAACACGATTGGCGCGCATCATTGACTTTGGATATCAAAACAAAAACTTCATTGGATACCACTAAATATTATACAAGCCGAGATCTGTGGAGCCTTTATTTTTATTAATTTATGCATAAACTCCTTATTTTTTTTTGTTATTTCTCATTATTTACATATACCTTATTAATATTAAAAAGCAATAACTATAGTTATATATATTATTTACAAACACTAAAAATCTTAGTAGAACATAAACGTGAAAATATTAACCCGGTACATTTTCCTTACACTAATTCTACAACAAATATCTCTAAAATGCTTCGACCGATTTTCACATCTCAAACAGAAATATTAGTTTTATGTCTATAATTAAAATATCTCCATAAACAAAAAAATCATGCTTTCAATTTACGTAATTATACAACAATGTCAACTTTGCTCGAAAGTTCCCTTACACATTAACTTTTCTCAGTCTTTAATGATCAAATTAAGAAACTAATACAAATCTGAAACTAAATTAGAACATGATAACCTAATTAACACATTCTAACTGGAATCTAGTTAGACATACAACATTTCTCAAAACTTGGTTGCTAGATACTGTGTTATTTAGGCACGCTACAATTGCGGCGGTGTACCTCGTCGTCTGGGTGTGCCGAGTTCGGGGCGTAGACCTGTATGTTAGCTTTTCGTAGAGGGTTTTCCGTGAATGCAATCAAAGACTTGAAGAACTTGTACACCCGATATATTGTAAAATAAAATCACATACAAAATACACGAGCGCAGCCATCAGGCGATCACATTAGCGAATCCTAAAAGTCATTCTTCATTCAAACACCTATGACAGTAGTTTAAAATTCAGAACCATGAATTAAACAGTGACTGCACAAAGAAGGTCAACATTCAACACTTCACCTCAATCACTGTTTGAACTCAGACATCACCGCTGGCTCAACTGGCTTATAAACCTAAGCCCAAGTTCACAACACAGAACTTATGTTTAGGAGCACACAAAGATTTCGTTAATACATCAGCCACCATTTCTTGAGTAGACAAATAACTCAACATAATTACATGATTATTCACAGCCTCCCTAACATAGTGGTACCTGATATCTATGTGCTTAGTCCTCCTATGAAACACTGGATTGACACTTAGTTTCTGAGCAGACTAATTGTCATTGTACAAATCGACCACTAATCCAGAACTACCTGTCAATTCAGTCACCAAGTCCCTAAGCCAACGTGCCTCCTTAGCAGCCTCACTAAGAGCAACATACTCAGCCTCAGTACTTGATAAACTAACACATGTTTGTTTTCTGCATTCCCAGGAGATGGTGTTTCCCCCATACTTGAAAACAAACCCCGAAAATGACTTTCGGTCACGTACGTTACCGCCCCAGTCCGCGTCTACAAACCCCTCAATCTTAGCATGACCCGACCTACTAAACACAAGGCTAACGCTTTCAGTCCCCTTAAGATACCTCAATAAACGTTTTGCAGCCCTCCAGTGTTCCATAGTATGACAAGTATTAAACTGGCTTAAGTACGAAACTGCATACGTAATGCCGTGTAAATACACTCAGATACATAAGAGAACCTATCAATTCCCTATACGGAACAGTACCTTCGCCTACCACACTCGTATCAGTAAACTTAACATTTGGGTCCAAAGGAGTCTGGACTGGTTTGCATTCCGACATACCGAAACTGTCGAGCAAGCGCTCAACATACCGCGCTTGACAAAGCTTAAGAGTTTTGTTCGTCCTGTTCCGCTCTACCGCAACCCCGAGAATATGCCGCACCGCACCCAAATCTTTAATCTTAAATGGTTTATGCAAACTCTCTTTCAGCTCTTCAGCCATGCGTGCATCATTGTAACAGACAATGAAATCGTCCACGTACAAAGCAATGTAAATAACCGACTTACCATTTCGTTTGTAGAAGATACATTGTTCAAGTTGACATTGAACAAAATCTATCGACAGAAGCACGTCGTTCACCCTCTGATACCAGGCTCGTGAAGCTTGTTTCAGTCCGTAGACTGCCTTCTTCAATCTGTAGACTTTATTTTCTCCACCAGGTGAAATGAACCCCTCCGGTTGAAACATAAATATCTCCTCATCTAAATTACCATTGAGGAACGCCGTCTGTATGTCTAGATAGTTTATATTATGTAGATCCATCTCTACAGAGATCGCCATCAACAGTCGCATTGAACTGTACCGTACTACCGGTGAAAACGTTTCAAAATAATCTTCACCATATTTTTGGGTGAACCCCTTGGCTACTAACCTGGCCTTATACCGGGCTATCTTCCCCTCGGCATCACACTTAATTTTGAAGATCCATTTATTCCGAACCACATTTTTTTCAAAAGGCCGATCTACCAACTCCCAAGCCTGATGTTGATTGAATGAGTCAATCTCTTCCTGCATAGCTTGCCGCCACAAGTCGCTCTGCCCAGAACACAGAGCTTCCTTAACAGTGCGTGGTTCAGCTGGGATCGAATTATGTGCGTACAAACCCTTAGGTTGTCTAGATCTAAGATTGTACCTCGGTTCCGGAGGCTCCATCACCTCCTCAACGCTATCTTCAAAATAAAAAGTGTCATCGCCGCCATCATCACCGCTCGCTGACACAACCGGCTCAACATTCACCGTTACCGGCTCTTCAGTGACAGGCCCCCGAGCTGCATCACCAGCCACCTCACTCTCAGGCACGCTTGACTTCCCCGCACTTGTGGAATCATCAGCTTCTTCCCCTGGAAGAAAGATTTCTATAGTAGCTGATCCGTGTCCAGTTCCTAGCTCTTTGGCTGGGAACACACTTTCATTAAATATGACATCACGGCTTCTCTTTATAGCATGTGTCTTAGGGTCATACAACCTGTAAGATCTCCCATTGTCTTCATAACCGACAAAAATATACCTCTTACTCTTAGGTTGTAACTTATTCCGCTTAACGTCATCAATATGTACATAGGCCTCGCAACCGAAAACCCGCAAGTGGTCATACTTTACCCTATTACCCGACCAAACCTCCTCGGGCGTCTTGCCACCTAATTTACTAGACGGCGACCGATTAATAAGGTACCCACAACTTGTGATCCAAACCCGCGTGATATGACATACAACGTACACGTTCCAAAAGAGTTCTGTTTAACCTCTCAGCCGCACCATTCATTTGGGGCGAATACGGAACAGTGATCTGATGCACAATACCCTTCTGTCTGAAGAATGCGCTCAGCTCTTTTTACAGAAAGTAAATTTACACTCAGTCCCGGAACATACATCACTTCTTTAAGAGTCAAATCATAGTCTCCGAGTTTTAAACACACACTACCGATACCCACGCATTTCAAAGTCTGTCCGCTCGCCACATTTACCTCTACACTTTTTGTAGAAAAATCATGTATCCAGTCTCGCTGTCCCGTCATGTGACTCGATGCACCCGAGTCTACGTACCACGTGTCAGCCAAGAACCGAGTCGCGACCATTGCCGCCGCTTTCTGGGTACACTCCTTCTTAACCTGACCAGACTTTCCACAGTTCCAACACTTCGGCTTCTTCTCTTTGCGTCTCTTACCAGACTTATTCGCCGACTTATCAGCAATCAGGCAATCTCCACTTTTGCAATTGTCAGACCACTTTGTATCCTGAAGCAATTTAGCCTTCACAAAATCACTGGTCAGGACGCTCACACTACTCTCCAAGGCCATTATCATGGGATCAAACTGAGAAGGTAATCCCTGAAGAATAATTGCCGCCAGGAACTCATCGTCAATCGGTTTATTTACAGCCGCCAACTGTTGCGATAGCGACAAACATTCGCTAACATAATTATCCATGTCGCCACCTAAGTCGTCCAACTTTACGGAACACATCATCCGCAACAGTTTTAACCTCCTGCCTATGCCCTTATCGTCGTACGCTTTCTCTAGGCTCAGCCAGGCATCCTTACTCGTCTTCGCAGTCATCACGTGGGACACGCACGAAGCGTCCACTGACAGGCAGATCTTAGCCAACACCCTTTCATCGTTACGCCGTTTCAGCTCTGGACTGGACTTATCGTCCTCCTGATATCCGTCGATAGAACACCAAAGGTCGTCATGGATAAGCAGGTTTCTCATATTAAACTTCCAGAGGAGGTAATTCTCTCGCCCCCTCAATCGCTCTATAGAAAAACCACTTACGCTTCCGCCTCCTGCAGACATGGTTACCATCTCTCGTTCGCTCATTGTATCTTAATACAATTCTTCTTTTTTAAGCTATCTGGGCCCATAACCCTTGTTAGCTTTTCGTAGAGGGTTTTCCGTGAATGCAATCAAAGACTTGAAGAACTTGTACACCGGATATATTGTAAAATAAAATCACATACAAAATATACGAGCGCAGCCATCAGGCGATCACATTCGCGAATCCTAAAAGTCATTCTTCATTCAAACACCTATGACAGTAGTTTATAATTAACAACCATGAATTAAACAGTGACTGCACAAAGAAGGTCAACATTCAACACTGTACGACCTTCAGCGAATATCTCGAGGATATTCTGAGTATAATGTACGCCACCCTGGTCGACACAGTCTCGATCTTCACCACGATTCACAAGGGACTTTGAACGACAAACCCGACCACCCTGGGACTGCCGGTCACCCTCTCGGAAATAGAGCAAGTTACCGAATTCGAGGATTACCGAGTCCTTCCCCTCTCATCGGACTTCAGATAACCCTACAATACTCCATTGTAACTTGCTCAATTCCTCTTCGAGTTCGGTGATCGTCTCGTCGGTCCGAAGTTATAAATAATAAATAAAGCTTATTTATCCAAAAAACTCAAATACAATTTTTCCATCTCAATCAAACATAAAAAATTCATTATATGATGTACAACACTATTTTATTTTACTTTATTGGGACATAAAACATTTACACATTACAATATAAGTGCGACATAATAAGATTAAAGACAAGGTAAACGTGTAACCCACATCAATGTCCGCGAAATAATGGTTTACAGATACATTTTATGCGTGCTTTGATATTAAAGAAATTAAGAAGTACTCGTACGTTTTTTCTATGTATTAGGTATAAAATGGCTACACATGCATTATTTGAGACAGAGTGAATGTCTGTGCCTGTGCTAGTATAAACTGTGTTACAGATACAGGAGCCTTCTTCTTACAGTTCATTTACAATTTGCTGCATCTTGTAGGAGTTTTGGTAAACATAAACTAGGTTTAATATAAGTACTTAACACTTATCAAAATTTATATAAGCAAGGAATGGGTTGTATGTGTGGGTGTGTGGGTGTGCGTGTTATACGTTGCCAGGTCCAGTCGTCGGTGTTTGTTGGGGTAGCCGGATCTCGTCCGGAGACTCTTATCACCCCTTGCCATACCGTAACCTCGACTGCTACCGTAGTCGAGGATAGGCAGACTGCCAGGCACTAGGGCCCATTTTTTATTTTGTGCTATTCATGGAGGGGGATGGGGGGTTTGTCACGTTAATCGTGTGACGTTAATCGTCACGCTTAGCAGGCGGGTTGACGATCGCAGTATGGTTGTTATAGATGCACAGAAAACGCTGCTGCCCATTCTCTGGTTTGTCCCTTAGTCACCTCTTACGACACCCACGGGAAGACCACGGTGTGGTGAAATTCTTTACGTTCGGTACCATACGGAACTACTAACTACAATTTGATATTAATTGGCAATTATAGCGATAAAAAAACTAAAAATAGTTTTGTAATAAAACCTATACATGATCCAATTTTACAAAAAAGAAGTTGGTTCAACAACCCAATTGTTATTTAATAAATAAACGAACTCACATCATTAGAATATTAAACTAATATACCGTACTAGCTAATTTCCTGTGGCTTTGCCCGAGCGGCCCACGCCGCAGGACCCGTTCAAATTTTTGGGACATAAAGTAGGAACATTCAGCGAAAGTAAGACAAGTATTGCTTTCTATTAGTGAAAGAATTTTCGAAATCGGTTTGGTTCTTCCAGATGTTAACCATTACAAATAAACATACAATTTATCCTCTTTATAATACTAGTGACTCTGTGAGCTTTAGACCTTATGAGTCTATCTTTTTCGATTCAGTTTTTTGAATTCAACTTCGACAAAAAAAAAACATATAATTAACGAACCTGGTCACAAAATTTCACAAGAATCGTTTGAGATATGCGACCTGTAGAAGCGAATAGCCGGACATCGCCGGACATTTATGATTATAATAATTAATATTTGCACAAGCTGAAACGGAGACGCTTCGTTCGCGCTTCGCGCTCGCTCGATCATTTGGTTTAGAAATGCTATAAAAAGCTCAAGAAATCGTTGCAACTGCAGAGAAACTCTAATTTCGATCTGTAGAGAATATTTTGCTATAAAAAAGCCACAAGTTACTAGGAAATACTACGAACAACTTCTTTATGACGACAGAATTGTAGTTGTGTAGTTGGGCTTCGGGGCTAACTTCCAATTAGGTCAGTCCTCGTATAGGTGTGCTTGAGAAGAGAAATAAATGTTAAGAGTATATTTTCATCAGATTGTTTAGGTACCTACACCTGTATCACATTTTATACCATCGATGGAAGATGATTATAGCATTCTTTTCAGAAATGAAAATCGCACTCGTAAACCAGTTCATCTACCGCAAAAAGTTGTGGGATCGAATTTAAAACCAAGTCTGTTAATTGATTAAGTAGGTTCCTTAATAATTAAGTAACAAACAAACAAATTAACCGGCTTGGTTTAACATAAGAGGTCGACTATATTGTGTTTTACTAATGCCGTAGTAAACCGTGTAAAGAAAATTGTAATTAAACATCTGCTAATTAATTGCTAAACGCCGTCGAGATTTTTTTTAATAAGGTCCAATAGTGTGTACATTATAATAAATATAATTGAAGTGTTAACTACATTTTTACAAACTTCTAGAATTAATGTTAAGATTTTATTTTAATTTATTACTTGTCAATTTTGATTATTACAAGTTTAACGTAAGTGATCGTTACAATTTCTTATTTTTTTAAATAGATTTTAAATGTTAGAATATACAATCGATGGTGGAAAGTACAATGAAAAAGTAATTGGGATTTGCAGACATTTTTCTTATTAGGAACAAAACAGAGTCACACTATTTGCTAATTAGTTCGTTTTTATAATTTTATTAAAAGTTTGCTTATGACTAAGTTTAAAGACATTTACTTTATGTTCGGTTTAAACGAAATAAATTTGTGAAAATAAACTCTAATAAAATAATACAAAACTAGTTTTGTTGCTAGTAAGGAAAAAGTTCGCAAGTCCAATTTTCTTTTTCAGTGTAGTGTGAACTAATGAATTAAATAATGCGTCACTTTTGCTATGTAGTAATCGGTATGACTAAGTCCATAGCAAATCAATTTTCAAATGAGGAAAAACTGTTTCCTTAATTACGTACACATCCATAAAGTGGCAATAATGTTTTTTTTGTACGAATTAAATTAAAGTTTTGGTAAATAAGCACCCGAATTATATATCTATCCTAACCTTCTAATTTTATGAATGTGTAAGTCTGTATGATTGTATGTTTCAGTATTTATTAATCAATTACGCCTCAACAAAGTGCTTAGGAGGATTTAGATGTTGAAACACAGGTAAACTATTGCCTAGATTGGGTCATAGAATACTTGATTTTTAAATTGAGTTTAAAGAATAAATATAAGGTCCAATGGTCTAATCCAATTGGACCATGTTGATTTTTGGAAACAAATGAAAGATCAACCCTCGATTTCTGAATTAAGCATTTGAAATTGAGTATTTGATAAACTCTACTTTAGCCTGTAAACCTGTCAAATTTTGGCATTAGATTAGGGTTTGACACGTTCTTAACTCAAAATAATCGTTTCAGAAATTGGCTCGAAGATTTAGGTTTGCCGATTGATGGCAATGTCACCCCTATTGCAAGGAATTGCTAATGAAACGTTGGTATGGGTACTATAGGTGTCACATGGCCTCCTCAGGTATACAGGAGCGATGTTATGGTAAATGAAAGATTACATTTCTCATAAAAATATCTATGGTTAGTATAGCTGCCAATCTCTACCAAAAAACAAACACATTGTTATTGTATAGTAGGTCAACGAAATAGGGCATTGTCCAGTGGGCACAAATAAGGAAAAGATAAAATTAAAAACTAAAGCTCAAAAATGAGGCGGAAAATGATATTTGCAAAGGAACTTTCATATCCGTTGGTGGGAAACTACGGCGAATGAATTCAACTGTTTTAATTAAACCGGAATCTGATTACGCGATGTGAGCGATGAAACCACAGAGCATGGAATCACCTTACTGCTAGAGACGGCGTTGTCAAAACTTAAAAAAAAACCAAGCGTGCCAGTGAGTTGACAATCACAGAGTGACCTGTGATTGTCAACTCTCATAGAAATTGACGTTCCATGACGATCATAATATTGCTTTGACAGCCGATATTGTTGCTCAGTGTAATGAGAGTTTTTGGGAAAGTTCACGCCACCAGGTAGTGCCAAGGTGTCATTGACGTCATTTAAAAAAATATCAGCAAAACATGAGCATTTTAACGAGAGCCTAGATCTGACGCCTCAGTGCTGCTACCTAGTGCACATGATTTCATATAACCCTTATTGCGCGGCAATAAATATTAAGACTAGTAACTAGCATGCCATTGTGTCGTAATAACTTCTGATTGGTGAATGTCATAATTGTTTAGGATGCTGGTGGGGCTGCCTCGCTTCTGTAATGCATCGGGGATGTTTGCGGATGCGCATGTGGATTCTTTACACAACCATGCGCAAAAGGTGCCCATCCATGGTACGCAGGGTGTGGGGCAGCTCCAACAGTATCCTAAGTATGATCTCAAGTCACCTAGACTGTGTTTTCGTGAGTCGCTGTTGTGCCATCTCACATGGTTTGTCGCAACGGTGATCCACTGTTATTTGTTGTTTTGTTTTGTAATGTCAATTTGTTAATATCTGTGTTACTAACATAGTTGTAAGTTTTACTAACCATCTTTTGAGTCATGGATACTCGATTAAAGAGAAATTCTATTCTATAATGGCATGCAAGCCCCTTGCACACTTATATGAAAGTTACGCATATGTGTTTTCGCGTTTAGTAACGCATCTGGATCGCTGCTCTTCCGTGGTCTGTGGATGAAATGAAGGCAACGCGCTTGCCAAATTAAATTAACGATTTAAACCAGTTACGTCGACTTGTGTTATCGCCGTTATCGGCTATCGAATATTTTTAGTGGTCTCATTAGTGCTATTAGTAACATTGTATTTAGCTTTCAGAGTTGAATATTGGAGTTAATTTAACTCATTTAATCCATATGTGGCTGTCAATTATGTTTTCGGTTTTTATTTTCCTATGCAATATTTTTTTCTATGAAAGATACTGAAAAAAGCTTTTAATTCTCTAATTATTTTGCACAAAAATGATAAACAACATAGAACTATTACTTATTCTGTGATAGAACTAGCAGCATAGGGTTAGAACTAGCTCATAGGGAATGAGATGTTAGATAATGATAAAATTCTGCTCATATTGTCCGCAAGAGGTTATTTGTTTCCCAATAACCCTAATAATAATGTTGTATCCATGTCTACAAACCTATTAAAAAAAAAACTAACACAAATTTATAAAAAACAATTCATTCTCAAAAAAAAGTACCGACTTATGTTTTGCCTTTTGGTAACACAAACCATAAAGAAAATAAAATAAAAACATCTACAAAAAATATAATAAACGTGTAATTGTTAAGTAAGACTGGCACGCGCCCGTTACGAAGGGGTTTGCTACATGTATGGATGGGAAATAATTCCCACGATATATTGCGACCCCTCACGTTTCCGTGGGATTTAATTGTGTTGCGAATTGATGAGGTATTTTTAGGATTTTGATTTCAAATCTGGGGTCAGTTTAGTGTCTGCTTAATTTTCTTGGTAATAGATTTATTGTTTTATTTTTTTCTAATTCTTGTATCTACCTAGACTTTAGACAAACTAACATATTATCAATGAAAAATTACAAAAGGTAAAAAAAGTTAAACGGCTTTATTGAAAAGAAATATAATAATGTAATAAAAACAAAAAAATAATTTTGTAGGTCCTAGGTACCAGTCATCACACCACTCTCCTCAGCAATCTAGGGCTTTTATCAGACTCATGAATAAAATCCATTAACTTTAAAAAAATACTCATTTAATTTTCATGTTTTTAGTTTTTATTTCGTTACTTAAGTAATAAATATAAAAATATGAAAAAATAAACTTCTTTTTTTTTCTTATTGTACTGTTTTCTATTAGTCAAGCCCTATCATTTGATACCCATAGTGTATGGCGCCATCTTGTGGCGGCGACCATCTTGGATTTACAATTATACTGAACATATTCTATTGTATTGTCATCAGAACTAAAGGTGTAGGTTTACCAAATATCAGATCAATCTGTTAACAGGAAAGGGGAAAAATTTGAATTACAAAATTTGATCCAAACGAACAAAAAACAGGGCGAGCTAAATAAAACCGTTTACAAAACAGGGCAACCTAAATAAAACCGTTTAAAATCACAGATGTTTATCTAGTTGGATTTTGTTTGACCAACTAAACTTTTTTTGTGATAAGTTGGATTCACATGCACAACCAAAATATCAGGAGTCAATCACTTATTATTTCAAGTTTTCGACTATTGTTATTTTGTTAGAATGCCTCTTTGTGTAGAACCTCTTACTAATACCTACTTTTTAAAAGGCGGTAAAACCAAAATAAAATATAACCAACACATCTTACGGTTTAAGAAATTTATTTCGCTCAAAAAGAACACAATTATTCACTGCTATGAGGAAAAAAAAACATTATAATTAAGATAAGCGACGGTTTCGCTTGGTAATAAACTAAAATTAAGTTATGAGAACGGTAAAAACTTACAATTTATACAATATTCAGGTGGTGCTTTAATTGCCTTTTTAAAGTTGGAAGTGATTTCGATTCTTTGATTACTTTAGGTATGGAGTTCAGCCCCTTCATATACGACAGTACTTTTACCGTAGTTTGTCCTCGGTGCTCTTAAAATTATGTGGTTAGCCTGCCTCGTCATGCGCTTTTGAATTTGCATTCTTTTTGTTTATTTTTTTATTATTATTTTTTTTTATTTCTGTATGTATAACTCTATTTACTATTTTACGTAGAGATAAGCAGGTATGCATCTTTTAGGTTCTAAAATATCCTTTGGTCACTTAAACTGTTTGTCCCGTGAACTGATTGGCTATTGAAAATTCATTCAACCAATCACAGCAGATATCGCGTGCTTGACAATTTGTCACATTAATTCTGCGATAATTTATTTTGCGATTATTTGGAAACTGAGGGTGATACTCTCATATTTTACTTTCACATCATTTTCACTTCTTTCAAGAATCAAAATGTGACGCATACTTTGTAGTGATTGTATTTAAGATTTTTTGTTATTTTTATGGTATGCGTCGTGCCTGGCGCAAATAAACAATTTTTCTTTCTTTCTCTTTCTTTCAAACACAGATTGGACGTCCACTGAAAGTACTATTAACAGGCATTTGTGAAGTCAATAAGAGATGAGGGAGGGAGGCTCTTATCAATGGATTGCCCGCTATGTCCATTTCGACGGAGGGCCCAGTGTTGAACGGCACTCAATTCAATTTCCGCTAGTATTTAGTTTGGGAAATATTGGGAAATATCCGGCGTACTCGTATCACAGTTAATTATGAAATTCTCTATACCATTTAGTGACGGCTTAGCACATTCTATATTCAAATTTTCTTTAGAGAATTTTAATAAAGAATCTGCTAATCATTTGCTGAACGGTGATTTTAATATAAATAAAGAAAAAACAAAAAAAATTGAAATGAAAAAAAGTTAATGAAAATGACAACGAATGGGATAAATGAACACTAATGGGCCTTGTTCGCATAATTTATCACTTATTTGATTTTAGTTTCATGCGGATTTAATCCTATACGGGATTGGACCACATGCCCGGGGGACAAAATGATACTCCAACAGAGAAATTGTGTAATTTCAGAAATGTTTGAAATTGATCTCGTGATTATAAATTTTAGACTTTTTGACAAACGTTTTCCGTGACAGAATGTTACTTTGACTATCTAGGGTCTCTGAAATCTAATGGTATAATATTACATATCTAAATTCATGAGGTAATACTTCAAGTTACTTACTTACCTTACTTTGCAGGCATACATTATGTAACTTTTCTAATGCATCACTCAAAAGGTTGACATCAAATAAATTGGACCCTATCCCAAACCTTTCACCAATAAACTTCTTTGCGGGATGAAATAGGATTATATCCGGTCGTTTCATACAAGAATAATTTAATAAAATCAAAAATATATTTCTTCTTTCTAGGCCCAAGTTTCATCAGCTAAGTGCTTACCTCACCAGTATTTTTTCATGATTTTATGTTATTTGCGTGGCGATATCAAATGGAAATCCATTTTGCGCTGATACGAGTATTTCAACGTGGCATAGTAATTATCGGGGCGCAAGGCGTAAGTAATTAATTAAATCAACATGAACAGCATGTAACGATGTGTTTTTAAAGTTCGACAAGGATATTCATTACGCTCCTATTTTTGATATAAAATGGAACAAGTTTATTATATTTCCGTGAGTTACTATTACTTGGGCTGTGTTCGAAAAATGTAAATCTGTCACTTGATGACAAACACAAATAAGTAAGAGAGTTAAATATTAGAACATTTGTTAGACTAACAATTGATGAATAAACGCGTTTTTAGCGAAATTTTAAACCATTGGTTAGCTTATATAACCATTGGTTGAGTTAACTACGGATCAAAAAGCTGGCCCTTAGGCCACCTACAGATTTACGACAGTTATATTAACATCTGTACACCAGATCGTCTCAAGTGACAAAATCACAACATAACACCCAGAATAATATAGTAATCTTTGCATAGCACTGATCTGTAATTTATCCAATTCCGCTGTTCATTTGGCAGCGCATAACAATCTTCCTTGTAGGCGACCATTATTGGCACTGCTAGGATGACGTCACTTGAATTAGATCATCTGCGGATTGGGCGCCTGCAATCTCATGATATGATAACGAAATACGAAAGCGGGGTATCCACTATACGGATTAGTCTGTAGGCATGCCTTAGCTAGTATAGATCTTCAGGATACTTGTGAACACACACAATCAATGGCAATACATTTCATTTAGAAAATTCAACAACATTCATTGCTCTTTTTAAGGACAAACTTTTTAAACTTATGAATAAAATATGAATTCATTCGAAAACCTTCCGATTGTGATAGATAATTGGATGAAATGTGTGTCACACCATTAGCTTGCTGTTCTATGTCTATTTAGCAAGGCCCGTCGGATAAGAGCCGCAGATATGCCCACGAACAAATCCGTCTAGTGAATTCCCCGCATATAGCAGTTTTGTTTAGTGAGAGACGAAGCCATACAGTACGAATAGAACCATAGATTTAGAATTTTTTTGTTACGCAAATGAATTATCACTTTTTCACTTCGATCAATAATACACTGTGTATTTTTGATCGAAGCTTTTTCACTACGGAATCATGATGGCATTGAGACTTCGTAGAACCGTCCTCCCAGGGAATTTACTCCGGTTAGAACCTAACTAGTGTCCATTCTGTGAGGGTTACAGACTAACAGACATTATAGCAACGAAATATTGCCTGCAGGCTTGCCCGCGGGCAAAACCACCTATTATAATCGCCGCTATACAGAACTCAGCGGCAATGGCCGACTTTGCCCACATTATTATCTCCTACTCTTGATGCATTGCTTTAGTCTTCACTTCACGTTAAAAGCTTCGCATAACTTTGTTACTTTTGTATTGACTCGCCGGAGCGTGAACCGCAATTTTGTATTATGTTAGGTGTTTCGCTTTGTTCTAATGGAAATTCGGAAAGTTGGTGCTAGATGTGGTATTAGCTCTCTGGAAATTTATCGTATTCTAGGTGTCAGCATGCTCTGATAGCATAAAGGAACCTTTTATTGTAGTGTTTTTCAGTATGACAAATTTAAATAGGTAAGCAATTTACTAAAATTAAATACTGTGAGTGGGTACCTCTTAACGGCCTCGTTCCCCCGTCACAAGAGCGACTGCCGAACGTGGGGCACTGGGTCTGAGTCCAGGTAGGGCAAATCCACCGGAATATTAGAGCCTCCTTCATTCTGTCTGATTTTTGTTTTTATAAAATGGCAATACTGAATTTTATAACAGTCTATTTCTCATTCTTATAGTCATGCATAGTCTTGCATTGGAGTGTTACTGGCTGAAGAAAAGGTAAGAAAAAAATATTTTTACAAAAAAATACTACCGACTTCCAAATAACAAAACTACAAAGTGAAAAATATCTTTATTTTTGGGAGTCAGTGACTTTGATAGGTACCATTTTTTGCGTTATGGAAACTGTTTTCCAAAAATAAAGTTATTTTTCACTTTGTATATATTATTATTTGGATATTTATATTGTTATTTGGATGTCGGTAGTATTTTTTTGTAAAAAGTTTTATCATTTTTCACTTTTTAGTTGTACCTACCAAATAGGCAAGTATTTACGTAAGGTACCTATAATTCCAGAATAGATTACCCGAATATCATGAAACTTGAACATAACCGGTGAAATGAGAGTGTACCAAGGTTAATTGTACACATCTGCGTACCCCTTTGGAGCGTACTGGCGTGATGTTATGTTACGAAATGGTATAAACAATAAACAGACATGCGATTGCAGCAATCCCGTGGGATTTGCAGTTATTTATTGAAGAGTTCTGTAGAATATCTCCGAAGTTCTTCATCAGATCTTCACCAAATTTAAATGGGAACAATTTCGGAATATACTCTTTCAAACAAAAAAAGAATTTTCAAAATCTGTGAACAATTGACGGAGATATCTGTGAACATCCATAAAAAGGGAAAAAAACATAAAGTCGAACAAAGAACCTCCTCCTTTTTGGTAAGTCGATAAAAAAATAAAAAAATAGAACACGATAATAATTATACAACTAAAGTTAAAAATAAAACTCTCTACCGCTTCCAAGTATTTGCTTGGTAAGGAAATCAGTGCAAGTTTCTGAGCAGCAAGCGGCTTCGCAAAGAAATACACAATGCGTATAGCAGGCACGACTGAAGCTTATCACGTAGGGTTGCAAAGGACCTTCGTCTCCAAGGTGGTACACTATATTAAAGAGATATCTGCAGACATAAAGAACAAGACAATTTGGTTTAGCCCTGAGATCAGCATTGTAGTACTTTCTACCAATCATGATATTAAGAGAACAGAAAAGAAGAGTAGAAATAGTAATAATAATATAAGAGTGAATAGGTTACTTCTAGGCAAGCGTGCTTCACCGTCGACCACCGCTTACTATCAGGTGAGATAGTCGTCAAGCGCGAGCCAATTGATAATAAAAAATAAAAAGATCCAATCAACTAAAACATTTTAATCGAAGGTAGCTTGGTGCTTATCAATCAGTTCAGATCTTCCGTTAAATGCACTTTTTAAACTAAATATGTATATTTACGACACAGGTTAATTAAAAGTAATAAAAAACCCGACTGCTTAAAAAGCTAAATAAAATGACATAAACAAGAAGAAAATCATGCTGTGCAGTCGGAGGAAACATATGCGCGAGCTGGATGACCAGAACCAGATGCATCCGACTGCACAGCATGATTTTCTTCTTGTTTACCTCTTTTTAGTTCGCTTTTTAAGCAGTCGCTTTTTTTATTTTTTTATTTACAACTTTTTAGATATTTTTTTTTTGAATTAGTTACATTTACCTAAACATATAAGTGTTTTATATTTTTGAAATCACCTTTCAAACCCTTTACTTTGATACACCACACGATAGGGATGGATAAAAAAAAAATTGGTCCCCCGCAATATGGCGCCCAAAAGCCGCCATTTTTCTATTATCCAATCTTAATACAGCCAGTGATACACGCAGGGTTAAGATGAATCGATTAACGTAAAAATCATCAAAGTCAGCAAACGCGTTTGGTCTCTAGAACGCCACATAGGAACAATCATACATACATACATAGACTGATAAACACATTACCCTCTTTCGGCAGTCGGGTAAAAAGTGCTACAGTGCTCGGCCCATTCTACAACATCTTCTTTGAAGTATAAAGGTTTCACTTTAGAGAAAGGAAGGTGAAAGACGCAAAAAAACTGTTTTATCGAAATGTAGATTTTGCCACTGATTAAGTACTAATAAAGTGCTTTGTTATTATTCTCTTTTCCTCCGCTAACGCTTCCGCGTCCCTGGAAATGAAGGTCAGCACCTCCGCCTCCGCTCAATGCCACATCTCTAATTTCATGAATAAACTGTTATATTGTTGCGATAGTATCCCGAGCACGTCAGACTTCGGACTTCCTTGTTTCTGCTGCAATGTCTAATGCATTCCTAATATTGAGATTATAGCCGTGTTATTGGTAGGAAGCTTTATAGGAAACGTCGCTCATATTGACGCCATTGTTGTGTTGTTTGGATAGGTGTAGGAGTCACCAACATAGCTTAGAAGAGTGATGTGTGTGCTGTGTGATATTTGTCGAATTAATGATGGCTATTGGATAAGATCAAGCTTTATTTGGAGTCAAATTGAAAAGCTTCTGAGTCAGATACGAGCCGACGATGATATTAAAGGCTTGAGAGATACCGAAACCAGGAGCTTAACACTCAAGTGTTAAGATGTATGAGATACAGTTGGTACTGTGACAGTACTTTTTCTTTCTTTCATTTTTAGGGTTCCGTACAGAGGTCTATTGCTGTCACTCACGTCTGTCCTTCAGTCCATCTGGCCGTCTGTCCGTCTGTCCGTCGTCTGGCACACGGGATTTACAGCCAAACGGTTGGAGCTACAGTCTTCAATTTTTTTACACTACAAGCTTCTTGTTGACCCAAAGCCATTTATCAAAAACAATTTTTAATGGGGCTCCCATACAGATTCAGGCCAAAAAAAGCAAAAAAAAGCGGGAAATATTTTTTTGACCTTCCCATCGAGTGGGTATCGTTGTTTAGAGCTCGATGAGTAGGTAAATAGAGTTATTTTGTTTAAAAATATTATAAAACAAAGGAATGCGAAGCCACCAAAATCAACTGTTTTTACAAAATTTTGGTCCGAAGTATTTTTAGACTTCCTATTGACCTATGAGCTTGCAATTATAATATTATATATATCTAGTGATAATTTTTATCATTAGGTATACTAAAAAATACTAATATAATGATATTTTTTTTTTTTTTCTTTAAATTTCTCTAATTTTTCTTGTTACAACCAACTTAATTTTGCGGTTTGGTACGGAACCCTACATGTGCGAGTCCACGCACTTGGCCGGGTTTTTTTATTAGTGATAGGCTCGTGTTTTACCACATCTCACCAGATGGTAAGCGATGATGCGGTCGACGGGTGGTATATGGTTCTGATTTACTATAGCATTAATCACATTAATTTGAATCACGGGAATGTCCAAAAACATATAAATTATCAAATACAGGGTGAGTTTATAAGTGGGCCAAATTCAGAACTGTGAGGAAAAGCTAACACTGAAAGGAGTCTCGGGGCCGTTTTGATGAAAACTAAAATTGCATTATGGGATTTTTGAAAACTCAATATACTTGGTCAGGAATTGAACCTGTCGATTTTGGAAAAATAAACACGCTGATACACGATCCTATAGTGTCGCTAATAACGATCAAATTCTAAATTCGATTCAAATTTTTAACAAAATGTACAGACGAAGTCCTCTGAAACCGTTTGATTTTTATTTATTTTTTGCACGATTCGGTACATTTTTCTACATCGATTTTGAATCAAATAAATATATGCAATGAAAGGTTACATTATTATTTAAAACTATTTTGGTTAATATCCGCCAGTCATCGCAAAGCGGTTCAGATTATGCCCATTAAACCTTTAGTTTTGGAAAGAGATTGATTAGTTATTGTAAGAAAATCCTTTGAAAATTAACTGCAGAAACGCCCCCTCATTAGTTTGCAACTCGAAGACCACGAGCAGTGAACTGGATGTTTTATATTCTTCGCCAGCTTTCTAAGATCCCTCAACTTTAAACTTTTTCTCTTTTACATCACAATAATTGTATAGTTGAAGAGGGCCGGATAGACTGGTTGTGTTTAACTAATGATGCTGGTGAGAAATGAGGGCTATTTGTTAAGGGGCTGACTGTAATACGGGTAAAGTTTGTGTCACACTCAGTTTCGTATATCATGAAGTCATTAATCGTTAAATGTGGAGGACTATGGTGATTCGAATTTATTAATAACTAGCTTTTACCCGCGGCTTCGCTCGCAGTGAAGTGTGTGTGTTTTTTTAATAAACCGTGTCCTATGTAACTTCTAATACCTCCAAGAATATAGTACAAAGTTTCATGATGATCGGTTCAGGAGTTTTTGCGTTAACAAACAAACTTACATTCACATTTATAATATTATAGTATATAGTATAGATACTGATTGTTTACAAAATTATTCGATAAGATTTTCAAACAAACAACAAACAATTTAATTTCGTGGAAACAAGACGATCACAATTGTGAGCAAATTGCTCGTGACGTGTAATATCCGTCCAACACTTTCTCCGCCACACATGTACTACCAAGCCTAATTAATTCGGATATTGGAATGTCTATCGGATATCCATTATAAATAATTAAACTGACGTAACAGCCGCCGCGTGTAAATATTTACGATACATAAAAATATGTTTACAGTTTATTAAAATGCATATTTGTCCACAATGTTCATTATTATGTTAATTTGATTACGTGTGTGTTTATTTTTTACGTTTTCTGTATTTTTTCTTTGCCCATAATCTGGCTCGTAAATTGCCCATTGAAAGATAGTTGTAAAATGAATGGACGCCATCATTATAATGTTACGGCTGTAGCTGTGACCGCTGACTGTGCGGCGACCACATTTCTTGTTTTATAGCCGCGTACCAGCATTTCGGCTAACAAGTGGAGGTTTGGGTGCGTGCCTTGTGGAACGAGGAGCGGAAGCGAAGCGGAAGCGGAATTATTCTAGTTTATAATTCAATCTTTTTTCTTAGTGAGTTAAGGCAATCCAAAAGGAGGTGGTTCAGAATTAGTCTGCGTCCATCAGCTCCCCGTAAAAAATTAGCAACAGGAGTCAGGACCCGCAGTATCCTTTCTGGTATGAAATGAGACCTCTATTGGAGAACCTATAGATGAACTTTTGATGTACAATTTTTTTTAGATACGATCATTACAATCGATAAACCGATGACCGTTGGAGCAGACCAGAAGCTCTAGACAAGTGGCATTCGATGTCAGCGAAGGCGATAGTCGAAATGTCAAAATGTGGGATTGATCACGTGATTTTTCGATATCGCTTGTCAATCCACACGCTTTCGATGTAGAATGTCACTTCTCTGGGGTCTCTGTTCTTGAATGGTGGCTATGAATAAGTATTGACAACCTAATGGTACTGTCTTCGCCGCAGCGGCACTCAAGTCAAGGCCGGTTTCTCCCATGGGGTGCGATAAGCATGTAGTGGCTTATGTTTTAAGTAATTAAAGTATGCTGTCAAATTTGATATCCTTACAGAATGAAAAAACCTTGATGCACGAAAAATAATTCCTAGATGAGGCGACCGCGTAATTTTGATAAAGCTTAATAAGGGGAGACGACTGAGATAAGTAGATAAGTGACACCCGCTTCCGCGCGCTCTGTGGTCTCATCCTAACTGCGTTCCGAGTTCAATTGTTCGGAACGGTTTAGTTCGTACGGCGAGTTAATACGAAGCATTGTTTATGTACTCCCATGTTTATGCACTTATGCACGCCTCCATTTTATTACCGTGACTTTGAACATCAATAAAACAGTAATATGTTTGTACCTAACTAATTGTATTCACATTGCTGTGCGATATATTCAAGCTCTTAAAGGTTTTAAACTGCCTACAGAAATACCCTTGTTTGTTTTGAATTTTTGATTTTAATAGAAGTTCAATGGTTCCAACCTACGTTACTAAACTATTGAATATAAAATGTTGATGAATACTAAAAAACTGTGATCGTAGTTGAACTTTGAGGGATGGTATACTAAAATCAATACAACCGACTTCCAAATAAAAACACTGCAAAGAGAAAAATAATATCAATTTCGGCAGTTGGTGTTTCTAGTTTTGTTGCCTCGTCTTTTTGATATATATTTAGTTTTTGAACATAGAACCACCTCATTTTTGGAAAGTCGGTTAAAAAGATAAAAATAACAATAAAATGTTGATGGATGGAGAAAGAGAAACACATGGGCATGAAAGGAAACAGTGAGTATGATAGCTAATGGTTTGCTAATGGCTAATGATTAATAAACGCGTTTTATCCAAATTTTAAACTATCGGTTAGGATATTTAACCATTATTTGAGTTAACTACGGATCAAAAACTGAAACTTGGTATAAGGGGAATGAAGGAAGGCGATGAAGATGTTAGTAGAAGTTTGAATTGAGTCTGTTCTGTTTTCAAGATGTGAATTTGAACACAGATAATATAATACGTTTGAATTTAGAATACAGTAGGTAATAATTGTCAGCAACAACAATTAAACAATATTAAGAGGCTTCTGTTTAAATAAAATTAAAATAAACTAACAACTAATGATGGGAAAAAATAACTAAATTACTACTTTGGTATTCTAATTTTCGTTTCTTAAAGCAAATAAGAATTGTAAATATTTTCCAGAGCTAAAGAAATATAAATTTATTCATAGTCTACCTGTTTTTATACTTACTTTAATCAACACCACAATTACGAAGGCATTTAAAATTCTCATATGGAATGTGATACTTAATTAATATCCTATATTAGCGAAGGTATGTGGAGACATAGTAGATGTACCGGTAAAATACCGGTTCCAAACAAAATAAAATATGTATGAAAATTAACGCAGCGGGGTAACTGAAGCTTAGGTGTTAGGTTTTATTACTCTGATTTTTAGGGTTCCGCATTAATGTAACCTCAACGAGTTGAAATATAAAATATGTGCATTGGCTTCATTAACTTGACTTGACTAAATTAAATTTTAATATAAAAGGGCTGAAAAAGGAGAAGAAAGGGGTTTTGTATCCATTAATACTATTCTTAAGGTTGCCCTAGTCCAGGGATGGCGAACCTTTATTAGAAAACGTGCCATTTAAGTTATATTTTTTTTTATGTGACAATGAAGTGCCACCAAAAAATTTTGACTTTGTCTTGATTGCCAAAAAATAAAACTCTAAATGCTATGAATTAATCAATTCTTTATTTGCACCCAGAATTTCTTAAGGCGGAACCACACTTACGTGTCGTGGCGTGGCGTGGTGCGGGATCCACCAATCAAACGACTCTGTTTCAGCCTACGTCATAACATAACGAGTTTTGTAGCCAATCAACTGCGTCAGAATGCGCTACGCCACGACACGTAAGTTTATTTCCGCCTTTACAGCAATCCTAATATTTAATTACAGTTTTGTGTTGCAAATTACCTAGATTCTAAATAACTTCATTTTAGCGTGCCCAAAATACTTTGTCGTGTGCCACCACAGGCACGCGTGCCAGTAGTCTGGCGATTACTCTACTGTTTGACGGTATACGTTCAAAATAAAAAAAATATGTATCAATTTGTCTCATCATTATCAAGTTCTGTATGGAAACAAAAAAGTGAAAAAAATAATTATTTGAAAGTTACGAACGCGGAAAATTCCTTATTACAACACTAATTGTAACGCATCTTTGGGCCCAAATAAATAAATAAGAAGAAGGACAATTGCAAATCGGTCACCATACTGGGATAGATTAGTAGTTCAACAATGCAAATAAATTTATTTTGAAAATATACATGTTGTTGTTTTTTCATGATATCCATACTCCCAAAGGTCTGTTTATAAAATTTCCCGCGCTCGTTGTGGTCCTAAATCATCATCTATTTCGCTAAAAATTTGTAAAAGTGTGTTTTCGTACGCGAACTAGCTTCTTACTGCGTGCTACGTGCTACGTGTTGTCGGATGAGATAGTACCTATACAATTTAACCCCGCGCACAAAATAGTTCGTGCCGTCGACTATAAGTGCAACCTTAACAGTATCATAAAAATTAACAACATCCTACCTTCCTCAGTTCCTTAGTTTACACATCAATTCGCACATTTCGGGCGAGTTAAATTCGTGCGAATCGTCCAATAACCAGAAATGTCTTTCGTTTCTTATTCAACGTTCATGTGGCAGGTCTGCATTTCTTTTGAAATAAGCAGCACCTTTGTGCTCTGTTATCTGTATGCATAATTATGTTCTTCCTCTATTGAATATGTTAATTTTTAAATAAATAAAAATAGTTCATTTGAAATTCTATTTTCCATGTTATTATAATCTAAGATTAAACTTATTCACACAGTTTTACAGTTGCTCCGTCCGTATTCAACATAGTATGATTTCTTTTTCGGTACGGAACCTTGTTTCTCATCAGATAGCAGGTGAATATTAATGCGATTTATTTATAGCTTGTTGTATTGATCAGCTCATATAAACAGCGCTGCCGTGGGTAAGAAAGGTTTTTGGGTTCATTCGTGTATTGAAAAATAAATGTTTAGAAGGAATAACTGTGTACGCGATGATCGATAAATTCACTATTACCTACTTAAGTAGTCTAGTGTCTTTTCCTTTTTCACATTACCCTATTGGGGGGGTATTGCACTGTCATAAATTCAGCGCAAAAGAATCATCATCATATTTTTTTTTCTACCGTTACCGGCGGCTACCGTTTTTGTGTCCACCAGTTGGCGCCACTGGCGAATAAGGTTCTTAAAAAGAGTTCGGCAGTCGCAGCAGTCGGAGGATACAAATACTCGCGAGCTGGCTGACCAAAACCAGATGTATCCTTCGACTGCACAGCATGATTTTGTTTTTGTTTACGTCTTTTTATTTCGCTTCTTAAGCAGTCGGTTTTTAGATTTTATTAATTAACTTTTTTTTAAATAAAATTGAATCCCTACAATACGACGCCCAAAAGCCGTCATTTTTCTATTTTCCAATTTTAATGTAGCCAGTGACACTCGCAAGGTTAAGACTCATCGATTCATCAAAAAAATCATCAAAATTGGACAACGCGTTTGGTCTCTAGAACGCCACATAGGAACAAACATACATGCATACATAGACTGATAAACACATTACTCTCCTTCGGCAGTCGGGTAAATATAAAATGTTAAACGTTGTTATTATTTGCATGTAAGCAAAGTTTGAATTAAAATCATTTCTTATGCCGTAGAAGTGCGATTAAATATAAAATCGACTATAGTAGTTTTGTGCAGCCCTATTTTTACGTAAAAAAAACGAGGATAAAATTTTCTGAAACATAAAGCTATATTAAAGCAGTGCTTGGTAAACCCTGTACCTAACTTAATCTTACTTAATTTTATAAATGTGAAAGTTTGGATAGATGTTTTTGTGAAAGTATGTTTGTTACTAAATCACGCACGGCTGAATGGATCTGGATGAAATTTGTCACAGAGATAGATTACAGTCTGGAATAGTACATATGCTTTTTATCCCGGTATAATGTTCCCTTCGGATGTTAAAATTTTAAGCTGGCAAAGCCGCTGGTATTAGCTAGTCTGCCACATTTGGAAAAATTGCCAAATAATAAAAAAAAGAGTGAATTAACTCGCGCTAAAAGCCAAAAATCTATGAAATTTGATATTTTAAAGGACTCTCTTTACACCAGTGCAGCGGCGAATTCAAACTCGGTAGCTCCATTGCATGGGATTGACATGCGAATCGATGTTCGAAATGTGACGGTCAATCAATATTTTGTTTTTTCGTATTCTTTATCGCTGTGAGAATATCACTTTGCCTATAGTCTAAGGTTGACCAATAATTGTAATGATATCTTTTTTCACATCTTGTATTTTCTATATTGCAATTTCCACAAACCCGCAATAAGCTTACGATCTGCAGCCGCTCCTGTCTATCGCCTAAAACAAAACGCACTCAAATGCTCACAAAACATTTAATGAGTAAAGAGATTAAATTATAGCCATTGCCCCCGTAATTACGATAATCGTCCGATTCATCAACATACATACCGAATGTCATAGAACCTTAGAACTTAGAGCCTTGGGGAGCAATTAAAGTCTAAAGCTCGGCCACACAAAAATTTATGAAGGCAACTTTGCCCGCGGGCAAAACGTAACAATACTCTTTTTAATTTCAAGTTTGACCATGCACATGCAACATGGATTGTTCTAGATAAAAATCTAAGAAAGTTTTATCGTGAACTCGTCGAGTTACTCGAGGCTCTAATATCAATTTAGTTTTGACAAGTTCATTATTTTTTTTGTTATTAATGTAACGGATGTTGTGAGCGTGAAATTTGATTGGACTTATATTGAAATGGTCATATTTTATTATGTTATACTTACGATTATATAACTAAGTGACTTTTATGGAGCTGCCGTTTGAATATTGAATGTGACAATAATTTTTCTAAACAGCTTGAGACATATTACTAGCTGGCTGCCGCCGCCGGAGCTTCGCTCCCGTCTATTGGCTACCTACCTACCATACCTACTCTACCCACCTACACTACCCACCTACACTACCTACCCTACTCTACCTACCATACCCTATCTACCCTACCTACTCTGCTCTACCCTACCTACCCAACCCTACCTATCCAACCCTCCTACCTTACCCTATCTAAGCATTTAGTACATATTTTTTATGTATCATCAATAGTTTTCGAAGCGCACGCCAAAGAATGAATTTTATATGCAACATTTTGCTACTTTGGGTTACATTATTGCAATTTTCATAAGAATCTCTAATTTTTATGGTCATAGTGGCTTCCACATAAATGGTAGATATATGCTGTCAAGGACTTTTATTTACAACTGTTTAAGACAAACAATCCTACGGTACATTATATTTGTGTATCTCTAACGGTTTAGGCAGCGCACGCGAAGATAGCTCTCAGAGGGCAGATTATTTTCCGACTTACTTGATATTTATCGTTATATTATGACCAAATTACAAAAAATCTTTATAAATTGTAGCCTATGTGTTATTCTGATGTATAACCTATATTACTGTGAAGTTTCATCCAAATCAGTTTAGTAGTTTTTGCGTGAAAGAGTAACAAACATACATCCATCCTCACAAACTTTCGCATTTATAGTATTACTAGCTTTTACCCGCGGCTTCGCTCGCAGTGAAGCCATTTTTTTTTTTTTAAATTATTATTATCCTTTGTTACTTCTTATACCTCCAAGAATATATGTACAAAGTTTCATGATGATCGGTTCAGTTGTTTTTGCGTGAAAGCGTAACAAACACACATTCACATTTATAATATTAGTATAGATTTAACAGATCTCGGATCTCGGTCTCTTTTTCTTCAGATTCTGTTGATTTTTTTTACTATACAGATAACTAGGGGTGGAATAGTATTCACAAATAATTCAGTATGTGTTATTATAATTCCATCGGGACTAGAGAAAACCGCACACTGCACTTATCTGATTTCTCAACACGTATAGCGGGGAAAAGTGTGTATTAGCACTCCAGTCTAATAACTTACGTATAGGCTGCAAAGTGCGAACTCGACTGACCGCTATCACTGGAGAAAGTAAGATATTAACAGTTAAAATGTAGTTGCTCCTACTTTCTATGTGAAGTACTGCATCGGGTATTCGGATCAGATAAGGTAGCAATGAAGTTCCATTAGAGCGACCGTTCGTATTACATGTTGTCTTTCTTCTGACAGTTCAGCGATTAGTTCTCTTATCAAACGGTCGAACTGAAGTACTGAGTAGGTACTTACCGGTGGTACAGAAGAAACTGGGATAGTATAATTTTCAATTTTACTATATAGTAAGCAGTTCTGCCCCGGTACCTACTTGATTCAACTATCCTACGTAACGTTCTAACGCGATATAAGATATCCTGTCCTAATTGTGCTATGGTACCGGTACATTATGATCTGGATTAGGACAAATTGGGGCAAAAGTTCAAAATTTCTTTCAATTCTGTTCAGCCGTTGCGGCGTGATTGATTATTAACAAACAACCTTACATACAGTCTTTCACAATTGTTATACGGGTGGGCCATAAGGGTGTTGGCGGTTTAAATATTCGATTTAAAAAAAACTACGAAACATAACACAAATATATTAGTATTGTTAAAAAGTAGAAGCATAGGAATTTTTAAGACTTCAAAATAATGTTGACCAAATGGCTTCCCTCGGCTGCTTGGCACTCTTGGAACCGAAGTCGCAAATTTTGGAAAACTCGTTGAAAAGTTGTTCTTGAACAAGCAAAATTGTCGGTTCTGGTCCGAGACTAATCCCCGACGCTTGCATGAACGTCCATTTCACAGCCCTAAGCTTGTCGTGTGGGCTGGGATAACGTCAACCGGTATTATTGGGCCATACTTTTTTGAGGACGAAAGAGGGCAAGCGATGACGGTTAGAGCTAACAATTATTGCAACATGATAACAGACTTTTTGGTGCCAGCTTTGCAAGAACTTCAAGGCAATACCTCGAGGATGTGGTTACAACAGGATGGGGCCACATGTCATACGGCTAGGGTATCCATACAGCTGCTGAAAAATGTTTTTCCCGGTTAAACTCATCTCGAAAAGGGGGGATATTGAATGGCCCCCACGTAGCCCCGATCTCTCTCCATGCGATTATTTTCTATGGGGCTACCTCAAATCGGTAGTTTACGAGAATAATCCGACCAATTCAGAGCAGCTGAAGAGGAATATTATTCAGGAAAGTAACAAAATACCGAGAACAACTTTTCAACGAGTTTTCCAAAATTTGCGACTTCGGTTCCAAGAGTGCCAAGCAGCCGAGGGAAGCCATTTGGACAACATTATTTTTAAGTCTTAAAAATTCCTATGCGTCTACTTTTTAACAATACAAATATATTTGTGTTATGTTTCGTAGTTTTTTTTAAATCGAATATTTAAACCGCCAACACCCTTATGGCCCACCCGTATAATTAAAGCTTAAGGACAGTAGGTATCTACTAGTAGTATATCTAATACTGTATATTGTAATATACACGCAGTTACTGATTTTTACTTTAGTATATGTTTTCTTTAGCTTGGTACTGAATAAAATAAATAATTATTCATGATGACTTTGGAAAGCGGAACGCCATTCCAAAGTCATCAAATTTGTCATCATTTCCATTCCATCTTCCTACCCTTGTCTCATGTTACTTGGGGTCGTCGCAATACGTTTTCTTTTTTCATACTGTCTTGTCCCCCGTCACGCTATCTCTGACTCCCTTTTCTGTTATATAATAATGATTATTGTTAAGAATCATCCCTGTGGATGCGACTCATCACCACACACCAACTTTCTTGATTTCTTGTAAGTACACTTTATACAGATTCCAACAGCATTCTCCTTCGCGCTAAAAGGCTCGCAACTCCGTTACTCACGTACAAATAATTGGACCAGTTGTACCAATACGGTAACTAGAAGAACAAGAACTGTAGTCCACTGCTCATCGTGAGAAAATAATCTGACGTGATTCGTGATTGGGTTACGGGATGAGCGAAAATTTTCTGTCAAAAAACGCGTATGATGAAATTTTGTAATGTGTCAGTTTTTGTGACTCGAAGTGCCCTTGAACTGAGACGATCCGAGTTTTGTTCGGGTGTCAGGAATCAAGATGACACAAAATAATAAATATTTTTAGCATCTAAATACCAGTGAGATCTGGGGCTATTGTCAATGGCTCTTGTTTAAAATCTCTGAGCTGTTCAGTAACTGATTTGCAGATTTTGTTGTTCAAATACAAAAATTCTATTGTGGAATGTGCTAAGTGTCGAGATTTTTACCCGACTGCAGAAGGAGGGTAATGTGTTTATCAGTCTATGGTATGTTTGTTTGTATGTATATATGTATGAATGTTTGTTCCTATAAGGCGTTCCAGAGACCAAAGGCGTTGATGGATTTTGATGGTTCTTACGTCAATCGATTCATTTTAATCCTGCGAGTGTCACTGGTTACATTAAAATTGGAAAATAGGAAAATGGCGGATATTGGGCGCCATATTGTGGGGGCCCAAATTTTTTTTCTTCCTTTTCCACGTGTGGGGTGGGGGCAAATAAAGGGTTTTAAGAGGTGATTTCATAAATATATATTACTTATATGTTTAAATGTACCTAATTCGAAAAAAAAAAGAAAAAGTTATATCAAAAAATCAAAAAAACCCGACTGCATGAAAAGCGAACTAAAAAGACGTAAACCAGGAGAAAATCATGCTATGCAGTCGGAGGATACATCTGGTTTTGGTCAGCCAGCTCGCGAATATGTATCCTCCGACTGCACAGCATGATTTTCTCCTTGTTTACGACTTTTTAGTTCGCTTTTCAAGCAGTCGAGTTTGTTGATTTTTTGAATTAACTTTTCTTATAAATAAGAGTGAAAGTGACATTTTATCAGCAACGCTGCCAAAAGTTGATTGAGGTATTGTATATTCGTAAAGTAGTAAGTGGTTTTGATTATGAACATAGTTGTTTTGAGGAGGCTGAAGAATGCTTGTATCCTAACTTAATAAATAGTTCATTTTGAAACCCTTCGAAAAACAATCTATGATGATTTTGTGATTTATTTTAAACAAATATCCATCGAGGTTTAATTAAAAATAATCCGATTTTTTATTGATAAAAAAGTGGGTCTAATTAGATCATTATACAAAAATAGATTTATTAAATTCATTATATTTGTAGGTATGTTTCTAATTTGACTATAAAAACATTGATACGACTTTCAGTATATATTTTAAGGCATTAAAAAAAATATTATTCATATGTAGTCGTTTAGATATATGTGTAAGCCTGTAAACTCAATTCGGCTCATATAGCAATAAAAATAACAATATTTTTTAATGATTTCACTGTGGCTACCTAAAATATAGTGGAAAAGATTTATTTTAGTATTCTAAATTGTACTTCGATAGCAGTAGTAGTTCCTAAAATAGGGAGTTGTGACAGATGGACCAACATACCTATAGTCAAAGTCGCACCTTAAGGCACTTGGCAGTCAAACTGTATGTGCAGTTTTGCGGGAGTGTGCGTAGCTTATAAGTCTACTCTGTATTTTTAATAAAAAATAATTAATAATAATAATAACACCACCGACGATCAGCGTTTCGATTTCTCAGCATGAGTTCTGAACGCCAAGCGAGCATCGCCGTATTGTTGAAGAAGCATTATCGTCGATAGCTCTTGTCTCTGCGACAAACTTTTGGCGAGAGATTACTCGCCGGAAGTGTGAATAGCCAGCGATCAACTATAAATATAATTATGTGTATCTTTTATTGAGACGGTACTCCACTTCGTTTGTTTCTTCAGCGAGAATATATGCGATAGCCAGTCGCTTCGTCCCCGGCGGTGCTACAAGTGCCTACGGGTTTCATGTTACCATTGGTACGGTATTTTGAATAGGTATAGGGAAATCAGCAGTTCCGAAGATATCCCTACTTCTTGACTCACTGGCATCTGTAATGAGTAAGATGGTTCTTCATTTTTCCAGTTTAAGGTTAACTTTTATAAGAGAAGAAGTACCTGTTGAGCCCGACTCTGGGTGTTGATCGACCCTGTTTATAACAGCTCTAGAGTATTTTGGTTGATTTTCTCTTTATGAAAAAGGTATTGCCAATGCATTCAGACCACTTGATCAAAGTCGCAGAAAAAGTCATTATTGAATTAAAATAAATCAATGAATTAAAAACGAAGTTGCTTTTAAATTCTATTAATCACCATAATCGGAAAGCATAAAAAGCTGCTGTAAAATACTTACATAATCGTTGCATGTGGTATTTGGGGTTCTCAGTACCTAATACCAACCCAAACTCCCCGAAATATAAACGATACAAATACAGGCTACCGTATTTGAATCGTATACAAACATGGTAATCACAATCACTGATAATTTAAGCTTTAACTCGAGTGCATCGTTACCGAGGAGTCTTTTAGCCCGTTTCTCAATCGAATCGTACGCATTAAGTTGGAATTTGACAGATATCCAACCCAGAGATGAAAGTGGTACTCCATAATCGATCTTACACTTTATAAACTCTGAATTTAAATTTCATTGTATGCAGTGCGTTTTTTTTTTGTAATCTATAGGCTCGCGCTTGACCACTATCTCACCTGATGGTAAGCGATGTACAAGTTTGTTACACTTGGCATTTTTTTGCAATTTTTATAAGTTTATCCGAACAAAGTCACGGTAAAAGATGGTACTACTATATTTAATCAAATCACTGTTATCAAATCCACACTATTATATACTTTCATTATCAACTGAACCACTAATGAGGCCTATTAATTAGCAGAATTTAAGTATATAAATGGCCACAGCTCTATATATTTTTGCATAGTTTATTTGGGGCGCTGGGATCTCTGGTTCTGGGCTTCACGATGGCGAAATTTGTCTGGTTACTTCTTGGGCTGGTGGTGGTCACACAGGGTTTAAGTGGTAAGTTGACGATTTACTAATAAGTACCTGGGCGACCGAGCTCTGCTTCGGTGAACATAGAGAAAACGACGTTTTATAAAAATGAAACCTAGCTAGATCGATTTATGGCCCCCGAAACCCACTGCATAGGTACTAAACTTCATGAAAATCGTTGGTCCCGTTACCGAGATTCAGATTATATATATATATATATAAGAATAGCTCGTTTAAAGGTATTAGATAATTCTTTTGTTATAATAATACATATGAATAATATATAAGAAATATAAATATAACTATACTATATATAGAAACTAAATAAAAAATAGAAAAGGAAGAAAAGTAAAATAAAAACCATGACCACCAACTGTTATTCCTGTATGCACAATTGCACACCTACCTACATACAATATGTAGGTTTCTCGTATCATTTATTTTGTGGATCAGAAATATGAAAAATCTCGTTAAAATCCTCATTTACCGTTATCCACTATTTAGCTGTAAAGCACTCTATTTACGATGGCAGAAAATTTTAGTTAGAATAACTTTTAAACCTAAACCGGTCTCTAAATTCATGATTAAATAATCCAAATTCTTGCCTTTTAATGATTTTCAGTGAAAAAGGCAAAATCTGACATCAAACGAGTTCCCAAAGCTTTGAAAGCCAAAGCTGAAGTCGGGTTTGAAGCCAAAGCCAAACCTTTAAAATGGCCGAATCAATACACATTAAAGGCAAAAAGAATGTCCCTTACCGACAACGTTATTGAAGACTACGCCATCTGGTAAGTTTATGCATTATTTTAATTATTTTTCAAACAAGGGAAACATCTGAAAGAGTAAAAATATACTGGCCTTCAAAACTTAGTACTCCACTTTTAGTACCACACTTTAAAAATTGCAATTTCTCGTAAACTATAGAAGTTAACATTAACTTAAAAAAAATATATAAAGCATTAAATAACCATTTTTAAATAACTGGCAAAAACTCAAACAACATTTATAAGTATGTTGTACGCCTTAATTATATTGCCTCCTCGGTCTCTGATTACAGTTCCGAAGACGAGATTTCGGAGGCGATGTTAGAATAGAATAGAATAGAATACTCTTTATTATGTACACCATAAAAGTTACAGAAAGTATAGAAGAAGTAAACATTACACTGGGTGACACAATGGGCGGCCTTATCGCTAAAAGCGATCTTTTCAAGACAACCTTTGGATGGATTTTAAAAATGAAAGGAAAAACAGTACTGTAGGTAGTCTAGTCGTAGGTTGCGATTTTTTTAAAGTTAAAAACTTTACTAATGTATAATAAACTATAAGTTCAAAGGAAGTTGATTAAATTTTCTATACTTAAAACGATTCTTTGTACCAAAACTCTGACATCTATCTATAGTTTATGAGAAATTGCAAATTCAAAAGTGTGGTACTAAAAACTTAGTACCACACTTTTAGAAGGCCAGTGTATTTGGCGAAACGATTTGCTAAATGCAATATATTATCCTGTGCCTACCTATTAACTATAATTAATTTTCGTCTTTTTTAGGAAAAATTCTAAGCAATCAAGAATCGATTACAACAATGGTTACGTGAAGTCATTTGTGGATTCTAAAAACAAGAAATTCAAGTATGGTGTTAAGTATGAGGTTGGTATATTATTGTTTATTTTAAGCTAGTACCACGTCTAACAATAAACTTTTACCACGTATATCAATAAACGGTTAGTAACGATCATTATTTTCTCATCACAGGTCCATCCTGAAGCGGATTTTGACCAAAATGTAACAAATGTGTGTAAGAACTTGGAAGGGAGTAGGTGGCAGCAAATGACACCTGAAACTATTCTGCCTGATGTCGATGGATTTGAGGCTGAAGGTGAGAAATAAAATATTCAGAATAAGAGCTAGTAATAACACTGTAACTTTATCGTAATGGCAAATTCATTAATTAGCTGGCTACCCGCGTCGAATTAGTTCTTCTGACAATAAATTTATAAATTATAGCTGTTCCCCGCGGCGTCGCTCCCGTGGACCACCCCATAGGACCCGTTTTCGGGATTAAAAACAGCGTATGTCACTCAGGAATAATGTAGCTTTCTATTGGTGAAAGATTTTTTTAAATCAGTCCAGTAGTTTCGGAGCCTATTCGGTAGAAACAAACAAACAAAAAAATCTTTTCTCTTTATAATATTAGTATTGATAGCCTATGTGTCGTTCTGATATCTATGCTATATACAATGAAGTTTTATCAAAATTTGTTGAGTAGTTATTGCGTGAAAGAGTAGGTATTTATCCATCTATCCTCACAAACTTTCGCATTTATCATAGTTGTCTGATGTAGCCATAGGGTACTGTGTAGCTGACAGCGCTTTTCTGGCTTTTGTACTATTATATTTTAAAGTAAAATAATTGTTCTAATAGATACTTCAATAATATCTTTCCGTTACTCAGTTGAAGAAAATATGAACGACAAAGAATGTACCAAGTTCGTTTATGACCACAAGGACGAGAGTGTTGATTCAGAAAATACTATTTGGGCATTTTACGACGCAAAGGCTCGCGCTTGGATTCCTGTCAGGTAAGAATATCGATTAAATATATTGCCGCCAATATTGTTAAGATCTCGTGAACCTAGCGTGCCTAACGTGCTTTTCAGAAGGAAGGAGGACATTTAGAATGCAAATGTATGAGGATACATTTTTTAACCGACTTCCCAAAAAGGAGGACATTCCCAATTCGTATGTTTATATAAATATATGTTTTTTAATGTCTGCGTCTGTGTTTCCGAATGCATTTAACCAGAATCTCTTCAAAGTTAGAGTGAACAGGCTTCTTCTGGGTAAGCTCACTCCATCGTCGACTCTGTCTCTGTCATTGACCTAGACTAGAGTCAAGAGCAAACCCATCAAAAGTAAAAAAAAAATGTATATTCGGGCATAACTCCGTCATAATATATAAACGGATTTGCAAAATTCTTCAAATTCAATGCACATTTTTTGTTCGAAAGAAGTTTCTTTCGAAATGGTCTCATTTAAAAATTGGTAAAGATCTGATGAAGAACTTCGGAGATATTCAACAGAACTATTCACTAAATGACGGCAAGACTCTCGGGATTGCTGCAATCGCATGTCTGTTTATTGTTTACACCATTTCATAACATACCATCACGCCAGTATGGGTAGGTATGCTCTAAACGGGTGCTCAAATGTGTACAGTTCACCCTGGTATACTCTCATTCCACCGGTCATATTCAAGTTACAAGTTATTTGGGTAATCTATTCTGGCATCACTGTGTGCATTATATAGAACTTGTTACCTTACTATAGAACTTGTCCATTATGTACCAAAAAAAGTTCAACCGACCTCCAAATAAAAACACTACAAAGTGAAAAATAACTTCAATTTCTATAGGCAGTTTCACAAAACGAAGAAACGAAAACAGAAACACTGACTTCCGAAATTGAAGTTATTTTTCACTTTGTAGTGTTTTTATTTGAAAGTCGGTCGTACTTTTTTTAAGATTTTTTAATTTAAATTGTAGATCTACGGCAGTAGCCTTTATTGGAATAGTGACAAAGAAGTCTCCCTTGCGGAAGGCAACACAGTTCTATCATCTGCTATTTAATTGTGATAAATTTTTATTTTTTATTTTTTTTCTTTCTTTTCAAAAGGTTCTCTTGATTGATAGAGTCCACGTCTTCTTTTTATCATGTCGACAGAATCATGAATTCCCTTATTCTTAGTTCTAAATGGGTATATGAAAGTTTTTTAATAAGTTCATGCGTTATATTATTTGATGCATAGTAATTGTAAACCTATTTCAGATACGAAGTACTGGAGTTCAACCCCTGGTTGGGATTGAAGAACAAGCATGAAATTTGGGACTTCTATAATTTCGAAAAAGACTTCTCATTCCGTAGTATCTTCGATATTGAAGATTGTATGTATTAAAATAAAACATTTATTTACTTATTATAACAAAATTAGACATTACTGTATTTAAGTCTGTGTAAAAAGCCAGTGGACCATTGGTTTCAGAGTCAATAAATTATAAATTTTATTTATTTCTCCACAGATGGTTGTACAGAAGAAGCCACAATTAATCATGCATTGGACAGCGAAGCAGTGACCAAGCATTTGATGTTCGTTGATGCTGACAATGACAAACATGTCGACCACGTTTTCAAAACGTAAGTGAATTTTATTTTCCAATATAAGTGCCTGCTAAAGGGACACCTTTCAGGCTGGCATAATGGTCCTAGCTCGATTTTGGCGTTCAAGCGAACTTGAATCGTTTAGCAATGGTAGACCGTGTCGATTGTTTAACGAGAGGAGCTAATTCCATCAACGTAATAGCGACAAAATCAGCAGTCATTTTTGTAGCTCATAATCGCATATGTTTGCCGCCCTTCAGTAGTTACTAAATAATATCAGCTTGTTATCCACTACAGAACAATAATTGTACCAATGAGAAGGCACGATCATCACGCTGGCTGAGGTTTCCTCGTGTTTTTTTTCCTTCTGCAACGTCACCGATGTCAGAGATGATGATGAGATGTCGTTAAAAACGTCACATTGATTGAACTCGTGCTTAAGAGGCGATGTCAATACTGCCATCGCGTCTCAAGAAACTAGCATGACTTGATATTATTGTTTTCAGATTCAAAAAGACCCACAACAAAAAATACTCTGATTCCAACGAGCACGCAATGAGAAAGAGTATCTTCAAGAGGACTATGAGGTAATTGATAATACAATGAACCCATAAATATTATATTTTTTTAAGTCATTCAATGATAATTCATTTGTCATTTGTTTCCTTTTCAGAGATGTAATTCAGACCAACCGTCAAAACAAGGGTTACAAACTCGCTATCAATAAATTCGCTGACAAGACTCCCGAAGAAATGAACAGATACATGGGTCTGATGAGGCGCCCGGAAGGAAAAGTTGGAAATGTCCCCTTCCCTTACGATGAAGATAAACTGAATGAGATTTCAAACGACCTACCGACAGAGTATGACTTGAGGCTTTTGGGACTTGTTTCAAACGTTAAAAGTAAGTTTTAGTTAATGAAAGTATGAATACGAAAAAATTGGAATATGAGTAGGAGTCTCATTTAAGAATGATTGAAATACTTTTTGTACCAGATAGTACAAATTAATCGATCTATCGTCATCTTTTCCAACAGACCAAGAAGACTGTGGTTCTTGCTGGACCTTCGGAACAACTGGTGCAGTGGAAGGAGCGCTTGCCAGGATCAACGGAGGCAAACTGATGGCTTTGAGTAACCAAGCTCTTGTGGACTGTGCTTGGGCGTCAGTATTTCTATTTGGTCTTGAGATCTAACTGTAGTATGATACAACGTTTATGTTACCGAAAGTAATACAACACATTACTCATAGGATTTAGATTTTCTTTTTATTTCATAAATTGCTTCCAGACTTCTGCACAACCATTTATATGTTCAATCAGTGTTAAAACTTTGTTTTTATTTTGTCATGTAGAACATCATGAAGATTTTTGCTAACATAGCGATATATATCTTGGAAACAGGCGACTGTGTCGAAAATAGTATTTTATTACCTTTTTTACCTATCATAGCAACTTTGACAAATGTCTACGATTTAAAGATTTGGTGCCTGGGGCTGTGACGGAGGCACCGACAACGCAGCGTACGACTGGATGATGGAGTACGGTCTGCCGACTGAAGCTGAATACGGTCCATACAATAACAAGGTATGTTTTTACGTAATATCACATTAGACTTGCTTTTTTATAAGTCAGATTTAACCTTTATAATTTCATACATGCTAAAAAAAATAATAATATCTGTTTAATCATTTGTAGAATGGCGAATGTAACATCAAAAACATGACAAAGATTTACCCAATTCGCGGATTCACCGATGTCACGCCTCTGAGCATTGGAGCTTTGAAGGTAAGCATGGTCTTGGACAAAATTACTACACTACATTAGTGTGTCATTACTTTTTTTCCCGCTCTGGGTGAAGCGGGAGAGCGTGTCAGACTTTTACTGACTAAAACCCACCCGTGTTCCTTCAGTTGCTTGTGCCAGGGCCGCGGTAACTCTCTTTCAAATTTATCCGCGACCCAGACAGGCTTCGGCCCTAGAGGGCCCCGTCACTTTTGCCGACAATTCTTTGAGGCGCGCGTGGAACATTACGCGCCGTCGACTCGGACCTAGTCCTTATCGGACGGCGAGCTACCCATTACTCGCCGTCCGCAAGCCCGCGCCTACGGTGGCCGGGAATCCGCTTGCGACTCCCGACGCCCGGGGCATCTCCTGCGGTAGCTAGGAGCGCGAGGGCGACATTAGTATGTCTAGATTACCTATAATGTTATGTTTAGTTAACTGAAAATTTGCTTTCCAGGCCGCAGTAGTCAACCATGGTCCCTTGTCTGTATCGGTCCATGTTACCCCGTCGTTCTCACAGTACTCATCTGGTATCTTTTACGATATTGCTTGGTAAGTTTTACAATTCTCTCATCATATCTCATATTTCAAAATATCAATATATGTTTTAGAAACCTAATTATAATAATTGTCAACTTGCTATTAGTATAAAAACCGACTTCTTATAAAATACAAGCCCTGTTAAGCCATGGCTTGTATTTTGGAAGCCAGTTCACAAACTAAGAGGTTTCAAACTAAGGTCAGGCATCAGTTTCAGTACCTTACGTAAAAATAACTAAATACTTGTAGATGAATCTTGTGGATGATCTCATTAGTGACAATTAATTTTTAACATACCTTTTTTACTTAATATTTCAGTCATCAGCTCATGCTGAACCACGAAGTGACCTTGGTTGGGTACGGCGAGCGTGATGGTGACACCTTTTGGATCCTGAAGAACTCTTGGGGCCCGGAATGGGGCATAGGAGGATACATGTACATATCAGCTAGGGACAATGTCTGTGGTGTCGCCACTGAACCCACTTATGTTGTCTTTTAAGATTTTATGACTCCTTCGACTTAATTAACTGCTGCACTGACTTACTTGGCTATACTGGCGAGAAAATGGCTCCGAATGGATAATGTAATTTTATTTAGCAATTAATATCAATAAGCTCGTGGAATTTTTATTTAGTATGTAAGCAATAAAAAGAAAGAATATTTTTTGTTTTTCCTTAAAATAATGCAGTACTAACAAAGTTCCAATACAACATAGAGATAATTACATAGGACATGTATAAAATAATAGTTAAATTAGATATATATATTATACCAGATTAGTGACCATCGAAGGATATTAAGGCTCACTAACCTCAGATGGTCACTAATAGTAACCATTGGATCTGGTGTTCACTGACATAAATATTTTGATGTTATTGCTGTTAGCAAAAACACACACATGTTTTCTTTGTCGTATCTTTCTTTTTTATTTTTTTTATTTATAATGGACTTGCTCTTGACTCTAGTCTAGGTCAGAGGTGACAGAGACAAAGTTGAGGATGGAGTGAGCTTACCCAGAAGATGCCAGTTAACTCTAACTTTGAAGAGATTCGGGTTGTATGCGTTCGGCATCACAGACGCAGGCAGTGAGTTCCACTCTCACTCTCTTTCGTCTTTAAACATACCTCATAGCCATGAATACATTATTACATCATTATAAAAAAAAAAATTGAGACAATCCCACCGCACTAATCCCAAACCACTGTAACTCCTGAAACGTAAAATCTACAGTGGCGACCAGGTAATGAATGTAACTGTCTTGGATACAGCAACGAAATTAATCAGAAAATAACAACGCAGTAGTAAAAAAAAAATACAAATTGCCACTTCCCTGCATATCAAGCAGGAGACAGAACAACCAAGGCCAATAGGCACAAAGGGTCGTTTACTGGGATAAGCACAGTTGCCTAGCACCACCAATAAAAATAATCATTAATATTAATGGGTCCTAACGTTGTGAGCGGTTATATTTGATTCCAATAATAGGGATAGAAAAACGCTTGAACGCACGAAATTTTTTTCTATTTTCCACAAGGTCTGTATAATAAATAACTCTAGATGCAGCCTCTACATTATCCAACATAATATTGCGTGCATTCTGCAATTGCATTCTTTAAAGAATACACTCCCATGAGGTATGGTGTGCAGATAAAACATTGGCATAAAGTCGAGGCAACGAACTTGAAGGCAAATAATTTACTTTTTAGTTACCTTGTCCTGTGACAAATTGGACAACACAGGCATCATTATCATAATAGCCGAAAGACGTCCACTGCTGCACATAGGCCTCCCCCAAGCATCGCCAAATTGACTGGTCCCGTGCGTTTCGTATCCAGCGGATCCCCGCAACCTTCACCAGGGCATCGGTCCATCTAGTGGGAGGCCTTCCAACGCAACGTCTTCCGGTTCGCGGTCGCCTCTTCAGAACTTCTCTGACCCATCAGTTATCCGTTCTGCGAGCAATGGGCCCTGCACATTGCCATTTATGTTTGGCAATTCTTCGGGCTATTTCAGTATATAACCCTGGTTCTCTTCCGGATCTCTATATTTCTGATTCGATCACGCAAGGAAACTCCGAGCATAGCCCTTTGGGTGACTGTTAGCTTTCTGATGAGGCCCATTGTGAGCGACCACATCTCAGAGCCATAGGTCAGCAGTGGCAACACACACTGGACTTTCATCTTGAGACACTGTGGTAAGATGGACGAGAAGATACCGCGCAACTTCGCGAACGCTGCCCAGCCGAGTCGGATTTGACGGTTGAATTCATTATATACACAGTCATTATCTCTGTCAAGTGCGATCTCATATTTCAGATTCATTACTGATTGACTACAGGAAGAATGCCATATACTTTGATATGAGCAAATCATTTGATTTCGTAGATCACAACATCTCACTAAATATAGGCGACCTAAACTGCTACAAGATAAAGTTAAAGATACATTTATTTGCTCAAAGACGTGTATACATGCAAGAATAAACAATACGTGCATTCAGGATAACATTTAAAACAAATACAAAAAGTTCGGACATGTTTGCCACATACTATGGCGTGCAAATATTTTGGAAGTGAATATCAATGGACAATTACAACATTTTTATTTAATCACAATAACTACAAACTTGTTTAAATATGCAGTTTTTTATTGTTGACAACAATAAAAAAACTGCATATTTAAACAATAATAATGTCAAAAAACAAATCAAATGTCAAATAAAGATGTAGGTCAAATCTATTTAAAATATCAATCAAATATAATGAACAATTACTAATATGAATTCAAACGTAATAATTACAAACTGTCAACACTAAAATTAATAAAATATCACACAAATGCCGTACAAAAATGTATATCAGATCTGTGTGAAATTATCAAATAAATGTCAGATAAAAATGTAAGTATGTCATGTATGTATGTAATGTGCATGTATAAATTATAGTTAGAAAATTCAATTAATTCAAATACATCACTACAGTTAATAAAATACAAAGTCAAAAAATATGATCAATACAATAACATTAATAAGGCCAAAAAAACAATATGAAAATCAAGGAATCCGAAGTAAAGCACTAAATTGGATCAGAAGGTACCTACTTAATAGAAATCCCTGGTTTAAGATTAACCAATGAAATTAGCAACTTATATCTATTCATGGTCTCGTCAGGTGACAACACGATCTGCTCGATGAGGTGGGCAAACTCTTTGAAAGAGTTATTGCAGACCGCCTCATTGGGCAGCTGGTGCGGGTGGGGCCGGATCTGGCGGAGAGCCAGTTTGGCTTCCGCAGGGGACGCTCTCCGGTGGACGCCATCATGCGCGTACGAGCCCTCACGACAGGGGATGCAGTGGCCCGGGGTGGGGTCGTCTTGGCGTTGTCTCTAGACATCGCCAATGCCTTCAACACCCTGCCCTGGATTTGCATCAGGGAAGCACTCCGGTATCACCGGATGCCGCCCTACCTCTGTCGCGTGGTCGAGGCCTATTTGGCGGACAGGGCCGTCATCTACCCCGATCACCAGGGAGAGTGGAACCGGCGAGAGATGTCGTGCGGTGTCCCACAGGGATTGGTCTTGGGGCCGCATCTGTGGGACATGGGGTACGACTGGGTGCTGCGCGCTGACCTCCCTAGAGGCGTCAGCGTAGTTTGCTACGCTGACGACACGCTTGTCCTGGCGCAGGGGAGGTCGCACCAGGCGGCGGTGGAATTAGCGACACGCGGGGTTGCGACAGTCGTCGAGAGGATCCGGCAATTGGGGCTCGAGGTGGCCTTGCACAAGTCTGAGGCCATGTGTTTTTATGGTCCTCGGAACGCGCCACCACCGGTTCCCAAATAACGGTAGGAGGGGTTCACATCGGCGTCGGGTTGATGATGAAATACCTAGGACTCGTCCTCGACAGCCGGTGGAATTTCGTGGAACATTTCCGACGTTTGGCTGACTGGAGCGGGCCGGGGCTGCCCTCAAGCGACTCCTGCCCGATCTAGGGGGTCCAAACGCCTCCTGCCGGAGGCTCTACGCGGGGGTCGTGCGGTCCATGGCCCTTTATGGCGCATCAGTGTGGGCGCGTTCCCTGAGGCGGCGACCAGCCCGCTCGTTGAACGCGTCCCAAAGGGTCATGGCCATCCGCCTGGTCCGTGGATACCGCACGGTCTCCGGTGAGGCGGCGAGCCTCATTGCCGGATTGCCTCCATGGGATCTGGAGGCAAAAGTCCTCGCGCACATCTGGGAGTGGCGCGAGGAGGCTAAACGCCGGGGCATAACTCCGCTGCCACGAGAAATCGCGGCTCGGCGGATAGAGCTCCGGCAGGATCTCATGGCGACATGGAGAGAAAAAAAAAAAGGTGACAACACGATATGCATACTATATGCGAATGACATATTCGTTATTGTACCTTCTGGAAGAACCAAATAATAATATTTAAATAATACCACAGATTCAATAATGAACTAGTTTCAAAAGCGAATATTTACAAAAAATAAATAAGCGTTTATCAGTGCGGCCAGGTGTGAAAATTTTAGGTCTGAGGAGGTTTTATAGGAATGTCAAGTTGAGGTCTGTTTTTTGGTGTTCCGGTCCTCAAATGGAAAAAGGAACCCTTATAAGATCGCTTCGTTGTCTGTCAGACATCTGTGAGTCAAAACCTTTCTTTCAGAAACACGTGGAGGTGTCACGTTGAAATTAATATCATAATATTATATTAGATATTAATTTATATGCAAGTCTGCAATCCCATGGAGCTATGAAAAAATCTAGCTTCTAAACCAACGCAATCAAAAGATACGGCTGTATATGCCGCATATTTCTGACACTCGCAAGGGAATCCAAACCTATAGAGAACTTCCCGTAGACAAACAAAAACAATTTCTTATAGCACAAGTAAAGGATAAATTCCGAAAAACCTAAATATGAACCTTTAAAAAGAAATAAAATATAGCAAATACTCTTTAAATAATTAGGTATTGCCAATAATTATTGGACGCTTTCATTGGTGAAAATACTTTTTTTCGAAAGAGTCCAATAATTTTTGGCAATACTTAATTATATAAAGAGTATTTGTCATACTCTTTCATGGAGGCAAACCCTTTGCCCTGCCGAATTCACTTAAGCAATTAGGCTGCTAGCCTAATTGCTTTAGGCTAGCAGCCTAATTGCTTAAGTGGAAGGCAGACTGTGATTACTTCCCCGCCGTTACTCCACAAAAAGAACGCACTTGCGGATTACTAACTGCAAGCTGACAGTTCCATTCTATGAGCCTTCATAGCTACAGCTGGCGCAATACAGCAACTAGACAGCCTCAACAGCTTACTGAAGGTCTTATTGTACTGAACATGCCTTCAGCAATCTCCTATATGCTTGATGGGGCCCGATGCTGCACGCGAATATATTTGTATCGCGGGCCCTCGATCATGGTACCGGTAGGAACTGTTTTTAGTAGGTAGAAATACAACATTACCTCTATTCTCCATTAGGATTAGCCCACAAAAAGGCCAGCACCCTCACACCTAGACTCGTTTCGTATATCTTACCCGCAACCTGACCATGTAACGAGATTGGCAAAATACTTTGCAGACCGTTATCGCCGTGCACTTGTGCATCGAGAAAATCTAATAATAAAAAGCATGAATCAAAATCCATTTTGGTATAATTATTTTTTTGATTAGGCAAACTTATTTAATGACCTTTCGATCAAATTTCATGTAGAATAGATTTAATGGTAAGGGATAAAACAATCTACAAAGTAGAAGTTAGTCAATGTGAAACGAGTTATTTCATGCTGGAAATTCACAACTTTTTACTCCTCCATTTTTAAACTCCGATACGAGTACTATCGCCTCTGTGCATTTTTTCGTGGTTTGCTGTTTTTCTGGGTCTCAGTAGTTGCAGTGGCTTTTTGTAAAACAAAAACGCTATAAAGCACTACCAGTATTTGAACTGACAAACGCCCGGGTTTATAATAATAATAATAAATTCGTTTATTTTATTCTTGGTGGCTAAATAATTATTTTATCATAGGATAGTAACAAGGTCAATTTTTTATGATAACATTATACTTAATTAAATTAATCAAATATCTCACTGTGCATTTTTAAAATCTACCGTGGCTTCATTAAAACGATATCCGATATTTCGTTAATTAGATCATTAAAATTCATTATATTTTTAGGTATGCTATTTATATCCTTTTTTGGTTGAGAATATATGACATAATTATCTGTATAGCTACATTGATATTACGTGCTTCAATAAAAAGTTACGTAAAGAAGACGGTCCAAATTCTATAAAACAAAAACTCAGAAATCGATACTATCTAACTGTATCCGGATCGATTGCTTATTCTCCTTACGAGTGAAATAACCCTACCCAAGTCGCACACTTCAAACCCATGGGATATTGGAGCTATAGGCTGACAAATTATGCATGAAAAATGATTATCTACTTAGGATTTTCTTAAATCTAGAAACAAAATCAGTTATGCTGGCGACTGTACTGACCAATTGTCTGTACTGGTCAATTGTGATACTGTCCCCTTTAGCAAGCTCTTTAACGCCGAAGATTTTCTACTTGTTACCGGCTCACTATATATGTGTACGAGTATGCTTACTATACACACATAAATATATAAACCGTGCCAATAACGGACCATCTTGAGCTTCTTGGCGTTAAGTTGACATCTACTCTCAATTTTGGGCCTTACATTGAGGCTAAGGCTCAGCTGGCTTCCAAAAAGTTGGGGATCCTTGCGAAGGTGAGAAAGTACTTCACGCCGGAACAGCTGCTCAACTTGTATCAAGCGCAAGTTCGATCGTGCATGGAGTACTGTTCTCACCTCTGGGACGGTTTTGCCAAATACCAGCTTGATGCACTAGAGTTGATCGAAAAGCGGGCCAAGAGACTTATCGGCAATGAGGCACTGGTCAAATCAAAGCTCCAGAGCCTTGAACATCGTCGCCGAGTTGCCAGCTTGTCGGTTTTTTATCGGTTACATTTCGGGGAGTGTGCGATGGAATTGCATGATTTAATTCCGCCCAGCCCGTTCCATCATCGGACAACCAGACGCACGGCGATGCGTCATCGGTACATGGTGGACATCCCACCCATACGCACAAAACGTTTTGGGGACACTTTTATTATGCGTACAGCTAAGGAGTGGAATTCCCTGCCGGAGTCTGTGTTTCCCGATAGCTACAATCTAGGGGTCTTTAAGTCAAGAGTGAATAGGTTACTTCTAGGCAAGCGTGCTTCACCGTCGACCACATCATCGCTTATCATCAGGTGAGATAATGGTCAAGCGCGAGCCTATTTACAATATATAAAAAAAAAATAAAAAAACTCTCGCCATTTATCCATGGGTGTAGGCAGAAACTACAGAACGCTACCTGTTACGATCCTTGCATACTTCTTTTGCTTCACTCACGTTCATACATCTAGTCATACACGCACGCCGGTTATGAGTACTGCGCACCTGGTCTTTCTGAAGAAAGGATTTTTTTTGTTAATGAATAACAGTCGACTAACTCATTCATCTAAATACCTTTGTATTTAGATGAATGAGTTGCCTTCTCTATGCAGATGATCAAGTTCTACTTGCACCGTCAGCAAGACAGTTGCAATACATGGTGACGGTGATGAATGAAGCTTTTAAGTTAAAAGGGATAAGCATAAATGTGAACAAAACTAAGGTAATGATGCTTGAAAGAGAAGACGATGTATCGGATTGTGAAGTGAAAATAAATGATAAGAGTGAGGAACAAGTGAACGAGTTTGTATATTTGGGCAGTATGTTCACAAGGGATGGGAAGATTGTAGAGGATGTGGAAAGGACAGAGAATGCAGGGAATAAAGTGAATGGTGCTATACATGCGGTTGTAACCAGCCAGACGATGTGTCCGGAGGCTCGACTCGCCGTTCACAACAGCGTGCTGGTGCCTATACTTAGGTATGGAAGTGAAGGTTGGGTATGGCAAAAAAGACATAAAAGTGGGATTAATACAGTAGAAATTCGTTCCTTGTGTGTGCGGTGTAACTTTAAATGATAGATTGAGGAATTATAATATATAACAAGACAACGTTTAGGTTTAAAAGAAGATGTAGTGACTAAAATTGAAAAGAATATGCTAAGTTGGTTTGGCCATGTTGAGAGGATGAATGAAAGGCGACTAAAGAAAGGTATTTACAAGGCAGACGTGAATGAAAACGCCGGTAGCGGACGCCCCAGAAAGACATACAAAGACCTTATTGGTGATGTTCATCAGAAAGGCCAGGTGCACTGGCGTGCGTGTATGACTAGATGTATGAACGTGAGTGAAGCAAAAGAAGTATGTAAGGATCGAAGCTGGTGGCGTTCTGTAGTTTCTGCCTACCCCCATGGGCGAGAGTTTATGTATTTAGGTGAATGGAAATGTGCCCTAAAAAGACATACATATATAATCTAATGCTCACAATGTTGCATAGTTCTCCGATTGTCAGACAAAACCGAGTTATTCACCAACAACGAATCAAACGATGATTTAAAAAAGTGTTGTATCCAGTGCATTTCTTACTTTTCAGTGTTTTCTTTGCGTTTTCATGAAGATCTGAACAAAGTCACCAAAAATGCCTGTATTGAATTTAACCAAATTTTTTGTAATCAAATCCACACTATCATAACTTTAATTATCAAAAAAACTAATGAGTTCTGTTAATTAGCACAGCAAAATATATAAAAGTGGGGTATTACACATTTTTTTGCATACGGTACATATGGGGCTCTGGGATCTATGGTTCTGGGCTTCACGATGGCTAAATTTGTCTGGTTACTTCTCGGGTTGGTGGTGGTGACACAGGGTGCAAGTGGTAAGTTATTTATTTCTGTTTTTATAAATCTTTTTGTAATGATTTTGTACATTATCTTTAAATTAATGACCGACTTTCCTAAAAGGAGGAGGTTTTATGTTTGACTGTATGTTTTATTTTTGTGTATGTTTACCGATTTCTTCGTCAATTGTGGACCGATTTTGATTTTTTCTTTTGCTTTTGTGTCTTTAGGTATAAATTTTCGGTAAAAGTTTCACTAAACTACTTTTAGCTGTAAGGTGCTTTTTTGCAACTGATTTTAATGTTATTCAATGAGGGCTACCGTTTTTGTGTCCACCAGATGGTGCCACTGGCGAGTAAGATCCTTGAATTGTGCTTTTTGTTTCATCGCAATCGGCATCACTGCATCACAAAAGTTAGATGAATTTTAAATGTTCAAGAAGTAAAATATCACAATTCACGCAATTGAAAGCAAAGGACATTTGAACTACTTATTCGATACAAATACAAATAATCTTTATTGACATATTTTTTACAGCAGTTATTGAAGTTTAAGACTCCCGAACTAGGCGGACCTGTATAACAGGAGTCAGCGCCCTCCCCATTGTATAATGTTCTAATGTCAAATTACAATTTTATTTTTATAGGAAATCATAATCATGAAAAGTAAAAAAAAAAAAAATTTTAAATTAAAAATTCAGTTATACATAAAATAAATTAAAAACATTTTTAAAAATACCTGTAAAAATATTAAAATAAATCAAATAAAAAAAAAAACGAAAATAATTATAGAAATATTAAATAATTATCAGAACATATTTTTTCGAATGAAATAACATAAAACATTAGGTTCCGTAACAGTAGGGTCGTAGGTACCTACGAGCATCTTAATCTGACATATATGGAAAATATACATAACAATAAAAAATACTAAGGAAACTCGCACCAAAAGCCAAAAAACTGTGACATCTGACATTTTATAGACCTCACTGTATACCAACGCCCCTAGCGGCAAATTCCAACGGAATATCATTGAAGTGCGCTCCTCCACTAACCGTTTCATTCTCCGATAGAAAATGTGGTAAAATAACAGTTGATACAGCCCCCGTATACAAAGCCCCCTAGACGAAATACACATTTACATTTTGTTTTAAAGCATAATATTCTAACCCTTCTCTATGCTATCCTACACAATCCTACTTCTCCCCAATACCTTCGTGAACGGTTTAAGTACCTCGCCCCGAGGGGTAAACCTTGTCACACGGCCACTGTGCTTCTCGTTCGTACTCCGCGTCACACCTCCAGCCGTTATGATGGCCCCTTCTCTGTTACTTCAGTGCATCTCTGGAACTTTCTCCCACACTCACTACGCGATTAGTATTTATGTACGTGTGTATATTGATGATTTATTTTTATGATTAATATTTTGATACTTTAAAATTGTACACTGGATGCTAATCTCTTTTGATATCATTCTCTTTCACTAGAGGGTTTGCTGTAAGAGAACTCAACATTGAGTAAAACTCGCCTTTGTACATGTACTTTATAATCACAATGTAGGTATATATATGCAGTCACAGTTTATCATAAGAATACTGTTTTTTGGTGTAAAATAAAGAATTAAGATTATTATAACCGCTCTGTTGCTGAGTCAGTGTCACCGAAGCCGCTCTGCTCGACAGTAAGCCTCGATGACAATTGCCAAAAAATCCATACTGTATTGGATTGTAATGCGCTACCGAAATGTCACTTGATAAATCTCTCAAATCTTGGTATTTCGATAATAATTATAGCTTATTCCACTTTGTGTAGACCCAGTCTGCTGAAACAATGACTAAGTATTTGTGTGTGTTTTTTTTAATTTTAGTGATAAATGCTAAAGCTAATTCAAAAGCTGAGGACGAAGTTGGAGCAAAACCCAAACCCCTGCAATGGCCGTCTCAATTCACGCTAAAGGCGAAAAGAATGTCGCTAACCGACGATGTCATCGAAGAGTATGCCATCTGGTGAGTTTATAGATAGCGTTTTATTTAGTTTAATGTATTTACTAACGAAAATTTGTGTTGCTTGAAATTCGTGTATTTCTGTAAGTGTATTCATTTTGAAACAAGAGAGTTAAATTTCAATGTAGTCGAGGCAAACCTGACGTAATGCATCCGAAATATATCGAATGCCTATAGTGCCCGGCAGCCTGTTTACCCTCGGCTACCGTAGAAGTCGAGTTTACGGCATGACAAGGGGTACCAAAAATCCCCGGAGTGGACCCGGCTACCCAATAAATACCGACCACTGGACCTGGCAACATATAACACGCGAACTTTCCGGACCGACGAGAAGATAGCCAAACTCGAGGAAGAATATTGAACAGGTTACAACGGAGTAATATAGGTTTATATGAAGTCCGAAGAGAGGGACTCGATAATTCTCAAATTCGGTAACCTGCTCTATTTCGGAGAAGGCAGTCCCAATCTGGTGTCGACTTTTTCGTCCACTATTCCCTTGTGAACAACGTAGTGAAGATCGAGAGTTTGTCGACCAGGGTGACGTATGAATCCTCAAGATATTTGCTGAAGGTCATACAGGTCTAAGCCCCGACTTCGGCACACCCCGACGACGAGGAAGACATGTATGAGAATATCTCTAGAGACATGTATGGTTTCAAAACTCACTTCAGCGTTGTTCTGGGGGAACCTTTCCTCTCCTCACTCAAGTAGTGCGATCATCTTTCCTTTGGATTGCACTAGACGGCAACGGTGAGTGGCTACTTCCACTTGAAACAGTGCAGCATGCTTGCCTCTCATGCTCGATGTGGTGGTGCTTCCGTTGATCAGAGCGGCAAGACCCGGTGATATGAGTATTCTGGCTCCAGCTCGGTTTGAGCCTCTGCAGAAGCTTAACTTATTATTTCTTCTTTTCTGTTCATGAACAGAGACACCTCGCATTCTGACGTCTGGGACTCCGCCTCCTCCACGTGCGAGAACTGCGTGATAGGGGGCTGAATAAAGACGGGCCTACGCTGCTACTCCTGCTGCCGTTGGTGCTGGTTGTTGGTTGGTGTTTGTGTTATGGTGGTTGGTGTGCGAGTTGTGTTTGTTGTTGTTGTAGTTTGTGTAGTGGGTGTTGTGGTTGTTGATATGGTCGTGACTGTTTAGTGTTAATCGGTCCCGGCTTTGTGGGGTTGCGTCCATTTTATTAGCTGCTGCTGGGTCTATGTTGTCTTTGGTCGCGAATGCCAAGAATGGTTTTCTGGTAGTCGGTCTCCCTATGATGGTGTATATAGGCTGGCTCAGCTGGGTTTTGATCTTTTCTTCCAGCTCCATTCTGCTTTGAGGTATCCTATCTTATGGAGGGGCTGAGAAATAACTCGGACACTTCGACCCATTGGGATCTATTGTGGTCCCCTAGATAACCTACTCCGCCCCAATCTCGTTGATAACTCTTTTCATGGGTTTTAAAACGAGACTAGGAGATATGAGCCTATAGTCTTTTGGTTTTGGATATCCAACCCCTAGGAGACTCATTCGCTTACCAGCCAGTGCATGGCACAGAAGGTGCTCCATGTGTTCCGTATGTTCCCCACACAACATGCACATGGGTGTCGCGATTAGACCCATCTTCATGATCATGTCGTTGGTTCCAAAGTGCTCAGTGAAGGCCCCAAGCAGGAAGTTGCCCCCTGCTCATACTCGTATTCCAAATGCATTCCCCGTGCTTTGAACGTAGAGCCCTTGGAGTGTTGCATACCGGTATTAGACAGCCAATGTCTACGTTGTTTGGGATCTGCAAACTCCCTAAATGTGGCTTTTACGAGACACGTCGAAATGCCTACACATGGTTCTGGACCCACAAAATCATTTGCTGAACCCTCTCTTGCCAGTTCATTTGCCACTTCGTTATCATGGAAACCTTTGTGCCCAGGGACCCACATCATTCTTACCCTGTTATGCTTCCCAAGCTTGTTTAGGGTTTGGATAGCATCCAAAATAAGTCCGGAGTCCACTTTGTAGGATGCCATGGCTTTGATTGCAGCCTGACTGTCACTAAGAATATACATCCATCTTTCCTAAGCTTTTGCTAAATTTGTAACCATAATATTTGCCACATGGCTTTTCCAACTGAGTTCTTTATCAAGCTTTACACCCATATATTTAACTTCGGTGGACCAGGGCAGCTTTATTCCATTGAGGGAGAGCTCTCCTTGATTTCCTAGTTGTCTCTTCCTCGTGAATGGAATAATGACTGCTTTGCTTGGATTGATAGAGAGGTGGTTCTTTGTGCACCATTCCTCTGTCATCCTCAATGCCTGTTGTAATTAACCAGAGACTATGTTCGGGAATTTACCATTTACCATTATAGCTATGTGATCTGCATATAATAAATAAATTAAAATCTGTATATAATAGTCTGATATTGAGTTTGGTAAGTAGCTAGTCTACTACCAAGCTCCACAATTTTGGTGACAGCATTCCGCCTTACGGACAACCTCTTGTTTTTTTTGGGCTAAATTTCCAGCTAAGTTTCCCATCAGTTCCGATCTGACTATTCTGCTTCTCAGCATATAGTCAATCCAGTTACACGTGGTATCATTGATGCCATGTTCCTTTGCAGCAATCCGTATTGACTCAAATGTTGTCTTGTCGAAGGCTCTCTCTATGTCGCGGAACGCCCCGATACAGATCTCTTGTCCCTCTAGCAAAGCCTTGGCTCGACTCGTGACATAGTGCAATGCCGTTTCCGTAGATTGGCCAGTACTGTAGGTGCACTGTAGTTTATGTAGAGGGAATTCTTTAAGTGGTCCCTCTCTTAGACCTGTCTACCAGTTTCTCCAGCCTTTTTAAGAGAAATGATGATAGACAGATGGGCTTGTAAGCTTTAGCTTCTTCGTAAGTCACTCTACCCACTTTCGGTATAAAGGTGACTTTGACCTCCCTTCATGTCTGTAGAGCTTACTCAAATGGGGTATCAAACAGATGCCCCTTCTTGCAATAGTATTGGGTAGATGCCATCCGGATCAGGGGATTTGAGAGGCTGGAAGCCTGCTATGACAAGCTTCAGTTTATTTTCATCTACCACTTTCTGTGCCGTGAGCCAGTTATATTTGGACGTGTCCCTTGTGAGCTCGTCCCTTGTGACTGGTTCCTCTTCATCGCTGTCGCGCAGTATAGATTCTGGAAAGTGAGTCCTAAACATCCCGCCCAGAATGTCCTGTCCAGTTCCCGTGGGATCACCCATTCTAATCCTTTACAGATGATAGTGAGTTTGTCTTAGTCATGGACATTGCTTTGCACAACCTCATTCCATTTGGCAGAGCTTCGATGGAGGTGCGGTGCTGCCGCCAATTAGTTCTTTTGGCCTTGCGTACCACCGTGTTAAATCTCGTCAGCAAGCTAGAATAGCCAGAAAAATATTTCCTGGCTTTTGCATCATTAAAGGTTTGTCGTGTTTCCTGACGTATTTTAGCTAGTTCAGGCGTGCCACCATGGTACCTTTTTGCAAAAGGCCTTTTTCTCGGCCTTTGTTCTTGAGAATATAGATAGCGGGGCGCAGGTTGACGTGATCTACACGGATTTCGAAAAAGTTTTTGATCGTGTGGATCACGTCATCTTGCTCAGTAAGCTGTACAAACTATGAATACGAGGGGATCTTTTACGATACGTATTTATTTAAACACTCACAAACTGTCGTACTAGGAGGTTACCGTTCCAACTTTATTGATATCCCTAGCGGTGTACCACAGGGACCCCATGACCCATCATTTAGACCCCTTTTTTACAACGAATATCTATTTGACATCACTCATTCTTTTGAACACTCTGATCACTTAATGTACGCTGATGACAAAAAAATATTTTATAAAATAAGAATATCCGATGATTGTAGGGCCCTTCAAGATGATCTTAATTGCTTAAATAATTATTACACAAAAAAACAAGATCACTGTAAACGTTGCAAAGTGGCAATGTATCAGTTACACACGTAAGAGGAACCCGATTGCTTAGTCATATAATTTTAATGAAATTGTCATAAATTAAGTCCAGGTGGTTAGGGATTTAGGAATCATATTTGACAGTAAATACGTGTTCTCAGATCACATAGACCTTTTTAGCACAAAAGTTTATAAGGAACTTAGAACCTAGGATTTGTTCTTAGGTCATGTATGGTACTTAAAAACATTGGGGCTCTTAAATCTGTTAATTTTGCATATGTGCGCAGCGTTTTAGAGTATGCGTGTCCAATCTGGTCACCACAATACATAACTTATCAGAACGAAATAGAAAAGATTAAAAAAATAAATAACCATCTTAACTATCGTCTTCGTAAATCTCCAATATCTTACGAAGATAGCTTTCGAATATATGGTCTGCTAATACTCGAAGAAAGGCGTAATGATATGGGCGTGTATCTGCTCTATGACATACTCAATGGAAGCCTTGATTGCCCGGAGTTGGTCGCACAGATAACTTTTAACACTCCACTACATGCTCCTCGGCACTCCACTAACTATGCTAAGAACTGTGTACTGACTCGCATTGCTCGAATTTATAACTCGGAATTCTCAGAAGTTGATATATTTAACTGTAATAAACCTACATTCAAAAAACGAATAGTAAAGTCTATAGATGCTATAGATGGAGACGAATGACAGTCAACCGATCTTCTGTCTTCTCCAGTCTTCTGTTATTCAACCTTTTTTGTTTTTACAATTTCAAAATTGTGATTTAACTTAACCTTATGTAAATTTGGATTGTATTGCATCTTTTTATTTAAATTTGTGCATTAGTTCGTTTTTTGTTTTATACATTTTATACATTTATCCCAGTTACACAGGAAAACCTATAATTGACCATACAAATTGTAATACGCATATTTTCTAAAATATTTTTTAAGTACCTATCGCTTTTGTTTACCTAAATAAATACCTAATCTTCGATTGCATTATGTACTATTTGATTTGATATTCGTCTTATTTTTTAGGAGAACCTCCAAGCAATCTAGAATTGATTACAACAATGGCTACGTGAAATCTTTTGTGGATAATAAGAATAATATTAGGTATGAGGTCGGTAAATCGTTATATTTCAAACAAGTATCATGAATTATCATTATCCTAAACTGTTGGTTGATTAAACCCATTATTTACTTATAACAGATCCACCCTGAAGCATTATTGGACCAAGATGTAGTAACAAAGTGTTATTACATGAAAGGCAGATGGTATCGCAGATTTCAACCTGAAACTATTCTCCCTGATGTCGATGGCTTTGAGGCTGAACGTAAGAACCAAAATTTGCTGAAAAATCTTTATCAGTGATAAATGTTCAGAAAGTAGGTAAATCTTAAGAAAAAACAATCCATTAAAAAAATAGATATTCTAACAAAAGAATTGCGAAATGATATTTCTGTAAAATGACCCTTTTAAGAGAGTGGAACCCATTATTCCAGATTATTTATGCATTTTTCAACGGGGATTAGGTAATCGTTAACCGATCCATATTAGGTCCTGACCTCATCATTATTGATGATGATGTGTCCTGAGGAAACGATCGGCACAGGAGAAACTAAGTTTTCTAGCCTTCTACTGCTCTTTGGATGCACGAAAATTGTTGTAGTTAATTATAATTTATTTCCGTTACTCAGTTAAAGAAATGAAAAACGACAAAGCCTGTACCAAGTTCGTTTTCAACGACAAGGACGAGACTGTTGAAATACAAAGCTCTATTTGGGCTTATTACGATAAAAAGGACCGCGCCTGGGTTCCCGTCAGGTAAGGAAATAGTCAAAATACGTTATTCTTCTAATTGTTCAGGTTATCGAGAATTTTTGTCGTTTTTTTACGGAAGAAGGTGAATAAGACTGCAAAATATGGATTAGGACCAGTTTCTTTCATATATATATATTTTAACTTTCATAGCACTGCTGTTTGGTGCGTGTATAAAACTAATGCTACCATCATTCTGGTGTTCAATACAAGTTCCATAATTTCACAAAGATTTACCACAAAAATCCTTGTAGCATTAACCTATTGTCGGTATATTAAAAAGATTTCTGTTTGCACCACTGCATAGCTGTAGAGATGCTTTGTGGAGAATATAATTTAAATGATTTCTTTATTCTAAAAAGATATTGTAACTGGCAATCTATGTTCGTTATCTTATAAGATTAATGATAATAAACTAATTTCAGATACGAAGTATTGAGATTCAACTCTTGGCTGGGATCAAAGAAAGAGCACGAAATTTGGGACTTCTACGATTATGAGAAAGGCTTCTCTTTCCGCAGTGTCTTTGACGTTGACGACTGTAAGTATTCAAATACAATCTTTCTTTACTTATTTAGAAAATATTACATTTAGGACTTGTTTCTTTTCAGACGAATGTTCAGATGTATACTCAGCGGACAGCGAAGCTGTGACCAAGCATCTGATGTTCGTTGATGCTGACAACGATGAACACGTCGACCATGTTTTCGAATCGTAAGTGAATTTTATATTTCGAAGATACATCTTGAAATATTTTTCGCAAAGGTGGTTTTCTGATTTGGTTTTGTTATTTTATAGATTTGTCAAGACCTATAACAGAAAGTATTCTGATTCAAATGAGCACGCAATGAGAAGGAGTCTCTTCCAGAGGAGTATGAGGTAATTTATAATATTAAGATTAACCCATATATTACAGTTTTGTCAGTCAATAAATGATCATTATAATTATTTATAATATCTGTTCAGGGAAGTAATTCAGACCAACCGTCAAAACAAGGGTTACAAACTCGCTATCAACAAATTCGCTGACAAGACTCCTGAAGAAATGGACAGATACATGGGTCTGATGAGGCGTCCAGAAGGAAAAGTTGGAAATGTCCCCTTCCCTTACGACGAGGACAAATTGAATGAGATTTCAAACGATGTACCGAACGAGTATGACTTAAGGCTCTTAGGCGTCGTTTCTAACGTTAAAAGTAAGTTTTTATTTTTTTATAAACTTATCCAGTTAACATGAAAGTATGTTTCGTGCAGAAGAGACGCTGTGTCGACCACAGATAAGTTGGAATAAGAGCAGGAGGTTGATTTAAGAATGATTTCAACGTTTTGTAGTGGATAGTACAAATTAATAAATTCCGTCGTCTTTTTCAACAGATCAAGAAGACTGTGGTTCTTGCTGGACCTTCGGAACGACTGGCGCTGTAGAGGGAGCACTTGCGAGGATCAATGGAGGCAAACGGATGGCTCTGAGCAACCAAGCGATTGTGGATTGCGCTTGGGCGTACGTATTTAAGCTCTGTAATTAGACTATAACCATTGACTAACATGGTAAGGATAGGGCGGACCACGCGTTTTTCTGACGCCACTTTTTGTTCAAAAAAGCGCACACGCAACGCGGTCGGCTATCTTCGGGGGCGGTCGTGTGCGCGATAAATTAATAATGCTGTGTTTCTTGTATGGTGAACGCGTATATGCAAAGTTTTGGACGGCCTTATTTTTAATATGAAAGTCAATGACTGCAGCTCAGTTCATTTATGGTGTCTTGTCTTTTACTAAATTTGTGAATATCGACTCAACAAATGCTTACAATGTACAGATTCGGAGCCGGGGGCTGTGAAGGTGGTACTGACAATGCAGCCTACGAGTGGATGATGGAGTACGGTATACCGACTGAAGCAGAGTACGGTCCATACACTAACAAGGTATGTTCTGAAGTTACGGGGCAGATGCATAGTATAATTTGTAATGAGGCACTAATAGTTGCCATGAATTTCATCTATTACTGATAGAAAATATAACAGGCATTTCACCTTTCCACAGGATGGCGAATGCAACATTAAAAACATGACGAAAACTTATAAGATTCGCGGGTTCACAGATGTTACGCCACTGAGCGTCGGAGCTCTGAAGGTATGTATATGAATTTTCTTTATTAAATGATTAAAATAACAGTGCACATCGTATGTTACGGGACCATGCCCACCTACCCACGTGGCGCCCCTCGTTCGCCTCGACCGCCAATAGCAGAGAGTTTGGCCAATAGCAAGAGTCGAACGTCAGAGTGACATTGACTGTTTTAAGTGCACAGTAATTTTGTCTCGGATAGGGATACTGCCTAAAGACAATTTTTTGTCCGTAGATTAATAAAAAATGTTGGACACGTATTTTTTCTTTTGTCACGTAAACAAAATAAATTATTCATTATTTTTGTTTTAAACAAGCTTTTTTCGTATTTTTCTCAGTAAACCCTTTCATTTCACGATTTATATATCACGGCGGTGCACAAAAAATAACAAGTCCGCCATCTTGGGCCGTCCACCATATTGGATTTAGAATGTCGTCACTTAGCGAACCATGCATTGTCATCCAAACTAAAAATGTATGCAAAATTTCATCTTAATCGGTGGAGAATAACTGCCCCCGAAACCCTCTGCATGCTAAATTTCATGAAAATCGTTGGAGCCGTTTCCGTGATTCAGATTATATATACAAGAATTGCTCGTGTAAATGTATTAAATTGATAGATAGATATGACGATACAGTGCGTGGTCCTATGAAGTCACGCCTTGGTACAAAGAAGTCTCAAGTCTCAACTGCAGAACTTTGACTCACTTTGGTTTTGTAAATTTTTATTGATTTGACAGAGCAAAAATTATGATTTCAATATGTTTTGATAATTAATGTAATTGACAGACTAAATATTTGGCATCATCCTTAGATATTATTTAACCTAGCCTTATATAGTCATGCAATTTTATAGTTATTGATAATTTACTCCTCAGGTCGCGCTAGTCAACCATGGTCCCTTGTCCGTATCAGTCCATGTAACCCGGTCGTTCGGAATGTACTCATCTGGCATCTTCTACGATATTCGTTGGTAAGTCATACTAGACTCAAGACCCGTAATTATTGTATCTGACTCAATTTCAGTGGATTAGTGGTATCTTTTTTAAGTACCAGAGGCAAGAAAGAGAGAAGGAGAATAGACATTCTATCAGCGGTAGCGAATTCGGTCTACCCTTCATTTTTTCCACTTCGGCAATAGTCATCGCCGAAAAACAGACGGTCAACTACTTCAATAGAAAAACATCTTACTTGGTTTTATTTAATTTCACTTTTTAGGATGTTAAGATAAGATTTTTTCAAGCTAATTTTGCTAACACTTTTAAATGTTTATTATTGCATTGAGTGAGAACGCGCATATTGAAGTCAAACCATACTCTTTTCAAGCATACTCTTTGATTTGGGAACTTGATTATAATGGTAAACTTGATATTCCAGTAATCAACTCCATCTGAACCACGAAGTGACCCTGGTCGGGTACGGCGAGCGTGATGGTGAAACCTTCTGGATCCTGAAGAATTCTTGGGGCCCGGAATGGGGCATCGGAGGATACATGTACATATCAGCTAGGGACAATATCTGTGGCGTAGCGACTGAACCCACTTATGTTGTCTTCTAAGATAGATAATTTCTTCTACTTTACCATCTTACTTGACTACTTCGGCGAGAAAATGGCTCTGAGATAAAACTTTAATTTCTAATTATTTTATTCAGCAGTTAGTACCAATAAGCACGTGGAATTTTTTATTAGTTTGTATATATTAAATGCAAGGAATTATTTTTGTGTTTCTTTGAGCTGCGGTCCTATAAGATTGAAGACAATCTTAAGGCAGGGTTTAACAGTCCTTGTCCTTCAACAGTTTAATTAGCTTTGATATCAATTCGATTGATAGCTTAGGATTAGCGACCACTTGTATTTAGTTCAATTATCTCATAATTTGCATCTTTTTCATGTTAGCTTATTCACGTAATTTCTATTCTGTTGTAACCATTCATATCTATCATCTCGCTACCTTATAGCTATGAATTTGTGAGCGACGCACCTTTTCTCCATAACCACACTCATTATCTCTGGTAACACTGCCAAGTGCGATTTCGTATTCTGGATTCGTTACTCGACGGCTACGTGAGGACCTTGCGCCATCCACCAAGGTTCTTGCTCTGACCACGTTACAGTTGCGGTAACCACCACCTTCACGCTGTGGAAGAGGATCCAAAACTGATTGCCTTATTCTGCCTTGAGTCCGTTCAGCCAAATTCATCCTGACGCAATGCAGTCTTGTAATTTATATGAGGTTTTGTTTTATAAGGTCGGGAATGTATCAAGCTGTTTGGTAATTAAAAGCGTGTTATGTGGTTTCATACTGACTGAGAGCCGTACTGAGGCCGTAGTACGAGTTTTTTTTTAACGGACTTGATCGCGTAAATGCTCTAATGTTACTTACTATTACTAATGTCAATTTGTGTACAGTAAATAGGTTTCCCTTGACTGTCACCAGACGGAACTTATCCAGTTTTTATATCAATACAAATTGATGTTTACGTTAACGCGATCGAGTGTTAGTAAAAAATCTGAATAAGCCCACTGATAAAGTGAAGACTTGTTTAAGTAGTTTTATAGGTCCTGCGTAGGAAATAGATTGAGCTAGTGATATGGTTTGTTCAAATTGGATATCAGTTGGAGTTGCTGAGGTACCACGGCCTGTAGAGTGTGGTCGTCTGAAAGAGAATTTGAACGTTTGAACTAGAAAGTTAAACATCACAACTATTGCAAAAGTTTATTAACTATGCAAAAGTGTCCGAAGGTTTGACAATATCGAGGTGCCTGTAAAAATAAAGTACCTTTATTAACACACTTTTATTATTAAACTCCAAAATGCTGCTGTCTTTATTAGGCAGTGAAAACGAATAACAAATCCAACGACTATTATTGTCGTATTAAACTACTCTTAGTTAGGGCATTAACCGGTGCATACTTTCCTATGATTTACTTCCCCGAACATTTCTCAGCCATAAATCGGTATGACGAATGTGTGAACAAATTTTCGTCTACGCTCATACCGTGTTGATTTATTTGGACTGGATTCAGAGCAGGGATTGCATTGTACGTGGATTCGTGGAACTAACTATATTTGGGAATTGAGGACGGTTCATGTAATTTTATGCGTTTGAAGATTGGACGGGAATTTTGATGAGTTGTTCGTTGAGAGGACGAGGTTTCTGTTTTATTGCCTTGTGATTTTAGGTGTACACGTAGAAAATGGTTACCTTGAAGCATGATATACTGATATTGTTGATAGACGAACTGTTTAAATACTTTGTTTATAATCTTAATTTATATCAATAGACTTTTGCTTATATAGAGCATAGAAGTGAATCTTGGGAGTCTAGTTACTTTTAGGATACAAAACTCAGTATACGAAATCAATACTTATAATAAATCTTAAGAAGATTCGTTTTTGTACATAGTAACACAAATAAAAAACTTTTTACTAAAAAAATAACTTTATTTTTGGAAGTCGGTGTCTTTCGTAGGTACCATTTATTTGCGATACGGACACCGACTTCCAAAAATAAAGTTATTTTTCACTTTGTAGTTTTCTTATTTGGAAGTCGGTAGTATATTTTTTGTAAATTTTTTTTTTAATTATTCACTTTTTAGTTGTACCTACCTAATAGACAAGTTGTTTAGTAAGTTACCTTAACGCCAGAATAGATTACCCGAATATCATGAAACTTGAACATAAAGGGTGAAATGAGAGATCTGCGTACCTCTCAAGAGCGTACTGGCATGATGTTATGTTATGAAATGGTATAAACAATAAACAGACATGCGATTGCAGCAATCCCCAAAGATTTCCCGTTATTTATTGAAGAGTTCTGTTGTATATCTCCGAAGATCTTCATCAGATTCACCAAATTAAAATGGGACCAATTTCGAAAAATATTCTTTAAAAAAAAAAAGAATTTTCAAAATCGGTCCACAATTGACGGAGATATCGGTGAACATACATAAAAAAAAAAAACAAACATGAAGTCGAACATAGAACCTCCGCCTTTTTGGTAAGTCGGTTAAAAATAGCCAGGGTGTTAAAGGATAACCAACAGAACCAGCATTTTATATCTGTTTGTCTGTTTAGTTGTGCCCGCAACACTCAAAATGCACGAAACCAGTGTTGGGCAAATTTTAATTGCAAGAACAATTAAAGATTAACAATTAATTAATTGGTAAATGTAACCACAACAACTAACAATTAATCAATTGTAATTATGAAAAATTACAACTAACAATTATTTAATTGTTAGCTGTATTAGAACCAATTAACAATTAATTAATTTTCAATTGTTTTGTTAATTTTAATTATAAATAACAATTATAAAATACTGCTGTATAATATAAAGCCGGTATATATAAATATACAATATACCCGTGTGGTTCCGGGTAGTAGAATAGTGTAAATGAACTCGTGCGGGTCGACAAAATGAACACGTTACGACTTGAAATGTTTTTGTTGTATACCTACGCTGTAGAAATATTTATCAATGCAACATTGTTATACATAGAAATAAACACAAGTTTTTTTTTCTGTAGAAAGAAAGATTTAGAAAAAATAAGCTATAGGTACTTACAGCCTTTGACCACATTTTTATTCATCTAAAGTCTAATACTTACTTATAGCTTAATTTTCCTAAATCTTTTCTAATTTCATTTTGATACATAAAGTTAATTATTAGTTTTAATTGTTTTATAAAACAACTAAAAAAGTTAATTGCAATTATTTTAATTGTAAGTTGCAATTGACACACGTTAATCAAATTAATTTAATTGCAAGGTGCAATTAAAAGTTCAATTGCGATTAATTTAATTGTAATTAATTTAATTGCAATTACTTTTTTAGTCAATTAACAAGATAATTGACAAATTGATTGATTAATGCCCAACACTGCACGAAACCAATGTAGATAACTTTTATGCATTAAAAATGTGCGTAACTTGAAGTATTACTTAGTTTTGTTTCATCACAATCGGTTCACACTTTCAAAAGATAAATGAGTTTAAAATGTTCAAGAAGTAAAATATCACACCACACGAAATTCAGATACTCGGACAGTTAAACTTCATATTTGATAGATTGCGTTGTGCATTTGGCGTCATTTTCTAGTGTCCGACCACAATTGCATTTTACTACCGACACTGAAACTGCAACCGAATTTTGGTTACAGTCTCAGTTTTGGCCGAAACTGAAACTTCCTTACAAGGATCGTGTTTTGAGGGAAAAATAAAAAAAACGTTTTTATAATCAGTCCGTCTTTATTTTTTTATCTTTAAATCATATAGCTATGCAGTCTTCGGCATTTTCACTTATTAGTATGATACGAGTAGTCAACATAGTCATTTAAGAGAAACATATTCGGAAAGAAATACTCGCTTGGACGGATTTTAACGCGCCGATCATCACCGATCACAGCGCGAGAACGCCCGAATGAAGTTTCAGTTTCGGTCGTAGTTTCGACAGGTTTGCCGCCGAAACCGAAACTCGTTTTTTTGCCGAAACTCAACCGAAATGAAACCGAAATTTAGGTCGGACACTATCATTTTCTGAATGGCGATGTTAAGATTCTCCGCGTAAGAATGCTGCATGAGAGTATGTAGGTAGGGTAGGTAGGTACTAGGTAGGGTAGGGTAGGCAGTTGACGGGAGCGAAGGCGCGGGCACAGTTAGTAATCAATAAAAATCTACATAGCCTGTTGCCAACTATGTTGGGGTTGGCTTCCAATCTAGCAGGATTCTACTGCATACCACAATTTTACATGAAGCGATGCCTATCTGACCTCCAAGGCCCAGAAACTGGCAACAATATAACCCTTAGCAAGACTGGTGTCAGATTTCAGGCTTCTGACTAAGCGTAATGACTGTCAAAAAGATGATGAGTGCTTTCCGAAGCATGAAGCAGTCTCGGTAGGTCAGGAATGGTCACCCATCAACGGATCAACTTTTTTATTATTGGTCGAAGAAAATGTCTAACGCATACCGCGCCTCCCGGGGCAACGACGTGGTTATGTGGGGCTTGCATCCACTAAAACTGCCGCCTGTGCATCTATTTCACCTTGTTGGGTGGTTCGCGATAACTGCTACGCATGGTATTCGCGACCTATCAAGCGTGGCACACTTCCGGGCTCCCTCATCTTTGCTCACCGGGCTCCCAGTTCCTTCGGCGATGTCCGGGTGCCTTGGGGCATCACCACAACTACAGGGACCGTGCAGCGTAAACATTAGAGTCCCCGATCTATCGTCCGCTGACCTCTGTTATGGCGGCATCAAGTCCGCGCTTCGCCCCCCTTAGCCGTCATGCCCTCCTGCGACGGATCGGGTCAGCGAGAGAGTCTGCCTCTCTGTCTGAGTGTACCCGCTCCGCTGTTTCCTTCTGCGAAATCATGTCCTCGCAGAAAGATGCAACCGTCTCCCATGCCCTTTTATTGCCAACCATAGGCCTAACTACGAGCGGCAACCAAAATGATATTAATTTTTCTTTTTTAATAAAACATTTTACTCGGTTAATTTACTATGTAAATCCATACTAAATAGTTAGCTAGCTCTATTGAAAGTTAGTGCGCTATTTGAATCTAGGCACATTGTCTGCCGGCGTCCGAGAATTTCTATTAGCATTAGAAAGGTGTTCCATGACTCGATAGTGGTAGGTTGAGCAGCTGTTACATGCTGATAAGCGGTCCAAGTTATTAAACCTAGCGGTTTTAGTTAATGAACTGTTTTATCATAGTATAATTATGGGAATGTGCATTTCACGTTCTGGGTGGACTTCATATTAATCCAGTTCCAGACTTTGACTATTGGTCGTAAAAAAGGTTGATGCCGCAAAAAGCTGTCCCTTGTTTACACTTATGAAAAACAGTTACCTACGTCTTTTCGCCGAAAACTTTAAACTTGGAAAGCAATATTTCTGTGCGTGGGGTCAGAGCCCATTCGTCCCCTAAGATTCGCACCCTGTGCCCACTCGTCCCCTGCAACTTTTGAGGGGCCCATTCGTCCCCTGAAGAATATTTATTTTTATTCATTCTTCTAATATAAGTACATGTATATGTGTATACTGCAGCTTGGTACAGTCGCGCAGAAAAGGCTTGAATAAAAATATAGTAATACGGTAGATATCATGTTTATTTCAAATAAGATTAACACATACAAAATCACAATGTCCTAGAAACTAACAAAATACAACTCTTTTACAAAAATCAGCCTTGATTGACCATCATATAAATCAACATTAAATATAAAATATGCAAAAAAAATAGAACTCATATCAACAGTAAATAATCACTTCTTATTTTTTTGTATATTTACCAACTATATACATGCAAAATCATAATAACTTAAATCTAAAAAATTATAACAGTACAAAAAAAATACTAAAATCACAGTCATTATTGAAGACTAGATAAATCAACATATATTTTTTTTGTATATTAATCAACTACATGCAAAATCGTAATAACTTAAATCTATTAAATTGTAACTACAAGTACCTACATAATAATTGGCTAAAATCACCGTATTTTTTGTATATTTACCAACTACATACATGCAAAATCATAATAACTTAAATCTAAAAAATTATAACAGTACAAAAAAAATACTAAAATCACAGTAATTATTGAAGACTAGATAAATCAACATATATTTTTTTTGTATATTAATCAACTACATGCAAAATCGTAATAACTTAAATCTAATAAATTGTAACTAGAAGTACCTACATAAAAATTGGCTACAATCACCGTATTTTTTGTATATTTACCAACTACATGCAAAATCATAATAACTTAAATCTAACAAACTATAACTACAATAACAAAAAATGACTAAAATCACAATAATTATTGAAGATTAAACAAATCAACATTATTTTAGTATAAAACTAATCTTATATTTGTTTTTTCATTTTAAATTAATAATATGCATAGCTTTTCCATGCAGTGGCCTAGTGAAATCTGATTTTCAAAAAATTGGCTAAATTATGCGATTTATTCTCGCTTCATTTTCAATCGATTCAGGAGTCTGATTATTTGTTTGGACACCCCTTAGCACCTTTGCACCCTTTGTTTGGCGGGTTTCAGAGATACTGTTCCAACAGGCTTCATCAATAGGATATTTATATCAGTAAACGTTTTTAGAGACCGTTGTCTCTGTTAATACCTTTGTGACAGTCTCATAGAAAGTGGACGAATCAGCTGAAGGGTTCGGGTGTGGTTATCATAACGAACCTGCCGTCAAAGCGACCTTCACTTTACCACCGATGATACTACAGGAGTGGCCGATAAAGATGAACCGCATCGGTGTCTCTATTTCTAAACGTCGATGCGGCAAGCTCGCGCTGGTTCAAATCCTAATTAATCTATATCTATACTAATATTATAAAGAGGTAAAGTTTGTGAGTTTGTGAGGTTGCGTAATAAGTCTCTACTGAACCGATTTAGATGAAATTTGGCATGGACATAGTTTATGGACATATTTTGCATTTGTCGCTTCTATTTTGAGATATGGTGTTGTTTTTTGGGGACAGTCAACTAATAGAGAACTTGTATTCAGGATGCAAAAAAGGTGTATACGATCAATGTGTGGTCTAAGAACAACGGATAGTTGCGTTCCTTACTTTAGAAAATTAAAAATACTGACTTTTCCATCTTTGTATGTATTGGAAACTGCATTATTTGTAAAAACAAATCAACAATTATTTAAAAAATTTGCAGCAGTTAAGAGAACCCCAATTCGTGCCCAATATGAGAATCTGTTATGTCAATACAAGTGTAAAACTGCTCTATTGAAAAAGAGTTTCTTTGGTATTGCTCCAGATATCTATAATAAAATACCTGATATTATTAAATGTATGCCTCTAAGCAAATTTAAAAAGTCCCTTCAGGGGATATTACTAGAGAAGTGCTATTACAGTGTTGATGAATTTTTAAACGATGTTTCGCTTTTGTAAAATTCTGTGTTTTTGTTTTTTCTGCTTGTCTTAACTACTCAAACTAAAAACCACTCAAATAAATTAAAATTTTGACATAGTGATTTTTAATTGAATTAAAATTGTGACATAGTGATTTTTTATTTTTAATTGAATTAAAATTTTGACATTGTAATTTCAGTTTATATTAAATTTTGACATAGTAATTTTTTATTGAATTAAAATTTTTGACATTGTAATTTCAATCTAATTTTTTTTGATAGTGTGTGTATTTTTTTTTTTTTTTTTTTATTCTTTGCTCTGTTTGTAACTAATTTTGTACGCCATAAATGGCAAAACATGTAGCCAACTCATATTAATATAAGACCTTTATACTGTACTCATGTTTTACAAAATAAAAATATCTTATCTTATCTTATCTTATCTTATCTTAAGACCCTCGGAAGGACATAGTATAGTTTGTATTCCCTTGGGTGGATAAAAAACTTTTAACGCGGGCGAAGCCGCGGGCTGAAGCTAGTTTATTATTAATGCAAAAGTAACTCTGTCTGTCCATAAACTTTTCACTCTTTATCTGCTGATCCGATTTAGATGAAGTTTGGTATGGAGATGATTTGATTTTTAGTTTTTCCCGGTGGTGCGTTCCCTTGGGAAGACAAAACAGTTTTTACGCGGGCAAAGCCGCAGCCAACAGCGAGTATAACATAAACCTCTAAGAGTCTACATTCCCTACACTTGCACCACACACTATCAACGCTCTATTTAAATCAGGCGGCCCGCGGCGACTTCAGCACGCAAAATGCAAATTCCATCTCGATTGGGAGTGAAACTGTCCCTTGCATCGTTTCTACTGTCCAGCAACTCCACAGAGAAATCCTTATAATACAAGTCTTCATCTTCAATTCTCTGGGGACTCAGAAGTTAGACGAAAGTTCAAGATATTATGATAAACATTTGCAATTGAATTAAGTTTTCTGAGTTCTGAAGTTGTCGTTAAGTTTTGCGTGGGGTTAAGAATTACAAATGTGCTTTTAATCGTTGGTTGCTCTTTTGTTATGTCTAATTATATATATCGATAGGCAAGTTATTTGCCTGAAAAATATTATAAAGAGATAATTTTTTTGTTTGTTAGTAAAATTGTTTCATTTCACTACATTATTGCTGCTGCTAAACGGCATGCCCTAGAGCCAATCCATCCCGCACTGCGCCCACATGGTGGATTAGCCCGTTCCCACCCTCCCAAAGAGTATGCCTGTGTCCCAGCAACGGGAACATTAACAGACTATTATTGTCCCAGCAACAGGCTTATGATGATCATGAGGGGTTGGTCATGAAAGTGAAGCCCTGGGAGAAAGCTAGTGCTTTGACAAATTAAGTTGTTAGAAGCGAAGCCCTGGATGGATGATTCACCTTCAAAAAAAGGACGTTTCTATTTATCTCATCTTCCTACTATCTACTTAGGTACTTTTGCGATGGGACTTGGGAATTTCTGTAGCAAAACCTTCAGTTAAATATAGCTATTAATATTGATAAATAAAGTAGTTCCGAACATCAAAAAACTTTTTTACAAATTTCGGAAGGCGGTGTCCACAAAACAAAGAAATGAAAACAGGAATACCGATTTCCGAATTTTAAATTATTTTTCTGTTTGTAGTGTTTTTATTTGGATGTCGGTTGTATTTTTTGTAAAAAAGGTTTTTATTTTTCACTTTTAGTGGTACATAATGGAGAAGTTCTATTACCTACTATAAAACTTGTGGGCATTATAGGTACCTTACCAGGTACATATAATGCCCACGCATGATGATGCTAGAATAGATTACCCGAATAACATATATCATGAACATAACCGGTAGTATCAGAGTGTACCAGGGTGAACTGTATACATCTGCGTAAGCGTTTAGAGCATACTGGCGTATGTTATGAAATGGTGTAAACAATAAACAGACATGCGATTGCAGCAATCCCGGGAGATTTTCCGTCATTTATTGAAGAGCTCTGTTGTATATTTACGAAGTTCTTCATCAGAACTTTACCAAATTTCAATGAGACCATTTCAGTATTAATTTATTTCGAATAAAAAAAATTGCATATCCGTTTATATATGACGGAGTTATGCCCGAACATACATTAATATATATCTCATCTCTAGAATCTCCTCCTTTTTGGAAAGTCGGTTAAAAAACACCCACTCTGAATACAGTCCCTTTCTACAGTACGACCAATGAGTCGTGGCCCGTCTGAAGTTAGTGCCAAGCGGTTGCGTAGAACATGCTTTACCAAATGGCTGTTTTCTTCACAAGTGTACGCGAAAGTTCTATATTCAGACGGGCCACGACTCATCGGTCGTACTGTACCAAGTTTCATTTAGCGAAACCACTGGTTTTAACGTAGATACTTAACTATATAGTACCAATATACCACAATTTTAATTAAATCGTTAATAATGAAACTCCTTGCTTTATCGTGGGGTTTCCTTATATTAAATTTTCAAGACGAGGTATAGGAACGGAGTTAATTTAGGCGTCGCGTCGAGGCATTTTCTTGAGAAAAATATTTTTTTAGTGAAACGGAAATTCTCTAATTATATATAACGAAGTTACTTTAGTCAGGTAAAATTTAAGTAGCTTCGTTCTAATAAGGCAGATAAGGTTTTGAGAAAAAAATAGGGAAGTAAGTAATTAAAATATATGTGCTGCCCGCCGTAACTGACTTTTAGCCTAGCATTTACATTGAGTCGTAAATAACGAAGCCTGGCAGACGTAACGCAAACGAGTTTCATTAACAGACGAGGCGAGCGAAACACGAAGAGAAAATTGAGAATATGGAAGTCCTGTTTAGTAAGAATACGGGTCAGTGTACTAACATCATAGTGAATTATAAAACGTCCATCGGGTGCTCATTCCGCTGCATTGTGAATCACGCCGCTACGTGATTTCGACCAACTCAAAAAACACCCCGACACACCAACAAAAAATGCCTGACTTTGACTCGTACAGAAATAGTGGCACGAGACACATTGACCGTTCCATTGTGTCGTTTTATTATAGCCAAGCGCCCGATCATTTCGTCACACGACAACAAATCCTTACAGCGACCAATCATCTGAAATGCCGTCTAAACCTAACGAGATAAGGTTCAATTTATGTTTGTAATCCGGAAAGGTTTTACGTTTTAACGTTTATAAATTATTCTTTGGACGGTGCCAAAAGAAATTCAACTTTAACATGTTGCTAGTAGAGTTGTAATTGGGCTATCGTTTTCTGTTTTTGTTTTTGTAGTAGTTGGGATGAGATAGGCGCAAAGCGCACCCGCGGGCTGTCACGCGCCGCGTATTGTCGGTAGGTCCGACGATGCTCGGCAAAAAGCGATGCAACGATAAAAAGGTGAGCCGTCCCGAATGGATATTGAAGTGGACGCTACTCATAATAAATTGTTCATGGAATTAAAACGGTAAGACGGGAAATAATTTCGAACGTGCGTATGGGACCCGATGAGGCCATTTCTCAGGTTTAAGATGCAGGTGATATTAAAATTAAAGACTGGAATTATGAGATCTTTAATGACCAAATTATTCACCATGAAAACAGCTATTTTTAAAGGATATTTATAAAAGATGTATCAAAATCAATCAAAATAGTTTATTTCAAATAAACCTTAAAGGTACTTTTGAATTGTCAAACAACAAAGAAATATGACTCTAGTTGCAAATTCGCAAACGTCAGTAGATCTCAATGGAGAAGAATTTGCAAGAAACTCCACGGACACTCTTTTCCATCAGTTTCAATTACAAGTTTTTGGTTACATCATTCTTGTTAAAAAAAAAAAAAAAAATACATATATGTGAGAACGATGCAAAAAGACGTGCACGTAAAAGCGTCTAGAGTAACAAACAATTTCAACATAAAAATGCAATGACAGGCCGAGGCAGCTAAGTTTTGACCAATCCCAACTGATGGCACCCGTTCACGAACATGACGCATGGATCGGCACCACTCAGCTCAACCATTATGGAGGGAACCGAATGATCCAACACATGTGCCACCATCAGAGAGAAATTAGAGAGAGCATGACACACTCAAATGCCAGGGCACACAGAAGTCAACCAACGACACATAGGTAGATTTACAGTTGGAACATAGTACTCACACATGTGCTGTGCAGTTATATAATACTAAAAGAAATTGAGTTTATACAATACAAATATATTCATACAGTCTTCAGCAGCTCCAACAATACTGCAAAACTTTTCTGCCCATCACTAATTGTTTTTGCGCCCTAATGGCTGCGGAGCGGGACCAGCATTTAGCCAAGCATTTTTATCAGCGATGTAATCCCCCAACTTATAATATGCTTGCCTGCATAGTGTGCGTTTTATACAAGTTTTAAATTTTGTCTCATTCAGTTCTAGAATATGGGGAGGTATTTTATTGTAACATTTTATACAGTACCCCATAAAAGATGATGCTACTTTAGCCAGCCTGAAACCTGGCTGGATTAATTGGTCCCTATTTCTAGTAACATAATTATGTCTGTCGCCGTTTTTACTGAAAAGATGTAAATTTTTTCTAACGTACATGATGTTTTCATAAATATATTGACAAGGTACCGTCATGATGTTAATGTCCTTAAACAGTTCCCTTAGAGAATCGCGCCGGCGAAGATTGTATATCGCTCTGATGGCTCGTTTTTGCAGAATAAAAATTGACTCAATGTCTGCAGCCCTTCCCCATAGTAAGATACCGTAAGACATTATACTATGAAAGTAGCTAAAATAGACTAGCCTCGCGGTATCTACATCAGTAAACTGACGAATTTTTCTAACAGCATAAGCTGCCGAACTTAGCCGCCCTGCAAGTGATATTAAATGAGGACCCCATTGCAACCCTGAGTCTAGCGTGATCCCCAGGAATACCGTTTTATCGACAAATTCTAGCTTCTCCCTACCCAAGATAATGTCACAATCAGTACTTTTGACATTCGGCAAGGCAAATTTTACGCACTTAGTCTTTTTAGCATTTAAAACTAAATTATTAGCCGTGAACCAATTTTGAACCTGTCGCAAGACGTCATTTACGTCGTCAACGTTACTCGTACGTCTATTTATCTTAAAAATCAAAGAAGTGTCATCAGCAAATAACACCATGTTTAAATTGTTATTCAATAGATGGGGTAAATCGTTAATGTAGACTAGGAATAAGAAAGGACCCAAAATTGAACCCTGGGGTACCCCCATTTTCACGGTTAACCCGGACGAATTGACACCGTTTATTTGAACTAATTGCTGTCTATCATTTAAATAAGATTTTACTAAACTCAACGCTGATTGGCCTAGCCCGTAATGCTCAAGTTTCATAAGTAATGTTACATGATTAACGCAATCAAAAGCTTTCGACAGGTCGCAGAAAACACCTATAGCATCTTGTGCCTCTTCCCACGCATCAAAGATGTGTTTTAATAAGGTGACACCAGCGTCGGTCGTACAACGTCCTTTGGTAAAACCATACTGTTTATCGTGTAGGATGTTATTCGTATTAAAATGAATGAGCATTTGATTTAGCATTATCTTTTCAAATATCTTGCTGAAAACCGGCAGCACCGATACTGGTCTATAATTATTCGTGTCTTTACTGTCCCCGGATTTAAAAAGTGGTATAACCTTACTATGTTTCATTAGATCCGGGAAGACTCCTTGGTCTACACACAAATTAAAAATTAAAGCTAAGTACGGCGCTATAGTCTGAATAATGGAGGTACAAACTTTGATGGACATCCCCCATAGATCTTCGGTCAGTTTGATCTTGATTTGCTTAAAAGCTTTTATTACTGATATTGGGTTTATATGTGAAAAGTTAAATTCAGTCGGGCAGGCTGAAACGTTAGCGTTTAATAAACCAGAAGCAAGCGAGGGCGAAGAATTTAAGGTTTCAGTAGTTTTAATTGGGATACTGGTAAAGAAATTTACAAATTCTTGAGCAACTTTTTTGTTATCTCTAATAAGTCCATGTGTAGTTTCAAGCGTGTAATCAGTATTATTTCTTTTGTTCCTATTCGTTTCATTGTTTATAATTTTCCAAACTGTCTTGATTTTATTTTCTGCGGTTTTAACCTTATTGCCAATGTATAAAGCCTTAGCTACTTTACACGTATTTCTAAAAATTCTTGAATATGTAGCAACATACTTATTAAAAGTTTCAGTGTTAATATAAGGCTTAAGGCCATACAGCTCGTAAAGTCTTTCCCTACTTTTCCTGAGTCCTTTAGTCGCCCAGTCACTGAATAAAAACTTAGGACTTATAGTTTTAGTTTTCTTCTTAAAAGTATTATTGAACTCTGTTTGAACTACTGAGAAAACTTTTTTATATAAAATATTACCATCATTCACTGTGAGGTCTTGATCACTTAACTTACTAATTAAAATGCTGTTAAATTTATTTAATTTACCAGATGTTATTGGTCTGGATTGAATCTGCACTTGTTGTTTTGATATGTTGGCCTCAAAGGTTACCAGTAGCCCACTATGATCCGAAGGCAGACAATTTATAATGGCTTTGTCTAAGTAGTCGCAACAACAAAAAACATTATCAATACATGTAGCAGTAGTCACAGTTGTTCGGGTTGGTTCCATAAACACATGTGACAAATTAAATGATTTGAAGAGATTTAATAATCTACTGCTCTCTGAATTATTTTCTAAAATATTTATATTAAAGTCACCACAGATTATGACTAGTTTATTACCAGTTGCAAGTTTTGCCAAAACATCTTCCATCACTGATTCAAATATTGAGTAGTTTCCATAATTGGGGGGTCTGTAAACGCACACTATAACATGCTTATCCAGCTCAACGCAGGACAGTTCAACATTATGTTCGACTGATAGATCTACAATACCTTTACGAGGTTTTGATTTAATACCATTTTTAATTAATATGAGTGAACCTCCACGCAACATAATATTTCGGTTAAAACAACTGCCAACGGTATAATTTTCATAGTTAATTAGCATTGCATGATCTTTCAGCCAATGCTCAGTAAAACAAACAATTTCAAACATTGTTTTTTCTAAAAACAGTTCTATTTCCAATTGCTTCGCAGAAAAACCTTGAATATTTTGATGGAATAATTTCAAGGAATTCTGCTTAGCCCCTTTTTTTAAATTAACTAAGTGTGAGCAAGAAGGTACCTTCTTGACGGTGGATGTACTCTTAACTATTTCGTTGTTGGTACCTTCCCTTGTCCTACAAACTAGTTTAAACTATAAATATTAATAGCAGAAGTGCTAACGTTATTAAACTTATTGACAACCTGTAAATTAGTATTACTACTAATATCAACTACAGTACATGCCTTCGACATACTATTTATGTCTGACTCTATAGTAAAAGATAATAGCCTCGCTATTTGACGTCTTACCCTAATAGGCAGATACACTGTATTGCCTGTCGTTTTTAATTTATCAACAAAAATGTTGATGTCAAAAAAAACTAATTTGTCGCTGTAATGGCTGACAAGGAAATGAACATGCTTATTCAACATGTGAATATAATTATTTTGTCTACTAGACAATTTTTCTAAATATGGAAAAGCACACAATATGATTTTATTACAATTTAACTTAATCAATTCTGTTACACACTCAGTGATGTCATCTTTTTTTACATCCAAACTGTTACCTACAAAGACAGTTACATTGGTATCTGATTTATATACTTTATTTGTTACAGATTCCATGATATGCTTGTAAGATGACCCAGGCATACAATAATTCAAAGTTGAATAACTCTGATTGCCATTCAATAATTTACCTAAACCTCTTCCAATACCATCTGCAAACATAACCGAATGAAAACCATGATGACTAATATTAGTTGGAAAGGTAGCAGTCGCAGGCTGGTCTACTTGAGACACTTCCTGTGTAATATCAGTTATGTCTTGGTCTTGGTCAAAGACATTGTGCTGAGACACCCTCTCAGCCTGGGCCGGGCCCTCCGTTGCCTCAGGCTGGACAGCCTTCAGGTTTGAGACTTTCTGACAATTACATTGACACATCACCAACTCATTTGCGGCCAGAATGTGTTCCTTAATTTGTAACTGGGAGCTAACATATTTATTGTAAAGGGAGCCCAGTTTGTCCTCAAGAACCTGAATATCATTTTGTAATTGCTGTGTGTCAATTTCATAGATTTTTATGCTGTCTTCTAATTTGATCTGGTAATTGTTTAATTTATTAAGTAGGTCAACACGTTCTTTTCTGAGTGGAATATTTTTAAAGAAAACTTTGTGTTGTTTCCTGTACTGGGTATAACTTTTAATTATTTTATTAAATTTTGCATACTTTTTCAGTTTTTTATGACTAACTTTATACCTATTTGTCTTATTTAATAAGGAATCTTCAGTCAGGTCAATAGTGGTTATGGAATGAGGTTTAAAATTTGAGTTTATTAACTCACTATATAAATGGCATGTTTCCTGCACCTGAGTACATGACTGTTCTTTTTGCAGATTTAGAATTTGAGTATTAGCATGAACCAATTCATCTTCCAAGTCCCTAACTTTACCTAAAGCCTCCTCATACAAATTACTACAATTATGAAAACCATCCGTGACTACCCGCAGTTGGTCGCGTTCATCAACAACATTCTGATATTGCTGACTCAGCACCACTAGCTCCCGCTTAAGGCTTGTGTTTTTAGAGATGACATTTTGCACTTCTACTTCACATTCATCTCTCTCCTGCAACATTGCCTGACATTGATGTTGTGATTCTTTAAGCTCTTGGAGTGCTGTTCTTAATTTAAATTCCAAGTCCTGAGCAGTAGCCTTACGTGTCATCACAGGCATGGTTTCGGGATAGTTTACTGAAAGTAGAATTAAAGAAACGGTGAGAACCAAAAGAAAGAAAAGACAAAAAATAGAAAAGCTGGAGGGAAGTAACAAAAAGAAAAAAAAAAAAAAAATATGAGTACTGTAAATTAAATGAAAAAAAGTTAGTTTATTTCTGAAGCGAAATGAGGTAGGCTGCTGAATTGGCTTGAAAAGCTTACTATTATTGATTTTTTTGCTTTTGATTGCTTTTCAGCATACTTTTATTTAATGTGGGTAGGGTGCCCAAAATATGAATGTATGATTTATTGCAGTTTAATCGTTTAAATATGCAAAAATCATAAGCGTTTGGTATATGTGAAGGATTAGAATCAGTTAATAGAACTAATTAAGTGGGCCTTATGTTGATTTTATTTCGTTTTCTACGCTGTCAACGAAACGATTTACAAACACTACAGAGTGCCAAATTAGCAAAATTGTTACGTTAAAACTAAAGGAGAGCGTATTACAAAGCTAATTTTATTTAGCTAGCTGATTTTTCACATCAACATTGCAGTCGATATTCGAAGTCTTTCTGATAAAAAATAGATTGATACTGGTGATGCAACTAAAATCGGAAATTATAACGTCGAATGCACCATTAAATTTTCCGTTCATGTCATTTTTTCAACCTATTTTGTTCCACTGCTGGTCTTCCTGTAGCATCCACTCTTCCCGGTCTTAACCATGTTGCTAAAAACCAATTCTTCGAAATTTTTATGAAGAAGTTTTTAAAGACACTTTGAGTCAAAGGGCGAAAACCTCGATAGCCTTCTTACTGGAAAAAACTAGACTAATAACTTAAGAAAAGATAATATTCTTCGGGAACAAAATTTCAAATAAAATAAAGTAGCAGACCGTCTTGTAACATTAATACCCCGCCCTTATCTTTTATCTTCGAGCATTTTTCTTTGTAACGACTTTTCTCTGAATTTTCACCTTATTTGTAATATTACTCTCTTTGATTACAAGACAGGCCTTTTGTTTAAAAGCAATTAGTACCAGGTAGGCGTTTATTTTCACAAAGTTGAGATATTAAACTCATTTTAAGAGTGAAATTCTTAATAAGAAGTTGTTAGCAAATTTTGTATCTGTGCAATTTATGAGCAGTTAATGGGTTCTGTGGTAAATAAAACTCCTAATATGTTTATTTGAATGTGTACACTGAGCAAACACTCTTTTTCGGGTAAAAGTAATAAAAGTTCTACTAGATAAGTGTTTATTGTAACCACGAGTCGCATTACCCAAACCTATTTTGCATAGTTATCTCACCAAACGTCAAAAATTCAACTATAAAAAATAAAAATCAGAACGAATTTATGGTTTCTCAGATTACCACACAGTATCCCTTTAATTAGTACGCGTTAAAAATTGAATGTTCCATCACTATACTGACTTGGATCTATCAGTTGATAGATCAGCCGTAAACTTGAGTACCTACCATTATAAGACCCCTTTTCCACAGCTACCGTTCACTCTATCAGATCGTAATAAACAAATACAACGGGAATTTCGACTACGAACCTTAGATTAATGTAATTAACGCCCACTTGTTGATATTTTCTGTGAATTTTATTGTTTCGTGGGCGGGGAGCTTTACCTTTGGGAAGGTGAAACGCGAGCTTGTCGGAAAAGTATGGAACTATTAAGCCGTTGAAACCTACGCGAAAAGCGGGTTTTGTCTGACCATTGTTTTTAACAAGTTTAGTTGTTATGACGATATTGTTGTTAATACAATGACTCAAACCAAACGCAGAAAATATTGTTCTGTGACTACAAAGTTCTTATATTCGTTGTTTGGGCATCATATACACAAGATTTACGTTCTTGGTCCCCCCATGTACGTAAATCTTGTGTACATTCATTAGCTAACATCTTAGAATATTTTCTTGAACATCCGTATCAATATCAATAACTATAAGCCTTTGCCTAATTAGTATTCAAACTAATTATCAAAATAACAAACACAGCGAAAACAAAACTATTCCAGCTGCATTCCAAAATTTGAAAACGCTGATGTTAAAGTCAGAGATAATGCAAATCTTTTTGAATTACGATGCCTGTTAAAATTCTTTAAGTAGGTACCTACATTAAAATAAGTAAAATTGAAAGGACTCCCGAACCAGTTTCTGAGTCTAATTAAGAAAGCAATTTGCAAGATATTTATGGACTATAAAATAATAAAGAGGTGGACCCTGGCTTATCGGCTGAGTCACAGGAAATTGGCGGGATGCGAACATTATTTAAAACTGCACTTTATATGGGAAGACTTCGAGTTCGCTGGTTATAGTTATAATTTATCATTAAAAGTTTAAATTAAAACTGGGAAGTTGGGACGGTAAAACGACGAGTTGTGTCAGCAGGTGAATTATTATCATTGGCAGTTTCTGTATGTGTAGTATGTCATTTGGAATTTTTAATAATCATCGATTTTGTTTCCATGATGTAGGTGGTAGATTCTAAGTTGTTATGATGACACAGATGTGTGAATAAAACTCAAAATGGTGACATCATTAAAACGGTCTCGGTAAAAAACGTTAACAATCGAATACCAATAACACCTAGGTATGTGTAAGAGGTGTCACACAAAAACCACCTTCTAATTTTTATAGCGGGCTTACGCAAGAAAACAATGCAGACAGACACAATGAGGATTGGTTACTTATACCAGACGTGAGAAGACAATAGGCCCTATTAGAAAACAATATCAACTGCAGAGGAACCAGCTCACGAATGATATATCGATTAAAGATTACAACAACGGCATCGATACGAATGGAGGAATGGTATTGACATCTCCGTGATTGAATGTCTCGATACCGCGAATCTTGTTTATAAACAATAACGATTTCACCCGATGATTTACGACTTTCCAGTTTTATACCTCCAACTTAGAAAACTTGATTTAATTTATTTTATGTGCATTCTGGATTAAACTGTTTGCCATAAACCACGGGCATGGCATGCTGCGTTATTTTTACGATCTCCTGAAATATGCGGTTTATTTTGGTGTTGGAAAACATTCTAAAAAGTTATAGGAAAATAATGATTTTACTGCCACATTGATTACTAATCAAATAGCTTCGAAAAGGCTTCTGGGCGCGTTGGTCAATTCCAATGCCAACGATTTCTTCAATCAGATTTTATCGTCATTTGACAGTCGTCGTGGAGTCGTGGACATCGGCAACTGGCCAAGGAATGCTTCTCGTACTTCACGTTTCATGTTTTTTACGACCAGTAGCTAGTTTATGAACAGTGGACAAGTTCGAGATTCAGTTGATAGGGACCCCTTTTATTTTACAATGCCGATGAATCAAATAATTTTGAATATTTCGGTAGCAGCTTCCTACCGAGATATTTCCTTAAGATTCTCGACAAAACACCTGCCATTATCTTGTGGAATGCTAATATATTTTTAATGTATGACGAAAAAGTCGAGACCTTGATACATATAAAACCTTGAACCTTTCTTTCAAAACCCACAGCTCTTATCGCAACCAGACATCCAGTTGTAAAATATGACGATCATAAACGCTGGGCACCTGTTCATAACAGGATTTTCTTGTATTGCCACTGGTACGAATAGCCCTTTGTCTATATTGTGGAAAGGTTACGCTATTTTTATGTGTGGTAGGCCAAAAATGGTATTACTGTTTGAAATCCTCATCAAAATCGATTTATTAACAAAATAATTGCAAGAAGACCAAAAATATAATAAAGGATGATTTATGTACACGAAAATAAAATGACTGGAGAAGAGAGAGAGAGATATCGAGATGCCATTATAATTATATTGAAAAGATGTAGTGATGTTGCGCCAAACCACAATTAATTGGGATAAAAACAAGATGATGATGATATAGCAGAATCATTGCGTATGAAAAAGTCTCAAGCAGTTCTTATAAATTTTTAAGATGCAGACGACGGTGGTCTGATTAAAGCATTTTTTGGTCCACTGCATTTAAGATTATACATTATGTAAACACCGCTAAAGCAAAAAGAACCAGTGAATGAAGATTTCGCCTTGCAACTGATTCAGAATGAAGATACTTACAATGCTTTGACGATGCCGCTCCTGATAAAACAATTAACATAAATAAATAAAGAGGGGGAAGAGTTATTTATTCATTGACTTCTTTTTATGTAAAGGGGACAGAATCTTTGCTTGCTGCGTTACAGAAACACATGTTAAGTAGTTGGCTTGATGTTACGTCTATACGATAGAACAAAAGGATAAAAAATTTGGCTTATAAAAGCAAAAATTTAATTTCGTTCTGTATTGTAATCTTGGTTTCAATATTTGGTGAAGGGTAATTTGATCATTATAGCCCTGTAGTAAAATAAAAGATAGGTTTAGTGAAATGCCGTGGGACACACAATGTTACTTTTATATTGTTTTCTTTTTTTATACAATTGTTGTTTAGTTTATTTTTTTTACTTTCTTTTTTTATGGTTATGTTGTGCGCTCTGGCTTGTGTCAAATAAATGTGTATTCTTTCTTTTCTTTTCTTTCAATTGGACTTGAACGTTTCTGTTTCAGGATGGTAGGTGTAAAGAGATGCGTTACTGTCGTTCGATAGGTACTTAAGGCTGTTCTTCAGAGTCTTTGAGTCAGTGTCTAGCTTTTTTAATAATTTTACTGGTAGCAGTCACAACACAAACATAAAAAACACGGCCCAATAGAACCAAATACGTATAATTTCGAGTCATCAATATCATTATTCGTTTTATTAAAACCATCTCAGCCAGAGTTAATTATTGAACATTTTTCTTCCAAACAGGCTCTTCAAAGGGTAACATGCAACGTTGGCGCTATTTATAAACGTTCCGCTTAACTTTTTTTCTCGTCGCTTCACTTCTGTGCGTATGCGCACCTGTCCTCTTACGAGCAGCTCATTGGTCGGTGCTCGAGTCAATAACATCTAACTAAGGCCACCCTTACGGCTGTTTTCTTAGCCCTTATCTTGAGTAGTTCAATCGTACACCTGATTTTGTTTGTATGGTTGGTTTGGAGGTTGATTTTATTATGTGTGCTTTATAGCTAACACCTTTTGCTTTTCTTACTTTCTCTACCACGATTTCTACTTAGAAAGTTTAAAAAAAAAAAAATCTTTATTTCAGACCCATTACATTATATCTTTATTTATACATTATAAATAAATATATAGATATATATATATATATAATAAAATATATATATATATATATATATAATAATAAAAATGTAGTGATTAGTCATTTCAAAATTCATAAAATTAATATCTCAAACAGCCTTCTTCGTTAAAATCATAAATCTTGCGTTTTAAAGTTCCATAAACTAACTTATAATGTCTCCATTAACGTGGCATATTCTATCAAGATCTCTGATAAGTCGTGCGCTAAATAACAAAATATAAAAAGGCAAATAAATAATACAGTAATGCCACATCAAAACGTAGTACATTAGTCAAGTTTGTTATCAGAACATCTCTGTCCAAATTCTGAGGTTTAAATGGACCATACTATAGCCAAGTACGGGTATGGACGGCTACTTTAGAAACACGCGAAGAGATTGACACTGGCTGATAACATTTAGCCGGTGTACTGTCTATAGCCAAGCCATTAAACAAATGGACAGGTTTAAGAAAGCAAATTGATTGTTGTGATAAGTCACTCGGACTGGACTAGCGAGGTCTTCGATATGTGTTGTTACAAAATATTGTAATTAATTTTTGGTGTTCGTTTGTGTTCAACTGGCATTTGAGATCTGAGTCGTTCGTCTAAATTGCAAAAGCGGTTACACAATAAAAGTGTCAAGAATCTCCTAACTCATAAAAGACTAACTCCAAGGTGCGTTTTAAGGGATACTTAACTTTATCTACATTCTATACTAAGTAGTATTCATTACTACTCTTTAAAAAATCCCATGTCCTAAGGTTAGTAGATTATGCTCTGTAATTACTATCGACAGAATTATTTCTGATTTTCTAATTCTAAATTAAAATGTGAGGGTTTCTCTTCTTCCACAGCTAAATATCACTATTTTACATTTATTGCAATAAGAGCTAAAGCAGCTGACACTTAAAAACGTTTCTAATATTCACCAATCATCATTATCATCAAGCGGCTTTCAAATCAGCAATGTGCAATCAGTAATCACAAAGAGCGCGGTGACAATTAAATGTAACAGGTACAGCGGTTTTAAGAAATCGCAATCAAAGGTAAAAACTGCGGCGTCTCACGACTGATGTCCAATAGTTCGTCGCGTGTGCAATTAACTGTCATTAATTAGGGAATTAAGTTTTTGCGTTAGAAATGGCTTTCGATCACAAATGCACTATAATTAGCGATCTTCTTGTAGGTGTTTGAGGAACTTTGCCATTAATCCAAGCGGTAGTTAAAAGCTTTTGAACATGTTACTGTATAGTTTAGTTCTTTCACGAATGATGTCTGGTAACTTTTTTTGTTTAAAGAAAGTAACTGTCGAATTACCTATGTTAATGTCAATAATTTGTTCTTTGGTTGTGATTTACAAGAAAAAACATATATCTTCTTGTTATGCACTGCTATAAATAGATACCTACGGATTGTCACCTTAATGCATACATATAAAAAAAAGAGAAAAAACAAAAAAAAAAAGGGATGTGTAACTTTATTTTTTGGTGTACAATAAAGTATATTCTATTTTATTCTATATAATACCACGCCTGTTCTTACCCTCATTTCGAGAGCAGGAACCTAAATATAAATATTAAACCATCCTAATTTTGTAATAAGCAAACGTATATCAGCCTTTTGCCAGCAGTTTGACGAATCTTTTCTCTTAAATCTATAAACGTTTTATTTACTTGCATCTAGATGCCAGACTTTCAAGAATCGAGAGACTGGGTGTGGCGATGGCATCGAGCTCGCCAAGCTCAGCGATTTAAATAAACACAATGTAGAACTAAGTTGGCATAAAATAGGAACAAGTAGTGGTCTACGCGACCAGTAGGCACTTGATATGGTAACCCGTTTGCGCCAGTCGAGTTTACGTACACCTTGCGCTTTATCGCAGATCTGTTGGAAACTAGACTGTTATGTCTAGCAGTTTATTTCAATTTATTTAAATTCTTACTGGATGTGATGAATGGATTTAATGGTCCAGTGATTTTGATCCCACCTCTGATGTAGTTATGCCAAGTACCAATGTGACTTTTTCAATTCATACATCTTCTTACTTTACTTTTATATACGTGAACGTTTGTGAGCATGAATGGATGGATGTTTTTTCACGCAAAAACTGAATTAATTTTGTTAGAAATGTAGCTTATATATCAGAATGTACTAATACGAGTATCATTGTGGCGGACCGCGGACGGCAGCTAGGATTATGAGAGAGTGCGTGTGTGTGTGTTTGTATTTTTGTTACTTCTTCACGCTCAAACGGCTGGATCTGGATGAAACTTGACATAGAGATAGATTATAGTCAGGAATAGCCCATAGGATACTTTTTTCCCGGAAATATGTTCCCATGGGATAAGAAAACACTTGTCACGCGGGTGATGCCGCTGGCAGAAGCTACTGATATGACATATTCACTTTTAACGTATATATTAGACTAGATTTCACTTACATCGGTAAAGGAAAATATCGTGAGGAAGCCTAAACTTTAGTCCGTGTATATAAGGATGAAATTTGAGGAAGGGTTGTGATTAATGTGTGAGCCTTCTCTATATGAAACCCTTTGCCCGGCAGAGTACAATTACAATTTTTTAGCAAATCCTGTAGAAGTGCTTAGGGAAAACAAATAGTAAACTGAAATCTACCGAAAAGATAAAATATGTAAGTACAATCTCTCTACCGGGTACGGCAAGATGCTCAGTGCCGTAGGCTAAAAGTTTGCAATGACGTGTCAATCAGGCGCTAATAAGCAGAAAAAGTGTTGTCATCATAATTTCAAGTTGAAATGACAATAGTATTCCTAATTAAAATATGCTGCCTTGTTGGAGTATTTCTTCTTGTATATTTCTCTTAGCTGGTGATACTACTGATCCGGAATGATGAATCTGCAGTTCATATGACAGAAATTAAAACTCTTTTCCAACTTAAAGCAAATTTTAATTTAACTGAGTATTTATAAACCACTTTTAATATAGAGATTTAAAAAAAGTTAAAATAGTTTCTATTCCAGTAAATAATTTACTATTTTTATTTGGTTTTGTATGTGTGAATGCCCACATAATTCAATTTGCCATCATAATGACAGTTTATATTGAAAACGTGACCGGTCGTAATTACCGTGTCGGATTGGTAAATGTCCCACGACCACGTTAGGTTTTTTCTGTAGTAGGTAAATAACGTCGCAAAATTGGAGCTGTCTTTTTTAATAAAAATACAACCAGGAAAAACATCAATTTATCTTCGAAATAATGAACTCGATTTGCATACTTAATACCTTAAACAATTTGATCTTATGACCGGTTACTGAATTAAGAATTTGTCGTTTAGTATTTGTTAAATTCTACTTTAGCATTCTGTGCTTTAGCTTGATTATTTTTGCCATTGAAGTCGTATTTGACATGACTTTAATACCAAATTCAAAATTCTCAATACGGCACTTGGTAAATTTTTTAGTTCGTAATAATCAAAGAAAATTCTTTAATCTTGAAATGTTTTCCAACGAGGTACAGGCTAGAACTGACTCGATCCCTAACTCCCAATGCAATCTTCGTAACATCACAGTATCATAGCAGTCACATAGAATGAACTCTAACCTTTCAAACAAGAATCTAGAACACGTAAAGGAGCGGCTTCCGGATTTCAGCTCCTCTCAAAGTATCACACGAGGACAATATAAACAAAACGGAGCTGACACGGTGTTTCCCCTTGCCCTAATCCAACTACTCACTCTTTTGTCCAGCAAAACGTCCTCGCACGCCATTATTTTCTTTATCTTCATACTACCACGATCCAAATTTATGTCACAACATTCGCCTCCAAATTATCTCTCTATTTAAGCGGAACTTAAAATGGTCTTTTAGTCTCGCCGCTCAAAAGTGCCCTCTGAGGTTTTGAAATTGTGAAGCATTTTCCCTTGACGCTAAACGACAGGTGATTTTATTTTTTTGGTAAAATGTGGCGGCACCCCGCTGCATTTAAATATAATGACACAATGAAAAGGCTAAATTTGTCGCTCTACTTAGGGGATTCTGCTTTTCCCCTTGTACCTTTTTATATGAAAGTGTTGACGTGCCGAGAATAAAATGACTGTAAACGCTCGTTTTGCACCGCATTAGTAAATTGTTAAAAGGGCTGAGCATCTTTTTGCTGACATATCCAGCTGTGAAATTTCTGTTATGTAACACATCTTCGATATCAGTACTCGTAGTAAAAGGGTTGTACAATCTTAATGAACGATGTTAATTCTGAGTCACATCTTAACGTCAAGTTTTTGTCCAACTTTATTTCTATCATTGACCAATTCAACCATGAAGAGGTACACAATTGACTAGCGCGTTAAGATTTTGAAGCTTTTTATGGACGTTCAAAACAAAACGCATTTCGTGCACTTCGTCATTTTTTTTTTGGTCAGCTTAATCGACCAAATGGATTCACAATCGGGTGAATTGTGCGCAAATTTCAGCAAATCGGGTCTGTAGGAGATGTGAAAATACCTGTGCATGCTCGCCCAGTCCGTTATGCGGAAAACATTACTGCTGTTCGCTATAGTGTGGCAGAAGAGCCGCCAACTTCGACTCGCCGTCGTGTGATTTGACACCGTTGGACTTATTTTCTTAGGGATATTTAAAAGAAAAAGTGTACGTCGATAAGCCAAGAACAATACAAGTGTAAGTCGATAAGTCAAGAGCGAATGAGATAATTCGGCACATTAACGACTTTGAACCACAATTATGCCTCAGCGTCATTGAAAATATGGACCATCGGATAGAAGCATGCCACCGAAGCCGTGGCGAGCATTTCTCCAATACTTTGTTTTACACATAGATAACTGTCAGTACCTGGGCGACCGATCTCTACTCTGGTGAAAATAGAGAAAACGACGTTTTCTAAAACTGAAACCTGCATACTAAATTTCATGAAAATCGTTGGCAATTGCCGAGATTCAGATTATATATGTATATACATATATACAAGAATTGCTCGTTTAAAGGTATTAGATAGATAGATCCTTCAATCATAATAAAAAAAAAAAAACTCTGAAGACTTTTTGTTTTATTTACAATTAACACATTGGTGTGACTCACAATTAACATCGTGCATTATGGTTGTATCACCCTTTAAAAAACGGATCACTTATTTTGGTGGTAATAAGGTTGTCCTCATTACATAATTGTTGAATTATGAATTTACTACTGTCTGTCTATGTACTTTACCATTCGGACATACAAGTGTAATGACTTTTTTTTAAATATTATCTTAACCATTTGTTTTATTTATATAATGCTATATCGTTACTCTTCCCTTGAGAGTTATCTAGATGAAAGCCTTCAATGGCTCCTCTATTGAATGTTTTTATCTAGTTCGTTCTCAGGTCACAAAACATAACTGCACCTGAACTAGACCGTGTTGAAACAAAATAGAGCACGCTGCCGACCAAAACAAAAGATTCAGCTTGAATGGACAATGCGCTCACACTTACATGTGATGTAGCGTGGGAACCCGCAGCATATCATACTATGAGATTGAGTAAACCTGAGTTCACGGTAGCAACGATAAACAATAGCAGGAACCACCTTCGTTCCGACGATTTGTCACAGAATGCCCGTAAACTGTGGGTAGAGTCAGACCTGTCACTGTCCCATCATTGTTCTACAAACAATTGTGAAGAATGAGTAGGTGAACGAGTAGGTGAAGCTAAGTGACTCATAAATACGAGACAATTACCGCAATAGCTTGAGACAGGGTTTTCGTGGCAGAGCTGTGAGAAAACTGTGAGCCTTGATAGAAGTATCGTCTTCCCAATTTCACGTTAGTGGCGGCAATTTATATCAGTCTGCATTATTGCAAATGCTTATAAGACTCCGAACCTCATAACTTACAACAGAATTATATAAATGACAATGGCTCATAGCAAATGCTCACACCTATTTATTATCTCAAATCAAATTCGAATCTTAATAACATTGGTAATCGTTCAGTCTACAACAACAAGACAAAAAAGGTATTCATTAATTTCGATCAAACAGCTCCAGATAACATACAATTAGAAAGGATGTTGATGCAATAAAATTATATAGGTACAATGATTGACACTTAAATTAATAACTCTCAAACAAATGCACATCAGCTGTCTCAAACTCTCAAGAATGGTCTAGATTAGTCCCGAGTCGATGTCGAGATACCGTGTCATTAGCGTGTCAACTAGATTCAATTCGTCCATTCTAAATTGACCCCTACTGACCTTTCAATAGGTCACTCAGTAATGAGATATACGAAGGATTAGGTGTTCGTTTAAATGGTCATGGTGAACCGAAAGATAAGACATTGGGGAGTGTACGGGCGTGGTCTTCAATGCAACGTTGAGCTTAGTAATATAAACAAAGGCCCACGTGTGCTTTTGTGTACTTTAGTTTGTCCTTGGTGGTATAAAGGGGTATCAACAAAAGCTTTCAGGACAGATGTTCGGTTGATGTCATCAGATTTGGGTTATCTTTTCGCTTCTGGTTGAACCGGCTTGGTTCTTATGAGAATGTGTGTGTACGCAGTTCTATTTTAAGAATTTCTGGACACATGTTTGGTATTAGGTGCGCAATTGATTTACATAGTTTACATATTGCATTTTTGAGTATTATATAAGAACATGAGAGCAGTTGTGGTCCAGTGGCTGACTTACGTGTCGTAGGTCGTGAGTTCGAACCCAGGCAGGCGCATTACTTTGTGTAAATTATTTCATCACCTCTGCTCCCAAAACGGTGAAGGAAAACATCGTGAGGAAACCGGCAAGTCTTAGAACCAAACATTCGAAGACATGTGACATCTGCTAACCCGCACCGGGCCCGCGTGGCCCATTACGGCCCATCCTCTCTCACAGTAAGGAGGTCTGCGTCCCAGCAGTGGGAACATTAATAAAAAAATGATTTAAAAATAACAAAAAACCCGACTGCTTAAAAAGCGAACTAAAAAGACGTAAACAAGAAAAAAATCATGCTGTGCAGTCGGAGGATACATATGGCGAGCTGGCTGACCAAAACCAGATGTATCCTCCGACTGCACAGCATGATTTTCTGACAAAATATGTTTTATAAGCGAGGTGTACAGACCCAAAAAATTTTTTTACGTGGTAACACATACAATATTTTCCAAAATTAATAAAATTTCTTAACAAGTCTCTACATTCTTACATGAATTCTAACACACTTCCAACAAGGTATGTAATAACCGCATACTTCCAAATGCAGCCAAACCTTACATTCCAAAGTTACACAAACAATATCATGGTCAGAGCCAACAATTTGTAGTAGCGAATTGCAATTACATCAATGTCGTGACTTGATGTCGTTCAACTATTAACCCAGTTTCCAAAGTAACTACACTATTTACTTATCTACTAAATTGAAGCTAAAAGGGCTTCGGAAAGACGTATTCAATGATCGTGGGAAGAGCGCTTGACGTCTTCATCGGGCTTCAGACCAGATGTTTGTTCGTATCTATAATAAGTTCCTTCATAACGTTTTGAGATAGCTACAGCATTGCTTTTATGTGGTTTTACATCCATATGTTCAGCACTTATGCTCAAAGATAGTTTTAATTGCTTTTTATCTTTGAAGGTCCAATCTGAGTCATTTATTGGAGTAGCTTGGTCAATTATTTGTGACGTCATTATTGCTATGTTGGGCTGGATATATAGTGGTTATTAAGCTTCCCTATTACATTAAGATTGTAGAGTTAATTGATGGAAAACCCGTACGGTAGCGGCAGTTAAAGTGTACATTACGTTATGATTATATACACATAATAATATATTATTATATAGATCTCGATAGAGTAGTGTTTTCTCACGCAAAGTCCGCTCTCTATACATCATTATATTCAAGTCACGTAATAAATTCTAATAACTTGTCACCTTCACCATTGATATTACTTAAAATTCTGCTAACCCTTTGTGGTAAAACCGGCTTACAGATATATGAATGGATAATATATGAGATATTATTATTTATAAAATACCAAGACAGTATTAGTTTATTGGTATTCGTAGGCACTGTTGTCACGATTGTAAGAAATTGTTTGTGGTCGTGCAATTTCTGTCACGAAGAACAAGCGTGACACTTCCTGTATCAACGTTTCCTGATTTATTGAATAGTGATTAATATATAAAAATAATAATCATAATATATCGAAATACAATTTTATCTTTGTAGCCAAACAAGAAACTGTACTCAATGCAGAAGACAAATGTGTTGCCTGTAGATAGCATAAAATAGAATATATTTTATTGTACACCAAAATAGTAACACATCTGTTTTTCGAAAAAAAAAAATGATTTTTGATGAACAATATTTAGAAAGATTAAACAAACAGTAATTCTATCAGCGATTATCTCGTGAAAATCTTAAACATATAAACAGGTTTAACGAAGCACTTATTTTTCCTGAAGTCGGTTAAATCATGTTTTGCGTTTGAATGAGCCCCTGTTAAAGGTGACAGGGAGTGATTGACTGTATTACGTACAAGGTGTGGTACAAGGTACTCGTATATATTTAAATCAAGCAAGTTTCGATAGTTGGCTGCTATATTTCCTAGTTGCCTGACGGCTTTAATAAACGAATATTTTTTTAATGTTCTGGTTTACTTACTAAGCTGTTATGTTTCATTTTATAACTTCAATATGTAATCACAACATGTAACAAGCAAAATTTCAAAATTTATAAAACCCCCGACACAGTTTTATTCCATGCTACATTATTTATCTAGTATTAGACACGCTTCGATCGACAATTTATTGGACATGTAATTATGAAACGATCACTTGAAAAAAAAAAACACCGATTTAAACAGTAAAACACCCATAACTTTTGTACGGCTGAACCGATTTTCATTAAACATAGCTAAGAACACTCTCGATAAAGTCACCTTTCCAAAAAAACCGAATGAAATCAAAATCGGTTCATCCGTTTAGAAGCTATGATGCCACAGACAGATACACAAATACACAAATACATTGAAACTTGTAGCACTACAAAATGTTTGATTTCTATCTTTAAATTAGCTACACGGCCTATTAAAAATGGTATTGTTACCATGCTCAACAATAGTTATCAATACCACAGATATATACATTGATTTATTTACTAACCAACTTGTTTTTAAGTGGCTGTTATTTTGGTCTTCGTAGTCATAATTTGATCCTACGAGTCTCTAAATAACAAAACATGCTCAGAATTTTCATCAGCTTGGCTTATGATAATGCCATGCCCAGTCTAACGTAAACTTTTAACCGTATAATCGACTACTAAAAAATTACGGCCAAAACTGGAGCAAGGTCGTACAAAAACCAATACTTAGTAAAGTTATTGAAGTTACTGCAGTTTACCTATTCAGTGCTTACCCGCACTGTGTCTAGGGCACTATCGATCTTCTTTTTGTCGTCACCAACCATTTCTCAGATAGATAATATATCTGGTTCGCAGTTTGTAACCGGTATCACAGGTTTCTTTATACGCTTCTCGAGCCAACTTGATCACATTATACCTTATATAGCAAGGCAGACCAGTGAAGATCAGAATTTAGAATGGCTAACAGAATTTTAAATAGTTCATCGGAATTATAGGGTTGCAAAAAATATATTTATTAGGACTAGTTTGAGAGTGAAGTAGGTACAGAGCTTAGATGAAATCGTAACTGTAGCAAGAGGTGTGAATATCTGCATTATTTTTGTCGTTATTCGTCCTAGTAGTTTTGCTGCAGATGTTTACTATAAAGATAGTATGTAAGCTGTCTTATTTATCTTGAGTTACACGTAGATTTAAGTAGTCTAGTGATTTCACTGATGTAAAAAGATTGCATTTGTATAAGTAAGTAAGAACACAAAGGTTTTTGTCTTGTATTATGAGATGAATTGCATTTTACTTCTTTTCTAGGAAAACTTACAACGTAAGTTTCATTCCGTAAGGAAATATATTATGTAGTACGAAATTACTCTTTGCTATTGCATTTTTTTAATTTGTCAAAGCAGGCCGGTTACAAATATTCAAATTTTCATATTTCGTTTGTCAAGACAACAGAAAACTATCTTTTCGGACTGACAGAAAGGATTTATAAAAATTATTTGGCTCTGAAATCTTCTACTAAATTAATTATTGACATTTTTATAGTAACTGTTTAAAATCGTGTTTTAAAATGGCAAGCAGCAATATGACCATGGCTATGTCAATTCTTGTGCGGGAACGGCAGGAACACATTCCTTGTCGTTAGGCAGAGGGTACGTGATGTACGAGCCCATGGGCGCGCTGGAACTCGTGGACCACATGCCGCTGCGACTGACCTCTGTCAGAGACACCAACTATCGTTTCACTACCATGCCACAGTTGCCGTGCGACAGACTGGAGGTCAGGGCAGTTCTGCAAAGACTGGTGACAAGCTTATCATAAAAAAACCTTGTTGCGGACAAGAATTTATGCATCATGAATCACAACTGGTATGTAAGGACTCTTCTTCATAACTGTTCTTTGGAAAGTCGTTTTCTTCTGGTATTTCAGGCCCTTGTGTTGCATAATTTTGATGGTCCGTTTCCTTGTCTGTAGATATCAGTTGAGCCGGCATCGGCTTTTACCCCCGGGACAGAACTCCTGGTGTATCTGTAGTCTTGGGGATTCAAAATATCTTTCAACGGGTTCCGTATTTTTTTTTAACAGCCTGTGTTTTTGGAGAGGTTCTATCAAACGCGGTTTTGATTGTCCAGCGCGGATCCCCGACATGTGTGTGAAGTTAGCATATCAAATGTTAGCATCTCACAAATTAACACCATATATGATGGCATCCCACATAGTTCCACAGTTCTTGATAAGTTTTAACAATAGTTCCGTCGATTTTACTATCAAAATCGCATTTTGAAAAAATGAGCTGCTAACTTCACAATACATATCATAGCATCCCATCGAATTTCTCAAATAAACACACATATAAGGGCATTTCACATAGTTCTACAGCCCTTGATGCGTTTTATCAATAGTTCCGTCGATTTTACAATACAATCTTTGCATACCAGCATTTTGAAAAAATGAGCTGCTAACTTCACAGTACATATCATAGCATCCCATCGAATTTCTCAAATAAAAACACATATAAGGGCATTTCACATAGTTCTACAGCCCTTGATGCGTTTTATCAATAGTTCCGTCGATTTTACAATACAATCTTTGCATACCAGCATTTTGAAAAAATGAGCTGCTAACTTCACAGTACATATCATAGCATCCCATCGAATTTCTCAAATAAACACACATATAAGGGCATTTCACATAGTTCTACAGCCCTTGATGCGTTTTATCAATAGTTCCGTCGATTTTACAATACAATCTTTGCATACCAGCATTTTGAAAAAATGAGCTGCTAACTTCACAGTACATATCATAGCATCCCATCGAATTTCTCAAATAAACACACATATAAGGGCATTTCACATAGTTCTACAGCCCTTGATGCGTTTTATCAATAGTTCCGTCGATTTTAAAATACAATCTTTGCATACCAGCATTTTGAAAAATGAGCTGCTAACTTCACAATACATACCATAGCATCCCATCGAATTTCTCAAATAAACACACATATAAGGACATTTCACATAGTTCTACAGCCCTTGATGCGTTTTATCAATAGTTCCGTCGATTTTACAATACAATCTTTGCATACCAGCATTTTGAAAAAATGAGATGCTAACTTCGCAATACATATCATAGCATCTCATCGAATTTCTCAAATAAACAACACATATAGGGGCATTTCGCATAGTTCTACAATCCTTGATGCGTTTTATCAATAGTTCCGTCGATTTTACAATACAATCTTTGCATACCAGCATTTTGAAAAATTGAGATGCTAACTTCACAGTACATATCATAGCATCCCATCGAATTTTTCAAATAAACACACATATAAGGGCATTTCACATAGTTCTACAGCCCTTGATGCGTTTTATCAATAGTTCCGTCGATTTTACAATACAATCTTTGCATACCAGCATTTTGAAAAAATGAGCTGCTATCTTCACAATACATATTCTACCATAGCATCCCATCGAATTTCTCAAATAAACACACATATAAGGACATTTCACATAGTTCTACAGCCCTTGATGCGTTTTATCAATAGTTCCGTCGATTTTACAATACAATCTTTGCATACCAGCATTTTGAAAAAATGAGATGCTAACTTCGCAATACATATCATAGCATCTCATCGAATTTCTCAAATAAACAACACATATAGGGGCATTTCGCATAGTTCTACAATCCTTGATGCGTTTTATCAATAGTTCCGTCGATTTTACAATACAAATTTTGCATACCAGCACTTTGAAAAAATGAGATGCTAACTTCACAATACTTATCATAGCATCTCATCGAATTTCTCAAAATTGACCTAGTTGTAGTTGGTAGCAAAAGAGTTCTGCATCCTTAACCTATTCTGTTAATAGTATTGGCAGATGAATCTCATTTAAATCCATAAAAAAAATTAAACGAAATATCCGTACAGTAGTGAGATGCTGAGGTATAACTGGGCATTCTGTGTCGTATATTTATACAACCCAGAACTCCCAGTTATACCTGATTTTACCATTTGAACGATAAGTCTAGGACCCTCACACAAGTCCCGAAAGAGTTTAAGTGTTTAAAACATCCACAATAATTATAAATCATTGTTATAAACAAAATATTCATAAAGGAGTGAGATGCTAAGATATAACTGGGAGTTCTGGTTCGAACAAAACATTTGAACGATTAGGCTAGGATCTCCTCGGTTTCCAATACTACTATAAATGAACTTTAAAAAATTATGCTCCAAAAAGTGAGAACTCTCACTAAAGTATTCGCAGAGTCTGGAAGAAGATTTAGGTTAGCAGAAATTAAGAATATTTTCAGAGTTAATTTGCAAAAATTCAAAAAAAATGTTAAGTCGTAGTGAAGCCTAGCATCTCATCGAACTCTATTACTCCTGAAACTAAACTTTATAAAAACATGCTACACAAAGATAGAACTCTGACCGAAGTATCTATTGGGCCTGGTCGAAGATTGAGTTAAGCAAAAATCAAGAAAATTTTCAGAGTTCAATAAAAAAAAAAACAATATTGTGAGATACTGAGGCCCGGCATCTCATCGGTTCCTTTAGCAAGTGTAATCATACTTTATAAAACCAAGCTACAGCAAGCCAGAACTTTCATAAAAGATTCCATAGAAAATGTTTGAAAATTTAGATTAGCTAAAATCAAGAAAATATTCAGAGTTGATCACAAAAAATTAAAAAAAATATTGTGAGAAACTGAGGCCATGAGGGAAAGAGAAAATGAGGGTAATTATACTTTGTAAAACCATGCTACAGAATGCCATAACTTTCATTAAAGATTCCACAGAACATGGTTGAAAATTTAATTTAGCTAAAATCAAGGAAATATTCATCGCATGCAATAAAAAAGTTAATAAAATGTTGAGAGGTACTGAGGCCAGGCATCTCATCGGTTTCTAGTACCCCTATAACTGGACTTTACAAGAACATGCTACGGAAAGCCACAACACTCACTTAAGTATCTATTGAGCCGGGTCGAATATTTAGTTGAGCAAAAATAAGAAAACTTTAAGAGTTCATTACAAAAAATTCAAAACATAAGTATAAGAGACACTGAGACCCGGCATTATATCGAATTCTATTATTTCTATAAGTGGTCTTTTTAAAAACATACTACAGAAAGCCAGAACTCTCACTCAAGTATTAGCAGAGCATGGTTGAAGATTTAGGTTAGCAAAGGTCAAGGAAATTTTCAGTGTTCGTTATAAAAAATTCAAAAATAATATATCAGAGGTACTGCGGGCCGGAACTCCTCGTATTGTACTACAACTGTATATGCACTTTGTAAAAGTATGCTACAGAAAGCAAGAACTCTCACTCAAGTATCAGCAGAGCATGGTTGAAGATAAAGATGAATAAAAATCAAGACATTTTTCATCGTTCGTAATAAAAAATCCAAAATCAAAATATCAGAGGTACTGAGGGCCGGGAACTCCTCGTTTTCTACTACAACTGTATATGCACTTTGTAAAAATATGCTACAGAAAGCCAGAAGTCCCACTCAAGTATCAGCAGAGCATGGTTGAAGATAGAGGTTAGCAAAGATCAAGGAAATTTTCAGTGTTCGTTATAAAAAATTCAAAAATAATATATCAGAGGTACTGAGGGCCGGAACTCCTCGTTTTCCACTACAACTATATAGGCACTTCATAATTATATGCAACAGAAAGCCAGAACTCTCAATCAAGTATCAGCAGAGCATGGTTGAAGATTAAGATGAATAAAAATCAAGACATTTTTCATTGTTCGTAATAAAAAATCCAAAATCAAATATCAGAGGTACTGAGGGCCGGGAACTCCTCGTTTTCTACTACAACTGTATATGCACTTTGTAAAAATATGCTACAGAAAGCCAGAACTCCCACTCAAGTATCAGCAGAGCATGGTTGAAGATTAAGATGAATAAAAATCAAGAAATTTTTCATCGTTCGTAATAAAAAATCCAAAATCAAATATCAGAGGTACTGAGGGCCAGGAACTCCTCGTTTTCTACTACAACTGTATATGCACTTTGTAAAAATATGCTACAGAAAGCCAGAACTCCCACTCAAGTATCAGCAGAGCATGGTTGAAGATAGAGGTTAGCAAAGATCAAGAAAATTTTCAGTGTTCGTTATAAAAAATTCAAAAATAATATATTAGAGGTACTGAGGGCCGGAACTCCTCGTTTTCCACTACAACTATATAGGCACTTCATAATAATATGCAACAGAAAGCCAGAACTCTCAATCAAGTATCAGCAGAGCATGGTTGAAGAGTTCCCGGCCCTCAGTACCTCTGATATTTGATTTTGGATTTTTTATTACGAACGATGAAAAATTTCTTGATTTTTATTCATCTTAATCTTCAACCATGCTCTGCTGATACTTGAGTGGGAGTTCTGGCTTTCTGTAGCATATTTTTACAAAGTGCATATACAGTTGTAGTAGAAAACGAGGAGTTCCCGGCCCTCAGTACCTCTGATATTTGATTTTGGATTTTTTATTACGAACGATGAAAAATTTCTTGATTTTTATTCATCTTAATCTTCAACCATGCTCTGCTGATACTTGAGTGGAAGTTCTGGCTTTCTGTTGCATATTATTATGAAGTGCCTATATAGTTGTAGTGGAAAACGAGGAGTTCCGGCCCTCAGTACCTCTGATATATTATTTTTGAATTTTTTATAACGAACACTGAAAATTTCCTTGATCTTTGCTAACCTCTATCTTCAACCATGCTCTGCTGATACTTGAGTGGGAGTTCTGGCTTTCTGTAGCATATTTTTACAAAGTGCATATACAGTTGTAGTAGAAAACGAGGAGTTCCCGGCCCTCAGTACCTCTGATATTTGATTTTGGATTTTTTATTACGAGCAATGAAAAATGTCTTGATTTTTATTCATCTTAATCTTCAACCATGCTCTGCTGATACTTGAGTGGGAGTTCTGGCTTTCTGTAGCATATTTTTACAAAGTGCATATACAGTTGTAGTAGAAAACGAGGAGTTCCCGGCCCTCAGTATCTCTGATATTTGATTTTGGATTTTTTTTTACGAACAATGAAAAATGTCTTGATTTTTATTCATCTTAATCTTCAACCATGCTCTGCTGATACTTGATTGAGAGTTCTGGCTTTCTATTGCATATAATTATGAAGCGCCTATATAGTTGTAGTGGAAAACGAGGAGTTCTGGCCCTCAGTACCTCTGATATATTATTTTTGAATTTTTTATAACGAACACTGAAAATTTCCTTGATCTTTGCTAACCTCTATCTTCAACCATGCTCTGCTGATACTTGAGTGGGAGTTCTGGCTTTCTGTAGCATATTTTTACAAAGTGCATATACAGTTGTAGTAGAAAACGAGGAGTTCCCGGCCCTCAGTACCTCTGATATTTTGATTTTGGATTTTTTATTACGAACGATGAAAAATTTCTTGATTTTTATTCATCTTAATCTTCAACCATGCTCTGCTGATACTTGAGTGGGAGTTCTGGCTTTCTGTAGCATATTTTTACAAAGTGCATATACAGTTGTAGTAGAAAACGAGGAGTTCCCGGCCCTCAGTACCTCTGATATTTGATTTTGGATTTTTTATTACGAACGATGAAAAATTTCTTGATTTTTATTCATCTTAATCTTCAACCATGCTCTGCTGATACTTGATTGAGAGTTCTGGCTTTCTGTTGCATATAATTATGAAGTGCCTATATAGTTGTAGTGGAAAACGAGGAGTTCCGGCCCTCAGTACCTCTGATATATTATTTTTGAATTTTTTATAACGAACACTGAAAATTTCCTTGATCTTTGCTAACCTCTATCTTCAACCATGCTCTGCTGATACTTGAGTGGGAGTTCTGGCTTTCTGTAGCATATTTTTACAAAGTGCATATAAAGTTGTAGTAGAAAACGAGGAGTTCCCGGCCCTCAGTACCTCTGATATTTGATTTTGGATTTTTTATTACGAACGATGAAAAATTTCTTGATTTTTATTCATCTTAATCTTCAACCATGCTCTGCTGATACTTGATTGAGAGTTCTGGCTTTCTGTATCATATTTTTACAAAGTGCATATACAGTTGTATTAGAAAACGAGGAGTTCCCGGCCCTCAGTACCTCTGATATTTGATTTTGGATTTTTTATTACGAACGATGAAAAATTTCTTGATTTTTATTAATCTTAATCTTCAACCATGCTCTGCTGATACTTGAGTGGGAGTTCTGGCTTTCTGTAGCATATTTTTACAAAGTGCATATACAGTTGTAGTAGAAAACGAGGAGTTCCCGGCCCTCAGTACCTCTGATATTTGATTTTGGATTTTTTATTACGAACGATGAAAAATTTCTTGATTTTTATTCATCTTAATCTTCAACCATGCTCTGCTGATACTTGAGTGGGAGTTCTGGCTTTCTGTAGCATATTTTTACAAAGTGCATATACAGTTGTAGTAGAAAACGAGGAGTTCCCGGCCCTCAGTACCTCTGATATTTTGATTTTGGATTTTTTATTACGAACGATGAAAAATTTCTTGATTTTTATTCATCTTAATCTTCAACCATGCTCTGCTGATACTTGAGTGGGAGTTCTGGCTTTCTGTAGCATATTTTTACAAAGTGCATATACAGTTGTAGTAGAAAACGAGGAGTTCCCGGCCCTCAGTACCTCTGATATTTTGATTTTGGATTTTTTATTACGAACGATGAAAAATTTCTTGATTTTTATTCATCTTAATCTTCAACCATGCTCTGCTGATACTTGAGTGGGAGTTCTGGCTTTCTGTAGCATATTTTTACAAAGTGCATATACAGTTGTAGTAGAAAACGAGGAGTTCCCGGCCCTCAGTACCTCTGATATTTGATTTTGGATTTTTTATTACGAACGATGAAAAATTTCTTGATTTTTATTCATCTTAATCTTCAACCATGCTCTGCTGATACTTGATTGAGAGTTCTGGCTTTCTGTTGCATATAATTATGAAGTGCCTATATAGTTGTAGTGGAAAACGAGGAGTTCCGGCCCTCAGTACCTCTGATATATTATTTTTGAATTTTTTATAACGAACACTGAAAATTTCCTTGATCTTTGCTAACCTCTATCTTCAACCATGCTCTGCTGATACTTGAGTGGGAGTTCTGGCTTTCTGTAGCATATTTTTACAAAGTGCATATACAGTTGTAGTAGAAAACGAGGAGTTCCCGGCCCTCAGTACCTCTGATATTTTGATTTTGGATTTTTTATTACGAACGATGAAAAATTTCTTGATTTTTATTCATCTTAATCTTCAACCATGCTCTGCTGATACTTGAGTGGGAGTTCTGGCTTTCTGTAGCATATTTTTACAAAGTGCATATACAGTTGTAGTAGAAAACGAGGAGTTCCCGGCCCTCAGTACCTCTGATATTTGATTTTGGATTTTTTATTACGAACGATGAAAAATTTCTTGATTTTTATTCATCTTAATCTTCAACCATGCTCTGCTGATACTTGATTGAGAGTTCTGGCTTTCTGTTGCATATAATTATGAAGTGCCTATATAGTTGTAGTGGAAAACGAGGAGTTCCGGCCCTCAGTACCTCTGATATATTATTTTTGAATTTTTTATAACGAACACTGAAAATTTCCTTGATCTTTGCTAACCTCTATCTTCAACCATGCTCTGCTGATACTTGAGTGGGAGTTCTGGCTTTCTGTAGCATATTTTTACAAAGTGCATATAAAGTTGTAGTAGAAAACGAGGAGTTCCCGGCCCTCAGTACCTCTGATATTTGATTTTGGATTTTTTATTACGAACGATGAAAAATTTCTTGATTTTTATTAATCTTAATCTTCAACCATGCTCTGCTGATACTTGAGTGGGAGTTCTGGCTTTCTGTAGCATATTTTTACAAAGTGCATATACAGTTGTAGTAGAAAACGAGGAGTTCCCGGCCCTCAGTACCTCTGATATTTGATTTTGGATTTTTTATTACGAACGATGAAAAATTTCTTGATTTTTATTCATCTTAATCTTCAACCATGCTCTGCTGATACTTGAGTGGGAGTTCTGGCTTTCTGTAGCATATTTTTACAAAGTGCATATACAGTTGTAGTAGAAAACGAGGAGTTCCCGGCCCTCAGTACCTCTGATATTTGATTTTGGATTTTTTATTACGAACGATGAAAAATTTCTTGATTTTTATTCATCTTAATCTTCAACCATGCTCTGCTGATACTTGAGTGGGAGTTCTGGCTTTCTGTAGCATATTTTTACAAAGTGCATATACAGTTGTAGTAGAAAACGAGGAGTTCCCGGCCCTCAGTACCTCTGATATTTGATTTTGGATTTTTTATTACGAGCAATGAAAAATGTCTTGATTTTTATTCATCTTAATCTTCAACCATGCTCTGCTGATACTTGAGTGGGAGTTCTGGCTTTCTGTAGCATATTTTTACAAAGTGCATATACAGTTGTAGTAGAAAACGAGGAGTTCCCGGCCCTCAGTATCTCTGATATTTGATTTTGGATTTTTTTTTACGAACAATGAAAAATGTCTTGATTTTTATTCATCTTAATCTTCAACCATGCTCTGCTGATACTTGATTGAGAGTTCTGGCTTTCTGTTGCATATAATTATGAAGCGCCTATATAGTTGTAGTGGAAAACGAGGAGTTCTGGCCCTCAGTACCTCTGATATATTATTTTTGAATTTTTTATAACGAACACTGAAAATTTCCTTGATCTTTGCTAACCTCTATCTTCAACCATGCTCTGCTGATACTTGAGTGGGAGTTCTGGCTTTCTGTAGCATATTTTTACAAAGTGCATATACAGTTGTAGTAGAAAACGAGGAGTTCCCGGCCCTCAGTACCTCTGATATTTTGATTTTGGATTTTTTATTACGAACGATGAAAAATGTCTTGATTTTTATTCATCTTTATCTTCAACCATGCTCTGCTGATACTTGAGTGAGAGTTCTTGCTTTCTGTAGCATACTTTTACAAAGTGCATATACAGTTGTAGTACAATACGAGGAGTTCCGGCCCGCAGTACCTCTGATATATTATTTTTGAATTTTTTATAACGAACACTGAAAATTTCCTTGACCTTTGCTAACCTAAATCTTCAACCATGCTCTGCTGATACTTGAGTGAGAGTTCTGGCTTTCTGTAGTATGTTTTTAAAAAGACCACTTATAGAAATAATAGAATTCGATATAATGCCGGGTCTCAGTATCTCTTATATTATGTTTTGAATTTTTTGTAATGAACTCTTAAAGTTTTCTTATTTTTGCTCAACTAAATATTCGACCGGGCTCAATAGACACTTAAGTGAGTATTGTGGCTTTCCGTAGCATGTTCTTGTAAAGTCCAGTTATAGGGGTACTAGAAACCGATGAGATGCCTGGCCTCAGTACCTCTCAACATTTTATTAACAGCTCATTTTTTCAAAATGCTGGTATGCAAAGATTGTATTGTAAAATCGACGGAACTATTGATAAAACGCATCAAGGGCTGTAGAACTATGTGAAATGTCCTTATATGTGTGTTTATTTGAGAAATTCGATGGGATGCTATGGTATGTATTGTGAAGATAGCAGCTCATTTTTTCAAAATGCTGGTATGCAAAGATTGTATTGTAAAATCGACGGAACTATTGATAAAACGCATCAAGGGCTGTAGAACTATGTGAAATGCCCTTAAATGTGTGTTTATTTGAAAAATTCGATGGGATGCTATGATATGTACTGTGAAGTTAGCATCTCATTTTTTCAAAATGCTGGTATGCAAAGATTGTATTGTAAAATCGACGGAACTATTGATAAAACGCATCAAGGATTGTAGAACTATGCGAAATGCCCCTATATGTGTTGTTTATTTGAGAAATTCGATGAGATGCTATGATATGTATTGCGAAGTTAGCATCTCATTTTTCCAAAATGCTGGTATGCAAAGATTGTATTGTAAAATCGACGGAACTATTGATAAAACGCATCAAGGGCTGTAGAACTATGTGAAATGTCCTTATATGTGTGTTTATTTGAGAAATTCGATGGGATGCTATGGTATGTATTGTGAAGTTAGCAGCTCATTTTTCAAAATGCTGGTATGCAAAGATTGTATTGTAAAATCGACGGAACTATTGATAAAACGCATCAAGGGCTGTAGAACTATGTGAAATGCCCTTATATGTGTGTTTATTTGAAAAATTCGATGGGATGCTATGATATGTACTGTGAAGTTAGCATCTCATTTTTTCAAAATGCTGGTATGCAAAGATTGTATTGTAAAATCGACGGAACTATTGATAAAACGCATCAAGGATTGTAGAACTATGCGAAATGCCCCTATATGTGTTGTTTATTTGAGAAATTCGATGAGATGCTATGATATATATTGCGAAGTTAGCATCTCATTTTTTCAAAATGCTGGTATGCAAAGATTGTATTGTAAAATCGACGGAACTATTGATAAAACGCATCAAGGGCTGTAGAACTATGTGAAATGTCCTTATATGTGTGTTTATTTGAGAAATTCGATGGGATGCTATGGTATGTATTGTGAAGTTAGCAGCTCATTTTTCAAAATGCTGGTATGCAAAGATTGTATTGTAAAATCGACGGAACTATTGATAAAACGCATCAAGGGCTGTAGAACTATGTGAAATGCCCTTATATGTGTGTTTATTTGAGAAATTCGATGGGATGCTATGATATGTACTGTGAAGTTAGCAGCTCATTTTTTCAAAATGCTGGTATGCAAAGATTGTATTATAAAATCGACGGAACTATTGATAAAACGCATCAAGGGCTGTAGAACTATGTGAAATGCCCTTATATGTGTGTTTATTTGAGAAATTCGATGGGATGCTATGATATGTACTGTGAAGTTAGCAGCTCATTTTTTCAAAATGCTGGTATGCAAAGATTGTATTATAAAATCGACGGAACTATTGATAAAACGCATCAAGGGCTGTAGAACTATGTGAAATGCCCTTATATGTGTGTTTATTTGAGAAATTCGATGGGATGCTATGATATGTATTGTGAAGTTAGCAGCTCATTTTTTCAAAATGCGATTTTGATAGTAAAATCGACGGAACTATTGTTAAAACTTATCAAGAACTGTGGAACTATGTGGGATGCCAACATATATGGTGTTAATTTGTGAGATGTTAACATTTGATATGCTAACTTCACACACATATCCCCGACGAGTGGCTGTTATCATATTTTTATTTAGTTTATTTTTTTGCTGTAAGAATAACATACCTTACCTTTTAAGTTGCCGTAATTAAAAAAAATATCACCTTAGCTATAGGTATTACGTTATGGAATCATACTTTACGTGTAAGCTTAAGCCATCATTAAACCGGTTGCAACGGCTTTGGGGATAAGCCTTTACTTTTAGTAGCCTTTACCTTTAAACCTTGCTAAACGTTCACAATGCCCTATTGAAGAACTATAGGCCCATCTCACTTCTTAGCCATGACTACAAGTTGTTTTCAAGAGTCATCACGAAACGTCTCTCGCACAGGATTGCCGATTTCCAGCCTCCCGGACAAGCCGGATTTCGAAAAGGTTTAGCACCGTAGACCACATACATACGCTGCGGCAGGTTATACAGAAGACCGAAGAGTATAACCTGCCTCTCTGTTTAGCGTTTGTGGACCTCGAGAAAACCTTCGATTCGATCGAGATTTGGGCTGTACTGCAATCTCTCCAACGGTGCCAGATCGACTACCGATACATTGAGGTGTTGAAGTGTTTGTACAAAAGCGCCACCATGTCAGTCCGTCTTCAGGATCAGACATCGAAACCAATCCTTCTGCAGCGTGACGTGAGGCAGGGAGACGTCATTTCTACTTCCGTCATGTTTTTTGCATGGCTCCAATTGTTGGAGGGGCCTTAATAATGTGCAACTGAAGAAACAATTAAAGTCGTTTCTAAGTAACAGGGCTTACTATAGTATTAACGAATTTCTGACAGAATCTTTAATTTTGATATAGATTACTATTACTATTTTGACATTAATTGTTTTTGATTATTTTTTTTGCAAGGATTTGACATACATTATTTTAATATTATTTTTGTACAACTGATTGATATTTTTCCATATATTTGACATTTGATTGTTAATTTACATAGACTAGACATAAATTTTTGTTATTGGATGTTATAATTACTTGATATTTTTGACATTGTTATTATTTATTTTTTACTGTTGACATTTAAAATTATATTTACATAGATTTGACAGTTGCTTAATATTTTTGAATTGTTACTAATCATTTCTTGTTTTTTTTTAATGTTGACATGTGGTATTATTTTATTTTTAAATTCATTCCAGTAATTAATTATAATCATACAATTTAATTTTTTTTTCGTAATATTTGGGCAAACATGGCTGAACCTTTCTATTTTTTTTATCATCCTGCATGCAAATATAATTATTTGTTGTATGTTTATACATGTTTGGGCAAATAAATATGTCTTATCTTATCTCCGAAACTATACTTTAAGTTTCAAAATCATACGTTATCGTTGCGTTAAAAAGTGCTTTTCTTTTTTTTAACGCTACAGTTCATGTACAAGCTTATTTAATCTTTGAGCTACCAACAAGTTCACCCCAATAATAAAGAGTAGCAGAACGCCCAAAACTGTTGTGCCCCGGATCAGCACAGTGCTCGTAAACATACATTATTTTCTTTCAAATCCACATACGACAATAACCAGCGTAATATTTTACGGAAAAAAATAGAAAAACAGTACAAAGCACAATGCCAAAACAGCAAAAGTACCAATATTTCCTCTGCAAAAGTAGGCGAATAAAATGCATTGTTATTTTTTTAAACTAAATAATGTAACGTGATTTGAATGTATCTTTAATTAAAATTCCGTTCACAGTCCACTTAGCCAGGATGGGGAGTTCAAATATCTCAAAAATGTTTGAGTAGGTATCGGAATCTATGGGTGCGTTCAGAAGAATGCCTTAATTAGATTAATCGTTGGCGATTTTGATAAGGCGAGTAAAAAGTGGTCGGCATTTTGACATTAATGAGAATATATTGCCCCTTCTTTAATAGATTCTGAGTTTCCTTTAAGGTTGATTGAATGACTACGTCTGATTGTGTTTGCCGAGTGTTATTCTTAGTAATGTTCATATGTGTGGTGTCTCGACGTTGTGCAAGGTTTTTATTAATTAATCAAGTCCCTGATGTCATAGCGGGATGGTATAATGACTCAGGAATGTGATTATTGTATTAGTACGTCGTCGGCATACCGTTCAGTCTTGTAAAAAGTAGTTTAATCACGCACTCCTATTAAGGTTAGAGAAGGATATGTTTCCTTTGTTAGAATGAGATGTTATGATTTTAAGATAATTTTTTAATCCTTTTTAAACCGGTTATTAGAATACACAATGTTGCAGTGTTTTGATCAAAACCATATAAAATGCCTATAACATTGCAGCATAAAATTTGATGTTTTATTTGTGTATTATTTTAGTTCAAGAGCTTGGCTAAAGGTAGCAAGTAAACTTCACAACCAACTCATCCTTTGAAGTCTACAGTATAAAAACAAAGTGACGTAAAAAGTCACTGTCTGCCCAAAAAGGGGGGACCACTTGACCTCAAGGCATATTCGTGGGTAGTATACACAATTACCTCGCCGGTAGTCTGCCCAACAATAACCATAATTGCGATATTTCGTGTATTAAAAATGCATACCGCTTGTCGTTCGATGACAAAACCGATTAATAAGTACAACGGCCCCGGCACCCGGTTTCTGATGGCTGTAATTAGGGCTGCCTCTTTGCCAGGCTTCCGGATAAAGCTGGACATACTTAGGCTTTTTAGATGCCAGTCCGGCCTAATTAAAGCCTGACCGGCTTTGGCTTTTTATATTTTACTAGTCACTTTGATTTTCGTTGAGAAATATATAAAGATTTATCTGCTATTTCATATGGAATTAAGTGGATTTTGTAATAAAGGATCTAAACTCCTTAGACTCTATCATGTTTGTTGTTGTTTTCTATTATCATGTTTGACATTTTAAAACTATATCACGAAATTTAAATCAGTTTAATAAGGTGTTCGACCATATAACCCAAAAGTCTGGCTTAACGGACTCTCTTTCTTTATTTAGCCTGACCAACCAAAGTTACACCACAACCAGATTTACAGACATATTATAATTGTAGAAGAAAGAAAAATCCTAAGTAGGTTAAAAAGCTGTCTGGTTTATTTACCCAGACAGCTTTTAAGTCGGGCTCAACTAGCTGGCCTGTTTTGACCTTTCCGGTTTTAGGACCAGCCCTAGGTGTAATTAAAAAAAATCGCGTCATATTTCGGCCATGAGCAATCCGTATTAAGAGCAATTGAGCTGATGGGCTGAATTGGATACGCTTGATTAGTTAAGACGAATAAAATAGGACATGGCGTAACGTAACCGGACTGAACTGATGGTTCAATTTGGTTAGAGTTACGAAATTGGATGATTCTTATTATAGCAGACTGTTACTAACCCAATACAAAGCAAAAGCCTACTCATACAAACTAGGCATAGTCACCACGCAGGTGGATTTCAGACTTATATTAAGTACTAGTTTCTGCCAGCGGCTTCGCCCGCGTATCTGACGAAAGTTATCCCAAGGGAACATATTTCCGGAATAAAAAGTATCCTATGTGCTATTCCTGGCTATACTCTATCTGTGTGCCAAATTTCATCCAGATCCTTCCAGCCGTTTGAGCGTGAAGAAGTAACAAACATACAAACACACTAACACACATTCACAAACTTTCGCATTTATAATATACAGATGTGTGATGTGATGCCCCAGTTCAGGTTTCCTCACGATGTTTTCCTTCATCGGTATGTTAAGATAAACTTAGACAGTACACCATCTTTCTACCCTTGTTCCATATGGTACTCAATCAATGAGTAGAATACTCTAGTAACAGTAATCGTTCTCCCCTTTTTAAAATAAACAGTCATATGTGTTCACACGACAATTTATTCACAATTGCCACATTATTCCTAAAATAAGGTCATACTGAAATGTGGAATTACTCTGAAATTTTTACACTCAATTTAAATTGGGCAACTTAATGTCGTGAAAATAAAAAAAAAGTATATAATATAAATATATACTTATTATTAAAAAAATAATTCGGAAGTTATTTCTTTAGTTTTAAATATACTGCCGGCACTGCCGCACTTCTAGCCTCGGTAGTACTAACATACTTAAACATGACAGCCATTTAATCGTTCCAAACACAGAATTTGGTGTATGAATAAATAAACGACGGGTTTTCAAGTCATTAACCGACGGCAATAGGTAGGAGAGCTAACAAATTGTCGCGTCAGCGTGTACCAGCCAGAATTGATTGATGACGATGAATACGGTAATTTTATCTCGATACGAACTCGAGTGAAAATTCTAGCTTCACAAAGCATTACGTGTCATCGGTTTTTTTTCTCCTTTTAATGAGATTTTATATAATATTTAGATTAGATGCAGCATTTGTCGGTCTCATTCCGAATGATGAAATGATCAAATTGTAATTTTAGATATGTATGCTTGTTATCAATGACGGGGATTTGAATGAGTTGTGAAGCTGACAGCTGTATACTCAAGCATCATTAGAGGAACGCTTCCGCTTATGAGACCTTTTAACGAGGTATCTTAAATAAAATGTATCCACTCTAAAATAAATATCAAATATATCCAAATAAGTCATATTTCAAACGTATTTACGTCCACGTTCAGACCTGCTGATTTGTATTCCGCGTGTTCACGCAAAATGACTCTTCAACGATTTGTTCGCACTTCGCTCCTCAAGAGTGATTCACTTGAAATCGAAATCCGATTTAACGATACCATTAACTGAACATTCACTTAATTTATAAATATAAGTAAATAATAACCTGTATATGAGAATATAAAATGGAGGCGACTTTTCCAAAGAAATAATCACGATTTAAAAGAATAAACTTATTACACCCATTGATCATACAGTTTATTAGATTACCTCCGTACCTTTCGACTCCTCCATACTTTAATTTTAATCCTTTGAATGAGCGCCCTATTAAATAGGTGTTATTCCGACATTGGTGCTATTAAAATGTAAATGTGTGATATCAAATCTCATCGAGTCATAATCCGGAAATTTAATACTAATTTATAATCTATAAATATATTTATAATGGCGTTGTCGCGACGTCTATATGGATTTGTTCGTATCGTTTAAGGTGCTTTCATATTATAAGAATAATATAAGTAACGGCTCAAACGCTTGATATTCTAGAAAAAACTGAATGTTTTCCTCGTGAGCATTTCTCTTTTCTCTAAAAAATAATATTTTACAGCGTAATTTCAGTTTGTTTTATAAGTGGAATTAATATTTGTTTCGGGATATTGCGTTTTGTTTTTGTTTCTTATCGAGCTCTCAACCAAAACCTAAATATACATGGTAAATATCCCGAAACAAATATTAATTCTAATGATTGTGACCATGTCAGCTTAAAAACTTATATTGTTTTATAAGTAGTTCTCAGCAATTTGGTTGTTAAATGGAAAGCTTCAGAAGCAGCATAATTAGTAAGAATTCAATTAGTGAGAACTAAAAGGTTTTCAATTTACTTAATAATTAATAGTAAATGCAATAAACGCTTATTGGATTAATCTCCGTTACACCAATGAGCACAGTCGTCTGTGCTTAATGCTATTATCGTCGAATTAAACATTAATGTTAGAACAGATAAATAAATAAGTCTGAATGAAACCATGCAATCAAAAACTTTTTAGAATCTCAAGTCCGTGTGTAAATATGTTCTAATTAACAAGCTTTTATTTTTTTATTTTTTGTGCTCAAATCTTGCAAACAATGGAATTTTTCAATTGGAATTTGGATAACAATGTACGGTAAGCTAAACAGTTTGTTTAAAAAATGAATGCCTTTTTCACTAAGAAAATCCTGGCCGAAAAGTAAAAGCAACAAATCCATAACCTAGTATTTTCTTTTGAAACGCTGCTGTACATAAAAAACTTTTTAAGAAAAAATCAAACCGAATTCCAAAACAAAATACTACAAACTTTTCCGTTATTCGTCACTCACTCACGTCACGTCATCATTAACATGAAAATCATTTATAGCCAAAATACATCTCATGCCGATTCCAATAAGCCCAAACACGACTAGGATACGTTGTTTTATTTCGGAGTTCCAGTAGCCATTGTGGTCTTCTTTATCAATTCAACTTCACCAAACGAAAATTTCTGAGTGCCAATGATTGCATTATTGGTGAAAATACCGAAATCGCTATATGCCTATCGAGCTCCCTCGATTTCTCTAGGATCCCATCATCAGATCCTGGTTTCCTTATCATGGTACCACCCTTGGGGTACCTCCATTCCAACAATAAAAGAATCATCAAAATCTGTTCATAAACGACCTCCTCATTTTTGTGAAGTCGATTAAAAAGGCAGAAACCGCGCGAGTTTTCTTCATCCGTGTGTACAGACCCTTACAAACGGTCGTTTTCTGGGTATTTAGCTTGACACTTGACCATTTGATTATACGTGTGTGGGCGAAAAACTAGTATTTTTTAAGTTCATGTCGATACGTTTATATCAAAAATAACGGTTGTCCAAACCCATACAGGTTTTATCGGGTTAAAAGTAAATATTTTTTTTAGTGCTGTGGCGTTCGAGATTTAGGACATTGTGTACTTGACTCATTTGAATGTTGGCGACAAGTTGTAACATGTGTAAACAATTGGGACGCTTGACAAAAAATAGGACATATTTTTTGGGCTATATTATGACCTAAATTATGATATCTAGAGCTTTATCTATAGATCTAGATAATGAGAAGGTAAAATGTTGCATATGGGATCAAACTTCTAACTGCATTTGCTATTATTACCTAATGAAATGATTTGTTGTTTGTAATTGCGAATTAAGATCTACATTAAATTTCCATCTCTTCCTCCTTCCCAAAAGTAAGCTACAGTAAAATTAATTGTAAAAGGAACTAATTTTGAGCATTTTTATTGCGTTGACACTGGATCACGTTTGCCAGACCCCAGGCTTGCCAGATCCCAGGTTATAGCAATCAGGATACACAAACTCCGCCGGCGGGAATTCCACTTTCAAATTATTCCGTTAGTCAGATCCAATAATAGCCTTGTTAACAACATCCACCAACTTGGCCCAACAGATTCTTAACAGCCAGCTTCAAAGCCACTACCTAAAAAAAGAAGAAAAATGTTATCGAACTCCATCCATTCGCACTAAACTAGTACAGTCGCAGTCACAACAAACTTCCCTGTAGTACTAACAAGATTCAGCAAACCAAGTACAATCAATATTCAGAGTTGCAATTCTGTCAAGTCGATAACGAAACAAGAGTTTCCGCGTTCCCGTCGATCTATGCTAACTGATAAGAGCACGGCAAACAAGCCCAGTGAGCCAGTATCGGACAACGAACCTTCGTACTTTGGCGATATTTTGTAAAGTACACGGTGTTGCGTAAATTCTGGTACAGGTGAAGGCAGAAGTTTTGTTTATGACTTGTTTTTGTGCCACTCGCGTAATAAATAAGATAGCTGTGACAATTTGACTTGTAGGTACCTTGCTTGAGGAGCTTTGCTAAAAGAAAACTAATATCTAGGTACTATAAAACTTGAGTTGCGAAAAGTGGGTGACTCTGCTTAACCCTGGGTGAATACAGTTGTGTTGTTATGTTTTATGTATGTAAACTGTAAGTCGCTAATTCGCCATGATGATGTATAAATTGGTAGTGATTTCACGTGCTGCATAAACATATTATTTATTTTTATTTTTAAAAGCTCTGTAGTGCTATAATTCATATTTTATGAGATTGTATCATAGCAGAATTCACAAAAAGTTTCAATTTTAGCTAACTTTTTGATAAGGTCACTTATTTGCAAATAGTTTTCTCTTTTTCGTTTGACTGTACCGAAAGGTGTCCCATTGGGCGTGCTGTCTGCCCTGCCCTGTACCCAGTTTGGTACATTCTCATGCAAAATGTTACGAGAATGTCACATTCGTTTGATCTTATCCTAATATTACAACATGCTTGCGCTATTTTAGTCCTGAGAATGTTCCAAAAGAAAATCGCACATATCACTTTTCCTGAACGTGGGTTTGAACTTGGGACTTCAAAAGATCAGGGAGGGCTCACAAAGTGACTTTCTATTAGCGATAACGTTCGACAAATGTCCAAAATAATTGACATTTGAATCGACAGTCTTGGTGTTACGTTGACATCTTCTTTCTTTCTTATTCTTTGCAAAGGTGAGACGGTACTTGACGCCTGAACAACTGCTCAACTTGTATAAAGCGCAAGTTCGGGCATGCATGGATTACTGCTGTCACCTCTGGGACGGCACCAACTTGATGCACTTGAGTCGATTGACAAACGGGCCAAGAGGCTTATCGGAAGCGATGCACTGGTTGCCTCAAAGCTCCAGAGCCTTGAACATCGATGCAGAGTTGCCAGCCTGTCGGATTTTTATCGGTTAAATTTCAGCGAGTGTGCGATGGAACTGCACAATTTGATTCCGCCTAGCTCTTTCCATCAAGAAAATTTTGGTAGAGTTTGACAATCCCATACATTTTATCCTACAGCCACATTCCGGCCCCATTATAAAACCCTAAATACTATTTAGATCTAGAGAACACTATCATTTTGAACTATCAATAGGACCGCAAGTTAAGGCTTTTGAACTGTTATTGGACCATAGAAATGGTCCCACGGAGGAAAAAAGTCCTTTGTGTCCTAAATATCTCGCCTAATATTCAGTTTAAAGTTCCCTAACAGTTTTAAAAACCACTATATTTTAATTTAAAAGGTTCCGCAACCTTGTGTAACTGACTAATTGTTTTAATTGTGATTTATTGCTATGTATTGTGTTTATATACATGTTGGCTAAAACAACATATTTTTTGGACTTATTGCGCGTTAATATTTCTTTGATCAATATCATCACATGGTCAACTTAACCACAGAAATGATACCGTCGTCGGTACCTAGTCGATATAGCTAATTTGAAAAATTTTGTCGATCAAACGATAAACTTTTCACTATGCTACGGACACTTTTGTATGTTCAGATACAATGTTGTCCCTACAGAAAATATCAACATCTTTCTGCTCGTATAACATGTTACTTAGGGTCGGGGTTATTCCTCATAAAATTCATTCATCTTTTCTTTGGCTTCCATCTCCTTCCATGCACATTTATATTCACGTTTAAGTCAGATGCGTTTTTAATATTACCTATATTTTAATATTGCCTATTGAAAATAGAACCCCATTAAACGTTTCACGTTCAAAATCTGTGTTACATATAAATATCAAAGTCGTGTTAAAAAAAAGCTTCAAGGTCAAGGTCTCGTAAATTAATCGTTTTGTATCTGTCGTCTGTCTCGTCTAATACGCGAATGATTCAGCCCAAGATTAATTATTCTAAGCCCAATTTAACTACATTTTTTATTGTTGCTGTCCAAATGTCCAAGCAAAGTAATGAAGTACAACATCCATTTATCAATATCAGTCGAAAGTAGATTGAGTTGTTTGTTTTTATGAGTCAGTAAAGGTATTTCGCTCTAAAGGGGTACGCAGATGTGTATACTCGTTTTTCACCTTGGTACACCCTCATTTCACCGGTTATGTTCAAGTTTCATTATATTAGGGTAATCTGTTCTGGCATTATAGGTACCTTACTAAAGAACTTGCCTATTAGGTACAGTTAAAAACATGGTTTATAAAAATGCGATTAAATGTGCGCAACATCATGTAAGGTTAAATAAAGCACCTGTATGAGGGACGCACGGACCGGGAGGTTTTTATGGTAGGAGGAAGCAGAGGCATATACCCGGCATTGGGTGATTCCGGGCTGAAATGATTATGATGATGAAGCTACATTAACCCCATCTTAAAAAAGATAACCATCTTAAAACCCCATCTTAAAGGCAGTTCAGCATCTTAAAAAAGATATATGTGTAGAATAAAAAATTGCACGAAATACTTTAACTGTAACCAAAAACAGCGTAGATAATTCCAGAAGGTGATGCACATTTTGAACTTATCATAAAAATGCCACTTAACGGGAATCCCATAGGCATCGAGCACCATCAAGAACGAGATAATTCTCTTTATTAAAAAAAAAAACATTAAAATTCAAGTCACTATCTTATCTCATCGACAATCAATATCTAAAGCTTGTCAAAATTTCAAGTAGATTAGAATATGTTTGACCGACTTACTTTTAACTAAGATAAGAATGCGAACGTACTTCAAACTACGGTAATTCCCCTCAGATGCTTACAAAATGTGCTTCCATATTTGTGTCGCAATCCTTAAACGAAATTACCAAACCCGCAGTAAAATTGATTCCCAGATCAGAATTTAAAGTGTAATAAAACCAGTACGTCGTACAAACGACAAAACTGACGCATAAATAAAAGAGAGTATGTAAAACGGAGCCAGTTACATGTCCCTGCGTGCTTGTAGGAGCGGAACGAAATTAAAATGCTCGCGATCGTTCGCAGCGACATCTGCGCTCCGCTTTCGTTTGTTTGTGCAATTGTGCATTACTCCATCCCGTCCGTCGTAATGTTTTTATCAAGCTCCGGGTAGCATTAAGGAAACTCAAACGAGTTATTAATGTATGCATCGTTTGTTAAATGTTTTACTACCCTTTGGACGGTGAATAAATTGTATACAATCGCTCCTTTTTGTGTGCTGCGTGAACTTGCTGTAGACTGCAAAATGGCCATGCTCCTTGTGATGTTTATTTATTTATTAAAACTTTATGCACAAGTGAAAATCACAATTACAAAGGCGCACTTAATGCCTTAGACATTTTCTGATAGGGTGGTGCAAAGATAGAGATGGCAGGTGCAACTTAAAAGAAAGATGCTGACGATGTGATGTTGTTATAATTATTTTGATGCCTTAGTTTTGTCCGCGTTACTTACTTGGTATTGGCACATTTTTTCCATTCTCATCTGACAGCAACCACGCAAGCTACCATTACAATTCGTACAAAGCCCTTATTTTTAATTTGCAGGTTTTGCCCGTTATTCGACTACCCGCGAATAACGGGCACATAAACTGGATGAATTTTATCTACGCACTTCACATACCATTCTACTAGTTAGGCTCTTCCACATCCTCTCGCGTCCGGCCCTGGTCCTGGCGTTGGTACGGAGCGAGAGGGCATGGGAAACCGTCACCTCCTTCGAAGCAGTAATGCTCGCAAAGTAAGAGGCGGAATGCGTAAGGGCAACTCACGTACATAGAGTACGGAGAACTCGGGCCCCCAGCCGCCGCAGGAGACGCCCTGGGCGTCGGGAGTCGCAAGTCGATTCCCAGCCACCATCGGCGCGGGCTTGCGGACGGTGAGTAACGGGTGGCTTACTGTCCGGTAAGGACCGAGTCGACCCGACGGCGTGTAGTGTTCCACTCAAAGAGATGTTAGCTAAACTGACGGGGTCTGCTAGGGCCGATGCCTGTCTCGGTCGCGGATAAATTTGAAAGACTGTGGCCCTGTCATAAGCAACTGAAAGAACACGGGGGTTTTAATCATTACAAGTCACCCAGAGAGGTAGAAGTCATTGGATGATTTCCCAGACCAAAAATAAAAGGAGGAACAACGTAACACCACTTAGCCTAACCATACAATAAAATACAGATAAACCGAGCCGTTCCATCCCAACATTGTCTGCAAACAATAAAGTATCAGTGGCATATTATCTTCAATCCGCAAACAAAGTAGTAGTTCCAGTATTCATGTCGGTAACAAACGGTGAGCCGGGCTAATCGGCTGATCGGTGCGGCTACAAGTCAAGCCTAGAAAAGTCGTGGTCGTCACGCTATCCCCTCGTAATGGACCGGTTCTATGACGCATGTAGAATTGGGGTCCTAGATGAGACATGGGTATTGATTTTGTATTGGAATATTACTTCTATGCCCTTTAAAAAATCTGCTCTACATTTTGTCAAGTTTTGTGAAGATAATGTACTGCATCGCTGTTTTCTTTTTTTACGATTTCTGTCTTTGATTGTGATTTCAGGCATTTGTTTTTTTGTGCATGGTCCTTTGCTGCGCAAGTCCTGATCCGGAACTATAAAGCACATAAAACATCCCTCTTTTTTAATTGGCTAATATCATAAAGAACAAGTCCGCATTTTGTGAGTTTTCTCACGTGTAGGGTAATCTCTGGAATCAATACACCTATTTGATAAAATCTATCATCATTTCAAAGATACATTATTCCAGATGGTTATAGGCTATATATTATTAAAATTCAGACAAACCCGGGGCGAACCGCTCTAGTGTTATAATAGTTTCCAGGAAAACCTAAGAAGCCTTTTTCCTTTTTTTTATTTTTTTGTTTCCTTTTGAGAGGGATATAAAAACCGACAACATAATCTTCGTGTCTGGTAATAACAAATACAACTGCAGCCGTATTCTATAAAAGTAAGAAAGGAAATGGCAAACAAGACATGTATCGAATACATAAATATCAAATACTGTAGTAGGTAATTAAATAAAACTTGACATTGAGAACTTTTAATTCCCGCTACAAAATAAAAATATCGTTAACAAGGCATATTTTTATTCGGGACTTAGTAACTTTCCAAAAAAACTTTATTAATTACAATTTATCTAACTCTGTTACACCACATCAATTCACCTGGTTAAAATGGTACCGCAGAGTAATTATGATTTTGGGTAAATGATTACAGAATTTAGACTAGTTAGGTTTATTTTGTTGTTGTAGGAGGTTGTTGTTGGAGGACCTCGTGGCTAAATAATAACAGCCGCACGGGTCGATCTTCAAGGTTAAGCAACGCTTGACGAGGTCGGTCCGTGGATGGGTGACCATTTCAACATACCGAGTATGTTGTCCTTCGTGCCTCGGCAAGCGCCGAGTCACGAAGATTTTTGACAATCGTTACGGGTAGTCAGAAGCTTGAGAGCTGACACCAGTCTAGCCAAGGGGTATCGTATTACCCAGTTACTGGGTTGTGGAGGTCAGATAGGCAGTCGCTCCATGTAAAAACTGGTACTCAGCTGAATCCGGTAAGACTGGAAGCCGACCTCAACAATAATTGGGAAAAAGGCTAGTCAGATGTGGAGGTTTATTTTGTTGTTGCTTTGCACAAGTTGTAAGAATGTGGATGCTAGGATCGAGCTCAAATGAGATGACTTCAAATTCAAGAAGCTTTATGCAGCCTGTCTTAGGAGTCAAGACAAATAATATTGGTACGGAAGGTCTGCCACAAGGTGGCCTGATGATGGCCCTTCGCTGGATGGGAGCAGCACAGGACTGATCGATGCACGCTTCATCTTCGGGGATGGCAGCAGCGGATACCTAATGATGATGTTACAGTGACCATCTAGTTCACGCTCAGCATATTCTCATGAACCTATATAGCGCTGCTATTACCATCCTCTTGATTCAGAATTCCCTTTTAATCGCATCTAAAAAGTGTGATATAGTGATATATTCTTGATGCACCCGGAACCTCCACGAAAGACGACAAACACCCACAGAAGCTTACAAGCTCCCCAACAACTTGTTTGTCATGCTAACCAAAAAAAACATTGAAAACAATTAAGATCACAGTTCCCGATAAAAAGATTTAGATATGCAAGCTTTCGACATCATTTAGCAACTTTATTTCTGCGTTGGTTCGGTGTACCGCCATTTATCAGTCGCTATTTATCGTAACGACTTCGCGCTTTGGTACAGGGAAGTACACGTGCCTCGGTAAGTGCCCTGTCTACTCTATTCTACTACTTATGTATAGAATTATGATAATGATAGGTAGTATTGTTGAATGAGGCTTTAACTGACGACTCATTATAGGGAATATGCATGCAATTTTTTAATTAGATATACAAAAACTGTAAAGTAAAAACTAAAGAGATTTTTTTTTAATAACTTGGTTAGAGACAAAGTTATAAAGTGTCAACATTGAGAATTAGAAAGAGAAGTCCGACATCCCTTGCCAGTCTCATGCCGTCTGACGTCAGATAGCAAGACGTCCAACCAATTGCTATAGAAAACCGTGTTCGTTTTTGATCAATTTTGATGCTGTTTTCACTCTTTAGCGTTCTATTTACCCGACTGCCAAAGGAATGTAATGTGTTTATCAGTCAATGTATGTCATAGTAACAAAAATGTATGTATCCATACATGCATATATACATACATTTTTGTTTTAATTTTGAGTGGGGGCCCAATTTATTTTTCTTCCTAACCCATCATGGAGGTATCAAAATAAAGGGTTGTTGGGTGATTTCAAAAATATACAGAGGTGATTCCAATAACACTTATATGTTTAAATGAAAAAAAATGTTAACTAAAAAGTTATAAATAAAAAAAAGTTAATACAAAAATCAAAAGATGCAGTCGGGCTGCATAAAAAGCAAACTAAAAAGACATAAACAAGAAGCAAATCATGCTGTGCAGTAGGATACATATTCATGAGCTGGCTGACTAAAACCAGATGTATCCTCCAACTGCAGAGCATGATTTTTTTGCAGTCGGGCTTTTTGTTTTTTTTTTTTATCGACGAACGTGTCCAAAAAAGGTAACAAATATTTTTTTTCATGCATATTTGGGTATCTTCAAATATTAGTGCAAATAGGATCAAAAGCCCAGACTTGACAATTAGTTTTGGTATAATTCTCGCCAAACATCTTGGTCACTCTGAAATTGGCTATAATGGCTGCGCAGTACTAACTCTCATACATAAATAGCAACGCGCCGTGCCTTGCGCATCGGAAAGCCAACTTCAGGGCGGCAAAGAAGTTTGGCTAGAACTATATCACCCAAGAGTGGTTGTCAACTGCTGGAATTTATCGTTTAGCTAACTTCTGCGTTGTGGAGGTCAGATAAACTTTTACACCATGTAAATTAGGTAGGTACTCATCTTCAGATGTATCCGTTTAGACTGAAAGCTGGCTAGGCAGATTGAGTGCCAAAGGCACAAAACAGCACAGAAACAAGGGAGGAAAAAACATAGGTTTTTGCAAGGAATCTCTCAAAGCTACCTAGACAGACAGCAATTACATCTAGCCTTTCATTAAAATTAAAGGGAGAGTAAAGTCTAGTGGTGCGAGTATTATAGTGCGTGGTACGTAAGTTGACCCAAAATGTACTAAAATTTTATCGAAATTAATCGATTTAAACCTAAATGAATTCCTTATAAACGACCTAACCGTTTAATATACTGTATATTGCCAACGGTTAGGTCGTTTATAAGGGATAAATTTCAATAAAACTTTAGTACATATTGGGTCAACTTACGTGCCGCGCACTATACTTACAGGTACGTGCTTGTAACTTTAATTCAATTTAATGTTTCTAGGAATCGAAGAGAGACTAAACGAAAATCGTTTAAGTCAACGATTGATAGGCAGAAGTAACGCTTTTTCGATGCACAATCTCATTTTACTGCTGGGAAATAGTTTATCCTGAAATAATACCACTATAAATGCGTTTTATGTCCGTATGTTTGAAGGAATTTTCAAATTAATGGTAAATTGATTTTGAGATGACCAGTCGATTACAAGTGAATTTTTCGAGGGAATTTCGCATAATACATGAAGGTATGTGGTATAACAGGCCTCAGGGCAATATAACTAGCTATTACCCGCGGCACCGCCCGCTATATAGGTATGTCGCTTCCAAACTTCACAGGGCTAATCTGATGATTGTCAGAAAATGTCATATATCTTAACAATTGCTCCAGTCGTCAGCAGCCGTCCATAGAGAACATACACATCTCCATGATTTTTATACATGTAGATTAATATCGTGTTAAATGAAACGAATATCCAAAATTATCTTTACATAGACTGTTTACAATACCAGGGTGCCATAAAAGACAGAAGAACTTCCTCTTACCCCTTCATTAATCATTTCTCAACTCCTACTCTGATCAAAAGTACCAGGATGTTATAACGCAATAAGAGGAGTTCCTTACCCCCGCATCTAAACAAAGACCTGCATGTTGTTCACACGAGGGATACGATGATCTGAACACGTGTAGAGTGTTCCCACAGATGATGTATGCGGGCGCATTCACTCTAAATACCCCTTCGATGTGTGTAAGGTACCTATATTATGTTTCGGAAGTTGGCTATTAGCGACACGGTTAGACAAGAGTACGGTTAGGTAGAGTAGGGTGTATACATAAGATCCTTCATGGCCACAGCTTACTTTGCAAGTCTAGAGTCTCTGAGGAGAAAAATAATAGTCATAAATAGCAAGCAATGAATACTACCTTTCTTTGCAATTGGGAGGAATTGTTACTTATACAGGTATTTTGAAAATTTTGATAATCTATGATTTGTTTGAAATAAATAATAAATCCAAAGGTCCTGCAAATATTAAAGAGGCATAAAAATACAATAATAAAAATTATCCTTTTTTGCGTACTTTAGATTTAATCCATTGTAAAAGTAATTTATATTCATTAACCCTTTCAGCGCATTTTTTTTGTTGGTTTTCTCTCTGGGTGAAGTCTAAAACCCACCAGTGTTCTATCAGTTGCTTGTGTCAGGGCCGCGGTAACTCTCTTTTAAATTTATCCGCGACCCTAAGGCATCGGCCCTAGCGGACCTCGTCAGTTTTTGCTGATATCTGTTTGAGGCGCGCGTGGAACACTACGCGCCGTCGACTCGGGTGTGGTCCTTATCGGACGACGAGCTACCCATTACTCGCCGTCCGCAAGTTCGCGCCTACGGTGGCCGGGAATCGGCTTGCGATTCCCGACGTCTCCTGTGGCAGCTTGGGGAGTGAGGGCGTCTCCCTTGCGTCTCCCTCACGCGTTCCTCCTTCTCCTCGCGAGCATTACTGCTTCACAGAAGGAGGCGACAACTTCTCATTCCCTCTCGCCCCGTACCCATGGCATGAACCAGGGCCGGACGCGAGAGGTCACCACCGCCGATCGCCTCCACGAGGACACGGCGTTGCTCCACCCAAGCGGGGCAGACCTCAATCGTATGCTCTACCGTGTCCTTCGGGCGATCCACACAATGGTGACAACTGGCCGTTCCCTCCAGCCTTATCCTGAACTGGAACCACCTGAAACCTGTGTCACGGTGAGGACCTGCGTCAGGAAGTCGGAAGGTGAGGACGTCATGGCGCCTCTCAAGCCGCTCCTCAAAGAGGGGCCTAATCGCCGCAATTGTGGCGTGCCCAGCGCTGGGTTGCGACAATCGCTCTCTCCAAATGAAAAATGACACCATGAGGTCTTCCCGGAGCTCTGTCCGCCGAGCCGCGATTTGTCGCGGCCACGGAGTTTAGCCCCGGCGTTTCACCTCATCGCGCTTCTCCCAAATGTGCGCGAGGACTTTTGCCTTCCAGATCCTATGGCGGCGATACGCCAAGGTGGCTCGCCGCCTCACCGGAGACCGTGCGGTATCCCCGGACTAATCAGATGGCCATGACCCTTTGGGACGCGTTCAACTGGCGGGCTGGTCACCACCTCAGGGTACGCGCCCACACCGGTGCACCATAAAGGGCCATAGAGGCCCCCGCCTAGAGGCTCCGGCAGGAGGCGCTCGAACCCCCTAGATTGGGCAAGAGCCGCTTGAGGGCAGCCTCAGCCCGCTCCAGTCTGGGAGCCAAACGTCGGAAACGTTCCATAAAATTCCACCGGCTGCCGAGTAGGAGTCCCAGTTACTTCATCGTCGACCCGACTTTCACCCCCTAAAGATTACCAGTGAATCACAGTCACCCTGTTTAAAATAGTAAATATGCTTAGTAATGTTGCAAAATTCTAATCCATACTTGGGTAACCACATTCATCAAAGTCAAACTGTCATCATCAATTGATCAAGCCGGAGTACCTAATCAGGTATACATTTGTACAAAAAGTAGTTTAAAGAGCCATGTATGTTACTAAGCCTGCAATTATCTAAGCCTTTAGGAAATATTTAGATTACTAGCTAGTTCCAAATACGGTCAAATTACTCTACTTATTTGGGTATGTCTTCCTTTAAAAGAGCAATGTATCTATGCATGTGTTTATCTGCCTATTAAATCTAAATATGCCGTACAAATTGTAGTGGCATCTATATGAACTGCGAAAAGGACCTGACGTCACAAAAATCTTTCATCGCGCAATTCATGTTCATCGCGCGATTTTAACACTTGACACCATTAGTCCGTCAGTTAGGTAACCTAAAAATATTGGACACGTATTTTTCTTTTGCCTGGTTAACAAAAAAATAACGACGATGCAATAGTTTGAAATGTCGTGTGAATGTCACAGAATGCTACACTTTATACTGACAAAGTGACTTCACAAGTCCCCGCTCCTCAACTTTGATGAGCTTTGTAAATTTTTATTTATTTGCTAAAGCAAAAAATACGGGTCCAATATTATTTGATAATCTCACTAACGGACTAAATAGAATATTTTTTTTTCCACCCAGGAAACAACTATTGCCCTCTAGACACAGCACTTCGATTTTCCCTTTTGAATGGAGGTTGCCGGACTTATCATCCTGTTCCGCATAACTATATAAAATAAATATATTTTTAAACGGTAACAGGATTTAATATATATGGTAGGATATATCTTAGGGCAACACATATATCATATTATGAAAACGAAATACACTTTTCATGTAATATGAATACAAATCTTGAGAAGTACTAATAATCTTGAGAAAACAAAAAATAAATCTGTTTATATGGAAGCACGGCAGAATATAATTAGGAGCAATCAAGTTAAGTTGAACTTAGCACATTTGTACTAATACTTAATATTATAAATGTGAATGTAAGTTTGTTTGTAAAGCGTAACTTTCAAGCAAAAACTACTGAACCGATCATCATGAAACTTTGTACATATATTATTGGAGGTATTAGAAGTAACATAGGATACCTTTTATTAAAAAAAAAAATATGGCGTCACTGCGAGCGAAGCCGCGGGTAAAAGTTAGTATTAACTAAACAGATTTGGACGACATTTTAGAATAATTATTTAGTCCCTGACGTCAGCACTAAGCTTTCTTTGTTCGTTCCATTACAGCAATATTGAATGTCCAACTCTACATACTAGCGTTTAATTTAATCCCTTACCCTTCCAATCCCTGTTTAGGTCTTACCAAATATCAATGAATTTTCGTTCAATATGTACCTAAGTATCGAGCTAAACATTCAAAGGCGTGGGTCCTCACGTTAAACGATATTTATGTTAGTGATTTTCCACAGCTAGGGTTAATCTTTGTCCTCAAAAGGGCTTAATGAGATCCGACCTACTTTAATTTGAGCTTCAAATGTCTTCGTGATGGAGGTTCGCTGTGAATTTTGAAAGGTTGACAGTTTGTTTACAAGTACCTACCTCGTTTATGTAATACATATACGTCAAAGAAAAGTTTTATAATGGACCTTGATAAGCCAAGGGCTGTATTTTATTCAGCAACTTTAAGCCAGTTGATATTTAAGTTACTTATTAAAATCATTATAAGCCCGTAAGTCCTTGTAGATTGCTGAATTTGATTCTGATTGATTGATTCTTATTTTCTGTAAAGAGAAGTTTACTTTTCAGTTGCTTAATAGGTTTGACCACGATTTGGCCCAATCCAAACAAAATTCGAGTGGTTGATGAGGCCTAGAGTCTAGACAAATATTGCAGTCGAATCGTCATCCCCGGTTCAGCAGAAAACCTTTTAAAACTGGTACGAACTTAGGTCTTTACTTTCATGGCTTCAAAACAACACACAGTGGGGAAAAAATAAAAGAAAATCGGTGGACTCGTGCAAAGAGATACGCAAGCTTGTTATCGGTTGTCTTGTTATCTTCAGACATCGCACATATTTCCAATTTATCACCTCATCTTGGAAATAAAGAGATTTCTCCGATGGGCGGTATTACGGAAGTTTGTAACATTATGGTTTGACTTCTAATCTTCATTGGTAATTAGTTAAATGTTAAAATTATTTCAGAATTAGGTAAATGAAATTTCCCTAACCATTTTTAGGGTTCCGTTTACGTTGAAAAAAAGGAACCCTTAAAAGAACACTTCGTTATGTGTTACTACTGTCCGTATGTCAAGATCTTTTTCTCTGGTACGCGCATCAAGCTAAAATGAATGTTATACATACAAATCTACAATCTTTTGGAGCTGTAAAAAAATAAAAGTTCTATATTAATGCAATCAAAAGATACGCCCTTTTATGTCGCATATTCGACACTCACACCAAAACCTAATAGAGTCTACTACTAATTCCTGTTGACCTAGAATCATCAAATTTGGCATGAAGCAATGTCTTATTGCACAGGCAAATTATAAAATCCGGAATCCGTTAGCTATAGCAAAAAAAAAAAACAAAGTTATGAGATAACAGTTTTGCAAAGGCAAAGTTAATTTTGTCCCCCAATCCAGTTCATCTTTTCGTTGGAGCAATGTTCGGTGCTTTAATTTTGTATGAACTATTGTAGTGTTTCTAATATTTTTTGTGCATGTAGCTGTTTGTATGGAACCCCCGGTGCGCGAGTCCTTTTTTATTGTTTTTTTTTTTTTCTGGATAACGTATTTTTAACGTGTTTTAATTCCCGGTTTTGTGCTAGGGGGCCCCCTTGCCCAAAACCGAGAGGGAAAAAGGAAGCCTTTTTCCCAACAGTGGGACAACGCATGCTTAAATAAATAATAGGAAGATATTAATAATTATGGATTGCCTAGTCTATCTCAAAAAAAATGTCGACGCCATTCAAAATAAATTCAACCATGTTTTATCTATTACATTCACTAATTAAAAGATAATACTAATAACTTGACTTGCAACTTGTCCGACGATATAACTTGTTACAGGATATTCACATGTTTAGAAAACGATGATAAATTGTTTCTCATCTTTGAAAATAATTAATTAATTGCACATGCTTAGTCACCAATTACACTTTCACGTCCGGGGGCATTTAATCTGGTTGAATTTCGATAAATCCGTTGGTCTACACTCCAGTTCAAGATTTCTCCAAAATTAATGGATAGAGTCGGATTGGGTCGGACCCTCCGCTGGGGACGGATCAGTGTTCTGTATCAGATCGGATCGGGACGGGTTATCCCGGGTGTCTGAAAACCAGCCAACCAAACAATATATTATATACATAAAATACACTTATATTGTTAACTCACATGCAAGTTTACTTATATTGCGCGGCATGATCGATCAATTGATCACAGATTCACAGTATATCTTGTTGGTACGCAATGTAAAGCAACTTGCGTTCAAACTGGTTGCAGATGGAAACGAGGTCATTACCTACCCTCCTTCACGATTTAATAAAGAAAGAAAACAAATTAATTTTTCACAAGACACTAGAGCACACAAAAAAAAATACGAAAAAAAAAAACAATATCTAAATAACAATTAAAAAGAGAGAAAACAATATAAATACAACATTGTGTGCTCCACGGCTGTACCAAATAGGACCAGCTTACCAAAAATTCGGGCAACTATTTATTTATTTATTTATTAAAACTTCATGCAACATAAAAATACATAGGCTGACTTAATGCCTGAGGCATTCTCTACCAGTCAACCAGGGCGGTGAAGAGATAGCATGGCAGGTGCATATAAAATGAAATAATAATATTATAAACGCAAAATTAATACAAGAGCATATAGTTTAATAAATACTATAAATAAAATAATGTATATATATATATTTATATATAAATTAATAGAAAGGCGCATATTGAGACAACTCTGCTATTCGTTTAGAAAATAATGCCGCAACTTCCGCTTAAATGCATATTGACTGGTAGCCGTCCTGATATCGAGAGGAAGAGCATTCCGGAGAAGAACTATAGTGTCCGTCTCTGGTTTTCAACTGGACCTTTGACTGACATGACGGTCGTAAAGCAGTTTTATAGTGAAAAAATGTTATGTGAAACAAGTCCTTATATAAAAAAAAATAATAGATGTGTTCTTTTTATAATAGCTATACGCCATACCTAAATAAACTCTGTTTCTTGTTTTCCTCTTTGTGTGAAGGCATCAAATCAAACATGGAATTAATCCAAAAGTTACTTAGTTTACTCATAACAAGAACACATCCACCTAATTTGATCCATCAGGCAAGAACAGCCAATAGAAAAGTTTGAAACACAGTCCTTCAGAGCCTTACTATAATAAAACACAAAAAGTACGCTACTAACGGACAAGGGACGATAGTTGGTAAACTCAATTTATGGGAGTTATTTCGGCTAGAGCGGACATTATCTAGTTCGGACGAGGAACATTCGCCGCTGGTTCGGATAAATTGCCAATTTTGACTTACACCCATTTCTACGGTGACATATTACCGAATTCAGACGGAATTGATTTAGGATTTCGAATATCAGTTTGGTGTCGACGTAAAATTTATAAAGTGGCTGTGGGGCTGATTTTTGGTCGTCTGTTTTCAAGTTAGGAGATAAGAATGGGTTTAGATTAAGTTAGGCTGAAAGAAATCTTTTAAAATGTGATTTTTAATTTCGTAGACTAAACTGACATTTGGAGGGTTGTCACTTTATCGTTACATAAAAATAGTGTCGTATCATGACCATCCCGAGTGATCGAAAGTTGATCGAAAATCGGAGTAGATCGAAAATGGAATTATTTCACGGCAAAAGAATTACATTTATTAGGAAACTACCGGCCTTTATTAAGTTTCTACTAATTTATGTCAGACTTCATTTTATCGATCGCATTTAATATATTGTTGATTCCATATTTAACACATTGAAAGTGTATGTAATATGTTTATGAATACTGTTATATTCAAATATATTACGATTATTATACATCAAATATTTATTTACACCAATTAGTAAAATTAAATTGAGGAATCATGTCACATCGATACGATGTATCAATTATGATTGAGCCTTACCTACAACACTATGCTCCGCGCTTGCAACATTTAAAAAATATAAGGTCATTGGCAGCTGTCACTTTAGTTTACGAAATTAAAAATCACAGTATAGTTTTCATTCACTGAAACATAAATGAGGTCGTTCCTGAAAACAGGAACAGCGTTCATTACCTGCTAAATTCATAACCAAAAAACAAGAGTCTTCCGTAATTAAATATTTTACACTCATAATAAAAACCTTTATTGTTATAATTAATGGTTCAACCATCGATTTTAGAATATAATTTTGTTTTATGTTGGGACAATAAAACGTTCATAAAACTGCTGTTGAAAAAACATTTGTGTCTCCTTTTGATCGTCAGTCGGCTCCATAATTAGTTTTACGACTGCCATATTTTTAAATTAAGGTTTTGAAACTATTTACAAGCTTTTAGGCATAATTTGAGTTGTACGAAAGCTGACCAAAGACCACACCGCGATTTCCAAATCAATGGTTTGTTGGTTCCAACCTTATCTTAAAAAGCTACGCTTGTCATGTGAAATAGAACTTGTGCATTAGGCAAGGTTTAGGTACTAAGTAATACTGTTTTTTCAACTCCCGACGGAAAAAGAGGGGTGTTATAAGTTTGACGTGTGTTGCTGTGTATCTGTGTGTCTGTGGCATCATATCTCCTAAACGGGTGAAACGATTTTGATTTAGTTTTTTTGTTAGAAAAATGGCTTTGTCGAGAGTGTTCTTAGCTATGATTGATTAAAATCGGTTTCACCGTTCAAAAGTTATTCACATTTTACTCTATGAATCTGGTTTTTTCTCAAGATATCGTGTCATAATTTCTTGTTTCGATAGATTGTTGATGGAAGTCTACTACTTAGTATGTTTTATATGGTTTAAAAAACATGAAATAAAAATTAAATTAAAATTTAAAAAACCCTGACACAAAAACCTGTAAAAAGCTAAAAATAAACCTTGTATTCGCGTTGTTTTACCAAAACCAAAAGAGTTTTGTTTATCATAAACAGATGAATTTAGTCTCATGCTACAACAGTTTTCTCAAAAGGGTTTTGCGGGACGTTACTAGTAGAATATTTTGATTTTGGCTTGCTCACAACCTTAATCTAAAATATTATACTTCTGACAGCGGCTTCGCCCGCGTGAAAAGTGTTTTCTTATCCCAAGGGAACATTATACCGGGATGAAAAGCAGCCTATTGTGCTATTTCAGACTATAATCTATCTATGTGCTAGATTTCATCCAGATCCGCTCAGCCGGTCTGGCGTGATTGAGTAACAAACATACATCCAAACTCCCCCATTTAAAATAATACCTGCCGCCTGCGGCTCCACCCGCGTGGTATCAGTATCTTCAGTGGTGTCTCATACCATACAAAGAAACTGTCCCAACGTACTGTACTGATTATACTGACTATTTTTGTACATCGATCGCGTTCAGTTCCGTTACACGGAAATAGATGGTGATCTATCTATCGCCGTGGAACGGAACCGAACACGATCGATTTACAAAAAATAATCGGTATAATCAGATGAAAAACGCTAGTTACGTCGGCACGGTTTCTTTGTATGGGATGAAGCATCTGTATGCTAGTATTATATTATCTGTGGTATTAGCTTTCGCCTTTATAATAGATATTATTTGCATAGCAGATTAGAGAAGTTACTACGTAACAGATGTTTCACTCTTCTAGATCAGGTACACAATTTTGAGCTCAATATCCGTGACGGTTGGGTTGAATCCGTGATGGATTGTTTCTTGCGAGGCTGCCGAACTAAGACCCCCGCGCCTCCTCCTGGCATGCGCGAGCTCTGCGTGTAAGCGGTGACAACTGACAGGCGGAGTGGTGCCGGGACCACGCGAAAGTGTAGGCATTAATCGCTGTAAGAACGTTCGAGTCAAGGAATCCTGGTCGGATAGCCTATGTGTTATTCCGATGTTTATGATATACGAGTATCACTGTAAAGTTTGATTCAAAGCCGTTCAGTAGCTTTGCGTGAAAGAGTAACAAAAATAAATCCATACATCCTCACAAACTTTCGTGTTTATAATATTAGTAGAAAAAAGAGGGAAAGTTATTTATTTATTATTTATTTATTTATTAAATTCATTAATTATCATAACACCTTTACAGAAACATCCAAGGCGATGTTATAACATACATATAAAATATTAAAATACAATACATGTGTTGTTTGTATATACCTATGTTTATAAAACGTAATCTTTGGCAGATTTGGCTCTATTACGAAAACTCTGACAGTATGATACACTGTTATTGAGGGTCAAAGACTACATTCAATCACGGCAAATGCACAATTTTGGGATAGGTCATCAAAGCTATGCCGCGGGCGAAATCTTAAATGTGTAATTGTATAATAATGCATAAGTGTAAAGGTAGTCGCGCAGTTCCCGGTAGCAGAGTCCTCAGCCGTAATATCGTCGCAGCATGCTACGAAGCCTGCAGTGCCTGAGAAGAGAACTCGCAAGCCAGCGAAGTGATGGTAGTTTTTCATGATTCCTCCTTTTTTTTTTGTCATTTATGTCGGTCATTCGATTTCTTTTTTAGTTTTCGTTTAAATTTGTTTTGTTTTGATTGTGCGCAGTATCAATGTCACTGTCATTAATGTAATTCTTGTTTTTTTCTTACGTTCGGAAACACACTAATTTGTTTTTATGATGTTTGGCATACTGGCTTTTTATCCATATTTATATTTTTGTTTCCCAGTTAATGGAACCGGCGAGTGCATCGAGGTGCTTTGATTAGTTTTTTTTTATTTTATTTTATTATAGTAACTAACTAATTAGTCTTAAAATTTTAATTGTAGTCTATTCATTAGATATTTATTATGTTAGATGATATTTTTTTTTCATGCTCATCCTCTTGTGCGTCGGATGAGAGCTTTGCTAGTGTTTTGGGCGATGATGATTCTCTGAATCTTAAAGACCTCCTAACTTCTACATTTGCAAACTGCAGAAAATTCTTTAACACTGTTCACATAAATGCTCAAAGCATTCCTGCTCACTACTCTGATCTGCTGTCGTCCTTCGACGCAGATCTTATTCACGCTGTCCTTGTATCTGAAACTTTTCTCAAGCCTGCACTCCCTTCCACGCAGTATTCTCTGCCTGGATACAAGATGGTACGCAATGATAGAACGGGCAAGGGATGTGGAGGGGTTGCCATTTATCTCCGTGGAGATATCAGCTACAAGATAGTTGACCAGTCTCCGAGTTTATACTCAAAGTTTGCTGAACATCTTTTTATTGAAATTGACTTCCGACATACTAAAGTTCTTTTGGGAGTCTATTATAGTCCGTCTTGTCAAGTTGATTACTTTTCTTCCTTTGAAGCTAATTTGGAAAATCTTTCCGCACTATATGAGCATACGCTTATTCTCGGAGACTTCAACACTTGTCTGCTGAAGGGAGATTCGCGCAGCCGTAAACTCCAATCACTTGTCTCTTCTGTCAATATGCACTTACTTCCACTAAATGCTACTCATAGGGCTCCTCACTGTACTCCTTCTCTTTTAGATCTTATTCTGGTTTCTGACCCTCACAAAGTAGCCGCACATGGACAGCTTTCCGCTCCTTTTTCCTATCATGACCTCATTTATCTCTCCTATAAGATTCGACCTCCTAAACGCAAGGCCAAATTTCTTTCTCTTCGTAGTTATAAAAACGTTGATTTGGAGCGTTTGAGAGCTGATGCGGGTGGTATTGACTGGTCTCCTGTGTTCGCCTGCGAGGATATTGACACTATGGTGTCAGTCTTTAGCAGGACTATGCTGGATTTATATGAGGCACACGCCCCTCTTAAAAAGGTAAGGGTCAAGCATCTTTCTGCGCCATGGCTATCTCCAGCAGTGAAAAATCAGATGGCTAAGCGAGATAAGGCCAAGCGTCTGTACAGAAAGCAGCCGACTGAGGAAAACTGGGATATTTATAAGAAGATGCGAAATCGCTGTAGTCGTTTGTGTAGGAATGCAAAAAGGCGCCACATTCACAACTCAATTGACAACTTCAACCCAACACAAGTATGGCAATTTTTAAAGACTCTTGGTATAGGCAAAGTCTCTAGCAAGAGTTCTTCTGATAAGATGGACCTTAATGCACTTAATGCACACTTTTCTAAGTCCCCAATTACTCTCGATGATCATGTTAAATCTTCTACTCTCAACGATCTCTTTAATCTTTCTTTGCCAGCAAATACTTCTTTCTCTTTCCACCCAATTACTGAACTAGACATTGAGAAAGGTATCCTATCCATTTCCACTAAGGCGGTAGGCGACGATGGCCTTCAACTCCAAATGTTCCTACCTATCCTGAGTGAAATAGTACCCGTCATAACTCATATTGTTAATTACTCTCTTTTTAGTAACTCCTTTCCTTCAGCTTGGAAGAAGGCACACGTCCTGCCGCTTCCCAAGGTTTCTAATCCCTCCTCACCATCCCAGTTCCGTCCCATATCCATCCTCCCGATCCTCTCCAAAGTCCTCGAGAGTATTGTTCAGAAGCAATTGTCCTGTTATCTGTCCTCTAATGGCCTGCTGAGTCCTTACCAATCTGGTTTCAGACCTGGCCATAGCACTGTTACCACTCTAGTCAAAGTAACTGATGACATAAGGCTAGCTATGGATAATAAATGTCTCACCATATTGGTTTTATTGGACTTCAGCAGTGCCTTTAACTCGGTTGACTTCGACATTCTCCTAGGTATCCTTTCCTCCCTTAATGTCTCTGCTCCGGTAATTGAGTGGTTCAATTCTTATCTTCGGGGCCGATCGCAGTCTGTTCGATCCGATGAGGATTCCTCTGAATGGTGTGACTTGGCTGCGGGCGTTCCTCAGGGTGGTGTCCTCTCTCCTCTTCTCTTCTCAATTTTTATAAATTCTATCACTAGGGTCCTAACTTCTAACTATCATCTCTATGCAGATGACTTGCAGTTGTATCGCCATTTTAAAGTGGGTGAACTCGCTGAGGCTGTGGCTGCCATCAATGATGACCTTGAAAATATCAACAAGTGGGCTAAGTCCTTTGGACTTCTCCTGAACCCAACTAAATCTCAAGCGCTCGTTATTGGTGGCAGATACATGCTCAATTTATTAGATCCCCAGTCCCTCCCGCCAGTAATGTATAATTCTGTGCCCATATATTACTCCAAAAGCGCGAAAAACTTGGGCGTCCATATTGACACTAATCTCTCCTGGGAAGTTCATATTGCTGATGTGAGTAAGAAAGTCTTCTACTCGTTTCAGTCTCTTAAACGTCTCCAAAAATTCTTACCATTTCACACTAAGGTAACTCTTGCGCAATCTCTTCTTCTGCCGCTAATAGACTATGCGGATGTCTGTTTTCTAGATGCAACGGAGGTACTCCTAAACAAACTCGAGCGACTGCAGAACTTATGCATCCGCTTTATTTTTGGCCTCCGCAAGTACGACCATGTGTCGGAATTTCGGACCAGATTGAAGTGGCTGCCGATTCGGCGTCGACGAGATACCCACATCCTATCCCTTCTCTATACTATCCTGCATAATCCTACTTCTCCTCAATATCTTCGCGAACGGTTTGAGTACCTCGTCCCGAGGGGTAAACCTTGTCGCACAGCCACTTCGCTTCTTCTTCGAACTCCGCGTCACACTTCCAGCCGTTATGATGGCTCCTTCTCTGTTACTGCAGTGCATCTCTGGAACTCTCTACCACACTCCCTACGCGATAGCCCTTCTCTCGATGTCTTCAAGAGGAAAATTAAGGAGCATTTTCTTTCAACGCAATAAATAATATTAGTAGATATATACGTATATATATGTATATTTGTATTTATGAATGTAGTTTTTTTATGTATGTATTATTATTATATATTTCATTATATATATATTTATATATTTAATAAATCTTACTGCAAAATTGTACACTGGATTACTGCCCTCAATTATAATGATCTCTATCACTCAAAGGTTTGCTGGAAGAAAACTCCATTTTGGAGTTAAGCTCGCCCTTGTACATGAATATTGATTTCACTTTCAGTAAATGTATTGTTTTGGTGTACAATAAAGAATTAAGAATTAAGAATAAGTGATTTGGTGGTAGCAGTTGATAATCGTGTAGTACGCTGAATATCGACGAAGTGAGTAACTCATAACCTTATTTATATAGACACTGTATGTCTTATTTGAGCACAGATAAACATCTCAGCACTATCACTCAAGTCTTAATGAAGTCGTTACATCAGCACCCACAATGTTTATCCACGTAATTGTAAACATTGACATAATTAGAAGGAAGCCTGCACTGATCACAGAGCGTTACTTAGTCAATATTATGACAGCAGCTGCTACATACTGTACACTTGTGTGACTATGTTTAGAGTTAACTTAGTAGACATATCAGTCAATGTAAGTCTGAATTCAGATAACTACAAATGAAATAAGAGCAGGTTATTTTTTCGAATTTTATCTTTCATCAACATAATTTCAGCCGAAAGACGTCCACTGTTGGAAATAGGCATCCCTCAAGTGTCACCACATTGATCGATCATTTACGTCTCGTATCCAGCGGATTCTCGCAGCCGTAACCTGGTCGTCGGTCTACCTAGACTAGAAAGAGGCCTCCCGGCGCTTCGTTTTCCGGTACGTGGTTTATCTTCCATATTTTGTGCTAATGGGAAGAAGCCCAACTCTTTCTATTGGGCTCTTCTTCTGTCGCTTAAACGCCAGATTGGTCTTAAGCCTTTCGCTTGCATTCAGCGATGTATTTGTAACTTTTTACTGCGCTACCACGGGTAGATAGCGCAGTTATGTAGTACACAAACCCACTAAAACTCCACGGTGTCCTCCTGTGCCGCTTATAGCGGGAACACGGGGGCGCGTTAGCAGTCATCCGTGAACCCGCCGCGGCTGTCTGTCATCGGACCCTCCTCTGGGGAGTACCCCCCGGACCCCCAGGAGGAGTATCACCGGCGCAATCTACTTGTTGGCCGCTACGTCGTCGGCTTAATCGGCAAAAGCACTGACGAGCGGCCCCTCCTCTGGTTCTTCTCGCTTCACCGGTGACCAAGCCACAGGCTACTGAGTCAAGTGTGAGAGGGGGTTATGTTTTTATACCTACCATTTTTGGCACCCTGGGTAATTTCGCGTCTACTTTAGCTTACTGCCTAATATTTTCATTATGAGTACCTATTTTAGCGGTATAAGAGAATGCTACTCGCTGGCTTGTTCTTACTCGGACACTGAAATAGTTCAGTAATCTTAAGACATCAATCAGTCGGACCTAATGGAATACGTATTTGATTTTCCTTCATACTTTGCGCGCTTAGAACTGTAATTTCAATTAAACATTTTACAATAATTGAAATGTCATTAAATTTTAGAAAATTTAATGAATTATTGATTATAGATTCGAATAAGTGATTGATTAGATGTCTTACTAAGATTAACATAAAATTTCGCAGTATATACACTCGTTTTCTAGTTCGCCAGGTCGATCACCGTAAATTGTCCATCACGCTCCCTCGCACGCTTCTCTAATCTCTCAACTCGCTCACTCACTTGTACTTATTCGTTCTGATTCAGCACTCGCGAGCCAGATGATCACTGTACTAGTGTACTAGATGAACGATTTAAAAGACAGAAACAGAATAGTTCGCTCGCTCGGACACTCATACCAGTAGAGTCTCAATCCATACAAAGAAACCGGGCCGACGACGTACTATACTGATTATTCTATTTTTTTTTTTTTTACTTCGATCGCGTTCGGTTCCGTTCAGTTTCGTTTCACAGATATAGATGGTGATCTATCTATCGCTGTGAAACGGAACCGTACGCGATCGATTTACAAAAAATAATCGGTATAAATGAAAAATGCTTGTTAAATCGGCAAGGTTTCTTTATATGGGATGAGGCATGTGTGTGCTAGTATTATATTATCTGTGCTCGTACATAATACATATTCGTTCTGATTCAGCACTCGCGAGCCAGATCACTGTACTAAATTAACGATTTAAACGACCGAAACAGAATAGTTCGTTCTCGTTCACTTAAAGGAATTAATTCCTTATAGTACATGTACTGCACAAGCCTAAGTGTCCGGTTGAAATTGTACAAGTAGCGCCAACAATTAACTCTCTATTTGCATCGTGCGTCAACTTTCGAGTTTATTTTAAAGTGCATTTTCAAATAACTACTGCGGAAATAAATTTTCTAAGTAAGAGCTTCGTTATCGTATTATTTTATTGATCACAAACTAGGTTGTTAATATATTACTTGGGACGGTAAAGGGGCAGTAAATAACAGTTATTAGTTACAGTAAATTAAAATGATTTGTAGCTGCTACAATTTATGGCCAATATCGTTAGTCTCATAATTTATAAATAACTGAACTTATTGATGCGGATTCGCTGGATGCGGGACGCACGGGACCGGTCAATGTGGCGACGCTTGGGGCGCTATGTCCAGCAGTGGACGTCTTTCACTGATATGATCGCGATGATGATGATGATGAACTTATTGAAGCAAGTCAAAAATAGTTAAGTATGGTTTAATAATAGCGTTGGACATTAATTATTTGGCTAAATTAAACTGACGACAAATATGTTGAAAAGGTATATAATTAGCAAGTAACATTTCAACAGTGTGTCGTGGGTTCATTCTGGAGTCATCCCATACATACATTAAGGTTCCCCTAGTCGACGGTACGAACTATTTAGTGCGCGAGGTTAAAATGCATGATATCTCATCCGACGTGCTAAAGAGATAAATGCTGTTATGAGTAGTAAGAAGCTGGTTCGCGTACGAATGAGCACTTTTGCAAATTTGTATCGAAATGGATGATGATTTAAGACGAAAACGAGTGCGCGAAATTTTATAAACAGACCTTTGGGAGTCATGTATGATACATTTGAGCCAGATGATCACTGTACTAAATGAACGATTTAAACGACCGAAACAGAAAAGTTCGTTCTCGTTCACTTAAAGGAATTAATTCTTTATCCTTTGGGACCTTTGGGAGTCATGTATCATGATATCATGAAAAAAGGACTAAATGTGTATTTCCAAAATAAAATTATTTGCATTGTTGAATTACTAATCTGTCCCTGTATGGAGGCCGTTTTGCAATTTTCCTTCTTTTTATGGTATTTATTTCTGACAAAAGATACGTTAAAATTAGTGTTGAAAAATGGAACTTTCGACGCTCATAACTTTCAATTTTTTATTTCATTTTTACTTTTTGTTTCCAGTCAAACAATCTAGATAATGATGGGACAAATTGATATCATTTTTTATTTTGAACGTACATCGTCAAACAGTGGAGTAATCGCCAGACTACGTTTGTATGTAAGAATGATCGACTAGTGTAACCTTAAGAGCCCTTCTTGTTTCGGAAAGCATGTTCAGTAGTTGGTCACGACAGCCATTCTTAGAACTATGACATTCGTTAGAGGTAGTCTTAAACCCAAGAGTATAACAATCATTTACCCCCGACGCAAAAACGTCGGGGTGTTATAAGTTTGACATGTCTGTGTGTGTGTCTGTTTGTGGCATCGTATCTCCCGAACGGATGAACCGATTTTGATTTTGTTTTTTTTTTGTTTGAAAGGTGATTTGTCGAGAGTGTTCGTAGCTATGATGAATAAAATCGGTTGACCCGTTCTAAAGTTATCCTCATTTTATTCTTTGAATATGGGTTTTTCGCAAGATATCATGTCATAATTACGTGTTTCGATAGATTTTTGTTTGATTTTTCCTACTCCTCCGTTATTCTTTGCTGATTAATTTCATTGCGGGATCCAAGACAGTTAAATTCATTCTGCGGGACTTCGTCGAGCATCATTGCCTCAGCGCTTTTCTGGTTCGCCACTGTTGATTCTGGCTTTCAGGAGCTGCCAAAAAAAAATAATTGTTGATTGAAGGGTGTCTACTACTGGGTATATTGTATATAGTTTAAAAAGCATGATATAAAAATTAATAAAGTCTCGCCGCGCACATATCTAAGGCGGGGTACCTATATTACTCGCCAAGCTTCTTGGCTGCCTTGAAGTTGGCTACACAACTCACAACTGAACTCCAATGCGCAAGGCACCGTTTCGTGCCTTGCGCATTGGAGAGCCAACTTCAGGGTGGCCCAGAAGTATGACGAGAACTATACAACGGTCTCTGTCAAACTATAAGCGATATTCTCTATGAAAAATACTGGTACCCTAAGGTACGAGTAGTTGAGAAAAGGCTAGGCACATAATGAGACGAGAGAACCAAATACCAAAACATCGCAATCAGTAGGTCACGCCTACGATCAAAAGCAAGATAAAATAGTTTGAAACCAAGATTCAAAGTTACCAAAGTTAATTTCGTTTTATTAGCCATCAAAGTGCAGGGTAACCGTTTGATCGCAGTCTTACGGGACACAATCTCGCGCACGACAATAGATTAGACCAAGTGTTCCGCGCAATAGACGTAATTGCCGATACCGAGGGGGACAAGGTTGTAGTCATTATTTACAGGAAAGAAAATAGAGAAGGTTCATTCCTAGTGACTTAACATTGCCATAAGATCAGTGAGACTTTCATATTATTAGGTGCTGCCAGCGGTGTCGAACGAAGTTTTGATAGGATTTGCTAATTTTTGTGGGTCCTGCAGCAAGCACCTCATAATATTTAATGTTTAAATTATAACTACTACTTGGTTTTCTCTTTTTAACCGATTTCAAAAAAGGAGGTTTTTATATATGTTCTTTGATTTTTCAAAGACGCCTGGTCCGATTTCAAAAATGCTGCTTTTGTTTAAAAGGGCAGGTAGTCCCATGGTCATCAGGTTAGGATTTGATGATGGATCCTGGAGTAATCGAGGTAACTCCTCAAATATTATAAGAATACATATAGCGATTTTGGTATTGTCATCAACAATGGAATCATTTGCACTCAGAAAGTACCTTTGGTCAAGGGGAACTGATGAAGAATACCACAGGTGGCCACTGGAACTCTTTACTGCTAAGTATGTCACCGGTATAAGATATCTCGAATAGTTTGGTAACCGACTGTGTTTTTTTTTTTAACTTTGCCCGCCACTAGGCATTTCTTCCTGTATCGTGGGTGCGTTTACAAACATATAAAACTCACATATACAGCACCCAGAGCCGGAACAACTATATGTAGGTCATTTAATATTTGTTCCGTGCTGGAATCGAAACCGCGACACGCAGCGCAGCAGTCAATCGCTCAGCCACTGCACCAACCGTGCGCCCAATACTTATAATGTGATGTAAATACATATAAATAATTGGTACTGATGAAAATGGTACCATCGAACTGATCTGATGATGATCGCCTGTAGGCAGGCACTGGAACTCCGAAATAAAACAATGTATCTTAGTCATGTTTGGGCTTATTGGAGTCGTCGTGAGATGTACTTTGGCTGTAAATGGTAATGGTAATTGGAAGTACCTATCAAAAAGAGATAAATAAACAACTTTGTAACAAAAAATCAAACCGACTTCCATAACAAAATACTATCAAGCAAAGTATTACTTCCTTTTTCGAAGTCGGTGTAGAAAAATTGAAAAAAATAGGTACTAAGGAAACTGGCTTCGGAAAACAAAGTAATTCTTCGCTTTGTAGTGTTTTGTTTTGGGAGTCGGTTTGATTTTTTTTTGTAAAATAGTTTTTTCAGTTAATAGTTTTTTAACAGTCGGGTTTTTGTTTTTATAATAATTTCTTTTATTTCAGACTTTTTAGTTTTAGTCATGAACCAGTACCCCAAATCAGATAAGATGTGAAAAATATTTATTTTGCTATTAATGTTTCGCTTATCTTGAATTTGTGTCAAAATAGTAACATAAAAGTTTTACGATATATATAATTTTGGAATGGCTATTCAGTAGCTTTCATTTGATACTCATATATACAGATACGAAAAAAAAAATGTGTCACCCCCTTTTTGGGAAGGGGGGAAACGCCGTAATTAAAAATAAATAGCCCATGATACTTCCACAATTGAGACGGATCCAACGACACTTCATATTTCATAATCCATCCAGCTATTTGGGCTGTAATGTGTGCCATAGAAATGGGCATACAGAAACTACATACATACGCTAGAATAACATTGCTCTGCCGCAATAGGGTAAAAATAAGAAAGTTTCGGATGAATCTTCTGAACCTACATGTATGGTGTGTTTTATGGCAAAAGTACCACTAAAGTTGTTTCAGGGCGGTTTTATAAATTCATCAATGTTTCTTATAGTGCACCTAATGTTGATAAGATTAAAAAGAATTTGGGGTCTATTGGTAGGCTGCTGTGCTGAGAAAATTATAAGAGCTAAAACATGAGGTTAACTAATTCTCATTAGACTCCGTGGTGAATTACGGTTGTCAGAAAAAGGCCTATAACCCAGGAATGGGGACGACAAACGTTACAGGCTTATTGTGAAGAACACCGTATCGATAAAGAGATCTACTTAGAAAACTTAAGATTCTAAAACAAAATTACAACCATAAACGGGCAAAACCTGAGTCTATAGAGCAATTAAAAGCAAAATCTTAAACTAGGTAAGTTCTTAAAAATGGAACCTATAGAATACTTAATAAATGATTCCTGAACTTAAATCAATACAAAACCAAAAATAAAAAGCCAGCTACAAAGAGGTGCACATTATAATAAACCCAACCGCAAATCCGCAATCTACCGTGAACTGTAAATTCCCCAGACAATTAATTCTCCTATCATAAGTCCCAAGTTCTATAGATATAAAGTGTCAGCAAGGCGGACACCATAAAATAATACCATCATAAAATGGCGATGTGTGCGGTGCCAGCCAAGCCGAGCATTTAACACCGATTAAATTTCTTTAATACCTGATCGGCTTATACCGGTGGTCCTGATAATGTATTATCTGGAATGAGTAACATTATGCGGCTGAAGACTGGGGATGTTATTATGTTTATTAGAGCAGGTTTTGCGAGAAATAATGTGAGTTTAGAATTGAGTGTTGGCATGTTGAGGAATTTTGGTTTCATCTAGAATATACAGACAAGCTTTTAAATAGTAGGTTAAAGACCTAATAACTACTGTTTCGAAGTTTATGTTTTTTTGGGATACATCATAAATCTAACTAGTTTACCTATTTTCTGTTCCTTCTTCTTGTCTGTTTTTATGTGTGTGTACATTAATGGTTAAGTAAAATAAATCTAAACTTGAGACTAGAGATGCCGATGCATTCCACCAGCTTTTACGACAAATCTTTTACGATTCAATTGGTGCGGTTGTGGAATGCTTTGCCCGTGTCAATATGGCGTGCTCATTCTCTGCCCATTTTTAAAACTATGGTGAAGAATCACTACCTCTCTCTTTTACAGTTGTTTTTCTTGATTTCTATGATTTTGTTTCATACTTATTACTGTATATATTTGTGTATTTATTTATATATAAATAGTACACCAAAGACTACCTACAGTACTGTTTATCCTTTCATTTTTAAAATCCATCCAAAGGTTGTCTTGAAAAGATTGCTTTTAGCGATTAGGCCGCCCATTGTGTCACCCAGTGTAATGTTTACTTCTTCTATGCTTTCTGTAACTTATATGGTGTACATAATAAAGAGTATTCTATTCTAACTAGATGACGCGAATGTATTTTCTTCACGTGACAAAAAAAGGAAATACAATTAATGTTCTTACTTTAAGCTTCTGACTTTCATTTATAGGTATCGGCACCGGACATCCACTGAAATCTAGAAAAATCCCTTATTATGCCAAATTGGGCTATAAAAACTCTACAAAAAAAGTTGGCCGAGACAATGGAAACATTTTCTTTCATGAGTTAGTAATTTTTTGCCTAAATTGTGTGTGAAAAAGCAAAATTTTAAAAACCTGCGACACATTTATATTTCATTTTACATAATTTATTTAGTAGTATACACGCTTCGATCGACAGTCTATTGAACACGTAATTATGACACGATATTTTGCGAAAACACCCCGATTCATACAGTAAAACACCCATAACTTTAAAGCGGCTGAAAAAAACGAAATTAAAATCAGTTCATCTGTTTAGGAGCTATGATGCCACAGACAGTTTGTACACAAATACACAAACACACAGATACATACGTCAACACCCTCCTTTTTCCGTCGGGGGTTGAAAAGCGGCACGTTTGCTTTTCATACTTGCGTTATTTAGTTAGATTTGTGTCCTTGCAGAAAGCCCATTCATTAGAGTAGATTTTTTTATGCACAAGCGCCACTGTTTAAAACGATAGTCATAAACAAAGAAAAATTAACAGCAAACTCCATCACATCCAAACTCCATCTCAAAAATTAACATTCCACACCAAAACAGGAATATTTTTACACATTGTAAACACAGACAATATGTGAATAACATTAATATAATCACAGCGAGACGCGTTCCGTTCATAAAGCACTCGCACTCCGTCTAGCTTCATTTTATTTAATGGCACCACATACAGCTGTTAAATTAAAATGCTGCGTTTACGACGACCAATAAAGGCAGACAGACAAGCCAGTCTGCTTGGATTAAGTCCTGACGCTCACAACCCTGCAACTGCAGATTAAATCGGGATTAATTCTTGTCGCAGAAGCGGTTTTATACCTCTTAGGAACCAGATTCTGGCGTTTGACAAATTTGCTTATGAGGTTTGGCAATAACATAATTTGCAACAAACGTTATGTTATATCGGTAAAATATTATATGAACCCGTTTGTTTTAAATTGATTTAACTGTGCATTATGCAAGAACAGTCCATGTGGCAATTGTTTTCAAGATCCATTTAGTATTTAACGCCTTATCAAGTATCAAACATATTCATAAGGGTTTCAAATAATAGTAACAAAGATTCCTTTTTTAAAGTACTTTTTAGAAGGTAAAAATGTGGCTTCATACTTCGTTTTGAGTAGCACTGCTGCAATATTACAAAATCGAGTCAATTTAAAATCGTTTCACATCTTTCTGTTCTCAAATTCTAAAATGTTCGTCGAGATTCCGGATGACAACCCGATATGATAAAGTGGGATGTCTTATTGTATGTTAAGATAGAGAAACGACGGTTTTAGTGGTTATATATCGAATGGATTTTAATGATAGATGTCCATTAAAGCAGTTTGATTTTATGGAAGTGTTCGATAAGCATTAATTAGTTAGATTATGTTCTGTAAGTTGTACTTAGTGGCTCAATTAAATTTTATTAATCGCTACGTCATGTTGATTGGTTAGTTATCTAATGTAATTAGGAAGAATTTTGGATCATTTGGATTTATTATTTAATTATTTGACTATGGTTTTATAATGCACAACAAAAAACACATATCCTACAACACAAAACTGTCCCCGCAGCGCTCGTAGTGTTAAGACGGGACAAACGCATTTGAACATATGCCTGCGTTATACATTATTAAGATTCTCCCTGCGTGTCATGTTCTTCTCTCAAATTGCTGGTTTTATACAAAACATAATCCTATCTCTTCGTCACAAGGTGCATTATTATTTGTCTGTTTGTTGTGTTCATATGACGCGGTAAGCCTTTCAATTTCCAACAATGCTCAGTATGCGAAAATTGTTGTCGACCTTAGTACGTGTTTGACTTCAGTTAGGCGTCTCTCTTTATTATGTCTATGTTCATAGGTGCTTTGGAATTCACTTTTCTTTGTCAATGCCATTTCTTCATCTAATAACAGTCACTTGAGCTGACAGTTGCAAATGTTCTGCCCGTTTTATTCCTGCCTTTATTGTGAATATCTCACGATTTGCAGGAGACGGTGCTGTGTCAGGATGTTGGAATATTAAAGGTGAAAGAGGAATTTGTTTCTAGTATATATATATGTATAGGCATATTGCTGATATAGTTATTTTTAACCTCATTGGTTATTAATTCATTATATCATCAAATACAGCCTTTGAGCTTTCAACTATCGCCGAACGAAAAACTATCTAAATTCAGATAAAAACTCCGACAGAATAAAAAACTGTTATCTCCGCCTAATAGACGAAAGTTGGGACAAAAATAAAACTAGTCACCTCATTGTTAGCGTGTAGTCATCAATCTTACCCCATTAATTGATTAGATAGAACGTTCCTATTAAACCGATATCGCAGCCACCCACACAAATCGATCGATTCATCGTAAATCCGAAATGACTCCCGGAATCCGATCATCTACTACGGAGTCCAATAAAAATTTTGAATGTATACGAGTACTCCATTGCGTGTATTCCTTTTTTGAACACTCACAATATCGTTGTAAAAGTTTCGTTGGAACCCGAATATTTATTGGAAAGTTTTTAATCGGTTCCGAGAATCGAGATACTCTCGCAGTTTGATATCGAATAAATTGAGCATTAAGCTTTAATTCGGTTATGTTATATTGCGCCGCCATCGCATCGATCATCGGGACGTAAAATGTTGCCGGCTTTGATGTTTTGATATCAATATTAATTGGCGTATACTGTGCATTTGACTGATCATAAATCTATTGGAAATCAGACCAGAAAATATAGTATCGTTTAGTTATTTTGGTAATTAGAAATACTAAATGCATTATTTTTTAATACGAGGTAAATAATATGGGTTATTCGATTGCTCGATAGGTACTCCAACTTGTTGATTGAGAAATACCAGTAAACATGCCACCTGTCAATATGATGCTAATTCGTTGATGTCTTTGTTTTAAATAATCGTAACCACTTTTTCAGACATCCCCGATTTTTATATTGATGAATAATTCAAATCGTCATAGTAATTTTTTTTTTTAAATGTTATCGATACATTGAATGATATCAATCCCAAAGCACTTTTTTATTTTACCAAACCAAATAACGAGCAGTGCAAAAAAGCTAACACCATTAATCTTTAATATGCCTATCACATTCACACTTTATGAAGCGCTCTCTATATTTTCTCCGCAAAATATGTCTGTCTCTCGCAGGCTAGTTGAGTAGGCGAGTACTAAGCGCTAGCATCTGTGCAACTTGTAATGAGATTAATAACGTTGGGACACCGCACTGTACGGCGCTGTTATTAAATTTGCTCAACAGATTTTACTGTAGTGATTCTCTTAAGAGATCTTTTTATGGTCTGTGGAGATTTATTAGTATAAAGTTCTGTTATTAGAGCTACAGGGTGTGCATATGTGGAGCAGAGTCGCAAATCATAGCCCACCCACTATCCAGCTCTCTGTAACCAAAACATGCCGTCAATGTGACCTATGCACTGCCACCAACGATACCGTGGAACCGGCAAAGTTTTCCTCCAGTCTCCTTCTACCTCCCTCCCCCCTTCTCCCCTTTCTACTATCGGACATCTAAACGCACTGCAAGTTACTATCCTTACCTGCTTGCCATCCCACAAATTCGCACCAAGCGCTTCCAAACATCCTTCATAATGCGCACAACAAAAGAATGGAACTACCACCTGCATCTGTGTTTCCGAACGCATTCAACCCGAATCTCTTCGAAGTCAGAGTGAACAGACTTCTTCTGGGTCAGCTCACTCCATCGTCGACTTTGTCCCTGTCACAACTGACCTAGACTAGAGCCAAGAGCAAACCCATCACATACATAAAAAAAAGTTTTGAACCGAACGAATGTATATCTTGCTGGTGACACGAAGAAGACGAAGTTTAGATATTGTCAAAACAAAAATTGTAATGAAGGTAAACTCGATGGATTATTGTAAAAGGTTTTCAGATGAATTCTAAAGCAGTTGCACAAATATTTAATTACAATTGATAGGCTTGTGTTTGGCCACTCTGTCACTGGTAAGCTTTATGAAGCGCTCTCTATATTTTCTCCATAAAATATGTCTGTCTCTCGCAGGTTAGTCGAGTAGGCGAGTACTAAGCGCCAGCATCTGTGCAACTTGCAATGAGATTAGGAACGTTGGGACACCGCACCGCCACGGCGCTATTATTAAATCTACTTCACAGCTTTTATTGTGGCGGTTTTCTTATACACGGGATCTTTTTGAGATATGTAGAGATTTATGATGTAAAATTCTTATTTAGCTTATGATTAAAAAAAATTGGTAATGTAACTCGATGGATTATTGCCAAGAGATTTCAGATGAATTCTGAAGCAGTTGCACAAATGTTTTTTACTATTGTTAGGCTCGTACTTAATCACTTTCCTGAAGGTTAGTGATGATGTAGTCGACTCTAATTATTCACTCTTGACCTAACCTCTTTTATAATCAAGAGCTTGAATTTGATGATGATTCTGATGTTCTATTATTACCTACTTAAAAAAAATAAAGGTGAGTCTAATTTTTAATAAATTAGCGTTTTCTAATGCCTCTATAAAATGATGAAGTTGTGTATTTACCAACAAAGTTCAACTGCACTTTAAAAAATTGTAGCTTATCGATTCGTAAAAGCAGAGATCTCGACGTAGAATTGTGAAAGATTTTGAGAAACTAGTTCTCCATTAAAAATAAAGAGACAGTTTTGAATGCATGAGTTCTATTCTCCTTTTAAGTATTATTATCATCGTTAATGATATGTAAATGGTGCAATAATTAGTGACCAATATCTAACCTGTATACCACAAGCCACATACAATAATAGTTCCCTCGAGATATACACTCTGACAGACTTCAAAGCAAAAACAAACTGCTTCCATCGCAAACCTACTCATTAAATAACTACAAGAGGCCATCGATATCTGACACAACAACAATTCCAAAAAAAAAAACATATGTTCCATGCAAATTGAGAAATAAAGATAATTAAGGTCAGTATTATAACATCGCTTGATTAATTTAATTATAACTCTTAACAGACATTTTTTATTTCTTTGATATTTAAAAGTTTATTTATATCGTAGAATTAGTCAGATAAACTTGTTCTTCCGAGAGCCAGCAATTAATTTAATATCAGTTTGAGATACGTATGCTTTTAAAATATATGGTTTGGAATTAAATATTCGAATCAATTTGGACTGACTTATTGACTTGTGGATAAGACAAATATTATTTTTCTTAATATTTAGTTTTGTGTAATTGGATAGGCATAAATTAGTGCTAATCTTTTAGGATGATTTATTGTGGTAGGATGTTGAGTAATCATAATATAAGCTTATGTCATATCATGGACTGAGATTGTCCGTGTAAATGCATCCATATAGAAGATTTAGATATAACTACGTAGTATTAGATCTAACATACACCTGTACTTTGTAGACCATATGCTCACCACTGACACCGCAGTCAGCGTGGCCACCTACTGGGCCCAAAATATTATCCATTGAGTCGAAAAGAATCTACTCCTTTTGCCAACATGTCTAGGTTGAGAGGGCAGAGTAAGAGAGATACTTTGTGGTGAGCTGGTGGGCAGTGGCGACCCAAAGAACCCGATCTTCCGGGAGAAGTCTTCTTTCTCATCTCCGGCTTGTATTTATAGGCTGATCGGAGTTTACAACAAATTTTCTTGAAGATCCTTTATTATTTTTTTATGACTTCGACAGCAACGTGAGCCCGGTCCTTTGAAAGGCGTGCGAGGGACCGAAGCTAACTCGCAGAGACGCGATGTAAGGCATGTATTAGGCAATGTGAAACTAACCGACGATTATCCCTGTATGCACTACGTAAGTGCAATCTTCGGTTGGCGCAGGACTATTGCAAAATATGGAGAAAAAATGTATTGGGATATGGGTTTAGTAGGTTTAGTGGATGGATTGTCTTAAACTATAGGAGGACTGTAGGGCCCTGCCTGACCACTGTTGAACTACATGGCTATAAAATGGCAGGGGAAGACTTGCACACACAATTAATGGGCCCCCATAAACGGTCGCTAGCACTTTAGTGACGTAGCGCCAAGGGGGCAACATAATAGGAGGTGTTTAAGGAGTGGAGAGATGTACTACGGCTATCAGGACAATCCCGGCAGTACGATCAGACAGCATCTTATTGGGTTAACTTCCTTCCTCCGAGCACGTTTGCTCTTGCGAATCTCCACTCAAGCCAGCCAATTAAGGCAAGAGAGAGGCGGGAGTTCCTTTACCCGTCAGTGTTCACACCGATCGGCCAATAAAGGCAAGCCGGAGATGAGAACAAGACTTCTCCCGGGAGATCAGGTCCGTGGGGTCACCACTGCCCACCAGTCCCTCACCCTAGGCATATTGCAACAAAGTAGGGTCTACCGGCACAGATCTAGGGATCATTGGAGCGCACAAGCCCCACCACGACGTCAACGTAGAGATACTGCGATGGGGTTATTATTATGAGCCTGTTATTTCCCACTGCAGGGCAAAGGCCTCACTTCCGCCTTTTAATTTTTTTCCTGTCTATTGCTGCATCTGGCCAATCCTGTACATTTGCGTCCAATTCGTCACGCTTCTTTCTGGGCCTACATAAAAGAAGGTGGTCATAGCGTGCAATGTGTTCTGGTGCGCCGATGACTGTATGTACTCCTCAGAAGAAGGTCCGATGACGGAAAGCCACGGACGAAAACCCTTTATTTTAAGCCTATATATTAGCTGTCATTAATTAACTATAATGATACAATGAAATCAGACAGTGCATAGCGGGTATGTCATCGATACTCTAGCTAGGCTAAGAAATATTATCATCGCATATTTCTCAATACGCCGTATCTAATTAGTGCACTATTCATTATATCGCGGCTTCTCATGGTTCATTGAATCGTCGGTAACCACAACCGCGATCGTTGATATGGTTACGTAAAAACACTAGCACTTAAGCCCTGTCTACTAAATTACAACATGTTACTTTGTGCTCTAAGAGTGTCTACAAGTGTATGCACTTGCCTTAATGTCAGTAGGGTTGTCATTTGTGGCGAAATCAGGTTAACCGTTGCACGGAAATAAGTATAGTCGAGACATTATCAACTACAGGACAACGATTTTTTAATAAACAAAGTTCTGAGTGTTGGTCTTGAGCTGAAAAACTGTGATCACTCACTTTTGACATGCTATAACTCAAAAATTATGGTTTCTGAAGTAAATAACAAACAAAACGAAGAAGCAGAAACTTACACAAACTTACGAAGCTGCTGTTTCTAGTACCTTGGTAGTGACTAAAAGCTGTTTTTACCTACTCTCAGAACGCTTCATCATTCGTCTCTATTATCAACCTGAACAAACCCAACATAACGAAAGCACATAACTACAAAAGTACAACAAGCCTGTCCTCTTTAAAATTGCACAGCTGTATAATCTAAAAGAGGCAGCTATCTATGTATATCACTTTATCTAAGTCTCGGCCACGTCGGATGCAAAATTACCGACGTCCGTAAGTAGCGGCTACGGGCAGCCTCGAGGCTATCGTGAACGGACACGCCCGGTACACTGGTGTATAAAATAAACAACTTTAGAAGGCGTTGCACAGACGCCAGTCAGATCAATGCGATATTTCTTAGGCAGGTTGGAATGGTGAAGCCAAAGTGAGGTTCTGAAAAGTACGAGTCTTGCAGAATTTATAATAAATGGTCTTCAATGAGTAAATACAAAAACATGGAATAAAAACTACCGTAAAGAAATTCCATAGACAAGAAGAAAAGCATAAAGATTTAAAGAGACCGGGAGATAAACATAATACTGTTTATACCATTCCCCCTCTAAAAAGCTTATTTTATTCACTGAAAACAGTGAATAAAAAGCACTTTTAATCACTGTTTTGGTGTTTGAATTTAGAACACACCAATACATATTCAACCTCCTACTCATTGGTATACAACCTCCTTGCGCATAAAATACTCGATACAAACTTCTTGTGCAAAGAATATTCGAATTTCAAACTCCTTCGTCGATTTAATTTTGAGTTTGTTTATATTTAGGATTTTGATAATGATTTTATTTTGGTCTAGGATGTTTGGTGAATACCTATTTGGAATGTAATTCTAATATTAATTGCATTGGTGTTTAATTAATTATAATTATGTAACTTAACGGAGGTGGTCACTGGCGTCTGAAATACAGGTGCTGTTTAGGTAACTCAAACTCAAAGGCTCAGCTTCAATTTAATAAAAATGTGTAGCCCTAAGGTTTCTCATTTTCTGTAAATTTTGAAGGTAATAAACCATTTATTTATTTATTATTATTCCTTGTGCTTTTGGCTTAAATCCTTCTTTTTCTCGAAGTCATGGTATAAAATATAGTATGCAACTCTTGAATAAAACGGATTTATATCGAGGGCCATGAATCACTCGCGTCGTTCAGGATTCTAACACTTGAATCCCTCGCTATGCTCGTGATTCAATCATCATGAATCACTCCCTACGGTCGTGATTCAGTTGTTAGAATCCTTCACTTGTTCGTGATTCATCTATGGCCCTCGCTTTAAAACCGTCCTTTATTCACTAGTTGCATAATATACTATTTTCTTGTCTTCTCATTTTAAAATTGGCAGGCCTTGTATCGGCAAAACTGTGAAGTCTAAGAGAAGTTTTTGCAACTGTAAATGCAAAGAGTATAGAGAAAACTGCTTTTTCAAGGCTAAAGAAAACACAGGCGCCAAGAAAAATCATAAAGGTTGAGAGAGACTGGATTATACTTGAAGGTTTCAAGATTTTTGATATGAATAGTCGTTACTCTCTTCTCATTACAAAATTCGCGTAGTAAAACGATTTTTCTAATATTTTGAGAAACTCGATAAAAATTTAATGATTGTACTGCCGATGTTTGACAAACATATTTATAAATTTTGTCAAACACGACTTAACACGAGTACGGCAAGTTTCTTGTTTGCCTACCATGTTGGTTTACAAAGCGTTCGAAACACATCAAATTGAACGACTGCACACAAAACCAACAATAGTTCCTCCCGCTTGTATATTCACAGTATTCAAATTATTCAGAGACCATGTCACGTGCCTCGGAACCACATCTGCGAGCCGCTTGCATGCTCAATCAAGCATTTATAGTCAACAACGGTCCATACGTGTCTGGAGACCTTTCCAACTTTTATTGGAGATGAGGAAATATGTGTCTACGATTTCGAAAAAAAATAAAGAATAGCCAGGATATTAAGATTATGGGCATTATATATTTTTTACACTATTTGAAACCAGTTATGTGCTACGGTTTTGTTTTTCTTGATTTTTTTTTGCTGCATTCACTTGTTTCTGGCCTCAATTTCAAAAAAGGAATTTCAATAGGGTCGCGTGTTAGTGGTGTAATTTCATGTCTAGAGGCTCTAGACAAGTGTTATTTTATGTCGGCGATAGCGACGTTCGAAATTCCAAAATGTGAAGGATCGATCACGTGCCATTTCGATAACGTTTGACATTTCCATACATATTTGACATTTTTCCAACCGCTATCGCAACGCTTTCGATGATGGAATGCCACTTGTCTAGGACCTCAGTTTGCAAAATAAATGTAACGAAATGAATTCCGCGTAACTTTAAAACATTTTGCAATTCAGAGCGCTTAAAGCTTGATAATATTGCTAAATTTAAATTTAAAACACTGTTTGTTTGAGCTCCAAAGTTTCATGTGTAGCAATGCTTTCAAAAAAGGCTTATGTAAACAATGTTAGTGAAAACTAGCACTCAAAAATTAAATATTTGTGTCATGTGAACATGTATTTTGATGAAAAGTCTGAATTATACCTACATAATTTTCTATGACAGTGAATAAATAAAACTTATGAAAGTATAAGACATTATATAGAAAGATGATAAAATAATCTGAATTATTAAGTTTTTTTTTTCATTTTTTCATAGCCAGTATTGATCAGTATGCATGAATTGTCTATGCTATGATTATCAATCACTCATTATATAATCCAAAAAAAAATAAAGAAGTAAATAATTTTATAAATGTAATCCAAGTATGCATCCTGCCTAAGCTGTCGGACATAACCGCGCGCGCCGCCGACGGGCGCGAGGGCGACTCGCGCGCAGCTGCGTGCACCGTTTAACTTATGTGTTCCTGGCAAGATTGCACTCACCAGATACCTATAGCTACACCGTTAAATTGAGCGATATCTATGTCTGGAGTAATAAAGTGCACTATCTGCCTGGAAAACAGTGAATTTTGAAGTATGTTCTACTTTCTCGATTGGGAGGAGCAAAATTACTATATGCTAATCTATTTTACAAAAGTGAAATTAAAGTCTGTTTGTTTATAGGAGGTAATATCCGGCAGTGATGGTTCTAATGCTATAATTCACTCACAGATATATATATATAGTATAGCCTGTCGGCTACACTGCACATATTGCTGAGTACCTAACATGGGCATTCAGGAGCGAATCTGCGAAAAAAAAACCAATTCTAAACATGAAGAATTTTGACTGGGTAATTTTCGCTTAAAACATATCACAGTTTTGAGTTTAGATTTGTGTCTCAGCATGAAAAAAATAACATAAGACATAACTTGAGGAAAGTAACAACTCAACAACAAGCGTGATTCTCATGATCATTTGGCACCAAAATAAAAACTTTTTTACAAAAATTACAACCGACTTCCAAACAAAAACACTACAAAGTGAAAAATAACTTCAATTTCGGAAGTCGGTGTTCCTGTTTACGTTTCTTCATTTTTTGACACCGACTTCCGAAATTGAAGTTATTTTTCACTTTGTAGTGTTTTTGTTTGGAAGTCGGTTGTAATTTTTGTAAAAAAGTTTTTTATTTTTCACTTTTTAGTTGTGGTACATAATGGACCAGTTCTATAGGCTAGGTACCTACGCGTATAGTGCCCAAAGTGAAGCTAGAATAGATTAACCCAATAACATGAAACTTAAACGAAACCAGTGCAATGAGAGTATACCAGGGTGAACTGTTCACACCTGCGTACCCCTTAAGAACGTACCAGTGTGATGTTATGTTATGAAATGGTGTAAACAATAAACAGACATGCGATTTGATCTATCCAGAGTGCTTTGCCGTCATTTATTGAAGAGTTCTGATGTATTTCTCCAAAGTTCTTCATCAGATCTTGATGAAAATTAAATGGGACCACATGACAAGCACCCGCTTTCAAATTAAAAAAGAATCATCAAAATCGGTTGGCCCAATAAAAAGTTCTGAGGTAACAAACATAAAAAAAAAAAAAAATACAGTCGAATTGAAAACCTCCTTCTTTTTGCGAAGTCGGTTAAAAAGAAGAAATTATCACTCCTAGCGCAAATAGCACTACAGTGCGAACAGTCAGTTTCTCATGGGTTGGCAGCAGTGAAAGAAAAACGCTCATTGATTGAGACTAGCGGTAATTATCACAATTACCACAGAACATTGAACCGGAACGAACCGTTTTCTGGAAGACGGTGAAATACGTAAAAAAAATTGGGCATATTAAGAGATTAGTATTAGTCGATGACGTCGTCATTTTTTAAATTTCATACATTTTGGGAATTTCCGGGATCGATCAGAATGCACGATCAACCGTTTGAGCACCCCTGCTCTAAACCTTGCAGACATGCCTCAGTTTGCTTTTGAACCATAATATACCTCATATACCTACTCGGTACAGTTCACTTTTGAACGATGATAGTTATCGAGGATTGACACCGCTGAATCGTTTCATACGCAAACAGTTGATTGAATTATGGATCAGTTAAAAAAGTGCGATTGTCGCATAACGTGATGACAGTTGAAACTACTACCGAGTTCACCGATATAGTCAAACTTCATTTTCTGTTGTTCTTGTAAGTGTAGAATATTTATTACACAATTTGTAAATTGTTGTGAAACTAATGAAGTAAAATGACATGAAAATATCGAAGAGTCCGGTCTATAGACTCTCTATTTAACAGTCGTAGTCAAGGAATCCATCGAATCTAAAATAACTAGTATTTCTTTGAAACGATCTGGTAATTAGATACCCACTGTTCTCCAACTAGCACTTACAATTCTGTTCACACCACAACAGAATGCAAGCTTCATAATCAACAGATCTTAGCACCTGGATGTTTCAATAACTTCCTCATAACGGAGCTGCGATGGAATGCCCCAAATTGGAATTGTTGGCCGATATTGGACGATTCACAAACCGATGCCTTTTACTGGCCAGTCCGAATAAAAAACCAGTCTCGTGCACAATTTGCGTTATTGATTTAAAAGTGTTTCAAATTCGATATGTAGCGAATATGATGGGTGAACACCTGCCCGGTTACTACTGCTATGATTTATTAAAGGTGTTTGAATCCACATTCTACATTTTGAACTGACGAACTTGATTTCTCGTAATCTAATTTTAAAAGTTGTGTGTCTGCTTTAAAGCTTGGTTATCTGAGCCTAAGAATGGAGTTTAATTTATCATTGTCTCGTATCGATTTGAAATCTTTCTCTCATTGATTCGAACTTGAAACACATTTTGGCTTTTCCAGAAAGTTCTCATCTAGTATTCAAAATACGGTGGGAGTTATATTTCCGCAATCGATAAAGCATTAGTCAATAACTTAGTCTTAAATTACAAACATTCAACAATCGAACAACGCATCGTTATTCGGTCACGGAAACTTCAATATCAGTCGGGAATCATCGAATAATTTCCTCATAAACAGCAAAATTATACACATTGTCGTATCATCTGTATTTCAATAGAATGTTTATGGCCTCAAGCGAGGCTTCAAAGCAGAAACGAGCGACAAATCCATTCATTAGGTTTTTTATTCTCTATTGTGATTGTTCACGAACGGGCACAAATGTCTGAACGGCCCTACCGTTAAGCAATATCACTACACGACAATATCGGCTTTCTGACAGATTCTTATTTTTATATTGTGGCGCTTATTTTGTCCCTATTAACATAACCACATCATAGTGTCGTGGTGGCCAAGTAGCTAAGACTTCGCCAGTCGTGCTTGAGGGCGTGTGTTCAAATCCGGGCAAGTACCAATGTTACTATTTCAAATTCATATGTTCTTTCTATTTTATCTTGGATATCACAGGTAACGGGGAAGGAAAACATCGTGAGGACACTTGGACTTATTGTAGTTAATGTTAGTCTGAAATTGCCAAGTCAGAGGCCTGTGAGGTTCCCAGAGACGGCTTAATTAACTCTGACACCAGAGTCACATTGTAATACGGAAAAAAAAAAGTGATATTGGATTTCATTAAATCGATTTAGTTATTTTTTTTGAGTCATCATTGTTTTAGGTAAAGACGGGTAAATTTTGTAAATACAGTATAATTGGACTGATTTTTAATCATATTACTATCGCAGTCAACAATAGTAGGCAACAATAGTAGCGACTAGCTGGAGCCACCGCTTTTTTCTAAAAATCCTACTGTGAAGGGAACTTGCAGTGAGATATTATTATAAAACCTAGTTCATTTATCAGGTCGCTGCAGAAACAATCTGGCCAAATTGACCCATCCCAAGCATAGAGCCAGTGTGGACCCCGTCACAGGATGCTATGCGTCACCCTTTTCTCTGCCCAGCATGCACGACCACCCCCACTTTCTACGACTACAACGAAACCTAGCAGAACAATCCAGGTGGCTTTATTCTGGTCGTTATTTTTTGTCAATTCGACCTGCAAAGAAAAAGAAGAATAATCCTAGCTTCAGGAAGAATATTACGAGTAAGGGCCTTATTATACTAGTGGATTGCTAGCGTCCTCAAAGCGGAGCGGCCACGCAAAGAATACGTTACAGGTTCGCAACAAGATCGCTGCGAGTGGCAATACTAAAAAAACGAAGGGTTCCGTACCATTATCGCAAAAACGGCAAAAAAATCACGTTTGTTGTATCGGAGCTCCACTTAAATATTTATTTTATTCTGTTCTTAGTAGTTTTTGTTATAGCGGCAACAGAAATACATCATCAGTGAAAATTTCAACTGTCTAGCTATCACGGTTTATGAGATACAGCCTGGTGACAGACGGAAGCACAGACAGATAGACGGATTGTGTAGTCATAGTAATAGGGTCCCGTTTTTACCCTTTGGGTACGGAACCCTAAAAAGTAAAATAATAAATTAATAATAGAAAAGTAACAAAGCCAATAGCAGTGTCTCCTCGTCGCAATCCATTTAGTTACTGAGTGTTTTGTAAGTCGTTAACTCGCTACAAACACGCGACGAAAGTGTTGCGTATTTGTCACGCGTCCGCGAAGTCCTCGCTGTGCAGCCGCGGCGTGTTCGCGACGCATTCGCTGCGCGCCCGCCCCGCCCCGCAGCCGTTCGCAATCTGCAAGTATTTAGTGCCTCATCATAAACATAACCCATATCAATAATGGTCTTTATTGCTGTATTCATAAAGTTTAATGTCTGTTCGTTAATTTAACATCGTGTAACGTTGAAATTAATAAACAATTACCTTTACGGCCCATAACGTTTTGGTGACATTTAGATTGCCGCTAAATATAGCCTATTATTACAGTTTAGAGGTGTGCCATGGTTCTTGACGCCATTTTAGAAATGAGTGGGAACGATATGATTTTAGGAAAATTACATCCATTTATTCGTTAAAATCTAATTTAATTGTTTGTAGAGCAGTATCAAAAAGTAAATTAAAATAAATTCTTTTTTTTAAACTAAATGAACAGGTAGTATGGTACCTATGTATTTTTCATTGATGGTTCCGAGAGCATACATATTGGATGAAAAATGGGCGTCACCAGCCGATGGCCCAGGGAAGGGCAAGTTGATATTATGGGTGTATGAATTTTAAATACAGTCAAAAGCAGTAGTGCGAGCCTTATGGCGATTATAATAAGAACGGTACAAACTCCAATCTGTAAAGCATCTGTAAAGCTGATCCTTTTTACCTAACTGCGCGACACAAAGGCGGGTAATGTGTTTATCAGTCTATTTATGTATGTTTGTTCCTATGTGGCGTTCTAGAGACCAAACGCGTTGGGCGATTTTGATGATTCTTATCTTAATTGATTCGTCTTAATCTTATGAGTGTCACTGGCTCCAATAAAATAGAATAAAAAAACATTTTACAAAAAAATACCACCGACTTCAAAATAAAAAAAAAACTACAAAGTGAAAAATAACTTTATTTTTGGAAGTCGGTGTCTTTAGTAGGTACCATTTTTTTGCGTTACGGACACCGACTTCCAAAAATAAAGTTATATTTCACTTTGTAGTTTTTTTTTTATTTGGAAGTCGGTTGTATTTTTTTGGAAGTGTTTTTTTTTATTTTTCTCATTTTAGTTGCTCCTACCTAGTAGACAAGTTGTTTAGTAAGTTACCGTAACGCCAGAATAGATAACCCGAATATCATGAAAATTGAACATAACCGGTGAATTGAGAGATCTGCGTACCCCTTAAGAGCATACTGGCGTGATGTTATGTTATGAAATGGTATAATCAATAAGCAGACATGCGATTGCAGCAATCTCGCAAGATTTGCTGTTGTTTATTGAAGAGTTCTGTCGTATATCTTAGGAGTTCTTCATCAGATCTTCACCAAATTAAAATAGGACCAATTCCGAAACATACTCTTTCAAACAAAAAAAGAATTTTCAAAATCGGTCCACAATTGACAGAGATATCGGAGAAAATACAATCGAACATAGAACCTCCTCCTTTTTGGTAAGTCGGTTAAAAAATGATAAATAGGAGATTTTGGGCGCCATTGTGGGGTATCTATTTTTTTCTATAAAACCGAACTCATTGTGTCGGTAATTACTAAAATATACATGCCTTTTTTTTACTTTATGTATGTATGTATTTAAACAGTTATGTTTGAAAGTAATAAAAAAATGATAACTAAAAAGTTATAAATAAAAAAAAATACCTTTAACAATCAAAAAACCCAACTGCTTAAGAAGCGAACTGAAAATATGTATACAAGAAGAAAATCATGCTGTGCAGTCGGAGGATACATATGGTTTTGGGCAGTCAGCTTGCGATTATGTATTTTCCTCCACAATCTTCGGGAGCTTTTATAAACTTCTCGAACAGTTTATTAAAATAATGTAAGTTTTCATTTATAAATTTTCTGTGCACACTCATCATGGTCAGACCATTGAGGCGATTTCCCCCATAGTGCTTCTTAAACAAGTTTTTAGTTCCCTGAGGCACGTTATGCACGGTAGAGCGATAAAAAATTTCAGTTCTTTTCCCGTTACGGGAAAGAAGGTTTTGGTCTCTTTAAGAACATCAATAACGGTTAAATTTATTGGGTTGGTTTTATCATACCACTAAAGCAGCGCGGAAAGAATACTAAGAATGGAATAAGTGAGTTCATTCGAGTTTCGACGTGCGAGACTTGCTTGATCGGTTAAGCAAGTCTAGTGAGTAGACTTAGGACTTTGATTTCTTTGCGTTTGGCAACATTTTTTTAATCTCTAGGGACTCGTGCAACTGCCCTTACCTGCCCTCCTTGGCGACGCTCTTGGGATGAATTGTGATCCTACGTAAACTGATATTCTATTAGCGAAAAAGATTTTCAAAAAGTCCACATTCGTTAGAATGCTGCTAAACTGCTAGAATGTCACTTTCTGCCATAGAGTTTCTAAATCATAAATGATATTATTTCTAAATGCTTATCCTATGTTAGGCTCTAGACAGACGGACTGCATTTCAACTGCAAATTTGCAGTTCGGATGCAGTTTGAATGCAGTTGACAAGACTGCAATAGAACTGCAAACCAACCGTGCAGTCCGATTGCAGTCGGTGTGCAGTTCACACAACGACGATATAACCACTTGACGGCGCATACAGTGCCCCGACGCTCGAAAACTATTAGTATTTTGTCGCCTATGTAAAGGCTTCGGTACTAGTAACCATTTTAGTTGTGTCCAATTATTAGACCTGTATGCACGCTAAATAAATACAAATAGTTTTATATTTTTATTGCAATTATAACGCATCAAAATGCCTTCATGCGCGGTAAAGTGGTGTGGGAAATATTCCAAGACATCTAGTTACAAAAAGGATGGCATAACTTTTCATCGGTAAGTAAACAGTACGAAAATTATTTTTAATTTAATCAGATTATGAGACACCGCAGGGATCTAGTTAAAATGGTGGATGGGGTAAACGAGCACAATTTTGAGTTCCGCGTTGATGTCTTTTGGAAAAGTCTCGCTCTTTCACTAGACAATTCTAATGCTTCTATCCCTTTCTCTCCCTTTGTATTTTTATCGTAAATATCTGTGCTGTTACTTTTAATAGCTGAAGTCGATATCGATAATAATAAAATTAAACTTAATAAAAAATGTATGAAAAAATATCTATCTACTTTTAACCGACTTAAAAAAAGGAGGGTGTTCTCAGTTCGTCGAATTTTCTTATGTATTATGTTCCCGGATTACTCGTAGACGGCTTGACCGATTTGGAAAAATACTTTATGTTTCTCTATGTCCCCGACACACATATTTATATTTGTAATTGATTGATTTTTATTAAATAATATTTATATGATTTTAATTGAGTATTTTTAATAATGTTAAAATCCATTTTATCGATATCGACAATTTTCCCTTAATCGAGTTGATCAACCCTAATGATAGCCATACCTACGCAACTTACTTTGAACTGACCAATAGCAGCCGCGCGTTCTTCCTCGTCCCCCGGCCCGCGGTAGTGAGTCGTGTGCTTCGAAGAAATCGGCCTATAAGCTCTCTAGTGGTTATATTCTCTTTGAGTTCACACGACCTACAGTTTCTTTCACTACCGTCGCCTATTATGTCTTGTAATGGTTGAGTTAAAGAATCTTCAAAATTATACCCATCTCTTTCTCGCACAAAGTTATGCAAAACGCAGCAAGCTTTTATAATTTCTTTTGCAAAATGTGGTTTATGGTCGATGGGTCGGTGAAAAATACGCCATTTATTTGCTAGTTCACACGAGTGCACGCCGACTCCAATTTGGACCGCACGGTTGGTTTGCAGTTCTATTGCAGTCGTGTCAACTGCATACAAACTGCATCCGAACTGCAAATTTGCAGTTGGATTGCAGTTGAAATGCAGTCCGTCTGTCTAGAGCCTTATGATTCAACTTAATGGAATAGTACCAAGCATAGCTAAGTACCTTTCTTTTACTTTTTAATTACCTCAATAACACGTAATATAACTAGATATTATTCAATATTAATAATTCATTTTAGATCGCATAAGGCGATGGTCACACTTGCATGGCGTGGGAGAACACTCTTTGTTTTCAATTAATATGTTAGCAGTACCAGAATGTATTCTGTCGTCGTACAAACCGGATAGGACTGTTACCATTGCTGGTTGAGCCGACAAACGTAGATGTAAAGTCGTTTTCAAGCAGCAATGTTTATCGTGCAGTCTTGTTCTATTTTATTCAGTCGTGGTATATTATGATTTAATGGTGAGGTGGTGTTGGCCACTGGCGGAACTCATACATGGTTCCACGTTCATGGTCACTTGGTTCGGTACATAATTTAGTACTGCCTGGCGTATTTGAAAATAAGTTTCTATTAGAAATTCTAGTTTTTAGGTCCCTGGCTTGGTAATATAATTCACTGTGGAACTAATGAAACTGATTGCCACTGATTTACTAAATTATTAATTTTATTCTTTGTTTACTAAAACATTAGTCGGTAATAAACCGAAAAGACTGGAATACAAAGAAGGAAACCTAGAAGTTATTAATACCGCATTTGGTGAAAACAGGCAGAAGATAAGAGAAGGAGAGAGATTTCAAATGTCTTGGATATACTAGGATTTAATATAAGAATAGAGGTTTGGAGTTTGGAGGTATGCAAAAGAGGGTGTAAAGTCCCGGAAACCTCCATATAAAAAATCTTTTACAAAAAAAATACTACCGACTGCCAAATAAAAAAACTACAAAGTGAAAAATAATTTTATTTTTGGACGTCGGTGTCTTTCATAGGTATCAATTTATTCTGTTAAGGACTTTCAAAAATAAAATTATTTTTCACTTTGTAGTTTTTTCATTGTGAAGTCGGTAGTATTTTTTTTTTTAAGTTTTTATTTTTCACTTTTTAGTTGTACTTGCCTGATAAGCAAGTTGTTTAGTAAGGTACCTATAACGCCAGAATAGATTACCCGAATATCATGAAACATGAACATAACCGGTGAAATAAGAGATCTGCGTACCCCTTAAGAGCGTACTGGCGTGATGTTATGTTATGAAATGGAATAAACAATAAACAGAAATGCTATTGCAACAATCCCAAGAGATTTGCCGTTATTTATTGAAGAGTTCTGTTGTATATCTTCGAAGCCCTTCATCAGCTCTTCAACAAATTAAAATGGGACCAATTTCGGAACATACTCTTTCAAACAAAAAAATATTTTTCCAGAATTGACGGAGATATCGGTGAAAATACATAAAAAAAATATATAATGTCGAACATAGAAGCTCCTCCTTTTTGGGAAGTCGGTTAAAAAGGGAGGCTCCTCCGGCCAGATGGGTGTTGTGGCTGGTTCGGGCAACTGCCCAAAGGTTACTGTCAGACTATTGTATGTGTTCAATCCGTGCCGAAAATTTTGCTTGCGCGATGCAGGATTTGTGTGACGTCTATCAGTAGTTCGTAAGTGGCGGCGTTGACGACGCTACAGAGGTAAGAGTATTGCCTTAATCTCCTCACTTTTTAGGCGACATTGTCGATCAAAAGATTATATCGCATCATCAACTGTATAAAATAAATGTACTAGTAGGTACTTACGACCATCGGATGGAATAATCAAAGTTTTAACTAGATTAGCCAAAAATAAATCCAAAATAATTTTGTCTTAGAGCCCTAACAAAAGAATTATATTAAGAAAACCTGATCGACACGTCACTGTTCTCTTATATATGAAACTTTTATTACCACTCTCATTATGATTGGCCCACATTGTCGGCAAGACAAAGGCGCCAACGCCGCTCAATGGTGCTATCAATGAACGTAATCATTTTGTTTCAATTCAATTTTAATCAACGCAGTGATTTGCGAAATTGTGAGCGTCATTTATAGATACGGTTGCGTAAAACTTTTGAGTGTTCTAGAACGGAAACACTTTCTAAAAATATACAGGATTCTTGCGAATGATGATGGAAAGGCTTTTAAAAAAATACGGATGCTTATGGCGTGGTTCGGTCATTTGGATCAGTAAAAAATATCCGAATATAAATTATTTTTTTTTAATGTGAAAGAAAAAAACATTATTTACAAAAAAATGCAACCGACTTCCAAATAATAACACTACTTTTGATTTTGGAAATCGATGTCCTGTTTTCGTTTCTTCGTTTTATGACACCTACTTCCGAAATTGAAGTAATATTTACTTTCTAGTGTTTTTATTTGGAAGTCAGTTGCATTTTTTTTTCTCTTTTTATTTGTGTTACGTAATGGACAAACTCTATAGTAAGGCACCTATAATGCCCAAAGTGATCTCAGAATAGATTAAAAGAATAACATGAAACTTGAACATAACCAGTGGAATAAGAGTGCACCAAGTTGAACTGTACACACCTACGTACCCCTTTAGAGCGTGCTGGCGTAATTTTGTGTTGTGAAATATTATAAACAATAAACAGACATGCGATAGCAGCAATCCCGAGATTTGCCGCCATTTATTGAAGAGTTCTGTTGTATATCTCCGAAGTTCTACATCAGATCTTCACTAAAATCAAATGGCCCCAATTCGGGAACATACCTAATCTTTCAAACAAAAAACAGAATCATCAAAATCAATTTATTATTTTTAGAGTAATCGCTTAACAAACATACAACAAAAACATGCGGTTGAATTGAGAATCGCCTCCTTTTTTGAAGTGGCTTAAAAATAAGTGTTCAGTACCTACATTTATTTTGTGTCGCATAACTCGTAGGAAACTGCTAATTAGTATATATTGGTCCTATGGTAAAAGTGATTATGAATTTTCATAAGTGCGTACTTACATCTCGTGAAACATGTCACATTATTTTCAGACAGACAAGTAGGTATACACAGGTTTACAGCCAAGCGGTTGGAGCTACTGTCTTCATTTTTTACAGTATAAGCATCTAGTTACCCCAAAAGTTTTATCAGTGGTTCAAAAAGAGTTCAATAACGCTTTTAAGAAAAAAACGCTTGAGACCACATACGGACTTATTAGAGATAACAAAAAAGATGCTCAAGAATTTGTAAATTTCTTTACCAACATCCGAATTAAAACTACTGAAACCTTAAATTCTTCGCCCTCGTTTGTTTTTGGATTATTAAACGCGAACGTTTCAGCCTTCCCGAATGAATATAACTTTTCACAAATAAACCCCATTACAGTAATAAAAGCTTTTAAACAAATTAAGATCAAACCAACTGAAGATCTATGGGGAATGTCGATCAAAGTTTGTACTTCCATTATTCAGATGTAAGCCCGGTAACCGTTTAACAGATCAACCGTGCCTATAGTAAATTTATAGGGTATATTTTACTAGGGAAAGATCTAATTAAGCAAATATTTCATTACACATTACAAGGTTTATTGTAGTAAACATATACCTAAAATGTGGCGAGCCACTTAACATCTAGATCTTTTCAAATCTTTATCAACTATAAGTATTGACTCTAGCACACCCTGTCTCCGTAACAAGGTGTGTTAGGGCCAACATACAACAAGCTCAGAGTGGCTTGTGAGGGTTCGTGAGATGAAAGCTTAATAATTTCTAGCTCAATCGAATAATAACAGACCTACTATGGTTGTGCTCTTAAAAGATACAACACTTGGGCAAAGCATCCAGAGACACAACCCAGACTTTAAATCGTTCTTTTAATCTTTAAACGTTCAATAAAACCACGGTCACATGGTATCACTCTCTAAAGGTTATGGGTACTACACTTAACGTGGTTAACGCTGTTTAAATTGATCTCTCTTTGACTCCGTAATAATATCAGTTGGTCGCAGTTGCCGTAACAAAGGACCCTTGGCATCAAACTACAGAGAAGATCTCTGTAGTTCACACGAACGCGCGGCCTACGGGCATACTCTGTAAATGAAAACGGCGGTGCTATCGTAACCTGGAGCCGGTGACGCAACCACGAGGTTTCTGAAATGGTGGTGCCTTCTAATAGAAAAGAATGGCCACACTGCAGCCTTGTCGGGTCACAGCTCTGAACCGCCAAAATCCGGGTCTGTCAGCACGCTTGTCAAGTCTAACGTCAAATCTCCCTGAACTCGGGTTCAACCTCGATTGTGCCAGACCACATGACGACACCAGAGCATACTCTTTACACGGACGTGTCAGATTAGGCTAGCTAAACAGCCAGATAGGTTCAGCCTCAACTGTTATATCTCCATTCTTGCGTCAGGATATCAATAGGGTCGGGCTAAACCCATTCTTTCCAAAACATTCGCAGGTCCAAAAGGAACTTGCTCTCGCCTATCGAAGTATCGACCTTCGAGAAAGATCTAACCACAGACAAAAATAGAATTTGCAAATCATTGTCATCTCTAGTCTATGACATTATTATATTTCTAATTAAAAATTAATCAAATGCTCAGTCATTTTAATAAAAATAATAAATTGCATGATAAACAGTATGGTTTCATCAAAGGAAGTTGTACAACTCACGATGGCGTCAGCCTTTTAAAACACATCTTTAATGTGTAGGAAGACGCACAATATACCATAGGTATCTTCTATGACCTGTCGAAGGCGTTTGATTGCGTTAATCATGAAAAATTACTTCTGAAACTTGAGCATTTCGGGCTAAGCCAATCAGCGTTAAAGTTGGTAAAATCTTATTTGAATATAGACAGCAATTAGTTCAAATAAACGGTGTCAATTCGTCGGGGTTGAACGTGAAAATGGGGGTACCAGGGCTCAATTTTAGGTCCTATCTTAATTTGAAAATACATAAGCGATTTACCGGTTTTTTTTACGATTTTATTTAGTTTATTGGAAAACCAAACTAAACATGGTGTTATTTGCTGATCTTTAATTTTTTAAATAAATAGACGTACTTGTCAGGTTGACGATGTAAATAACGCACTACGGCAGGTTCACGATTGGTTCACTGCCAATAATTTAGTTATAAATGATAAAAAACCAAATGCGTAAAATTCGTCTTGCCGAATGTCAAAAGTACTGATTGTGACATTATATTAAACAAGGAGAAGCTAGAATTCGTCGATAAAATGGTTTTCCTGGTGATCACGCTAGACTCAAGGTTACAATGGGGTCCTCATTTAATATCACTTGCAGGGCGGCTAACTTTGGCAGCTTATGCTGTCAGAAAAATTCGTCAATTTACTGATAGTAGATACCGCGAGGTTGGTTTAGTTTAGTTACTTTCATAGTATAATGTGTTACGGTATCTTACTATAGGGAAGGGCTGCACACATTTTTATACTGCAAAAACGAGCCATCAGAGCGATATACAATCTTCGCCTACACGATTCTCTAAGGGAACTGCTTAAGGACATAAACATCGTGACGGTCCCTTGTCAATATATTTATGAAAACATCAACGTGAGATAGTTTTTTTTTTTTTTTAGTAAAAACGGCGACAGATATAATTATGTTATTAGAAGTAGGGAGCAATTAGTTCAACCAGGTTTCAGACTGGCTAAAGTAACCTCATTTTTCATGGAGTAATGTACAAAATGTTACAATAAAATTCCTCCCTACATTCTAAAACTGAATGAGACGAAATTTAAAACTTGTATAACTTGTGTACTTGTTGTATCTGCGTTTTGACGCACACTATGCAGGCAGGCATATTATAAGTTGTGGGATTACATAACCGATAAAAATGCCTGGCTCAATGCTAGTCCTGCTCCACAACCACTAGGGCGCAAAAACAAGTGATATGCAGAACGTTGTTGTTTTGAGGTATTGTTGGACCTGCTGAGGACTGTGTAAAGATATTTGTATTGCATGAACTCAATTTCTTTTGGTGTTGTCTAGCTGCGCGACACGTGTGTGAGTACTATGTACCATACTGTAAATCTACCATTTACTGTACCTATGTGTCGTTCGTTGACTGGTGCATGCCCTGGCATTTGAGTGTGTCATGCTCTCTCAATTGTGTCTCTGATGGTGGCGCGTGCGTTGGATCATTCGGTTCCCTTCATGATGGTTGAGCTGGGTGGTGCCGACTCATAAGTCCTATTCGTGAACGGGCGCCGTCAGTTGGGATTGGTCATAACTTAACTGGTTCGGATGTTAATGTTTATCTAGTACCTATTATATAACTGCACATTACATGTGTAATACTTAATTGTTTTAATACTTTATACTTGTAAGGAGTATAGTGTGTAGTGCTATTCTGGGTGCATCGTCTTCACACATATGAATTTATTAATGTATGTACTTATTCGTAAATGTTGTAAAACACATTTTTTTTTAAAAGAGTTAGTATGGCGTTTCTTGTACGTTCTTCTTCATAACAAGCTACTTTTTAGAATTCACTGTAGGATCGATTTTTATTACTTGTAAATTTTAATTATTGAAATTCAAAAGTGCCGCTTAATGTCCTAGTTGAAATAAATATATTTGACTTTTAAAATGATTTTATTGAGTGGGTATCGTTGTTTAGAGCTCGTTGAGTAAATGAATACTGTTTTTTTTTTAATATTGGCAAACTAATTTTTTTAAATTGGATTGAGAAGCCACCAAAGTCAGCATTTTTCACAAAATTTTGTGCCGATGAATTTTTTAACTTCCCATTAAACCTATCTAATCCTCCTAGTAACTAACTTCAAGTTTGGTGATAATGTTGATTATTACGTATATTTCACAAAAAGATACGAATATATCGATAAATCAGATACTTTCTTTAAATATCCTCAATTTTCCTATTACTTCCATTTTTTTTTTGTATTTTTGTATAGTACCCTAATGTGCGAAGTCCGACATGCCCTTGGCCGGTTTATATAGTTAAGAAAAACTGCTTTTAGAGCTTTTTCTCGCTGTCGTTGATTTTCTATAAATTTTATTTTGCTTTGGGGTCTGTCTTCCAAGGTAGGGAACATATAATCTGATGATGGAACCTGAAGGTGGTTACTGGATCCTGTTTTGCAATTTCATTACTTGTTTTTTAACTACAGTCTACATATTAAGTAAATTAATATAATACAGTTCACAAAAATAAAACTGTCAAATAGGAAAAACCTGCTTTGGGAGAAAAACGGGCTATTATTGTTATTAGAGGAAATTCTATCAATACGGTCACAATATCACCGACTAATGAAAATTCTATCACTATTTTATTTGAAGATAACAATATAGTCATAGTTATTATGTGCCCCACTGCACACAATTAATTTCTACCTTCATTTAAACATTTAATTACACCCGCCGTAGTCTGGCTGACCACAGATTTTCATTAAAGGTAGTTTTCAATGCGCTTGCACGTATAATTTGTGCTGGGTTGCGTTTGCAGTTATTGGTTCTTCTGTGTAATTGAACTTATCTTATGCAAACTAAACATTTTAGTAAAATGCTAATTGACAATATAGGTACTGAGTTTTTTTTATTTCTCAATTTCACGGCAAAGATATTCAAATAGAGTTGAAAAGTATCTTGTTAATTGTGAATTGTAAAGCCTGCGTAAATGTGTACCGATGGTGTAGACCTCGGGTGTATGCTGGATGCGAGAAGCACGGGATCGGTCGATGTGGCGATGCTTGGGGGTTACCTATATCAGAAGTGATCTTTTTTCAACTGAATTAAAGATTGTGTTGAATGGTAACCAATAGCTCTTAGAGCAAGGTTATTGCCATAGTGCTTAAGGGAAAAATTTACATAACTTGTATAAATCGACGTCGAGAACGTCAACAGTTTAAAGTTAAAAGTAATGATAATTCTAAGTAATGATAACTTCTACCGTCCATTTGGCAAAGTAGCTTGTTATTGAAAAGAACAGACAATTAAGAAACTCCCCACTTACTCTTAAAAAAAGTGTATTACAACATTTATATACATTAATTCATACATGTGAAGACGATGCACCCAGACTAACACTTCAATACTACGTAAGGTATAACGTATTACAAGCACTAACAGGTAAATTCATTCATTTGATAAATAGGAACATGGTTCTCACATACTTACAAATATTGCAAACATAGTTAAATTACCTAATTCAACAACAACGAAACAGTGTGTCAGGCAATTTTTTAAACAAAAAGAGAAAAAAGACAATATTATAATTATGAAAACATAAATTAATCAGTTTGATTTGTCTACAATAAAGATTGCCCTATGGAGCAGGACCAGCATGTACAATAATCCCATAAGACAAAAAACTATCAGATACCTTGAAAATCGCGTTGACATATTTAAATATCTACGACATGATACGAAGTCAAGATCATTATTAATGATAATTAATGCAAAACAGAGGTCAATATCAGACTGTGTGAAAGAGACTCTAATGGCCCATTAAACAAACGAAGCACCTTTTAAAAGTAAAGTGATGTTTAAAGCGATTTCACCCTCATTATGTTGTAATAATTTATAGTTTACACGGTAAAAAATTATTCGTGTACTAATACAATAAAGTTGAAGAGTATTTGTTTTTGTTTGAACTCGATAATCTGTACAACTACTAGTGTAAAAAATATTTTTTGCGATTTTGAAAATATTTGAATTATAATATTTTCAAATCCGTGACACTTCGTGTAATTCGTCTGCGTAGCATTAGTAATTTGAATAGCCTATTTTTTATATCTCGCCATAAAATATTATGGCGAGATATATTATATATACATGTGTGGACTTGAAAATTATTAATTCACCATACAAACATCTACCCTCCTGTCCACCCCCTAAAAGAACACTTCCGGGATAAAAACTATCATATGTCTTTCCCAGGTTATCAAACCATCTCCATACCAAATTTCATCTTAATCGGTTTAGCGGTTTAAGCGTAAAAAGGTAACAGACAGACAGACAGAGTTACTTTCGCATTTATAATATTAATATGGATTTGAATTATTTTTCTTCTTAATACGTAGAAAGAAAATTAGGAATGTTTAACGTAACGAGATAGGAAGGGGAGGGGCTGGATCTATGCTTTAAAAAATTTTTGAACTTGCTTCGCTTAGTTTCACTCTGCTTGGCTTGGTAGTATAGATGCAGACCTACCTTGCCTTACTCCTTCTGAGATGGCAAGGTGGCGTGGTCTTGAGGGAGAGCGCTACGGTCGCGTAGATCCTCAAGACAAGCGCGGTGATGTTCCTTCTCGAGGTTGCCGCCCCGTTATTGGTCTAATTCCTTATGAAATAGACGTAACAGAAATCACCGGGCGACTAAACACAGGGGTGGCGAGGTCATGCTCCTGGGTGTCCACCATCGAACAAGATCAGATGATGGATAGCAATGACCTCCCGCGTGTTTGTGCCGTGCGCGGGAACCCGTACGGGAGGATGATGGGATCCTGGTGGCTGAGCCGATGAGCGTATGCGGTTTGACGTCTCTGAGGCAACACTCCACTTTGGCCTGGATTTCTCCTCACACGGGAGGCCGTAGCTTAGCCAGCTACGGTCAATCGGCTGCGGGGTCCGGTCAGACAGCCCCCAGGCAAGTTCACTCCCATTGGGGGCTCGCAGGCGGCGGTGCTCGCTCGCATTGCTAGTGGTAGCGGTGTGGGTTGGTGCTGTGCAGTCTCGTGAGCAACTAATGGGGGGGAGCTATATCCCTTGACTAATCCCTGGTGCTACCGTAGCATCGCCACTTGAGCACTCCATGGCGGGTGGGGATAGTTGAGGGATGAATAAATATTAATCGGGTTTTAATGGATTTTAATAATAAAAAAAACCACAAGGCGAAAGGACCGGCGAAAGCTGGGACTGCGCTCCAAAAGGCGGGACCGGCGAAAGCTGGGACTGCACACCAGACGGTGGGACCGGCGCAAGCCGGGACTGCATTTCCCCTAGCAGGAACGTCCAGAGGCGGGACTGCAGCGGGATCGACTCGAGGTGGGGCTGTGGTGGGACTGTCAAAAGGCGGTACTGCTGCGGCACTGCCGAGGGTCGGCACTGCTGTGGGACCACCGAAGGGCGGAACTGCAAACCAGCCCAATGGGCATAAGGGTGCTGCCAAAGCCGGCGCGACACGGGACCCTTGCGTTAGAGGTGTAATGACCTCGGACCTTGCGGCCCCGGACGCGACCGGCAAAGGCAGCACCTCTTCGTCTTCCGGCGGCCGGCATGAATCAGGCTGGCTTCCGGTTGGACGATCTGGGGCGCAGAGGAAGAAGCGCCAAAAGCTGAGACAGCAGGCGGCTCTAGAGGGGACCCCTACGGGAGGCCCATCAAAGAGACCGCGTGCTGTTCTCAGCGGCGACAGCGGGGACATGGAGGCCAAGAGGATGAAAACCCAAGGGCAATCATCCTCGACCGGATCCTTTAGGGATGCGGTGGCGGCTGTGAAACTCGCTGTCGTCACAGTCAAGTACCCAGAAGAGTACTTGAAGGCGGAGGACTTGGTGCCAATCCAGGAGCTCATAATTGAGAAACTGGAAGAGGCGCCGGATCCTCTGCCGGTTATCACAGTTGCTCCCGGAGTTGTCGCAGGTGCAGTTCATGTATCCTGCGACAACTCTGATGCAGCTTGCTGGTTTCGGGGTGCCATCCACAATGTGGAACTTGGCTCCCTGAAACTCAAGGTCGTCGACGCCAAGGACCTTCCAAAGCCAGTCAAAATGGCATGGAAGAGTCGCAACTTGGCGTTGCAAGACTCTGCCCGGGCCATTCGATTGCTCCAGCGGCTTAACCCTGCCTTGCGGACGGACGACTGGAAGGTCGTGAATACTCTCACTGAGCAGACCGGCATCCGTCGTATCGTCCTCATGGACAGTGTGTCTGCTGGGGTCATCAAGGCCTTGGGCTACTCTCTTCCAGGAGGTATTGAACGATACTCGTTCAAGCTCCTGGAAGAAGACAAGGGAGAGGCATCGACTGCGGAAGCAGGAGGGGGGCCCTCCGAAGATGGACCACCGCAGTGTGAGGAGGCCATCGAAGAGGTGTCTGCTCACGAAGTGGCGCAGGAGGCGGAGACGCAGACCAGTGCGTCAGAGGTGGATCTCGAGGATGACATCCTCGAAGGCCTCGATACACTGGGGATTGCGTCGCCAGCTGCCCTCGAGGAGAGCCAGGCGAGGGAGGGGGAGCCTCAAAACTGAGGCCTTCCTACCAACACAAACCCATCAAAACATCCAAGATGGAGGGACTAAGGTGTGTACAAATCAATTTGCATCATTGCAGAGCCGCTACTGCCCTTCTGGCTCGGCAACTGAAGCTTAATACATACGACGTTGCCTTGATACAGGAACCCTATTTATACAAAGGGACTATAAAAGGCCTAGGTGGGACAGGGGGCATGGTGTTCTATGACTGTCCAACTAATGACGCGAGGACTTGCATCTATATCAGGGGCGGTATAGAGGCAATGCCCTTACGTGCTTTCTGTTACAGGGATCTCACAACAACTCTGATCCAAGTGGGGACGGGAACAGAGAAAAGGAAAATTATCCTTGCCTCTGCCTATCTCCCATACGAACAAAAGGAACCAGTAACACCACTAATCAGAAGACTGGTTGACTACGGCAACCAAGAAAACCTCGACCTGATACTTGGCTGCGATGCGAATGCACACCACGTCGTTTGGGGCAGTTCAGATGTCAACAAACGAGGGGAGGATTTGTTGGACTTTCTGGTAAGCTCTTCTTTACAAATCCTTAACGCAGGCAATAAACCTACTTTCAGGACCTCTGCGAGAACTGAAGTTATTGACCTGACACTGGCTTCAAACAGGGCCAGCGCCCATATTGAAAATTGGCATGTATCGGACGAAATCTCTCTGTCTGACCATAATTATATATGCTTTAGGTTTAGTACGGCGGGAGAAGCCAAAACTAGACGAAGGAGAAACCCAAGGTATACAAATTGGGACTCGTACAGGAGGGACCTCAAAGTAAATCTAGGGAGCCCTGAAGGTAAGCTTAATTCAATATTAGATATAGAATTTGAAGCGGACAGAATCAAGGCGGGCATCATCGGTGCATGGCAAGATAATTGCCCAGAGAAAAAGGCCTTTTGCAAAAAGGTACCATGGTGGACTCTTGAACTAGCTAAAATACGTCAGGAAACACGACAGGCCTTTAATGATGCAAAAGCCAGGAAAGATTTTTCTGGCTATCATAGCATGCTGACGAGGTATAACACGGCGGTACGCAAGGCCAGAAGAACTAATTGGCGGAAGCATTGCACCTCCATCGAAGATCTGCCCAATGGTATGAGGTTGTGCAAAGCAATGTCCATGACCAAGACAAACCCACTCTCATCTGTAAAGGATGAGAATGGATATCTAACGGAAACTGGACAGGACACTCTGGGCGTGATGTTTAGGACTCACTTCCCGGATTGTATACTGCGCGACAGCGATGAAGAGGAACCAGTCATAAGGGACGAGCTCATAAGGCACACGTCCAAAAACAACTGGCTCACGGCAAAGAAAGTGGTAGATGAAAATAAGCTGAAGCTTGCCATAGCGGGCTTTCAGCCTCTCAAATCCCCAGGTCCGGATGGTATCTACCCAATACTATTGCAAGAAGGGGCATCTGTTTTGATACCCCATTTAAGTAGGCTCTACAGAGCCTGCATAGCCTTTGGTTACGTACCCAAGGCATGGAGAGAGGTCAAAGTCACCTTCATACCGAAGGTGGGCAGACCGACTTATGAAGAAGCTAAAGGTTACAGGCCCATCAGTCTATCATCTTTTCTCTTAAAATCTCTGGAGAAACTGGTAGACAGGTATTTAAGAGAGGGACCACTTAAAGTATTCCCTCTACATAAACTACAGTGCGCCTACAGCCCTGGCAAATCTACAGAAACGGCATTGCACTATGTTGCAAGTCGAGCCGAGGCTGCGCTAGAGGGACAAGAGATATGTGTCGGGGCTTTCCTCGACATAGAGGGAGCCTTCGACAAGACTACATTTGAGTCCATACGCATTGCTGCTAAGGAACATGGCATCAATGATACCACGTGCAACTGGATTGACTCTATGCTGAGAAGCAGAATAGTCAGATCAGAACTGATGGGAGACAGACTTAGCGCTAAAACGACAAGAGGTTGTCCGCAAGGCGGAGTGCTGTCACCATTATTGTGGTGCTTGGTAGTAGACTCGCTACTTACCAAACTCAATACCGGACCATTCTATACAGTAGGCTATGCAGATGACATAGCTATAATGGTTAATGGTAAATTCCCGAACATAGTCTCTGGATTATTACAACAGGCATTGAGGATGACAGAGGAATGGTGTACAAAGAACCACCTCTCTATCAACCCAAGCAAAGCAGTCATTATTCCATTCACGAGGAAGCGACAACTAGGAAACCTAGGAGAGCCCTCCCTCAATGGAATAAAGCTGCCCTGGTCCACCGAAGTTAAATATCTTGGTGTAACGCTTGACAAAGAACTCAGGTGGAAAACTCATGTGGAAAATATTACGACAAAGGCCTTACGAGTGTTCGGCATGTGTCGTTCCACCTACGGTAAAACTTGGGGGCTAAAGCCCAAAGTGATACTATGGCTGTACCGGACAATGATAATACCTATTATCACATACGGCAGTATAGTGTGGTGGCCAAGAACAAAGCTTGCCTCGTGCAAAGTGCCACTCACCAGGTTACAAAGAACAGTGTGTCTCGGCATCACGGGTGCTTTCAGGACAACACCTACGGCAGCGATTGAGAGATACCTTAATATCCCTCCGCTGCATATGATGGTTGAATTCGAGGCAAGGAAGACATTACATCGTCTTGCTGTTGCTGGACTATGGGATGCCTCTAAGCCAAAGACTAACCATACAAAGTTCGATGTAAATGAAGGCCTGGATCGGGTAACAAGCATGATATCCGATAAAATGCAAACTATGTTTGTGTTTGAAAGGTCTTTCAAGGTCCAAATCCCTACAATAGAGAACTGGACGAAGGGACTAGATCCACCAGAACAAGATAGTCTGGTGTGGTACACTGATGGATCCAAAATGGAATCAGGTACAGGAGCGGGAATATTCGCAAAAGGTTACAAATGTAGCAAAAGCTTAGGTAAGATGGCAACTGTATTCCAAGCAGAAACATATGCCATAATAACCTGTGCTCAAGAGAATATAGATAGAGGCACCAGAGGTAAATCCATATATATTCTTAGTGACAGTCAGGCTGCACTCAAAGCCATGGCATCCTACAAAGTGGACTCCGGACTTGTTCTGGATGCTATCCGGACCCTAAACAGGCTTGGGAAGCATAACAGGGTAAGACTGATATGGGTCCCTGGGCACAAAGGAATCCATGGTAACGAAGTGGCAGATGAACTGGCAAGAGAGGGCTCAGCAAATGATTTTGTAGGCCCAGAACCATGTGTAGGCATTTCGACGTGTCTCGTAAAAGCCGCATTTAGGGAGTTTGCAGATCACAGACAACGAACATATTGGCTGTCTAGTACCGGTCTACAACACTCAAAGAAATTTCTAGGCTCTACTTTCAAAGCCCGGAAATGCATTTGGAATATGAGCAGGGGGCAAATCCGCTACCTGCTTGGGGCCTTTACTGGGCACTTTGGAACCAACGACATGCTCATGAAGATGGGTCTGGCCGCGACACCCATGTGCAGGTTGTGTGGGGAACATACGGAACGCATGGAGCACCTTCTGTGCACATGCGATGCACTGGCTGGTAAGCGAATGAGTCTCCTAGGGGTTGGATATCCAAAACCGGAAGACTATAGGCTCATATCACCTAGTCTCGTTGTAAAACTCATGAAAAGAGTTTTCAACGAGATTGGGGAGGAGTAAAGTATCTAGGGGACCACAATAGATCCCAATGGGTCGAAGTGTCCGAGTTATTTCTCGGCCCCTCCACAAGATAAGATAAGATAACGAGATAGGAAAGTTGAAGTCTATTTAACATCACGCTACGACCCTTGGGAGTCGAGCTAAAAAAAAAGCTTTCGAAAGAACGCTAAGCGAAAACGAAGTAAAAGCGCGGGCGGGTGAAACCGCAGGGCACAGCTAGTTTTAAAATAATTTATAGTTTCCACGGTAACATAATTAGTCATAAATTAGTAACTAGATACAAAATGTTGGGCGTCCACTCACTGTGTATTTTATAATATGGCCCTTGTAGAATATATATTTTATGGAGACATTAATTCTATAAAAGATAGTTAACTTTATGTTCTTTTGTTTCGAATGTTGAAAGCTGTTAATATATGTTCCGTTAACGTCTGCCTACGCTTATTATTAAAAGGTATACTTATGTGGTAAAATTGCAGCGTGCAGTGTGACTGGAGTATACGTAATAAAAAAAAGTTTTTTTTATTTCACTTTTACATAATGAGTAAATTCTATAGTAAGGTGCTTATAATGCCCAAAGTTATGTCAAAATAGCTCACCCGAATAACATAGAACTTGAACTTAACCGGTGAAATAATAGTGTACCAGGGTAAACTGTACACATCTGCGTACCCCTTTAGAGAGCATCGGCGTGATGTTATATTATGAAATGGCGTAAACAATAAACAGACATCCGATTGCAGCAATACGAGTACCAAGAGATTTGCCGTTGTTTATTGAAGTTATGTTGTGTATCTCCGAAGTTCTTAATCAGATCTTCACCAAATTTAAATGGAACCACTTGAGGAGCACCAGCTTTCAAATAAAAATCATCAAAATCGGTTCACTTGGTAAAAAGTCCTGAGATAACACACTTAAAAAACAAAAATACAGTCGATTTGTAAAACTACTCCTTTTTGAAGTCGATTAAAAAAGTAACTTAAGCAATAGAGTATTTAGAGGTTATATTGGTATCGGTATTGGTGTCGGATTGGTCAGATAAACAGTCGCTCCATTTTAAATAATGGTACTCAGGTCTCATTTGGATCCGGTTATACTGGTAACCGATCAAAATATTGTTGGGAAAAGGCTAGCCATATTATTTGAATTAAAAATTAGTATTAAATAATCACATCACGCAATAGTAATATAATATTCGTTAACAAAAGCTGGTTTAACAATATTGAGGTTGACTTCTGCTTTTAAGGGTGAAAACACCTGTGCCAGCAGAGGCTGCTCTCCCTTAACTTGTTTACATTTATGTATCATAATAACTTATATCAAATCTATTTGATTGAGTTAATATAACAATTTACTAAATGTGAGTGCGTACGTCGCGTGTGTGTGCAAGTGTGAGTTAGGGTGTGCGTGCATTGAGCCTTTGACGCTCAGCAGTATATGAATTCAGCCTTATTAGCGAAGGTCTTATTGGCGATTACGCACTACATCCGATCCGCGTCCGTGAAATTTCAGTTCCGAAGTAGCTATAGTACTTCTTGTAGGGACGCCTACGCACTATATCCGTCATAATCTGTAATAATTCAGATCATTTTGAACTCGGAACTCAAATCAAGGATACGGATCACGGACACGGACGGGTATTGCGTAAGCGACCATAAGCTCTTAGAGTAAGGTTACTTTGAGTGTGCGTAAGAGACAGATGTATACAAGTCATATATATCTGTCCCTTACATACACTCAAAGGTTGAAAATTGTCAAAACATAAATAAACTATCTATAATGAGAGTGTTTTGCCAACATTAGAATTATAAAATTAGCTTCGTCCATTGACAAAAAAACAAAAAATATAAATCTAATAAAAAATGATTTATACGCCAACTAAATCATCCAGGTAAATTCTTGTCGACACTGCACGGAACATTAATTTGTATGTTCAATAGTGTACGTCATTTCTCATTTGTAACGATTCGCCCTTAACAGTTTAATGATCTTAACGATAGTCGGTAATAGGACAAGACTGTGATCATTCGTTATCTTTTAACATCACAGCGTGGTACTCATTGATCTATCGATACTGTTCCCTGCATTAATTTATTGATTTTCTATTAAAAAATTAGACAAGACAAAGTGAGACCGATGGTCATACTTAATTAATTAACATAAATATTTAATTATTGGTACATGATTTATTGATTTGGTTACAAATTATTACAGCTTAAAATTTTTTACTTGTGTTAAGTTGGGAGTCTGTTACAAAATGTTTCGGCGGGTAGCAAATATTTTATCTTAAAAAGTTAAAAAAAAACACAAAACCCGACTGCTTAGGCGAACTAAAAAACTGCACAGTATGATTTTTTTTTATTTACAACTTTTTAGTTATAGGCACTTAATTTTAAGCGCGAAAAACATAACCATTGCCTTGCAGCCGGGTAAAATACGATGCTGAAAGTTGCTTATAAGTATTTATAATAAAAATTCTTATAAGTTCTTAAAAATAACAAAAAAAAGGCAGACAACTTAGGAGACAATATCCATCTTGCCATGCAAAGGTTTGGGGAATACAGACATACGACTTGGTAGATTCAAAATCAGAACACGAGGCGCTGCGCAGTAGCAAATTCATGTGTCTGCGGGGGCAAGGGGTGGAGTACTGCGCAGCAAAATGCTCACTTCAGAACCGCTACTAAGTTTGAATCGGCTTGTACCTATTGCAAAACTTAATTAAAAGCCCCCATCCCCAGTCCTAACTAGCAAGTGTGTGGTCATTTAAAGAAGACCCCGGGTGTATACAACTTCGTGTGAGGTCCAAGTAACCCAGATCGGGTATTTGTTAAAAGCAATGTATTCAAACGCTTTGCATACGACAGATAACGGCTGCCTCTTGGTTCTGGTGGCTCACGAAAAAAATACATTGACATGATACGTTTAGCTGGTGTTCGGTTACAAACAATAGAATGTGATGATACTTTTGGGAGATTACTTTTTGTTTTAGATATATTGTAGATTTGATTGTTCCTATACCTAATGCATCTTTCGTATAAGTTTTTTTAAGATAGGTTAAAATATACGCCAGCCAACGAGGTGGTGTACGACTTCCTAGGGTGTGCTAAAAGCGTAAAGACACATAGGTATCCAAATGCTTGTGTTTTGGCCATCCAGATTTTTTGTTAATTCCTGACTATCTCGCTCTTGACCTCGATCTCGCCAGCTGGTTGGATGCGGATGGATGCGGTTTACGATAAAACGAACGAGCCTAGTAAATGCCTGTTCACTATTGCTTTGAAGGTACCAGACACACAGAGGTGAATAGGAATTCCATACTTTGGCTGTGCGCATAATAAAAAAGAACGAGCAGTAATCTAGTAAAATATCTGACATACAGACACTGAAAAAAAAATACAACCGAAATGGGAACCCTATCCTTTCTTGAAATCTTAATAAAAGTATGATGCATTTTTATGAGAATTTCCTACAAACCGCGTAGACAGCATTAAAATCAATGAGAAGTCTTGAGAACATAAGAATTCCGTTCAAAATTGAGGTTTTCAAAACCGCATCGCCCATTAGTGGTTTTCTTCCAACTTATAAAGATGTGGTTTCGAATAAAAAGTCTGTGTAGCGTTGCAGGGAAAGCCGAGGGTTCTGTAGTGATGAGGGCCAACTCTACTCAATGTAGTGCGTTTAGTATGCGGCTTTATTTCATTACTTTTATGATGATTTACTCGAAAATTATAAAGGTATCTACACAAACTCTTACTGATACAGCCAAATAAAAAATCAAGAGCAGATTTTTTTTTATATTTACTTTTTCACAATTTGCCTCCTCAGTCCAAAATAACAGTCCAATTAACACAAAATACCCACTTTTTATTATTAAATTATTAAAATATAATAAAAAATATTCCTAATACGTATCTCCTTTTATTTGTGTGAATTAACATTTCACTTATGAGAGTAATAAATTTTGTGGTTAGTATAAGTCAGTATCTAAAAAATATTAACTTTACATAAACGATACCTCTAATATACCTAATAAAGAGCATAAATTGTTTATCTATAAGAATATCACATTTATTTCATATATGGTAGCGGTTTAAATGTCATACGAAGTCAAACACGCAATTTGAAGCTCACGGAGTGTTTTTTGCGTCTCATGTAAATTTTCATTTTTGGACTAAGATCCCTTTTCACTAGGACCAAAGCATTTCCTTGTATCTAATCATAAGTTAAACTAGCGTATTGCAAGAAAAAGCCTTGTCTCATTCATAGTAGACACAAGCATTGATCACTTGCTCAAGGTGAATTGGCGATTTTATAGTTGTAACAACTTTCATTACTTCCTTAATTAAATCAAAACACGTGAAAGTGAAATTCAGATCAAAATCTTGTTATACAAATCTCGATTAATTAGTCCAGTTCAAATTATTACGCCAACTAGTTTGTGAACAGCCTTTCACATCACATTTTAATGTAACAAGTGCAGCGACTAGTTTGTATCGGCCACGCCTAGTTTTGGAGTAGATTTCACTTACGTTTACGACTTCGTGTTCGTTCTAAGTTTACTAAATGTTTCTCAGTTTGCGGTGCAAGGCAATAGAAAAACGCGTGTCTATTTGTTCCATGTTCCTTTAAGGAACCACATTTTTTCTGGACAAGCCCGCCACACTATTCCTAATCACTATAACTTCTGGGAATTAACAGTGACGAATACCAAGTTCAACTGTCTTGAATCCCGCAACGAAATTAGCCAGAAAAGTACTGCGGAGGAGTAAGAAATTTATAATTTCCACCAGCAAGCAAGAGACAAAGAGCGACAGAAGCGGCCTCAAAGAGAATCTCGGGTGTGCTCGAGAGAAATTCGGCGCCTGAACCGGGGATCGACCTAAAGTCGACAACTCCAAAATGTTGAAGGGTTCCCATTTAATTGTGAATTGGCGAACAATCTAGGTATTTCAGCATTTTTTATTGTTATTATTGATAAAGTCGCCACATTGATCGGTCCCGTGTGTCTCGCATCCAGCGAATCCCCGCAACCTTCACCAGGTCATCGGTCCACCTGCTGGGAGGCCTTCCAACGCCACGTCTTCCAGTTCGTGGTCGCCACTCCAGAAACTTTCTGCCCCATCGGCCTTCCGTTCTGCGAGCAATGTGCCCTGCCTACTGCCACTTAAGTTTGGCAATTCTTCGGTCTATGTCGGTAACCCTGGTTCTCTTGCTCTCGCACTGGGACTCGTTTGTGATAAAAAGAAGTCCAGAAGGTCTAGTGACTATCCTATCAACGAAAGCGTTGTCATAGCAATTGGAAAAATCACAAAAAAAAAAATGATAATGCCAAGCGCTATCGAAATATCATGTGACCAATCACTTAAATTATGGCATTTCGACCATCGCTATCGCCATCGCTCATAGAATGATCTCTAGCGTCTCATAAGAGAGTTACCTGTAGATGAATGTATACAGAATACAGATAGAACGTATATCTATTTACCTGTATATTTAACACCGTAAAAACTGATTCGAATCCGTACACTTCAACGTAAGGTTCAATTGAAAACCAGCGTCAGACAACTCCTAGTTGTCTGGCATTTTGTTGAACTGGACCTTTTCGACGCAACCGCGGGGCACACTTTGTAATTGTTTAAAATTTAAGTTCCCTTTTTTTTGTTGTACCTACATTGTGTGTATCTGTGTGTGCCAAACAAACAAGATTTCTTTCTTTATTTATTTCTTTTCATTCTTTCTTTTCTTTCTTTCTTTTCTTCTCTCCTTTTCTTTCTTTCTTTCTAAAAGAGCACAAAATAACTGCTTATTTCAATAGAAATCTTCCAGCAGACCTGCGGCAGGAAAGTTAGATGATAGACGAAGACCCAGTTTGTAGAAAGAAATAAGGAAACTAAAAATAGACTATTATATTTTAACTAATTATATATAAATTACATGTATACCTTAACTACATATATAGAAAACAGAAATACATTCATATCATGTATAAAATTACAAGATGGTGGAGAGATAATGTTCTCTGACCTCTGTAAAATCATTATCAGATACTACTTCTACCACAGTCCAACTCTCGATAAACGCTAGGCGACTAGGTCACCTAAGTTCACTCTAGGTTATAAAGGTTAGCCTCAACTATATCGTATAGGTTATGAGACAGCTGGCATTTGGTCTGTGCACCTATTGCGGCAATTCTAGTTCAACTGCAAGAGAATTATTGGTTCCAGTTGACAATTGGGTCAATGTTCATGTCTATTTACGTACAATGATGGCCTTTTCCGGGCCTTAAACAATGAAATACCATAAAACTTACTTTCATGGTATTTCATTGTTTGTATGTCGTAACTAGTTTTTTTCTGCCTTTAAATGTTTAATGTTGTAATTACTCGTACTTACATAAACTCGCGCCTTTTTCTTGTACACTGTTTCTGACTAGTAGATCACACTTGGCAGACGGAACGACCGGAAGATGTTTTAGGCATAAGCGAAAGCAGATACCATCCAAAGGTTATTATTTATTTTAAGCCTGTGTATTCCCACTGCAAGGCAAGGCCTTTCTTATTTCTGGGTTCTACTAGAATATTCTATACAGAATGAGTTTTTCAAGTGAGCGTGGGTGACCAAATCCGAAACTATGAGGAATAGTGAAAAACGCTCAAAGGAGTCACGAGGCAGAGTTTGATGCAAACTAAAACTGCATTATAAAATATAAAAAAAAAAAAACATTATTCCTAGCCAGGAATCGAAACTGTTGATTAAAAAAAAACACATATGCGTTATTATTACACTATTCAATAGTGTCGTTAATAAAGATCGAATTCTGTGTAGCAAACTTAAGAAAAGAGCTCAAATCTTTTTATTTTCTTTTTGTAAATATTCGAAGATTCGTTTCATGCAATTGGAGAAAATTCTAAACGGAATCAAAATCTTTTGTTAAATTTGAGGTCTTGTGTGAAGTTTGCCGTATGACATTATTACCTAGAATTTTATTCTTATAAGCGACACAATTGGATGGTATAAAAATACAGGGTGGGTTTTTTATTTTCTACAAAATAAACGGGTTCGATTCCTGGCCAGGCCTATTGATTTTTAAAAAAGCCAATGATGCAATTTTAGTTTCCATCAAAATCGGTCTCGTGACTGCTTTAAGTGTTTTTCGCAATTTCTCATAGTTTCAGATTTGCCCATCCACGCCCACTTAAAAAACTGAACCTGTATATCTTAACACTTTGTTAGACTCTAGAATATTCTATCTTTCTTGATACTTTAAAAACAATGCTCTCTAACCCTTTACATCGTACTTACTCCAAATAAGACGAAAGCGTGACTGAACAAATGAGTTGTAAATCAACGTTCGTGTGTAAGGCCTATATTTTCGCAGCACCTGCCCGGCACAGCAATGGTAAATTATCGTTTTGCTTGTTTAGATCGCATCGTGACCAGAATGCAGTCAATTGCCGTCCACTCCGCCGAACGGTTACGTACTTGTGCATTTAATGGCGTACGATAGCGTAGAAATTGCTTGCGTCATTGAAAAGAGGTTCTACACAAAGTGTCAGTGACATAACAGCGATAACAAAATATGTCAAAAAGTTCAAATTCACGACCTAGGCGACCACTGAAAATCAGCGCCGTGCTGTGGATCCCCCGCGGCACAGCATTATGCTGAGTGGAAGCCTTTTTGCCACAATCACGACATGCATCTGCCTGGCAACTTTTACACCCTATTTCTTTTCTGTTTTATTCAAAATGTAGGTAATACATGGTATTATTATTTTATTTCTCGTCTTTACTAACTTACTTTAAGTACTACTAATACTACTGTTAAGGGTTTAGCATAATAAGCATATATTTATATTGTATGTCGTTTTGTGACAATTAAACACTTTTTCTTTCTTTCTTTTCTTTCAAATTTAGGGGATTGACAAACGCTAATGAAATTACTCTAAGCAATAGAAAACATGTTTTATGAATTTATCTGTAATGGACCAAGTCATTAATCAGTGCACTATGTATAATTCCCGGGCATTATGAATCAAGTCAAGTTAAATCGGGAAATGTCATGAATACTGATTTAAACTTCTATATTTATCACATTGTCTGGTCATTATGGATATTGCTATGTAACGGTTGGGCAATTCGATAATTATGGTCAGTGAAGAAGTCCAAGAGCGAGCAAAGCGAGCTCGGGAGCTTAGGGTACCCTTACACGTATAGGTCATCTCCTCCCAGCCAGCACAAACCTTTTGAGTAAGTTTTGTTTAACAGCAGTCATAGAAGCTAATTGCTGAAAAAAACTACTGTAAATAGCTGATATGGCGCTTACTCAGACGTTATTCAAGCAATTTGGGCACAAAATATACTGCTAATAGCTGTGTAATAGCAACGTAACAGATGAATAAGTTTTGAATAATTGTACGACAAGCTGAGTATCTTCTGCATAAAAAGATTTTGTTCTTTAACACAAGTGTTGGTACAGCTCTGTTAGCCAGATGATGAGTGAATGATGAATGAACTGTATGGTTAAGTCCTTTAAAGCTCGGATATTCAGATCATACACAGCGTTTTGCTTATTTCAGTATATTTTAGCAAGAAGTTGATCAAATTAAATATTGACAAATCCTAACAGTGTGGCGACATCGACACCATGTTATAATACCTATCGTAAGTAAATTTTACCCTTATTTAGGCTTGAAAGAAAGAAATTGTAGGTGCGCATGCAACTTTATCGTGTATATATATATATATTTCGTGTAAATTTTTCACGCGCTACCTGATAAGCGAGGTTTTGAAGAAATAAACAACATTTCTTCTAGTGGTATGTTTTTACGTGTAAAATATTTTTTTAATTTATTTCAATTTAAGGGTCCAAAAATAACCTTGTAATACTTTTATAAGAATATTATATCGATTTCGTTATAAAACTTGAGTATTTTAGTATAAAATTCCACATCATTATAATAGGTTATGTTGTTCGATATGGCGACGCACATTCTGAATAAAATCTGATTGCACAGCGGCTTATCGTCTAATGTCTGCATAACAGACCTTATGTGTCCACTTATTAAGTTGTGCTCTGGTTAAAAGTGGTTTGCACTCAACATTTTTCGACAACTGTTCTATAATCACACACATTCGTACTGTAAATCAAACAATTAGGATTCAGTCATATAATAATAAAAACCCACAGTATAGGAAAGTAAAGTATATTATTTATTCTTTTTAGTTCTTATCAAATTCAGATAATTAGAAGATTCCGACTAATTGAGAACCTCGTCCTTTTAGAAGTCGGTTAAAAATATTACGATACGAAAACTTACATATAACTAATCATTGTAGTACAGAATACATAATAAATTATAATTTATAATTAGAATATAATTTAAAATTAGAATATTAAGTTTATTAAATAAGACAGAAAAAGTAATCATTATTGTTTTTTTCTGCAGTAATTTAAAACAACATGAAAATAATTCTATTAATTTGGAACGCATTTTTTCATTCGTAAAAGTACGGGGTCTGGCGGCTAGATGACGCTGCGGACGTTGCAAATTGACTTTACAAAGGAAGACAAACTAGCATGGCATGGTCTGCAGTCAGTCTACGATCTAAATGCATGCGTACGGCTGTTTGTGGAGTGTAGCGGATAGTCGTCGCATTAATAAGTCGGTTATAGAGATACGGGTTATAAAGTTGATAAGTGACAGAAATAAGTAGTTTGAGCCGCTGCGCTACTAATGAAGTTGGGCCCTGCACAAAATATTTAGGTTATTTCAAGTGGCCAGATGTACTTACATACCTATTAAGATTTTTTATATTTTTCAGTAAACATGCCGTTTAAAATTGTGTCAACTCGTCGAAAAGGCAAGGTAGAACTATGTACTGTGCCGGACACATGGGAAGTCAAAGGAATATTGCGTTGGCCTAAGATGTACGGTGATATACTCGCAAAAAATGATAGTACCCAGCCCCAGTCAGATTGGTTGACCTATGTATAAATGTCTACTGAAAAGAAGACACTACCGTACCTACGAAGAAGCAAAATAGATCTTGTTGTTTTTTTTTATTTTATTATATTTTTAAGGAAAGAAGATGTTTCTATATGAAAGTATTGTGTTCCTATAATGTGTAACGCTATAAATGCTATTTTGTTGATTCATTTATTACGATTTTGATTTTAGTCGCTAGAATTTTAATAAACGTTCTGTCAAACAGAATCCCTAGTGAAAGTGAAAGACTTGTGTTTGCTTGTATTTATAACTTGTTTTTTTTTATACTTTGTTCAGTGTAGGTAATCGTTTGATAGGTAGTGATTATTCTCTAGTGATTTTTGAACTGAAAATAAAAGGAAGACTGATTAACTATCATAATTGTTTTATTAGAATTAACTTAAAAACCTATTATAATATTTAGTTGAATATCCAACACTTTTTGATAATAGTATGAGATCAAATTAAGTATTATTCTTATCATATACTTAATAGTTAGGTACTTATCAATCATCTGCATTTACAGTTTGTATACAATACAAAAATCTTTAATGCACAAAGAAACCCATGTGATATTGTCTAACTATATGAATTCCATTATCCAGAAGACTTTCAGTTTCTGCGACAAAATCTTCTAAATACTGACTAAGACTCTGCGGTTTTCCAGATCCATAATAAATTCCAACAACAAGAGGCTCTATTTCTGGTTTTTCGCATATGTTGCAAAGAATTGGCCAAAATTCTTTTTTAGAGCTGTTGAAAATTGGTAAACCATCGAAATTTAAATTTAATTGTATACATTCAGGGATTTCCAGCCATACAAAACTAATTATATCTTTTAAAGGTTCAATAAGTCCTTTGTGCCAGTATTCTCCACCATCAATTTTTTTATTATAACATTTCTCTTAGTCTGTAATAATGTTCTCGGGTCCACTGGCAAAACTCCTGGCAATCTTTGATTGACGACTACTAATAATCCTCTTAACGCTTCTAGAGAAATATTTTTATTTATGGCCCATTGTTTTAAGTTATTACGAAAGATTACATTTTTTTCATATTCCGTTTCAATTTTTTCAAAATTATTGGAACTCTCATCACTATCTTCAGACGTTTGAATTGATTCATAATCTTCATACAATCTAGATTCATAATCATTTCTTACGGAACCCATTTCTATCGATTGTTGTCGCACTTGGCTTGTACTTGGATTACATAAACTGGAAAAACTTGTTTCAGCCGTTCTTGTATTGGCACAAATAGAGTTTTTTATGTTTTCATACTCCCGCAAGCACTTTCTTCGTATGCCTCCTGTTCTTTTTCTATTTTTCCATGAATTGGAGTGTATTTTAAGATTTTTTTTTGTGAGGAGGCATTTTCATATAATAACCACTACAAAAAAAAACAAAGCACAGTCAGCCGGTTAAATGCTGACTAACGTTCCAGAACAGCTGTTCTAGCTTAAAAATGTCTACTTTTCATGAATACTCAGCAAACTCCTGCATAAGAATCTGTTAATATTGCTATAACCACAGTTAGCTGCACATGACGGTAATTTCGTACTCAAAGCGTCATAAAGTAGTTACAACAGCTATCTTAATTTCTGTTAAATTACTATACGCTTCATAACAAAAACAACGCCTATTTTATACAGCAGCTGAATAACTGTCAAGGTGTGGTGTGTAATACTACTAAAAGAAAACAGAATATAACTTATTCAGTATCATGCTTGATAACGGAATTTTATACCAATGTTATACAAAAGGTTACACAAACTTTTGAGTAACAGGTCTTTTTATGATGATTATTCAGGTTTAAGAAATAAAATCCGCAAATTACTAAACTAATTCAGCTAATAGCATTATTATAGCAAAAAAAAACTTTAATACAGAACTTCGTAATACACACAGCTTCTATTCATACATAATAAAGCTTAACCCTGCATAAGGTTAAATTGTTGGCCAGTTATCTGACTTGTGTGCTGCCTGGGCTAAATGTTAGGTTACTTGAGATCCTGCAGACAGAAATAGGAGCCGCGCTGCGGGGCTCCGTTGACTTTGTTGCTTACAACATTAAATAAAAATACAATTTTAGAATTACACACATCCTCTAAGTCCTCTTAAAGGAAAGTTCGTTTACTCCACTCGTCTAGTCGCCAATGAAATAAAATTCTCGATTAATTTTAATCTATACTATTATTATTGATATAATAAAGAGTTAAAATTTGTGAGTTTGTGAGGTTGTAGGGAGTAATCTTTAGATCTACTGCCGACCCTGCGACCCACCACGCGAGCGAAGGGAGAGAAGGGAGCGCGGGACAGCCAGTACATAATAAGCTATATTTGTCAATTTGATTTAGGGAGGCTGAGAAAGAAATCACAATGAATACCCTATTTATTTGGAGTATTTTCTCCACCCGACCTTTCATTCTTTCTAATCATAGAGATAGAGACTTTATTATTTATCTAAACGCCTCTCAATATCGAAAGTCTCCAATAACGTATCGCAACACGTAATAGCAACCGAAGGAGACACTTAAATGTCCGTGTCATGTGCACATTTTATGGATCGTTAGTATGCAGGCTCCGTAAGGTGGGCCGATACTGCACAATAAGATTGGAGTTTTGGACAAAGACTTACGGCTTATACAAAATATACGTTCAAATGACAGGACTTGTTGACCTTTTATTGGCAGTTAAGGTGCGTTGGTTTTGGAATTCGGGTGAGTAGCATAGCTAATAAACTAAGCAAGTATTAACAATGGTTTTCTTAGTTTAATATAGTAGTGAGTTAGAAAGAGACTCTAGGTTTGAGATGGAAAAAGAGCAACTTGGAGATTTATTTTTTTAAGTTAGTAGAGTCCGAAACAATCCTTTGTCTTTGGAAGTGCTGAATTGTTGCGATGCTTATATAATAGTTCTTTTTATCTTGGAGGAGGTCAACCAAATCTTCACATTTCTCTAAAAGCTGTCAATGGATAAGTCAGATGTATAATATGACATAGTGGCGTCACAAGCTCCAAGTCCCAAATCCCAAGTCCTGAATTTAGATGCGCTTTATCTTTGTCAATCTCGATTGATTTGGTAAAGCAAAAAATTCAATAGAATAAATAATATAATAATAATTAATAATCTCACTGACGCACTAAAAGGAATTATCATTGTTCGACCCAAGAAACATCCCTATTGCCATCATCCGGGCATGAATCCAAACTTCAGCTTGTTACTCAGAAATTCCATTTAGAATAACTTTACTTGAACCAGGAATCGAACCAAACACCATAAGCTCATCAGTAGCAGTCAGATTCCAGTTAACAATTCAGGAGAACTACCCAATAAACTCTAACTGGTCAAGCACCGTATATTTCAAGTCGAAACATGACAAAGGAAAGTTGACCTTTTCAGGTAAAAACTTATAAAGGTATGTCAAGCACTGGAAGCAAGCGAAAACACTTAGCCTAGGTACTTAGTAGCCACAATTATGCACGCTAACGCTTAGAGATACAGACAGGTCAGTATCTGGTAAATCTGCCGACCTATAGTAAGAGTGTCACTATCTGACAAAACCATATTTTGGGTTATAGACGAAAAACTAAAAAAATGCGTAACAAAATCGATACTGTGTAGCAACTTTCATAGGGTTCAAAAATATATCTCTTAGTTTTAATCGAGTACTTATTATTATTAAAATTGATTTGTAAACAAAAAAATTGGCGCATATTTATTTTTGGCCGGTGTCTGTTGATAGAAGAAAAATACTGCTTAGACAGATCGATAGAGATTTTTCTGATTACGCAGTAAAGTATTCAATTAAAAAAACTCAAATTTGTCCAAATGTCAGATAGTGACACTAGGTATAAGCGTTCAGTTCAGGTCAGGTAAACCTACGTATATGTATGTAGGTATTTTGCTGTTTACTGTCTCGGTCCGTTACCCAATGCTTTCGACAGAGTTTACGTTGGTATACACCGTGAAATTTATATGGTTGTTTTCCCGCAGCGAAATGGTTTTGTCTATGTAATACAATCGTTTCGTAGTTATATAAAATATTAGAAACAAAAACTGGCATATTTAACATTGTGAAAAACTAAACTCGAAAGCGATCACGAACCAATAGTATACCTCCCGATATCTACGGCCGAACGACAGCAGGCCGTTGACCCGGGTGCTAGGTCACCGTCGAAAGGATTAGGTTCGAAGGCGGCTCCGTTTGATCATGTTACGCGCGGGCTAGATTATGCCGTATAATTACACGCGAGAGCTTATTTTACTTTAAACATTTAATAAATCGGTCTTTTCTTTGTCGGTATCGCGGTGATTTTTTGTATTGTTCCGTGCAAACATTTTATGCGTTATCACTACGTGCGAGAGTTTATTTTGGTTTGACATTATTTTGTGCATCGGTTTTCTGTGTAGGTGGTGACACGAGTATTACCTACAAGTTACGTCTAGAGTTACTATTGTTACTCACTTTTTCGAGTTGATGAATATTTTTTTAATTATTTTAAAACAGAAACATCGTTATTTATTTACTTTAACTCTATACTTCGAAAGTACTCCTTAAGGCAAGTCGTTCTGCCGCGGGAAAACAACCAATTAAATTTCAGGGTGTATAAGTTAGGTTGAATGTTTGTTTCTAGATCAGGTCATAGATTTATGGACTACACAGACTTAAAATATCAACCTAAATCAAGTTAGAAAATAAAACGCCCTCACCAATTCATACTTCGGCAAAAATATTTAATTTGAATTGTTCCCTGGTTTACAAAAGGCCTAATCCTTTTCATTGCTGTCAAATCTCATATTTGCTTAGAGCTCTAGTCTAGTTAGAATGGGAGCTAGCAGGGTTTTTGAACAAGCATATTCAGGAAGTAAAGTTGATAGCTGAGTAGGTGTAGCTTAATGAGAGAAGACCGAGAATATATCTGAAAAGTTTCATTTTGGCACAGGGTTCCAGCGCGCCATGCACAGGGTTGTTATTGAATTGTGTGTAAAATTAACATTTTCTGGAATTAAACATACAAATTGTATGTTCTTGTTTAATCAACTCTCCTAAGCACAAAATTATGGAATATTGGTTACTTAATTCAAATTTCAATGATTATTTGAACTAATCATTTACATTTTTTTCATCAGATAGTCTATTTATATCATTTCGATAAGCCGCACCCACATAGAATTTTATTTCATAACTAGTAGCCTGCTCTGGCTTTGCCTGGGTCATACTAATGTCTAGCCTATAACCATCTGGAATAATGTACCTTTCATGGTGAAAATGTGAAGTGGTTCAAAATTCGGGCTTTCTCTTTAAAAAGATATTAAGAATCACAACAAATAATAAGAGCTTTAACAGAAGCTTTATTGAACAACAGGAACCAAGCAATATACGTAATAAATAACAATTTGAACCGTCTCATACCTAAATGACGCAATACAATATCAAATTAGATTTATCAGCAATCATTTTGTATCCTTTCACTAAGCCGGACATTGTGGGCGTGCGCATGCCCAAGGGTGCAGTAATCGTGACCGAACACACCCGAACTACCGCGGAGATTGCCGAGCGACCTGCTGCCGTTGTCGTGATACCTACTTTCGTACGATTTGAAATTAGAATTTGTTACCGTTGAGTCGATAAATGGACCATAATGCACCAAGTACAGCCTAGAATCACGTAGCACACAATGGTCATCTTTCGTTCCAACAAAATTTGCTGAACTTTTTTTGCTTTCTTTTCGCTGTCAAAAAATCGATTTTTCCAAAGGTGCAACATGAAATTGCCCATCAAAATCCTTCTAGTTTTAATAGAAAATGTGTACCTAAGTAATTAAATTGGGGTGCTTGTTAGATAATATCGGCAAATACGAGTACATACTACTGTATAAACTCGTATTTATTTAGAAGGTACTCCTTCTTCAAGTTTTAGTTGATGATGATTTTGAATTATAATGTCTATTGTAATGCCTGGCAGGTGTTGTCCACGGAGATCCAAATTCTGTAAACCTAAGTAAGTTTTGCTGTTGAATGGATAGATGAAATAAGATTCAAATTGCATTCTTTACAGTTACGATAAATGAGTACATTTTAATGGATGAAATAAGATTCAAATTGCATTCTTTACAGTTACGATAAATGAGTACATTTTAATGGATGAAATAAGATTCAAATTGCATTCTTTACAGTTACGATAAATGAGTACATTTTAATGGCACTCACAATTTATAATCAGTTTTTCTATTGATAAGCCCCAAAAGTATCGTTGATAGGTAGCTAGGTGTAGGATCTTAATTCAATAAAACCTAAAATCTGCAGCTGTGTTGGCAAAAAATCGGTTTGTCATTGTAATGTGTTTTTATTTACATTCAATGCCCAAAATTATGAGTAGACATCGGATTATATGCATTTGCATGTTTGCATAGGCAAATACATAAAACGCCCAACTAAATAGCGTTATTGTATATTTTAGTACCTATTCAGTAATAGTGCTTATGCCAGTAGTTAAATGTGTTAGCGGTGTTGTATTATGCTGTTCTGTATAAAAACCCAGGTCGAGCCTAAAAAAGTTTCTGCAGAAATGACGCCAAATTTCCGTTGCCGTCTTTCTAATAAAGTCAGTAGACATTTTAGCCTACAAATTGATAATAAGTAATTACAAACGTCACAAGTTTGCGCCAGAAAATATAGTAAAATATTTGTTTGTATGTTTTCACAGATATAACAACTATTGTGACAATAAACGAATATTCTAATGACAAAAGTATGTTGACAGTGCATATTTCGGCCCTTTTTATTGCATATATGCATGCATATTTCGCCATTTTGATAGTGCATATAATCTGATTTCTATCTATGAGTAAGAGTATGCATGATTATGAAATATTTCAGCGAATACGCGTAATGATGTACGATACGATAAAAAAGAATCAATTTCACTCACCGGATTAAACGAATTATTGGGGATATTTCATAATTAATCTACGATTCTACATTTCGGTTGAAACATTATTCATTTTATTTGCAATAAAAACTATGCATTAAAAATAACAGTTTAATAAATTACGTTCATATCCTTTATCAATAAAAAATACTGTACATTAGTGCTATGTCGTGATTCCGGTGCATGATCAATCTAGCCAGAACATTTATTTCTAGACTTTGCGTGTAATCGCAAGTTGAGTACTTACCGTTATTGCCATTATCAGTTTGTTCTTCTTTTTAAGATTGTTGGTCTAAATAGCTGGGGAGCGCTACGCTTGTCTTAGATATACGGTCTCCAATCCAGACATTCTAAACGTTATAAAGAAGGTTACAATACATATGATATCGTCAATCAGCAAATAAAAAATCAAATCCATATTTGGCAAAAATGTTTACGATTGACCACTTGAGGTTTCAGTAGTGATAGTCAGCTGGTATCAACCTTATATACTTTCTTTTTTATCTTTTTGACAAACGTTCAGCGTCATGGTTTGTTGGCAAACATTTATAACCGGTCCATCGCCACTTCAGCTTCCTAATAAAGAATTTGCAATTGTTTCATCATTCACCTTCTGTTCTTTACTTATTTCGTGACAAAATGTCTCTGTCGCCGCTTGATTGCTGACACATCTCGCTAGCGACAAATGACAAGCTGACTCGAGCGAACTTAATCAGCATTGTAAATCAAACCATTTGGTACATTGCGTCAGCAATTAATTGGTTGGTGTGTTGTACACTACTTATGTATGGGTATATGCTGTTTAATTACGCAAGGGACATCTGAAAAGATTATATTATTTTATTCAATATTATGTAATTAATTGGATGAGATATCAGGCAAGCGAGAAGAGCACTGGTGGCCTCGTGGTAACGACCGGGTTACAAGTTTTAGATCGTGGGTTCGAATCCAGGCAGGCACTTTACTTTGTGTAAATTAATTCATCACCACTGCTCCCAAAATGGTGAAGGAAAACATCGTGAGGAAACCGGCATGCCCTAGAACCAAAAATTCGAAGACATGTGACATTCACCAACCCGCACTGGGCCCGCGTGGTGGATTACGGCCCATTTCCTATCACAGAGAGGAAGCCTGTGTCCCAACAGTGCGAAAATTAAAAGGCTGGTGATGATCAGGAAAACACATTAAGCTGTTTGTTCCGGGTATCATTTGTAGATCTTTAGTAGTCAGAATCCAGAAAACAAGACACCAGCCTTGCCAAGGGGTAAATTGTTACCCAGTTACCGGTTTTCTGCTGCATTAGAATTAGAACGCAAGTCGACCCCAAACTAGGTTGTTGGCAAAAAAGTAGGTAGATTGATTAAAAGCATTTAAATCAAGAGTTCCTATATTCTGTATCAGTAATATTGTAATAATAGGTAGTAGATGATGCGATTGAAAGGCCTCCCACTAGGTGGGCCGATGACCCGGTAAAGGTTGCGGCAATCCGCTGGATACGAGACGCACTGGACCGGTCAATGTGGCGACGCTTGGGGGAGGCCTGTTTCCAGCAGTGGACGTATTTCGGCTGATATAATTACGATGATGATAAGACCATGCGATGGAAGGCCTCCCACTAGCTGGACAATTGACCTGGTTAAGGTTGCAGGAATTCGATGGATACGAGACGCACGGGACCGATCAATGTGGCGACACGCCTGGGGGAGGCCTATGTCTAACAGTGGATGTCTTTCGGCTAAAATTATGAGCTAGTAAAGCTACTGGGTTGTGCAGGTCAGATAGGCAGTCATTCCATGTTAAATATGAGTAGTCAGCTGCATCCTAAAGCCAGGGTAAAAGGCTGGGCAGATTGATTGTATAATATTATTATTTTGGATTAATCAGGAGTACCTTTGTTTAAATTAATGCACCAATTTATAATAATATATATACTAAAAATGTAACAACATTTTTAATAGTAGGTAATGTTAATTTGGGGTTGAAACATTAGGTCCTTGGGGTCCGAGTGCTTATCGAGTGTTTCGAGACATAAGTAAACGGTTACTCGACTCTTCACGTGACCAGAGTGCTGGCCTTTTCTTCAGCCAGAGAATCAGCATTGCCATTAAACGTGGCATTGCTGCCTGCGTTTTGTGCACGTTTCCCATTGACATCGATGTGGACGAATTATTTTTAATGCGCAATGAGCCCCTTTCTACCTCCGCTTTGTATAAAATACTTGTTTTGTTATTAGTCATAAGTTTTGAAATATTCAATTGTATACTTATATATAGATATGGAATAAATTTTATTTAAAAATGTATTATTCTGAACAGATTCAATACTGTTTAATTAATCCCTCAAGCCCATCTCTTTTTATGTGGAACAAGTAAAACAATAACGATTTCTCACTAAGCCGCGCGTCGTGCAGCAGGTGCAAATCGTTAGTTTTCTAACAAAGTGAATGCATATCTTGCCGTTGTACTTTCTTGTAGCTAGAGATGGACCGTTTATGGACTAGATCGACGAGACGACTAGTTGGTCTTCAAATGGCTGACTAGTTGCAGACAATAAATTGTACTCTTCTCAATTAATTTGGCACCAGTCGGTCAGTGTCTATTGTTTACACATACAGACATCAGCTCAATCTTTTTGCACATAGGGATAGGCAGAAACTACAGAACGTTACCTACTACGATCTTTATCCTTGCTGCTTTGTTATTTTTATTTTACAAAATGTGTAAGTTTCGATGAATTAAGTTCAATTTATATTTTGAAAGTACACACTGCTCTTATAAGAATGATTGACAGGAGATTTAATACTATATAAAATAAAGTAAGTACTGGAGATTTATTTAGTTGTCTACTTTTTTCTTGTAGCTCATTAACTGCTGACTAGTCAGCATCTCTCGCCAACTAATCGCCGACTAGTCGCTACCTATAAAAGCTGTCGGATAGTCGACGTTCCCGGCTAGTTGGTCCACCTCTGCTCGTAATATAATGTTAGTAGCCTCTGGCTAACTGAGGGCAGGACTTAATTGACACAAGACCGGTCGAGATAATTCCATTTCGTAAAACTGTTATTAACTTCAGTGTAGCTACTGCCGATGACCATAAACGGATTATTTGAGGACTCCGTTTATTTTATCGATACATTCTGATGTAAAAGGAATCAGAATTCATGTGATTACTAATACCAGGATGTGTTTTCAGTTTTACTTTTTATTAATCAAATTCAATGTATGTTATGGTAGCATATATGTGATAAAATCAGCCATAATGGAACATTTTAGAATTATTATTATACTTTTCTATGAGTAGGTAAATAAGACAATTTGTCTAAAATCGTGATACCTCAGAATACCTACTGAAACAAGACCCGGCAACATTAGATCGATATAACACTACTAAAGAGAAGAGAGGTCAATTACATGTAAATGATTTAATTACTCAGCTAGTACAGTTAAAGTAACTGAGACAACAAGTCCAAATCGATCGAAACAAATGGAACCCTCCATCTTTAATTGAGTGTCATTTCCAAACTAATGGTCGCTTAGACAATCGGCACTCTTTGAGAGCTTAATTATGTTTATTCGAAACCATTAATTCGTGGACGACTTCGGTTAATCGATCCGTTTCAAGTAGTTGAGTACATTGGAAAGTTTTAGAAGATACGAAAGAGATTTGGAGAATTTAGAGGTCTATGCATTAATGGCTGCCGTATTAGAGAAGAAGATGACATTTCTTTTTCAATTCTCGTAAAGTCGTTAAAATCTTCGATCCATTTAATACTAAGTAAAAACATTTATCTGTACTGATAAAAATATAACTTAGGCATACGAAATTTAGGTAGACAACCTCATTGATAACATCAATCATGTTCAGTAATATAAAATTTCAAGGAGAGATTTAAAATTATCGAGAAGAAAGAACATCCGAATAAAGGGTTAATAATCGGTTTAAATTCCGAATCGAGCCAGGGCACCGATTGTTGCGCCAGAACAAATTAGGAACCCAATTACGTGAAGTGACTTTGCAGTATAATAATCGATCAGAATGAAGAATTTAAGACCAGGTGCTACCGAAAGGGAACTGTCGAGACCCTCCATTGGGGAACGAATGAAGCATGTCAATCAAATTAATCATTCAAACTGTTTCCAAGGAAATGATGTTGTAGAAAAATTGGCCGAAAGATGTTCTCACGAAAATAATCGTGATTTTAAGGTATTCCTTCTAGAACCAGATTATAATTCAGAAGAATAGATATTTAGTATTACAACAATAATTTTACGGTTACATTTATGATCACATTAGATCAATGTAATTTGTAAATACAACTTACATAGAAGAATAGAGAAAAAAATACTTTGGAATTCTATTTTTAACATTAAGACGCCATATTAAATGCCCCTTAGATTCGAGGCCATAAATTATGTTACTTGATACGTTTTCCATTTAAAGACTATTGAGGCATCGTATCGATAAAACTAGTCCAGTGACGTTTAGAGGTGTTAGAATGCGGCTATTCAGCTAAACTGAGGGTATTGAATGACCTATTCATACGTCTATCGAATCACTATACGTTGTAGGAAACACTTAAATATTACACGAACGATCGGAATTTGTTTGTCATATAAATAATTATTGTATTTAATTCATATTATTTTTAAGTAATTCTTTATAAATGTCCTAAACTGTCTGTAATAGATTTTTAAAACAAATTTTGTGGGTATTCGAATTAATTTTTTGAGCTTAATCTATTTGAAAATTCGATAAAAGTCATATCTATACATATAAAATGCTTTGTCCTGAATGACTGACTGACGGATCAACGCACAGCCTAAACCGCAGATCGTAGAGACCTGAAACTTAGAGGGTGTGTTCTTTCTATGACGTAGGCATCCGATAGGAAAGGATTTTTGGAAATTCCACCCCTAAGGGGTAAAAAAGGGGTTGCAAGTTTGTATGAAAAATCTCATTCCTTCGGCCAAAATTGTTGATACTTAGTACAAATAGTAATCTAAGTAAATGATAAAGGTTGTCACTATTAGATTTTCGACACGACCCCCAACGGATGATTAAGGGGGTGTTGAAGTTTTTATGTAAGAATCTGATTTATTGGGTCAGTAAACTTGAAACTTGACATAAATACCAACCTAAATAAAGAATAAAGGTTTTCATTATTCGTTTTTCAAAACTACCCTAAAATATTATTTAGGGTTTGTTATTTTTTGGGTTAATAAACATGAAACTTGACATAAACAATGAATGTTATCATTATTAGTCTTTTGAAACAGCCCCCAAAATACGATTTAGGGGGTATAAAAGTGTTTTTGAAGAATCTTATTTCTTGGGTTAATAAATTTGAAAGTTGACATAAATACCAACCTAAGTAAACAATAAAGGTTGTCATTATTAGTTTTTCGAATCTGCCCCCAAAAAGCGATATAGGGTGTGTCAAAGTTTTCTTGGAGAATCATATTTGTTAGGATAAAAAACTTGAAGCTTGACGTAATTACCAACCTGAAATTGATAAAGATGAAAACAATAAAGGTTGGGGTTAAGCTAAGAATCTTACTGGACAGGTTATCGTTTTTGACGTAGGGTTCTAGGGGAGCACCAAGCAGGAATTTTCGGCAATTCAACCTGAAAGACCTAGAAATAGGGTGAAAAGGGGCAGCATTTGTTTGTATGGAAAATTTAATTCCTTGGGAATAAAGTAAATAATTGAAATTTACTTAAAACGTTTTTAAAACTACCCACCGGATAGGGTTAAGGAGTGTTAAAGTTTTTTTGAGGAATCTTACTGCGGAATCTTGCTAAGAACGAAATACGAAAAATAGAAAGAGAAGCAAAGAGTGAATAACATATTTGGGTTGCTCAAAACTCTAACTTCAACGGGGCAAAATGGGGTTATTAAGTTTTTAGGGGAGGTTTTTACTTTGTGGCGGTACCCTAAAATTTATCTTATTTAAGTCAAATAACGAATCTTCCCAAACCATTAACCCTGTATATGTAAGATACCCCATTTTTTATTGATTTAATAATAGCTTATTTTTAGTCGCCTTCACTAACTGCACATAAGAGTCATTTATAGGATAAACAAAATCACGCGAACGAAGTCGCGGGCGAAGTGCTAGTCTAGTATAAAAATCCTGTTCGTTCTTTTGTTACTCGACACAAAGTCATTCGGGACCCCTTTTTTATTCTCTACGTCAAATTCAAGGACACAAGCACATAAGTGGGATCAACATTATTTTATTATGGATTGGTTCAAAAGTGTCATATAATTCGTTTCTATAACTCATCTAAAATCAGTAAATATATCGTAATACAGATCGATGAATTCTATGGTCTTCCATAAATTCTGTATGTATATCACCATGGTAGACCGCACCGCATCTTAGGGGGGACAATCACCTTACATTCCATGAATGCAGTGTCGCGGTCGCCGTGTAAGGAGATGCGCACATCGACGCAGATTCGCGACACCTACATTAATGAATATGAATACGATCTTTTATTGCTTTAATACGAAACTTAATTAGAGTCTCAGCTTGAAGCCGGTTCTGACGTCATCGTGTAATATTAAACTTGGGCAAACGTTTTTATTGGTGAATATTTGTAATTGTTTCAGGATTACTTATATTTTATGATAGTAATTTTATTTGTCTGGAAATCTGGGCGACTTTTTCAAGTAGTCATGGATGGCCAAATCCGAAATTATCAGGAATAGCGAAAACTCTTACAGGCGTCACGGGACCGATTTCGATGAAAACTAAAACTGCGTCATTGGATATAAAAAAAACAATATGCCTATTCAGGAATGGAACCCATTGATTTTTGAAAAAAAAAAATACGCTGTATTATTGCACCATCCGATAGTGTCGCTAATAAGTATAAAATTCTGCGAGGTAATGTCATAAAGATTTGGATTTGGTCATCCACGCCCACTTGAAAACCTAACTCAGTATATATTTTTCTTAACAAACTATTACTTGTAAAAAGGAGATGATTTTCAACATGTATTTCTGCGTAATTGAGTTGAGTAGCTTTTTTAGATAAACTATCTCTAAATTGTTAGCAATTAAGACATTTTGTCTGGTTTTAATTCAAATCGAGTCATCATGTATATATCAGATCAAATAGATTTGCAAACTTATGAATGTTAACGTTATTCATGTTGAATTATCAACAATATTAGCGTTGACATCGTGTCTGGGAGATCTTAATCTGAGATGCCACTTGTAATTTTTAATTGCCAAGATCTTTGAAGTTTTATCTCAATTTCTGCTTTTTGAATATTTTGAATCTTATCTACCGTTTCACTATCATCATTGGCAGACTTGTCTACTCAAAATAATGAATGAGCCTCCGTCATTTTGTCCTGTACTTACATGGTTAGGTCTTCCTAAACCTTGTTTGTACTTTTTTATTATTCTTCCCTGTTATTTTGTCATTGTTGTGTTGTGTCTTTGTCGAATTAATAGTTTCCATTCTATTCAATAACTTCTAGCTTCTTACACTTTATATTCATTTAGTGATTCGTCATCATCTTTCTTTTTAGGGTTCCATACCAGAAGGGTCCAAACGGAGCCCTATTGCTGTCACTCACGTGTCTGCCTGTCCATCGTCTGTCACACAGGTTTTACAGCCTAACAGTTGGAGCTACGGTCTTCAAAAACTTCACAGTATAAGCATATTGTTGACATAAAGCCATAAAAATTGTCAAAACTATTTTTTTATGTATTTAAGGAGAAACCCATACAGAAAAAACGGAGCGGCGCGAAAAAATAAATTTGACCTAACCCATCGAGTGGGGTATCGTTTTTAAGAGCCCATTGAGTAGATAAATTTATTCTTGTTTAAAAAAATATTGGAAAACGAAGAAGTGTGAAGACAGCCAGCTTTTTCATTAAATTTTGCTACAATGAATTTTTTAACTGCCCATTAACTAATGAACTTGAAATTTGGTGATAATGTTTTTTATTACGTATATTTTAAAAACAAATACGAATATATTGATGAATTAGATGTTTTCTTTAAAATTCCCTTATTTTTTTTTTTTGTAATAACAACCAACTTGATTTTGCTGTCAATAGGAACGAAACCTAAATGTGCGAAGTCAGACACGCACTTGGCCGGTAATTTCGTCCTCTTCTTCTTTTGGCTGGTCAGGGAGTAACCGTAAGGTCTAAGAGTTAAGTTATTTTGAGTGTTTTAAGGGACAGATATTTATGACTTGTATACATCTGACCCTTACACACACTCAAAATAACCTTACTTTAAGAGCTTATAGTAACACCCTGAACCGAAGATGTTCAATAACAGTATTGACATTATAGTATTACACATTATCTGTCTCATGTAACATTATTTATACACCTTTTATTATGTGTATGTAACGATGTGTTTATTTCCAATATGATCATATTTGATGTTTGTCATCAATATTATTTACGTATTGTGGAATTGGTCTGACTTTCAATATGGTAATGAGAGATATTGTAAAATAAATGCTATACTAAAATGTGGTGGGATTCATTTTATAGCAGTCGAGATGTATTTACTGGAAATTTGACTTCAAAATCTCGATATTTTTCTTGTTATTATTATCATAATCAAAAGTACTTGTAGGTTTGGCTTTATTTGAGGAGGTAGAATAATCTTCGTGTCACCAAAACATTTAGGCTTGTGGGCGTCATAAGATGCGGCTTAAGGACTATATCAACTGCATGGTCAGTAATAATATCATCACTGCTTGTAGCACTGGTACAAGTAGAGCTATTATCTCATATTAACTTCTCACAGCAGCTTTGGCCGCGTCAAAGTCGTCATTCATAAAAATTTATTTAGCGCTTTACGCGTACGACGAAGGAACGTACGGCGCGACGTAGCGGCCAACAAGTAGGTTGCAGTGCCGCCTGGGCGACATCGCAACTGAGACGGCCGCGGTGTCGTAGGTATGGGGTCTCCCATACCCATACGATATCGCAGCTGAGGATTGGTATTGCGGTGCACCGCTCTTCCTACCTTCCGCGGTCTGGACGGGGTCGCCACCGTCTGATGGCGGAAGCGTTGGGTCCGCAGGGGAGAAGGATTGTCAGTATAGCGTTGGCCGCTCTCCCTATCCCCTGCTGCAAGGGGATCAAAGGTGCTAAAATACAAAGGGTCGTCTGGCACCCATGTGCTGGTTTGGTCCCATGGGTGGTCACGGCGTACAGTGTGTTCTGGGGCGCCGGTGATGGGGGGTACTTCTGAGAGGAGGGTCCGGTGACGGGCAGCCGCGGCGGGTTCGCGGTGCTAACGCGTGCCCGTGTTTCCGCCATAAACGCATATGTATATAATATAGGATGGAAACCGACAGCGACAACGAGCAAAGGACAGTAGTATCAACAATTGTTAAAAATTAAATCCAATCCTAGTAGGTATGCAAAGTATTTCAAGACGGAGACTTATTATGAACAAAACTCGGGACGTTAGCCCGACGTTTCTAGAAATTATTACTTAACTTTATTTGTTCAGCTGCCTTAAAACTCTAGTGCATAAGAAATAACATTTATTTTGTTACAATGACAGACGTGAATATTTACTTTATTATTCATTGTCTTACTTATGAAATTGTTTTATATATTTGCCTAATGTTTGAAATTCAATGCAGCTTATATTCTCTGATATTAGGCTATAATTATTTCTTACATTTTAATTTAGGGCAGCTGATTTAGTGCTAGGAGAGTGTAGATGATATAGTAGATATTATACAACGGGTGAAGTTCAATCATACAACCTTTTGCTCACTAGTCAGTGGGTATCTGTTTGCCTTTTACGTAAAGATGTGACGTAGTGAATAGGAGCACTGTTCTCCGAAAATGGAATATCTGTCCACAGTATCCGCCGCTGCAGTTTGCTTGACATAACTAAAGAAGACGATACGAAGATGTGAAAATACCAGGAACACTACATTACGAGGGGAGGTCCAAAAGTTTGGCAGAATGTACTTTATGGAAAATATTCCGCGAACTTTAGGAATTCCTTTTTAGTTCGGGACAACAAAAAAAAAAATTCAAGTAAATATTTAAAAATTGTTTATTTTATAAACAACTTAATTCACAAACAATGTCATAACACTTGACTGTAGCGACCTTTAAATAAAACATTTATATTAAATTATAACTACGCTTAAAATATTCTAATATCACAGATTATTTATAGACATTACAATTTTTATACAGAAATAATATACATTTTGTTAAATGCATTTATACTAACGACAATTTTTACAGATTATATTTCTCTCTTCTTCCTTTGTAAAACTAATATCACAACCTAAATTACATAATATGTTTATGTATGTTATAAAAATCTTCAAAAAATATTTTCTTTTATAAATCTGTTATTTTTTTAAATATCAATATTGGAGTTTTTATTGCACTTTTCTGTTCTATGGAAGATTCAATGTGTATGTGTCCGATAATTCTGTTTTTCCACACAGTTCAGGATCTAACTCCTCATTCTAAAGATGCTGATGCTATCTGGGACAGAACTTTAAGTGTGGGAATAGGAAACAATGCAGCGATAGGAACCTGCAACAAAAAAGCTAATATTAACAAACTTTATTAATTAACTTCAAATTACAACATGGGTTTAACACGAGATTGCAGATATAAAAAAGTTCATTAAAAGACAAATAATAAAAAACATGATTATGTCTAGTCCGCTGACCTAAATAATTGCTTATAGAAACTTTTACAAGTAAAGAAGCAAAAGCTTACTAAGGATCCTGTAAAACATCAAATGTAGTCACATGATGGATTAACAAAAATTAAATAGTAGTCTGTGCCTAAATCTCTTACCTCGTAGGGTCGTATCTCGTGTCAAATCCTGGCACGTTGATGACATTCATATTCTCCTGCACACCTGAGTAGCCGAAGGAGATTTGATCCCGAAACGTTTCTGAAGGCAGTAGCTTCATTTGCTCCAAGTGGGAATGGAATTCTGGTACTACCGTCAAATTATTCTTCATCACGTGCTCTGCAAACCCATTTACAACGGCTTTGTATATCATTCAATACGAAATCAGGCAGAAGGTAAGTAGATATAACCGCGAAAAATTCTCACCTATAATAAACCCGATGGTAACGTCATCTGGTAACCGTATGCGTTCACAAACACTTATAAATCTGCCTCCACTGTAACAAAGAAAAATATTGATTTGACATCTTATGATAATCTACAAAATGGAACATCTCTGCAAAAAAAAATTTATCTGAATTAATGCTTTCTTTCATTTATCGAAGTTAAATAAGTAATTATTTCATAATATTTTAATTAGGAAGTTTGCAGCACTCACCTTGCAATAGGTAACATTTTGAAAGCCAAACTTCTGCTTATGCAAAATCCGGCACCGCCCGTGGCGAACCAAAATGATAATGATGCTCTCCTTTTGGATCGCTGAAACAAATTAAACTTTTATAACAAACTTATTGAACCAATTATTAAAAGCCGTCTTATTTATAATAATTGGTAAAGGAGGAAAATTGTTTATGTTTTACCTTTTTGACGTATACTTTTACTGGTTCGTTGACAGATGGGCGCCCCAGGTACCAGTCCTCCTGATGGTTGTATCTCTGCAGAATGGTGACCAATCGTGGCACATTCACATAGTTGTCATCGTCAAAATGGCAGAACCACCTGTTTCAAACAAAAAGTCACTCTGTTAACATCGTACTGTATTTTATTACAATATATATATACAAATACAATGAAATCCATCAGTACCGTAGAGATTATAAAATCGTACGCTTATTACAAGAGCTTTAAAAATAAAGACGACGATACGAAAAAATTGGTTCCATTATTGACGCCATAAAAGTAACCAACAATTTTAACCGATCGTCAAACGGGTATCTACATTAAAACTTGAGCCAGCTGCATCCAGAATTACTGAAGGAATTAATTGCGAGTACAGAGTGTTTATAAAGTCGTACGAACAAGAATTTCGCTTCGGGTGCCAATAATTAGGGTTGCGGTGTAATTTACTGACATTACGCTCGCCGGCAAATAACAGGAGCTGCGTGTACGCAAGCCGTGACCACATATTGCAATATGGCGTACGACAAATGGTCGCCACTCGCCAACTTATAATCTGGATCGGGTTTCTTGCATATCGTGTTTGCATTTGCGAAATTGGATCGGTCGACGCGTATTTCTTGCAAGACAGCTGTTTAATTGCAGATCGAGACTATTTATTATCTGCGAACCTAAGCATAAGTATGTTATTAAGCGAGCAAATCCGAACAAATTACTCACTGCTATATTATTTCTATATCCGCCCATAATTACTGCTCGGTATTTCCGTAGTATAGGTACTTTAAATAAAATTGCTTTATATTGCGGTTTTAGAAAATATACATGTAAAATACTGCAGGACTAACATTAAGAGATTGTGGTATCTAATTATGAGAATATGGCATGTTTTGCAGGGTTTTTATATTCCCGAAAGGTACATGCAAAGGCCAGGATTATGATTTGTTTTATGTAAAATAATAAGTAATTTCATAACCAAACGTGTTGCAGATCCAGAGTCCTATCGTAAAGCATTTTGTTCAAAACCTGAACTGCATACTTATACAGATTCATTATTCTACACAGCAAACTTCTAAACCGCTCAGACATTTCGTTCGTAACAAAAACCTCAATAAAGACTCCCACAGATTCTAAAATGGAAATCACATTCGTAAGAAAGCAATAAATACCGGGGCGATTAATATCCGACCGGTTGTTGGTGCATGGTTTTGCTAACTAAAAATACCATTGATATAGATAATCATCCAGAAAGTGATCGCGTTATTAGCGTTTTGATGTCAAATAAAAAAAATGATAATTTACTACATGAGTTCTAATAATATGTTTTACCCAGGACTAATCCACTTGAAATCCAATTGCTAATGCAGTCATAAGTTCAACAACGGCAACGATTCTACTTAATTCACATCAAGAAAGTGATGTGAATTAAGTAGAATTTAAACGTTCTTTAGAGACTGCAAACTTCGTTCCTATCTAAGATTCTAAACAAAGCTAGAACGGTGAAAACATAACGGAAGAAAATGAAAGAACTGCAACACATTATACGAGTATTAATAGTAATAAGATTAGTAATGACAAAAACAGCTTAAGAGCGAAAATAAAAGACACAAAGATAATCCTTATTTCGGCAAAAGCAACTGAACAGAATATCATAACCAATGCCGTTTACGCAACTGACAAAAGGTCCCTTCGTGACTACCAATTTTGTACGTAGCAATCCACCGTTTGACGTATCTAGTGAAGCTTACACCGCTAAAGTACGATAATCCTATTACAGTCCACCTGGGACCAATAAAAGAGCTGTTCAATTCCTAACCGGTCGTATATTTTGATGTTTTAGTATCTCGTTCCTGGTTTTGAAGTAAGTAAGTGCTTAATTAGGATATAAGCAGCCTTTAAGGTGAGCAACATCCCAGAGACAATTTATTTACTCTTCATCTAAAAATTATTAAAAGTTTGATCGTAATAAACTGCGTTCAATACCTTGCAATAAGTCATCTAAGGCGATAACTTATTTTATTAGGTAATAATAAAAGACGTTATAGAAATGACCAAAAATTCAGCTCAACATACTCAAAGATACATACGTGACATCAATAAAAAGCAAAAAAAAAATGCCACGTAATCGAGAAGCTTACAAATCGCTTTCGCAATAGCGCTCAAAGTAAATAAAATATACTCCAGGAAACGCTCTCGCAGTTACAACAAATGTACTACGTATCATGGTATCCTTCTCAACATAAAATCAAACGATCTCTTTGACCTTGTGACTGTTACAGGCTTCGCATTAAGCCCATTTCATTTGTTGGAAGAACTGCCTACAAAAGATCACCGCATCGGACGCTTATTACGAAAGGTTCAGACTCAGTTTTATGGACAAATTGATGCGTAGGCAAAGAAAATTAATGGGCGCAAGTAACGAGACCTGAGCGACACGTTACAAAAGCTTTGGTACAATAGCTGTGAATAGAATATCACAATTCGTGCCAAGGAGATTGTTAGGCGGCGTATAATTAATAGCTTCATTCTGAATCGATTATACCGGAAACGTTCAATTGCTTTCTGTATTTGTATATGGTTATGGAAAATTGTTGTGGGTATCCATTATTCAAACAATTGGAATATGCCTCTAAATAAGGATTAAATAATAACAATAATTGTAGCAAACTTTTGTGAGGATCGTAATTTACATCAGAACATAAATGAGTATCTGATGAGTATGTCCAGCTTTGGACTGTGATACACTGAGTTGATTGATAATTTACGACTGCAGTGCTATGTTTAGAGGTTTCGTATCATTGAAGTGCCAAGTACCACTAACGACGTGAAGATACATATCCAGTAAAAACACGATAACTAGCTATACCAAAGAAGAATGAGATTCATTGTGCTGTTAATGACCAACTAAAATGGACCTCTTATGTGTGTGTGTTCTTGAAAATGCTGGCCCGTTTAGACACACGCGCGGAGGTGGCACAAGAAACACAACAGTGATGATGCCCAATGTATTGAAATGTGATACTAATGCGTTTGGGGTTGCACTTCGAAATACAACTGTGGGAATAAAACAAGACGGCTCAACAAAAACATTAGTTGGTTCTGAGTAAACGCGTGAAAATTATTGTGAGCCCAAAATAATATTGGACTTGCTCTTGAAAAACCATTAACGTTTGTTGTTTGTGTTTGAGCGTTGAGCTTCGTTGGTGTCTACTGATTGAAAAGCCTTCGACATGCTCTGTCAATATATTTTAAACAATATTAACCATATTCGTACGATTCCTTGTTACAAGTGTTGTCAACCTCTGATATGGACTGGAGAGAAAAAAATACATTTCCTATTTCAGAGAAGGCACAAACGGGAGGATTTTAATCTGCTTTCAAAATTGCTTCATGTTCTTCCTAAAAATGTTCTTTAGCAGTGCAGTCGGACGTTATGAAATGTCGTGAGCGAATATATTTTCATTCTAGATTCTCTCTTTGGTAATAAACTGGAATATTCGAAAAGTTGTCTCGAGTGTAAAAACGGAAAAGTTTTCGTTAACCATAATACGATCATTAGGCTCGTCGAAGTAAAGTTTGTGTTCAATATTTGAATAGACAGCGGTGCTTCTAAAAACAGAAGTTAAGAGCGTTTTGTTTTTAGTGAAAACAAAAACTGACTCACTGCGGGTTCTCATTAACTATGTGGTTTAGAAAAACTTTGAACTACGCCCGTTTTATTAGAAAAATATTGAAGGAGTTTAGAATGCCGCTGTGTTTTATGTTTGTCAACTTAATCGTTTTTTGGCTTTTTGTTAAGCTTATTATAAGTGAGAAAAACTTCCGTTGTTTGATCGGGCTAGATTGCAGCTAAAATATTGGATTTATTGAACAAGCTTTTATAATTAATGAAAACAGTCCTAATTGCACTTAATTTTATTTTATATTATTCTTCATAATGGTCAAATATACAGATTGTAATAAAAATAGATTGGTCTTTGGCTCACAATGCATTGCGTTTCCCAATAAGATCCTCGTACATGTTGAATGGTCCCGCATCGCATTCAGACTGCAAGCCCCTTTGACCTCTTGAATTACGGTTCCCGCTGTTCACTGGGCAATGAGTGCTATTTTCCTGCATCTAATTTAAATGTAGATTCCCTGTTCTTAACTAACCAATAGGATTGTTTGCATCATGTGAACTGATTTTAGCAGAGGATGAAGCTAATAGCCTGACTTTTCAACATTTGTCTGGTTTTTATTGTGTTTTATTTTTATATCAGTTAAAGGAATCTATAGGATTTTGTAATTTTTAACAATACCTATCTCTTTTATGAAAATTCTTGCCTTTATCCAATTTTTTTGTTTACAAACATTGTCTTCTCCTCCCATACTTCTGGATCAGTCGCCAACGACAACTCATTTTTCATTCTAGCGATTAATCATTATTTACAAAGTCAATCCACCCACAAACACATACATTTCAAAACCAACCATGAATATTAACTAGTTGAAACAAGGATAATACGTAACGAAAGTCTCATCTCATTTCTACCTAATTTGCAGAATAAACGGTGCGTGAGATCACATATATGTAAAGTACCTTCAGATAATTGTAGCTTAGCATCAAAATTTATAATTGCAGAACTGATTAATTCACATCCATCACTCGTCTGATTTGAGTTACAAACGTTATTTTGATTGCGTTTTAATTGCTTTGATGTTATGTGTCGTTTTGATGGACTGAGTATGAACACCATAATAATTATGTGAATGATATACTTCCTTGGTTAACCTGCGGGGTAAATCTTGGATTGACTTGAAGATTTTGGAGTACATCAGTTTTGTTTTTGAAAAGGTGATCATTAGCATGTACCATCTCTTGTCAAGTTAGCGGTGATCTATGTCTAGTATGCGGCTAACTATGAATGTAATTCATTGCTGAGCAATGATGAGTAGTCTTGGACGGAATGGGTACAATCCTAAGTTTATGCGTTATAAAAAATATATTTTTCAGTGCAATGTTTTAAATTCCCTGAAGTTTAAAACGATGATGAAAAGGTGAAAAACTTTTATTAAAAGTACTGCTAAATTATCGGACCTTGAAGAGAAAATCTCGTATAAGTCTTATCTTTTGTGAATGGAAGTAGGGGAATGACCATCAATATGATCCGATCCGTGTGAGCTAGCGTAGTCATAAAAGAATATCACTTGCTCAGGACTTAAAGATTTGCGTCCGCTAAGAAAACAATCTCCACCAACTATCGGACAAACACGCTTATCTTGTTAAACTTTCGAACACGTCTATGATAAATAAATCTATCGCCAATTCCTCCTCAGAAAATAGCCCTTATTTCTCAAAGAATAAGAGCGAAAATTTTATAACTAAAATAACAATAACACTTGAAATTTTTATCTTCGTTTGCCATCTCTAGACTGGCTCTTGTGACCCACAAAATAAGAGTCAAAATACAATAAATTATAGAAAAGTTTCAAAAATTGATACTCACTTTTTACCACTGTCGAGGAAATGGTCGTATTCCACGGCCGTTTTACAGCATAGATGTTTTCGCTGATGCGAATCGGAACAGTTCGTGTTTACCATGTGCCCGTCTGTAAACAAAGGTTCTTGTTACAATGGAGTAAGGTCTCAATTGCTGTAAATTTTCTGTCATGTTTGCTTAAAATGTTATTGAAGTCTGAAAAAGTTTTGACTTACTTGTTTGGCGTTGATGTTGTGGGTTATTTGTGTCCGTGAAAAACCATGTCTGAAACAAAAAAATAATCGATTTAGTTATTGATCAGGAAGCACATAATAAACCCATTGATGTATTAAAAGAAGTGCAGCCTCCTTTTAATATATCAATGTATAAATCACTATTTTTTATTGGTTGCTAGTCTAGAATTTTAATCCTATTCGCACTTATTAACTCAAAAATTAAGCAAGAAATAACCTTCATTGGTTTATAATTATAACCTACATATTTATAAGGACGAAATAAACCACAAACAGGTTAGATGTTTCTTTCTAAACATCATCATCATCATCATCATCATTTCAGCCGAAAGACGTCCACAGCTGGACATAGGCCTCCCCCAGGCGTCGCCATATTGACTGATCCCGTGCGTCTCGCATCCAGCGCTTTCCCGCAACCTTAACCAGGTCATCGGTCCACCTAGTGGGAGGCCTTCCAACGTATCGTCTTCCGGTTCGCGGTCACCATTCCAGACTTTTCGGCCCTATCGGCCATCCGTTCAGACAAAACAACCAGAAAACCAAATAACAAGCTTTTATCCACCAAAACAACTCAAACGAAAAATTCAAACTTTTAAATCTCAAGCAATAAAAGAGGAACGCCAATAAACATACAGTGACGCTTTTTATAGCTGTACCACGTTAGAATATGAATGTCGCATATTTTCTTAACACCTAAATAAACACTAATCCCTACGGAACCATGCATCTGTTGAGCAAACATCGAATTGAAATTCGAGAGTCAATATTGAAAGTTTACTTAGAAACTAAAGATATGGTGTTCTGCGAATTTCTCCTTGAATTAGAATTTGGACCACCAAGTGATATTCGTCTGTTTAGAAGGCTATTATAATATTTTTGTTGCATTTAAAATTATATAAACTTACGATAATTATCTTACTATACTATTATAAATTCAATTCAATTTTAATTTAATTCCAAATTTAACCAGTAGATTATAATTATTTGTCATGTATTCGCGAACACAAGACTGTGAGCGATGTGCAAGCCTGTAACTGACCTGTTTGCACAGGACCATTTTCTAATATAATGTTAACCCTGTAAATGAAATTGCAAATAATATGATGTTGGTGTGCCTGACTTACATAAATAAACGTGAAAGTTTGTGAGGATTGCGCAAAAACTACTGAATGGGTTTTGATGAAACTACAGAAATATAGCTTATACATCAGAATAATACATAGGTTATATAAAAGAGTAGTTGACAAAAAATTATATATCTAGTCCGTCAGTTAGATAACCCAATTTCTTTTTTTCTTTCGTTACGTAAACAAAAAGTTACAACGAAACAGTGCGTTGAAATATCGCGTGACGTCACGGTGTGCTACACTTTATACTGACAAAGTGACGTCCAAGCCCCCACTCCTGAACTTTGGCGCGCTTTATCTTTTTAAATTTTTATTCATTTTCTAAAGCTAAAAATATTCTCACTGACGGACCAAATAGAATTATCATTTTTCTACTCAGGAAACATCCCTATTTATAAAGATATTGGGAGAAACGCAGGTGGAGCCGCGGGTGGCAACTATTTTGTAATATGATACTTCGTTTTCATTCTGCTTCGGTTTCATGCCCTATTCCATTGAAGCCGTGTATTTTCCGGGATAATAATTAGCCACCTCTTATCTCTAGCAGTTAGAGATTACACTCAACGTTAGTGTAGCTACCAGTGTAGGCCACCCCTACCTAATAATAATCTCTTTCCACAATCGTTACCGCCATCTATTTGTATGGTCTGACCCCGTGACTTAACGTTCAGATGTGTCATTCCCATACATTGATTCGTTTTCTACCAGCGTTATCGATTGTAGATTGTCAACTTGGCTACAGGTATAATGAGAAAGAAAATTCTTAATAGAATAACAAATAATATTATTCTTAATATCTCATTCCTCAAAATATATGTATATCGTTTTCTGGGACAAATAAATACTTTTTATTAAAAGACTTATAAAAGGAGGTTATTTCTATCTTTTAAACCGCCAAGTCATTTAACTCTTTATAGAACTTATTAGTTTACATAAAATTAAAAAATACAGTTATATATAGAGTATGCAACCCAGTTTATAAAATTTCATGTCAATTTTTTTTCAAGTTGATTTCATATTCATTGCGCTAGAAAATTGAAGCGTCATGGTTTTATTAGTTGAAGTATATTCATGTTTTTTTGTAATACACATTTTATCAATGTGTACCTAATACTTATTATTGAGCTAACGAAAAAGGTAGTGAATACATATTTAATTTTAAGGCCCTGAGCGTTTTAAAGCAATTTAAATGTATACACATAACGAGTTACCCATATATAAGTGTTTTTGGAAAGTCATCTCAGTTAAAAACGTCGTTTCATTATTCATAATCATGATTTTTAAATGATCATCATGTTTCCATAAAGCCAGTGGCAATGATCAAACATTTTATACATCATTTGAATAGCAACCGTATAAAAGGGTTAAATGAAACTTCTATATGAATATCTATCTGTCATTTTAATTTGATGGCTGATGGTTCCAACACTTCCAACTTAGAGAATCATTTGATAGTATTTTAATTTGACGTAAAATATTTCTTAAAAGTAAAACCTATAACTTATCATGGTTGTGTAAGTTGCTTAAAAAAACAGTTGTAATACTTTTTAAAATTACATAAGTTATTATAGTTCTAATTATTGCTTAGAATAGGGTAATTTATCCAGTATTAAGGTGAAACTACGCTTGAGGACTAGCCGGTCCATTCTATAAACATATTACCTTGAAAACTTAGGTGGAGTGAGCTTGAAATGGACTGTCACTCCACCTTCAATGGACGGATTGCAGCTCTCTTCATGTTCCACCAAAGTATTCACGAGATTTTTACAGAATAGTACCAATTTGCAAATGCAAATGGCGACGTTACTGTAAACCTATTGTCATAGCTATCAAGATGATTTGAATCAGACACTAATAATTTTTGATTGAAAATCGTTATATCAAAATCAATCAGCATCTAGTAATCGATTCTTGGACACACAATGATTGAATTTCCTCCCAATGATTTGCCTATTAAATCAAATATCAACGCAACATCACGCATTGAAGGATAAGACAGAAGTGGTACATTAAAGCCAGAAAAAAGTTCTTCAATATCGCAATCAAATACATTGTCACAAATTCAACAGAGGTCAACTTGTCAATCACAACGAGGTATCCCTAGATTTCCATAGCCATATAAAATGAATGACAATGAAAATGATTCGTCGTCTGCCACACACTGGCGGTCGCAACCCGGGCTATATTTAGCTATAGCGCAATGCTCAGTCGTTGTACTGATAACTTCAATAAAGGCCTTGCTTAACAAAGGATGATATAGTCTGTGGCTAACACTGGGTATGGTGGGTAATTGGGTATAGACCATTATACATAAATGTGGACCTAAGTATATTAAAATAAAGTCGTCGTTAAAGTTTTTTTAAATTAATATCGCAGGACTATCTTATAAATGTTTAATGTAAAATGAATTTGCAAACAAGTTGTCAGTGTGTCGTATTTTCTTTTTAATAAATAATTTTTGCTCGAATGCATGTGGACTTATAAAATAACGTATATACTAACTGATAGGAATAATCTTTATAATCGCGTATAAAAAGGGGACAGGAAAAGAACGCATTTGGAATGAAAAGATTCGTCACCAGGAGAAGTGCCAAGGACGCTGGCAGCATTGATTCGTTGAATGACAATGTATTTTATTGACTGAAAAATAAATGGGATTTATACAAAAAGGTTGGTTGTGTTTGATTATTTGTTTTCTGGGTTCATTTCCAATACAATAACAATAAATTCTATTACACAAATTCTGGCTTTGTAATAACCACTGATACAGTATTGGCCGACCAACGAAATAGTTTTATCTCGGGTCAAATGACAATGGTTTTTAAAACATTGGCGAGGTTTATTCAACTTTAAGTACATGTTCATTGCAGCATTTTACGGCTATAGAGGTAAAACACAAGTCGAGATTTAATTGCTAATTTGTAAGACATTTTAATTTCCAATTTTACAAGAAATCGATTCTTTGCGATTAGATTATACTATTAATACGATATAGGTAGATACGATTATTATCAATCCAATATTGGACCTATAGATATTCCATAAACTGAAAAAAAGAGATCTAAACTGTGCCCTTGATAATATTATCTTTAGAAGCATTAGAACCCTCAAAAAATGCTCAAAATTGCGCTGTCAACAAATGCCTAGTGTACAAATTTGACAACTATATGTCGTCGCAAGCGATTCCAGATGGCAACATTACAAGTCATTGATTTCATAATGTTGTCAAACTGTAAACTTATTTCCGATTGGTTGTTCGATGGGTTTCATTGCATGTCATAATGTTTGTCTACCTGTATACATAATCCTGATTGGTGGTTCGGTTTGTTCCTGCCATATTATTATTTTACTCTTTGGTTTGTTCGATGAACTCCGCTAGATTGCACTTCAATGTGACGCTAAAGATGCGTGGATAAAATCAGTCGGCATCGGCAAGACGCCATGTTGATGTTGTTGATCACAAGACCAAAATTATCATTTCATCGTATGAGCTTTTGTCCTTTGATTACTCATTTTAAATATCACTGACTAAACGTGATTGTGATTTGTTCTTCAACCCAAGTTTTACTGGTTTACCCGAGTACCCCTCATCATTGAACCTAGAGAAGAAGATGTCCATGATATCGCTATGCCCTTGCTCACGCCGACATGTAAACTAAAAAAGATAAACATAGAAGCAAAATACAACATATATCTTTTTTATTAAATTTATGGAATATCTTTTAATTTTTTCAATTCTGGAGGAGGAAATAGGCGAGAGCCAAACCTCGAATTATGACTTTTTACTATGGAAATTCACTATAGCACTTTTGCAAATTTATTTTGAAATGGATTATGATTTAGGATGAAAACGAGTGCTCGAAATTTAATAAACAGAGCTTTGGGAGTCTAGATATCATGAAAAAATCCAAAAATGTATATTTTCAGAATAAAATTATTTGCATTGCTGGACTACTAATCTATCCCTGTATAGAGGCTGTTTTGCAATTTTCCTTTTTCTTATGGTATTTATTTTCGCCCAACGATGCGCTCATGCTCATAACTTTCAAATAATTTTATTTTTACTTTTTTGTTTCCATACAGGGCTAGATAATGATGAGACAAATTGATATATTTTATTTAATTTATTATCATATTTCATTTTGAACGTCAAAAAGTGGAGTAATCGCCAGACTATGTTTGTATGGATGAATGATCGACTAGTGTCAACTTAAGTCATGTTTCACAGACAAAATAAATTGTGATAAGACAAGTGTATTGGATGATGATTTAAACTGTAAAAGGTAGTGTTTTTCACAGCATAATCGTTATTTATTCGCTCATCTTCTAGTCAAGTGATGATGTCAATGTAACTTAAAATCAATGGAGGCAGCACTAGCATTAGTTACTATTTAGAGCAGAAAGCCGCAGTCCCGTTGCCTGTTGACAAAGCACACCCGACAAGCAATATCTTGTTCTGTAAATACCTTTGACATAGAACTAAAATATTTGGATGTGCCTTAACTTAGTTACGTTTGGGCGCACGGTTGGCGCAATGGTTGAGCGATTGACTGCTGCGTTGCATATAGATAGTTGTTTGGGTCTGGTTGTTGTGTATGTGAGTTTATATGTTTGTAAACGCACCCACGATACAGAAAATAATTAAATAAAAAAAATAATAGAATTAAATAAATAGATGCAATTAGAAATAAAAATTAATAAAATAAATTCCTAGTGTGGGGCAACGTTTCTTATTCTTTTTTATATAAAAAAAAGTATTGGATTTAATTAACATGTAACCAAATCGTTTTGTCAAAATGTAAACACTTGTTTGTTTATTACAAAAATGTATATTTTCAGAATAAAATTATTTGCATTGCTGGATTACTAATCTATCCCTGTATAGAGGCTGTTTTGCAATTTTCCTTTTTCTTATGGTATTTATTTTCGCCCAACGATGCGCTCATGCTCATAACTTTCAAATAATTTTATTTTTACTTTTTTGTTTCCATACAGGGCTAGATAATGATGAGACAAATTGATATATTTTATTTTATTTATTATCATATTTTATTTTGAACGTCAAAAAGTGGAGTAATCGCCAGACTATGTTTGTATGGAAGAATGATCGACTAGTGTCAACTTAAGTCATGTTTCACAGACAAAATAAATTGTGATAAGACAAGTGTATTGGATGATGATTTAAACTGTAAAAGGTAGTGTTTTTCACAGCATAATCGTTATTTATTCGCTCATCTTCTAGTCAAGTGATGATGTCAATGTAACATAAAATCAATGGAGGCAGCACTAGCATTAGTTACTATTTAGAGCAGAAAGCCGCAGTCCCGTTGCCTGTTGACAAAGCACACCCGACAAGCAATATCTTGTTCTGTAAATACCTTTGACATAGAACTAAAATATTTGGATGTGCCTTAACTTAGTTACGTTTGGGCGCACGGTTGGCGCAATGGTTGAGCGATTGACTGCTGCGTTGCATATAGATAGTTGTTTGGGTCTGGTTGTTGTGTATGTGAGTTTATATGTTTGTAAACGCACCCACGATACAGAAAATAATTAAATAAAAAAAATAATAGAATTAAATAAATAGATGCAATTAGAAATAAAACATGTAACCAAATCGTTTTGTCAAAATGTAAACACTTGTTTGTTTATTACAAAAAAAAACGGTTACGGTATTTTTAATATCAGTAATATATAATAGGCTATAATAGGATATATTATAGCCACCCTACTGATATTAAAAATGTGCTAGTTTGTCAAATCACTAAGGCTATAATTTACAAAGATATTTCGAGCAGTAATACATTTACGGGGGCAAAATTGCTGGCGACACCTAGTTGCTTAGGCCTGCAACTGTCATACAACGGACAGCGTATACGATGAAATATGAGATAGAAAAACAAGATTTTATATTTTATTTTAGATGGACACAATTTTTTATTGCTTATAATCTTACTATTGACTTCACACAACCTGTTACATATTTCTACTAACACAGAACTGCTGAGCTATGAATGGAATGAATGAATGAATAAAAAACAAAATGCGTTTGTAATAGCTATTTGTCATGGCGCGCAACTTATAGCAGTCAACTAAGGCCAATGGGTTAATATATCTACGTAGGCGATGAGTTACCATTTATCTCTGCCTACATGCAGTTTAAATGGAGAACTAGGAAATAAATAAGGAACTTCGAGCTGCGTTCGGACATAATCGGCTGGTGTCGGCTTACTAAAATTTGGGCTCGTTTTGTCACGTTCTCTTTTTGAAATAAGAATGCATTCATAGCCGCCCAGATTGCAGCAGCATGGCACAATGCTTCTCTCAACGTGCATTGATTTGACATCAAATTATGCTGGTCGATTTGATATCTCTAAAGTAGGTAAGCCTAGAAAACCAAAATATCACAGAGTATATTACAATTATTTTGATACTAATAATTATGTTAAAATTCAAGTCGACACCATTTTCCATAAATTTTTTCTTCACGTTACTTCAGAATCCGCTTCCTTTCCAGCCATTTCATCGTTACATTATCCATCATTTTAAAAGTCTTTCTACGAATATACCTATATATTAGCTGCACCTTCTATCGTTCGATATCTGTATCCAGTTCAGCAAATAGCATTAGACAGAGCGGGGTTTGTTCGCGACGTGTTTGACTAAGGTGCCAAGACGCCTCATATAACTTCGCTACATCACTCCAGATTCATACACCGCTTTTTGTTTATGTTACTTGAGGTTGAGATTGGACAAGTAAAGCATTTCCTTGAGGTACGATTTTAGTATCAAGATTGCTGATATATAACTTTTGGATTGCATCATTCCAATTTATTGGTACACCTTTTTAACAGATTTGCAAGTTAAACTACTTATCAGTGTCATTCAGTCATGTTTACAAAAAGTTTTGTTATTGTTTATGTCCTGGCCACATCATTTATTCTTTATATTATATTAACTTTGTAAAATGATTTGCACACATTTGTCTATTTCATGATTACCCCTACTCAACCCATCTATCACCTGTGGTACTTGTAGGCTTTCTCTAATAATCTCCTTTCTCATCTTATCCTGTCCAGTAATTACTACCAGTACAGAATAATTTGTGAAATTGCAAGGCCGGGTCGTATTGCAATCTAAAGCCCTAAAGAACCTGTTTCCTTCAATTGCCTTAGCTGACCATTGACGATTATAACTGCGGAAATGCTTGATTAACTGTAATTTGTTCTCAGTTTTGTATAGAATTGTGTATGTATCATTCTTACTGCACTGAGGCATAAAGTAGATACTCAGGTTCAAACCTGTCGATATTTTCACAAAAAAAAAAAAACTTTATCAATAGCAGACAAGGCAAAAAAAACTGGAAATCGAGTGTTGATAAGCTGAGACATGTTGACAAAGGTGAACTGATTTTTTTTGTTGGTTCTATATTTTTGTTGTAGACTTTCGAACCCATCTCGGATCATCACGCATAATCGCATAGGCAACATGCAAAAAATTAAACTACAACTTATCATGGAACATGATGGACATACTGTTCTCAACCACTGCGACTCTTGAAAGCCAAATGACAAGCAGAAAACTGGAGTGGTAAGAAAAAAAACTTAATTCAACACAAATTAACAAAAAAAAAATACCACCATAGTCTTATCACCTGCGAGTTAAAACATAAATGAGACTGCACACAATACATCCGTTGACTTCCCAGAAAATATTAAAATAGCGCTGATAAGCTCAGGTGAAGAAATGAGATATCCGGATAAACTGTTTAAGCAAACGTTACGAGAATAAACAAACCTCGCGACATGATAACGGTTGGGACTTAAAGAGTAAGCAGAAACTCAATTATGAATAAGAATTATTACGACTCCATGACTCGTAACAATGCGTGCGGTGTATTGTTTCGGAGACATTATGAGTTATGACAAAACGCTTAGTATTGTGTTCGTTGTTCTCCATCAGTGGTACCCAAAGTTGATTGGACTGCGACCCACCTAACAAAAACTTCCCAATTCGATGATCACTTATGGTTTTCCTTAACAAAGGCCCCTTTTTTACGAAAACCAAAAGTGAGTATATCTATATGAAGGTCTGTTCAAACAGGAAAAAAAACGGTGTCTCTTCTTTTTGCATATTTTTTTTCCTAATAATGCATAACTTTTTTAGTTTAATATAAGATTTCCATAATTGTTTTGAGCATACAGAGTATGTTGACATAAATATCTTAAAGGCTTGTTCTAGCAAAATTTGAATTCGCATAATATTACAAGGCATATTGACTATTGGCCTAATAGTATTTAGGCATAAGGGCGTGTCATTCATTCCATTTCCCTTGTAGTTTATTATACTTCTTGGTTAAAATAGGTTGAATCTGTTCCAAAACTGAATCGGGGAACCCAACTTCCCGTAGTCTTTTGGCTACTACCCCTAGAGTGTATGTAAAATCCCCGGCCGCTGTAGTGCAATGCATGGGTGCCTATCCTTTGTTACGTAAGGGCGAATGGGTTGCGCTTCCCACAGCGCTGGAGACGATGCAGAAGTAACTTTAAAGTTCAATAAAATTATGCAAAACAATACCGTTATGATCACTTTGTGACTGGTTTAGAAAATATATTATAAAATCATATTTAGTATAAAAGTGATTTTTCCGAAGTATATTCTACTAATATTAAATGAAAAATGTATAAATGATTAAATATCATCCGAAACATTTATGAAGAGAAGCATTTGCCAATTAAATGTTTGTAAGGCAAGTGTTTATAAAATAAAACATTTGCGGAATAAGTTGTTTGTGAAAAAATAGTACCTATACGAAACGTTGGTTGTAAACTAAAAATTTGTCAGCAGTGTTTTGGTGAAAAATTAGTAAATCAATTATTAGTCATGCATGTGACAAAAAAAAAAGCTATTTCACTCTCCAGACCTAAAACTATTCCTATTTACTTTTACTGTCAGTTAACTAAGTATTAGAAACTATAACCAACATTATTTGTGTAATGTAGTGTATCAATTAATAAGTTATAGTGCTGCGGGGGTGGCTTTTGGGCTAACCTTAAGCCGTCAATATATTTTACACACCTCTAATAAATTTACTAAATTTATCTATTTATTTAATACTTTATGTATTAATAACTAAGTGTATTTGGTTCATAATTGTATAAAAATGTGTTATGTATCTAACATTTTAAGAGTTAATTAATAGTCGTATTTGTTACATTATGTGTACATTAATTTATGCTGTAGAATCTTATGCTTGAACATTATTATGATTAGAGAAATTATTCTTAACTAAATTATGCGTAAGCTGTTATGCGTAAATATTGTCATGCGTAAATATAATTACGGTACACAAAAGTATGTCATGTTATGTTCTCTTAAAATTTTATGCAAATTGCTAGGGAACCAAAAAAAACATTCATCAGTATCAATAAAAAAAATATAGGATTTTTTTAAGGAATGCTGTTTTTTATGAGAAGGATCCATTTGGTTTCCAATTTATGTCATTATAGCTTCAGCATCAATTTCAATTTTTGTTAGTTTTAATCTCAGTGTGTATTCTTTAGAGCCCACCAAATATTCGCGATCCATACTTTGGGAAATGCTGTTTTACACAAGAGTAAGATGTGATGTATATTGAGTATTGATATATAAAAATGGAAACGATTAAGGTTGTAGCGAATTAGACAGCTATAAATGTTACCATTTTATTTCAGTAAAAATTCGGTATATTTGTATTCTTTTTTCTATTGGCATATTGACAAGCTTCTGCTTAGAGGAGAAACCCATCATTATACAGTAAAATTCGCTCCATAACATGATATGTCATAGATAAAAGTAACATGTAAATTGTAAAATCTCATATTCTGACAAGCTTGGTACTAGGAATTGTAATAGTTACGGCTAGTTGCAGTTCCTTGACAAAATCCATTTAATGTACATATTTGGAGTTAAGGTTGTGGTTTTAGTGAATCATTACCGTCGAAAATATGCATAAGCACCTTGTAAGCGCACACTCAACAGGTAGGTACTACTGCCATCAAACAATACAGTATTGTACTGTAACATTACAGCTGAATAATATTATAATTGAACATCCGCTCAGACATACGAGCGGTTTGGCTTCGGAACCTTAGGTTTTCAGCCAATATGGTTGATCTTGTGGCACTATGATGAGTAACAGCTTGAAATATAGAGCACTTTCTAAAGGAAAATCGAGGTTATAAAACGCAAACGCTCATAACAATATAGCTTTAAAATAAAACGAACTGATATTTTTTTTACAGTTATAACCTTTTCTAATGTCAATTGTAATTGTGTACTTCTTTGTCAAAATATTATTATTATTATTTGGTTGGTTATTTGGATCATTTGTCAAAAAATAGAGAATAAAATCGTCTAATAAAAGAATAATTATTAAACTCAGTCTTAATCGAGAAGGAAGAAGACACCAAGCTTTAAAACAAAGTACAAACTGTACAAAGATTAATATATAGGGTGAAACTTTTCGACTCTATAATTTCTCAAAATAAGAATTCAAGCGTCTAATAAGACATAAATCTTAAATTTTGTTTTACTGGAATAGGAATATCTATAGCAGCTTTCTGTCCATTTCCAAGTATTTCTAAAAAACTTCTTGCTAAGTTTCATTACCAAGCAGTAAATGCGCTTCCCAAAAGCAACTACTACTGCTCGTAAGATGTAGTTTGCTTTCAAACTAGGCAAAGACACTAGATTCTTCTAGATAAAGCCAGTTTGCATTAATTAATTAAGTAAAGTGAAGTTTTACTATAGGTAGTTCACAAGTGGTAGTAATTTGCTCACTTCTCACCTCGTCTAATTAATTTTAATTTCCTCTAGTTGACTCCTGCAAGTTGCACAGATGGAAAGTTGAAGGGTTTCGCCTTTTCATTTTCTTCTCAACGTTTTCTGATTAGACTAAGTACTTTAAAGTGCATTTTATATGGGTATACATCTAAACGTCTGATCTATGATTTTGTTTATTCGGTCCAAATATAAAAAAAAAAAACTGGCAATATCGAATCAGAGAAACGTAATTTTCAGTTCAATTCTGAGAAATTGGAATGGAAAACCTAAGATCTTTGCGATTGAATCTGAAATTAATTAGTTTCAGCGGTAACTACATGTCGATAAAACAAAGGTAGCCTGTTGCAACAACTCGTACAGTTGTACATAATAATTAAATTAGATGTAATGCTAATGAGAGGTGAAATTGAAAATATTGTTTTGATGGTGTCGGAAACATTCTGCTTTGGAAGAGATTCAAATCTTAATCCAGTTCTGACACGGTTCAGATGATGTATACTTTGGCCCCTATGTTACTTCCCTCAACCATCCTATCAGGGTCAGGGCTCATAAAGCGAATACAAAACAAGATATTCCAAAGCCATACAAATTAACAAAAGAAAAATCACAAAACCAGTTTGCAACAACGACTCATAAAACGCAACCGTTCCGTTTATAAATCAGGAACGTAAGTACGTCCAAGAGTTACCACAAAAGGGCAAAATCAAGTACACAATCACGTCACGTGTTGCGCGCGCGCCGAGCCACGAGCCACGCGCGGGCCACCGAGTCCACAATGGCGCCGGTCCTGCGCCCGCGCCGGATTAACGGTTGATTATGCACGCTCCAGATTCAGGAAATGCTGGCTAAATGGCCGCTGCACGAATGCTGTCTATTGTTTGTGCTAGGATATATTGGTTTCGAATATATGAATTCGATTTTGAACTGAGAAAGTAGTTTTGTTAGAAATACTTGAGATAGTTGAAACTTTGAAGATTGCTTTTGGAGAAAAACTGGCACAAATAAAGCTAGCTTCTTAAGTTAGAACTGGTTAAACTAAACCCATTAAACGCAATGAAGATAAGATCATAGAATAAAATTTTATGAGATTCGAGATTTTATCTGACAGGAACAAGTGTCTATTGTGTCCACGAAATTGGTGTTAAAACTTTTGTAGCCGATGTCATTTCATCAGATTAGAATATTTTTACATACTATTCAATAGCTTAAAAAACATGTTCTGTGACTTGAATAACAAGATTAATAACATCAGAGAAATATTTGCATAATAGCGTTGTTTCGGCATTTAATCGCCATAACATGGAAGCAATCAGTATATTACGATAGCAATTTGGAATAAACGGCAACGAACGGGTTTCCTTCGTTCAACTCCACCGCAATTTGGATAAATGAAGTTGAATAATAAGTGGAATTAAGACATTCTTTTCTAATGCCGAAATAAGATGGTAATATTGAGTTTACGAACAAGCGAGTCCCGCTGGGAACTTTTCTAGTGCATTTATAAAAGATTTATCGCCGCCGTATTGAAACTTTAACTCTGCGGGTAGCCCCTTTATAGCCTTGTGTTTTATTATTATTGGAGTTTAGTATAAAAATTGTGACGCAAAGTTAAATTTATTTATTTCTGAAATTTAATGTCACTCAGATTATCAATCAAATTGTTTAAGTTGTCTGTTAAGTATAACTATATATTAAGTATAACATGAGGCTAAAGCTTAAGCACATAGTTTGACTTGTACAACTTACGATTGTTATTTATTATTATTTATTATTTATTATATACTTTATTGTACACCACAAAAATATGTACAGGACAAACATTCACCAAACAAGTGTACAATGGGCGGTCTTATCGCACAGGGCAATCTCTTACAGACAACCTTTGGATGGACTGTACGATAGGAGAAGAATTTAGGGCTGTCAGTGTACAAAATTACATACTTAAATAAAATAACTTAGACATCATAACCTTCAATACATACATACAATATTATATAATATACTAATACATACCAAATATATAACAGAGAAAGGAGAAGAATAAAAATTAAAGTGACAAGTAATGCTCTTTTACCATTTTCTTAAACGTTGGCAGTGTTTGAGCACGTCTTATTTCAATTGGTAATACATTCCACAACCGAGCCGCTTGAATCGTGAAAGATTTATCAAAAAAGGAAGTGGAATGCATACGAATATTTAATTTTAAATTTTCCGATGATCTCAAGGACCTAGAATGGGTGTCACAGAGGAACTGAAAGCGTTCTTTGAGATAAAGAGGAGTAAAAGGATTAAATAGCACGTTATAAAGCAAAGAAAGTATGTGGGCATTCCGGCGAAGGCGAATAGGAAGCCATTTGAGCTTAGTACGAAATTCAGAAACGTGATCATACTTGCGCAAGCCGAATATGAATCTGATACAGAGATTTTGAAGTCGCTCAAGCTTATCCAATTGGTCTTGGGTGAGATCAAGATAGCTGGCATCAGCATAGTCCAGGATAGGGAGAAGAAGAGATTGTGCTAACGCAATTTTAGTGGTGATGGGAAGAAAATTACGAAGACGTCTCAGGGAGCCCGCAGAAGCAAACAGTTTACGACTGACTTCCTGCAGTTGTTTGGTCCAAGCTAGAGTGCAGTCGATATAAATCCCCAAGTTCTTTACAGTGTTAGCTATAGGAATAATGGAATGCTATGGAATATTGTTCTGCTGAGGATATACCAAATGTTTTGGATACTTCCATAGAAGTGGAAATGCATGAGGAATTGCAAAATTATATCATATTGTGTAAATATTTTTGTATAGAATGCTATCTAGTTTATTATCATCTTCATCTTCAATATATTTTTAACCCCCGACGGAAAAGACGGCTGTTATAAGTTTGACCTGTGTACCTGTGTGTTTGCGTATCTGTCTCTGGCATCAAGCTCCCAAACGGATGAACCAAATTTGATTTCGTTTGTTTTTATTTGAAAGTTCACTTTATCGAGAGTGTTCTAGGTATGTTTGATGGACATCGGTTCAGCCGTTCAAAATTAATGAACGTTTTACTGTTTGAATCGGCGTGTTTGCGCAAGATATAATTTCATAATAACTACGTGTGTAATAGATTGTCGATCGAAACGTGTCTACTACTAGATAAATAAAATTAAGTAGCATGAAATAAAAATATGTCGGGCGTTTTTAAACTCTACTTGTGTTCATAGTAATATATATTTGCGCCTAACATAAAAAAATGTACGTAACATTTTTATCTAACTTGAATAGTTACTTGTATTTTACATTTATCTTCATCATACTAACAGGTACCTGAATTCCAATTGATTCCAAACGAACAATAATAAATATAGCGAAAGTAACTCTATATAAAAGAAAGAATAGAAAAAATACAAAAATAACAACATAATATTCGTATCTGCATGTCGGTTACATTTTCCCGCCTTAATAGATGGATTTATTCAGATGAAATTTCGCACACGGATAGACAGACGATGATCTGTGTCAGGTCGTATGTAAATTTGAAACCCTGAAGGGTTAATTTCCAACGTCCATGTAGGCACCAAATGTTACAAATTGTATTTTGATTGATTTGTAATCAAGAATAAGTTTTTGGACAGTCATTAACTATTTGTTTACAATGGCCGTGCTGGTTAATAACGTTATTATCCTTTCTATTCAAACATCATTAGCGTCCAAACATTGTCGAGGTTGATTTGTTGTTTTGGTTTCAAAGATACATGTCATTCATTATGACTTGTAACGGTTACTTTTAATGCTACTGTTTTATTTATATTTAAAACTTTATGTTCAGTTTCATAATAAGAATCATTAACATAATTTTCTTCCTTAACTGAAGTTTTATTATTGATCCTTAAAACTTACAAAAAGTATTTTGTGTTCTTACCTGCTCTTTTGCCGACTGGAACCAAGTCTTCAAGATGATTGGCAGCCGTGTATCCTCGTAATTTTTCGTTGTTTTTACACTTATGAAAATGTCATCTAAAGTTATGTTTTTAACTACACTATCATCTATGGTGTTCCTCACTGGTTCAACGGATAAGTCAGACACTTGCACAGTTCCCGGTCGGGTTTCTTGGAAGTTGAAAGGAACGCCACCTTGGTATACTAATAAGCTGCAGTATCCCAGAGTTATCAGTAAAGCCGCAGCCTTAAGCATCTTGCGCGAAGCCATGCCAGAGGCGGCGGGCGCCAACGCACCGATAAGCTTGCAAAATCCTGAACACCTTTTCACTCATCTGTTGTTTTTCTTATCGAAACACATTGACAAACAGTGGTCAGACGCAACACTCGAGTCGACGGTGCTCTGGCGCCAAAGAACGGTTATAAACTAAATAAAATGTAGCACACAGTCGCAAGCTTACGCCCGCGCCCGGCCGCCCCCACCACGTGGTGTGAGCGAGAGAAGCGGTCACCCGTCTTCTTCTCTCCGAAGGGTCTACCTGCGCGTGCGCCTGCTCCTTCGTAATGCCCGCGGCGGCGACACCCTGTCAAGTGTTCACATAATAGTTATCTACAACATCGAGAAATCGGCCCGAGACGACCAATTTTATGCCCAATCATTTTTAAATTTCTCTTCTCTTGTACTACAATGAATTTGAAGCTTTTCACGGTATGAGTGTTTCGCATTTGATTTTTTATAAAATTTTGTATATGGTTTATCATAAAACCATAACATAATTTGATGATGTTAGAATGGCTTACTTTCATATTTTTTCTTTCTTTGCTTGCCTGAGATATCAGATAACTTAGGATGGCATTGGGATAGATAGTACTAAGGGATCCTTACGCAAATGGGTCGAGAAGATGTGCGGCTTTGCTGAGGGAAGCTAATGAAAAGCTGTCGCTGTTGGAGATGTTGGGAGATTGACCAATGAAGGCAGTAAACAGAGAAAAGGGGAAATCTGAATGACTCTATAAAGCAAACCTTAGCTTAATACTTTTACAAATTGCAGACAAAGTGTAAAATTCCAGGTTTCTTGTTTGGCCCAGGTTTAAAATACAGAGTTTAATCAGACTTCGGTAATCGTTGCGTAAGACATAAAAAAAGAAGACTAAAAAATCTGTAACAAAGTAGACCAATTGCTTATTAAACATGATTAACGAATAATTTGTAATAACTCGTTCACGAGGTAATCAGATTAGATCTCTTATTAGCTTATAACATTCACCTTTTATCTAAGTCTGTTCTTCGAGAAGCTTGATTATAGTCTTGATGAACCATTTGACAGAGACGCAGATGATCACCTTCTTTTGATATGAGGACCAACTTGCCTTCTTTTGCCATCTTCATGAGGCCTAGACGGCCCTCCGAATACATAATAATAGCGGACGCCTTGCGGTTTCACCCGCGTAGTTCCCGTTCTAGTGGAGATACATTGATAAAAAGTAGCCTATGTCACCCGGGGATAGTGTAGCTTCTCCACGGTGAAAGAATTTTTGAAAACTGTGCAGTAGTTTTTAAGTTTATTCGTGACATACAAAAATACAAATCCTTCCTCTTTATAATATTAGTATAGATGATGATAACACAGGTTGATAAAATTAAAAGCATTCAGAAATGCATCGAATCGAGAACCGTTCAAATTTTTTTGATATCATCAGGGGTTATTGCAGTCTTGTCATTCACGGTAACGGTAATTTATCCTAATAAGCCGAAACATTAGAACCTTCACGTACAAAATTTCACTACGTCATCATCCTAATTTGTTTCGTCGTTGGACAATACTCCATTGTTGGGTAGATGGACGTTCACTGGTCGCTGCCACTCTTGAGCCCGTGGGTGGTAATGAAATTAAGAGCCAGTCATTGTTGCATTAAATTCAACTCAAATTAGATAATGAAAGAAGAAATTGGTTAACTGAGATTAATAGCGTGATTCCTTAGTCGATCAGACAGAGAGAATTGAAATTAATTAAAATTTTCATTGTGTTTTAATTAGACAATGAAAAATATTAAGTCAATGTTGAGTTGCATTGTACAAGAGAAGTTAATCTAAATCAATCATTAGATACAAGAAAAAGTTAAAACGAAAAGTAACTTAAAGCACGTACCCCAAAACTAAAATTGCGATCTTTTAAACATTACTATTACTACATACTATTTCTCCACGTTTGCTGAAAGTAAATATAAAATATTTATTGATACTTATCCATATTTGAGCTACATTTATGACAGTTTCAGCATTATGTGAAAAAGCAGTTAAAGTTTCATTAGACTCATTAGAAATTAAAGTACTCGTTAAGTTTGTTTAAAACGTTGTAGCAATTAATTCTCACATAAATTGAAAACGGCTGAACCAGCAATATTAATTGTTTTCTATTGTTCCAACAAAACGTTCCCACTGCCATTCATTTTATTGAGGTCAAATGATAAAACAACAATGAAATAACGTTTCTTAGATTATAGATTTCTCACACTTTCAAATTAATTGTGGTAAGCTACGATACGAAGTTTTTCTCTAACAGTAAAAATATTGTTTGTAGGTTTTCTAGTTTTATTGCGGAAATGTTACTTACCTATTTATGAAGACGGTTTTAATTTTTAACATTAATATCTGATTCTATTAGTTAAAAAGAATCATTCGGAAAATTTGTAAAACCTAAATTTTAACAAACAGTTTTTCACCATGAATTTAGATTCCAATAGATGGTGTTTTAAAATTTGTTTTGTAACACATTTTGGTACAAAGACCTGAAAATATGTGCAAATTTACTATAAAACAAATCGTTGCTGTATTTAAAAAAAGCATTTACGAACCGAGTAAACCCTTTTACTTACAAGAGCTGCTAGCACCATCTATATCCGTGGAACAGAACCGAACGCGATTGATGTTCATAGAAAAATACTGTTTTATCAGCCGAAAAACGCTAATTACGTCGGCACGGTTTGGGATGAGGCATCTGTATATTAGTATTATATCTGTAACTAAACTATCAATGTCGTTATAATTACGTTTTGGCAATGGGGAAGAGGTTTAAAAAAAGCAGAGATAATACGAGTGTACTAAAACGTATTTCATTCAAACATCTAGTCCATGAAAACCAAGCCAATTAGCGTTCCTATAAAAACAAAGAATGATCAATAAAACTGGCTAGCCTTTTCCCAATACATTTGCTACGGATCTGTCTAACCGTATTTTGTCGGATAGAGCTAAGTTCCAGTATTTTACACGGGGGGGAACTGGCTATTTGACCTCTGCAACCCAATACCTGGGTAGCACGATACAACTTGGCGAGACTGGTCTCAGATTACCTTGCTTCTGACTATCCATACCGACTATCAAATATATTTTAATGACAGCCGGGACCAGCAGCTTAACATAATTTCCGAGGCACAGAGAAATCTCACTATATAAAGATGGCCACCCCATCCACGGACCGACATCAGTAAGTTTTGCTTAACCTTGAAGATCGAGCCGCACGGATTGTTATTATTTAGCCACGGGCACCTTTATAAACAATACACCAAATCTTGGAGAACATTAAATCCAAAACAAGATCTTATAAATCAAGTAGTGACATCTTCGAACAAAAAATCGATTCCGTATAATGACCGTTTCCCGTTCGGCTTAAAGGAATCCCAATTAAAAGTGGTCCGGCTAAGCCGATAGTTCTGGTATCTCGTTAATTAGTTATGACCAATTTACTTCTGAATAAAGCCATGAAATGTAAAAAGGTCGCAATGTGGGCGGGCTTGTTTTGTGTTGCAATGTCACTGAGAAGTTTTAGGGTCATTTGGTTCTACGAACTAAAAGGTTTGTTAATAAGAACTTTAATCAAGACTGATTTGAATTATCATTTTAAAGCAAACGATTATGCTATTACAATCACAGAAATTTTCTTACCTTGATTTCTTTTTATATTTATTTCAGGTCCGAAAACCGTACCAAGACGAACGCCAAGTGCCAGATACCTCGTTACTCTTCTAATTTTACTTGATTAATCAGAGTTACATTTTAGCGAGAGGGAATCCAAAGAAAATGTGTATGGACTGTGTTAAAAGTGATATATGAAAGAAAAGGGAGTCAATGATAACGTGACGATTGACAGGACGGAATAGAAGAAGTAAACGTGTCAACCACAAGTAACATAAGGGACAACGGTAGGAAGATAATTAACACTGATCATAGATACATTTTAGACTTTGTTTTTATATCAGAACTAATAGTGATAATGAATCCCACGATCGGTAGCTTCATCCATAATGTGGCTTTGTGGTTTTCAGTGAAGTAAATGCCGTCTGACCGCAGCGATATTCAAAGAAAGATGTAAATGGCAAGACGGTGTTATTGTAAAGGTATATGCTATTGTTCATTGTCCTTAAAAAACATGCTTTACATCCTTTTTGAAAATGAAACACAAATCAGCAAAGATATACAATTTTGATCTTTATTACACCGCTGCTGCCAGGAGATAGTGATCAAAATATAAATTTATTAGCATATATATAAATAAAAACAACGACGACGAAAGAAACAATGTAGGATTGAAAGTGTGAAGGCCGATTCACAATAGAATCGACAACCATCTCGAGGTTATTCTAGGACATACACGCGTTGACGCCTAGGTTTTTTTTAATATTATGCCAGACATGTGCAAAGCTCGTATCATTACCATAAAATACAATTTAGAACGTTCACATACATCTGTTTTGACACAAAGTTTCTAGACTTGCTAGAAAAACGACTATTTGTATGTGCTCAGAATATTTTCAGAATATAAGTTCCAATAGGACTTATGACTATAGAAAAAATGTTCGCAATATATTATAACTACGCGTATTGTTCCTACGCGTGTGCGATATTAACTTCTTGGTTTGAACGATTTATGCAATAAAACGATGATATATTAATTTTCGAAAAACTCTTGTTTTTACATAAGACTGACTATTTTATTAGAATGTTTTTATAAGCAGGCATATCTCTCTCTGCTTTGAATTCACAGATGAACGAAAATCAACAACCAAACATCTTTCGTAGAAGATCTTCATTTTCTGGAACACACGCGTATATCGGCACAAATAATTGAGCATTGAGCAGTGAGAAAGCCCAGAGCCCATAACTAATTGCGGAAGCATGTTGTAATGAGCATCGCACACGCCAATGCCGACGCAGCGTGGGAACAATAATAAGCCCACTATAGGCCGACTATTTTTATCGATAGCCCTCGATTGTGAAAGTATTTGGACAAAAGCGCTATTTGTGCCCAATGGCGAACGGTGTCCATCACTAATTCTGTAATTACTAATGGGTCTTAATGTGCCGTTATTTGAAATTTCTGCAATTACGCCTCTAAATTGTAGTGCAACTAGTGTCTGCTCACATTTCCAGGTATATTTTCATTCTTATTAGTTTTTATCAAATGTTGTACCTACTTACAGATCCATTATGATTGATTTGGACCTGGAGTCTGCCAATGGAAAATGTAATCTTGGCGTGCTAATTTGGGTAACCAGGCGAATAAACGCAAGTTATGATATTACTTACTTCAGGCAGATAAAACAATCTGCTTCACTTTTCCCAGCTATTTTGGGATTGGCTTTCAGTACAACCGGGTCAGCACCCGGTTGTACTGGGATTTAACAGCTTAAATCCCAGTATTTTTTATGGAGCGACCAGGTACTTACTAGGTAACGGTGCCCCTTGGTAAGATTGACTTTCTGTTTTTCACACGGTTGGGTGCACGGAATCTTTCCTTTAAGGTATTATTTCGGGTCAACACCGCCACAGTATTCACAAACATTGCTACTCCTGTAAGTCAGAATCAAGAATGACGATCACCAGAAAAGCGCTGAGTTAATGAAGCTTGATGAACAATACGACGACACGATAGAATATAGCATTGACAACTTCCTAGTTTTTCTTTATCGAGCCGTTGCTGTCCCACAGCTGGGCAAAGGCCTCCGCTAAGTCTTCCAGAAAGTCATCGCTCTTCTTCTTAGTTCCTTTTTATTGTAAAACCAAAACTCTGATAGGAAAAGCTACTAATGCAATAGCTGGTGCTTCCCATGATGCAAATATCAAGATCTTTAAAACCAAATCTTATAACGGAAGCATTATTCAGAATCAACGAATGTCCGCCTAATAACAACTCTTAAAGAATCCATCACTTTCAAAATAAAGCAACACTGATTTTATCTGTAGCACATAAATTTCGAAAGTCTTGTATACACAGATGCTATCAACACATCAATTCCGCTTGTTTAACCTAGCTTTATGTCAAAACTTAACTATTATTTAGTATTGAACCGTGCTATAAAGTTCAGCGTACCGTTTATATCTGATCTTGTATGAGTTTATTATTTTTATGCTTGAACTAGCTTCAATTAATTGAATGGTAGTTTAACGAAGGGATTTCGTTAACGGATTTGATGGAGTTTGAATATAAATTCTTGCATTTATGAGGACCTTTGGTTAAATTAACTTAAACGCCAATTAATTAATTAATGGAATGACAACCTAAACTTTTGTATCTTGGTTCGAACGCACAACTCTGCGGCAGCTGCGGTATGCAGTGCCGGACCCATATTGTAACAAAAACGTCTAGTGTGATATTTTGTTCCGCCGCAGTATGCATCAGCGGTGATGAGGATTACGTGTAGAGCACTGCATACCGCAACGTTATGCGTTCCAATCAAGATATCAAAGCCTTAGGGCACGGCCGTGTCTTCACTTTGGGGACAGATTTTGTGTTTAAGCGTAGGAGAAAATTGGAAAATATCGTAATCAAAGAAATCACAATATAATTTGACGCGGTATGTCCAACATAAAAATTAAATTCATCTTCGTGGAAGTTTGTAATTGAAATTATTACGGTATTCCGTTTCTCTGAAACGGCTGCATGGATAATCACCGCTTACGTTCAAATTAAAAATATATTAAGGTCACTTTTTGGGTATTTTTAAAAACAATCACTGCTATTTCTATTTCGAGTATTACGAGCACATCGTAATTATGATGAAAGTGAAACTGCTAGGACCAATACAACATTGGCCAATTTATAAAAAAAAAACTAACTGTGTGCTCATACAGTTGAGGGATACAAACAGTGATATGGCAGATATTTGTGGAGATCAATCTGAGATGAACCTACGCCAGATTCGATGTAACCGGACGCTAAAAACAGTGAGACAATTAATTGCTTGTCAAGATCTAAGCACGACGCCGACGACGCCACAGTCAAAGCAGAAAATTGCTGTAGAAAAATATATTTTACTTAATACGGTTAAGTAAAGCAAAAGGGTCCAAAAATATACATGTATATGTTACGGCTAATACCCGAAGTGCGGCTACACCTAGTATTAGTGCGGCTACACCTAGTTTTAGCCGGTTAGAACTAGGTGTAGCCACGCAACGGAGCCCCGCTGCGCGGGGCTCCTATTTCCGTCCGCAGGGTCTAAAGTAACCTAACACGAACGAGATGACGGGAGCTGAGTTCGCTCGCTTTGCTCGCTCACTTCAGCTCCCGTCATCTCGTTCGAACCTAACCTGTTCGTGTCGGGGTGTCCTAAACTCCGGCTAATACTAGGTGTAGCCGCACTTCGGGTATTAGCCGTAACATATATATTTATTTATTTATATATACTTTATTGTACACCAAGATAATAAAAACAATACATACAGAAACCTTAAAATAGACACAAACATACAACAGGCGGCCTTATCGCGTTCTGCGATCTCTTCCAGGCAACCCAGAATGGAAATAGATAGCCTGGACATGATATGGGGTTGCACTTGGTGCAATTTTAAAAATATAATGCAGAAAAACACAAAAATATTAATAAAATGACTCATTTCACGTAGATATTGCTGGACCCTTTAAAGCCACACGCCAAAACATTCTAGTGGGATATCTAGATATACCTAACTACACTACACTAGTCCTATCTAACGCTAGCAGTAATATTATAATTATTTATTTTCAGCCTGAATTGTGCCACTGCAGGGCAAAAACTTCCCTTTCGTAATATTAGACTGCCTTTTAGAATCAACTATTTACGACACCAGCGGACATTTTTTTAGGTTACTTTATTTATTCCGCAAGGGAATACAACTAGACAACTAGACGTCATCTAGGCAATGACTTTTTAACATAGACAAAACAATTTGTGGAGCTTTTGGACAGTTGTTGCAGTTGATATTGATATAAAATGTGTCAGAGTACTTGTAACAAGTTATCTACTGACGATTTTTGATGGGTTACGTAGTCGTGACATTGGCTAAATTGTCGAGACTTCTTCTTTAAAACCTCAGAATTAAATGATATTTTAAAGTAATTAAATAACTGTAGGATCCTACTTGCTAAATCTTGCTGTCGGATGCACAGTTTTTGATGTCAACTATACTAAAAAAAATGTAAGTGCCTTAAATTTGTAGATATAAAAAATGACTCGGTACAGAGTATTCTAGTGTATGTCTAGCTGAGGTTACTTTAATGCACTAAAATAATTGTATATACTTTCTTATGTATCCAATAATCTTATTTGTATGATTTTTTCTGGCGTCTTGTTCATAATTATGCTTTTGACATTAGATCGCGGTTATTTGAAACGTAAAATAAGGTGAGTTTTTGACTACCACCCACACCTACTAACTTTAAAAGTACAATGCCATATTGATGGATCAATTTTACCGTTAAAGCTTACCATTTATGTATTATCTAGCTTTAAATTGCTCGTAAAAAACCTAGCCAAATTGCTATAATGTCTAAACGTAACTGGACGAAACTTTGATCGCGTGACGACCACACAGGTAGAGAGTTTTGAACTATTAACGTATGGATTACCAACATACTGACGAACATTTTATATGTTTTATATCGGAAAAACTTCATCAAATGTTTGGTTTCATCGAATGTTAAATTTATCCAATATCCGCTATTGAAAGATGAATCGGTGATAGCAAAGTTTTGTTAGGTTCTTTTTCTTAGTAAGAAAAAACTTTTTACAAAAAAGGTACTACCAACTTCCAAATAAGAAAACTACAAAGTGAAAAATAACTTTATTTTTGGAAGTCGGTGTCATTTCATAGATACCAATTTATTGCGTTATGGACACCGACTTCCAAAAATAAAGTTATTTTCCACTTTGTAGTTTTTTTATTTGGAAGTCGGTAGATAATTTTTATAAAAAGGTTTTTTATTTTTACTTTTTAGTTGTACCTGCCTAATAGGCAAGTTGTTAAGTAAGGTACCAATAAAGCCAGGATAGATTACCCGAACATCATGAAACATGAACATAACCGGTGAAATGAAAGATCTGCTTACCCCTTAAGAGCGTACTGGCGTGATGTTATGTTATGAAATAGTATAATCAATAAACAGACATGCGATTGCAGCAATCCTGAGACATTTGCCGTTATTTATTGAAGACTTCTATTGTATATCTTCGACCTTCTTCATCAGATCTTCACCATATTAAAATGGGACTAATTTCGGCACATACTCTTTCAAACAAAAAAAGAATTTTCGATATCGGTTCACAATTGACGGAGAAATTGAAAAAACATACATAATGTCGAACATAGAACCGGAGGAGATTCTATGTTCGACATTATGTATGTTTTCTTTTTTTGGAAATTCGGTTAAAAAGGGTCAACTCTTCCAGTTAGTGATGCTATTAATGTGCTCCCAAGAGTAAACTATAATACTAGCTACTTTCAGCAGTTCCGCATATTTATCATACCTCAGAAGCCCTATTATGCCCTAGAAGAAGTAATTTGACATTTGCATCTATCAATTTTGTCTTAGAGATAGTAAACAGACTTTAATTTTAGGCCTTTGCCCTTCAGTGGGACAGAATAGGCTGAAAATAATAATAAATAATAAAAAATTAAATTTTTAAATGTGATAGTCAGCTTAGATGTTTGTCAGTTAATCACGTCGCAAGTCGCAACGGATGAACGGATTTGGCTTAGATTTGGGATTAGTAAGAATTAAAAAAAATACGATATTTTTATCTCAGTAGCGAGTGTCCGTACGATTATTAGCGGCTTTCACGCTGGCTAAGTATAACGGTAATTTTTTTTTGTACATATTACATATTTTATTTATTTAGTTGAGAGGGTTCTTATATCTTGAAATTTAATGACCCTATAAATAAAATAACGGAATAAATGTATTTATCAGTACAACTGCTATTGTAATGCAAAACGACACTCCTGTTCAATCAATCAGGTGCACAGTCAGGCACAAACGGCCCCTTTGTAGACAGATCAGCCCACAAGTCGATGACCCATTCACTCAATTGACTCTTTCAACTCGTACGGTTCACGAAGGGCCGATACCATACACTCATGTTTCTGTTTGTAATAGAATGTATTTGAGCGTTGGATGCACTTGAGCGTGCGTTAATGGTGATGTTCCGTCTTATGAGTTATGAGCATGTACACAGGTGCTACTGTTTTTGAAAGATGGTTGGAGTTGTGTTTGTTTGAGGAAGCCATGTAGTAAGTGTCTTTTTGTGGTTAATCTTGACAGAGTGTATAAGTGTTTCTTGATCAATACGGATAATCATTTATTTCACATCATCGTTGGGCTGACACTTAATGGATCTAATACACATACACTCAAGCCCATTCCCATGGGGAATAAGCAGATACTACAGCATCCCACCTGCTACGATACTTACTCATTTTGCTTTATTTATGTTCATACGCCTACGCTGGAATTACTTTTCACTTAATTCTTTGTTGCACCAAAATACCGTATAATACTCAGTGATAATCTTATCTTACTAGTATTACAAATGTGAACGTTTGGATGTGTGGATGTATGATTGTTACTCAATCCTATTATAATAAAAAATATTGATGAGTCTGCTAAGAGACTTGATTCATATAAACGCAGATTTCCTTTATTAACATCCCTATCTGTGACAAAAATACTTTTTTTTCATTTGTTTCTTTTTATCTCATCTTCATTCGTCTCAGTCCATGTCTCAGTCGTCTGACATCAGGCACGTACCTACTTCATTCTTTCACCAATCACAAGTTAGCACCAACACTCAACAAACGGAAAACCTTAATCTCACTCGTACTATACAAACATTGTCTCCAAAACAACATTGTGGGAAAACATTTTCGTATCGGATGTCGTACATTAACGCATTAAAACGATACATTACACGCCACTTATCCGCACTTGCGGCAATGGACAGATTGGTGGCGTCCGGCCCGATCCGAGGATCCGACCCATCCCGGTCATTATCCAATTTATACGAATTTGCACCGAGTGACGTTGATCTGTTTATTGTAGATGCAATAACGCTAAGTTCGCTGATTGAGTTACAAAAGATGCGATTTAGTGAGGAAGATTTAACTAAATTTACTTATGAGGGATAAGTAAAAAGGGTTTTGTAAAAAGATAAACTTAAAGCAGTTTTTGGCTGTCTATTTAATTATTTATGATTTGTATGTCGGGTTTAGTCAATAGTACGGACGTCAAAACAAATCAGAAGCACGCCCCTGGCGGCAAATCAAGAACAACTACGCATTGGCGCGCTTTTTCTTAACATTTGCGTGGTGGGGACAGCAGAATATGGCAGTTAAGTACTGACCGCTATAGAGCTATGACATGAGCGACTATGAGCTATAGAATTACTGTCGATCCGTTTTATAAATAAGCAAGATTGTAACTGTGAGTTGTTGTGACTATTTGAATCGAATAACTTTTGTGAGTTTCATTTTCACGATTGTACCCACCTACCTGCCCATACACGATGTCTTAACCAAAGGGAATAAGATAAGTTTGCATCTATCGGCCACCCTTGATGCGACATATAATTAATTTTAGGTATATTGCAAAAGAAGTAGGCAGTAGGCGGCAATCATAAAGATAGTGAGTAGTGAATTGACTCACGTGCCTAGACTCTGGTAACGATATCTATACCGTTAAACCTGATGTACCTAATAAGAAAGAAAACTACACAAACTCAAAGGCACACACAACATCTACGGATAATTAGGTAATAAGCAAGAAAAATTGTGCAAAAAAAAAAGGTAAAGGAGGTTGATGTGAAAGGTAAGTAAAGAAACCTCGTTCAATAACTGTAAAAGAACCGATAAATTATGTAAATATGGCTCATAAGCTCGGTACTAACGTTAAAGTTTTGCAACAAAAAGAAAATACTTGTTTTTTTTCGAAAATGCAAATTAACAAAGGTAGCAATAACAATATTAATAAAAAAAACTAATGAAATTGTAATTGAAAAAAAAACTCATCTTTTTTCTTTGGATTCCCGTTTTTAAACCCAATTTAATATTTTTGGCGTTGGATCCCTCAAAACATTAATAGATATGTATTTTCGGTGTCTATGGCAACGTCAAATTGCCAACAGTTGCAGTATTCAAATTCAGAATGTAATATTGGTAGGACCTATTTGCACACATAGGCACCGTGGAACGGTACTTCCTAAGCTATGTTTCTAAGCCATTAAACACGATCTATGTAGATTAGGAATCGAATACAACAAAACTTTCTTTCACAATTCAATTGTTCAATTGAGTTCGAATGAAACTCCTTAGCCATTGCATAATTTGTTTGAAAAAAAATCTGCTCGAAACATAGAAGTGCAACGAATTTTGCAGAATTGTCAAAATGAAAGGCCATCAATTGCGTATTACGAAATCACGCCGCAGGCTTGCTCGAGATTAACAAGACCAACCAAGGACACAGGTTTTTTTATCAATTGAACAGTAATTTTATTAAAAACTATCCCTCACTTAATCCGAGACCCCCTGTTACTCAAGAAATAAAATCCCTGATTGACATTTCTCGAATCTCTAATAATAAATACCATATTTTAATTACCACAGCGTAAATATAAGTTGCCGCGTGATAATCGCATTAAAATGAAATGTTTCGTTACACTATATAAGAGGTACGTCCCATTAAACTGGTTCCTACAATCCGACCTTACTAAGAGGATTTGGGATTAAAACGACGCTAGGCCGACAGCTGCTTTGACATGATATTGTTGGGATTTAATTTACTGATGTTAATTTGATTATTTAGATACAGGCGTGATAGCTAAGTAGAAGATGGTGGTGCTGTTTTGGTTTGGTAGTACTTTGGCGGTGTTTATTGAAGTTGATCCATGGAGTAATTGTGATAAAAAAAACTGTATCGACTAAACTCTTAAATGAACCTCCTTCAAGTGTATTGCAAAGCATTTTTTTATGTTTGCCGGTTTAGTCAATAATAGTTTGGAAAAAAATTGTTTTTTTTTTGGAAAAATGGTGCATTTCTGCCTAAACCTTCGGGGAATACAGGCCATACATGCGTGTTTTTATGTGTAGCCTACACTGTCCCATTGCTGGCCAGAGACGTCCACCAATACCTATCTCTAAAAATATAGCAGAACTTTTGGATGACCTTTGAAATCAACTGATCAAGAAATCAGAATATCCGTTGATATAGATCTTTCTTGAAAAACCACTAGATAAAGTTTCATTTTTTTATCAATAACGGTTTAAAAAAAAGTCTATAAAAAAAAATAAAAAAACCGACTGCTTAAGAAACGAACTTAAAAGACGTAAAAATCATTCAGAAGAAAATCATGCTGTGTGCAGTCGGAGGATACATTACAGGATACATTCGCGACCTAGCTGACCAAAACCAGAAGTATTCTCTGGGGAAACTTAGGGGAACCTTAACTGTAGTTCCACGGTCTTGGCGTGTGGTCTGCACACGCTAAGACCGTGGACCGTGGACAAGACCTACAGTACCAATAAACTACACGAATACTTTTGGTCGCATATTAATCGCAAACAAAGTGAAAGGTGACACAGCGCCCGAATACCCGCTGAGTCTAAATGTCCCAGACCGGACCAATTAGAGGTGCGCCCAGTAGGGTGCCCCTCTTGTTTTAGACCATAGAAACCAAGGTACCATAGATAATTTAATTCGATGATTTAGATAAAGGTTGGGACATATTTTGGGTGCAGTGTGGGCGGTTCCTGAGATATTATCGTGGGTTATGTTGAAACTAATTGTTGAGTGTTGAATTATGGGTTCTTAAAGCTGTTGATAGTGTATTAAATTCTTATATATTGCTATTCATAGTTAAGTAGGTATTTAAATTAAAGTAAGTAGCTGATGAAATGTCCAATCCAATTATAATTATCTGTTAGTTCCATGTGTCATAATATTTTTGTTAATTATTTCTATTCACCTGAAATATTTATAACTGCTGCTACCTACTGTATGTAACAAAGTTTGTGCATCCACTAACTAGATTTGGCCAAAAAACTTGCCGTAATTATTTTCTAGTTTCTTTGCCTTAACTCATCGCTTTGCCTTATTTTAAATCATGATAAATTAAAAAGATTCTTCTTTATTTTACTAAAATAAACTTACCTTTAATTAAGATAACCTACTAGGTAGCTATTGTCAAAGGTGAACCAGCTCTTTGGAGCAAAAGAACTATTAATAAATTGTATTATTTTGCCTTCATTATAATTTTAAAAGAAAATAATAACATCTATATTTATAAATTATACATTAAATTTACAAGTGTCTCAATAATAATTATCTAGGTACCGAAAACGTAAAATTACAATCTGTCTAGCATTTTCTTAACTTTATTGAGAACGGCTTCCAGTGTAATAGGATGCAGCTGCATACAAATATTTAACAAGTAGCGACTGCATATCTATCCTTTAAAAGTCAGTAACTGGGTAACACGATACCACGATAAACCTACCCATTGACAAGACTGATGTCAGATATTCTGACATGACATGGACATCCCACCCATACATACAAAGCGGATTGCGAACACTTTCATTGTGCGCACAGCTAAGGAGTGGAAATCCCTACCGGAGTCTTTGTTTCCTGATAGCTACAACCTTGGGATCTAAGTCAAGAGTGAATAGGTAATTCTAGGCAAGCGTGCTTCACCGTCGACCACATCATCGCTTACAATCAGGCGAGATAGTGGTCAAACGCGAGCCTAACAATAAAAAAAAATAAAAAATTAATTGACTTCTGATTACCCGCATAAACTGACATAGATCTATAAATGCCAATCCGTTACTGGCGGCGGCGGCTTAACTTGCTTTTCGAGATACAGAGGAATCTCAGTATGCAATGGAGGGTTAACCATCCACCAACTGACTCGGCAAGCGTTGCTTAACCTTGAAGATTAAAACGTGCGGCCTTTATTATTGAGCCACGAGCTCCTCCAATACCTAAAAATACCTCGATTGAAATACTAAGGCGTTATATAATTCTCGATAGAAGTGTTCGTGAAATCCCCAAAACAAAAGACTTAAAAGCTTTTGTCGTTTAGTCGGTAAATCCCCGAGTACGTTCGACTTTTAAAATCCAGGCATTATTTTCTTCCGAGGGCCTAAGCGAGATTTAGAGGAAAAGGTACAGAAAACTAAATTATTCAGCCTTGTATTCGGGAAAAAGAAAGCTTTTTGTTCTGAAGTACATATTTTACTAATTGAAAACCTTCAAATAAGAAGAAGTTTACCTACCTAATAATATTGAAACAGCTGATATACCTAGCTGGTTTAATAATATAGACAGACGAAGTTAAATTTTGCATAAGTTTTTATAATTAAATACATGGATACAGACCAATGTCATATCATTATCAGCCTTATAATATGCCCACTTCTGGGACACAGGCCTCCTCTTTGAGAGAGAGGGAATGGGCTTTAATCCAACACGCTGGCCCAGTGCTGGTTGGTGGATGTAACTTGTCTTTACTTTGCGCTTTACTTTGTGTAAATTATTTGATCACCACTGCTCTAAAAAGGGTAAAGAAAAACATCGTGAGAAAATGTCCAAGAACCAAAAATTCATTCAGCCTACTTTTTTTTTTATTTTAGCTTTTTATCACTTATTAGCTTCTGCCCGCGGTTTAGCCCGCTTAAAAAGTGTTTTATCATCCCAAGACAAACTATCATATGTGCTTCCTAGGGTCTCAAACTATCTCCAAAGGAGAATGCTCATGGATGTATGGAATCACGTACCATGCTGCATCAAAATAAAACTTTGTTTTTTATAGACTATATTGATCATATTAACTCCTACAAAAGTTTGTTTTGAAAACAAAACCCGGGTTTCGGCGTTATTTTATAAAATCGAAAATAACCTAAAAACTTGGTCTATTTTGTTCGACGCTACCAATGACGTATTTTATATAGACACGTAATACACTGACGTTATAGTTATGTACCTACTACATAAAAGAAACAATTAAGGCTAGTAGATTCATCAAAAATAGATTCTATTTATTGCATTCTAAATCTTTATGACTGGCTGTGAAATGCCAATTAACCATAGACAAAATAATGATAATCTTTTAAATAAAGATTTATATATTTTTTTTAATTAATGTACAGCCAGCAAAATATATTTTTTACAGTGATCACTCAGTGTACACGTTACGTCATTTCTAGGGAGTAAAACAATATCCATACTTCTAAAGTCAAAAGTAAAAAACCTATTCAAAAATCAAATCTCCGACGAGTAATGTCATAAAAAATTATGAAACTAATTACTATACAATTTTGGTCTTGATGCGTGAGTCTTTTTGGTACCACTTTTGGTCATTCGCCTTTCATCTAAATCAGTTCAGTAAATCCAGAGATTACCCCCTACAACCTCACAAAATCACATACTTTACCTTCTTCTTTTTAGCCAGTTACAAAACTCGACCCGTCCTTCGCTTTCCAATTTCAAATCGTTCAACAATTCCTTTATTTTGAAGAGTCGTTAGTGTTTTTGTTAGCGGCCAGTCACAGGACGAATGGCTGAAATTCTAGGAGCGAGTTGCGACCGCCCCGCCTACATGCTCACTCCTGGCACCTTTGGAATCTGGACGAGAAACTATGCTTATTGGCTCCTTTTAGTTCCCATGCTCGTTAGGTGAAATACCAAAGAGTTTTTGGATAAATAAATATGCCTATGTGTAGTTGTGATTTGGTTTTGTTTGGAGGTAGACTCAATAGTGCCAGTGAAATTATAAGGTTGAGAAGAGTAGATTCGATGTTCGAAACTGGGTGAGAAATTATAATTTAGTATTATACTAACTTTGTAGAAATTGTGTACAAAAATATTGTAACTACGCTTCTGTACTGCCAAATAAATAAATCAATCTCACTGCGGTCAGCCAGGAAATGAAGTTGACTGATTTTGTCGTAATGAGAGACTGTTAACCTATTTAACCGACTTACCAATAAGGTGGAGTTTCTCAATCCAGATCTTTATATATTTTAACGTACTCACTCGTGATAACGTAAACGATGTCTTATGTCAAAATGTATACAAAAAAAAATCGGAATCGGTGTCAAAAAACGTAGAAACGAAAACAGAAACACCGACTTCCGAAATTCAAGTTATTTTTTACTTTGTTGTGTTTTTGTTTGGAAGTCGGTTGTAATTTTTGTAAAAAAGATTTTTATTTTTCACTTTTTAGTTGTGGTACATAATGGACCAGTTCTATAGGCTAGGAACCTACGCGTTTAGTGCCCAAAGTGAAGCTAGAATAGATTAACCTAATAACATGAAACTTTAACGAAACCGGTGCAATGAGAGTATACCAGGGTGAACTGTTCACACCTGCGTAACCCTTAAAAGCGTACCAGTGTGATGTTATGTTATGAAATGGTGTAAACAATAAACAGACATGCGATTGGATCTACCCAGAGTGATTTGCCGTCATTTATTGAAGAGTTCTGATGTATTTCTCCGAAGTTCTTCATCAGATCTGGTCTGATCTGGGTGAAAATTAAATGGGACCACATGACAAGCACCCGCTTTCAAATGAAAATCAGGACAAGAATCATCAAAATCGGTTCGCCCAATAAAAAGTTCTGAAGTAACAAACATAAAACAAAAAAAAAAACAGTCGAATTGATAACCTCCTTCTTTTTGCGAAGTCGGTTAAAAAGAGGTTTCTTTAAGGACGACCAGACGGCGCTTATCCAGTTTCAATACGAGTTGATGTTTAAGTTAACACGATTGAGCGTGAATAAAAACTCGCACAAGGCCTCAGATGTCTTCAATAAATGGCGGCAAATCTCTCGAGCTTGCTGCAATCACATGTCTGTTTATTGTTTAAATGTTTACACCATTTCACAACATAACATCACGCCAGTACGCTTTGAACGGGTACGCAGATGTGTATAATTAATCCTGGTACACTCTCATTCCACCGGTCATGTTCGAGTTACATGTTGTTCGGGTCATTATAGGTACCTTCTTATAGAACTTGTCCATTATGTACCACTAAAAAGTGAAAAATAACAAAAAAATCACGTAAAAATACAAGCGATTTCCAAATAAAAACACTGCAAAGTGGAAAATAACTTTAGTTTCGGGTGTCGGTGTCAAAAAACGAAGAAACGAAAACAGGAACACCGACTTCCGAAATTGAAGTTATTTTTCACTTTGCAGTGTTTTTATTTGGAAGTCGGTCGTCTTTTTTTGTAAAAAGTTTTCTTATGATAAGTCTTAAAACCCTAAGTATAACAATAAGCTTTGATTCAGTATATGTGAATATTACGAATGTCTCACTTCTTATGCGATGTTGAAAATTACTATTTATACACCTCTGCTCTACCCTACTATAAATACAAGCGTGAAGTTATGTGCTCTTACGCGGAACATAGAAAGAACCATAATTTTGTCTAATCAAAGAAAAAAAACCCTGAACATCAATATCAGATGAAAACTTACTCGTGTAACAGCAAAGCTTTCAGAACTTTTTAACAAAAACACGATTATTACCTCAACACGGAATCAAAACAGAAAGTTGAACGAACAAATCCAATTACAGCTCCATTGAACCCAATGTAGTTACTCAAGCTTATTCAGTCAAAGAACGTGAATGTTTTGTTTGTGAATAGAAATATTCAATCATTCAGTCGTTCAAATTTCGCAAAGTTCGCAATATTTGTAAGTATGTGAGAACCATGTTCCTATTTATTAAATAAATGAATATATCTGTTAATGCTTGTAATACTTCATACCAATTCGTAGTATAGTCAGGGTGCATCGTCCTCACTTAAATGAATTAATGTACGTATGCAAATATTGTAAAATAATTTTTTTTAAAGAGTAAGTGTGAAGTTTCTTGTCCGTTCTTCTCTATAATAAGCTGTTTTGCCGAATGGACGGTAGAATCAATTCGTTTCACCATAAATTAAATTTTAATATATATATAATTTTAAATTTTTTTAACGTTCCAAAAAGTCGCTTAAATGGCCTAATAGAAATAAAGAATTTTACTTTGACTTTGCTCATTGAATATTTTCTTTTGTTGCCATAGACATAGGTAATGGACTGAGCTTGCAGCAAATGCTGAGATTTCAATATCAACTGCGTTGATTTTTAGCGACTAGCATTTAAGTGACGTAACTACATCAGGCTTCACAGAGGGGAGGCCTCTGTCTCAGCAATGGGCCCATTAAAAGGCTGATGATGATGAACTGCATCCCTACGGACCTGATCTTCCGGGTCTCTCAAGGAGACGAGATAACTATTGAGTTATTAAATAAAGTATTTCGAGCAGACATTCTTTTATGATTTTTGTTTGCACGGAACTAATCGTTTACCTTTTTTTGCTTTCCGATTCAAGTATGAAGTGACTGCTGGCAAAACGTAAGAGAGAGATAAAGCGATCGTTCGGCTAGTTGTCATTTTTAGAATTATGAAACGGTTACATCAAAGGATTGCAGTATTTACCTTCGTCAGTACGACCTACAGGTATTAGCCGCACAGTCTTTTGTTTGCCCAGTCCATCAGGAACTCCTGTTCGTGGCTTCGAAACTATAGCCACACAGGTTGATTTTGAAGGTTTAGAAACACTTGCAGACGTCAGTCTGTCGGTGAAGATCTATTACAGACGGAGACTCATCCATGCCATGGAAACATTTAAGGCATTGGTCCCGGATGCCATATCTAAAAAGACATAATAACAGTCGTTACAGGTAGTTAGAAGCCAGAAATCTGACACTAATCTTGCCAAGGGATGTCGTGTTACTCAGTTTCCGGGTTTTGGTTTAGGCATGCATCATGTAAAATATTGGTATTCAGGAGCGTATCTCAACATAGGCGTCTTTCTGACCGGGTCGTTTTGGTACAGAGATGCGTGTATGCGCTTGGTCGGAATATCTGTACCAAAATGACTTAGTCAGGAAGCTCTCATTTAAATGCACTCAGTAAATAATCTGTATAGAAACGAAAATGTACTGAAACGGTCAGGAAGGTGCCATAGTTGGGAAAGCAAAGAAGATAATCAATCTTCCTAGCATTCTCTTACTGCTCAGTCCATTCTCTATGTCTATGGTTGTTGCTGTAACGATTGACTGAGCTATTGATTCGGCACAGTATAAATAGTTAGAACTGTTAGGTTCATTATGATTTATTTGCTATCATTTGATTGGTTTATATTTGCTTTGATTTCTGTGTTGACTTTACTGTGTTTGATAACTATTCATTTTATTGAAACGCATGATGTAGATAGTTTTGCCGAGTTCGGCCTATATAACTATGTGAGATTTATTTTTGCGAAGACACTTACATCATTTTAGTTAAAAGACATCCATGATTGTAGGCTTCCCCTAAGTATCGCCACCATGCAGTCTTGTGCTTTTCGCATCCAAAGGCCCTCAACAGGTCATATATTTACCCTTTAGTAGGCCTCCCAAAGCTGCGTTTTCCGGAACAGTCGCCAGTGGCGGTCGTCATTCTGGAGCCTTGCGAACCCATCAGTAGTGCTATTCCTACTGCAAGAGTAATGTTTGCGTACCTTAGATCTATCATAAAAATAGTAATATAGACCTTATACAAAGAGGTAGGCTGATGCGTGTAGTTTCAACGTCCACACACAGTTCACCAGTAAGATATATGTAAGATGAATGTTAAACTCCATTATGGAGGAATGGAGTAGGTACCTTCTTCTTCGTTGGTACGCTCTTGGCAGAGCGGTCGTGGTCATCATGTTGTTGCAGAAAGACTTCGGGCCGACAAGATTCCCTCTCCGTTGCTGTGACTCATATGCACTCATGTAATGAGCAAGACGGCCCGTTGCATGAGTGCAAGGACGCCCATTGCGTGAGGGCAGTAGGCATTGCAGACATGATCTAGTCGGTCCATCGCAAGGCTGACCTGCCGCACGCTCTCGTTCCTTCCATTTATCTTGGACCACAAGCCGCTCAATAGAGTTGTTGTATAATGAAGAATACTATGTCATTAACTTAGTCATAGTTCTAACCTAACATAACAACCAAATTAATGCAAAGCTATGAAACTGAATTAACTGGTCATCTAGGACATGGATACCGGCTCAATTGACTGTGAAGTGATCGGTGTTTACACTCGCTCATTAATTTAATTAGTAGCTAGTTTGATAGTTGGTGTGTTCAAGTATGTGGTATTCTGAATTTGTGTTTAAATAGAATATCAACGTTATTTAATCACAATCTCGTGAATAAGGCACTTGTCCCTCCGCCGACGAGTATAATGCTCACGACGGATCTTTGTGTCTCTGAATTGGCTGCAAGACCTTGTACAGTAGATATTTTTGTATCAATGTTGATGGTGAAGATAGCATTGTATAACTGTCTCTTTCACTCGCTTACGTTTGTCGCATCGTCCTATCTCACTTACTCTATGCAGTATACCCGATGACAAACTTTTTCTTGCGAAATGGTTGGCAGAGCCAACTTCAGAGACACAAAGATCCGCTGTGACTACTATAAGCGACTAGCTAACGAATATTTTCTTGTTGAAAAAATTTCACAAAACATATAAGATCCCATGGCAATAAAACATATAAATATAGCAGTGTGGACACACTGCCGGCGAGTATACTCTCACCACAAGTTTGTGAGTGTGAGCGACAAGAGCTATCAAAGTCCAAGAGTCCAAGTCAGAGATGCTGGCTTGCTCGCCTGGCGGCCAGAACTCAAGCCGCGCAGAAATGACCGCTGCTTGGTCTCACCAGCGATTTCCACCTACGGTGCGACCGCCCCGAGCGAGTGGTGCGAGTAATCGCCCGGCCCGTCGCACAAGAACACTCGCTCATAGCCGAGCAGTAAAACTATCGGGACTTCACACTCGATAATCACCTACTCGTTTTTAGTTTCTAGCTTTATTCGCTACTCAGGTTGTCTTTGCCTCCTCTAATTCCCTCCACTTGTTTCGGTCCTTTGCTGTTTTTCTCCACTCCTTTGGTAAATTATTCTCCCATCTCTTTATCTGGCTTCCTCTTTGTCTCTTTTCATTTCTAGGGTTTCTGTAACTTTTTTTGTCCATTTTTCTGTTTTTGTTTTTCACATATTATTATGTCCTGTCATTTCAGTGTTCTTGACTTTACTCTCAAATCTGCCACCTTGTTTATGTTTCTGATTTTTGTAGCTTTCTATTTGTCCCCTAACCTTAGGTTCAGCATGCTTCTTTTCATGCTTCTTTGACACACCCTTAATTTGTGCTCGATATTTTGTGAGAATGGCCAGGTTTGACAACCATAATTATATAAGGCGTGGAAGAATACATGTGTTGTAGACTTTTCTTGTTTCGTTTACAGGTATGTTCTATTTTTCGTAACCTCTTTGAGAGACCAGTATCTTTGCCAGCTGTTATTTATTCTTCTGTCCACTTCTTTATTACATTGATCCTCCACTGCTCTGATATGTCCCAGGTAAATGCATTCATCAACATATTCGATCTCTTTTCTTCCCACTTCTATTCTAATTTTAGCCTTGTTTGTCATCAATTTCGTCTTACTTGTATTCATTGACAATCCTGTTTTATTGCTTTTTGTTAACAATTGCTGTAACATGGTTTGTAGTGTGGTTGGGTCTCTTGCGAAAAGAATGAGATCATCTGCGAATCTTAGGTGTGATGCAGATTTCTCCATTTATATTGATTCCAAATTCACCCAGTTAAGTTGTCTAAATATATTTTCTAGTACTGCATTGAACATTTTTGGCGACAGCGGACCTCCCTGTCTAACGCCTTTCTCAATTTTAAATTTATCTCCAATGCATTCTAGTTGCACTTTTGCCGTACTACTTCTGATTCAAAGTCAAAGTCAAAGTCAAATATATTTATTCAACTGGGCCAAAAAGCGGCACTTTTGAACGTCAGAATTAAAAGTAACAAATCATAAAATAAAAATTGATTCTACCGTGCATTCGGAAAAGTAGCTTGTTATGGAGAAGAATGCACAAGAAACTCCATACCTACTCTTTTAAAAAAAAAGTGTTTTACAATATTTACATAAGTACATACATTAATAAATTCATATATGACGATGCACCCAGAATAGCACTATACACTATACTACGTACAGGTATAAAGTATTAAAAGCATTAACAGGTAAATTTATTAATGTGATAAATAGGAACATGGTTCTATTCGATTAACTGCAGTATTTATTTTCCACGCCCTGGTTTACCAGTGACTGCCATATGTAACTGTGTTTCAAAGAATCAAACGCTTTGTTGTAATCTACGAATGACAGATAGTACGGCTGATCATATTCGTTGCATTTCTTATAAAGTGCTTGACTGCATGTATATGGTCTAAAGTTGAGAAATCTGATTGAAATCCTACTTGTTACTTATGCTGATTACTGTCTAGTTTTTTGGTTAACCGTTCCAATATTACGAGTATCTCAGAGTATATCAGACACGAGATAAGCAAATACACAAAATAAATAACAATAATTAAAATAAAACCCGAGTGAGATCAATAAGGCTCCTATCTCATCAGGTGCAGCGATATTTAAAAGAAAATAACGCTGCGCTGGTATTATGAAAAGATCTACTGTTTATGTCACGGACACATTCACGGAAACGAAACGTACAATATTTAAAAAATAAAATATATACAATTGAATATTCTAAAATAAAAACAAACCTATATACAAATACAAAAGTGAGACGGAAAAGAGCTCATTATGCATCAAAAAATTCGTCCACATCGATGTCAATGGGAAAAGTGCCCAGAACGCTGGCAGCATTGCCACATTGGATGGCAATGCTGAGTCTCTGGCCGAAGAAAAGGCCAGCCATCTGGTCACGTGAAGAGTCGACGAGCTTTGTGCTAATTTCTCGAAAAACTCGATGCGCACTCGGACCCCATAGACTTAATGTTTCAACCCCAAATGGCTCAAACATATAACTTCTAATAAGGTTGTTATATTTGCGCCGTTTGAGTCATTAATGCTGGCGTGCCGTGCTACCCGGTCAGCGCCTAGCCTGTAGCCTATTCTGGGAGCTACCTACTTAGGAAGGTAGGTAGCTCCCAGGATAGGCCATGAGGATCGAGGCGGTCAACTGTTTCACCACATTGACAACGATGTGGAGCTCCGCTAGGAGCATCCAAACGCAGACATGTAGTGATCCGGAAGGTCACTCAACATAGTTCCGTATGTTGAGTGACGGTAGTGCCTGTAGCCAGAGGCCCAACTCCCACTCTCCCATAGCCAGCAGGCGGGCACGCTCAGCTGTATTGGTGGACGTATTTATAAGTTTATTCCGTACCAACCTGCAGAGCGGCTCATCCCACTGTGTCTGGGAAGATGAGTTCTCGGGCAATGCCGTATTCGGCCAAGTCACTTTCCAGGCGCACACTGCGTCGGTCGAGAACGGCACTTCAAAGTTAACCAGTGAAAGGGATACAATTTTTGTGGTTAACGTTTGAGTGCCGTGAACCGAAGACAGGAACGCCGGTAGGCTTTTACTAGAAATTTTGCGGATGCTGAGCCCGCCGAAGCGAATGGGTAGTGTAGCTTGCATCCAAGCTCGATCATCCAAGGCCACATTTAAGATGGATGTCAGAGAGCATCGAATAATTTCATCAATTTTTTCCAAGAGATATGGCTGCTTCCATAAAGGGGAAGAGCGGAGAAAATACATAAAATTTGGTCCAAATAAAATAGAAAAAAATAAAATAGAATTAAACAAATATTATCAATAAACACAGAAGGTGAATCAACGTATGAATGTATGTACAGTATAAAACAAATATTATATATAAAAAAATGAGAGAAATTAGTGAGGTTTTTGACAGAGTGAGATGGATATATTCCAAGTACGTTTGAAGCACGTTCCAACGAACTCGGTTGCAATGACAACAGAAAAATACCCTCGATTAATTACAATAAATAGAAAGCTTTAACTGTCAATTTGATAAGGTGGAGTCGATTAGGAGGACATGGCTAGGACTATGGGTCTGAGATTAGATTGCAAACGTTCTCAACAAGGGGATGAGGGTTACTGTTTTTGTGCCCACCAGTTGGCGCCACTGGCGAGTAAGGTCCTTAAATATAGCTGTTAAATGTTGTTATTACGCCCACGGAAGCAAACTTTGAACTAAAATAATTTCTAATGCAGTAGAAGTGCGATTAAATATAGGTAAAATCGAGTATGCTGCAATTTTGCACAGTCCCTTTATTTTGAAAAAAAAAGGAGGATAAAATTTTTCCAAACGTAAAACTCTACTAAAGCAGTGGTTGGCATAACCCGTACCTATCATAATTTGCCAAATTTGGAAAATATTCACATCAATAAAAAAGAACGTACCTAGTAAAAAAATTCGTGCTAAAAGCCAAAAACTATTAAATTTGACGTTTTGAAGACCTCACGCTTCACCAACACTTCTAGCGCCTAATTTAAACGCGATAGTCCTCATTGCCCTCGTCTGGTATGAAGTTATGTATAAGAGTTCCGTTACTCATTCATTGATTTAACTTAGGGCAATTTAATTTAATTACTCCCAGAAACGTTTCAGCCAGCTAATCTGTTATTTATTGGAAATCGAAGGGTTCAAGAGGGCTCGTACTAAATCTGCCACAATTTAAATAAGTTCTTGATTTGTTGCGGGTAATTTTGCCTTTGTCGTGGAAGTAATTTTTAAAATGTAAGAAAATTATTTTAAAAAGACTGAAATTATTTTTTAAATGTATTTTTGTAAGGATTACGAAAATTTGAATAGTGTGACTTCTTTATATCCACGAAAAATGCAAGATTCCTGTGTGAGTTTGGTTGTATTAATGATTTTTTTTATTTTTGCAATAAAATTTTAAAGTTTAATGTGATAGACTACAGGTTCGAAGTAGTCGGAAAAAGTGTACGTAATAAAAATACTTCTGATACTCACTGAAATATTATCAAAATCTTATTATATCCGGTACCTAAAGTAATTTCGATGCACGATATGCGATGCAGGATAGCACAACCAAATTAAGTTAATCAACGTTCGTTAGAGCATAATCACAGAGAACGTACTGAGAATTGCATAGAGGAGAATTGATTTCATTCAATAGCTGGGAGTCATACCTACATGGTGGTGGTATGAAGTATATTGATTCTCAGAAACTATTATAATAATAAAATAATAATAACTCCACCTCAGTAGCTCTACGTTGACGTCGTGGTGGGGCTTGCGCGCTTCAATGATCCCTAGATTTGTGGCGGTAGATTCTGCTTTGCCGAAACATGCCTAAGGTGAGGGGTCAGGCTAAGAGAGATACAATACACAGGGCAGCTTCGTGGCGAGCTGATGGGCAGTGGCGACCCCACGGACCTGATCTCCAGTGAGAAGTCTTGTTTCTCATATCTGGCTTGCCTTTATTGTCCGGTTGGAGTGAAAATTGTGGAGATTCGCAAGAGCAAACGTACTCGAAGGAAGGCAGTTAACCCAGTAAGGTGTTGGTAGGGATCTTGACCATACTGCCGGCATTGTCCTGATAGCCGTGGTATACCTCTCCACTCCTCAAGCACCTCCGTATATAAATATATATATTTTTTAAACATTGCCCCTCACTAAGAGTTTCTTCCTGTAACGTGGGTGCGTTTGCAAACATATATACTCAAATACACAACACCCAGAGCCGGAAAAACTATCTGTAGGTCATACAAATATTTGTTCCGTGCGGGAATGGAACCCGCGACACGCAGCGTAGCAGTCAATCGCTCAACCACTGCGCCAACCGTGTGCCGTGTATGTATATGTTGCTTCCTTGGCGCTACGTCACTAAAGTGCTAGCATACCTTTATGGGGGCCCATTAATTGAGTGTGCAAGTCTCCGCCTGCCATTTTATAACCGTGTAGATCAACAGTGGTCGGGCAGGGGCCGGTAGTCCTCCTATAGTTTTGGGCAATCGACCCACTAATCCTTCAAAATCCATAGCCCAATACATTTTTTCTCCATAATTTGTAGTAGTCCTGCACCAACCGGGGATTGTCCTTGGGTGCAGTTGCGTAGTGCATATAGGGATAATCGTCGGTTGGTGTTTCATTTCCTGATACATACCTAACGGGGCCTCTACGAGTTGGCTTCGGCTCCTCGCACACCTTTTGAAAGACCAGGACCCCAAGTTCCCAAGAAACACCAAAAAAATAATAATATTAAGTTCATTTATTTTCTTTCACAATGGTTTTAGCACTAATCAGTTTTTAAATGTATAAATTCACATTGTGAGAGCTGGTGCCTGATGTACCTAGGTTTAGTTATAACCTGTGTTACAGTCACCAGGCCCCACTTAGTGGCCTCATGCAAATTAACAGGCAGGTACCATGTATTTCCACAAAAAAATTAAAACAAAAGATAAATAAATGAAAAGTAACAACAAAAGCAGACAATAGGTGTGTGGTGAATGCTGGTGAATGTGTATGTCAATTGTGGTAAATTTGTAGATGAATTATGGTGAATATGTGGGTGAATGGTGGTGAATGTGCAAGTGAAAGATGGTAAACGTGTAGCTGAATTGTGGCGAATGAGTGGGTGTATTGTGGTTAAGGTGTAGGTGAATGTGTTGGTGTAGGTGAATGTGTTGGTGTACGTTAATGGTGGTAAATGTGCTTAAAATTTAAATCAGGAGCCATAAGAAGATACAATATCGAAATTCGCAACAAGGACGTAGAACGATGATAGAATTTATTTAATTATATGAAGCAGTTTCTCCGTGTCTTCATAGCAAAGAGTTTCCAAGTATTCAGTTAGTTTTTGCTTACAACTGGGCTTAGGTAAAGGAGTTAAGTGTAACTTGGCTGGCTATGTTAGCCAGAAGGGACCGGGTGTCTAAAGACCTGTTTTTTTTATCTGCATATAACTCAACCAATGGTTAAATTTTAGCCAACCAGTAGTATAAATTTTCGGTAAAACGCGTTTTTGCCAATTATTTATCCAACAAATGGTTAAATAATTAAACAAACAACTTATTTAAGCACTACCTTCTGTCAGCGGCTTCGCCCGCGTGAGTGTCGATAATTATCCCAAGGGAACATATTCCCGGGATATAAAATAAAGTATCATATGTGCTATTTCAGACTATAATCTACCAAATTTCATCCAGATCCGTTCAGTAGTTTTTGCGTGACAAAGAACAAACACACTTACACACTCACAAACTTTTGCCTTTATAATATTACTAGCAGTTCCCTGCGACTTCGCTCCCGTGGACCACCCCACAGGAACCGTTTCGGGATTAAAAAATAGCCTTTGTCACTCAGGAATAATGTAGCTTTCTATTGTTGAACAAATTTTTTAAATCGGTCCAGTAGTTTCGGAACCTATTCGGTACAAACAAACAAATAAACAAAAAAATGTTTCCTCTTTAGGGCTAACAATTGATTCTTCTTTATTTTTCTTTTCTTTTCTTTTTCTTTTTTAAAGAAAACGGACCGTAATATTAAAAAGGTTGCCCCACACTAGGATTTTTTCCTGTATCGTGGGTGCTAATTAAAAAACTAATTTTACCGGTTTTTTTATTTCATTGTTTAGCATATTTAATCATTAATCAATCATTGAGTTAACTACGGATAAAAAAAATGGGCATGAGTGCGAAAATTAGAGTGCCTCTTTTATTGCTACTTGGCTAATCATATTAACTGGGCACAAATTCAGAAAACGGATTGCTATTGAGATAGTAAAATAGTTGGAAAAGTGCTTGCAAAAACAAGACAAACGAATAATATGACTAAAACGCTGCAGACAAATTTCAAAACTATTGAAGACGAAAATAGAATCAAATATTATAATAGATCATCCAAGACGGATGGTGCCACCAAACGTTCAAGTTTTCAAATATTCTGTGGATTTCCATAATATGAAAACTATTCTATGGAAGTTAAACGAATAGATTCCTAAATGCAATTCAGATTATAATAAATACCGTTTTAAGAATGGATTGCACATATCACATATCATCACGCTTATGTTCTCCGAAGTGTCAGACAGAGTCTACAGCACAGCACATAGCTACATACATATTTTGTACGTCAAATCAAAACTCGGCTGCTACTGATAAATTATATTCTAAAAAAAAGATGCCGACGAATTGAGAACCTCCATCTTTTTTGAAGTCTGTTAAAAAGCTCAATGACACCTTACAAGATCTAGATATTGAACCCAGTACCTGATTTTCGATTGCGAATACAAGAAAATCATCATCATCACATTAATGCCGACAACGACCACTGCTGGAGAATGTCCTCCCCAAGCTATGCCACTCTGATCGGTCCTATGCATCTCGCATCCATCGGGTTCCCGCAGCCTGAACCAGATCATCGATTCACCTAGAGGGAGGCCTTCCAACGCTACGTCTTCCGCATAATACAAGATAGCAGAAGAAGAATTGTTAACATAACTTCTAAAGCTAATGAACTGTTACACCTTTTAAAAGTTTATTTTATTACTAAATAAGATTGCAAACAGTTATAACTCATAATTAAATAGAATCAAGGGCGTTGTTTTAATCCTGAGTTCCTTTCACTTTTTTATTGTAATAATAATCGTATATCATAAAGTCTATTGAGATTTAGTTTATTGTCAAACAAGAACTTGTAAAGTTCACATAGTTTTGTTTAACGTGTAAGTGTAACGCGCCTCTTTGAAGAGTGGCTTGAGAGGTGCCACGGCGTCCTCATCTTTCGCCTGACGCAAGTACTCACCGGGCAAGGCCATTTCGGGCGGTTCCTGTTCATAAGGCGAGAGAAAACGCCCGGGTGTCACCATTTTGTGGATCGCCCGGAGGACACGGTGGAGCATATAACGGTGGAAGTCTGCCCCGCTTGGGGGGAGCACCGCCGTGTGTGGAGGCGATCGGCGGTAGCGTCCTCTCGCATCCGGCCCTGGTCCAGGCCATGGTACGGACCTGGAGGGCATGGGAAGTTGTCTCCTCCTTCTGCAAAGCAGTAATATTCACGAAGGAGGAGGCTGAATGCGTGAGGAGGACGCAACGGAGACGCCCCTAGCCACCGCAGGAGAAGCCCTAGCGTTGGGAGCTGCAAACCGATTCCCGTTTACCGTAGGCGCGGGCTTGCGGATGGCGAGTAATGGGTAGCTCACCGTCCGATACGGATCAGGCCGGGGTCCACTGGCGCCGATGCCTGTCTGGATCTCTGATTAATTTTAAAGAGTCTACTCTACTACTACTCACTCTTCACCTAAAGCGGGAGTAGTCATTGGATGATTTACCAATTCAAAACCATTAGATTTTTTTATTTACTTTTTTATTAATAACTTTTTTTTTCGAATTAGGTACATTTAAATATATAAGGCTTAAGGCTACTAGTGGCCCAATGGTAACGGCCGCGACTTACAATTTGTAGTTCGTGGGTTCGAACCCAGGCAGGCCCTTTGCTTGGTGTAAATTATTTCATCACCGTTGCTCTCACAACGGTGACGTCAAGTACTAGAACCAAAAATACGAAGACATGTGACATCCACCAACCCGCACCGGGCCCGCGTGTTGGATTACGGTCCTTTCTCTCTCACAGGGAGGAGGCCTGTGTCCCAGCAGTGGGAACATTAAATGCTGATGATGAAACATGTAAGTATAATATATTTTTGAAATCACCTCTTAAAACTCTTTATTTTGATATCCCACACGATGGGTTTGGAAGAAAAAAGAAATTGGGCCCCCACAATATGGCGCCGAAAATCCACGATTTTCTTTTTCCAATTTTAATGAGCCAGACACTCGCAAGGTTAAGACGAATCGATTAACGTAAGAATCATCAAAATCGGCCAAAGCGTTTGGTCACTAGAACGCCGCATAGGAACAAACATACATACATAGAATGATAAACACATTACCCTTCTTCGGCAGTTGGGTAAAAAAGAAGTTGGCGTTCACTTCTTTCGGCGTGAGTTTATTTAAAAATGTAAAAACTCTAGAAATGTTGTTTTCAAGATGACAGGACTTCCCAAGAGTCTTTTTGCTTCCATAATCGTGTGGCACTTGAAAAAGGATCCAATGGAGCTGTTCATCGATCCTTTTCAATAAGGGTCCAATGAGGCGTTGGAAAATCTGTAGCTCTTGAAGAGGGTCATCATCGACTTACTGAAGTTTCCCAGCCAGTTCTGTGAATTTTCTGTCATAGCACTTACTATCGTGCTGTTGATGAAATGTCATCAACATTTATTGAATTTTGCTTCCTCTAACCTAGGTAAGTATATCTTTTATACATTCTGTAAAATAAAAAATCTTTTTTACAAAAAAAATACTACCGTCTTCCAACTAAAAACACTACAAAGTGAAAAATAACTTTCTTTTTCGAAGTCGGTGTCTTTGGTAGGTACCAATTTTTTTCGTTATGGACACCGACTTCGAAAAAGAAAGTTATTTTTCACTTTGTAGTGTTTTTAGTTGGAAGTCGGTAGTATTTTTTTTGTAAAAAAGATTTTTTATTTTTCACTTTTTAGTTGTACCTATTAAGCAACTTGCTTTAGTGAGGTAGTAATGCCAGAATAGATTAACTGAATGCCATGAAACTTGATCATAACCTGTGAAATTAAAGTGTTTCAAGGTGAACTGTACACATCTGTGTACCCCTTTAGAGCGTACTGGCGTGATGTTATGTTATGAAATGGTATTTAAACAATAAAAAGACATGCGGTTGCAGCAATCCCGAGAGATTTGCCTTCATTTATTGAAGAGTTCTGCTGTATATCTCCGAAGTTCTTCATCAGATCTTCACCAAATTAAAATGGGACCAATTTCGAAACATACTCTAAAAATCAAAAAAAGAATTTTCAAAATCGGTCCACAATTGACGGAGATATCGGTGAACATATACAAAAAAAAAAAAAAACAAACATGAAGTCGAACATAGAACCTCCTCCTTTTTGGGAAGTCGGTTAATAAGTTCTCTAGGGCTGCGTTCCTCTTTTAAACTACAGACTATCAGACTTTGACTAACAGATATAGATGCGAATGTCACTACAATTAAGAGAGTTCACTATAGTAACAAACCTTGCGAAGAAGGAGCAGGTTGCTATTTAAATAAATAGTCAGTGTATTATGATGATACGTTCTCCTTTATAAATAAAATATTTTCATCTACCTTCACTATAAATTTTCTCCTCTCTATTTTCAGTACTAGCGAAATTATTTCTCAACAATTTCAAGTGGCTGGCTACTATTGTTGCAATGTTCGTTGTATGTCGCAGTTGGCAACACAGACACACATGCTGTGCAATTTGTCGTGTTCAACAATGTGCGTATTGCGAACTTCTGCTGAGCTATTCATATTAAAATGCTTTTACTGAGGTATTTTTGTTGGTATATCTATCATTTGTGAGTGTAACAAATGTACCCTGACATTTTGTTTACGGAATTAAATACCCCGAGACTTATTAACCCATGCTTTTTAAACTATGCTCTTGATTGTAGATCGAAACACGTTATTATAACACGATATCTTATAAAGTGATTTTAATTGAATTTAGTTGTATTTTAATTGGACTATAATGGTATTTTAATTGTATTTAATGGTTGTTTAATTGTATTTTTATTGTGTTTAATGGTTGTTTAATTGAATGATACTTGGATTTTAATTGTATTTATAATGGTTTAATTGATTGTATTTTGATTGTTATATTTGATTGTATTCTTAATATAATGGTATTTTTAATTGTATTGCTGTTAGTGTATATATAATATCTGGTTGGTGTAACATCGCATTGGCCTTATAGCTGTAAAGGTGTTATTGACATAATATTGAATAAAAAAATAAATAAAATCTTGCGAAAATACTTCGATCAAATCAAAGAGTAAAATGTGCATAACTTTTAAAGGATTGAACAGATTTTTATCAATCATAGCTAAGAACATTTTCGATAAAGTCATCTTTCAAATAAACAACTACATTAAAATCAGTTTTTCTGTTTAGGAGCGATAATGCCACAGACAGATACACAAACACAAACACTACAGGAACACACGTCAAACTTATAACACCACTCTTTTTCTGTCGGAAATTAATAACGGGAGACAGAGAAGATTGCCAGCGCCAACTACCCAAATCAATATCAAACCAGAAACTTTGAATACTAAAAAAGAATATATATATAGGAATCTAAACGGATGAACTGATTTTGATTTAGTTTTTTTGTTTGAACACAAATACGCAGGTACACTCATCAAACTTATAACACCCCTCTTTTTCTTTTCTGTCGGGGATTAATAAAGGGAGACAGAAAAGATGGCCAGCGCCAACTACCCGAATCAATATCAAACCAGAAACTTTGAATACTAAAAAAGGAATCAAAATCAGAAAACTGAAAATTTACGATAGAGTCGAGATTCCTAACTGCAGTTTTATTAACTGCGGTAGATCTGTACAGGAAAATTAACTTAAAACTGCTTAAATATTAAGGAACTCCTAGATGCATAACATTCTTCGTGAGATAATCTACGACTCTGTGTAGATTTTCCATTTCCATTTTCCTTCTGATTCTGTTCGTATGAAACAGAAACATTTTGTTGAAATTCTCACTGCAAATTTTTAATTATATCTAGAATTAAATGTGAGAAATGTGCTTCAGTCAGTGTACTTTTCGCAGGAGCTTAAAAGGCTTTTGACTAATACAAAAGAGAAGCAGAATAACCAGGAATTAAGTATTAAATATGCAGTATTCACAATGAAACAACATTTTTTTTTATAACTGGCATAGACATGTCTTCGTTACCGACCTACCGTGTCTTATCCCATACACACCCTTTTTTTGGGAATCATACTAACCTAGGAACACTTAGGCCCACTTGCACGAAAAACTACACTCAGAGTTAGCTGCTAACACGAGGTTAAGTTGACAGTATTGTATGACAATCTAGCATGTACAATGGTTATACATAGGCGGACTTAATGCAGCAAGGCATTCTCTACCAGTCAACTTTTATAAATATATCAATTTAACCTTGTTTTAGCAACTAACTCTGAGTAATGTTTTTCGTGCAATGGGCCTTAACAACACGGTAGCTTTCTATCCATGAAAGAATAATATTTTGTAATCAGATCATCCTTTTAAACTTAATACAAATAAGAAACGGATGATTTTATTACGGTACAAATATTATTTTAGGTTAAAATTAAACAATATATTTATTTTATATTGTAAGTAACTCGTTATTGCATCCATAATTCTACCTTTATTGCAGTGAGCCGCTTGTGGTACTGTGGCAAGCGATGAAGAATCTTTTGTTTACTCCCGTATATACCAGTGGTCAGGATTTGTGCAGAATTAGCAAGCTGTAGTGTACTGGAGTGTGCTGGAGTGCTGTTGACCATACGTCTGAGTACTCGAGTGGAGACTGCGAATCGTAACCGAAGAGGACGCTTTACGGTCATTTGGATCAACCGGTTTTGTAAAGGTAAAATTTGGCAGTCAAAACCGTTTATGTTGCTGCTTTGAGAACCTATGTTAGTATGATACGTTTCATTAATATACCGATGTCCAATGAATTAACATTCTGAAACTTTTCAAGATAATTTTTTACCTTTAATAACAATCAGGGATCGAGAACGTACTTAATGTTGACTTATATTATCTAGAATTACGAATCGAGCATTTTTCCGGGTAAAAAAAACTGCTAAGCACAAGAACAGTGCTAAACAAACTACCAATGAAGCTGAATTTTCGTAATCGTATCAGTAATTCCAGGGATTTCCAACTACAAAAGAAAGGGGTATTATTATTAATATTGTTTTTTTAAGTCAGACATTCTAACTGCACAGCAAATTAACCAGAGCGTACAAACGTTTTACTCACACCTTTAATAAAACAATTGGAGGAGGCCTATGTCTATAATAGACAAACAGACAAAAATGATAATAATTTAACTAGTTCAAAAAATAATTTATGAAGGAAAATATTGTTATAAAATTAAATTAATACTATTGTTTTAAACATATTAAATAATTTATCAAATTAAATAATAATTGTGCATATGAAATTTAAGTATTTTGTCTGAATAAAGGCTCTTTTTATTTATTTTATTTATAAAGAAATAAGGCCAAGAGCGAGCGAAGCGAGCTCGGCAGCTTAGGGCACCCCGACACGGATAGGTTATGTTCGAAGTGGATGACGGGAGCTGAAGTGAGCGAGCAAAGCGAGAGAACTAGGTACCCGTCACTTCCTTCATGTTAGGTTACTTTAGACCCTGCAGACAGAAATAGGAGCCCCACAATTGTTGCTAAAATATTAATATTTTGAGGTTACTATTTTGCTGTGCACTAAGTATCTTTGATTGGAATTTGGATTATTTTTGGATACAAAAAACATTTTTTTTTGGATTTGCGTTTAAGTACTAACATAATAGAAACAATTTACCCTCTTTGTATACACCGTTAAATTTAGGTCGTTACAATCCCGTGGAGGTTTGGGTTAATCTGGTACATGAAACAGTATCGATTTGTAAAGATAAAAAAAAACACAAAATAATTAACCGACTACCTACCAAAGCAAAATATAATAGTGCAAAAACCGTCGAAATATACTAGTGCGTTTCGTTTAGCAGTCGGTATGGCAAAATGATAAAACAAGATAAAAAAGGGAACCAAAGACGATTAATTTTATCTTTTCAAATCGATATTGTTTTATGTAACGGATTCGATCCGGTATATGAATTTATTATATATAAATTATTAATATTTATTGATAATTTACACGGATTTTTTAACGGAGTATATGTATATAACGTGAGTTTATAACTTTAGATCCTTTACCATCAGCCAAACTACATTTCGACGTAGGCTTGATCTTATTCTTGACAGTAAGTTTAATCCTCAGCCAATCCCATTCGTTCATTACCCTCCTAATTATCCTTTCCATTCTTATCAAACCAAGATCTAAAACTTACATAACATAAATAAATAAAATACACAATTTCCTTTCATTTCTCGTATTGTAGGAGACAGTTCACAAAGGTGGGGCGCGGAAGTTGGGAACACTTGGCTGGGACAATTGCCTGCTAGGGTTGAACACGTCTGACGTGTCTTGTGAACGCATGGGCTTCTAAGCATCTAGTTGAGAGAAAATGTCGTGAGATTTCACACGCGAAAATGAAGTACAAGTAAATTATTATAAAAGTGTCCTGGAATGAGTAGATGCTACGCAATAGTAAACACGAAAAGGCCATTTTTTGTAAATACCTACGTAAATGTTTTTTTGTCGATGTAATTTTTCATGCATTATTAACAACACTTAAAAAAAAAAATGTCTTCGATGACTTAATGTTTTTTTTATTTTTTTGTAGTCCTACTAATTAACAATAAAAAAATATATGTATTAATTTGAGCAAGTAAATGATAAAAATAAACTTTGCAGTTGAAGAACTAATAGGCCCAGTTCTTTAGACTTACGTAGTTACAATTGAAGATTGCTGATATATGATACCAATTAGTTTTGTATTAACTATCGTAACACAAAAACTGTCTACCCATAAATAGTTATTCAGGCTTCATTCCAAGATGGTGCCGACTCGTTGATATAAACAAGATGCGATAGAGTTATTAGAGCAGACCCAACCTTTCACATAACATAAGATTTACGGATCCCTAAACCGTACTCTTTGGCGGAGAAGTATTTCTTTCCTACATTTCGAACAAAATAACGCCTTTTTTAGTTACGAGTTATAGATTTTTCTTGCGAAATAATAGTCACAAAAAACTTTTTTACAAAATTTACAACCAACTTCCAAACAAAAACACTACAAAGTGAAAAATAACTTCAATTTCGGAAGTCGGTGTTCCTGTTTATGTTTCTTCGTTTTTTGACACCGACTTCCGAAATTGAAGTCGGTTGTAATTTTTGTAAAAATATTTTTTATTTTTCACTTTTTAGTTGTGGTACATAATATACCAGTTCTATAGGCTAGGTACCTACGCGTATAGTGCCCAAAGTGAAGCCAGAATAGATGAACCCAATAACATGAAACTTAAACAAAATCGGTGCAATGAGAGTACACCAGGGTGAACTGTTCACACCTGCATACCCCTTTAGAGCGTACCAGTGTGATGTTATGTTATGAAATGGTGTAAACAATAAACAGAAATGCGATTGCATCTATCCCGAGTGTTTTACCGTCATTTATTGAAGAGTTCTGAAGTATTTCTCCGAAGCTCTTCATCAGATTGATGAAAATTAAATGGGACCACATGACAAGCACCAGCTTTCAAATAAAAAAAAAATTATCAAAATCGGTTCACCCAATAAAAAGTTCTGAGGTAACAAACATAAAAAAAAAATTGATCTCTGAAACTAGAGACTACTGCAAAGAAGATGAAACTGTTAATTTTAATGACGAACTCGTTTAGCTAAGCTTGCTGAGGTCGTTAGTTGGATGGGTTACCAATCACCATCCATATCACATATTGAGACTACTTCGGTCCGCCGGTGGTACCTGGAGTCGTTTGCAGATTCATTATGAAGTCGGCAAGTCTTACTTAAAAACATAAATGCAAAACGTATAGATACAATCTATCTGCGCCTATGGGGAGACACAGATTGCTAGTAATAAGTTTTTTTATCCGACTGCAAGGAAAGGGTTATGTTTTTTGCGCGTATCTTGTATGTTTGTGTGTATGTAATATTCTTTATTACCTCATATCTTGCAAACCACTAGACGGATTTACATAATTGAGACATCGTTAGATACGTCTTGACCGCCCAAGTGTTCTTAAATAGGAGACATTAAAAAAAAACACGATGGATTTTGGGCGCCATATTGTGAGGGTCTCAATTTTTTTTCTTCCTTACCCATCGGGTTTGGTATCAAAATGAAGGGTTTTTAGAGCGTGTTACAAACATGTATACCACTTATATGTTTAAGAGTAATTCGTTAAAAAATTACATCTAAAAAGTTGTAAATAAAAAATTAAAAAATACCCGACTGCTTAAGAAACGAACTAAAAATATGTAAACAAGAAGAAAATCATGCTGTGCTGTCGGAGGATACATATGGTTTTGGTCAGCCAGCTCGCGAATATATATCCTCCGTCTGTACAGTATGTTTTTCTTCTTGTTTACATCCTTATAGTTCACTTCTTAAGCAGTCGGTTTTTTTGATTTTATTAACTACTATCACTTCGCCCGCGACTTCGCTCGCGTGATTTCGTTTATCCTATAAATGACTCTTATGTGCAGTTAGTGAAGGCGACTAAAAATAAGCTATTATTAAATCAATAAAAAAGGGGTATCGTAGATATACAGGGTTTATTGGTTTGAGACGATTCGTTATTTGACTTAAATAAGAATAAATTTTAGGTTACTGCCACAAACTAAAATCCTCCCCTAAAAACTTAGTAACCCCATTTTGCCTCGTTGAAGCTAGAGTTTTGAACAACCCAAATATGATATTCACTCTTTTCTTCTCTTTCTATTTTTCGTAGTTCGTTCTTAGCAAGATTCCGCAGTAAGATTCCTCAAAAAAACTTTAACACCCCTTAACCCTATCTGACGGGTAGTTTTAAAAACGTTTTTATGTAAATTTCAATTATTTACTTTATCCCAAGGAATAATTTTTTTCTTACAAACAAATTCTGCACCTTTTCACCTTCTTTCCAGGTCTGTCAGATTTAATTTTCGAAAATTTCTGCTTAGTGCTCCCCTAGAACCCTACGTCAAAATCAAAAACCTGTCCAAAGTAAGATTCTTAGCTTAACCCCAAGCTTTTCTAAAAACTTATAATGACCACCTTTATTGTTTACATAGGTTGGTACTTATGTCAAGCTTCAAGTTTTTTATCCCAACAAATATGATTCTCCAAAAAAACTTTGACACCCCCTATATCGCTTTTTGGGGACAGATTCGAAAAACTAATAATGACAACCTTTAATGTTTGTTTAGGTTGTTATTTATGTCAACTTTCACCCCCTAAATCATGATTTGGGGGTAGTTTCAAAAATCTTATAATGACAACCTTTTACTTAGATTACTATTTGTACCAAATATCAAACATTTTTGCCGGAGGAATTAGATTTTTCATACAAACTTCCAACCCCATTTTTACCCCCTTAGGGGTGGAATTTCTAAAAAACCTTTCTTATCGGATGCCTACGTCATAGAAAGAACACACCCTCTTAAGTTTCAGGTCTCTGCGATCAGCGGTTTAGGCTGTGCGTTGATCCGTCAGTCAGTCATTCAGGACAAAGCATTTTATATGTATAGATAATTACTCTATGTTATCAACGTATTTGAAGGTATAATTTAAGTAATAAGTGTTTGTGTAAAGTAAAGCTAAATATGTCTATATGAGGATATTATATCTTACAGTATTTAGTTACTTGAAGCATGAAACTCATGAAAACTTTATCAATTTGCAAACGTAGAGGCACAAGTTGTATTCTCGTTTCACGCACACTAGTAAGTTAAGAGGACGTATTAATTATTGTGTTAATTTCTTTATATCGAAGACAATTCGATTAATAGCGAATGAAGGTAACAAATTAGTAAACTGTAAATCGAATACATTAAACTTTATGACTAATATTGTCAATCTAGTGGGTTTTAAACATTGTACGTTTAAAAGAAGATAAAGTTTTGCGCCGCAATATAAAAGCAGGTTCATCATCACTTATAATTCCGTTGCCTTTACCTATTGGTAAAGGCAACGGAATTATAAGCTGAGCTGAACGGAATTATAAGCTGAGCTGTTGAAGGTATAGACTAGGCGGGCTATGCTTATTAACCTGGTGCATCACCAGCATAGCCCGCCTAGTCTATTTATCGTTTAAAACCAAAAGTGATCAGGCATTACCAAAAAAAGCCAAAAAAAACGAGACGAGACTTTACGATAGGTAGCAACTGTCAGTGGACCTCTCAATAGACATCATAATTTAGTATTATTGATGGAACATCCTTTTCAAAAAAATACTCACACATCTCCAGCATGACCCACGAATGCCTTCCGCATTCCGCACTGATTAATGACAAAGCCATCACGACTATTTGTCAACGGAGCGAAGCAAGCGGATCTACACTAGCGATACAAGCAAACGAAGAGCGATAGTCATTCAAGCAGCCTAGATCGACACAAGATAACATTGAGATCCGTGCCACGGACCATGTTACGAATGTATGAATAATCGTCCAACCTCCTTTGGAAAATTTGAGTTTGAAACAATTAATATTATTAGAAGAATAACAGATAAGATCTGTGTTGATCTAAAGCGTCTGTCGGCGTTGGCTTAGACGAGATGTATGAATGATGAGGACGTCTTATCTTTGGTCATATCTTTTTATTCTCTGCTCCTTCTTTCTAATTTGCTTTTCGAAATAATGGCTTATTAGCGGTATGGGTGGTGGCGCAGATAGATTGTGGTGGTGCCAGCGGCATTTAATTTCTGTATAATAAAAATGTTTTGGATAAATTACAAAATTAACTTTCTTATACGCTTATTCTTTAAATTATTTGTGATACCTACCATACAGTGATGGAAGGCGTCGCGGTAGATCCTGTAGAATATGGCAAGAAAAGCTAAATACAACTAACGACCAGTGGTCCACATTTTTTTCACATTAAAAGAGCTGGCAGTCCTTTGTCCAGCTGTGGTATGACGCAGGTTGACATTAACAGTAAGCTTCAGGAACCTACATCTTATTAAGATATTATGACTAAGATTGTGTAATCTAAAGCTACGCTGACATTTTACAGAAAATTTAATATAAAAAGCCTGACCTTACTTTTATCTTTCGTTTTGAACGAAAAAAATCTGCGATTTTTGTCACAAAAGGCTTTAATGAAACCTCAAGATTACAGGATCTGAAAACTCCTAACTCATCCGGTTTGAAGAATCTGGTAGCAGTTTTTTTAATGAGAAAACGTACGTAGATGGGAGTTGACTAGCTTCTGTATCAACTACTGTTACTACTACTTACTATTAAAAGCTTTGTTTTACTCACAAAAGCTCTAAGCACCGCAAGCATTGTTACGAGTAATCTTCGAGAGCAAAGAACGACGTGTAATGTACATAAATTATGATTAATGTGTTTCGTCTAAGTGCGTCATATAAACTTGTTTATCTAGGTACCTACAGTTAGATAAAGTCTCGTACATTTTCGGGTGAAGATAATATTGGTGATTATCATTAGTATGCTCACACATCACTTAACACAATCACATGACCGAAGTATTCATTTGGAATCAATACTACGACAAAGAAGCAGAAATAACATGTTCATTCTTCACTATCATTCACGTCTAGAATCACAATAATAGGCCTCATATCTGTCCTTACATAGTTTACGCATTTGTGCGTCCATCTGCACCTGCAGCTTTGACCATATCACTTACCCATCACGCAGTCGGACATCCTTGATCTTTCCGGCCTTACCATGCTGCCAAAACAATATATTTACTTTATCATCCATCATCAAACTTAGCTATAAGAAAATACCATAATTGAATACCCTATTAAGAATTTCGCCAGATTTACTTAAGTCATACGCCTACGTTTAATAATACGGCCAATTAAACTGAGAATTTAGAAGGGGCGACCAAAGCCACTCCTAACTATTTATTATGAAACGCTATGCAATGCTTCATATCTATGCTAAATATCTAGTTCGTGTCAACAAGGTTACAAACTGCGGCCATTGCAATGTAGGCTGGCCAGGCTTAAGCTGCATATAATGCCAACAAAACGACGTCCATTCGAACCACTTCTAGTCTATTTAGAATCATTTTGTGGTGTTTAAGTTACAGGTTCCAAGTCTTAAGCACATTCCTGTTTAGATAAGTGGCACTTGCAAGTACTTCCTAGTTCCATGTAGGTTACATAATAATCCCAGCCTGAACTGTACACTGCAGGGCAAAGGCCCCTTCTCAAACAGAGAAGGCAGAAGCTTTCATCACTATGTACAGTCAAGGGTCAAAAGTGCAGTCATACTCTTCCAAAACTCAAATGGCTAGTTTTCATAGAAGAAGTTAAATTATCCACAACTGATTTAATATTTTGTATAGAAATTAAAGTATAGATTAATCCTACTAACGGCGAAAAGTTGAAATTCTGCTACCTACAAAAAAATGCCTTTTCTGTTTTGGTAGAGTGTGACTGCACTTTTGACCCTTATAGGCACTTTTGTACCTACGCCGCTCAAGGCATGCTGGCGATTTCAGTACTATAATAAATTTGGGTTTTTTCAAAATGTTTTTCTTTACTAATTTCAATGCTGTCAAAAATAAACTTAAACTTATTTTAAAAAGAGGATATTTTACGAGAGTGAAGAAAAATATTACTAAGGCTTATGTCTCAAGGTCTATAAATATACATAAATCATCTACGGAAGAGTTCCCCCTTTGCACATACTGAGGTGCTTATCTAATCCTATCCTTTTCTTTTAAAATATTCCCTTCTCATAACTCAAAAATATATCCCTTTATGAAAAATGAATGTTGTTTTTCATAAAAAGTTGAATGAAATGCAATTTTATCATACAAATTGCAAGAGCTAAGTAAGTTCTTTTTAGGGAGACTTCCACTATTATCAACCCAGTCACCAAAAGCATGGAAAAATCCTTGACTAAAGTCAATAAATATCAAATAATTTCTTTAATCAAGGTGAGGATGATTCAACCATTCTGTCAAATGGAGGAAATCGGTTAGAATTTGAAGGCTATTCTTAGTAAAGGTTCCTAATTAGCTTCGTTGTATTGAATGTTAATTTACAGATCAACCTCAGTTACTTTAATTTGACAAAGCAAATAGTTTACTCAACTACACACATACAGGCCGAAATGTGCAGCATCAATACTAAACTAGTCTCGTACGAAACTGCAATCTAGAGCTTCTGTCAACCCCTGCTCAACAAAAAGAGCCTAAAGACAAATTAGCGTCCCCATATGCAAATTTATCCCTGTTTACGAGAACTAGAGCTTTGTAAACTGCTTGAACTATCTCCAACCTGCCTTGCCCAGTTCTTGTGTGACTAAGTTCCTTTGAAACCCTTTAAGGCAATGTCGTAGCAGTAAGTTTGCAAAGACATTTCTGTCAGGCGCTTAATTAGGAAGTTCCATTTTCGTTTTTCTTTATTATTTCTGACGTTTTATTTGAGAAAAGTTTATTCAAACGGTATTTAAATAGCTTTGATCTTCAAAATATGTAATTAAAGAAAGCGTTACATAAATTGTCTGTAATTATTATTTTCTTGAAAGTCGGCCCTAATTTGTCCTTAGGGTATAAGGAAAATGACTTTGAATTCGTTCTGGATTGCAATCTATGTTATTAAAAATCTCACCTTGGTGACAGGTCAAATGGAAAAAATTTAAAAAATGTAAATTATTTCTTCAGAACAATTAATTCCTTTCAAAAAGCAAAATAATCCGTAGATTTATCAAGTAGGTTTTTTACTATTATCCTATTAATATAACGCTTCCCTAATCTAAATCTTGATAGGTTCCTATCAAAAGCATTTCTTTTCACTATCTTCCTATCCCCGGAGCGAATACGATATGAAACGAAATAGAGTTTCTTTGGCCGCAGTAGGTAGGCCGCCGAGCGGTCGAATATTCAAAACAATCTACAAACTGCCTCTACCGGGCTTAAGAAAAGAGATTTGTATTTTTTCCTCTTAAGAATAATGGAAGCAAGCGAAGAGAATGATAAGGGTACACAGACAGAGTGAAAAGAGATAGTTAGCAAGTTACCTCACGCTCCTGTGACGTAACAAGGTGGACGATGCAAGGCCGCGGAATTAGCATGAGCTCTAAAAGTTGTTTTTGTTACGTCCGATTAACCCATATTGTGTACGAGTGCTTGACGTCACATTACGTCCTCGATTTTTCTATCAAGCGCGGGGCGTCGGGTCGCATCGGGTCCCGCCGGTTCGCAAATGCACCGCGCATGCGTCGAAATTGCGCCAATTTCGCGGGCAGCGGCCTCTGCCGGCGGAAGGCCCAGTCCACTCGGTGCTCAGCGGAGGGATGTTGCATCGCGCGTGGTAACATCTCACGGACGGGAATTTCAAAAAATATTAAAATGCCATAGTTTGAAAGTGGTGCAGCGCGGTTTGAAAGTTGACGTTTCGATGCGTTCGCGACTGACGGCGGTGAAACTAACCTAGTGTTGTGTGTTTAGGGTTAAGTTTTAGTGTGTTTGAATTTTAGAATGACTGATTGCGGGGATATTTATATTGTATTTAAATGCAAATAGTTAGCAATAGTGCTCGATGTGTAGGTTGGTTACGTGATCGCGTGGTGGCTTTGATTGCAGTGTCCGCCGCGTTCTCATTCAAGTGCCAGTATAACCTTGACACGTTTTCCCGCGCTAGCACCCCAACCTTGTTTTCAGTTGCACTCTCTCTTGACATTTACCGCAAAAGCGGGTTCTCTTTGCTAATTAGCGTTACTGTGAATAAATACTCCGTGGAGATTGTAATTATGAAAGTAATTAATATTCTGTGTAGTTATTAGGCTTTGTGTAGTTCAGTCATGATGAGTGAAGTTAAAAACGATTGTAGAATGTTCGTAGTCTAAAATTATATAGTTCAAAATTACAATTCTTGTAGAGTTAATAATCAAGTTCTTAATAATGGAACCCTTGTGACCGCTTGAGTGAGGAGTGAGCCAGCGTCTTCAAAATGAGAATTTCAAAAGGTAAGTTCCTTTTCATCCAAGTTATATTTTGGGGCTTTTTATTGGAGCTTACTTTCATTTTATTACAATAGAGGTACCTTTTTGTTGGTCGAGTTTGTGGGAATCGATTTAGCCTAAGTACGTAGGTACTCACTACTTGCCTATGTATCTTAATTTACACTACCGTAGTTTATTTTACTTGTATATACGACTCATGAAAATTATTCACTCTACATAAGGTTATTCTTTTCCCAATAAGGTATATCACTGTTTATGAAGGAAGTTTCTGTGGAAAATTGCTGAAGACAGGTTTTTAGGTTTACATTATACTTTGGACATCTCCATGGACTTCAGTACAAAAAGGTCTATATGTCTACAAATTGGTTTGCCTATGCAGTGTGCTAGGTATTCCGGTACCTACGTTCGTGTCATGAAAATAATTGCGTTTAAGTTAAATATATCATTGCGCTAGTAATTTATTTATACCATCTTTTCTACAGCATTTAATGCAAATAAATTACTTTCACTTCATACAACTTTTACGTTTGAGTAAACTCTTTAAAAAATTAAGAAGATTAAACGTCTGCTACTCTATATACATTTTGAACGTGCACCTTAGTCATTTTGCACACATTGCCATAAATATATTCTACCGATAGACAAGAACATGAATGAAAACCATGTCAAATGTTGGTGAGTTACAACTAAAGTCCGCTGCAGCGCTAAACATTATTTATGTTGCTTATCAAACTAATAAAACATGCAGCGCTAGATTGCTTAAAGAGTTTAGTTTACTCGCGATCAAAACGTCGTAAGCGCCATTTTTTTTTTATTCAACATAGTTTAAGGTATGGTGTACGGATTGCAGTACAGTTCAGTGGAACAGAGTGAGTGTTTGGATCGCCAAATCTAGTGTTTTTCACTTTTGTATAGAACAGTTTTTTTCATATTTTAGACTTGATCCCATAGTAAAAGTTTTAGAATTGTTCGTTTTCATTCTCAATGTCTAAAACATCAAAGGGTTAACTTTCGTAATAGAAGGAATGTAAAGGAGCAAAGCGTTGGAAACTAATGAAACTTTAATGTAATTAAAATAATAAACTCTAAACAATTTTACTTGAAAATGGTTTAGAGCTCACAAGGGAACGAAGAAAACTTAATTTATCAAAAGCAGTAAAACTTAGCTAATAAATTGTTAATTGTATTTCTGTTCCATTTGTAAGTCTTCAATTCATTATGAGTAAATTTTGTTCAGCTAATTGAAATCGTAACTTAATTTTATTAAAACTAGCAGATATATGTGTTGCATCATTACGGTGGCATGGCGTTTTAGTTATCATCTGAAAAATTTGCTGAGCAGTGGTAGCCAAGTGGTAACGGCCATAAGCTGACTTACGTGTAGTAGGTCGTGAGGCCGGTTCGAACCCTGGCAGACGCTTTAGTTTGTGTAAATTATTTAATCACCACTGCTCTAAAAACGATGTGAAGGAAAACATCGTGAGGAAACCGGCATGTCCTAGAACCAAATATTCGAAGACATGTGACATTCATCATCCAGCACTGTGCCTGCGTGGTGAATTGAGGCCCATTCCCTCTCTCACAGAGAGGAGAACTGTGGCCCAGCAGTGGGTACATTAAAAGGATGATGATGTTGAAAAAAATTGTCAGTCTATGTCAGTGACGCATTTCGTAAAAGCTACCTAACTCTTCTTCTTTTCTTCACCCTTTATTTCTTTTATCATGATTTATATGTCCTCATCACAATTTGGGGTCGGCGCAACATTTCTTCTTCATCTATACTTCTCGTCTTCTCAGTAGTCTTTATCATCTTTCACCCAGCCCATCCTTTGTTTTTTTGGTCTTTTCTCAGTCTTATAGTCTCTTATACCCAAAGTCTTACTCAAAACTTTTCTTATTACTTCTTACTAGATGGCTATTTCTAGCTTCCCTTCAAAAGTCCTTTTTTTTGCATTGAGAAATGCTCATGCATACTGCGGTACCACGGGGAGATAGCGCAGTTATGTGGAACGCCAACCCACTATATCTCTATGGTGTCCTCCTGTATGCGCTTATGGCGAAAACACGGACACGTGTTAGTACTCACCGTGAACACACCGCGGCTGTCCGTCTCCGGACGTACCAGAACACATTGCATGCCGCGGCTTCCCTAGGAACCAAATAAGCACAAGGGCGCCAGACGACCCCGTGTATGGCACCCTTGGTCCCCCTGTGACGGATCAGGTCAGTGAAGCCGTCACCTACCACTTTTCGGCAGCAGGGTATAGGCACCTCTCCTGCGGCTCCACCGCGTCTGCCGTCAGAGGGTGACAAGCCCGTCCAGGCCCCGAAAGGTAGGGAGAGCCGGCACTCATCTCCCACCGCGGCCTCCAACCCTCAGCCGTGATATCGTATGGGACCTGGAACGCTTCATACGACATCGCGGCCCGCCTCAGTTGCGATGTCGCCTCTGTTGCCAAGTGGCACCGCAATCTACTTGTTAGCCGCTATGTCGTCGGCTCAATCGGCAAAAGCCTGACAGGCGGCCCCTCCTCGGGTTCGTCCTCGTTTCACCGTAGATGACCAAGCCAAGCTCCCGCTCAGCAGCCGTGGCTTTGCCGCTTCGACAGTGCGATTTTGTATTTTTTGTAGATGCGTCTTTACCGCGCAAGTGTTCTTAAACAGGTGACGATAAAACAAACAAACATGGTGGATTTTGGGCGCCATATTGTGCGGGTCCCAATATTATTTTATTCCAAACCCATCGAGTGAGGTATCAAAATGGAAGGGTTTTAAGAGGTGGTTACAAAATATATACCACTTATGATAAAGTTATAGCTCTCGCTAAACTTCAGGGCCGCCCTGAAGTTGGCTCTACGCATGCGCGAGGCACGAAACGGTGCTGTTTTTGTATGAGATTTACTACTGCGCAGCCATTGTAGCCAACTTCAGGGCAGCCAAGAAGTTTGGCGAGAACTATAATTTAAAAATTATAACCCGAATGATAAAGAAGCAAACAAAAAAGATGTAAACAAGAAGAAAATCATGCTGTGCAGTCGGAGGATCAAGTGGTCAGCCAGCTCGCGCATATGTATCCTTCGACTGCACACTACGATCTTCTTCTTTTTTTATATATTTTTATTTCGCCACTTTATCAGTCGGGTTTTTGATTTTTAAATTAACTTTTGTTTTCAAACTGTGTTCGGGATGGGCTTCTAGTCTATCCGGATGTAGCTAAATACGATTATTTAACATGAAATGCCTATCTTGTGTCCAGATGATGGTAACCCACATACAATTAATTTTCTGGCTATATCAGTATCACTCCACTGCTTGATGTAGGTTTTCTCTTAGGCATTCTAACTATTCAATTGCAATTCACGGGAGGAGTTAGGCTATCTAATCAAGGGCTGGAGGCACAATAGCTCAGTAATTTCTTCAGTTTAATCCGTTTTAAGAGGCAGACCGAATATTAATATGTAGGGGTGATCACATCAATTCCAGAGAAGAAGATGTTGGCTTCCTTCAACAGTAAAGACATGTTTCTCGATAGAAAGTCAATATTTGTCCAGTAATAAAGAGCATTTTGCGTAAAGGCCAGATATATTATTACCTGTAGAAAATAAATCGATGAAAATGCGTTTTGAACCATCGTCACACTGTCGCAATGCGCCTTAACACAGTCTTAAACAGTCCATCTTGGAAAAGCCGAAATAATATTGTTTTTTTTATAAACAGATTCTCATCTTTGAATTATATTTATATACAACCAATATTATTTCGTATATGATTATGAGATTCGACCGAATGAACCAAAAAAAGGGATAAACATTACCAGAAAGCTTGAAACATAAAAGAAAAAATAACTAATGAAAATGTAGCCAGCTACAAAAATAAATAAAATCACAGATCTAATAAACTGTCCCTTTAAAAGGGTGCGGTTTTTGTCCTTCAGAAAATAAAGAACACACTCTCGTTAAGTCAAGGTTGTAAACCCCAGGTTGTCTGGGGCCCTGAACTTTGCATTACCTTGGGCTAACCTCGGCAACCTTGCGAGGGCCGTTACTTCACCAGTTCAAATACGCTTTGAAGTTCATTCATACTTTGATGGATATACTGAGAACTTGGGATCTAGATTTAGCTTCGTAGGTATATCCTCACTAAATCCCAGACTAAGTATCGCCTGAGGATTATATTCGTAATAAAATTCTTGTTACTTTTGACAGATTGGATATAAGTATTTTCCCCATTGACATCAATGTACCTACTCAAAGCTCACTCATACTAAAACTTGCCCTTTCGACAAGGGTTCACCAGCGAAAAATCCAATCCAATCCGAAAAAGCTTTTCGATTTTTATTTTTTCTTACCTGAATATACAAAAAGAATGTTGTTTTGGTTAGCTGGGTAGTTGGGTATTTCATCATAACATCTAGGCCCTAACTAAACATATTCACTGGGCCTGCTCTAATTAGATCTTTCCAGTATTTCTTAAGGTAATATTCAAAGTCTGGCGTATCATAATATAGTTAAGATCCTCGAAGTTCATAAAAGTAATATAGCTTTTTCTATTGGGTGCCAGCCGTCCGAGATGGAAGAAACAGTGATTTTCAACCTTCTAGTAACTGGATTGGTAATCGATACCTAGTAATATTATGACTAAACATTGATAGTAGATAATCGGTACGTATTTAATTAGACAACATTCAATAACTTATTCAGTGTATCAAAAATAATAATTTTAGTTAAGGAAGTCACTTAAAGAACTTTATAAATCAGCTAGGTTTGATACCAAAAATTCTTGCTTCAATTGCTTAGTAGAGACAGACATAAGGGTGAGAGTCTTGGACCTTGTGGTCACCTTGCAGTTGGTTCAGCAACCACAAGGTGAATTACTTGAATTTTATAAAAAAGGCTATTTACTCGTATAATAGGTGAGTGCTGTTAGGTGATTGCGATAAGTTACGTAGTATGGCTTTTTTAGCCTCTTGACCGTCAGGTAGACTGAATCATTTGACGAATCTGTTCCACGAGATTAATAGCTGTGAAACATCAGGGACCCACATTGTCTTCTTACCGTTTCAAACTGAGCACTTTGATAAAACAATAGCAATATAACTGTAATTAGTACATTCATGCTAATTGTGGTCCAAACATAGCACCCTGAGGTATCCCTATCACATTTAATAACTGTTGTATTTTTGGACAAATTCCGATGAGAAAGTATTTTCATTATCCCCGTGTTTGATCAGATTTTATCAGGCCAGACACAAAGTGAACTTGTTTCAACTGGACGCTGACATTTAACAAGCCGAGTTTCAACAATGGTTACACAAAATGGTATTTTTTTACGTTGTGGTATTGCCTGCGAGTTCCGGTGTTGGAATGTCACTATGGAAAGAGTTTGACGTTTTTTTGGAGGAATGAACGAGAAAAATCTGTAGTACAATAGATAAATCTTAAGCGTTAGTAATATTGTAGATAACCGAGTGGCTGTGTCTACAAACGAAAAGTCTGCACTTGGCTTTGGTATGCATTTAGTTTTAGATATCTCATCCCTGATTTCTGAATTTTAAGAATTTGATGTTGAATATTTGTGAATCTTTACTGTAGTCTGAAAACCTAGGTAACCAAACTTTAGCATTAAAGTAGGGTGACATATTCTTCACTCCAAATACTCATATAATAATAATAATATTAATATGTAATATTCAGAAATCAGGCCTAAAGATAAATATTTCCGGATCTCTTCTCTCAAAATTTAAAATTGGTTTCCAGGAAAACTCAACCTATCAGCATTCTCATTATCCCTAAACAACTCAGTAACTGTATCAAATACACCAACTACATCTTAAAGCTTTTACCACTCAAGGAAAACTCTCAAGGGAGACAGAGGTGATAAATTATGATTACCAGAGCATCAACTTGCTTTTATTTCCATCTATTCCACGCTGTCCTTCACACACATCTTTGTCTACATCCATTTATCATCCCTGCATACTCGTGCTCCTTATATTAGTAGCAGCGATCAATGTCAGTCTAATGTCATTCTTACTTTGAGTAAAATTTACGTAAATTCCTTCATGTACTTGTTTCCTTTCTCTAATACAATTTCCTTCATGAGATCTAATAATCTTGAAATTATCTTGGCGTAATGTGAATTTTGTAATTCATTAACTTTCTCGCTGTAATTTTAGTTCAAATTCCGTCTCGTTTCTCAATTTCTGTGAAAGGCCAGGCCTATGCCTCAATTATTAGGAGTCGTTTTTGACACCAGAAATCTAGGGTTGAATTTCTTATTACTAATTGAATTTCTTATTATTAATCGAAGTCTTTGGTCATCTTACTAATATTATATCTACGAAAGTTTGGAAGTGTTTATGTTTGTTATTCAATCACACTAGAACGGCTGAACGGATCTGCATGAAATATGGCACAGGGATAGATTATGGTAAGGAATAGCACATATGAGTTCCCGGGAATATGTTCCCTCAGGATAATTTTTGATCTTGAATTTTATTGGAAAATATCTATCAAAAATCCCTTTGACGCCTTTATTAAATAACATAGAAGACAAGGGTTGACGGGCTTACCATGGGGAATTGTGTAACTCAGTAACTGGGTAATGGGGGTATGAAAGTTAGTCGATTCATGTAAAAGTCTGTTATTCAGCATCCGGTAAAACTGAAAGCGGAATTTAGCCTAGATGAGAAAAGGCTTGGCGGATGATGAGCGACTCCCTAAGATTTTTTGTAATATAGATTGTATATTGGATTGCTTCACGCATCTGTTGCCTCGTCGTGAAAAAAGTGTCGTATCTTTTATCGTGAGTCGTAAAATGTCCGAAGAAAAAGGTTGCTACTATAGTGATTGTATTCGTAGTTGGGTTCAAGGAGCGTAGCTCGGTTTATAGTAATGTTACTGTATTTTCTTTCGTTCCCAAGTAGATTTATAAAAAAATAAGAAACTTTTTCAGTTTCTCCGCTATTCCCACACAAAACTTCTTAGGTCATCAGACAACTTACGACTTCAAATTCTAACACATTGCACGACTTTTTTGGATAAAACCTTTACTGTCCACTGTGCTAATCGTCTGTGGAATGCATTGCTACATCCAATCAAACGTGCTCAAACATTGCCTGTGTTCAAAAGATTCGTAAAGAAACATTACCTGTCGCTGTCTTCTTCTTACCGTGTTGATTTCAAACAGACACTGTGATTGTGATTGTCAATAGATTAATTCATCATTTATTTTTATTGCCATTATATTTAGTATGTATGTATTTTATTTTAGTGTGTATCTATAATAATATAGTATTTTAACAATGTTATTGTCACACTAATGACAACCCCACTTCATGTCCAGACAATTACCATCCATACCAGGTTGCCTGGAAGAGATCGCGGGATGCGATAAGGCCGCCCATTGCTGCATTGTATGTGTATTAATTTTAAGTTTCATTTGTGATTGTATTTTAAGGTGTACAATAAAGCATATAATAAATAATATTTTTTATATTAATAAAAGTCTTTAGTCTGTTTTCGTTCTAGAATACACCCTCGTTTTTCATGAAATACTTGTACCAGAGTTATTACACATATTTACGAAATATTTGTTAGTTCAAAGGACCAAGATGTTGAGATCTAATTTTCCTTCTTTAGTTTCACTAAATGGACCCAAGTAAACAAGTGATAAGCGTTTATTTATTCGTACATCCCATAAACATTAACACATTCTCGATTAATTACCGAAAGTCATTTTTAGTAACGATCCTCGTTAATTACTGCGCTATAGAGACCATTATATTTAGTAATACGTACGATACTGGTCCATTGTTAACGCCTGAGTTTTTAATCTATCCCACGAGACGAATTCACCAAATGAGTATAATGAAAACTATAATATTTAAACATGAGTGTAGGAAAATATTGTGAAGGATCGTTGTGGGTTTCATAGATAATATGAACTGAATATCTCTCTTTATTGGAGTGGAAGATAGTGTATTGTTTAGTTAGTATAATGTTTTAAGTATTCGTAAAGGTATGCATTCATAAAAGTTTCATTAAATAAAAAATGGTCCAAAGAAAAATTAAAGATTTTTTACTAATCTGGGCCAGAACCGTTCAGTAGCTTAAATTTCATTTAAAAGAATTAATAACAACACGAATGTTTCCACGGTCGGGTCGGTCATAAAATCAGTGCTATTGAAGTTTAATATAATTTAGCAAAATTTAAAATTTTTATTGCATCTTTTACTTTATGTACCAAGTGATTAGTATAGCATTATTTATAAAGACTGGCCAATTTGTAAAATGCCCAGTTTGATTAACCAATATGATAAAAACTATAGAAAAAAAATAAATGGACCGGACTCTCTGAATAATGTCCATCACTGGCCGGGTAATAAAAATATGTTTCTAAATTATTTTAATGTTGACATTGGTTTTAATATAGAATAGGTAAGTACGATTACTATTTACACAACAAAGTTGACGGAGCCCTGCTGGGGGCTCGGAGCTCCTAATTCTGTCTGCAGGTTCTAAAGTAAACTAACATGAAGGATATGGTGGCGGCTGAGTTCGCTCGCTTTGCTCGCTCACTTCAGCTCCCGTCATCTTCTCGAACCTGACCTATCGGTATCGTGGTGCCCTAAGCTCCCGAGCTCATTTCGCTCGTTCTGTGACTAATTCATTGACCATAATTATCGAATCGCCCAACCGTTACTTAGCAATATTCATAAAGACCCGACAATGTGATAAATATAGAAGTTTAAATCAGTATTCATTACATTGCCCGATTTGACTTGACTAGATTCATAATGCCCGGGCATTATACATCGTGCCCTGATTAATCATTTGGTCCATGACATATACATGAAAGTACACTTACAGGTGGTAAAGCAAAGTCAAAAAACTTAGCTATAACAAATAATCGATGAATTTCCAATCTTTGACACTGATAATATAGAAACTCTTGTCTGGAGAACTTTGACTTTACGAATATTATGGTATAAATATAATAAAGTGAAATGTGAGATAATACGTCAGATCTCGGGTTAGAACGGAGGCACCCCTGGGGATGTTTGCTCGAGGCATATAATACATGGTCCGTTGAAGTGTAATATGCCGTGAATCCTCGTGAATGACATGAATTATGATGTGAATTTGCACTCTTTACTTATTTATGAACAAAGAAAATACGAAATGGATAAGATATAGGTGCGAAGCGACAATGAAACAACGTTGCGACGATGCTTTTACGTAGAAATAGTTCTATCTGTACACCAGCTTTAGAAAAAAATATCTAGAAGGCGTGGTGTTGTCGTATTGTCACGTTAAAACTGTCTGCTAGCCTAAAGGCTTAAAAGCTATCATTGTAAATGTGCTCTCACGTTAGACACCTACAACATAAATTGCTCAGGTGTCAATCAATTAATCAGGGCAGAAGGTTTCTTTCTTTTGCATGTCGCTGATTGCTGCATCTTATTGACTGCTTCCAATATTAATCTTTGCCCTTCCGACAACGTAAAAATTGGTAATATTATTTGGCTTGTGTTTAAACACCGCCCAAAAAAGTACCTATTTTACTACCAAAAAAATTCTAAACGGTTACCAAAATGGATAAATGGTCACCAAATAACGTTTCCTAAAATATTATGAAATAAATCCATTTTTTCGTATTATTGACTGCCAAAAAAATATATGGACGCCTTTAAAATACACTTTAGACCAAATGAATTCGCTAAATATATTGAGGTTCAAGGTTCAAGTACGATTAGTACTCTGGCAACATAGTCGACGGAGCCCCGCTGCGCGGGGCTCCTATTTCCGTCCGCAGGGTCTAAAGTAACCTAACACGAACGAGATGACGGGAGCCGAGTTCGCTCGCTTTGCTCGCTCACTTCAGCTCCCGTCATCTCGTTCGAACCTAACCTGTCCGTGTCGGGGTGCCCTAAGCTCCTGAGCTCGCTTCGCTCGCTCTTGGACTAATTCGTTAAAAACACGAATACACCCGGTATATTAATCTTTGAGTTGGATAGAATTTGGTGACCGTTGATCCATTTTAGGAACCAAAAATAATATTTGTGCGAGGTTTGCGATTTTTCTTATTTTATTTTATTTATTTTGGATCATAATATTATATACTTTAGTGCCCTTTTAATAAAGTCAATTGATTTTTTTTGGAGTTGTTTATTTTATTTGGTGCCTAAGCTTAGAGTCTTAAAAATATTTTTGATGACCGTCTAAATTATACCCATATTATTTATCCCCAGGCCATGCCCATGTTTATTGCCAACCGCTGAAATATCATCAATATGGTTCAGCATTGCGTGATTGTAATTTCAGTCAAATTCTCGCAGTATCGCAATTTCGGTGGAATATGAAGAAGGAAAATACGCTACAAAATAATCCCGATTTCGGAATTGTGAATTTGTACTTGTAGAATTGATTTTTGAATAGTCAGATAACTTCTATCTGAAGAATAATTATAGCGGTCTGATATATTTACTAAGTATACAAAAGCTGTCATTTTTAGGGTTCGATACCTCAAAAGGCAAAAACTGAACCCTTATAGGATCACTTGTTGTCCGTCTGTCTGTCATGACTCTTCAATTCGGGAATGCGTGCAGGTATCGAGTTGAAATTAATATGTTATACTCGAGTCTGCAACCCCTATCAACAGTGAAATAATCAAACTTCCAGAAAAACGTCATCAAAAGATGTCGCCGTTTATGTCAAAAATTTTACGAATCTCAAGGGAATCAAAACCTATAGAATACTTTCCGTTGACCCAGAATCATGAAATTATGCATGAAGTAATGTAAATGTAAACTTGTAACTAAATATAAAAATAATTTACTTACAGTTGGTAAACTGACCGGAACTTTATCATTACCGTGCTCATGTCGATGTATTGGGACAACAGTTATCCAACGACAAAGTTAATTTTAATGCTGTTATCCACTTAATATTTTCGTTAGAGCAATATTTCGCGCTTTCATTGCTGAACTTCACTATTTTACCTAACTATTCTGGTGAATGTAGCTATTTGTACAGAACGTTCCTCGGTGCGCGAGTCTGACTCGCACTTGGCCAGTTTTTTATCCTTTAGATAAAGTGGGGTTTGTCACTCTAAAAACTCAATTCAGAAACCGACCTTTAGAGTCTGTTTCGAATATTTGCTTATACATTTTGTTGCCATCCTTCAATTGTTTTTGTTTGTCTATTCATCCAAGATCCCAAACAAGTGAAGTCCATTTTACATAAATGATTTGAGTTTGATGAAGTGCCTACTCTGCCCGAGATCGTCATTTGTTTTCGAAAGGGCTGATTCGATCGAGAAGTTTATTACAGTTTGATTTGTTGGGCAATGGCTGGCAAAAGATAACTGTAAATAGGATTTCGAAATTGTTTTGTTTATTTTCTATAGAGTTTCTATTGAGCCAAGATAAAATTATTTTACTGAAATTGAAAATTTGACATCGCTGGAGGCGAGACGCACAGGACTGGTTGATATGGTCACAAATGGAAGAGGCCTACGTTCAACTGTGGATGTTTTTTGATTGAAATGAATTGAAAATTGACAAGCATTCAGCCATTTCACCTGTACGTACGTATATAGTTATAGAAAAAAAATGTGAACATTGCCTTGTGATAAGTACCATTCTAAGATCACTTATACAGTCCCTCAATGCAAAGTTGATTTTGAAAATAGACCATTTTATCAATTTGAAAAAAGAAATAAGAACTCCTTGAACAGCGTAGCGTGGTAAGCTTTCATATAAAAAGTTTCACACGAGATGATACCCTTTTCAAAGTAATAAATTCATACTCTCTTAAGCTCAAAAAGAAACGTTTGCTAAGGTCGTGTGGAAAGTTATCAAAAGTTGAACAGCTCTCTCGTATCTCGAATTACCTCAGCTAGAAAGGTCAAAAGAATCTGTTACAGGCTTCGCTTGTAGCTATGTTTGCTGAAGGCTTTGCCACACTGGATGCGTTCTGCGGCCTGCGGTCAGGTCACTTGAACATTTCCCGCACTCTATGTAAGAGTCGCCCGGACCGCAGGACGCAGAACACATCCAGTGTGAAACGTTCTTTAAAGATGATTTTCAGATGGAAACCATTAACTTAGATGATTATAGTTACAACATCTCATAGAAGAGATAATAATTAATAATTATTGAGTGATAATAATTGTACCCATTTATGATTAATAAATTTTATTTTATTTATTTATTTTATTAGTAATAGAACTACACGATTTCTGGGAAAACATTTTGGTGCTGTTTTATTAAAAATCCTAAATTCATTCATAAAGTTCAGCGACTGAGACCAAATCGCGAAGAAAGAAGTATTACGTAATGGTTTCTGATGTGAACAAGCAAGGATTTTTGAAAATACATCCTCTACATTGGTTTATTAAGGGTTAAAAATGTATATGAAAGAAAAATTGACATTTTCACGGTTAGAAACGTGAAAGTTGGTACCTACTTAGTCTCTGTTTACAAGTAAATTTATTCGTACTTATTAGGTTTTTTTTTTGAAAAGTCATAATTTAAGGCTCCAGAAAAGTCGCCATTGAGAAACCTCACTGGGTACCGGCTTGTTTTGCTTCATATTCCACCTATACACTTTTGTGTTGCCTGGAGTTCAAAGATTTCTTTTTGTATCTCCCGGATATAATTATGTATTATAATAGGCATGCATGACTAATAGACGTGTGTCATACACATTCGACAGGTATTGTTCAATATTTGCTGACCCTTGTCCATATTTTCCCAATTACGATAGTAAAGTCCGTATGATAAGGGGCGAAGGGACTGCTGCTTATCGGACATATTTAATACTTATGTACCAATTTTAGATGGAATGGATAGGTACCGTAAAATACGTTATTTGTATTGTTTTGACAACAGAGATAACGATTTTAAGTATTTAGTTAACTTTAGTTTCGATTTTTTTTTAGAGTCATATTTGAATTTGGCTCCCAGTACAGGCAGTAAAACTGGGTAATGGAGGTCAGATAGGCAGTCGGTCCTTAAAATGCTTGTATTCAAATGCATCAGCATAGAAAAAAAAGCTAAACTCTACATAGTTGGGAAAAAGCTAGGCCGACGATGAAGGTCATACGTATAACGGTCAAATAACAGCGGTATTAATCATTATTTATTTTAACGTTGTCTATAAGCATTAAAAAAAAACAGAAGGTTATTTTTTTTTATAATCGCTAATCGCTCACTCGCGTTTGACCACTATCTCACCTGATGGTAAGCGATGATGTGGTTGGCGGTGAAGCACGCTCACCTAAAAAAAAACCCTTTCACTCTTGACTTAAAGACTGTAGCTTGATTGTAGCTATCGGAAAATACAGATTCCGGTAGGGAATTCCACTCCTGAGCTGTACGCATAGTAAAAGTGTCCCAAAAACGTTTTGTGCGTATGGGTGGGATGTTCAAAATGTACTGATGACGCATCGCCGTACGTCTGATAGTCCAATGATGGAACGGGCTGGGCGGAATTAAATCATGCAATTCCATCGCACACTCCCCGAAATGTAACCGATAAAAACCTACAAGCTGGCAACTCGGCGACGATGTTCAAGGCTCTGAAGCTGTGACTTTACCAGTGCCTCATTGTCGATGAGTTTCTTGGCCCGCCTTTCGATTGACTTTAGTGTATCAAGCTGGTATTTGGCAGATCCGCACCAGAGATGAGAACAGTACTCCATGCATGATCGAACGTGCGCTTGCGCTTGATACAAGTTAAGCAGCTGTTCCGGTGTGAAGTACCCCCAAAAAGGATCCCCAACTTTTTGGCAGCCAGCTGAGCCTTTGCCTCAATGTATGGTCAATGTATGCTGCATTAAGTCCGCCTATGTATCACCAATGTACATGAAGTTTAAATAAATAAATAATAAAAATAATGTCAACGTAACGCCAAGAAGCTCAAGATGGACCGTTATTGACACGGTTACATCACGAAATGTTGAAACCGGGTGAAATTGGCTCTTTTTAGCGGCAAAATGACACGCCTGGGTTTAGCAGCATTAAACTTGACAAGATTGGCATCGCCTCATTCGGAGACTGCTTGCAAGGACAAGTTCAAACGCTCCACCATGGCCTCCCGTAGAGACTGGATCTGCGGCCAGGTAGCCCGTGCGTTGGTCAAGTATCTCTCAGCAACAGTGCTGTCATCTGCATAGCCAAAGGTCGGGGTTTTAGCAGATCGTTAATGTGCAAAAAAAATAAAGTTGCTGGGAGTACCGACCCCAGAGGGACCTCGGCATTAATATCCAATTGGTCCGATGATCAGCCATCGATAACCATTCGAATGGACTGATCCCTCAGGAAGTCTGCAATCCAATCACACAGACCACCGGGCAGACCGAATGAAGGAAGCTTACCAATAAGGCTTTCGTGCCAGACCCTATCGAAAGCCTTCAAGATGTCGAGGGAGACGGCAAGCGCTTCCCCGTGCCTCTCGATGGCCTTACTCCATATGTGAATGGCACTCGCTAGAAGATCCCCAGTGTCAAGCCGTATTGGCGGTCAATAAGGATATCAGTTTCTAGGTATGCCAGGAGCTTAGTGTTAAGTACTCGCTCGCTTAGTGTTACAGAGATGGGTCTGTAGTTGGCCGGGTCAGCACAACAGCTTTTCTTGGGCACGTGCTGTGCGTTGGCTTGCTTTCAAGCATTCGGCACTTTTCCAGTCTCATATGAAAGGCGGAATAGGAGTGTCAAGATCGGAGACAGTTCAGGCGCACAGGTTCTAAGAACTATAGCTGGTATTCCGTCAGGGCCGCTAGCTTTGTTCACGTCGAGGATGCGCAGCACCCTACGGACGTCCTTTTGATGGATGCAAATGTCCGACATACTCGTCTCGCATCCATCAGGAGAAGGAGGGGGCCGCGAATCACCAGGATTCAGACGCGGTGATTCCGCAAAAAGAGTGGCAATTAAATTTGCCTAACAGAAGTTAGATTCAACCGACTTAGCCAGGAACCAAAACGCTTTACTAACTGCTGGGTAAGAAGTAAATTTGATCTCCATCCGGCCGATGTGGTCGAACCGAGCCCTTCTCAACACCAACTTGAAGGACTTGGCAGCCTTGTTGAAGGCCCTCTTCTTCTGACCCACGTCACTCGCTTTGCGCGATCGAGTGTCGACCCATGTCAGGTACGCCTTATGTTTAAGCGCGTCGGCGCGATGACATTTGGCGCCAAACCATGGCTGGTCAACGCTGGACATTGTTACGTCAGAGAACGGAATGTAGTACTCCATTACCTCACGTAACACATCCGTCACGGCGTCCGCGCACGACGAAGGATCAGCTGTAGAAAAGCAAATCGGCTGCCAAGGATAGCATGCGAAGAAAGATCACATGCCATCCCGATCTGTTGACCTGTACTGCCAAACCCGCCGGGTGCCACTTGGGCTGGGATCGGGCGGGGAGTAGACGGACACAGACGTCACCAGACAGTGGTCGGAACTACCCAAAGATGAAGTAATCGACACAGAGTATCGGTCTGGATCTGTTGTCTGCAGAAGGCCTAAGCAATTGGCCGTGTGCGACACATCACATTTTCATCTTGCATCCTCGTTGCCCCCTGTACCAGCTGGGTAAGGTTTAGCGAAAGCGACCAGCGGTCAGTGCACTGCTATGGGAAGAGCCACTCCAGTTTTCAGTGTCCACCACCAGGTGGGCATTGAAGTCTCCCAGTAACACTAATTGGGCGGAAGGGTACCGCTCCTATGCCGCATCAGCCGCCTCACTGTAGCTACTACGCACTGTAGCTAGTACTCTGTGAGCCTGGTTGTCTCCTGATCTCCGATGTGCGAACGGTAGACACAGGCGTATATAATTTTATCCAGACCTGTATCCACCAGAGCCCACAGCGTTGAGAATCTGGAGTCCTCAAGGTTACGGAGACGCCGATAGCAAGTGTCGTCACGGGCGTACATCCACACACCCGCGCGTGTTTTATAATTGTGCTCCAGGGTGTTTACCCTGTGACGTCTCGTATCTACTTATCTTACCCAGGGTTTCCTGGGTAAGATAAGTAGATACGAGACGTCTAAAGGACTCGCTATCTGCGTCTCCGTAAGAAAAAGCAGCGCTGGTTTCTCAGCCTCCAGTGGACTGCAGAGAGATTGGAGTGCAGACCTCTAATGTTGGTGAGATGCACTTTCTGGGGGAAAGAGTGCAGCCACTGTTTAGATCCAATATTCTTTTTCCTTGTATTTTTCACTATGGAAGAGTGAAAGAATGAGAAGAGATGGAAGTCTGACGAGGTTCCACGCTGCTAACCTACAGACACGCACTGTAAGGACGCCATCATTGGGGCACTAGTCCGGAGACTGCGGGGACGCCCGAGCCCCCCCGGAATAACCATCGGGCCCTCCCCATCTGGTCGCCAACCCGCGCGATGGTGCATTCAGGGATTTTTCGACAGTTGGCGGGGCAGCCTTTCGTGTGTGGCTGGCACACTACTTGGGCCCCCAACTACCTGCGGTCGGCCAGCGGCGCACCGTGCCTCGGATCCCGCTACCCTCCGTGACTAGTCTCCCGATACGTCCATAAGATTGCGCGTCAGGCTGGTCAGCCTGCAGTGGAACAGCTGTCTCGACCCAGCTCCTCCAGTGGCTACAACGAGCATCGTACCGGAACCCGGCTAAGCCGCTTAGCGGTACGTCTTTGCCCAGTGGGTGGTCGCAAGCCTTCGGCCGAAGCCTTTCACCAGTTCGTATCACCTGATTTGCATCACCCGGGGACCACGTGTAGGGAATCAAAGGGTACACTCCTACGGACGTGTTTGACTCGGCCCCAAAATCACGAATCGGTTATAAAATAACCACGAATTATACCCAGTCTTTTCAAACATAAATGTATTTAGTAAAATACTAGCTGTTAATTCCCTAAGAATAATTTAAATTGCTTAGGTACTTAGCATATTTTGTTTCAGTCTCCTAAGTAAATCTGTTTAATGTGACCGTATTTCACGAACTTAATTGTAGGAACAATCGTTTTATTATAAAACCCCGAACATTTTAGCCTTATAATTAAAATCACTGGGGTATTGTTTAGGAACAAAACGATACAGTTATGTACATTGCCCAAATAATTTATAAGCCAATGTTGGGCCAACAATGGTGTTAAAATAATGGTAGTATGAAATCGTGATTAGAATTAAACAATCATAAGTACTTACGACGACCATGCATTAGGATCCATTATCTTTACAGTTTTTTTGTTTTTCAGGAATGAATGTAAAGTCGTATATCAGACTTCGAATCATGTCATTGTTTAGATTTTATGTAGGGTCTAAAAATAAACCATGGTTATCTTTTTTCATAAATCATTCAGTCTCTCTCAGATTTTTCTTAGAACGTCATCATATATCGCTGAACAAGTATTTTTAATCATTGTTGCCTTCATTTGTTAATGATACCTTGATAGGCACAGTTTAATTATTAATTCTAACGAGTTAAAGTTGAAAAGACCGATTTGTCATCAATTTTTAATAACAGACATCTTTTAAAACCACAAAGCGACTTAAAAAAACGCTTACCACGACAAACGATACTAAACCTGATAAACCGCCATCTTAATTTCAATTCAAAGAGTCATTCTTCATTCCTTCAAGAATTTTAGCGAATCAAGCAAAAAAACGAATCAAAAGGCATTATTACGAGGAACCTAAATTCATATTAAGCCGTTTCACTTTGACCTTGTAGACCCAAAGGGGGCCACAGTACTCCCCAGTGGGGTCACAATAGTCCCCGTCTTACTCGGATTATAATAAAACATTTTCTTGAATAATGCTTGGCTTGTGGTGACGTTCACGTAACTTCGGGGTTTACGTAAATAGCAGCGTTTAGAGAGATTTATTTAACAGTAGGTAGTGCTGCGCTGTTTTACTGTTTGTTTGTTTCCTGGTATAGTAAGCTTGAATTAAAATGTATTACATTAAAGCGGCTATTGCAGAGCACCGCAGCACTTGCGGTATACCGAGTTTGCTGTCTTTTTAATAATTCTTTATCTAATTTCGAATGAGTATTCAAATCCAGCCAGAACTATTTCCTAAGGTTCCTTTCAGCAGGCAACCTTCATACTATCAATGGACTTCATCCTAAGCAAAGAAGCTTTATATTCAGAAAAAGCTGAAACGCTTCAGAGTCAGGATTTGGTTTTCATAGGTAAAAATCAATTCTCAAAGCATGGTATCAATTTCCAATAAAAAGTAAAGGAAAAGTCAAATTACGGTTATTTTTGAGACATTTATTAGAAGCAACGTTACTTTCTTAAGTCAGTTATTAGTATTATAAATGTGAATGTAAGTTTGTTTGTTACGCTTTCACGCAAAAACTACTGAACTGATCATCATGAAACTTTGTACATATATTCTTGGAGGTATTAAAAGTAACATAGGATACATCTTATTTTTTTTATTTTTTTATGGCTTCTTTGCGAGCGAAGCCGCGGGTAAAAGCTAGTTAGTTTATAAAAGTTCAAAGTTCATAACTTATTTTACTCGGGTTAATCACATTTTAATTCAAGTTAAAGACCCTTATTTTACGCAATAAAATAAAGAACAGAACCAGATCCAAAGTATACCCAAGTCTAATTTAAAACTTTCGTTTAATCTACGAAAGTTTTTGGTCTTAAATAATCACGTTAATGATTTCCTTTTGTTAAATATTTGAATATTATAAGGGGTATAAATAATTAATTTAATGAAACGAAAAGGTTCAGTGGTATATTTTCACGGAAATTCTTGAATGATAACAATAAGAAACTGGATGAATTGCTGATTCGTTAGTAGCATTTCAACTAACTATTCAAGTCATCAAAGTCAAAGTCAAAAATATTTATTTCAACTAGGCCTTAAGCGGCACTTTTGAACGTCAACAATTAAAATTGACAAATAATAATAATTGATATTACCGTCCATCTCATGCTATCACAGTCCACAATCAGAAAAGAAGATGTCCGCAGGAGAACCAAGGTTACAGACATAGCCCGAGGAATTGCGAAATTTAAGTGGTAGTAGCAGGAATTGCTCGCAGAACGGAGGGGACCGAATAGTTCAGGAATGGTTACCGTGTACCGGAGGACGCAGCGTTAGAAGGCCTTCTTCTAGGTGGCTAGATGATCAGATTAAGGCTGCAGGAATCCACTGAATGTGACCGCTCAGGACCGGTCGAGGTTGCGACACTTGGTCCCGAGTGTGCAGTGGACGTCTTTCGGTGATGATGATGTTGATCATCGCAGTCCATTGCTAGCCATACGCTTGATTGATATAAAATTTCAAACTACAACCAATCGATTCATCATTAACATCCTACATACTTGTACCTACTTAAAAAGCCACATTTCCCCACAAAATCGATCAGACAGAAAACTGCGTAGGTCTGCCTTCCGGGTTTGGCCGAATTCCGGAAAACCGAATCAGTTGTTTACTTGAGATATACGAGTATTTACTAGGCTGCCATCTTAAAGCTAGAGTGTGACTGTCTGACAAAATATTTTTTTGGGTTATAAATAAAAAAAACAACCGCGAAATAATAAATATCGATGCTAATTATCAACTTAACGTAGTAGTACTCACCGTAGTTTTCGGTGTCAAAAAATGTATCTAATTGCTACTTTCAAATAGGCACATTGTTACTTTAAATCAATAACTAAATAATTTTAACAAAAACAAGTTTTTAATAATAGCAATTAAGGGCGTTTCTATTTTTCTATTGATAGTAGAAATAAAAAGATTGTTTTAAAAAAGATTTTTTAATGAATAAAAAATATTTTTTTAGAACAAGCTTGTAAAATACTGCTTAGAGAGATTTATAGAGAATTTTTTGCTGTATCGGAGGTATTAAAGAATTTAAAACCGCCAAATGTCAGAGAGTGAAACTCTAGTTATTGGACGGCAGTAGGTGACATTTAATGTGGATCAGGGGGGGGAGGGAAGGAGAGAGATGGACCGGTAGTAGCGGGGTCAGGATATCCTATCGGTCCTTTGTGACCCCGCGGCTATGGCCTAACGTGTTTTTAGAAAGACGTACAATGCGAAGTATTTTTCTGCCTCACCCTCATCTCCAACTTGACCATTGTATGTGACGTTTTATAGTGGCACTTAATGTCAAGGACCAACCGATTGCCTGATTAAAATAATTTTAAATTCTAGTCACAATGTCGTCTCGGCGACCAGCAATATTAATATAAACTTGTCAATATCTAAGAAATTTAGAATTGTTTTAAACAGGCTGCAATGCGAGTGTGTACATCCCGAGGGGTGACTCTGGTGTCTGAAGAATCACATCTCTGATGCCTGATGTGTGATGTGAAACCCTTTATGAAGCGTTACATCTGTTTAATAAATGAAAACTTATTATATCCAACTCCTGTTTCCAAATATCCCAGAAATAATGTACCAATTATGTCATTAAAAGTTGCTCCCTCACCTGGAGCTTTCACCTGTAATGTAACGTTACAGAGTCGAGCATAGCAGTGGTGAGAGAGGAGAACCGAGCATTACAGTGCGCGACCTGTAATGTTACAGATTAGAGCATTACAATGGTGAGGGAAGAGAACCCGAGCATTTACATGACTGCATCATGCAGCAACATTTTGAGAAAACCGAATATGAAATGTTACATTACAGGCGAATGCTCGTCAAGTCAGAGAAGCAGTAATGTAATGCTCAAAATCGAATAAGAAATGTTACAATACAGGTGAATGCTCCAAGTGAGGGAGTACCATTACATTACAGGCGAATGCTGTAGGGGAGGCAACACCTTAAAGGGTTGCCAATATTTTAAATGTATGGGGGAGCCAATTCAGTCAAAATCAACAGAGCCATACAATATTTTTACTGTTAACGGAAGAGGCGTCAATTCCCTCGTTATTTGTTGTTTACACTCCAGTTTGATTAAGCTCCTGGCATCACAGTGCCAACATTTGTTTTGGTCCACTATTTGCAGCACTTTATTGAAAAACCCTTCATTTTTCCTACTTTTATTGTTCCTATTTTATTGACTGAAGCCGGTAACGGCGAGAACTGTATGTTCTTTTGTAGAACAATGCTCGGTTTTTTGAACGAAGCTGAAAAAACACCAACAGGATGCAGCGATAAAAGATTGGTTTGGTTTGGAAAATATTTACAGATTTTTCTTATATAAACTAGCAGATATTCTTACAGACGTATGGATACTTCTCATTTATATTGTTACAGATGGGATTCCAATAAGTTCTAATCACAAAAATTAAAACTGAAAATAAACATTTATTTTATTTTATGAAACATAAAACATCTATTTGTATTTGCATCAACCAATGGTCTTTTGCATCACGTCAATATCTGAGGCATTAAATCCACCTTTTTACATTTGTGTGCACGAATTATTAAATAAGTAAATCGACGAAGTCACTATCATTCCCAAAAGCAATATAATTTATTGGTATCGTGAAAGAACATTGTTTTGTTCCCACGTTCGTCATCCCATAACGCTGAATACAGAATAACCCTAAAACGCCATCTCATCTAACCCACAAACAAACATGTCGTCACATCCGTCTCTAATTCCGAATAGCATTCATATAAAAGGACGCGAGCATTTACCCGATTTAATCAACGGATTACCTTAACCTTAGAGAAAGCCATGGCATATAAAGGAATTGGTCCCAAAAACATCAACATAATCCATATAAACGACGCACCGAGTGATATTAATGGCGAAGCCTTGACGTTAGCCGGAATTACCCTACGCTGATATGTCTTCGCTAGCTGAATAAACAACTGTCTTGATGACGTAATTGATTTTGTCGTATGCTCGCTTGTTGTTTCACTGTGACGTGTAACTTGAACGAACTTCGTATGCTTCACGGGAATTGTCTTTCCAAGTTTTGTAGAAGGTGTTTCTTGATTGAATTTTGTTTCATCAAGGGACAAAACAAAGTGACATTACTAAGCACTTTCCATGATAATATATTACATATATTAGATCACGCCTGTATTGTTAAAATGTTCATGGTAGTAGTGACTATAACACCCACGTTTTGCCAATAATGCTTAAACATTCGTCCGCTGGACTACGCATCTCTCTGCAAAAGTCGAATTTGTAAACTTTCTGGTACCCTAAGATCAATTCTTTCTCTACCTTCCTAATTAAGATAAACCTTTCCTTTAAAATATTTTGATAATTTATGTCAATTGACACGAAATATACAGCTAAATTTAAGTCCTTTTCTAAGAGTTTATTATGAAAATGGACTCTTTATTTAAAACACAGTAAACACGAAATCGTCGTCTTATACTAGACCTGTAAATATATTCACGGAACAAAAAATATTTTAAATAATATAAGTTTTTAAACTGTCACGGTCACTAACACTAACATTAACATTATAAGCGGGATATTTACCATGTAAATGAGGATGCGTGATGTTTACAGTAAACATGGTAAATATCCCGCTTATAATGTTAATGTTAGAATTTTATATAATGACTTTGTGCTAATTTTAATCAGTGGTTAAATTTTTATACGTAGTCCACTGGACGAATTTTTAGTAACTTCGTAACTCCAAAACATAGTTTAGTTTTCTAGGGTTAAGGTTTATGTTATAAGGGCCAACCGGGCATAAATCCAAACTCCATCGTGCTACTGAGAAATTCCAAATGAAAAACACAGTAAAACTGTCCAACCTGAAATCGGACCTTGGACCGTGATTGTGATCACAAGATCAAATCGGCAGCAATATAATATTATGGGAAGCATTTGTGAAGGTTTAGAACACGTAATAAATATTCGTAACTAGCGTCTGCCAGCGGCTTCGCCCGCGTGAAAATTGAAAAGTATCCCGAGGGAACAAATTCCCGGGATGAAAAGTATCCTATGTGCTATTCCTGACTATAATCTATCTCTGTGCCAAATTTCATCCAGATCGGTCCAGCCGTTTAAGCGTGAAGAAGTAACAAACATACGCACACACACACACTCACAAATTTTGCCTTTATAATATCAGTGTGATAGAGAAGTTACTGAGCCTATATCGAACACCACTCTGACAATTAATTTCAGGATTAGTAACTACGAATTGTTTGGGAGCTCGTTAAAATTCATTGCCCATTGGAAGCGCACAATTATTGTGTCTTCGTAAAGTTTCCAATTAATTTCTATTGTAATTTATGTTTCTGTTTGTATCTATCTATTTATATATTCGTCTGTTGTTAACAGTTTAACACTACAGTGTGTACAGTTTAGTTTTTTGTTATTATTGTGTTTCCTAAGGTTGCCCTGTTATAATTTTACCCCTGGACTAGCCGACCAGGGCTAGAATTTTAAGTGGTCCTGGCCTTTTCCTGGTTTTATAAGCTTAGGGTACGCAAAAACATTACTTTGAGCGCTAACTTTTATGTATGATTTACAGACTATTGATTAATTATTCATAATTAAATAATATATAACGTTTTATTTGTCAACTAGCTGTGGCGCTGCGGCTGTGCGCGCCGGACGAGTGCGTGGGCGCGCGCCGCCGCCCCGCTCTGTTAGACGTACTCGTACCGTTAGCTAGGACTAACTTACTTAAGTTTACCCCTATGACGCGAGTCATACGTTTGATAAATGCTGTAACGTTATCGGAAGATATATTTTGACAAAACCTGCCAAGATTCGTCAAAGTAGCGCAAAATCTTATTGAAAAAGGTCTGACCATTTAAATAATGAATAATGCATTGGAATGTCTTATTGTAACAATTGATGTATTATTTTAATGTTTTATATATATTATAACATCACCTTGGATGTTTCTTTAAAGATGTTATAATAATTAATGAATTAAATAAATAAAATCATCATCAATCAGTATGTGTAATAAACCAGTAGTCAAGTCATTTTTGAACATCGAAAATGTTTCAACAAACCGGCCAAGTGCGAGTAGGACTCGCGCACGATCGGTTCCATACCATTATCGCAAAAAACGGCAAATAAATCACATTTGTTGTATGGGATAGTATTTGTTGTTATAGCGGCAACAGAAATACATCTTCTGTGCATATTTGAACTGTCTAGCTATCATGGTTCATGAGAAACAGCCTGGTGACAGACATACGTTTGCGGGACGTCAACTACGGCACCATCTGCACACCCAGGTCCCGCACCTGTGTGACGCGCAGTATTACCTCCGTGTACATCTCGTACTGATAATGCAATGGAGCACGCGCACTGCTGTAACTCATCACACAGCACTTGTCAACATTAAAATTAGGTTTACTAGTTTTGCTCCATTGAATTACACTGTTAATGTCTGACTGGAGCCGATTACAATCTGCCTCGTCTTTAACAGCTAAAAATAACTTTAAGTCATCAGCAAACAGCAGACACGTCGCCTCTTTGACTACTCTTGTCAGATCGTTTACTACCAATATAAATTCCAATGACCCGATATTACTCACTTGGCTCACCCCTGAGAACGTGATGATGATTGATACTAATAACAAAATAAATAATAACAGTCAAAGAGCCGGGCGACTATTCCTTTATCATCTTTTACCTTCAGAGTCCTTAATATCTTTCTTGATTTTAATAGTTTACGCCACAAAAATAAAAACGTAGCTACGTCTAAAATTACAAAACAAAATTGCGAAATTATTGCGAACGAAGATTGATTCATAACACTGACTCTCATCAAACATGCCTTACGTAAAAGATAATCTAAATTTCTCCCCACACCAGGGCATCGCTTGTGGAGTATGGAGGCCAAATTACACTCGTGTGTCGTCCCAATTTATCACCACAACAATATTACGGCTTCTCTTATGTGACCGTAAAAACTGATGGATATACTTAACCAAATGCTGGAAACGAGAGGTTTCCCAAAAAATATAGGTTAAGATTGAACTGGGAAGAAATTTTTGGTGGAAAATATCAGTTTGTAATTTGGCATAAGAGCGGAGAGGAAAGGGAGGCCGAATAAAAGATGAATGGATTGGTTTGAGCAAGATATCAAAAAAAAATGGAGTCGGTGATAGCCATCCAGTCAGCCATCCATTTGACAGAATTAATGGCAGACGAAATCAGGAAGATAATAACCTTGGCGTAAGAGTAAAATAATATTCTACTCGTAATAAAGTAAAGATTCTAGAAAAAAAAAACTTTTATTATTAACGCACAGAATATTGTGTACTGAACTACTAATCGTCTGTTCGAGCCATAACTGCCTCTCCTCCAGAAACCTGTCCTGTTACAAAATTGCCTTAAGGGGCTCATTCAGTAAGTTGTAACGAGATTTCCAAAATTCGACGACAATATAAATCCCCGTTTCAAGAAAACTATGTCAATTAAATCCAATTTCATATAAAAACGATAAGACAAAAGTGGGTAATTGACTCTTGTTCTGCTCTTAATGATGATAATATTTCGAGTATTATACCTACTGTTGTTGTAAGGGACAGTTGTATATAAACTTAGGAGGCTCCACGAAACATGTCTATTCCATACTGTGATATTTATTTTATCTTCTAAAATAGCTTTATGTTTATTACAATTGTCAATAAAGTAGTACCATGTGACCACTTTCCACCGTAAGGTTTGACTGAACAGTGAAAAGTGACTGATCATTCATATTCATATCAAACAGTAAAAAGTGATCTTAAGGATTTTGACGAGTTGACGATTACTCCACTGTTGGACGATGTACGTTGAAAATAAAAAATCATATCAATTTGTCTCATCATTAGCCCTGTATGGAAAAAAAGGAAGAATAAAATATTTGAAAGTTATGAGCGTCGAAAGTTCCATATTTCAATACTAATTTTAACGCATCTTTGAATGAAGGAAAATTGTTAAACGGCCATACAGGGATAAATTAGTAATTCAGCAATGCAAATATTTTTATTTTGAAAATATACATTTTGTGGTTTTTTCATGATATCTAGACTCCCAAAGGTCTGTTTATAAAATTTCGCGCGCTCGTTTTCTTTCTAAATCATCATCCATTTCGATACAAATTTGCAAAAGTGCTAATTCGTACGCGAACTAGCTTCTTACTGCTCATCACAGCTTCTATCTTTTTCGTACGTGTTGTCGGTTGAGATAGCATGCATTTTAACCTCGCGAAAAAAATAATTCGTGCCGTCGACTAAGGGAACCTTAAGTACCTAACCGTCATAATCATTATTTGATCAGTTTTTAGTTTCGTTCAAAACATGCATTTTGACTTGATAATACTGGAAATCAGATAAGCCGAATAAATAATACTGGCAATAATAATCGAAAAAATAGAGCTATAGCAGCATGCTTTTTAATTGCGATTTTCCGTTTGAAAATTCAACAAATTTTTCAGAAATCAACTGAATTAAATCAGGATTGCACATGGATAGCAGGGCAGGTCAATTATATTTATTTCAAAACGTGTTAAAATTAAACGAGGAAAGTTTTGTTTTAATATTTAAACGTGTGAGGTCAGCTATATTGATTTCAGGTGCTTTTCATGTTTTATTGATATCAACTCTTTTTCATTCAGCTTTTGATTGATTGTGGTTTGCAGATTGATTTTATTTGTGGTTGTGGACATTACTCGTATTGGTATCAATTATCATAACACTAGGATACTACCGTTAGGTTATAACCACCTGCTTTTATTGAAGAGTTGAAAACGTTGTTATGCTTAGACAGCTTTCTTTGAGATTTTAATGAGCTATAAAACGTCTCGTTCTATCCGGTCGAAGTGCAAATCTTTTATGATTTCCTGTTTTATATCCTCTGTCCAGCTTCTTATAAATAAATTCCGTCCATTTCGCAAACGCCTCAATTCAACAGTTCTTCTCAACGGTATAAGTGTCTTGTTTCGCTTTTCCTTTGTGAGGCACGTTTGTTGAGACATTAGTTAGTCTATCTTTTATACAGTATTTATGATCGAGGAATTTTCCATTTTATTCACCGTTAGCTGTATAGGATGTATATATGTTATCGTATAACATTGAAACGCATGAATGCTCAATATCAAAGCGTTGGGACTCGCGGTGGAATTATATGTATTGCCGAGTTTTGAAGCTCCGAGTTATCCCGTACAGAGAAAAGTGCCGGCGAAGGAACTTCATGAATACAGAGAGGCAGTTGACGAGACGCTAATCTAAATAAACCGTCCTCAAGATTGCTACATAGAAAATATTTGGGGTTTATTCGTGGGCCGTGTGCGTAAATTTGTTGACTCCATTCTGAGACTCATGGGATGCGGTAATGCGTCGTTATTGTAGGGGCAATTCATTATTTTTGTGAAATTGTTTTTTTTGTAGCACCTGTGTTCTGTGGGTGTTTTGTTTGAAGACTTTTTGTTTGTTGCAGATATATAGTGTATTGTATTTAGAATTAATTCATGCTTAAATAATTCTGTATGTACGGAACCTTTAAAAAAAATCTATTGATATAGTAACCGCACCGTATTTACTGAATTAGTATTGGTATAGTGAATTCCATAAGTTGACTTTCTCTGAAATATTTATTTTCCAGGGTAGTTTAATCTGCGAGAGAGTTAGTAATTTTAATTCAAATATTTTATTTGTAGAACATAGCTAAATAAAAGGTACAGAAGTCAATATTAATAAAAATGAACGCTATGTCTTGCCAACGGTGTACAAATTTTCTAATTATAATTTCTAATTAATAATTGGTAAGAAATACATTCAAAGCTAACAAATAAAAAACATAAAAAAATATACTACCGACTTCCAACTAAAAACACTACAAAGTGAAAAGTAAATTTCTTTTTCGAAGTCGGTGTCTTTGGTAGTGTACCAATTTTTTTCGTTATGGACACCGACTTCGAAAAATAAAGTTATTTTTCACTTTTTAGTGTTTTTAGTAGGAAGTGGGTAGTATTTTTTTGTAAAAAAGTTTTATTATTATTCCCTTTTTAGTTGTACCTATTAAGCAACTTGCCTTTAGTAAGGTACTTATAATGCCAGAAAAGATTACCCGAATACTCGTACCATAAAATTTGAACATAACCAGTGAAATGAGAGTGTACCAAGGTGAACTGTACACATCTGCGTACTCCTTTAGAGCGTACTGGCGTGATGTTATGTTATGAAATGGTATAAACAATAAACAGACATGCGATTGCAGCAATTCCGAGAGATTTGCCGTTATTTATTGAAGAGTTCTGTTGTATATCTCCGAAGTTCTTTATCCGATCTTCGCAGAATTAAAATGGGACCAACTTCGGAATATACTCTTCAAACAAAAAAAGATTTTTTAATATCGGTCCACAATTGACGGAGATATCGGTGAAAATACATAAAAAAAAATACATACAAGAAGTCGAACATAGAACCTCCTCCGTTTTGGAAAGTCGGTTAAAAATTTCCTAACATTACAATTTGTCTTCCAGGTACTCACTGACTGTATAATAAGCTTTCTCGCCCAATAAATTAAGAAAACCTTTTTTGAAGTGGTTTATGCTGTCAAGATCTCTTATTGTAATGGGTAACTTATTAAATAACTTGGATGCCATTCCTAAAAAGCCTTTTGAGTTGTTTGTATCATTTAAATCAAAGCACAAATACACCTCCCACTTATACAAGAAAGCTACCATTTAAATAATTAAGTAAACTACCCAGCAAGCAAAATATTCGCTCGCTTAGTCAATGTGACGAAGGCTTAAGAAGCATCGTCGTCGGACTAAAGTGACTTACTCTCGACTTGAAATTTGACCCAATTTAGCTTCTCTCTTGTTTACAGGCAGATCTAATCTCAGTGAGTAGGTAGTCTTGGTTTTATATCTGATTTTCTATTTCCTTCTTGATAAATATTTACTCAGGACTTGATAAGATAGGGAAAACTTCGTGAATCTTGGAAACGAGACGAATTAGGTAAATATTAAAATACTATATTTCTCTGTAGGGTTGTCAATATTAGCAGAATTTGTAAATATAAGTTTTCAATGTGAGCAGGAATGAAAATAGTGATAACTTTTAAACGACTATCAACATTTGTTCATCAATCCTCTTTTTAGTTTAGTTTTTTTGTTGTGTTTCGTGTCGCGTTTTGGGTATATCCAAAACTAAAGCTTAACCTATAAAAACTGCAACTTACTTAAAACAACCTGATAAAGTGTAAGCGCAAGGTGAATTAAGAATTTGAAGTTGTTAAACTCTACTGTAGCACGAGAACTTATCATACTACAGTATTTAAGTAGAGTTTGACAAATTCTCAACTTCAAATCCTCAATTCAAAAACTGGCCTTTAATACCATAATTATTTTATCTCCTGCATAGTAAACACATAAAACAATTAAACCCAACAAAACATTTCAGCATTATCATTAAATATTCAAGCAATTGGCTCCCCTTAGCACACTTGCAACTCACATGAGCTTGTGATCCAAGCATTTATGCCGTGATCCTTAAGTCGAGTCAGAAGTTACCTTAACGAGGCCCGCGGGAGTACTCGCTCTGGTCGGTCCGACATACTGAATCACATTACCTGGTAAGTGAGCCGTGGTGGACGGGGATCAGTGCATTTTCATTTGCAGCTTTTGGAAATTAACTTTTTTTTGTGCTACCATAGCACAGAATTCTGTAGCACATTCTGAGCACATTCTGAGAATGAAACAAGCGTAATTTTAACCAAAATGTTATCATTATAGCGAGTGTTTTCGAGACGACCACAAATAAAAATACTTTTCTCTCATGGATGTGTACTACATCTGGTATTTGAAGTGGCCTTGTAGGCAAAACATGCTTGTATTATACCACTTCGCTCTTTGAAAGCGTATTATTAAATTAACTACTTAATTAATATTCCTGGATAAAAAAAAATGTAAATAAATTACAGTTACAATTAAGTTTTTTATCGACCTACATCAGGTTTAAAATAATAAAGTGTCATCTAAGACGTTTTCGTTTTGACGTTCAAAAGTGCCGCTTAATGGCCTAGTTGAAATAAGGAATTTTTGACTTTGAAGACCACAAATACATTATATTTTGTTTAGGTATTCATTACTCCAAATAATTATTCATTCATCATTTTAGCCGAAAGACGTCCACTGCTGGACATAGGCCTCCCCTAGGCGTCGCCACATTCACCGATCCCGTGCGTCTCGTAACCAGCGCTTTCCCGCAACCTTAACTTGGTCATCGGTCCACCTAGTGGGAGGCCTTCCAACGTATCGTCTTCCGGTTCGCGGTCACCATTCCAGAACTTTTCAGCCCCATCGGCCATACGTTCAGCGAGCAATGTGCCCATTGTTCATTAAATGTCATCAATACGAAATAATTGCATAATTATTAAAAATAAAACCAACTAATTTTAGTTTCTGCAAATAATTGTATGTGTCGCATCAAGGCTGGCCGATAGATGCAAACCATCGGGAAGTCAGGATGTATTCCCTTAGGTTAAGACATCGTGTATGGGCAGGTCGGTGGGTACAGTCGTGCAAATGAAATAACATAAATTATTCGATACACTGGGTTTATTTAAATAGTTTACAGTTACAATCTTGCTCACTAATATTACTGATCGATACCGATTCTACAACGTCTTAGCTCTAGGGCGGTCAGTACTTAACTCTTATATACTGTGTCCCCACCACACAGGTCGTTAGAGGAAGCGCGCCACAGCGTAGTTGTTCTTGATTTGCCGACAGGTGGCGTGCTCGTGATTTGTTTTGACGTCCGTACTATTGACTAAACCCGACACGGCCATCCTGCGATACAGGCGTCCTCGTCTGTTCCTCATTGTCAGGTTTTAACAGTGTATCGAATCATGTGGAAATCCTCAATGGATGTCCTCAGCCCTTGGGGAAAGCTGAGGGGTCTGTCAGACTCTTACTGACTAAAACCACATGGTGTTCTCTAGGCCGTAATTCCTATTGAGAGGCGAGCGTGGAACACAGCACGTCGCCTTCTCTGGCCTCTCTCAGGTGACAGACTCCCCAAATCTATCACCCGCAGGCATTATCTTCTTGTCCTTGCTCCATGCCATCTCATGTCGTGTTGCGCTACACGTTCTTAGTCCACTCCGTTCTACCAGTCTCCCATCATACAAGGGAAGTTTTCTGAAACACACAAAATCTCCACACAGTATTCGCTCGTCCAATCCTGACTCATACTCTAGGTGAGTGAGGAAACATTTTGCATAGTTACATATCGAAAGGATCACTGGTCTAGGTATTTCTTTACAACAGAAAACCCCTACAGTTACAATCAAGCTGGTCTGAATCGTCACCCACTAAAGCAGGTGAGACTCCTACAGCGCAGTCACAGTCAAGCTGGTCTGAATCGTCACCCACTAAAGCAGGTGAGACTCCTACAGCACAGTCACAGTCAAGCTGGTCTGAATCGTCACCCACTAAAGCAGGTGAGACTCCTACAGCACAGTTACAGTCAAGCTGGTCTGAATCGTCACCCACTAAAGCAGGTGAGACTCCTACAGCGCAGTTACAGTCAAGCTGGTCTGAATCGTCACCCACTAAAGCAGGTGAGACTCCTACAGCGCAGTTACAGTCAAGCTGGTCTGAATCGTCACCCACTAAAGCAGGTGAGACTCCTACAGCGCAGTCACAGTCAAGCTGGTCTGAATCGTCACCCACTAAAGCAGGTGAGACTCCTACAGCGCAGTTACAGTCAAGCTGGTCTGAATCGTCACCCACTAAAGCAGGTGAGACTCCTACAGCGCAGTTACAATCAAGCTGGTCTGAATCGTCACCCACTAAAGCAGGTGAGACTCCTACAGCACAGTTACAGTCAAGCTGGTCTGAATCGTCACCCACTAAAGCAGGAGTGATCTTGACATCCCATTTACAAAAATTATCATCTTCCACAAAAGTAGAAAAGACCACATACTAATTGATCATTCCAAAGATTCTATTATAGCTTCGGAATTATCTACACTTAAGGTGCGAGAGTTTATGGAAAATGTTTCCTCTGACTCCAAGGGCGTATTATTAATTACAGGTACAAAAGACATACCGAACTCATCATCTGTCGTCACGGTGCATTCATCATCATCATCACCATCATTTTCGCAAATTTCCAAATAACCTTCTTGCCCTTTAGGTACTTACTTAAATTTTACTACCCTTAAATTTTTATTAGCAATTTTATAAATTCTGTTAATCAAAATTAGAATACAAAAATTATTTAAATTTTCGTAATGAGGGCTTGACGATTCGAACGTCATCAACATTAACATGGTGACCTCACCTCTGGCGTGACTATGTGAGTTTACCTTCTTTCAACGTCATAACTCAAAATGAACCTTCTGCAAGGTCTCTAACATAAACATGAACATTCACACCAGACATAGTGTCACACAGACTTACAGGTGCCATACAGGCCTTCAGTTGACACACAGGCTCACAGTTGCCACACAGGTCAACAGCTGCCACACAACGCTCGGCTACTCCTGACCAAAGTAGATCATTGGGTTCGTGAAAATAGGGAAATTTTAGAACTCTACTCTTTAACTGAATCATTACCCTGGGCCATGTACCACAAATCGATCCAAACCAACTTTAAAAATTCTGCTGCTGCAAAAACTGTCAAGCTTAAAGAAACCTTCGAGTAAAATCTTCAACGCCACGGCCCTCTAGCCGACCAGCAATTGTATTGCTCTCACAACGGTCTCTAGACCCCGACCTCCACCAGAATCCACTGGTACGGTCAATCATAATATATTCGATAGACTGAATTACTAGACACTTTAAGCTTGCTCATCATCATCAAAATTCCTTTAACATCAACATCGACTGGTACATGACCCGTTGGCATCTTCCCTTACCTACCGCGTGCATACTTGTAGGTCCTAAGCATTCCTATTTAAAGCTTTCATTGTATAACTATCACTGTCCTGTCATAATAACCTATCGCGGACTTAATAAAGGGCCCATTTAGTTTTCACACTAGAGTTGCCCACACAACACTATTGATTAGAAAAAGATCCGACGATCAACAACTAAATAAAGTAATTTTAACATTTCCGTTAATCTTTACCATAATTCAAAGGCAATGCATACTCAACGACACCTCTTCGTAGACCCATCGCCACATGTTACTCATGAGGGGCGGTCCAGAATTTGTCGCATGAGTAGACATGTTAATCAGATTTGGTTTCACTACCACTGTTATCAACTATGATGTCTAATACTCAAGGAACTTGGTGATCGAGGATCCTTCCCAAAAGATTCGCACTTTTTACTCAAAGATTTACATACCGACTGCTAACAAAAGGGAAACAACTAACCCTGATAATATTAAGGAGCTTCACGAATTAATTCAGATCAAAATCTTTAAAATTAAATATCAACAGTAACCATTTACTATCGCTCACTACCTCAGTTTTTATGTAAGGAAAACGATCGCGAGATCTACTGCTATCCTAATGTTACTTTGAAAGTAAGCAAGTGAATTCAGATCTGAAGACGGTGGTCGTAAATCGTGACGCAACATAAGATTTGTTCTGAATATACGTAAATGACCAGTACCGTTACTAACTCGATACAATTGCGATGGCCCTACGTCATTACTAACTGGCTTTGTTACTGAAAATCTCCTTCTTATGGGATATCTCATCCTAAAGTTCGTATTGAACCAAAACTTGAAACTATACTGCCAATAGGAAACTCATTACCTAACTAATTGCTTTTTACAAGTGTGTCTTAATTACCTAGTGATAGTGCTAGATATAACCACTACCAATTCGGTGATCAAACATGAACACTTAAAACTCGAAATAGCATCTCTTCAGAAGAGAACTTTCCACCTCACTATCGAAATAACATGGAAGCGACTCACCGAGTATTCCATTTCAAACTTGCGCGCTCCCAACCTCAAACTGCTAGTCTGCCGATCCTCCTAACCTCTCAGATGTTGACAGGTCAGCCTTCGCATACAGCATCTGAACTGCTAGCAGCAGCAGAGGCTCCACTGCGATACAATATGGTATCTGAAACATGAAAAACACTACGAGAGTACTTGTTTACACGGTTATCTTAACCATACACAGCTTTGATGGAAATTAACCGGTGTAGTAACCTAAACCGGCACGGCAAAATGGGTTATTATGAACACTGAATGTGAATGCAGAGACCTTCAGTGTCTGACTACAATGTCCCAAGTGCCCAGGTAGGTATTCTTACTTCCAAACAATGATAGTCAGCCAAGGCCAGTCAAGGGCTACCGCCAGTGATAGTAGAATAATAACCCTTCAACAACACCTAACTTGACCATCGATAACTAACATGAAATTATAACCTAACACGGGCCACCCCGACGATCCATTGACCGCCACAAAACCAGAATTTTGAATAATTGAACACTCTTGGCCATAGTCAATAACAAAATGAAAACGACTCACCAGATTGGCTTAAAGATCCATGTGTATGGATCTTTCCACACGTCCTCACGCTCCTCCTTGACCTGTCCAGCTCCTTGGTTGTTGCTAGCTTCCTTGCTGCTCCGCTCTAGACTGTTTTTTTTTTATTCTAGACTGAGGGTAGTCGCAGAAACGAACCACTACTGTTTTTTTTTTTCTCAACTGACACCGCATTTTTTTTGCAAGAATGTAACCGCCATTTTCACTAGCATTGTTTTTACGTGTGATCTCATCAGCACGACCGAATCCCAATTCTGATGTCGCATCAAGGCTGGCCGATAGATGCAAACCATCGGGAAGTCAGGATGTATTCCCTTAGGTTAAGACATCGTGTATGGGCAGGTCGGTGGGTACAGTCGTGCAAATGAAATAACATAAATTATTCGATACACTGGGTTTATTTAAATAGTTTACAGTTACAATCTTGCTCACTAATATTACTGATCGATACCGATTTATGCATATAATCAACAAATCTTTATGCGTCAATATTTATTTTATGAAATCCACTGCTAATCAAATAAACAGGTTTTAAATTAATCCCGACATAAATTCATAATCGTCGTAATCAAATACCGAAATACATCCAGTAATTTGAACATATTTTAATTAAACCAACAGTAATAGCACTCGGCAATGTATTGGCAATCGTCCTAAATGTATTAGCTAGTGTTTGTCACCGATTGGGTGATTTGCATCCTGATACGCATGTGACATAGGTGACGAGGCGGGGTGATCTGATTAGATCACTGAGCACAGTGTCACCCCTCTGGCAGCGTTCATAGATACTCGATACTTTACTGCTACTTAGTAGATACTTTTTGTTGCCACGTCTTAAACAGTGCACCTGCCATTTTATCTCTTCACCACTCTTGGTTGACTGCCAGAGAATGCCTAAGGCATTAAGTCCGCCATTGTACTTTTATGCATGAAGTTTAAATAAATAAATAATACTCAATAAGCGTTGTGTACAATTTAAGTGTCGGCTTAAATACCTATAGTCAGAATTGTCACGGGCCGTCAATTTCAATGACACTTACTGACAAGCTTGGTTTGTATTAAGGATGTAACATGGAGGCAAATTAGCGAAGGAGGAAGTACAGAGATTGACCTCCGCGGAAAACAATTCTTCGGCTTTGTCACCTTCTAGGCGATTAAGTGTATGTTGGATGGTTCATTAAATAAACAGCCTCATTTGACGCTGCAAGGCTCATCTGGCGACTGCAGTGACATGAGAGCAAAATCTTGAAATTGACTTAGTGATATCTTCGGATTTACCTAATTATCCCACACCAATTTTCCCTTCGACCACATCATCACTTAACATCAGGCGAGATAGTGGTCAAACGCGAGCCTATAACAAATAAAAAAAAAAAAAAAAAAATTATGTTCAAGTTTTGAGCTAAGCGAAATCCCTTTTATGTGGCGGATCTTTGCACTCCTTTACGACTCCGACAATTTGTATGAAAAGTTTTGATCCTGCTTCTATTAGTGGCCGCCACCAAGGCGACTCCGTTCTCTGTGGATTTGATTGATTATCGATAAGTATTATTAGGGAATCAGGTATATAAAGTTATGGGACTCTAACTTTATTTCGAGCTCGTTGACCGATACTGGATTAATTTGGTCAGTTCGTATATAGTGAATAGATAGGTGCTAAAAAGTTACTGAAAGACTAATGAAAAAGATATAACTGTATAGGTACAGATGTAGGTACCTAGCAAAGATTGTTCTGTTATCCGCAACGCGGGCCCAGTGCGGAATCTTGGATGTTATAATGTATTCGAATTCTTGATCTTGACGGTTTCATCACCATGTTTTATTTTCCTATTTTGAGAACAATTCTGATGAAATATAAGTCACAATTTTTAGAGTAAATATTGTGACTTACATTTCATTCGAACCGCGGCTTAAAACTCCGGACCTGACTGCTGCTGAAAACATGACGTCATATTTCCTTCAATATACACTTTTATTTTACGTTGAAATGAATAGTGAACTATTTGCGGTAACTATGGCCTAGAGTTGGATCGATACCTGTCGTTAGCTTGTCAACTTGCCTTTATATGATGGCACCTAATCATTATAATTACGGAGACCTACTTTACCTATCTTTGATGGGATTATGGTTCGTTTCTATGATTTATGGCTATGAATATCCAATACTAACAAGTTATATTGGAGATTATTTCATAATTCAACTCTATTGTAATGGAAGGGTAGAGGAATACACCAAATAAATCAAAGCAACTATGAATGGGTTGTGTGAAAATCGATATGATTAGAAAGGAGGTGACAATTGAGTTGAAACCAAAAAAAGATATACCTATAGAAGACAAAAATATGCAGCGATGATCACAAATAAAATGAGATAGTGGAAGATGATGAACTAAATTAAAACAATAACTAAGATCTGATTTTTATTTCAAAGACTCAACAGACAGCTGCCTATGACCTTATTTTTTTAAATGTTGCATTCGCGGAGCATAGTGTTGTAGGTAAGGCTCAATCAGAAGTGATTCAACGAAACAACGAATGTGACATAACTGTCTAATATAAATGAGCGGAAACAAAAATAAATAAGGGCCGCTAGTTTTTTATCAACCAATATTTTTTTCTTTTAAATTGTTCCATTTTCGATCAACTTTCGATCACTCAAGATACGACACTATTTTTATGTATTGGTAAAGTGGCAACTCACCAAATATCAGTTTAATCTACGAAATTAAAAATCAGAGTAAGTTTTGTATGCGTATTTAATATAGCAGAACAATCCAGAACTGAATTATAATAAGAAGAAGCTATATTTACAGTCAATAACACCGGGATTGCGTAGTGGACCGCCCGTGGCTTACAGATTTCTACCCAAAGAATACTAAAGTAGGAACCGTAGTAGGTACAGATGCTTTTATGAAACTGATACTGGCCACAAGCTCCATGAAAACTTTATTAATAAATAGGAAATAAGGTAGAAAGTTGGATTTCCAGATCGAAAGCGGAATGAGGTTGTTGACTGGTTTGTTCAATCTACACTAACGGATGCGAGCGTAGATTCCTTTTTCAAATGGTGAGATTATCTTTTTTTATTTTCCTTTTTTGTGGTCGATTTATGAAACTGGGGATTGGTCATGATATTAATCAGTTTACTGCAGACTTTGGACTATGTTTTAGCCTTAAAAATCTTGTTTAAGCCCTCCGTCAATCCATAAAATCATTGGCTTACTCTTACAAATTACAATAAAGTAATCCTTGTATTAAAACCTTTAACTTGATGGTCAGAACCGCTAATATGTAGTGAATAATCATTGTGATTGATGACATTTCCTTCTTCCCTTAAGAAGATATCTCTATTCTGCACATTTTTTATTGTGGGAAATCATCCAATGACTTCTCCCGCTCTGGGTGAAGCGGGAGGGCGTGTCAGACTTTTACTAACCGAAACCCACCCGTGTTCCGCGAAGTACTAAAATGTTTCTAGTATTACAATCGTACTCTTCTGTTAACAATTTTCCTGTGTGTTTTTCATTTGTGATTTCGCAACAGTCTTTCATCATTTTTTCGATTAACTCGAGCAAAAACACAAGACAAATAAATAAAAGGTAAGAAATAAAACACAGTTTGAATATGACAGTCTATAATTTATGTTACTGATAAAATACGCCCCTATCACGTAATTTATAGCAATATGCTTGGGCCATAGTTGTAGGCACATAAAAATAGATTTCGCGGAAAATAGAATATTTCTGAAGCAGAAAGATCGGAGATAATGTATTGAGATATTTGCTTCTGTACCTAGAAAAGAAAAGATATAAGAGATCTGTTGACTTGTTTTTTCATGTGTTCCTTAATAACAAGCAAGCAACAAGGAATATCAATTAATGTGGGACGAATATTCGTGGGCGAATGTGAAAGAAATCGGACTTTAATAATAATGTTATGAATTATTATGATAAATATATTTAAAATTATTATAAGTAATAGTCTCCACTCAAATCAACCTCGAAATCGAGAAAGTCTTTTTACCACATTCAATGTGAGCGACTGAATCAAATGAAATAGGGTACAATTTAAAAACGACTTTCAGACTAATGCCGTGGTAGAATCATAAGCTAATTAATAAGCTGGGAACTGAAATGCTGACTGCTCAAGGTAGACCTATGCTAAAAAAAAGAAGCTAAAGGAATGTTTTTTCAATAACCGGTAAATAAAATAATGTTGACAAAACAATTTCCTTCAGTTCTGGTAGCAACTGTGAAATAATACGTTGTAATTCGACGGCCCGCCCTCGTAACGAGAAGATTTATTATTCAAATTTCATTGAAGACACTTTCTTGATCTTGTTATTATTGAAGACTTTTTTATATTTTTAGATGTTTGTTGTTGATGTTTCTTGGGGAAAATCATCATCTTGGACGCCTTCTTCATCTTTGTAAGCAGATTTATCTTCTGTGTTATCTACAAAAATAACTTTATTTTACTTTATTTATAACGTTACTCAATTTTTGAATGTTCGACGCTAGATGATAAATGGTTTTACTTGTGTAAGTTGGTTTGTACAAACACTTTTACATGTCGAACATATTTTTTAAAACTAGATGAGGTCGGCGTTTCCTATCTGACTACTCTGAGAAGAAAGGCCGAAACAAACTCAGAAGTCACAGTCTCTTTTAAAGTCCAGATAAAATCTTGGTTGGATCATGTGAAGACCATGTAGACTGATGTCTGAAATGGTCTTTTGAGGAAAGAACCAGCCAGATTGAGTGGACCTGTCAGTCAGTGCACGCATTTGTCAATAACCGTGCAGCTCAGCTCAGAATTTAAGGAGCTCAACGATTCGACGAACAATACCAAAGAAAGGACATTCGAGTAGGCCGCATAAACTGCTCAAACTGCCAGACCATGATTAAAAACTAACTTAGATAAATTAAAATTTAAAATTAAAAAAAATATGATCCACATAGTCTTTACATTCACAACAATTAAAATAAAATAATATAATACTTTAAAAAGTAAATATTCTTGTCATTGCAAGAAAACAAAATTCAGAGTGCCCTTCTTTGCTCTACGGATCTAGTTACATATATTATGTTTTTACCGTAGAACGATTTCTATAATAACGTGTACACGCGTGTCGCGAATTTTGACCGAAGGCGGGAGCCTGGTTGCAGCTCATTTACACGATCCCGCTCCAACACCGCTCCCGCACAACACTGTCTCAAACGGAGCTGAATGGTCGCTGTCCACGGCTAGCAGTCAACTACACTGTCTACACACCAACGCAACATGCTTCAAGCAAGCAGTATGCGTGCGTACACCGTACGGGCCGCCCGCTTAAAGCGCGTGGTAAGTATGCGGTAAGCGAGATGTCAGCTGTCGAGTGGTACGATGGCTGTAAGCTCGCTTATAGCAAACTATCTGCTAATTTGTGTTGTCAATGTAATGTATGTCTACAGAGGATACCCTGAAGCTCACATTTCAATGAACATTGTTTTTCCGGGTGAGACCGGTGTCGTATAAGCCCCCTTAAACCCGCATAGATATTCTGTTTTACTGTCAGCCACTTGTTTGGCTTTCTATACTGGTAAGGATTATTCGAATTTTACCCACAACACTCGTGTTCAATACATTTGGGTTTATTGAGTCCTTATCCATGAAAATTTCTCTCAAAAAAGGTTTATTGGTTTCTAATATTTCTGAGTTTCTGGTAGCAAACCCACCCATTTTAACGGACTGCCCAAAAAGGAGGAGTTTATCAATTCGATTCGTTATTTTTTTTTATTTGTGTTAACTCAGAGCTTTTTACTAGGTGTAACGATTTTGATGTTTTTTTTATTTCAAAGCTGGTGCTTGTAGTGTGGTCCCATTTAAATTTCATCAAGGTCTGATGAATAACTTCGCAGATATTATCAGAACTCTTCTAATAGAAAACTCAAACCACTCAGGATAGCAATCGCATGTATTTTTATTGCTTACACCATTTCATAACATAATATCACACTGGTACGCTCTAAAGGGGTAGGCCGGTGTGAACAGTTCACTCTCATTTCACCGGTTTTGTTTAAGTTTCATGTTATTGGGTTAATCTATTCTAGCATCACTTTGGCCATTATAGGTACCTAGCCTGGAACTGGTCCATTATGTATGTACCACAACTAAAAAGTGAAAAATTAAAAACTTTTTACAAAAAGATACAATCGGCTTCCAAATAAAACACTACAAATTGAAAAATAACTTAAATTTAGGAAGTCGGTTTCTAAATACGAAGAAACGAAAACTGAGACACCAACTTCTGAAATTGAAGTTATTTTACGTACAAAGGTGGATTATTTTTATTACAAGTCGCTGAAGGCTTCCCTTCAAACCCTAATTGCATTATTCTATATGACACCATAATCACAGATTACTTAATTAGTTACTACCCACAATCTCAGCAAAAAGGCGTTCCTTGGGTAACTGTACAGTTCTGTACCTACATAGGCCGTACAGAAGTACACAGGCTCCATGTAGCACCGCCATAACCCTGAAATAACTTAAACATATTCCTACTAAATACAGTCGAGAATTCAAGTAACTACGCATCCGAAAAACATGACGTCACAGCACAGAAACATATAATGTTGTTGCTGTTCTACTGCCCAACGCGGGACCGGCGGGCCGGATTATTCAAATTTCATGTTGTTTGGTCGCCCCGGAGTCCTTCGCGTTTTAATACCCGTGCCATGTTATTTTAGCTGAGCCCTTGTTTTTTGTCACGCGATATGGACAACGGAATACCTGATGCGATTTCTGTCAGTCGCAGCAAAATAATTGAGCTATTTTGTGTGTATTTTTACCGGTGGTGATTATGGGAGAGATTGGAGGAACCTTCTGAATTTGAGTACTTCCCTGTACAGTTGGCGCATCCAGCTCAATCAAACTAGGTTCGCTAAGTGGGTAATCTCTCACTCCTTTTTACAAAAAGGTGTTCTGAGTCACAACAGCAGGTATGCCTAATTATTATACGCTGATCATGTAATTCTATACCTACCAAACTAATGCGGTTATAGAAGGTAAATTGTTGGAAGATTAAAATCAAACTGGAATTCTAAATGCCAACCAAGCAGTTACAAACCAAATTGTATGCTTTTTTGTGACTTATACTCGTATAAATTAAGATAATTTAAACTTGAAGATTTCAATAAAAATGATGATCTCGATAATCAAAATTGATATCTACTGGGTAAATGCAAATGCATTGGAAATCGTTCCGAAAATAAAAGTGCTCATATAAACCACTTTTACTATACGATCTCCACACTACAACATTGAAAAAAGCCTGACTTTTTCGTGACACTTGCAACCTCTGAATTCTGTATACACTGTACAGTACACAAATTGATGCCGTTTTTAAAATGTTTATCTCTCAAAACCCAAACGTATATTTATCGACTTATCGTGTACCTACCATCACAAACGTATTCGTTGGAATAAAAAACAGAGCATTAGAGCCAACCTCGTAAACCATGGGTTTATGTGACGTATCCATGAATGTAATGGTTTGTGTGCTGTACGCTGAAATATTTACGGTTCTGAAAAGTGAAATACTGTGGAACCTTTTATTTGAATAACATATGATAGCAGCGACATTCGCGAGTTCGTTTGAATTTGCCTGGATGAATTAACATTCGGTGATTTGCCAGACTTGGTTTGAAACATTCACTTGCTTCTGACGACCTAAAAAGCAACGGATGCTACAAGCAGTGTGACAATTACTGAGGCAGGGGTAAACTATATAAAAAATCATCATCATCAAAGCATAAAAGAGGAAGATTCCATTAGAATATCTCGCGAAAACGGTGTCTTTGGTTTATTAGATACGTTTAATCATCTGATGAAGATAGAATACAGAGAACACTACAATGCTCCCAACATTACAGGTTTATATGTTTCTGCATACTTACTTAAAATTTCCATATCACTCTGTAGCCTAATTCAACCTAGGTCATGGCTTAACTGGCAGTAACTTTGCCTTCAGATAAATAAACTAAACCATCTTAACCAAATTCCCTGTTATTTACACTGTCAAGAGATAAGGACTCAATTGCCCCTCTAACTACGAATCGATTCCGGTCTGTTATCTATTCGATAACCCCATGCCCTCTAATTAAGGCCTTTAATGAGTTTCCCTAAGTCGAAATCCAGCTAAATCGCCTTCCCTCCCATCACCCCGGAAACCTCAGAGTCACCTCATTTCTATCAAATCCTTCAGAATAACAGTTGTTTACCTCTACGTGCGGATTAACCGCTTAGTTTCGTATTGATTTATTCATAGGTTTAATTATAGATGAGAACAACCAATCGAATATTAAATGGTATACAGGTTTAAATTAATATGTTTAGAAGGGAAACCCATTGGATTAGTACCGACACACGTAGTAGGTAGACACAAAGGTACCTATCTAATATTATTTTGATGAGAGATCATGGTATTACCACGGGGTCCCAACGCTAAGAAAGCAAATAAATCTCACTAGATGGCGCGATATGCTTCGACTCGTTATTGAATTTTGTGTAAAATTAACATTTTTTAGAATTGGTCATTAAAATTGTATGTTGTTTTTTAAATCAACTCTCCTAAGAACAAAGTTATGGAATTGGCTTTTAATTTATATTTCAAAGATCATTAAAGGATCATTTAAAATTGATGCCAATAGATGGCGCGGTTTTAAATGTCTGAGACATTCCACTCGATTGTTTAAATTTGTGTTGTAAAAAACTGAAAAAAAAGTGCAAAAAAATACTATAAAACAAATTTTCACTGTATTTAAAGAAAAAGCTAGCAAAGTGCTACTCGCTCGACTCGCACACGAAGGGTTCCATACCCCACCACCCTGGGTATGGAACCCTTCGTGTGCGAGTCAACTATGTATGTATGGGAACACCCTTTAATTTTCAACTTTCTATTTATTATTTGGCATTTTTCCTTTATTTGTACTGTAAGACTTTATTTTTTGCCAAATTTCGTAATTCTAGGTCAACGGGAACTACCCTATAGGTTTTCGACCTAAAACCTATAGGGTACTTCCGGTTGACCTAGAATTGTCAATTTTGGTTAAAAGCAAGATCTTACAGCACAAGTAAAGGAAAAATACCGAAAAATAAAAAAAAGTTGGTAAATTTTGGTACTTACAAATTTCGCGAAAGTATAAATTTGCCCATATGTTTTTATCGTGTTGACTCATCTTGTTAGTTCCACCCGCTCCTGAGAAAATCGATGGTGACACACGGACAGACAGACGGACAAAAGAGTGATCTTATAAGAGTTCCTTTTTTTAACTTTTGAGGTTCCGTCCCTAAAAATATTCATGCACCGAGTAAACCTTTTCACTTGCATGTCGCTGCTAACACCATCTATCTATCACCATGGAACGGAACCAAACGCAAACGATGTACAACAAATAATCGGTTTAATCAGACGAAAAACGCTAGTTATGTCGGCGCGGTTTCATTGTAAGAGATGAGGCATCTGTATACTAGTATAATATTATCTGTGGTATTACTTATATGGGGTACTTTTAGGCAACATTTTGTAATGGTGGCTTTTTGATACAGTAATAGATTTTAAATTAATAATAATAATATAATTAATAGATTTTAGATTACAACGGTCACAGTCCGTGGCTGTTGGGGTCCATCATCATGGTCACGGAAATCTACCCAAACAGTGGTGTCTCATCCCATACAAAGAAACAGTGCCGACATACTGTACTGATTATATTGATTATTTTTTGTACATCGATCGCGTTCGGTTCCGTTCCACGGATATAGATGGTGATCTATCTATCGCCGTGGAACGGAACCGAACGCGATCAATTTCCAAAAAATATTCGGTATAATCAGATGAAAAACGCTAGATATGTTGGCACGGTTTCTATGTATGGGATGAGGCATCTGTATGCTAGTATTATTTTATCTGTGACTCAGGTATATGTCCAGCAGGGGACGTCTTTCAGCTGAATGTTGATGATGAACAAATAACGGTCTTTGGTAGAAAAATGATATTTAGTGTTTATTGCTATGCCTTGACTGTTTTCTGTCAGAAAGTTCAGTAATTTGGAAATGATAATAACACTTATTTTCAATAAAAAAAAATTGACCACGTGCGAGTCAGACGCGTGCACTGAGGGTTCCCTACAAACAGCTACATTCACCAAAATAATTAAAAAACATTACTGAAGTTCATAAATTATGAGGGCACCGAATATTTGTCTAACGATAAGACAGACTGACAGCCGGACAACAAAGTGATCTTATAAGGGTTCCCTTTTGAGGTACGGAACCCTAAAAATAGTTAAACCTGAATATACCAGCAAAACAACATTACATGATGGGCATCCCACCCATCTCACGAAGCGTTTTGGGAATACCTTTATTGTGCGTACAGCTAAGGGTAGAATTCCCTGTCGGAGTCTGTGTTTCCTGATAGCTATAACCTAGGAGGTCTTTATGTCAAGAGTGAATAGGTTACTTCTAGGCAAGCATGCTCCACCGTCGCCCGTGGACCACATCTTCGCTTACCATCAGGAGTGATAGTGATCAAACACGAGCGTTCCAAAACAAAAAAAAATGTCCAAGTGCGAGTCGGACTCGCGCACTTATAACTTAATATCTACATTCACCAAATAATTAAATGACGTTACTGAATTTCATAAACTATGAGGACACCGAACATTGCTCTAACGATAAGATAAACAGAATTGAGGGACAAAAGTAACTTTGCCGTTGGAAAACTGTAGTTCCCATTCATTGAAATACGTCGCTGTCAGTTTACCAACTGCAAATAAGTTAATAATCTTTTTTATGCATGTACAAACATATGGTTTACGGATTTTTTCTTTACTTGTGCTGTAAGACATTGCTTCTTGCCAAATTTCATGATTGCCTGGAAGAGATCGCGGAATGCGATAAGGCCGCCCATTGTATGTATTTTTAGTTTTAAGTTTCCTTTGTGAATATTACTTATGGTGTACAATAAAGTATATAATAAATAAATAAATAAATTCTAGGTCAACGGTAAGTACCCTGTAGATTTTGATTCCCTGACGAGTGCAAAATATGCGGTATTAACGGCTGTATCTCTTTATTGCGTTGATTTAGAAGTTTGATTTTTTCACATCTGCAAGGTGTTGCAAACTTGATTAAACGATATTAATTTCATCTCGATACCTTTACGCATTCTCGAGATAAAGGGTCTTGACAGACAGACGGACAACAAAGTGATCCTTTATGGGTTCCCTTTTTCCCTTTTGAGGTACGGATCCCTAAAAACGACCCTTAACTGCTGAAAGGAGTTGTATGCGAAAGTACAAGTGTTATTTACAGCCGCTGGAAACGCCGATAAGACCCGAAAGGCTTAAACCAGAACCTTTGGAATCTCAATAAATGTTACCGGTCTTTGTTCCTTATCTGTTTTATCTTTTAACAATTCATTCGATTTTGTAAAGCGTGCTATAGAATAACCCTTTGAATTAGTGATATTTCTTGTTAATACGCCTGGCGAATTTTGATTAAAAGGTTTTTCGCAAATTCTGTAGAAGCAGTACTGTAGTACCTACCGTTCTTGACATTTTCATTGATTAATTAGAAATTTTTGAAACAAACCCTGAATCTGAATTGATTTGACTTTGAGTACTTATCAAACTCCACTTTAATGCTAAAGTTTGACAAGTGCTCATGCTTTTCTCGAATTTGACAGGTTCTCAAATTCAAATTCTTAATTCATTTACTGGATACATCTCTTCCGCAATAGGAATGTTTCCTGGGTTAAAAAATGATAATTCTATTTAGTCCGTCAGTGATGTTATCAAATATTGAACCCATATTTTTGCTTTATCAAATAAATAAAAATTGACAAATATAAAGCTCATCAAAGTTCAGGAGTGGTGGCTTGTGACGTCACTTTTTCAGTATAATGTGTAGCACACCGTGAAGTCACACGATATTTCAACGCACTGTATCGTCGTAATTTTGTGTTTAAGTGGCAAAAGAAAAATTCGTGTCCAATATTTTAAGGTTATCTAACTGACGAATAAATATATATTTTTTGTCAACATCCCTATTAATTATGTACCCCACTTAAGCCCAGCATTTTCCTAATTCCAATAATTACAAGTGAGTTACTTCCCCATTGTGCATTAGCTGTCCATTGTATTTGTATCTTCATTTATGTTTTGTGTGCAATAAAAAATACTTCAATATCATCACCTTTCTCCCTATTCCAGATTCTACTTCTATTTTATATTCAAATTCACATACCGAAACAGTACTTTTACAAGTTAAAATAACGCAACAAATTAATTTTATCTCCAACGTCTGTACCAACATCTCATGTGTTGTTCCCAACAATTCGACAGGAGTAACTTCGACACCGTAACTTCTTACGAGTAACTTCCAAAGACTTCGAACTCGTTTTGTTTCGTACCATTCGTGATCATATTAACCGAACGGAGAAAGTCATTCATTAATCACGAGGAAAGTCTTGAAGGAAGCCAACTAATGTGGAATGTAATTCTCTCTTTTGGAAGTATTTTTTTTTCTAAAAGATTTATGAATATAAAGGTGGACAGATGGAGAGGGAAAGGAAGGCTAAAGAAAAGTTGGATGGACTGTATGAGAAATGATATGATAGAAAAGCGAGTCAATGATTACATGACGATTGACAGGGTGGAATGGAAGATGAAAACGCCCTAACCCAAGTAACATGAGATAAAGACATGAAGTAGATGATGGGGATATATTTGAAATTCGCTTGGGTTTGGATTTGTAATGCTGTATATATTCATCAGAAAGTTTTGAATATGAATGAAAAGAAACGGTAAGTGGAGTTGTAAGGACTCGCATAGCGTTAAAGTTTCATGAAGATCTCACTATAGAAATTATCCAGTTAAGTAAGGTCTGAATGGATTGTGTAAAAGATGCTATTGCTGGTAATGAGTTGAAATATGAAAGAAAAAGACAAATTTTGTAACTCAAAATTGGGAGAAAGGCAAGAAAATGATGCTGAAGTTTTTCGAAATTTATAAAGAGGATCCTCTACGTATTGTTTTTACACAGAAAACAAGTAAGAAGGAGGAAGATGTCACAATAAACGTTTAAACTGGACTGCAACTTTAGATAAACTAGATTTTCCAAAGTTCAAAAAGATGATAATTATTATTTCCTTTTTCATCTTATAATCCCTATATTCAATCTAGTTGATAACATTTCACCATAAGGCCAAAACTGTGATACTGAAATTGTTTAATCAAACCGTAAATCGCCCGAATCATTTCATATGATTGAGGACAGCTGTAGTACAATTAAGGTGGGGTTCGATTGAAAGCGAATGGAAGCAAATATATAAGACTTATTAGAAACAGCATCTTACCTAACCCTTCGAGAAATACTGGTGTGATATTATATTTCTCGATTTTAATAATTCAAATCAAATCAATTTCTCATTTTCTGTTACCACCATACTATAGGTATTTGCTCGGTCAAACATCACTTCAATCTGATCCATACCGGTGCCATATAAAAAACGACCCCAGCTCTGATAACATTTTTCGTAATTCTCAAAAAGAAATATTGACACAGTTACCGTTACATTGGAGTTGTTAGGTGTCCCACTCTACAGGTATGTTACATTCAACAGATAGGTCACAACTAAAAAGTCTAAAAATGGTCCACATTTTCCGTTGGAAGTGTACCTCCGCCCAAACCATGTCGATGGTGGAAATTTCAAAGGTCGTAACCGGTACACATGGTAGGTACAATATTTCCATCTTTCGACGTTTAGCCGAGCGTTGAAATTCCAAAAGTGAATTGTATGTCCCTTACGACATTTGAAATTTCGACCGCCGATGTGACAGTTGTCTCAAGATGTCTTTCATTCTGACATTTCCGCGACCTGTCACACCTCCCTCTTGACATGTTTCCAATAAGAAACTTGCCGAGATCTGATAGCCTACCAATAATACTTTAGATAGAAATGGGAGCAAGTATATTTTATCAAAATTGAGGACATCTTGACAGGGGTCGAGTCAAATCTAATGTCGTATTGTTGTTTTGAATGAACAGGATCGATGGACGGATAAAAACTAGTATAAAAGTACTGTATTGAGTACGGTAGGTATGTAGGTACTGCAAATATAAGGGAGTAAATTATAGAAAGATGAGACAAAAATAATAAAAATGTTCTCTAATAAAAAGAAAATTGTTTAGTTCGAGTCGGTGGTTGATGTGATAGTTAAGAAGTGATGTCAAACAATAATCAAATAAAAAACAATTTGTTTTACTTAAATAAAGCCTATATATCAAAGAACCAACTAAGCAGCTTAGCAGCTTTCATAGTATCTCCATACATTTTTCAAGAAACATTCCTTATCAACACAATCAGATATTGAAAGAAATTGTGATCGAGAAAGAGTCATAAATAAGCTCCTCTCACAATGATCTATTGAGTATTGCGTAGAATGTTAGATTTTCCATAATTTCCATTGGGAATTCGATCCCCTACCCTTTCAGTTTTTGTTCATCCAACGCTTCTGATATTATATATGTTAAAATCTGTATGTTTGTCTGGGACAGTCGTAATTTAAATAGTAAAGGCATTAAACCATCGCCTTAACCATACAGTTCACTTAAATGACCACCTCCAACAGCCCATTGAATCAATCACGTCTCAACGGCAGCATGCATTTAGGAAGATTAGCACAAAGGTGCTAATTGCATGGTCATATGATTTTTTTTCTGGTAGTAGTTGTCATGGGGATCATTTTTAACTTCACGCGGGTGAAACCGCAGGTTGAAGCTAGCTCAATATATTTCTTCGTATTTCATGTTTTTAGAACTTATCATTAGTTGATGTTTTCAAACAAAACAACGTTATATGTTATAAATGGAAAAGTTTTATAAAGCTTCAGTTTTGTTCGGGTTTCAGTTTGTGATGAACAATTAAATACTATTTTCGTTTTACGAAACAATGTTACTGTTTGTTGCAAAATAATTTATTTAACGAAATTATACTTTGATATGAATATTGAATAAGTGCGGCTTTGTTCCAGTCTCGTGATAATAGTATTTTATAATACACTTGCTTTTCCCCGCGGCTTCACTCCCGTGGCCCTCCCACAGGACACGTTTTCGGGATAAAGATAGCCTAACTTACTCAGGAATAATGTAGTTTTCTACTGGTGCAAGAATTTTAAAAATCGGCTTAGAAGGTTTTGAGTTTACACATTACAAACAAACTTATAAACAAAAAATCTTTACTCTTTATAATATCATATCATTGAGATTCTCGGGACCCTAGGGTCCCGGACCTTTGAAAGGCGGACCAGGGGCCGAAGCCAAATCGCAGAGGCCTTAGTAGAGATACTGCGGTGGGGTTATATTATTATTATTATATTTAATTAGTATAGAACTGTAGATATTATAAATATAATTTGGTGGTTAAACGAGTTTGCTGAACGTATTCGTGGTTAAGGTCTGGATATTAACTGATTATTATTAACACATAATCGGAGGTACTACCTACTTTAAAATTTGAGGTATATTTCACCTTTTATGCGAGTAATGAGCGAAAGTATTAAATCTCAGGAAAGTCGAGATCACCCACACAGACATCATGTTATACTTCTACGTATGTTGCATGTTTTACTTCTTACGTACAACTCTATTTATTATTTTATGCAGTTGGTGAATTAGTACAGCGGAACTGCTAGCCCTTGTTTCATGTTACTTGGGGACCCTGCAACACGTTTTCTTCTTTCATTCTACCCGTCACGTTCCCACATTCCTCACACAATCTATCCATTGTGTCATTTGCCTTCCTCTACCTCACGATTCATTAAAATTAGGTTTCATCACTCCTCTGACTGAACATGGTTTGTCTTGTGTAGACCAAGACAAACGATTCCCTTTCAACTTTTTTGTCAATGTCATCACTTTCAACTTTGCAACTAAATTTTACAGCAAGATTTGTTATTTGCATAGGTCTTACTGGGGTGTCTTGCCTCAAGTCCTTCACAAACTATCTTGACAAAACCCTCTTTAGGCTAACAGTAAATCTTTAAGAAGGTGCTTTATACCCAAAACTAAGGGCAGTAGTTCTTAACTCGTAATCCTGTTTAGGGATTATATGAGTCCTTATCCACGGAGGCACATTCGCCCTTATGACCCGGTCTTTAGTTTTTAGAGCTGGTATTTGTAGATGTTGAACTAAATATGCTAACGTTTTTGGCGTGAAGGGACGCGTTGGCCTAATTTTGTAACGATTACAGCCTAGCGCTATTGCGAGTAGTTACTATTTTACATCTTTCGAATTGCGTCACACCAATTATGTTTTGAATTGTTAAACAAATTGGTTGACAGACAAAAAAAAGAGTTTTCAAAATCGGTCCCCAGTTGACAGAGAAATCGAGGAACATACAGAAAAAAAATAACTAACATAAAGTCGAACGTAGAACCTCCTACTTTTTAGAAAGTCGTTAAAAATGGAATTGATAGCTTCAGTCAGTTGTAAAACTCTCAAAATAATGATACTGGTCCATCTATAATTTTCTTAGACGATATTGAATTCGCTTTCAAGAACTAAACACAATACCTTACTAATCGTACCTATTAAATTCGAGTGGATAAGCACCAAGTCGGAATTCGAGTTCCCAATTCAAAGTTCAATTTCTATCAATTTATATTGGATTGTCTGGCGTATCTAAGATGCAGCCGTCCGATGACGTAATACAAATACGTCTACCTCTATCTGCCTCCTGTACCTTATCCCGTTTGTACGGGATAAAAAGCATTATAGCACACAGCAATAATGTGGCTGTCTTTCATGGATTGAGGGTAGAAAGAGAGTTTGTTATCGTATCAATACCATCATTGTTTGTTTGCTTGTATTATGTGGATGTACATATGTTTGTTCCTATGTGGCGTTCTAAAGACCAAACGCGTAGACCGTTTTTGATGGTTCTTACGTCTATCGATTCGTCTTAAGAGATGATTAAAAAACATTATATTACTTATATGTTAACAAGTAATAAACAAAAAAAAAATATTAAATCAAAAGCCCGACAGCTGAAGAAGCGAACTAAAAAGACGTAAATAAGAAGAAAATCTTGCTTTGCAGTCGGAGGATACATAATCGCGAGCTGACTGACCAAAACCATAGTATGTATCCCTTTTAAAGTAAGCTTAAGCGCCATTCTATCAGTGATGCGGATGCAATTGTCGAAATGCCAAAATGTAAGAGATTGATTACGTGACATTTCGATAGCGCTTGGTCGTCGCATACATTTTTGGCATTTTTTCAGTCGCTATCGCCACGTTTTGGATGATAAAATGTTGCTTGGCTGGGGCCTCAGATGGGCCATGGGAGCTTTCTTGACGAATGTTTTGTAGTCTAATTATGTGCTTATGTTGCTTTGTGTTTTATGTTAAATATTCGATTAAAACAGCTATTAATTTGTTGTTATTTTAATGTAGTTTTAATTTGAACTTGTTTCATATTCAAATTCCAATTTAAAGATTCAGAGAGTTCATAATCTCTGAGTTCATAATCTCTACCTACACTATGTATTCTTTTATTCTGTTTCAAAAACGCTTTTCGAATACGCAGGTACCAGGGAATCAGATACCCTTTCAACACGAAGGTCTACCCACATAAGTTTTCAGTAAAGCGACGGTCACGTAACATAGTTTGATACTTTTATCTTCAATTCGTGCTTACCGCTTCGCAATCTTATAATGTCGTCTGAAGGCTGATAATTTACCTTCTTGAGGTAACGTACTATTTTCTTGGTTATCATTACTTGATTTTATGGTTTCTTGGATGGCTTTTATGAGCAAATTTTCTGAAAAATGATAACATTGAAAAGCTGGCCTCGAGTGCTATCGAAACCTTGTATGCTAGACTAACTCTAGATAAAAATGTTGTTGTTGTGTTGTTGTTTTGGAATAATTATGCTGACTTTTATGGTAATTTAACCACATATAGTACCTACCTAAATATAACTACTAGCAAGGGTAAGACTACCGGCAGGCTTATTACGTATCTTTTGCAAGAAAAGAACGATAGCGATCAAACGCTTTATGTCATAAAAGTCGGAATTACTTGCAGTGTAGGTAGGGTAGGTTCAACAAAATCGTTTGCTAATCGCTCGTATGTTAGTTAAAGTCGTATGTTAGTTAGCTCGTATTCATCGTATGTTAGTCAAAAGCACTTATTTAAAAAAAAACGCCAATAACTCTAAAACTTTTGATATGGAAGAGCAATTATTGCGCAAAAATCGCTATCGTTTTGCTATTGCAAAAGATACGTAATAAGCCTGCGGGATTGATTTTTACGTCTTTGGCCTTTCACAGCAAAACGGTGAACAAGATCTTAAAAAGTCTAGCAAGTTAATTATCAAGCACGTCTCATTTCGGTATCGAATGTCAATCTCATAAGTTTTGGACTTTTTGACAATTGTTGATATAATATCGCATAGTTTAGGCCCTCTAGAGTCAAAACTCTTTTCATCATAATCTACATAGATTACTGCACCAAACTTCATATACCTCGCCCATCAAAGTTTGATACTTTCATCTCAGATCCGTAGTCCGCATTCCCTACCGTCAGAACACTACCTGAATTAGCATCCAATTTGCTTAATGGTCGTTAATACGAGGTTCACGTGTTAATCCGACTCGTTTCCTAAGTGCTTTAGGTTTTGCTGAGAGAGTGCTAAGGGCTTTTACTGGGAATTCGGTTTCATATTATTTTTTATAAAATTTATATATTTCAGCGAACGTATCGCCGTTAGGAACTATTAACAAATTAGTTTTTGAGAAATATGTACAGTTTTTACCCAACTGCCAAGGAAGGGTTATTCGCTAGAATAAAGAATAAAACATGAAGAAGCACACCTATATTTTACTACTATAAATAACACGGTGTAGATCGTGTTCTTCTAACTATATTCTAAGTCTTTTCCAAGGAAACTTCCTCCACTCCACTCGACTCCGTAGCCATGATAACTGAAGATCACTCCTTTAATGTCAATCACCGTCAATTTAAATTTATGTCAGTGTTCTACATCTGACTGCGAATATGTATAATCTGCACATCATATCTTATGGGATTGTATTCTTTGGCAGAATGAACGCAATATTATGTTGAATAATGTACAGGTTGCATCAGGAGTTGTTTACTACACGGGCTTTGTGGAAACTAGAACAAATTTCCGTGCGGTCAAGCGTTTTTGCCATACCTATTATTGGAATCAAATATAACTTGGAAGCTCACAATGTTAGGACCCTTTTATCCGTGGTGCTAGGCAATTGGGCTTATCCCAGTTGTAAACGACCCTTTGTGTCTATTGGCCTTGTTTGTTCTGTCTCCTGCTTGATAAGGAGGGAAGTGGAAATTTATATTTTTTCCTACTCCTCCGTTATTCTTTTCTGATTAATTTCGTTGCGGGATCCAAGACAGTTAAATTCATTCTCCAGGACTTCGCTCGGCGCTTTTCTGGTGGTTGCCACTGTTGATTCTGGCTTGCAAGTTGCAGTGGTATGGGAATAGAGCGGTGGGATTTGCCCAAAAATACCTAAAATAATAAAACATCCCAACCATCCATTTTCCATTTTCGAATTATTCAATTTAAAAAAAAAAACCGTATTAAAATTAAATCAATTTAACATCAACAATGTGGGGCCATTACAAACGCTATTCATTTGTTAGCAGTTTTATTTTGTTACCGGGGCGCCCGTTGCATCGGCTGAACAAACAGGCTGGCTTGCTAGTGTGGCCAAACTTTCATGAATTACACACACGCTGGCTTAGTGGACACACAAAATAAACACTAGAGCGCGGGTCAGTTGGTAGGCTATGTATGTAGGGAAGAATTTTGTAGATCAAGTTGATAGTTTTAACTGATTTTTGATATTTTATTTGAAACATAACTTCTGCGCGGCTTTGCTTTCGTGAAAGTCGGATCTATTCTAAAGGAAACATACTATTTGGATTCAAATTATATGGCATGTTATAATCCAGGACATGGTCTAACCGTATTCCAAGTTTCATTCAAATCCATTCAGCCGTTGCGGCGTGATTGCGAAAAATCCAAACATTTAGAAACTACACTTTGTAGTAAGATGCTTTAAATAAATAACCTACGGGTATTTACTTTAACTAGTTAATATCCCACATAACGAAGTTACCTCAAAATTAATGGTGTTTTCATAATCCCACCAAAAAAAATCTTTGAATGTAAAATAAATTTGAACAGGGAGTTTTGCTCGCAAGGCCGCAAAAAATCTTCTACAAAGCTGGCAACACTCGGGTCCTCGCGTGCTTAACACAAAAGTTGTATATTACTGGAGTTTAAAACCAGAACGGTGCTCGAATGACCTGTTACATATTTTATACTAATTTGCATTCTTCAGTAGCCAGTATTATTTTGTTATGAAGAAAATTATGAGAACGTTTATTGTTTTAAAAAATAGGGTCAAATTTAATTTTAATTATTTTGAATGAAGTTGTGAACTTGTATATTTTTTTATTTATTGTTTTTTGAAATCGACACCCATCGCGTGTCCGAAATTTTCACCATGACATTAAATTATAATTGATCCTGTATAGATACGTCTTCTTAGATATTAGTATAAACTCGTCTTTTCATTTAGTTTTCCGATATAAGTTGGTACCCATTTCAAATCATGATCTTTTGCAAACTAAATAAGAAGAAAATCCCTTGTGTCGTGAATTGAATCAACTGTAGCATTGTTAGATTATCATAATTCGTATTTTTTTTTAATTAACAAGGTACTTTACAAATAATAATACCGAAATGAGTGGTGACATATCTATCAGAAACACTGTTAGTATCAAATAATTCACAAATATGACCCAATTTACCCAATTTTCAACAAAAATTCTAGAATAACAACCAAACTAACTTGACATACAGCAATACTACCAACAACATAGTTCTATTATATCATCCAACTGTCACACATAAGACGTAAATAGATCCCTTGAAGGCTGCCATCAATCTAAATGACTTATCGCTTCACGATCAAGCTTCCTTTGACAAGGGTGTATGAGGTCCATACTATTATTGTAGGACGCAGTGAAATGCGGTGCCTTGAATGGAATGAATGGGGAACTATTTAGGTAACGTGATTGGAAGTGCGTGGGCACCTTCTAAGCGTCATGCGTTCCTGGTAGGATTGGTAGAGAGTAGGGGAAATATTTGGAAAAACTACTGTTCTTGTTTTATAGGAAGGCTGTGTTAATGGATTTAGAGTTTTAACTGCCACCAACACTCCAGTGATCACACGTACATAAAGATTACAACTGAATCTCAATTGCTGAGATACCTACTTGAAAGTATAGTAAAAGAGTTTAGGTTTGAAATTCAAATAAAAAAACAAATTACGAAAACACTGGTTGACTTACTTATAACCAATTCCATTTTCAGCATAGTGTTGTGTCCCAAAATAAAAAAAAAGCTATACAACAATAAAGCGGTGTTTTAAAATATGTCAAATACTAACCGTTTTACGTTCCGTCCAGTTTTAATCCTTTAGCCGATATTGTTTCGAGGTTTTTAGCAGCCCAAATGTTTAAAATTACCAGTCACCCTGCATAATAAAGATATTCTGTGAATACTGACAATAGAGCAGAAAACAAAAGAAGTTATGATTAATTGATATTTTTCCGTTTATTTGGGCGGAAATGTCGGGCTGCCTCGGCCTCGAGGTTTTTGTACCTATATAATATATAGAAGTAAGCAAAAGTTACTTACTTACTTTTGTTAATAATGGCAGAAATCATATTAAGTCGTAAAAGTATTACTCGTCATAAGGCCGAAAAGCCCTTGGAGATTTTCTCTGATGTGTACCCTTGGATACTCATATTGAGTGACATTTATTAAAGTACTTACCCTCTTGATAATAAAAAAGGTTTGTCTGAATCCAAATTCGTAAAAAACTGCAAAAAAATATTTCAGCAATTAAATTGCAACTCGGTATTGTGTTTTTTTTGGCAAAATTCCCTTGTTAAGAATTCTTTAGAGCCAACTATTTTATTTAAGGACTCTTATATCAAAGAACACTTCCTTTATCAACTTATGGTTTAGTGCAAAACTGATGAAAAAAATGTAACTGTATATGCATCCAGTCTGCACTAGTACTACTAAAAGTGATTTACCATACAACCCAAGGGAACACTACCTGAATGAAAACTATTCTATGTACTTGCCAGGGTCTCAAACTATCCGCATGCCAATTTCATCTAAATCGATTCAGCCCTTGTGAAAGGTAACAAACAAACAGTTAAGTTCACATTTATAAAATAAATAGCTTTTGCCAGCGACTTCGCCCGCGTGTATGTCGAAAATTATATCAAGGGAACATATGCCCGGAAACAAGTACCCTATGTACTATTTCTGACTATAATCTATCTCTTTACCAATTTCATCAAGATCCGTCTAGCCGTTTGAGCGTATAGAAGTAACAAACACACACACTCACAAACTTTCGCATTAGTGTGATAATTATATAAGTAGGATACCGTGGTGGCCCAGTGGCTAAGACCTCGCCTCTCGTGCTTGAGGTCGTAGGTTGAAATCCAGGCAAGTACCAATGTGATTTTTTCAAATTCATATGTATTTTCTAAGTTTATCTTGGACATTACAGGCAATGGTAAAGGAAAATATTGTGAGGAATCCTGGACTGAAGTCTGAAATAGCCAGTCAGAGGCCTGTGGGGTTCCCAGAGGCGGCTTAATTAACTCTGACACCAGACTAGTACAAAATGATTAGTTTCGTAACTGGTGCAGCGCTGCGCTCAAGGCTCAGAGAGAGATAGAGAATAGCAACACTATTGATGATCACTGGGGTGGTTTTAGTGAGGCAAAACTCCCACACTCTCTGGTCTGTTCCCCAAAAGTCCAGGCGCCTTTTGAAGGTATCCCACTGTCAACAAAAAAAAGGGTAAATATGGATGGATTCAGCTATGTGGCCACTGACGTCATCAAACTTGGTTTATTTACAGAGAATGTTCGAAGGGAGATGTTCTTATTATCAAAAGATCGACCCGGACATCGCCATCGTTGAGGATATCGCCATAGTAATTATATTATGACAACAGTGTTTATAAAAATGTTTCATATTTCAGTTTTCTCCCATAGTGAATTTCGTTCATATTTTATAAGTATTTTTGACCCCCTTAGATATTACCAATGGATTAAATGTCACCCTATATAATCCGGAAAATACCTATCAATAACGGGCCTTTTTTAATTTGTAAAGAATACGACTAGCACGGGTGTTTCAAATTAATTCTGGATGGTTATCTTAACTTATATAAAGAGAATAATATATTAGCTATAACTTTTACAATATAATAAAGAAAGTTCCCGAATATTGAGAGTTTGTTCAGACGAGGGTAATCCCTGGAACCACTACATCTATTTGAAAAAATCTTTCACCTTTATCACAATTATATAATCCAGGCAAAGTTGGGGTGGGCCACTAGTTATCTTACTAATAGTATAAACTAGCTGACCCGGCAAACCTTGTTTTGCCATATAAATTATTTCATAGAGCTTCGGAGAGCGAATTCCGGACGAAGTATAAATATATATAAATCCGAAAACATAAAAATCATAAGAATTGGTCCAGCCGTTCTTGAGTTATAAGTGGTGGTGTTTTATCCCGGTATAATATTTTTTTGAGATGATAAAACACTTTTGACGCGGGCAAAACCGCTGGCAGAACCTAGTATTATTTAATATCACCTATCTTATTTTTTTCACCTGATCAGTTCCTCGCAGATTATGTCATCCTACCATGTCACTACATGTAACATTGTTAAGAGAATAAGAATATAACACAATCTGTCGTCCGTTTTTAGCACGCTTATATGCAAACTCATGGTAATTTTAAAACAGCCTTTCCGTATGTATTTCATATTTCAGTCGCCAGGGAAATCACAGAGCTGAAAATATTTTTATAGAGTTCATAAAATGTTGGACTACTAACCTGCGACTGCTTGAATAATAATACCTAATGCTTTATTTGAACGAAGCACGGTACTACTAAAGAAAGTAATAAATTATGTTGGCTTGTTTGTGGCTCGGAGTCAGAAAAAAGTTAAAATAACTATAAGGTGTAAATGCACCTGCCTCCTCCTCCGCGCGTCAATGCCCCAATGCTGGGGGTCATGACCACATCATGGTTTCAAAACTTTCTCTTTGATGATGTTTCTCCACTCGCTCCTAATCTCAGCAGCATGCACGGCTTCTGAGGCTTTGATGTTCATGTTTGTGGTTCGGATTTGGCCTGACCAGCGTATAGGACTTCTGGCTCTAAGCCGTTTGCCCTCGACTTTGCCAGTGACAATTACCTGTACTAAGTGTCACCAGGTTTACGGGCAATATGGCCATAGAAGTCAAATATCTTGCGGAGGCACACATTCGACAATCTAGGCCTTTTTCCAAATTTGAGGTCCTGCAATGCACCTGCCATGTTATCTAAATAAATAACTACGCTAATAGTAAAAATCTTTGTAACAAAAAAATCAAACCGTCTTGCAAAACAAAACACTACATAGCGATTCGCTTAAATAGTGTTTTGGGCGACACCGAAAACATTATAAAGCGAATCGCATTGATTTTTTTGTTAAAAAGTTTTCTATGTATCTATTTTTAGTTTTGGAGGTACCAATTACAATGAAAATTCTTTATAGCAAAAGTACATTTCATGACGATTCTAATAAGTCCAAACACGACTAGATACATTGTTTTATTTTGGAGTTCCAGTGTCTACCTTCCAGACTCATCCTCAGTTAAGTACGATGGAACCATTTCCATCAGTACCATTAATTTATATGTATTTACTTCATCATAGTCGGTTAACTATTCGAGATATACCCGTGACATACTTAGCATTAAGGAGTTCCAGTGGCCATCTGAGGTCTTCTTCGTCAGTTCCATTTCACCAAATGATACTTTCTGAGTGCAAATGATTGCATTGTTGATGAAAATACTAAAATCACTATATATATATGCCTATAATATTTGAGGAGTTTCCTTGATTTGTCCAGGATCCCATCATCAGATCCTAGCCTGATGATAATTGAACCAACTGGGAAGTATACTCTTTCAGTACAAGAAGAATTTTCCAAATTAGTCCAGGCGTCTTTGAGTAATCGGGGAACATAATTTAAAAAGAAAAGTTTCCGACCAATTGAGAACTTCGTCTTTTTTTGAAGTCGGTTCAAAACCTTACATGGTGAATTCAGTCGATCCATCTTGAATAAAGTGTGTTTGGTTTGCATGTCAATCTATATGCCAGGACAATACCTTGTTCATTGTTTTTACCTATGTTTTTACGGTGAAATTTTTAGATTTTTAGATCGGATATCCCAAAAAGGTACTATTTTATTAAGACCAATTTAATTGATGCCATAGCACATTAATCTTCAATTCACACTTAAGTACAGATTCCGCTTCGCTGTCACTCTCCTCTCCTTTTGGAACTTAGCTCGTATTGAATTGATTTTAAAGTAGCAGCAATTATGCATTCATGAATAGAATTTTTCGGCAAACAGTTTTAATTTTAGTTCTACCATGTATCTACCTTACGATTTGCAAATCGAAAAATTTAGTATAGAATTGGGGCTTATTGGTTTTTGAACAGAAGCCAAGCAGTCTTAAACGTCACAAGAATTTTAAAACTATGTTCACATTTGGTGAACGCCATTCACGCGCCTCAATATCAAACATTAGTTTACCTATGTCATTGATGCTACACCCCTTTTTCCCACTCGATTCTTTATTTAAATATTATCTATAGAGAGTATAGAATGTGCTAAGCAATCGCGAAACAGTGTCGTGATTTTTTAAATAGGGTGTTAATATTCAGGCGAAACTTACTAAAAATGTTAGCTACCATTATCGACTCACACTACCGTCTATCACTACTATTAATAACGTCACATCTGCAGTCGAACATTTTGAGAAACACTGAATTAGTCTATTCAATTCGTTTCAATACAGACCACGGAAAGCATGAAAAGATGTCATTGAGGCAGTCCCGAGCAAGATTGATGACAGTTTCTCTTAAAATACTGCTATTCAGTTGGAACCCGGGGGAGCAAGAAGTTTTCTAGTTGGCAAGAGATGAACGAGGTTATATTGAAAAGTTGTTTTTTGTCGACGATATTGAATAATGTTTTTATTAAATTGTTTGAGGTGGTTAGTTTAAATGCATTAAAGTTTTATGTCCTGTTTGTGATCTAGTTGAGATCACAAACAATACATAAACCTGGTAAGGTTTATGTAATTTTGAACCATAATTAATTTATAAAAACCTATCTCAAAAAAAGGTAATAGAGTTTTAAAAATCTGTTGGATGACTTGTACCGTCAAAATGCCTGAAATTAAGACCATTAATAATTCTACTTCTTAATTTTGTGGGTTCAATATTTGTATTCTTAAACAGGCAAGGACATTCATTATTTTTTTTTAAATGTTGTGAACATGTCATGTTCAAACAAAAAAAAAATATAATGAGGTGGAAAAAGGTGCGATATAATTTTTCCTTATGAAAACAATATTGTTATCAAATAGGACTGGAGGGAGATAAATAAGGGCACGATTACAACAAAACGGGATTAAAAGCAAACATGATCCTGCACTCTCTGTTTGCTTATGTTTCTAATCAACTTGTGTAACCTGCTCCTATATTTGCCGTACCTTAATACACGACGATACTCTTTTGTTTACAGTAAATAGTCGTAATAGTAATTGAACAAAGTGTAGAGATGTTTTTTGGAATATTGAAAACTGAAAACTGTTTCTTATATTACACATATTTTATATAAAACACGTTTTTTATATTTTACATATTTACGTACTAGCTCTAGATTCAGAAATCGTACCAATCGTAATATTTATAACAAATAATATCGCGGGGTATTCCTCGAAGCGCACCCAATTTGAAGCGCACCTAAAGTATTCCTCAAATCGCACCCACGATGATACACATTGAAGAGCATGGAGTATTCGTAATAAATGATATCGATAGTCATTTTAAAATTCAAGTGTTTTAATTGATTATTTATTATAACTACCAGGAAAGCAGAAATGAACTGGAACTAGATGCTTAAGCACATCGAGCACCCACGCGTTTTTCGCAATAACGCTTTCGTTAATTACTTTTTTAAATTAAAAAAATATTCTTGAATTTTATTTGTGTTTACCAATAAAAGCATATTGTTTAATCTTTTAAACAATAATTTTATGATCTTGATTAAAATGTCCTTTACAATGCGTCTAATTTTGTGTCTCTTCCGACAATTCATGGAACAATTAAGTCCCTAGACATTCCCCAGAAATTACTAGCTAAGCGATTACCGACGACATTGTGCAATTTTGCAGGATCCCTTTGTCGAAACAAATCTCACAATATAATAAGACTTTGCTCTTCTAGGCTAATTTTAAAATAAAATGAAGTATCAAAAATTTTACTAGTTCAATAGAGAATATTTCTTCTATCTGTTTTCCTCGTGACTTAAGAAACGTTTCAGTTTCATAAAATAAAACTGAACACTTATCCAGTCTTTCTATTGTTTCAGGTTTCAGCAACATAGCCTTAGGCCTTGGAATTATCATTGCTACGCTTCTCAACCTCACCGACTGCGACATCGTCACTAATGCACCGAAGACCAGAGAAATAATATACAACAATAATATATACCAAAGAGATAGCCCCAAAGATATACCAGAACCTGAGCTGCTGCCAGTACTCCATGGAAACGATACTAGATGCCGCATCTCTGAGTACCTGTGTACGAATAAGAAGTGTATACCGATTAACCGATACTGTGATGGTTCGAACGATTGTGGGGACTCGTCTGATGAGCCGAGGCATTGTACACGTAAGTAGATTTTGAATATATTCAATTTTAGAATAGAACTCGAAAACATCTTTTTGATTTTGTGTCGATGGAAAGCTCTTTGAATATTTTGGGCCCGGTATGTGACCACATTAATTGCACCGTCAGTGGCGTTAAGGTCATCTAGAATGCAGTTGTATGGGCAATTGAGGCACACCAACTCCAACATGTGTCTCATATTCTGCACAGGGGCACCGCACTCACTGACGCAATTGATGTGTCTATAAAACCTTGTTTGGCCTTATTGTGGATACTGATTTTCAGAAACTAAATATAACAGAAGTAAAGATGTGTATGGATGGTTAGAACATCCAAAAAAAATTATTATAGAGCTTCAAATGACTGAAAAGCAGGCGTTGGCACAAGGATACAATAAACTAGACAGAGTAAATTCAAAGGCTTAAGTACAAACAATAAACAAAAGCACGCAAAACGAAACATTAGTAACAGCAGTAAAGTAGAAAGAAATAGTCCCTCCCGGCGCGAGCATAAATTTTAGCACTTTTATAATCCCCTGTTCCGAGGAAGTGGCTCCTACATGACGTGGCAACAGCTGAGAGAAGGTAAGGGTACAGTTTATCTATATACATATACGTATAAGTTAAATTCACGGACTAGAAATGAGTAGAGCTGACAGTGTATTTATTTAAAAGAAAAGAAAGTTTTTTGAGCAAATGAATAAATAAGTAGAAGTAACATTCGATAAAGGTCATGAAACTTTGTGTAAAGTTGACGAGAGAGCAGATTAAAAATTATAAGTTTTAGTTTAAACATCAAGAATCCACCCGAGCCCGGTTGAAGTGTTATTACTTCGATAAACTTTAAGGATTATTGGAAAGGGTCTATTCAACCGAACTGTTGCCGAAATTCCAGACATTTTGTTGCTTCAAGTTTTCTCTAGTTACAATTTTCATAGCTATTTTAGAAGCAATTTCAATAAGTGCCCGACTATTTGGGTATCTTTTGAACTTAATGTGTTAAAACGGCAAAGGGTTTGGGCCTGCAATTCTTGTAGTTTGTTTTTGGTTTGGCTCAGATGACAGTGTTGCTATAGCAAATATTCTTGTATCAAATCCTCCGGCAGACTAGATAGATTTCTTGGCCTAAATTGTTTAACTTTGGTATCTGAAATTGTGTAATACTTTTCAATCAAGGCAATAAAACTTATCTCAGTAACCTACCAACATTGTCTCTTAACTACTTAGGAGACCACAACAAAACGAAGAACAAACAAATTACTTTGTTTCATATAGGTACTTACATACCGTCTTATAATGGCAGGAGTATATACGCGGCAACTAACAAAGATAGAAATGGTAACGGTTTGTTAAATACACTTCCCCGAGGGAAATTTAAGTCTGGATGAATTCGTAACGAATTAATTGTGAGGATACAGAGAGAGGGGGAAATAGATGCACAATTTCCGTACACAAGAGCATTGGAGAAGGTATTCAGGTTCCTTATAAGTGTATTAACGGTTTTCTTAGAAGCCGCGTTGACTTTCTTCGATTTCGTTTTTTTGCGTAGGAGTCATTATTTTTTTTGTTGTTGTTGAATCTGATGTTGTTGATGGCAATTATGTATTTTGCTCTTAAATTGCAGCCTTTTAGAAGTAAATTTAGTTTAGAATATACATGGTTTCGGTAGGCGAAATAATTGAAATTATTTTAAGTAAACGTAAACCTTTTTATTACTTTTTTACCTTAATTTTTATTACTTAACTTTGATAGCTTTACAGTACACTTCCTAATTTCAATGTATCTTGCTGCTTACAATCGTGTGTTCTTCTACCAATAGCTACAAAAAAGCTATCAATATGTGTATCATCCTGTGCTAAGATAATATAATAACAGTTTTTAAACAATAAGAACATGTTAAGTCCACATTACCTCACTCTCGAACGATAGTTCCACGACCGCCAGGTACTTTAACCACGCTTGGTGCTGATAACCTGTCACGGCTTAAGAGCTTAACATACGGTGCCACAAAGTGTGTTACAGGATTGTTTTCTAGCTAGCACGAGTATTTGACGTTACTTAATTTGGTTTCTCAATTTAACAGCGATTTGTTTTACATAAGACACGTCTTTTGAGTTATTTTAAATGAACTAAGTGGTGTCATAAGTTAATTAACCTATCATAAGTTCGAAAAATATTTGACAGAATTACATTTCACCTAAAACTTTTCATCTATTATCGTTTCGTTTTTTATTTATTTCATCGAAGTCACGTCTGCCACTGTCTCAGTTGACCTATTAGATATCAATTAGATATTTTTCGTTACTCCGACGTTTCATTTGGTCGTAAAACTTTTCACCGAAGTTACACTTAGCCGAATAACATTTGTTCGAAGTATTTATTTTCATTCGCGTATCAAAATACTAACTGAGAGAGAAACAGTGGGCGAATAAAAATGATTAAAACAGCGATTTGAAACACAAAGTTTGTCGACGGATGGGGCTCCTATTTCTGTCTGCAGGGTCTAAATAACCTAACATGAAGGAGATGACGGGAGCTGAGTTTGCTCACTTCAGCTCCCGTTACCCCCTTCGAACCTAACCTATCCGTGTCGGGGTACCTAAATTCGCGAGTTCGCTTCGCTCGCTCTTGGACTAATTCTTTGAAATAATTGATTAAAAATAATGTCTAAATTATGACAGCTAATTAATAACGGGAAATAATTAACCGGGTGAAAAATATACTGAATGGGCGACTATTATACTAAGTAAGCAACTATTTATCCGGTTTGAGGAATACCTTTTAGGAGGTTTTTGTGAGCTGCAGTAATAATATTGTGACATACTATAATTGTATTTGGGATTCTATTTTTTCTATATTAGCATATTATTCTTCATCGTAAATGAAGGCGACATCGCTGTGCAGCGCGGGAATTCGGGTATAATTGTGTTTCAACGAATTGGTACAAGAGCAAGCGGAGCGAGTTCGGGAGCTTAGGGCACCCCGACACGGACAGGTTAGGTTCGAACGAGATGACGGGAGCTGAAGTGAGCGAGCAAAGCGAGCGAACTCAGCTCCCGTCATCTCGTTCGTGTTAGGTTACTTTAGACCCTGCGGACGGAATTAGGAGCCCCGCGCAGCGGGGCTCCGTCGACTATGTTGCCAAAGTACTAATCAAGTCGCTGTTTTAAACATTTGTATTCGCCCACTGTTTGTCGCCCACTTAGTATTTCAGTAAGCCATATTCAGTATTTTTTACATCTTTAACTTGAATTTATTGTCGCTCGTTTAAATACTACCCATTAATAACCACCGTCTTCAACAAAACTACAAAGTGAAAAATAACTTTATTTTTGGAAGTCGGTGTCTATCGTAGGTACCATATTTTTTGCGTTATGGACACCGACTTCCAAAAATAAAGTTATTTTTCTTTTTAGTTGTACTTACCTAATAGGCAAGTTGTCTAGTAAGTTACCTTAACGCCAGAATAGATAACCCGAATATCATGAAACTTGAACATTACCGGTGAAATGAAGAGATCTGCGTACCCCTTAAGCGTACTAGCGTGATTTTATGTTATGAAATGGTATAAACAATAAACAGACATGCGATTGCAGCAATCCCGAGAGATTTGCCGTTATTTATTGAAGAGTTCTGTCGTATATCTTCGAAGTTCTTAATCAGATCTTCACCAAATTAAAATGGGACCAATTTCGAAACATACTCTTTCAAACAAAAAAGAATTTTCAAAATCGGTCCACAACTGACGGAGATATCGGTGAACATACACAAAAAAAAACAAACATGAAGTCGAACATAGAACCTCCTTCTTTTTGGAAAGTCGGTTAAAAATACTTTTACGCACACTTTTACTACCAACCTCGTCGAAAACTGTTCTATTCCTTCTATAGTCTTAATATCCTCTTCTAGCTATACCTATTCTATATCAAAGTGAATGTATTCTCAGTCTACCGAGTTTTTGCGGCAATCTCGGGCCGGCCGCTACTTCGGCCGGAATCTCTCATGATCTACTAATGGAAATTTATTCCCCCTCTTTGATTTAAACTCCGTCGTCGGCCAATGATTTATCGTTCCCGTTGGGGGTAGTTTTTGTTTTATATTAATTGTCTTTTTTACATATAAGTTTTTGCACACAAATTGAACGTGAATGTCAGTGTATATTATCATCTGGTCAATTATGTATTAAGTTTTACGTTTTCTCGATCTTCATTTTTCTATTTTTAACTTCTTTCAATTTCCATTCTCTTTAAATTATTTTCAGCGCTAGATGACTTCCCAAAAAACTCTAAAATAATTGCGATATAATCATGGTTATATAGATTTTGGAGTAACAGGCAAAGCATATTGCTAAATTCCCTAATATTAATTACTAATAGAATAACAGTTAATTAACATTACAACCTACAATAATATAGATAATTAAATCACTACCGACATCACTTTATGTCAGACCTTACACTAACTAAATAACTAGTCTGAATCTAATACCGTAACACTGTAAACGGGTAATTTAATGGGAATCCGCTCCGCAGTATTAAATTCCTATCATGAATCGAGTTTAATATCTGCCAAATGGCTGTAATATTTGACATTTGTTTGACTAAGGTTCATAGCAGTATGTTCATTTGCTTTAATATGGTAATGAAATGTAGTGATTGCGTGAAATTCTAGAGTAACTTGATGTTTAGAGTCAAACACACCATCGTATTTATAACAATCCATTTTGGTTTTTTCATGTTTTGTCAAAGAACCAGTATTTATCTCTTTTCTATCTTCTTTTCTTAAGGTTGCCCTAGTCGACGGCACGAACTATTTTGTGCCCGGGGTTAAAATGCATGCTATCTCATCCGACCACAAGTGCGAAAGAAAAAGATGCTGTGATGAGCAGTAATAAGTTAGTGCGCGTACGAATTAGCACTTTTTCAAGTTTGTAGCGAAATGGATGATGATTTAGGAGGAAAGAAGCGCGCGAAATTTTATAAACAGACTGACTTTGGGAGTCCAGATATCATGGAAAAACAACTAAATTTATATTTTCAAAACAAAATATTTGCATTGTTGAACTACTAATCTATCCCTGTATGGTGGCCGTTTTGCAATTTTCCTTTTTCTTATGGCAATTATTTCCGCCTAAAGATGCGATAAAATTAGTATAGAAATATGGAACTTTCGACGCTCATAACTTTCAAATACATATTTTTTTTACTTTTTTGTTTCCATACAGAAAAAAAATATTTTGGACGCACATCGTCAAACAGTAGAGTAATCGCCAGACTACGTTTGTATGGAAGAATGATCGACTAGTGTAACCTTAAAATGAGGTCAACTGTTTTAAATGTTTTTGAAGATGCATCAATAAAAAGTTATTTCAAATTGTGACTGGCGCCCTATAAAAAATATAAATCGAATTGGCCACAAACTCTAGCCCCTCACATACTGCATCTTTATGAAAGACAACCACTAAAAGCTGCACATTTCGCCGACCTCCATACCTTTCAGAAAATCCTTTTTCCTCGCGATATAAGTAAGAAAACGTAAGTATTCTCGAAACTGACCTCGACCGACCCGCACCTTCGATTGCCTCGGAGACTGATGGTACTCCTTACCTCCAATCTTATTGAAAAAGCTTACAGATGCCGCGAGTATTTCTGTGAATTTATCACTGCAATATCTTACTATTGTTTCCTTCCGTTTTATTAAGATGTCCAAACCAGATGGAAGGAATTAGAATTTTGAGAAATGTCTTCCTTTTTTTATGGGGTCTGCGGGGAACGCCTATTGAAAAGCTTTTGTCGATTTCTGAATATCTTCTGCTTGAATCATTTGAGGAATGATTTTGGAATTATGGCTTTCAATATTATTGATAGGCTTTTTTTGTAAGCGCTGTCCTCAAGCAGACTTATACTTAAGTATGATGCAGCAAATTTGTATCTGAAAAATAATTAAAACATTTTAACTGCACCAAGTTCAAAGTTCCTGACTGTCTATAAATTTTACAGAAACCAACAGTAAGGTGTAAAGTTGGTCGATAGTTATACTACACATCTCACATGTAATCGGGTAAATTGGAACCGGGTAAAGGAATTTACAGCTGCAAGGAATTCTGAGTAATTCCTGGAAGACTGTGTCTATTGTAACTGGTGATCATGTGTGCACCAGTATGTATTTCGCGTTACCCTTGATTCATCGACATTAAATGGACAAATTATCATTTCGCAAACAATTTTCCGCATAATTTCATATGCCAAATTACTACTTAGCAAAAAATCTCGTCACGAATAATAGTAACGCAAACCATATGTTTGGCTAGCGAACGTTTAAATAGTAACTTGTTTACCAACTAATACTTTTACCAGTTTTTATGTTGTGAAATATTTCAGTTGGAATAACACATTTTATGCAAAGTAAAATAAGCAAAATATTTAGTATCGTCAGTTTTCAATTTACCATTTCTATTCAATCAATTGCTTAGTCAGTGACAAAAAAATACATCTATATTTCAGTTGCACAGACAGAATATACAAATTAAATTACAATGTTTCAGTACGATTACTGTTTAAGCAACAAAGTCGACGTCATCTCCTTCAAACCCCAACTATCCGTGTCGGGGTGCCGACGTCACCCGAATCCCGGTCAATGAATTAGTCCAAGAGCGAGCCTATGGATGGTGTGTAGTAAGGAGGCCTATATCCAGCAGTGGACGTCTTTCGGCTGAAATGATGATGATGAAATATTTTTTATTAAATAAATTATTATATTAAAATAAAATTGCATTTTTTAATTATATCATTCCCAAAAAATCTTCTTTGTCTTTATATTTTTGTCATAACAAAACAATTGACCAAACGTTTATTGTCTAAAGATTGTTTGCTGTAATAAATCATTTGATTAAAGACTAAATGCCTTAATGACACTATCCTTGGTAATATTCTGCCAAGTAAAATTTGGCCAAAAGAAAAGGTAGTAGTGGTAGTGAAATTTTGTCAAAATCGTTTCGGCAAAACGGTAGAATCCCATGTATTTCATTTGAAACTTGACCAATTTTTCACAGTAAAAATATTATAAATGGAAAACGGAATATTTTGTCATACTGACAATTTTAAATAGGAACAGATAGAGAAGACAATACTGAAATACTATACTAATTTATGATAGGTATTCAGAATACACAGTATCATCAGAAATTAGTACTTTTACTAAGACACCAAATAAAAAGTAGATAATTTAAAAAAACCAATAACAATAAAATAAAATTGCAAGATATTTAGAAAGTTCAACAAAAATCTCACACACATCGTATTACCACACGTATTACTAATGGAACCACAAATATCATCGCCAAGTGACACGACCCAAGCTCTTCGAAACCAGAGAAAATAATAATTGAGTTTGGGAATGCCGGGAACGGCGCATGTCCCAATTCAATTCTGTTCCCATTTCTGCCAAGTAGATCTGTTCTAACCACAACACCATATAAAGATACTGTTTTATGTATAGTTTCGCTCCTGACTTTGCCGGTTTTGGAATATATTTTGCTGTAGGAATGGCAAAGTGTATTTTCTGTGCAGACAACTTGAATTTTGCATTTTAAATGATTTGTATTTGCATCTTGTACTTTATATATTGTTGGTTTATTAAATGAGGTCTTTGTAGCGTCACCAGCGCCGACACTTACGAACTAATGACATGACGTCACACAAATGCTGCATCGCGCAAGCAAAATTTTCGGCGCGATTTGAACACATACAACAGTCCGAAAATAACCATAGGGCTGTTGCTCGGACCAGACACAACACTGTCTGGTTGGAGGATCCTCCGTTTCTTTTGAAGATTTGTGGGACTTTACAGCCTGTTCCACCTACCTCCAAACTGGTGACCCCGACGTGATCATCTTGTTGGTAGTTAGGGCGCTAGTTTGTCAGTTAATCAGCTTCAACCACATACTAGACAATTACGGGTTAAACTATACTCCTAATGAGACAATTAGTTGATTGTCACACTGACTGTTACGATTGACTATTACATGCTTAGTGTTATAAGATACTAGCTGGTTGAGACTTTGCAAAGCTATTGTAATCCTTCTTCTTCATCATCGGTCTCTCACTACCTTCACTGCCACACGTCATTAAACATCCGTTGCGTCTCCAAGTTATGCGGTCTTCCGCAGTGTAGACCGCTCGGTACTTGTTGCTTTGAACCTGACTTCTTAAGAAGAAATGCGGTCGCAGACATCCGACTGAATATCTTAAGTAAAAAATCGTAATTCGAGGTTTGGCTATTGCCTATTTCCTCGTCCAATTTTAAACCAATTTAAAAGATATTCCATAAACTGAAAAAATGATATATACTAACAAGGGCATGTTTTCCTTTTTGTTGATACATTATCTTTAGAAGCACTAGAATCCTCAAAAAATGCTCAAAATTGTGCTGTCAACAGAGGCCCGGTGTACAAATTTGACAACTTTAAATTAAAAAAAAACATAGGGGCATAGGGCATCATACATATCTTTCTTTTCCAGTTTATGGAATATATTTTAAATTGGTCCAATATTGGACGAGGAAATAGCAAAGGCGCAAGCCAAACCTCAAATTATGACTTTTACTAAGCAAAATTTAGTCGGAGATCTCTGCCCACATTACCTCTTAATCACGCCTGATCGCCAGTCTTCTGCCTCGAGCGCGTTTTGCTTTCATTCGCCCTAGTATCATAAGCTTTTGTAGGCATTGCAGCTATGTCATATAACCACCAAATCCGACAGAGCAATTTTTAGAATGAGGCCGTTACACTGCAGTTATGAATAACTGATAACGCTCTACAACGCTTTCTAAAACTCGATGTTAGAAAGAAAGAAAGAAAAAACGTTTATTTGCGCCAGGCACGACACATACCATAAAAAAAAAAAAACAAGGAAAACTTAAAATACAAATACAGAGTATGCGTCACAACCACGCAAATCGGTCATCGCTCAGCATAATGCTGGGACTCGCGTGCAAGACAGAGCCACAGCGCTGGTTTTCAGCGATAGCCGGTGTTGACTGGGTGACGCCGAAACAATGTAACCTAAAGAGCAAGTGACGGAGCGAACATGTTCTATTTATAAATAAAAACAAATACAATAAGTAAAAAGAAATACAAAACACAAGTGTCCAAAACAAAAGTTCAGTCTTTATAGTAATAGACTAGTACTTATACGAATATATAATAAATATATATAGTAAAAGATATAGTTAATATTTTATGATATCAAAAATCGGTAGAAAGGATTGTGAAAAATAAGCTTCTGGTAGGTAAGAATAGAAAATAATAATAATATGTAATATATTAAGGCACTACAGCTCCCACGGACTGGTGACATAGGTGGCAAACAAGTGTAGTAAAACGGATGTATTTTGTGTGACATATATGGAAAGGGTAAAATACTGTAGGCATTTCATAAAATTGACTCATTACCTGTAACCATATCCAATTTATCCAATGTTACCAACTTGGTATAAAAGTAAGCCCAATCTATATTTTATTTATACAACAAACAAGACGTAATATGCAAATGACAAAGACATCGGTCAATCACTTGTACTATAGGAATAAAACAAACAGACTTGCCGTCTCATTTATCCTGTTACTAGTTAAGATTTGTTAGCACAAGGAAATAATGTTACTATTCACAGCTAATGATTACATAACAGTAGGAACTGAGGCGGAATACAAATCGTGTCTTTTAATAACTAGGGTCTTAAGAAGACATCTGGTTTCGTGAGAACTCAAAAGAATTGTTATGGGAAACCTTTGTATTGCTCTTCTCGTATTGCATCCATATTCTTAGTTAATTTCCTCCACTCGACTCAACCTCGACTCAGCTTCCATCAATAGACTTAGAAAATAGGTGTTAATTTATCGGCTAAAAGGGTAGTCAGTCGAAAATTTACGTGTGTTCCCCCGTGGAGGCTGTTTTATTAATACATATTATTTACAAGAACTCATTGGTTATTTCCATGAAAAACTGTGAAGTCAATCTTGGCTAAAAATAAATTAACCTCGTCAAAAGGTTCTTAATATGATTTGTCGAGGTACTGTTAATATGTTATGAAATCGGCTAGACGGATAATATCGATCGAATACTATCCGTCATTATATAATATTCCTCGATATTGGTGTAATAATATAAATACAACGATCTCTTTGATCTATTTTCATATCTGTTAACTAAGAGTGACATTTGGAACATAAAATGTACCTACTGGTTATTTAAGAATATTTCTTAAAGTTATAAGAGACGTTTAAACATTAAAAACACTTTATTATCGTGTGCACAGCCGTACTTAACTGAAAACAATAACAATTTACAAAGAAAATCCCCACGTTTCAAAGCGAACTAATGGCATAACACGTATTTTCAAACAAATGAACCGGAGTTGAGGCTTCTTTTAACATCAAACAACAAAACCTTATATTCTCATGCCGTTTAAAAAATACGCACCTAACTACTTTAAAAAAAATAGACTGGTCTGGGCTTGGGTAGATAGCACGTTATTTTGCTCTCTTTTGTTGTGCACCCACATAGCCTTCAATGGGAGTACGGCAACTAATTTCAACTCCGCCGACACTTGACGTGTTTACTTGGAAAACTTCATATTTTTCATCTTGAAAATATACTTTGTTTGAGTCTGTTAAGCGATTTTGGTCTTTAATAACGTGTAACCTAGTTTAGTTTATTTTCAGGGACGGTTGAAACTTAGGCTGTTGTTACTTTTGGTGCATTGCGCATTCAGTATGACTTCCGATAATGCTGGGACGTCAATAGGCTCTCGAGCGGACTCGTCGCTCAATTAGCAACCACATCAATTCCTGACCATCAGCGCCAACAAATAGCGATTTGCGGCTGTTAATTCCTGCACAACTACTAATTACTTTCTCGTTCCCGTGCATTAATGACACAACTAAACGCACACTTTGCTAGCAAAGACAATTCCAGCGAAATTTACATCCTTAAAGGGTTCTATTAAATTTGAACAGGTAAAGTACAATGGCGTCCCAGCTAGAGCCAGCCTAATGGCTTGAGTGAGGTAGCTAATAAGATCACGCGGTTCGTTAATTTAGCCTGACTCCCCTCACTAATTTAGCGAGAGGTGGGCTGTACTTAAATGAAATAATAAACTGCGGGTCCTGTTTCTGATTTCGGTATTTTTTTTGGGAAGCTAATCCAATTTTGTGGGCGTAAAAGTTTTTATGTGGCAGGGTTTAAAAGTAATGATCAGGAGCGGTAAAATTAAAGTTAGCTTTTAAGTATGGTGGAAGGTGGTGAATGCAAAGAATTCTTCAAAGATAAAACAAAGACATGGAATCATCAATAGAAACGTGCGGTATCAAGTATAATGCCTATGCTTGATCGAATCCGAAAGGATGTGACCCATTTTGCTCCAACACATTGAGCCAAGATTACCCTCCTTGTGGAAAGGGGTAAAGTTAAGATGATCACTATCATGTGCGGTGCTAAACATGTTTTCCTGGCACTGACATTTTGTAAAATTGCGTCGGGATGGTGGGAGAATAACAATAGGTAACTTTCAGTCTTGTTAAAGAATAATAAATCAACAATGTCACAGCTCGGAATCGGCGAGAGATGAGCAATGTTTGTTAAATAATTTCCGCTGACATTAAAAAATTCAATTCGGCGCTACATCCGAAACGTAACGTCAAGTTTAAAAACTCAATTATCCGGCTTGCCCATCTGTCAGCTTGAACTACAAAAAACTGAGCAAATAGAAATCACAAAGGGTTTTTCCTCCCGTTTTCACAATAAACACATGGTCGTTGGACGGTAAACGTGGCCTACGGCGGATTGAATCCACCATTATTAAGTTTTAATGACGTCGACCACAATGCCAGGCCTCCAGGCGATAAACAAAGGATAATGGCCGTTGTGTCGCTCGTAATAAGATAAATAACCGCAATCGCAATCTACCCGCCTGCGCCGCGAGTGTAATCTCGAGACGTTGAAATTAAATATGAATCAAGTTGGAAAATGTATATCGATGCGATGTTACTGTCGAGAAAATAAATTGAAGCTTAAGATAGTTTGAATAAGATAAATGATGTTTACTTAAAAGGATCGATTATGGATTTCTTATTTTCTTTTAAAATCGAAGCTTTTATCTTCTTTAGCAAAGATATAATCTTCAAAGCAAAATCGAAATGGTTTCAAAACGTGCTCACATAAAATATTCAGCAGCTGAAAGAAGAAAACTCATTCACAAATTATGATTCTCAAAAATCTTCTCAAAACGCTCGAATCGTACATTGCCTTGCCATTAGTCGAGCTGTTTCACAGAGGAGCTCACAAAGTGATTCTAAAGTGGTACATATTGCACTATGTACGTGCAGAGAGAACGCACGACATCACGGACAGTCGTAAAATTCACTGGTGGAGAGCAACACTGCAATTTCACTAGCCGTTCAATGACGGCAGTTTGTTCGTGCGATCTGTTTGAGGCCGTGGATTGGACTCCAACTGGAGTGTGCAGCGGCCATAAAAAGAACGAGTTACTACCATTTTTAAACGGAGCAAGTGCTACGAGTACGAATTATAGAGTATCAGAAGTGGGATGGAATTCCAACACTCGTTTCTAGAGACCTTTTTTCCGTACATTTGTACCAGTTCCTGGCCTGGCGCAACGTTCATTCTAAACTGTTTTGCCGGTTTTTAACACTCGGTCGTAAAGTCAAAGTACGACATGAATGCAGATAGCGGGTATTTCCCAAAGAATCTACTGTAGTAACTTCTGATAGCGATTCTGTTAGTTTCATTTCTTTCAAATAATTTTCTAGGTGTTCATTAATTGCAATGGATGAACAATGCACACATACATTTCCACAACCTGTTTCGTCATTGCCTCCCCCTTTTACGTCATTGTTCCTTGCTTTATGAATTGATTAACTACTTCCCGCGGATTCTCTCTCTTCGGAAGACGTACAGGAGCCGTGCATTATCTAGGATAAAAAATAGAACACAGTAGATATTGAAAGAATTGTAAAAATGATGAAGACGTAGTGTAATCGAATCGGTAATCGAATCAACAAACAATTATTGTAGGGGCAGGCGTGTAAAAAACCGTGCCTCCTAGGGCGAGATGAGAACTTATTACGACTTGATACGTGGAGGCGTGCAAATCCAACTTCGTCTATATGTAGGCTATGGGAAAGACATTGGGGACCATTCGACGAGAAAACCTACGAGAAAATTGCAAATCGCTTACCGAGGCTGCATCAGGGTCAGTCGTTCCAGATGCTAGAAGATTCCCGTTGTTCTTGTCTTCTTGGTGGCCACCAGTGTTCCAAATATCCAGTCAAACATACACTGTTGATATCTAGGCTGATGCGGGTTATAATGTGCTCCAGAAATGGAGATGATTTTCAAGTGAGGAAGAAAACCAAATTCGACACTCAAAATAATTGAGCGTGCGAGCGCAGCGCGATGAGTTTTTCAACTAGTGAGTTAAAGAGAGCGTCGCATGCACATATTCGATCCTGCTAGTGTGGCGCCCTAGGAAAGTTATCGGTTTAAGATAGCAAATCTCGCAAGGCAGATTGCAAAGGTCTCCCAAGCCGTGATGGCTATTACTAATAAATATTATGCTATAGGCTAATATGGGGCGAATATTTGCCACATCAATTATTTTACCACTTTGTAATATTATTCTTGATTATGGACGTGTGTATTCATAAAAGATAATCCCCAAAACACAAATATTATCATGTAACTAGAATACAATCGACCGCTTTCGTTCAGGCCATAGCCTGTACCCAATTTACCCTTCCCTTTGGGCTAATTTGCTTTAGACGCGAACTTTGGCACGTTCCATGTTTACTAGCTGCTAGTGTAGTAGATACTAATTCCACTCTCATTACTGATGTAAATTTAATACAAACCCGAGTTTAGTATGGACCGTATTGTGTTTACGTCTTGCCTACCGTTCGGGACATACAGCTCGAATCAGCAGTGACTAGAGGCAAATCCTATTCTACTAATATTATAAATGTGGAATTCTGTATATTTTGATGCTTCTTGATCAATTACTCCACAAGTCCGAATGGATTTCTATGAAAGTTAGACTCGTGTAGGTATTCCATGTCCTGCATTAAGAGATCAATCAATTTACCTAGCCTTGTCCAGGCAATTAACACAGACAGGATTAAGACATAAGATACTTCGATAGTACGTTTCATTTGGATAATCTCCGATTATCACGCGGGCAAAGTCGATGACAGAAGTTAGTTATAAATAATCGTGCCCACGCGCAGTGCACAGATTCTGACTATCACCGCTTACTTCTAAAAATTGACTGTATAACTGTGGCTATCCACAGTTATACAGTCAATTTTTAGAAGTAAGCGGTGATAGGTACTCGTTGATACGCATTGGAAAGTTTTGACAGTGCTCATAATGCTCTGTGGTGTGGTACAATATCAAGGAATGTAGTGTGAAGATACGGGTTCATGATCGGGGTTTGGGAAGTTTGGCGAAATTTGATCTTGTATAATTAGATGCAGGACTTTGTTATGTTGGAACAAAGAAAATATATGTAGGTATAATAATAAAACCAGCCCGTTTCTGTGCAACTGAAGTGCTGTCTCCTCTCATACAGAGAGGCACAATCACTACCGCACTTGCTCAAGGAGGGTTAGTGATTTCAGACTGCAATCATTAACAGCCAGCCTAGCCTTATGTAGGTGCTACCAAAGAATTATAAAATACGGACGGTGACTAAGGTAAAATAACTATCTATTTTTACCCGACTACGAGAGGGTAATATTTTTCGAGCGTATGTATATAAGTATGTATGTCCATTTCTATAAAACGCTCTACAGCCCAATCGGATTATGACATACGAGATGTAGTTGGATTCGCCTCACTTTTGTGAGGAGTGACAAATGCTATATAATTTTCAAATATGGCGCAGACCCCCAAAAAAAAAAGTGAAAATGTTCTTTTTTCGTTGTCCAACAATATGGGTATCAAATGAAAGTTTCTAAATAGACCATTCCAAAAATTTTATAATACTATTTCGCACAAATTCTAGGTAAACGTAACTTTGATATCAAAATTACTTATTTGTAAGTACTTATTTGGAGACCTCGTTCATTAATAAAATTAAAAAGCCTGAATTAAAACAAATTATTATAAAAACAAACAAATAAAACGACTGCTAAAACAGAATTAACTAAAAAGAGTAAACAAGTACTAGGTAAATTTTATATAATAAATATTAGGAGGTGCTGCAGGCGGGGACAAACAAAAATCATAGAAAAGCTGACCAAAACTTCGTTTGCCACCGCTGTAGATTGTACTAGATCTTCACTATTTAGTTAATTATTTTTTAGCAGACGGGGTTTTTGTTTTTTTTGATAATTCCATATTCACCAGTTTGCTTAGCAGCCAAAAGTGAGTATACTGGAAAGGAATTTCATTTATTTTGCCAAAAGTAACTTCTCAGAGATCAAAGTAAGATTCTCAAGCCCTCACCTAAAAATATATCTTCCCCATCAAACATTTAATCTTTTATCACACCTTTATCGAATTATACTTTCCATTTGTCAGTTTCCCGAGACACAATATTTATTAAACGTACATTTCCTTCCAGTAAGTGAAAATAAATTGCTTTTGCTAGGTAGACGAAATGATAACAAGTTGTTCAGGAAGGAACAGTCAATTTAATTTTAAGTCCATAATTAACAAAGGCTAGCCGTTTTGTTGTTTCAATTATAATTTAATTACGATCGTAAATTACTAAAGTGTTACGATATTTTATCATCTGTGCGCAGGAACTGAATTATGTTTCATACAAAATATTCTAAAGTTCTTTCAAAGGTTTAAACTGTAATAAGTAAATTGGTTTTCAGGTTTCATTAGTTCTTTGTCTAAAACTAAGTAATGATCAGAAATAAAACAGAGTTTTTTTAATTTGATCATTCAAATTGGTATTTAGAAGTGAGATTTTCGGTCAGTTGTAGTAGTTGCATGTATATATGTTTGTATGTTTGTCCACGCATGTCTCCGAAACTAGCAATCGGATCGTAATCATTCTTTTTGACTTAGGAATTTCTCAACTTGGGGAACAGTACAAGTTTCATCGAAATCGGTTCAGCAGTTCTCAAGATATTGATCATACAACCGAACTCCTTAACGATAAACAGCACGATTGTATGTTATTATGAGTATTTTGTCAATCTTTTAGGTACCTTACTATAGAACTTGCTCAATTTTTAGTTATGTAGTAACAAAACTAAAAAGAGAAAAATACAATTCATAAAAAAAAACCGTCTTCCAAAAGCAAAACACTAAAAGTAGCAAAAATAAGTCGTTGTCGCAAAATGTAAAAAAAATTATGTGGTACCAAAGACACCGTCTTCCGAAACGAAATATCTTTTTAGTATTTTGCTTTGGCAGTCGAAATAAATTTGTAAAAAAAAAAATTTCGTAATAATAAATGTCATGACTGATCCACACCTGACATAAACTGGGAAGATTGGAAAGGAAGGTTTTTGCCCAGCATTGGGATAACTCAGTTTAAAAAATATATTATAATTATATCTATATAAATACATATTTATGCGTTGATAAAGAGTTGGTAAGCATATATATAACCTATTATAATATTATTACCTCACTAAACAATGTAAGCAGACTGAATTTACTTAATTAAAGGAAATAGTCTGTATTAATATTTAAACCTCGTGATTAAAGCAAATCGAACGCACTTATATTAGTTTACATTGATGGTCCACAATAAACATACACGCACACACATACACACGTAAATCGAAGTAGTTTTTTGCCGAAATCAAAGTTAAAGAATAAATAAATAACATCAAATAAACCAACCGAATGAAAAAATCCCTCATAAATGCAATAATGGTGAACGGCAAACATAGAAATAAACAAATAAACACATGATAAGTCGAAGTCAGTTCGTGACATCATTAAAGTCTAAGGATCAATCGAAGACTTTGATCGACGTCTATCTATTGGTGTGGTAGCTTTTGGTAGGAGCTCTCGATCAACATCAACTGATCAATTTTCAACTGATCAATGATCATCAATCGACTGTTAACTATCGATTGATTGGTGTGCCTACAGTAATAGACAAAAACCTATCACATTCAGGCTCATAATGCAACATCTATAAGTATACAACAAGCTCACAATGGGCCTCATCAGAAAGCTTATAGTCACCCAAAGGGTAATGGAGAGGGTAATGCTCGGAGTTTCCTTGCGTGATCGAATCAGAAATGTAGAGATCAGTAAGAGAACCAGGGGTACTGACATAGCCCGAAGAATTGCCAAACTTAAGCGGCAGTGGGCAGGGCCAATTGCTCGCAGAACGGACAGCCGATGGGGCAGAAAGGTTCTGGAGTGGCGTCCGCGAACTGGTAGACGTTGCGTTGGAAGACCTCCCACCAGGTGGACCGATGATCTGTCCGGGATCCGCTGGATGCGAGACGCACGGGACCGACCAATGTGGCGACGCTTGGGGGAGGCCATGTCCAGCAGTGGACGTGTTTCGGCTGATGTGATGATGATGATGATACAATAAACAGTCACACAAACAGACTTCTATCACACTAATATTATAAAGGCGAAAGTTTGTGAGTGTGTGTGTGTTTGTAAGTTTGTTCATACATAAATCGAAGACGTTTCAACAACAAACTAAGTCTAATAGACAACAACACCAGTTTCCATTGCGTTGCCATTGTTATATTGGCAAAGTTTTCGAATTCAGCGATTGTATAAATTTCAAAGTGGAGCACTAAATACCATGAAAGCGCCTGTGTAGTGGTTGAGAGTTAATTAGGATCGCTACCTAGTTCCCCAAGTAGTTTGCGAATGCAACAACACCGTGCGTGCTGATTTAAACTGTATGTCAAAGTTTTACCATTGAAATTACCTTGTGTTGTTACGCGTTGAGGATTGAGTTAAGTGATCAATTTGTTGGTGTTGCGATCGTCAAGTGTTATTTAAAGTACTCTTTTTTGATGAGAGGTTTCATTACTTTTTGTTGCATAGCTGTGAAGGATTTATTTTAAGAGCAAATGTTAGATAGTGGATTATCGTGAATTCTAAAATGTTTCTTGTCGTAGATGTTGACAATAAGAAAATGTATATGAAGACACTAAGATTTTTGTAGGCGGCCGCACTTAAATACAAGTTGCAGTAAAACGTTCCCTGAACGGACTCGCAACAGGGAATTTATGTTTATAAGACAACAAGACAACAAAAAACTGAAATAAAACTGAAAATGTATAATAAGGTCCCTATTTCAGTGTCTGCTCAGGAAAACTGAGTGAGCTGAGCCTTTTCGTAGCACAAACATTTTCAAGGATTATTTTTGCAAGAAACTCATTTCTGTACAAGCAAATTCCATGAAAAGAAGTACGCAGAGCTAGTAAATATTAGAATACCTATTCATAGAGTATATTTTTGTAGAAATGTTTTCACTAGAAGTAATAACAAATATATTCAAGGATTATTATTGGAAGAACGTAATTTTTGTACAAGCAAATTCCATGAAAAGAAGTACGCAAAACTAATTAAGTTTAAAGTTGGTATTCCTAGAGTGTTTTCATAGAAATATATTCTCTAGTTGTAATATGCAGATCGGTAACTTCAACTTACCTAAAATAACACTAAGCCACGAATAGTCTCGAGATTTACATATTAAGAAGCCATGTGGAACTGATATGTTTATGTTTTGTTATTGCACAATTTTTTGCCAGCGGTTTCGCCATCTTATTTTTTTTTTGAAATTTTTAGACAAGTACGTACTGCCAAGATAGAAGTATCCTATTTCCTAATCAAGGTTAAGGTGTGCCTTTACTCCCAATACTTTTGATTTTTCGCTTTAATATTTATTATATTAATAGGAAGTAAGATTGAGTAGGAAGTAGAATAATAATAATAATAGGATAGGATACCTACCTACACATTTTTTTAAGTATATGAACCTAAGAATTTACGTGACATATTTGATTTTAATACCGCCCGCGTGGTACTTCACTCAATATTTAAAAATATGATAGCCGTATTGTTATTCTGATGTATAAGCTATATTTCTGTAAATTTTCATCAAGTTCCGTTCAGTAGTTTTGGCGTGAAAGAGTAACAAACATACAAACACACACACTCATAAACATTCGCCCTTATGATATTATATATTAGTGTGAAGTGTGATTATAGTAGGGTATAATTACTTGTCGTATCTAAATTGAGTAGATTTATCAGTGATGTAAGATATATAAATCACTGACGAATCAACAAATAGCTTCACTCCACAATACGGTTTCTACAAAAATCAAGAAGACCTAGAATCTTCAATTACTTTTAATATCCTTGGAAGTAGATAAGAAACTTATAGGTATTACGTGGCTTTAAAACAAGACTGCAAGACACCGACATTAATCTCTCGGAACTTTTAACTGAGCGATAGATAACTATCCGTCTGTTAGTTTAATCTTGTTCTGTGTTAATTTAATTAAAAGTTTCATTTAGCCGTTTACGGATAAATCTGTGTTAGGAATTAAGTTATCCGTAAGTTGATTGATGAAAATCTTGGAGTAATTAAAATTAGGATTCTGTTGGTTGAGTGGTAAATTAACAATGTTGATTAATGATTAGCTGAATACGTTATCTTCTTGAAAATAAACTTTATTTGCTGTTAAACGGAACGGCTACTTGTTAGTGTTATTGCCCTATTTAAAGTTGTTTCCTCCATTGGACTCAATCAAATAAAAAAACCTCGTTTAACATCAGTAAAAATACAATTTAGTGGTATCGATCAAAGGCTTTTTCCTTGTTTTGGCAAGTGAGTGGATATAGGTAGATAGATCTAATAGATTCTTCAAAACTATGGTGACCCAAATTGAGTCAACTAGAATGTACCAATTTGGGTCATTCTAGTATAGTGTATGATAAGGTATAAGAAATATATTCCTTCAAAATATTATTTAATGAAGATAAGGATTATATGTATGGTTGATAATATATTCATTGTTACATCGCAAATTGATTGCCAATATGAGAATTTGTTATGTCAATATAAGTGTAAAACTGCTTTATTGAAAAAGAATTTCTTTGGTATTGCTCCAGATATTTATAATAAAATACCTGATAATATTAAATGTATGCCTCTAAACAAATTTAAAAAGCCTCTTCAGGGGGGATATTACTAGAGAAGTGCTATTACCGTGTAGATGATTTTTTTGAACGAAATTTCGCTTGTATAGAAATCTGAATGTGATTTTTTTCCGTTTTTCTTACTCAAATTAAATAAGAAAATTGACATAGTGATTTTTGATTGAATTTAAATTGTGACATAGTGATTTTTTTTGAATTTAAATTGTGACTTAGTGATTTTTTTATTGATTTTAAAGTTTGGCTTTGTCATTTCTATTTGATTGAAATTTTGACATAGTGATTTTTTTATTGAATCTAAATTTTGACATCGTAATTTCAATTTAATTGAAATTTTGATATTATATTTTTTTTGTACTGTTTGTCTAGTGCAACTAATTTGTACGCCATAAATGGCAAAACATGTAGCCACCACATATTAATATAAGACCTTCAAACTGTACTCATTTTTTACGAAATAAATTTATCTTATCTTATCTTACTGCCTAGCTAAATCGCGTACCGATGCGCGGGAACGTTTAGGACCGTTCCGATCGCGCCATTGGTTGGTTAGTTGAAACAAGGATCGACTGACCAATCGTGTCGCGTCTACGTTCCGTTCGCTCTATACGGTGGTTGGTCAGTTTGCGGAATATGCGCGAACTTACACGCCTAAACCTTGCCAACTTACGTGCCGGGCATTATACCTATATAATAAATCTGTAGAAAAGTCGTCTTTGTGTTTTGTTCAAAAATATTTCAAAAAAATTGCCAGTGTGTTAAAAGATAACCAACAGAACCCATTGCCAGCAATTTTGGTATTTTTGTCTGTTTGTCTGTTTAGTTGTGCACGCGTCACGTAAAATGTATCGAAATCAATGTAGATAACTATTGTGCGTAACTTGAAGTATTACTTAGTTTTTGGTTTAACGCAATCGGTTCACTCTATCAAAAACAAATGAATTTAAAATTGTACAAGAAGTAAAATTTCACAATACACGCAATTCAAATACTCGTAAAATTAAGCTCAATATAAGATAGATGGTGTTGTGCATTTGGCGTCATTTTCTGAACGGCGGTGCTAAGATCCTCCGCGAAAGAATGACCCTAGAAAAAAATGGTAGGTAGGTAGGATAAGTAGGGTACGGTAGGCAGTTGACGGAAGCGAATCCGCGGGAACGGCTAGTCTAGCATATAATCTTTATCATTGTTACATAATATATGAGGGTATATATATATATTTCTTATACTGGATCTTAGACCAGTAGTATTCAATTGAAGATGGCTACAAGAATCCACTCGTATGAGTTCAGTATGCATGCGGTTTCATATAAAGTTCTTGACAATGCCAGCTTAACATGAGAGTCAAGACACAGGAACTTGTATATGCTATGTGGTGGCTACAACGACAGTCTCGTAGTGGAACTTGCGTAGCATGGTCGATTGTAGTGAAATGAGCGTGTAGCCGAGTGACAATTTGTAGCTAAATGAAAACCAATAGTGAAGTAATTGAAGCTTAGATCGTATTGGTTTGTAGCTGAATGAGAAATATTAATAAGCAAAAGCTTGTAGCTCCTGGAAGTACGTAGCGTAGCGAAATTTTTTTGCTGAATTAGCGTAGCGTAACTGTGTCTCGTTGCTGACCTCGTAATGCAGTACAGTTGTACGTAGCTAGGCGCAGCTAGTAAGTATTGGAAGCTTGCGTAGCGGCATAGTAGCTGAGTTCGCTTAGCACATACCTTGTACGTAGCTGACCGGCGAGCACGGCCTCTGTGATAGGCTTGAGTCACGCACTTTATAACGGTTTTTGCTTCCAAACTGTGATAAAAATGTGTGACTCAAGCCTGTCAAAGTAGGCCGTGCTCGCCGCGCTGGTGTCGCATAGCCAGCGACCACACAACCCGCGAGCGATGTCTGTCAACATATATGACTAAAAGATCTTATACACCTGTATATGATCTCCAGTCGACAATTTCGAATTAGTAGCGACCATTTCTGTGAGCCGTAAACACTGCCGCGTCAATCAATAAAAAATTGATGAAATAAATATTTTAATGGCCTCTTGTACAATTCGTTGGTATGGTAACAACAGCCAGACTTCGGGTTTTCGGAAAAAATGGCATAACATTTCATTGATAAGTTAATAGTTACATAAACATAATTAGATTTAATTTCTGATATTATCTATCGGAGTTCATATTATACTGGTCACTGTCGCTGTCTCTTCTCTATAATTTCGTAAACAAAACTAGTGATGCACCTTATCCTATGACCAAATGTGTTATCGATAGAACTAGAAATCTTACAAATAAAGACATTAAATTGAATGGTTTTTTAATTGTGAAACGATTTTTGGTTACGCTTTTTAGTAATATTTAATATTACTAAATTTAAAAACCAACAACCGAAAAAGTATGTTAGCTTTATAATTTTGTTATTTTCTTTTTAGTTGTAACATTTTATGTTATTACTTCAATGTTAAAACGCCGTATAATTAATAATAAAAAAGGAAATATTAATTAAAAAAATAAGTACCAATACTATTTATAAAAATATCGATACCTGCCTGGTTTTATTTAAACCTGTCCCATCCTTAATGAGGCGTATGACCTTAGTAAGGGACCAATCAGAGCGCAGTCGTCCCGTTCCTCATACCTCAGCTAGTTGACAGAATTGTTATGATGTATTAGATCAAGCATTAGGCGTCTAGTGGCTATGTGGTCGATGCGCATAGCGGAACCGTGCTGCGTGGCTAAACTTACGTTAAACTGAGCGCAAATCATAGCAGAATTACTAGCAGAGTGTTAGTAACCCTGTATTTATGGGGTATAGTTTACCTACTTTATAGCGAAATTAGATCTGGAGTACCTAATTAATACACCATCAAGAGTACTGCAAGATAACTTTCAAAATTTTAAATATTAAAAAAAAAAATAAGTACCAATGCTATTTATAAAAATATCGATACCTGCCTGGTTTTATTTAAACCTGTCCCAGGTTTAAATAAAATTGTCTTTTTCTGTGTGTTTGCTCTTCTTTTCCCCATGGATGTTCTTTTTTTCTTAGTTTAGGGGTCACCGTCCACCCAAAATTGATAATTTTGATTTGATTTGTATTACGAGTTATTAAAGAAAATCGAACAGTATTTTCTTTCAACAATGTCCTACCTCGCATAAAACTCGAACGTAATCCTTAACAGATGCACACAAGCATATCTCTCACTCATAAACACATCAAATTCCGTACCCAACGTTCCACTTTCCTAATTACGTTATTTAAGGAATTCTGTCCATGTATGAGTAGCTCGAAGAATTTTAGTTATTTTGTCCGTATGTGTGTACTTTCTGATGTTCGTTATGCAAGGATTCCTCCTAACGTTTGGAATATTTTTCTCTTTGAGGGTACAACGGCAGCCAGAGGAATTATGTTAAAGAGATTAGATTGTTCCTTTTTTTTATTTTTGCGGTTTTGTTTCTTTTTGGAAAATGGTTTTGTTTCTGAATGTAGAAACTGGGGTAGTGGAATAATAAACGAACATGGTTTTGAGGCAAACATAGGATTTAGGGGTTTCGTTTATGTTATTTTTAAGGTTTCGGTATATCACACAAAACCTTGATACACAAGACCACCACTTTTGTGATAGGCAGGCATATTTTCATTGAATTATTTTCCTGTCCGATCTAAACCTATATTTTATTCTTCGTGATGAGTAGCATTAAATATTCTCTCTAACACATAACTTGTCTAGTTACAGATTTCATCCTAAAATAGTTCCAGAAGCCACTTAAATAGTTCAAACCAGTTCGGTCACGAGCCTTGAAGTCTATTTAAGTAACCGCCTCATTTGTGACACGGGTCTCCACTAATTAGTAGAGGAACGTGATTACGAAACTAAAGAGGTTCGCGATTTGATCGGGACGTGACACGTTGGCAAGTCTATAGATCTATCAAAAGAAAACATCTCACGTTTACGGATGGTATCCAAATATTGGTTTCGACATTTTTGATATTAGAAATCCAATGATTGCATGAGAATCGGGGTCGAAAATTCATCTTCCTCCATAGAATACGAAGGAACCTTCGATAAGATAACAGGTTTCAATCTGGTGGGCAACTGCTTCAGTGATTGCTGACGAACTGCTTTATAAATGATAGTGACGCAGATAACATTACTTACGCGACTAAGGATTTTTACGTGTCTGAATTACAGTTCATATATAATAGTATTTTTTTTATGAATATTGCTGTAGGTACCTATTAGTAAATTAAGAACCTCAATTGCGAAGCCTCCACCAATTGATAGGGGAACGTGATTACAAAACTAAAGAGGTTCACACTGAGCTTGCGCGTATCATGATCGGAACGTGTTACCTACGCTGGCAAGTCACTTGAAAGGTTATGGATAACAAAGTATCCATAAAAGTAACGCCATAGTTCACTATCCACACTTTATAAGAGAGGATTATTTTCTATAACCACTGAACTGTGACACCTACCTGGTCCAGTAGGTGACATTTCATGAGTAATGTGACACCGACTGATGCAGTAGTTTTCACAGCCGTCAACATTTGACGTATTTTTTGTGTCAAAACTATGCCTATCTCAAGAATTATTTACTTTATGATAAAATTAGTAAGTAAACGCCTCATTGGCAATGCTAGGGCTTCTATTCTAAGCCCTTTTAAAGGCAACTTCCTCCACTCCACTCGACTGAATCACCTCGACAATGGAAAAGTATCCATCGATTAATGTCAATAAGAACAACAAATAATACAATCTATAACTGTAAATTTGATTTAGTCGAATAGAAAAAGACTTAGAATATAAGGGTAAGCCTCCACAAATTAGCAAGGAACGTGATTACGAAACCAAAGAGGTTCACGCCAAGACGTGAGCGTGTTGTGATCGAGACGTGGCACGTTGGCAAGATAAACTTATTTCCGAATCAGGGCTGATTGCATGTTCTTGGCACGGGAGGGTTAGAAACTTACTTAGTATGCATTTGTTTGTGCTCATTTCTTGTAATTCGGTCATGTTTTCATGTAGCTAAAAGTCTGGTTAGTTTTTGTGACAGTATTCTTGTTATGCTGTTTAAATTATTACACTTGTGGTTGCTTGTACAGCAACGGGAGGAACTTGATTTAGCAAAACAGTTCTATTTTATTTTTATTAATTACCATGTACGTAGTTTACGCTAGAGCTCTCAAAAAGTTGAAGGAACTTATCGTGAGGAACTTGGCTTGTGTGCTATGTCCTTGCACTAAACATTCGAAGACTTGTGACTTCTATCAACCTGTACTGGATCTAAGAAGGTGATCGGTGCCCCAGCACAGCACACGTACAATGGCTGATTATGTTTTTGCACGTGTTTTTTAAGAGGCTGAATGTGACTCATATTGATGAAAAATAAGTATTGAAAGCTCCAACAATCTAAAGTAATAACATTAGCTACATTTCCAGTTTCCTTCACTCCCATTATATTAAAGTATGAAACAAAAACATTCTCATACATAACTTCAGCCAACTTAGAAGGCCGAAGCAGACAAGAAAAATTAGGTTGAACCGTCATCATGTAATTACTCTGACCTGGCCATACGTGATACATAGAGATGAACAAAACAACATCTCGAGGTAAATTAGGCCAAGGACGGGAAGAAAACTAGTTCGTGCCGGTTTGAATCGGTTTGAGCCGGTTTCAGCTGAACTACATACAGTTAGCACTGAGAAGCAATAAAGGGAATGTTTTGTTCAATGTTAGATGGGACCCTCGGAGAAGATAAAGGGAAAGAATTGGATGGAATTATGTTCTGTGGTGTTATTGCTTCAATACATCGTATATCAAAAACGTAAAAAAAAATCTATAACTATACACACTTAGCTACACAATAATTGCACCTATCCGAAAATAGCATTCAAGCCAGTCCTGCTAGAAATGTATGCATTAAACCCAGTTAATATTGGTATCTGTTAAAAGTATGTTCAATAAACTTCATATTAACAACATTTAAATTTCATAAATAACACAATTCTTCAGAGCAGTAGCCGTTAAACAACTTTTGTTAAAATATGCATTTCAGGAGTAGAAAAATTGGACCACCCGAGAATGGTATAAAACAGCTGATCAAGGTCAAAAGACAGTAATTTGGCAAACAGATTTTGAATGGAACGCTTGGAACATCTACTGGACATCTGCTGCCAGAAAAACAACCCTAAACTGATTTTACCTTCATTCAGTTAACCCGTTTTATTTTATGCCTTGATAAATTAAACCGAAAATCCTTTTTCTGAAAGCTGAATAAGTTGTCTTTCAAATTGTGTACAATAGTCATACTCTTACTATTGAATTAATATAATCATTAATACATATAATAAATCTGTAGAAATGTCGTTTTTGTACATCGAAAATATTTCCAAAAAAGGTGAACCAACAGAACCCATTTCCAGCATATTTGGAATTTTTGTCTGTTTGTCTGTTTATTTTTGCACGCATCACGTAAAATTTACGAAACCAATATAAATAACGTTTATAGATAAACATTGTGCATAACTTGAAGTATTACTTAGTTTTTGTTCCATCGCAATCGGTTCACTCTATCAAAAGTTAGATGAATATAAAATGTTCAAGAAGTAAAATATCGCAACATACGTAATTCAGATACTCGGACTGTTGAACTCCATATTCGGTAGATGGCGTTGTGCATTTCGCGTCATTTTCTGAATGGAATGTTAAGATTTTCCGCGCAAGAATGGCATCCCCATGCGAGGACGTAGCGAACCAGGGGGTCTACTCTCAATGTCGAATCAGCGATATACCTTCAAGGGCTAGTTTCAAGTGTGGTTAGAGTAATAATATTTCGGGACCTAATGTACGAGACTAAAAATACTTTCTATGAGATTTTAGGTCTCTAATCATAATACCAATGTCAATAATGACGGTAACGTGCGCGCGATGTGGTTCGTAATCTCGCTGCCGCTATTGCCCGTCTAAATAGCCCGGTCGCTGGTATAACCTAATGATAAACATGGTGGCCTACTGCACTACTTCCAAAAAGAAAGTTATTTTTCACTTTTTAGTGTTTTTATTTCGAAATTGAATGATTGGATGAATGATGGATTGATTTTGAATGATTGTTTTCATTTGGGCACATTGCTCGCAGAGCAGATGGCCGATGCAGCCAAAAATTCTGGAATGGCGACCGCGAACCGGCAGACGATGCGTTTGAAGGCCTCCCACTAGGTGGACCGATGACCTGGTTAAGGTTTGCGATAAGGCGCTGGATGCGAGACGCACGGGATCGGTCAATGTGGCGACGCCTGGGGGAGGCCTATATCCAGCAGTGGACGTCTTTCGGCTGAAATGGTGGTAGTTGTGGATTTCACTTGTCGTTTTTCTGTCGCAGAATGTAGCAATTTGATTCTGTCTAAATATTATCTGATGAAAAGGTGAGAAACAGTTAAAAATACTTTGCTATGTACTGTTTGCTAAAGTAATGTGATTTTTGTTTTGGCGTGTTTAGCCTTCAAACGGTCTTTTGGACGAAAAGACCGGGGAGTGTGGTATTTTTACCACACTAAAACCACCCTGGTGATCATCATATCAGCACATGGAACCCGTTACCCCTTAAAAGACCACCCGGAGCCCCTCTATACAATGCCTGTTCGGGCACACGCGTCTCCCTTGAGCCTCGATGTGCATGGCAGCACGTGACCACTGTGCCACCGTCTTACCTACAGTCACATGCTGGGCCAACAGAGTCCCCAATCTGGCCACCCGTGACCCCGGGGTCCCGCCTGCCTAAGATACAGACGGGGTTACGGCGTTTTAGGCTTCGAGGTGGTTGCCTCCATAACCCCTTCTTCTCCGAGTGGGATCAGCCCTCTCACGATCCCGCTCGTCGGCCTTCTTCTGGACCATCACGGTTTCAAAAAAGGAGTCCATTTCCATCCAGTCTTCTGTCCCTGCCAACATAACCCTCACTACTGCTGGCAAAGACAGGTCTCGCCCGATCCTGGTGACCTCGACCTGCCACTCGAGAGGTCCACGCAGGGCATTCCTTGAGCGTGTGCTGTGCAGAATCCAGATCGCCTCCGCAATTATGGGAATTGCCGGGGCCTCTCGCCTAATCCAATTCAGGTACTCATCGAAGCAACGGTGAGCCTACTTAAAATAATGTCTTATGTCCCCTAGATGAGAGAGAGAGCGTCTACAGAAGCCCTCCACCACAAACGGCCTTAATCTCCATTCTTCACCTCGCTCAACTTCATTCCGATACTCGTTGCATCTGCAAACACGATGCGACACCAGATTTAACGGGGACGGCCATGCTTTCTCTTCCTTTGTGAGATTCCAGTCCAAACATATTTGTCACATCAGACAAAAGTCCAGTAAAGCAATGATGCATATACTGAAATAGTGACATCATGCTCTAAGCAACCACGTCACCCAGATATAAGACCCGTTTTACACAACCACATTGTTGTAACAATCTTGAATTATTCCAACCACCCAGTACAAAACCGATTAATTACGAGTATGTTAATCCAACGCTAAATAGCAAACAGTATAATGTTTGAAGTAAAAGGAAGTATTGGTGTAAACATTGATTTGGTTTCGAACTACCGCGTGGAATAGATAATATGGAACAAAGTTCATACGCTTACTTTGTAAGCGGGTCATAGAAACTTCGCTAGGAGTCTCTGTGACACAAACTTTAGACTGAGATCAATATCTGGTGGTATTAAGTCTTTAAATTGTTTATTATTGGGCTCACTTTGATTTTGGTAGTTGGAAAGAACCTAAGTTGAAGATTCTTTGTGTTTTCTCGTTTTCTGGTTTTGATTAGCTCATTCTTCCAACGAAATTTGTCCAACGATCAGAATTGTTAGACAAAACATTCCCTTGAGTCAAATAAATCGTCAAAAGAATAACATGAGTCCAATTAGGTCTCTATTTTCGGATAGAAGGTAGGTACTACAAAAAAACTGTTGTTCGTATTTGTTGTTCCAATTATATCATAATTCGTGTGGTCCATTTTGGGTCAACTTGAATTTCTAATATTTATAATCAATTCCAATTCTGAGAAGATCGTGGCTAAATAATAATAGCCGCACTGGTCGATCATCAAGGTTAAGCAACGCTTGACGAGGTCGGTCCGTGGATGGGTGACCATTTCAACATACCGAGTTTCCTCCGTGCCTCGGCAAGCACGTTAAGCCGTTGGTCCCGGCTGTCATTTGAAGATCTTTGACAGTCGTTGCGGGTAGTCAGAAGCTTGAGATCTGACATCAGTCTTGCCAAGGGGTGAGATGTTACCCAGTTACTGGGTTGTGGAGGTCAGATAGGCAGTGGCTCCATGTAAAACACTTGTACTCAGCTGAATCCGGTAAGACTGGAAGCCGACACCAATATAGTTGGAAAAAGGCTAGGCAGATAATCAATTCCTAATACAGAAAGTTACTATTGTTTATTTATAATTATTGTAGTAGGTACCCCACTTATTTGGTTGATTTCAAACATAGGTTAGATTAAGTACTGTGGTACTTTTTGACAGGGCGATGATTTATTTAAAATCTGAATAACAAATAATATTAAACTATCTCCACCAAAAGATAGTAATATTAAAACGCTCCAACACTCTTATAGTAAGTCAAAATAGAAATAATCGTTCAGCGCAAGGAAACTTGGCGTTCTGCCAGGGCTGCAACTAAGAGCTTTATTCTTTAATACTTCCATCATCAACTTAATTCATAAAACGTAGTGAATGCAGTCTTTATTGTCACTAGGTTATATATAGGGTAGTGGGACTGGATTGTTCAACGGTTCTGTGGAAACGAGAATGGGATTTGCCATTGGAAATACCGTAGCTAGGCACTGTGTGAAAATGATTGCGTTTTTTTTGTTCTGTACTTTCGTCTTTCAAGTAGTGTCTGATTAGAGTTTTTAGCCACAATTATCATAATCATCGTCGTGATGGCCCAGTGGCTAAGACCTCGCCTATCGTGCTTGAGGTCGTGGGCTCGAATCCGGGCAAGTACCAACGTGACTTTTTCAAATGCATATGTACTTTCCAAGTTTATCTTGGACATTGCTGACAACGGTGAAGGAAAACATCATGAGGAAACCTAGACTTATAATGAGTTTATAAGATTGTGCTCCATTGGTGTAATTGCTGCAAGGCGTTAATAAATAAATAATATATTTGTTGATCGATCCCGGCAGTAAACACGTCCAAGTTAGGACACAGGATGAAGTATCACACATGAAAAAGGTTTTCAACTACATTGGGAGGATTAACTTATCTAGGGGACCACAAAAGATCGCAATGGGTCGAAGTGTCCCGGCCCCTCAACAAGATAAGATAAGATGAGAACATGTTATTTCCAGGCCCCTCAACAAGATAAGATAAGATGAGAACATATTATGTATTTACTTACCTACATAATTATATATGTCAAGCACTCTGACTAAGGTTGGATACATCTGTCTATCTAAATACCTTTCGATGTTGTATGGCCGATATTAAGACTGTAACCAAACGATCAACTCGGATTATGTTTCGATACTCACGTCGCGTTGACGCAGTATTACCGTTACTTAAACGCGGTGTAAACGTTCGACGAACGCAAACGCAAGATGTGAAGAAGTAACTTGAACCTATCAGCTACTCTTTCAAGATTTTTACTCTTCCCATTACTTTACGGTAAATATCCCTTCCCGTCCATAAATACATCTTTTTCCCCGAACTACCAAGATTCTATAGAATTTTGGATTATAATGAATAAACGTGAAGGATGGGAGGAATGACTGAGCGAAATTTTTTCATTAATCAATATACATTAGTGAGTGAACGAAAGATTCGAAAGATAGTTTAAAAAGCTTTAGTTTTACATTGAATGAAATTGCTTTTTCATTCAGGCTTCTTCATTTTTATCTGTGTTTAATCTAAAAACTCGCTAAACTTTGGTAAAGATAAAGAGCATCATGATCTACTTAGCATTTTCCCAAATATATTGCTGTCAAATACCAGAATCTTAATATATAACACTAATATTATAAAGGCGAAAGTTTGTGAGTTTGTGTGTTTGTATGTTTGTAAATTCTTCACGCTCAAACGGCTTGACGGATCTGGATACCATTTGGCACAGAGATAGATTGTTGTCTGGAATAGCACATTGGCTATTTTTTCCCAGTATAATGTTCCCTTGGGACGATAAAACACTTGTCACGTGGCTGAAGCCGCTGGCAGAAGCTAGTAATATTATAAAAAGTTTGGATGGATGTTTGTTTGTTATTCAATCACGCTGAAACGGCTAAGCGGATCGAATGAAAATTGGCACAGAGATAGATAGTAGTCTGGAATAGCACATAGGTTACTTTTTATGAAGGTATAATGTTCCCTTGGGATAAGGAAAACTGCTCACGCGGGCGAAGCCACTGGCAGAAGCTCAGTTTTAAATGAAGCGACTATCTATCTGTGGGCTTATATGAGTTTTTACTCGCGCTCATACGCGTTAAGGCGATATATACGCCCCAATGTTAACGCAGTACTGGCCGTGCGCCCGCTCGGAGCCAAAATATCAATAGTGAATCTCCTTTTGAACCGTTTTGTTTGCAAAATATTATTTGATTCACATATGCTATTTCAGTTATGAAGAAATTCCAGCCATCAATTTGTCTGTGTAAAAATATTTTTACAAAGAAAAATTGATTACGAGTACGTTTTGGAGGAGTATCCAAAAGTTGCGAAAATTATTTTTACAGCAAAACTATTTTTATACGAAAAATCCATGTTTAAAAAATAATGTACAGTTTTTTCAAATCTTTTAACCCAGCTGGTACTAAGAAGTATGCTTAAGAAAGTTACCGTTTTACGGCACTAAAGCGGATGTAGACCCTTAACGTTGTAAACGTAAATTTGTACTGAAACTGGATAAACTCCGTCTGGTGACAGTAAGGGGAAACCTCTTTTTTGTATAAAAATTGACATTATGACATCGTTTAAGTTATCACTATAGAGTACGTTAAAAAAATCGGAATTAGAACACAGATCTCTACATAAGGTATTCTATTACACAATTACTGATACCCCTCGGTAAGACTGGTTTTCAGATTTTAGGACTTGTGCCCCAGTTTTTTGCACAGCCTTTATAAGGGGTAGCCCTTATAAAGGCTGTGCAAAAAACTGGGGCACGAAACTGGGGGATAGTTGGGTTACTATGAAGAAAATTTTTTTTTTGTTTTGAAAGCTGCTGTAAGTAACCCCAACTACAGCCCAGTTTGATTGATCCACGATTTTTTGCCCACCCTGTAGAAAAAGAGTTAATGAGAAAAAATACTTCCGTCATGCACGGTTCCGAACACTCGCGGTGGAGAAAAGTATCAACCCAAGAACTTTTCTTGCAACATAATAAAATTACCAAATGCTTTTTCGCATACTCAACATACTCATCCCAAACGATGCCAAAACCTTATCCATAAGAGAAAGCCAAGCAAAGTTTTTGCGGTAATGTGCGTAAAACGATGTAGGTACTCATATATTTCGACATAATCGGCCAAGTTTTGCGAACCGTGTTAAAAAGGTAAAGGTTAAAAATTGGTTTTCTTTCTTATATAAGCTAATGCGTTTATCTCCTGTGACAGTAAAATTGAGGTAAAACATAGCCACATTATTCAATAACATTTTTAATTCTAGGTGAAAAAGGTTTTTTTTTGTATATAAAACGTTGTGCTACACTAGGAATTTCTGCATCGTGTAACATTAAAACTCATATATACAAAACACCCAGATCCGGAACAACTATCTGTAACCAACCGTGTCGTCAATCATTTATCAACAGTCTGAATTTTAAGTTTAGAACTTGTCAAGCTCTACGTAATTTATAGAGTATGTCATCTCAAATTCTCAATTCAAAAATCGAGGGTGTGTTTTATTTTACCAAATTATTTAGTTTCATTGCTACTCAGTGCTATTCCTAAACTGATAAAATAATTTGGTAGTTAAAGAATTCGCGTGTTTTTTGTTATCATTTGAGTAACATTGCCACACACTACGCAATTACCAAGGCTACAGCGCAAAAAAAAGGTACCCTTTCGAAAATCCTCAAACATATATTGTGTCCGTGGGATAATCCACTGCGGTATTCTCCACACCGCATAATAAACGATAATTCAAATGAATATGCTGAAATTATTCGCATTTTTTGTGCTCTGGCCTTACGAGGATTTTGAATTTTTATGAGCAGACGTGAAAATAACACAAGGACACAGAAATACGAAAATACGCAACATTAAAATATGAAAGAAGTAATTATAATAATATTTTCTTGGTTCTCTTGAAACAGAAATGCGGAGTACATGGGTATTTTGCATTCATATCGTACGAAGGTGGAAAGCGCAAGCGATGTGTTTAAAGATCGTCGTTTGTGCTCGCTTTTCTCTATCTTGCTCACTGGGGAGTTGCTATGAAAATGTGGAAGCATGAGTATAAATTCTCTTCGTATTGCTGCCCATTACGGCTGCACGCTTCGGGTATGTTCGTACTTTGTCGTGTGTTTCCGCCTAATTTCTTCTTTCTGGCCTCAGTGGGTTTTGTACGTGGTTCAATTTGTTTTCCTATTGTTTGTTGCATGGATTGCTATTTTAATTTACAGTCAACCTTTGAAAGTTGTGCTTTTACAGCGATAATAAGATCACTGTCTTGTAAATTCAGAGGTTGTTCTTGTAAATTCTTGTAAATTAAAATTTCTATGTTAATCTTGGACATCACAGGCAACGGTGAAGGAAAACATCGTGAGGAAACCTGGACTTATAAAGTTAACTAGCTTCTGCCAGCTGCTTCGCCCGCGTGAATGTCGAAATTATCCCAAGGGAACGAAATTATTCCCGGGATAAAAAGTATACTATGTGCTATTTCAGACTAGAATCTATCCCAGTGCCAAATTTCATTCAGATCCATCCAGCCGTTTGAACATACAAACACACACACATACAGTCACAAACTTTCGCCTTTAAAATACTCGTATTATTGTGATGTAAGTCTGAAATAGCCAAGTCAGAGGCCTGTGGGGTTCCCTGAGGTGGCTTAATTAACTCTAACTCCAGAGGTGGCCACATCCTCACACGAGAAGAAGAGGTAAAATATTCAGATAAGTGCTAGGCAGTTTGATTGATACTACTACAGTTCTCTTTTAGAATAATTAGATTTTACAGTTGTACATTTTAACAGATTTGTCTTGATAGACAGCACGAACTCTGTCTCCGCACTACTGAAACACTTAGACCTTAGACGATTTCCTTCGTGATTTATGTAGGTAAGCCATCCCAGCGACCGCTTGATGAAGCCATACGCGAAGTGAAAACAGCTTAAACGCTAAGACGTTGACTGGCGATTGTGAGATCAAGTCTACCTGTTGATTTGTTGTGGTTAACCCACTTCCAACAATCTTTGAGTTTAAACTAGAATAGGTACCTGAAGGTTTTCAGAAGGGTGGAACGGGAAGGATGGAAGCAGCGGTGGCCCAGTGGTAGCGGTCGCGACTTACATGCCCACAGCGAAGTTGTAGGTCGTGAATGAGTTCGAACCCAGGCAGGCGCTTTATTTTGAGTAAATTATTTCATCACCTCTGCTCTCAAAACGGTGAAGGAAAACATCGTGAGGAAACTGGCATGACCTAGAACCAAAAATTCGAAGACATAATTATGTGATCCACCAACCCGCACTGGGCCCGCGTGGTGGATTATGGTCTATTCCCTCTCACAGAGAAGTGGCCGGTGTGTCCCAACAGTGGAGACATTAAAAGGCTAATGATGATGATGACCTGAAGGTTCCTCCGTTTCGGGTTTTGATAAATTAAGGCGCCCACAAATAGGTGTGACGCAACAATGATTTCGACGACCATTTTTCATACAGAAAATAAAAAGTCCGTCCGTCATACGTAGAAGAATTCAATATAATACGTACAAGAGACATTGTTTTAAGGATAATACAGGCGTTCATAATGGAAAGATGTCGCATTGTCGTCTCGCACCTGTCTGCGCGGCCCTTAAGAATGTAAGATCATGCCCACAGCGATGGATTTAGGATAAACGATATATCTACTAGTATATAAGTAATCTTGTTTCCGATCCTATCACGCGTCCTAACATTTCCGACTCTCATCTCGAAAAACCGTATCGTACCCGTAATCTTGACGACGAAGCATTGTAGTACAAGTACGCGTCTTGGATCTTTGTGGTTGTGAAGTTGGCTGCGAGTTACTCTTTTTGTAGTAATTTCTTTAGAAGTTGATCGATGTGCCAACAAACTAGAAAACGATGTCTGACTTATAAAAGCGCTTGTAAAACATGTAGTATGATCACTTCATGAAAATAGACATATTATCTTTCGACTATTATCTTTTGATTTTATGTCCTAGAAACTTATTTCATTCTGCCATTTGGTCTTTCATTTCTTTCGTTTTTAACCGACTTTGCAAAAAGGAGGAGGTTATCAATTCGACAGATATGCTTAGGTACCTAGCCTACAGAACTGGTACATTATGTACCACAACTAAAAAGTGAAAAATAAAAAACGTATTTTACAAAAATTATTATGGTAGTTTTGCTACATAAGCAGATCTGCAAATTACCTCACATGACATTCGTGAATCGAATAAAAAACAAGCAATAGGTACTGAATATGTTTCATAGTACGAAGTGACTTTGTTAATAATTTTTGACATCGCATCGTAACAACCTGTCTACAATCTGTAATATTGTCCTTCTTTTCTTCTTGCGATGTATGTGAACCGATCTGTAGCTAACTTCACACACACCCGTTATTTGCACTGTAAATCGAGCAGTAGGTACAGTTACCCTTTCTCGGCCCTGTGTCAACACATTGCGCAGGGTCCAAGTCGTCACTCTAAAGCATTTACGATCGGCCAAGTCAGTTATGTGCCACCATAAAACTCCGCCTTCAGTTTGAAAACAGAAAAATTTCCTACAGTAAAAGGAATTTTACAGTTTACGACGAACACGGTCTATTAAAGGGCTCTCAGCGAATATTTTTTTTATGATAGTACGTTATTTTTTTGTTGGTTTATTATTGAGTGTAGTAATCCGATGGCGGAATATGGTGTTTTCCATCCTTTAATCTGATTGTTTTCAATACGGTTTGTTTTGATATTATCAAAAGGTTGACGATAGAACTAAGCATCAGCTAGAAATGATTTTTGAATTATTACCGTTATTTTTGAACGGTCTACTAAAAGTTTTTAATCTGTCATGGTCACTAACACTAACATTAGAAGCGGGATATTTACCATGTAATTTTGGAAACTCCCAACAAACAGTAAACATGGTAAATATCCCGCTTCTAATGTTAATGTTGGTCTACTAAAAGACATAACTGACTTAGCCATTACGCTTCCTACAATCAGTTTATACGTATCTCGTCTTAATCTTTATTTCAACAAAAAAATTAAAGGCATTATTGTTAAAGACGACCACAGAGGACTCAAATCTAAAAAAACACATTGTTCATCAACAAGACAAATATTAAATTGTATCGATACAAGAAAGTTTTTAAGTCGCACATAAGTACCTACTTGCAAAATGTAACTTTACTCTTTCTTTCTTTCAATATTATTGTTGTGTTTCTCTGTCACTCGCAATTTTCCTAATTAATATGGCAAAATATGCTATAGTATAATAGCAGAGCTGGTATAGTCATTTTGATGGAAGCCGAAAGACGTCCACTGCTGGACATAGGCCACCCCAAGCTTTTGCAAGAATTGTTATATTATTTTCTACTAGCTGACCCCGCGGCTTCGCTCCCGTCAAAATTATAGCCTATGTTACTCGGGAATTATGTAGCTTTCCATAGGTGAAAGAATTTTTTAAATCGGTCCAGTAGTTTCAGAGCATATTCGGTACAAACAAACAAACAAAAAATCTTTTCTCTTTATAATATTGGTTATTTTCTAAATGGTTTGTATGGTAAGAAAACTGCGAAATGGTAAGTTGAAGTATGCCTTTCCCCCGATTTCTGAATTAAGAAATTTAAGTTAAGTATTTGTCAAACAGAGTTTGACAAATACCCAAATTATGCTTATTTTATCCTGCAAAACTGTTAACTTTGCCATTAAAATAGTGTTTGATGCGTTCTTAATTATAAATTCTCGTTCTTAAACCGGCTCTTTAATGTCTGAGTGTATAGAATAGAATAGAAATATTTTTATTAGAGTTTGTTTAATACATTTTCCTTATCTAAGTACTCGCATTTAATTACTACTCAGAAAATAAGATACTGAGTTTATCCCGCATAGTAGTATATAAAACAAGCAACATTCTCATTTACAGTAATTAATTATAAAATAAAGTGCACTGTAGAGCAAGAAAATTTACCGCAGTTTGGTCGTAACCGTGTTTCATGATCTTCCAACTACCTGACAACTATAAAAAACGGGGCCAGTTTTAATGTCACAAGTTCCTAAGTAGATATTAAAAGTAGCATTTCTGTGGGCATCTTTATGAAATGTTTCTTTATTAAATCGGGTTAATTTGTTATTATTTTCTAAATGCCTTTTTGTTCTTGTGGTCGTTAGCATGTTTGAATTCTGAGTCGGGAAAAGTGGTATTGAATGTTGTCGATTTCTCAATAGCAGCTCAGAGTCTAAATTTACCTCCGTTTCATGGCAAGAGGCTATATTACTTGGAAATTAACCATAACTTTCGCAATAGGTACGTCAGGTTAATCCTTCGAGATATATTGGAGAAATGTTATGTTATATATTTTTTCTAAAATTCTTTTGGACTGATTTCGGATAAAAATATTCCAAGATCAACACACGAAAATGAAACTGTCTACTAATCACGTAATACCGTTCAGCTTTAAACTTAGTTCAATAATCAAACCAAATTACTAACATCACGCTCAAAATAACTCACCTCTAAAGTAGCTGACGCATATCTGCACCACATAATGAACGTATCCACATAGCAAATTAATGAGGACAAATGACTGACGTAATACGTAACCAAATTGAATTTACATACACAAACGCTTTTGGGCTCGTATATACGTAATATCAGGGGAGTTATCCCTAGGGAGTTGTCGGTCGCAAGATGTGAAAGCCTGTCGATAAAACCGCTACTTTATACCCTGATATCTACTCAGGATACTCTCCCGATTTTATACGTCCATATTGCTAAACATCCTTTTTAGGGTCAGTTCACACTAGGAAGCAATGTGACGCGAGGAAGCTTGTTGAGGCCATTTTTTTCGTGCTACGCAGCGCAGCGCAGGCGCCACGAGATGCATTCCTAAACACGGAACGTGTTCAAATTCGTCAGTGCCTCATGAACAAAGCATCGCTGCTGGAAGCTTTTTATCGTAACGCTCAACGCTGCGACATGCGGTGGCGGACACATAATCGTATGGAAATCGTCTGGAATAGTCTTTGGTTCCGACGCAGTGTTCGGCACCGCACATCACAGCGTAGAACGTTTCGATCAAGGGAAACGAAGCTTCACGCAGCTTTGTGCTGCGTCACACTGCAGTTTGTTAATGCCCTCAAAGTGCAGCTCTCGCTGATATGTGTACCTTTTTAATTAGAAAATACAGTTACATATTGTATTGATATCTTCAAAAGAGCTGTCAACATCGTGACGCCTCGCATCGTGTGAGCTGGCCCTTACCGATGATAACTGTACTAAAAATACTCAATTTTGGCTGTACTCAGTAATGGCTTGAGAGCTTAGCTTAGTGTGTATTTATGTTGCCAAATATTTTCTAGGTGGTCGACTGAAAATGTGCTACTTCTTGGTAAACGGCAGAAGATAGGCGCGATCTTCAAATGGAAAACGTTTCTGTAAGACGTTAGTTCCAAGTTTATATTTTTGAAGTAGGAAGAAATTTTAGCCGGAAATTTATTATTGAAGATCACCGTTTCTACAAAAATATTGATTTATAAATGCATTTTGAGATGTTAAAATAAAATATAAAGCCATATTAATTCTAGAGCAGACTTTAACTTCAATAATTTCTTGCTTCCTTCCAGTGCAATTCCTTTCTTCATACAAGAACAGTATCCATTCTCAGACTCTCAGAAATATCAATTCTAACACTCAAATTTAACTGCGACTAAAATTTAACAGCATCACTAACCATTAGACCGGTCAATTTCGTCCCCAGTGTCCGTAAATAGGCGTTTATTGTGCCGGACGAGGAACTAACGGCTGGCCTTAATACCGTATAGTGGGGTTACCAGCTATGATAATTGAATTAGACCAGGACACGCGAGTGACTGGGCAACAAAGCGTTCTTCCGATCCTTTCGACCGGCCAATCGGATTATTCGCGCGGATTTGAACTCGTGCCCTATATATCGACTTGAGTGCATGTAAAGGAAAGGCATGTTTAATCATGCTGGTACTTTGTTTTTTTTTTTGTTGGAAATATGTCGGTTCATTGGTTCACGTACTGCATATTATAGTACATAGGTGTACTGCCTATGTACTATGTGTAGTACATAGAGGTAGCGTAGTTAACGCTCAATCTTTATTTGGATTTAGCTTGCTACGGTGATGATGATGCTCTATTTTTTTATTTTGATTGGTGTAGTTGTAACTTATTAGAACTTCTTTAACTATTAAAGGAAGTTTGAAATTGGCGCCAGTGACAGAAATGTTGAAAGGAAACCGTTTGTCCTGGTATGGTCATGTGATGAGGAGTTATGAAACGCATGTTACTAAAAGAGTTATAAATGTAATGGTAGGATGGATAGGGAGAGGAAGGCCAAAGAAAAGATGGATGGGTTGAGTGAGGAGTGATATGTAAGAAAAGGGAGTCAGTGATAGCATGGCAGGAGACAGGGCGGTATGGAAGAAGAAAAGGTGTTGCGCAAATCCCAAGTAACGTTGGATAAGGGCAGAAAGATGATGATCATGATGACGGTGTGGTTGTAATTCGAAACTACATGGAGAAGTGGAATAAAGATGTTAGTTGCTCGATGTAAATTAGCGGTTTTCGTTGCATCTGATTGGACTGGAAGTCGACCTAACAATATTTCGAAAATCAGATAAAGGTTTGATGATACAAGAGCTAGCAAAGTATTCTACCCAATCCAAGAAGACGTTGAATTATGTTAAAATTGCCGAAATTACTTTATTTAGTGAAATAAAGTAATTTCGGCAATTTTAACATAATTAAGCCTTATTAGTGAATAAGGCTCTGCTTTTAAATAAATGACCACCCAAAAGACACAAAGACCACATTAACAACTTTTTGATTAATCCTATTCAATACACCACTTTAATTAAAATCTGAACGGTATAAAGCAATAACAGGAAATATTAAGCGCTCATTTTGGTTCATACTCGTAATTGAATCTTATTATGTACCATTGTTGATAATTAAGTTCATTTAAGAATAATTGACAATATTGATGTCATTTTGCTTTAATTCTCGACCCGTTGTAGTGAATTTAAAAATATCATTTGCTAGTAGTAATGCATAAAAATATGAAAAGAGAAATTTAAAGTGAAAACCATAAAAAATATATATTTAACAAAAAAGTTATCAATTCGACTGTATTTTTTTTTTAAGTTTGTTACCTCAGAACTTTTTATTGGGTGATGCGATGTTGAAGATTTTTTTTATTTTAAAGCTTGTGCCTGTCATGTTGTCCCATTTAATTTTCATCAAGTTCTGATGAAGAACCTCGGAGATATACATCAGAACTCTTCAATAAATGACGGCAAATCACTCGGGATAGATGCAATCGCATGTCTGTTTATTGGGTACACGGGTGTGAACAGTTCACTCTGCTATACTCTCATTGCACCGGTTTTGTTTAAGTTTCATGTTATTGGGTTAATCTATTCTGGCTTCACTAGGCGCGTAGGTACCTGGTCAAAAAAGGAAGAACCGAAAACATGAACACCGACTTCCGAAATTGAATTTATTTTTCACTTTGTAGTTTTTTTGTTTGGAAGTCGGTTGTAATTATTGTAAAAAGTTTTTATATTTTTCATTTTTTTATCTATAGATTTAGCATTAGTTAATGTTATATAGTCTAGAACAATGAGAAATCACGATTTCTGAATTAAGAATTAGAAGTCGAGTCTTTGTTAAAGTCTAGCCTGAATATCTGTTAAGCTTTGGCATTGAAGTAGGTTATCTTCAAATACTCAAATCAGAAATCGACTCTTAGTTTTAATTTAAAACTCAAGATTGTAAGTATGGTTAAGAGTAGATATTTGAAATTTTATTAAAAACTGAAAATTGTACTTGAATACAAATCTTAAACGATAGAGTAACAAAAAGACATATAAAGAAAACTTTAATAAAGTACTAAACTTATTCTTTAACTTTTAATATCAAACCCCTTTCACAAATGGAATTGTACTAGCTATAATTAATTAAAAGTAAGTACTAATTTTCCACGTTCGCTGAAAGAGTAAGTTGAAAGAAATAAGTTTAATAATTAAATTAGCAGGAAAGCAACTTTGTACTTTTGAAACGATACAATTAAGACTTTCTAATTCTGTTCTTAAGAGCCTGTTGAGATATAATTATTTAGTATTGTAGGTACTGAGAAAAGATCTGGGACTTTTGTACGTATACCTACCTAATTTGTGAAAGAGCTGGCAGAGTTTTTGAGAATTCAGGGCGAAAAGTTGATAATTGAGTAGGTGCAGTTTGAGAGAACAGGGAGAACATTTCTAAAAAGTTTCAGATAGCAGCCCTTTGATCAGGAGTCCATTTTCAGAATTCCAAAAAGGAACGTGCAGGGCCGTTCATTTTCATTTGATCGGGTACGGCTTGCCACAAATTGATTAAATAGGCAAATCTTACTGCACAGCCCAAACTGCTGCATTCAGAAGCATGGAATTTTGCATAATAACTTCTTGACGAAGGTGACTGACTTAGGATTTATAGGGACTTGAAAATTTATTCTCTTAAGGGGATGAAACTTTTAAGAATATTCATTATTATCGGGCAACCCAAACGGACACACGACTTGTTTTTAACAAAAGCCTTTTGTTATTAATCAATTAATATGTTCGATGTACACGGGCCATCCAAGACCCACCGCCTATAGTGAGAAGCAAGTTATGGAGAGAAGCTCACCTACTACCACCCAACTTCTTGAAACCCCAGGAACAACTGCCACCTGGACGTGAATTGCCGTGGCCTAAATGGAAAGCATTCATCCGCTTGTGCACCCAACTAGGCCGCTGCAAATACAATTTGGCAAAATGGGGCTTTATAGACCCGTCTGATACCCAGTGCGAGTGCGGTGGCCTTTTGTTAAATATGGCACACATGCTTGAGTGTCCTAAGTGGCCATACACTTCGGAAGACCTTATGCTCGCCACTGACGCCACAATAGGGGCGGCCATCTACTGCACCCAAAATTTTATAAAGTGTTTTCCATCGACTCGTAAAAGAAATAATATTAAGTAGGCTGTCCAAAACTGCTAAGAGCAGAGGCACTTATTAAGTGTACTTGGTGAGAAGGCATTGCACTCTTTTCACAAACACAAAGTTTTACTACTAAAAATAAAAATAAACATATGCAACACGAGTAAAACCAGCCGTCAATAAAAGTGAATATCTACATTTTCTCCACGTATCATACTGCGAGAACAAACATATCCGTCTGACGGCACACGTAAAAGAAACTGAATCATATTTCTCGTTTCGTGCCCTGACGTTCATGGCCCCGATATTACGTGATCTTTGCCTCCAGAATACCATAAACCCGATATTACGGTACGAAATCAAGAAAACTTGGCAATACAAAGTTCGAATCTCTTTGTACAGTCGAACATAGAGTGGAATGTATAGAAAAAATCATACTGCTTTTCCATTATCTTTTGAAGAGATTTCAAAAAGGAGGATGTTCTCAATTTGACTGTATTTTTTTGTGTGTTACCTCAGAACTTTTTGCTAGGTGAACCAATTTTGATGATTATTTTTTTATTTGAAAGCTGGTGCTTCTCGTGTGGTCCCATTTAGTTAAGATTGGGCGAAGATATACAATAGAGCTCTCAACAAAACTCTCTTTTATAAATGACGGCAAACCTCTACGGATAGCTGCTATCGCATGTTTGTTTATTGTTTATACCATTTTATAACATAACATCACGCCGGTACGCTTTAAAGGGGTACGCAGATGTGTACAGTTCACCCTGGTGCACTATCATTCTACCGGTTTGGTTCAAGTTTCATGTTATTCCGGTAATCTATTCTGGCATTATTGATGCCTTATTACTATAATAAAACTTACCCATTATGTACCACAATTAAAAAGTGAAAAATAAAAAACGCTTTTACAAAAAAAATCTATAGACTCCCAAATAAAAACACTACAAGGTAAAAAAAATAACTTCAATTTCGGAAGTCGATGTCAAAAAACGAATGAACGAAAACGGGAACACCGACTTCCGAACTTGAAGCTATTTTTCACATTGTAGTGATTTTAATTTGCAATAAAGTTTTTCTGTGCTTAAATTTACCTATGCCAAACTTGCTTTTGCCATCGGTTTCGCAAAATCGAAAGTTCATTGCGTTTTTTACGTTGTCAGGCAGACGATGTTTTATACATATGAAGGAATGGATTTAGAAACTCGGTTGTGAGCGTGACTGAAACTCTGATTTAGTGTGTAGTGCAATTGGGGTGCAGTTTATGTCTACAGGCGTGATTGTAACATAGTATGTAGTATGAAAATGTACAATTTAAAAGACAACACACTTAATACATTAAAAAGTTTCAAGTGATGTGCCTATAAACCTATCTCGTTGTTAGGCTGTACATATGTATTCGATACCACACCCGCTAAAGAATCACTTAAGGCCAAGCGAACTTTCCACAAGGGAGTTCCTGAAAATGATAAAGTGCTTTTAGAAGTTAGTTAAGTGGTAGAATCTTTTTGAACTTAGATTTTATGGTGGATTACTTCTGATGTATGAGTAGAGCTTGCACTTTGTTCTACTTAGAATTAAGTAGATGTACGTGCATGCACTTTGTTCTATTTAGAATTTAGTATGTAGATGTTCCTACGTGCATACGATAAGATGTTTTAAGTTCGTAAAATTATGATATGGGATGGTATCGCCTCTGCTGCTTTTATTGTCCTTATTGTTTAATTAGTTTTTACTGGATTATAGTCAAAGACTATAAAAATCCTATGGATAACGATTAACTTATACTGGTCCAGTGAAGGAAAACACTCTTTTATAGATTATTCAACTTCTAGATGGCGTATCAAGATGAAACATATACCAGATTTTAAGTTAGACGACGAACCATACAGCTGTGAAAACCGCATCCAATTTCGTGCAAAAGTTTTTGCACCAACCGCTTCCAAACATCCTCTGTGTCATCGCTGAGTTACAATTTTATTATATGTGTTGGATCAGGAGAGCCGAGGAGTATATTATCATCAGGATTTGGACTGCCCATTTTATTGGGATAAACAAGACTGTACAAACAGTAACAAGGTTTTTAATTACAATACTAGTTTCACTAATAAAACATAAAAATGGTAACAAGATAAAGTAGATTAAAAAGGTATAATCGAACAAACTCTTAAGGTTACAGTTCGTACAGCGGCCTAAGCCTCCCAAATACAAAGTGTATCGTTCGCCATCAGGAAGCCAATACAGCTATGTGAATATACAGCAATGCTGTACCAAACAAACCGACAGTTTTATCGGGAGTTCTTTATCGAGTCGAATCCGAAGATCGACTGACTTGCATTTTTTTTTTACATGTATCTGGCAGGTTAACCAAAGTGATTATGTTCTGCTTAACTGGGCGATCCTGTGGAGACAAAGCTATATAGCCTCCAGCCAGACACAAAAAGCTAAACCTAAGCGACGACGCTGAGGGCTACCCCCTGTGGGGTCGAACCTCGGCTTAGGGCGTCGCTGGGGGGACAACTAAGGCTAGATCTTAATAAGATGATTCTACCATCCGTTCGGAAAAGCCTACCTGGAGAAGAACGAACAAGAAACTCCAAGTAAAACTAACAAAAATTTAACTACGGCACAGCATTGCGCGGGCTGGCTTGCATATCTTGACGGACGGACGGACTTCGCGGCGGGCCTCGGTGGCGAGGACGGAACGAAGGCGGTCTGTGTTTGCGAATTGTGCTGGTCTCTTTGTTGCTCTCTTGCAGCAGGCTAGTGGCGTCATCGGGGGTTGTGACAGTGAGCCTCGGTCAGCGATTTCGAGAGATTCGGGAAAGTACGTAGCGGGGGGCCGCATGAATTAGGGGATAGCTATCATTGACAGCAGAGAGATCGACTGACTTGCATACCGATGCAAGCTTTTTTATACCTTGCAATCCATCCACAACAACTCTGTCCGATAACGTACGGAAGTACGTTATGTTTACTTAATACAAAAAACAATAATGTGCTAAATCTAATAAAGCTTACATTCTACAATAATCAAATAATACAAGAATAATTGTCGTAAACAAACAATGGTGATTTTACAAAGAAAATCAAATTAAAACAATTGTTTTTGAACTGGACTATCGATTAAATTTATCGAAATAAGTTGCCAAAAATCGATTGGTGCGTACACCGAGTACTCAATAAATTATGTTCCGATTTATTTTCTAATAATTGATAAATACTTATGTATATTATTAATAAGAATAAAACTAATTATTACAAATTCTGTTGACTACCCTCAACCTCAATTGATAACCAACTACGATATATGTATAATACTCGTAATACGGTATGGTATATGTATATTATGATGATGGCAAATTTTTGTTTGTACATTGTGGATAAGTCACGAATATTTTTTGTTTATAAAAAATCAATCAATCTGCGTGGCGTTTTCTCAATCGTGTTGAGGTCAGCTTTTAGTCCAAGTAGATACAGCTGAATTTTTCCGTTTGTCTTTCACAACCCAGTTATAAGATTCCCGTTGGTAAGATGCTGTTCAACTTCTTCTATGTATTTGCAAAATTCATTTTTCATAACAACGTCATATATCCTAGTAGGTAGGTACTATAGCAACAAAATGCAGTGTTTATTATCTAAGTCATAAAATTCACTGCTCAGAAGCTTTTCACCGCTTCTATGCCTGTAAATATTTTCGTGGTTGAATCCTAAAAGCACAGGAGCTTGCAACATTTTATATATTTCTACTGAAAACAATTCCTGTTTGTTCTGAAATCAATCTGCCTAGCATTTGTTCAACTATATTGGGGTCGACTGCCAGTCAAACAGAATGCACTTGAGTACCAGTATTTTGCATGAAGGGACTGCCTATCTCACCAAACAATACCCCTTGAAGAGACTGACTGTCAGAATTCTTGGCTGTCAGATTTCCTGGTTTCTGACCACCAGTCAATTTTTTCTTAGGGACAATCCCACCGCACTATTCCCAAATCACTGCAACTCCTGAAAGCCAGAATCAACAGTGGCGACCACCAGAAAAGCGCCGAGGCAACGAAGCTTGACGGAATCCCGGAGAATGTCTGTACTGTCTTGGATCCCGAAACGAAATTAATCAGAAAAGAATAACGTAGTTTAGTCTCACTTACCATCAGGTGAGATAATGGTCAAGCACAAGCCTATCCACAATAAAGAAAAAAGTAGGAAAAAAACATAATTTCCACTTCCCTCCATATCTAGCAAGTGACAACAAACAAATCCAATAGACACAAAGGGTCGTTTACAACTGGGATATGCCCTGTTGCCAAGCATCACGGATAAATATTATCATTTTATTATTATAAATGGGTCCTAAAATTGTGAGCGATTTCAATTATAAGTATGGCAAAACGCTTGAACGCACGGAAATTTGTTCTAGTTTTTAAAACGTCCGTATAGTAAATAAATATCCGTAACGACTGTCAAAGATCTTCAAATGATATTGGTACCAACGCACGGCTTAATGTGCTTTCAAAGATACGAAGGAATCTCGGTAAGATGGTCACCCAACCACGGACCGCTCGGCAAGCTTTGCTTAACCTTGGATATCGATCGGTACGGCTGTTTTTATTTAACCACGATCTAAACTCTTATATTTCCACTTAAAACGTTTATAAATTACCAGAGTGTTGAAAGCGATATCTTCGCTTTTTCAATAATTAAACTGTCATTTCTCATTTATTTCCCGTCTACCATTTTGCAAGAATGTACTGCAATCAAGAAACTAACGATACAAAAATAAATAACACTGTCAGAGAAGAAAATACAAGTTGAAGTTTTTAAAGTTTTGCAGCTTGAAATCGTGGAAATTTTGAACTGGCCAAAGAGAGTTTATCTCGAATGCAACCAGCTGACGTCTTTAGAAAGGAAATGTCGTTTTCAAAGAGGGCATTATAAATTTGGTTTGAATAGTAGGTAATGAGCTAAAAGAAACTGATGTGATTACTTGTATATTCGGAGGTCTTTTCAAGTGTTTTGCCACATGTCTCAAAATACCAGTTCAAATGCTGCCCTGAATTCTCACCCAAAATGTAACATACAGTAAAAATAATTGGGGTGTATAAGTTCACGGCCCCTGACTTTGTTTAACATCTTCTTTTGGGGAAGTAGCCATACAGTAGCACAAAGTAAGTGGCGGCGCGCCGCAGTACAGAGCAGTGGCGGCCCAGGGGTAACGGCCGCAACTTGCAAGTTGTAAGTCGTGGATTTGAATCCAGGTAGGCGCTTTACGTTATGTAAATTATTTCATCACCATTGCTCTTAAAAACGGTGAAGGAAAACATCATGAGGAAACCGGCATATCCTAGAACCAAAAATTCGGCAACATATGACATCTATCAATCCAAACTGGGCCCGCGTGGTGGATGAGAGGAAGCTTGTTTCCCAGCTGTGGCAACATTAAAAGGTTGATGATGGTAATGATGAATACACTAGCAACATTGATGTCAGTAGGAGATACAAACAAAAGAAAACGAACTTTATAATCTTAGATTTAATCATTGACAGACAACGCAAAGTCTTATCTAGAAGCATGCAATTTTGAACAAGATTTTCGAATACAACAAAAGTGACCATTCAGGATTTCTGTTAATTCATCATGGGAAATGCCATCGAGCACACGGCTTGTCAATGAATAATTTCATTTAATGATAAAAAGAATCTGTGTCGTTTGCCTTTCATCACCATAAAGAAAAACAAAATTGATTAACCTATATACCGATATTCTTCGTTATTACGGGTTATAGCAGCTTGTTTTTCTACGAAGAAATAGAACAAGCTTATTAGCTAGCACGCGATTTTCTTCTTTAATTTTATTTAATGCTCTAGTGTCTTTTTCATAACAAGCCAGTGCAGTTGTCTTTGGCAACCGGTAATTTATTTAATGCGTCTGCTATGTACCATCTGAAATGGGTTAAGGAAAAATAAATACCATCGGAATATACCGGGTGGGCCAAAAATGTGGATCAACCGAAACAGGGCGATAATTGGGGTTATTTGCTGTAGTTCATAAAGAAAAAAATATATTTCTTGAAATAGCCCCAAGTATGTTTTTTTTTTGTGATATGCTCGCATTTGACCACTATCTCGCCTGATGTTAAGTGATGATGTGGTCGAAGGTGAAGCACGCTTGCCTAGAAGTAACCATTCAATCCACGATTATTAGCCTAACCAGAAACTTCGGCTTTTATCAGAAAAACTGCGTTTGGGGAAACATCTCTCAGTAAGATATTATTTAAAAAAAAACAGAGTCAGTGCGACTCGGACTCGCGCACCGAGGGTTCCGTACAAACCTCATCTTAAAGGTATTATAATAGACCTGAGTTTTTGAAATGAATTTCTATTGAATACCTCTACGCATTCATGAGGTAGTAAGTTTAAAATTATTAATAATATTTTTATTATATGATATAACTAAAAATTTACGGTTTTCGCAATTATTCCTTTAATGTGCTATAAGAAATTGCTTCGTACCAAATTTCAAGATTCTGAGTTCACGGGAAGTACCCATTAAGTTTTGATTCCCTTGCGTGTGTGTAAATTTGCGGCAATTCGCAGCCTTTATCTTTTGATTGCGTTGGCTTAGAAGTTTGATTTTTGGGCTTAAGGCTTTAAGGGACAGTAGAGCTGAGTATTTGATATAAATTTCAGCTTGATACCTCCACACGTTCCTGATAAAAAGCGTCTTGACAGACAGGCAGACAGAAGCGGACAAAAAGTGATCTTATAAGGGTTCCGTTTTTTTCCTTTCGAGGTACGGAACTCAAAAAAAACCGTCGAATTGAGAACTTCCCCCTTTTTTTGAAGTCAATTAAAAATATTATTTATTTTATTACTATCTGCTCATTTCAGTTTGCAGTCATTAATAATCCAAACATAATGTTATAAATACACAATTAATTCTTACTGCATTTTTGTTTGTTACGTTTTCACGCCTACAACTCTGAACCGATTTTGATGAATTTTGATATAGAGATAGATTGGACCTTAGAGGACTTAAGATACATTTTATCCGTACGAATTCGTTAATTTTCGATTTTATGCGGACGAAGCCAATGATTCAAGCTAGTCTATCTAAAGCGGTTCCTAATATTTTTCTTCAATCAAGCTTTAGACGAATCCATCTTCATCATCATTACAGCTGAAAGGTCCACACTTTTCAAAGACCTTCTCTGAGCGTTGTTTTTAGGTGGAGTAGATGGTACAGAGTTTACTTATTTGTTAAGGCAGCGACATTTTAATATGATTAAGTGGACCAATTATAACGGTACCAATAAAATTAATACATTTCTTTCATTGAATTCGTTTTCAGTGAATACATCAGAAACTTAGTATACATCAGTACCTTCGTGTAATGATCTGAGGTCTACCTTTATTTGTGGTTACATAAGACATGAATATGCTGAATGTTTCAAGTTCTCTTACGTTACGGCCAAGGACACGTGGAATGTATTGAAGCTGAGTTCGAATTACTTTGGGGACGGAACGCTGAGGTTTTTCTTTTGTGGAACGGTGCGAATTCATAAGTAGATGTTGGTGGTTAATCTGAATTTTTGTGTTCGAGTTGTCTGCCTGAATAACTGTTATTATTATGGATAATGATGCCTATGGAGTCCATAGTATTTCATGTATGATTATTGATGTCTTTCTAATGTTCAGGGTGGCTTTTAATTCGTTACCAAACTTTTCGGGGTTCAAAGTACTGTAGAGGCCTTCCACATAGGACGAGCAACCTGTTCGGCCGCTGACACCTAAAGCTGGCGACTTATATTTATTTTAAGTTTGGAAGGAAATCGAATACAGAATATTTAGAAATATATCGAACGCGTGTAGTTTTTTGTTTAGCCGACACTTCTGTGAGAGCCGAACTACGGGCGGCACGTTTGAATAAATATACGTCGTAGAAATCCAATAGTATTTTCTTCAGCCCCTGGCTGCGTCCCCCTTTTACAAATGGTGGAGGCGCCGGATAGTGAAAATCCCGGTAAATAAGTAAAAATCTAAGAAAAAATACGAAAAAACATATTTTCGCGTGTGCACGGCGAGAACAGTGCGCGAAGCCCTATCAACGAGTGTACGTCGCGTCGTTACGAGGAACGAAAGTCCTGTCGGCGAGAACCCCAGCCGACGAGCAAACGCAGAGAAAATAAAGATAAGTGGTCTATTTTAAATAAAAATGGCACAGCCAGTTTTTACGGGAACAAAGTCCAGTTTCGAGGCTTTCCTCTTGCAGTTCAAGGTTGTCGCCGCTATAAATAAATGGCAAGAACAGGACTTAGGGCTCATTTTGGGAGCGTACCTGGACGGCCCGGCACTCGCTTGTTTTAAATTCATCTACAAATGGAGGCGATGGCGAATCCTTTCACACGCCGAGGTACGATTTTCGCCCAAGGCAGCGCTTCGAGAACAGAACTAACCGCTCTCGTATTGTCCCTAGATATAGAAGCCCACTACCAACCGATCACCCAAACGAACCAGGACACAGTCAATAAAGATGGATGAGGAGTTGCGGGATGTGTCCATGAAAGAGCAATTCCCGATTGAAAACAATAAACACGGTGATCAAACTCCATTTATTAAAATTAGTATAGGTAACCGATCGTATGACGCATTAGTTGACACAGGTGCTTCCATCTCTTGCATCGCCGAAGAATTAGTTGTGCTGCTAGGTTTGAAGCATATCGGTGATGAGACGAAACATTTTGTGAAATCCATTTCGGGTTCTTTTCTAACGATTATGTGGGACGTCATGAACTAGGAAATAATCTGACACGATGTGCCATAGCCAATATAAAAAAGGCACAGGTTAAACAGAAAATGCGATATGATAGAAAAGCTAAGTTCAGAAGGTTTACGCCGAATCAGTTGGTGATGCTCTACACGCCCAGACGGACCATAAATAGGAGTTTGAAACTATGTAGGTTATATAAAGGTCCCTACCAAATAGTTAGGCGATTATCTGATGTTAATTATGTAATTAGAAAGTTAAATAATAGGAGATTTAGGGATATTGTACATATAAATAGGCTAAAACCGTTTAATGTTAGAGTAGGCTAGTTAAAGGTAATGTAGATACTGGTAGGCAAGGTTATGTAACGTCAATGTCTAAGTACGTTAAAAAAAAAATATATATATGATAGATTCGACATGTCATAGTTAGTAGGGATGGGCAAGCAGAAAATATATTTATCGATGTTTTTTGCTGCAATTAGTATCGATGTGATTAAAATAAATTATTTTCCAATTCCATGAGCTGATGTAAGCTGCCGGGGGAAGAAAAGGCTGGCAATGCTGGCTACGCATCGAAGCAATATTTGTTTTTTTTTAATTCAGCTAGGCTGAGCTTAATCCAGTGCATTGATGATATAAGCATTTCAAGAGTGGGAGAGGTATTGGTCATAACTGAAACCGACTTTGCATACGGGGCATAGCCTTCGCAAAGGATGTTGATTTGGCATCATTGGTCCAGTTGATGACTGTTTATGGCATTGGTCCAGTTAATAACTTATTGATAATATTAAATACCTACGTTAAGTGTGAAAAGCTCTGGATAAAGTTCAATGATAGGTTTAGAAGATTCGATGCGATCCAGCCTTTCCTTCTCTGGCCTGATAAATGCTTGAGGATGAAATATTGTATCACGTTTGAATTTCACATAATTAAACCCCATCCGGGTGGATGTGAGTTATCACATCATTTCTGTTAGGAATAAGAGGCCGCCTTGTTACTTTTTCGGAGGTTTTGTGCAAGGAGGTTCAAGCATGACGGCGTTGACTTGTTAATGCATGTGCACTTGTTAGCTGAAGTTAGAGTAAATATCGGAGAATCCGGTAATTCGTTTGCCATGACTTGAGCCTTCCCCTTGTAAGGGAAGGACCTCAGATTAATTCCTCCGTTAGGTAAAGGTGTTAGGTAAGAGTGATTTTCCTTCCAAAGTTGAGAATAGCTGCGCTTCACATGATTCTGCGCATCTATTCGTAGGGGCGTAGCTCATGTAGAGGCTTTCCACATAGGACGAGCAACCTGTTCGGCCGCTGACACCTAAAGCTGGCGACTTATATTTATTTTAAGTTTGGAAGGAAATCGAATACAGAATATTTGAAATATATCGAACGCGTGTAGTTTTTTGTTTAGCCGACACTTCTGTGAGAGCCTACCTACGGGCGGCACGTTTGAATAAATATACGTCGTAGAAGTCCAATAGTATTTTCTTCAGCCCCTGGCTGCGTCCCCCTTTTACAGTACTCATGTAAAAATTAAATAAATGAAACCAGTTCTGATCTATGAAAATGTTTGTATTCATTGCACTGTACTTGCACTCCTTGAAGTATTGCTAAAGAATAAAAACATCGGTGATGGATCAACAGAGAGATCCAAAATACTTGGAACATACAACTTGTACATGGTTTTTATTACAACTATAGCAACCGAATCTGACCATTACAAACAGATTTCTTTGAATCTCTATCAAAGTAAACTTACACGACTCGAAGGAATAATTTCAATTTTTTTTCAGCAATGAAATTCTGTCTTCGTTCGTTAGTCATTCAAAAACCGGCCAAGGGCGAGTCGGACTCGCACACGAATGGTTCCGTACCATTACCGCAATAAATGGCAAAAAATCACGTTTGTTGTATGGGAAACACACTTAAATATTTATTTTATTCTGTTTTAGTATTTTTAGTTATAGCAGCAACAGAAATACGTCATCTGTGAAAATTTCAACTGTCTGGCTATCACGGTTCATGAGATACAGCTATAGTGACAGATAGACGGACAATGGAGTCTTAGTAATAGGGTCCCGTTTTTACCCTTAAAATCAAATAAAGAATTCTCTTTAACTTAACGAGAGTAGAAAAACCACAATTTTAAATCAAACACAAATTTGAGTTAAAAGAACAATAAATTCTGCATTAAGCAAGCGTGGTTTGCATAGTTGAACATTAATATATTCTGTCTGGTTGTCTCCACGGAACATTAGGCTTGCCACACACCGTCGCACCGCAATTCCCCGACTGCAAACCTCATGTTCGTTTGTGGAAGAACTTATTTGCGTAAATACCTTTTTGCTGAATTTCAAAACGATAATTTTAATTGTTACGTCATTTTAAAAGCTGAAATGTAAATCATTTTTTATATGAATTATATTTTTAGTTTTCTTTCTGAAAAGTTGTGTTTCGTGTTAAAAAGTACGCAAATGTTTTTCGTGTTTTAGGCAAAATAATTTTATTGTTGTTTTATGTATAAAATTAGGTTGTGTTGATTTTTTTACAGCCAAATAAATTTTTTATAATTTGTTGACCTTTGAAAATTCGAAATTACTTTTTAAACTGACATCCAAAAATGTAAAAAAGGTCGCAACTTAGTTTTGCGGTTTCTTTTCTAGTCCAGGGGGGTGACCATAAGCTCTTAGTGTAAGGTTATTTTGAGATCGCGTAAGTGACAGATGTATATGTCGTAGGATGATTTGATAATTCGAATTTTCGTGAAAACCCTAGGGATATTGCGAAAACACGGATATTTAGACAATGGCGAAACTGTTTCTCAATCTTACTGGAAAAAGTCCAAGAGCGAGCGAAGCGAGCTCGGGAGCTTAGGGCACCCCGACACGGACAGGTTAGGTTCGAACGAGATGACGGGAGCTGAAGTGAGCGAGCAAAGCGAGCGAACTCAGCTCCCGTCATCTCGTTCGTGTTAGGTTACTTTAGACCCTGCGGACGGAAATAGGAACCCCGCGCAGCGGGGCTCCGTCGACTATGTTGCCAAAGTACTAATCGTACTTGGATAATTTTTCGCCTATGTCTAATTATCCGCGTTTTCGCAAAACCCCTAGGATTTTCGCGAAGATTCGAAGTATCAAATTATCCTACGACATATATAAGTCATATACATCTGTACCTTACACACACTCAAAATAACCTTACTCTAAGAGCTTATGGTCACCCCTCTGATATTTACGTCAAAAACGTTAGCAAGGACGTTTATTTTGAAACTAGGTAGCCTAGTAAAATTTTAAGTAAATTATAAACATGGCCTTTCGTGATGTCGTTTCATTTGTTAAAGTTTACTTGTGATATCAACATAGTAACTAATGTCGTATGTATGTTGATTACAAACTTGCATGTCAGTATTTTTAAGTTATGTACAAACTACACGAAACTGCGACTTTCCTAGCTTCGTTACTAGGTACCTACTCACATTTTACAGGAGACAAAAAAATTCTTATTACAAATCCAAACAATAATATAACACAGTTTTACGTTTTAGGTTAAATAATTTTATAGCAATGTTATTAATGAAAATTAGGTGAAGATGCAAAAATAAAATTAAAATATGGTAAATCTCAGGTAATTTCTTTTTGTGTTTTTATAAAGATCTGCCCCGACGTGCCCGAGGGTATGCCCTGACGTGTCAAAACTATCACAGTTCGACGGTGTATTGTGGTATTCTGCTATGCAGATCCACATCCTTTTAGTCTACTTACTTACGTATAATCACTCATATTTTTTTATTTAGGTAGCTTACGTTTAGCTCGTCTGAGCTAAACGTAACGTTACAGTATACAAGTCAGATACATCTGGCCCTTGCGACACGAAGGAATCTCGGTAAATGTTAAGATGTTAAAATGTTAAGATGGTCACCCAACCACGGACCGCTCGGCAAGCTTTGCTTAACCTTGGATATCGATCGGTACGGCTGTTTTTATTTAACCACGATCTAATCTCTTATATCTTCACTTAAAACGTTTATAAATTACCAGATTATTGAAAACAATATCTTCGCAGTAAACAAGTCAGATACATCTGTCCCTTACGCACACTCAAAATAACCTTGCTCTCCGCACCGACGCCGACGATATGTGACTATCCTCTCCTCCTTGCATCGTTTCTCCAATGTTATAATGTTTATGACAACGTCTCGGCTCCAATACCTTTACCTTGATGATGTTCCTCCACTTACCCCACTTTCAACAAAAGGAACGGCTGCAGATTCATTGATGGATAACTCACAGTGCTTTTAATAATTTTTAAGAAATACTTAATAACTTTTTATCCCTGTGGTACCTAGATTTCTTTGGGATAATAAAACATTTTTCATCTAGTCGAAGCCGCGTACAAAATCTCATCATCTCAGCCAAAAGACGTCCACTGCTGGACATAGGCCTCCACACAAACGTCGCCACACTGATCGGTTCTGTGCGTCTCGCATTCACCGTAATCCCGCAGCTTTGACCAAGTCGTCGCTCAACCTAGAATTAGGCCTTCCAACGCAAAAACTAGTTCCAAATAAACAAAGTAATTGTCACAGCTACCTTCTAATATCATAAAAATTAACGACTCACAAACGCACCTTCACTAGTTATTTTGGTCTTTTGAAAAGAAATAAAGAATAAAAATTGTGTCTTGGACAGGAGACGCGAGAGAATAATACAAAAGAAAATTTAACAAAAACATTATCACAGTTGTTTTTCTCTATCTTTTGCACAGTTTTACACATTTTTCACAGTTGTTTTTAGTTGTAGCTAGAAATGAGAACGAAATTTAAATAAAACATCTAAATAAAGCAACAGGAAGACAAAGGACGCTGGCTACCTTGGATACATAATATAAGTGAACAAGCACTTTGCATATAAAACGAAAATTAAATGTTATTATCGTGAAAATTTTCCTCTATTTGTGTTATGAAGTACGGAGAATAGAAAAGCTTCACCTTACGTTTTGTTTTTAAACGGTTTGATAACTTGTTACACGTCAATTTTAAACAATGTTGGTATCAGGGTTGTTAAGAAACTCCGTAACCGTATTCGAAACTATCTGGTATCCGAAATAAAATTTAACCGTAGTCGAATCCGATATAAAAGTTTCAGATAATTTCGGATAGGAGCGGAGGCTAAACGAGACACGTTATGACAAGATTTGCTGCACGGCCGAGTCGAAACACTAGCCGCGCTCATCACTCACATATTCTGATTATAAAAATCTAGTTAATACACTTAACCGAAAGTATCGGATAGTGCGTAATAATTACATATCCGTAACCGTATCCGAAACCGGTATAATATAATTTCTATATCCGTATCCGTATCTAGATTCGAAATTTCATATCCATAGCATGGTATTACGGATACTACTCGTATTTTTAAAACGGGACTATACGAGGTTAGTAATCTAAGATAGCAAGAAAGTAATATTCTAGCTCGAAAAATGAGGATAAATCAGGGTAGACGAGGACAAAGTGACTGTCTCGCCAGCTTTCTAGCTCAATTTTACTATCCTGGCTTAAAAAGCAAGCCCTATGTGATCCGGGCATTTTTTTTACATATGAGTGTATTGCAGGTGTTAATTTCTTATTTAGTTAGTAGCAGTACTAAAGTTATCATAGTCATTTAATTGCAACATCTTTTTGTGTACTTACATTATAATATATATTACTTACATTATAGGTTCTATAGTAACTTATGAACATATATATGTCGCATCAAGGGTGGCCGATAGATGCTAACCATCTGGAAGTCAGGATGTATACCCTTAGGTTAAGACATCGTGTGTGGGCAGGTAGGTAGGTACAATCGTGAAAATGAAATCACATGAGTTATTCGATACACTGAGTTTATTCAAATAGTCACAACTCACAGTTACAATCCTGGTTACTAATATTACGGCTCGACAGTGATTGTACGACGTCTTAGCTCTAAAGCGGTCAGTACTTAACTGCCATATTCTGCTGTCCCCACCACGCAAGTGGTAAAAAAAAGCGCGCCAATGCGTAGTTGTTCTTGATTTGCCGCCAGGGGCGTGCTTGTGATTTCTTTTGACGTCCGTACTATTGACTTAATCCGACACGGCCATCCTGCAGGACGGGCGTCCTCGTCTATTCCTCGTTGTTAGGTTTTAACAGTGTATCGAATCATGTGGAAAGCCTCAATGGATGTCCTCAGCCCTTGGGGAAAGCTTAGGGGTCTGTCAGACTCCTACTGACTAAAACCACATGGTGTTCTATATGCCTTAGTTGCTCTTGAGAGGCGAGCGCGACGCACGTAACCTTCTCGGGCCTCTGTCAGGTGACAGACTCCCCAAATCTATCATCCGCAGGCATCATCTTCTTGTCCTTGCTCGATGCCATCTCATGTCTTGTTGCGACTCCTCGATGTTCTCATAGTCCACTCCGTCCTGCCAGTCTCCCGTCATACAAGGAATGTTCTGAAAAATACAAAATTTCCAAACAGTATTCGCTCGTCCAATCCTGACTCGGACTCTAGGCGAGTGACGACTGAAAACTACGTTTCGTAATATTTCTTTGTTTAAAATAAAAAATAAAACAAGCAAGCGGCGCTTAGCTAGTTACTTCCCCGCACAAATCTTGTTACAAGATGCTCATCTTTTATTAACTACAGCCCCTGATCGAAGGATTTCACTTCTTTCACGGCCCACTTGCTCACGAATGGGGCAGTGAACATTGAAGTGTCCACCTTATTCGCTTCTGCCATTTTTCAGAACAAAGATAATTGATGAAAACTTTGCCGTAAGTTCACTTATTTAGATATAATTAAGGATCTCAGGATAAGTGTTTAAGTAGAAATTCCGTTTTATTTGATTGATTAATTTCTACAATTTGTACAAATACGTGTTTTTGGTTAAAGTATACACAAACTTTGTCTAAAAAAAATATGTTTAAGTTTTCTCTAAAATTGAGATCAATGACTTTTTTTTACACTTAGCGCTTGCTGTTCTTTTTCTATTAAATAACATATAATGTTGGATCTTGTCTTTAAAATCCTAATACCTTTAAAATTATTATAAATATCCCTATAGCACTTGTTACAATACATATAGAAGAGCTATTTGATCGTATAGCCCGCAACCCTAAAGTATGCCGAACATGCAACGCGCAATTTATTGCCGTTTGAACTCTCTGATACGGTTGAATAATCTGAATGCTGGCCCGATAGTTATATTTTCATTTTAGTTGAAAAAATGTCGAAGCTTTTTCAGTAAAATTTAACTAAACCAATTTTCATTTTGTGAGGAGAGTGCAACCATTTAACACTTACTATGTTTTCTACTTAGTTATGAACTTAGTTTCAATAAAATTTCACTAATGGCCTGATAGATATCTTACATTTTTGTTGAAAAAATATGTGACGTTTTTTTCGTTTTTTAACTAATACAATTTATCTATATACATCATCATCATCATATAAATAAAATTGGAGTGTCTGTTTGTAATATTGAAATAACCGTTTTTTACTACATGTATATGAATATATATACGGTACATAAACCAAAATAACATTTTTTACAATTTTTGTCTGTCTGTATGTTTGTTCCGGGTAATCTCCGAAACGACTAGACTGATTTTGACGGGACTTTCACTGGTAGATAGCTGATGTTATAAAGAGAAATATAGTCTACTCACAGATCCTGTGGGAAACTTAAAAAAATAAATATAATCTTGACAAGTTTCACGCGGACGAAGTCGCAGGCAACAGCTAGTCCTCAAAAAAATTATTAGGCGAGAGCAGCAATTTTACACCAGGTTTATTTTGTGGATTGGATATGGTTTCTCCAAATACTCGTTATTTGATAGGAACAGTTTAGGTTAGATTACTGGTAGGTCGACGTATTCCAGGACGCCAAATTCTCCAGAAGTGGCAATCCATGGGTTTCGATGAAACCTAGTTTATATTAGGTGACGGATCCTGGAAAAAAAAAAAAATCCAGGATCCGTCACCTAATATATTTTTATATACGCCAAGCTGATAGCAGCTGCGGGTTACTGGTAACCCCGTAGGTAGGTAATGGTATAGAATTTATAAGTGTCAAATGCGTAAGCTAACCTTCTTCTACTTAATCCATCTGTCACAATCTGACTTTACGTAATAAATATACTAAATTACTATCATAGAAACTAAGAAATGAAGTAAATACGTTAACAAAACATGTTTCATCCATAGTTATAAAGCGTAATTCACAAAATATTTTTGCTCCAAGCAAACGACAAACATTACCAGCAAACTGTTGCCGCGTTCCTTGCGTTACAGAATAGCCCACATAAATAGTTCCATGAAATGCCTCTGCGACGAACTAAAATGTTTTCCCTGTAAGTAACCTTTATTTGTTTGCTCCATTTGATACGTATTTCTGTTATTTGCAGTTAGTAAATTGGGAAACGTTGAAAACAGGAAAAATTGGCATGTGTCTGTAGTTATGTAAGGTTAGCTAGGCTTATGTAAGGGCTAGAACTAAGATGCTCAAAATAAAGAAAGAAAGGATAAATGTTTTTGTTTGTAAGTTTGGATGTAAATAAATTACGTATTATATTTGAAAGCGTACCTACAGCTACAGCGGCAGTGGACAGTAGAAATTAAAAAATAAATTAAAAATAAAATACCCGGCATAACGGAAAATTAAAAAAAGTACATACCTAATGAATTAGCGGCAAAACTTACCCTTTTCTTAATTTCCTTTTTATTATTTTGCGGGTTCCTTTAGAATTTATGCAAAAATACACTTTACAAAGGCCGACCAAAAGCATAATAATTATAACAAACAATATTCAATCTATTCAAAATTTCGGACAGACGGCGTATCGTTTTCTCGTCGGCTATTCGTAAATTCGCCCCGGGCTAATTTCGACAACTTGGCCAACTTATTACAAGTTAAATTGAAACTCGGAAGGACCTGCGCCTATCCTGCACAGTGGGCAATTTAAGAGGCGAAACTTGGTACTTAGGCAAGTTACAACGTAAAGCTGCAACCAAGTTTTGTGAAAACAAAATGTGGGGAGTTTTACTGCGCTGGGAAAAATGTTTTGCATCCCTGCTTGTGGGAGAAAAACAAAATTAATTCTGTTTGTTCAGGTGGATTTTATTTCAAGTCTCTTTTTTAAATAAATGCGGGTGGATAAAGTTTATTTAATTAGGTTTTTATATAAATTAATGATTCGTTTGTAGTGAATAGTGAACCTTTTTAAAATTAAATTTTGTTTAGTTTTTCTAACACTAGCGGTTTCTAGCGATCTTTTTAGTTTCTGAGTGTATTATTTGTATAAGCCCGTAGTGTTACACTAAAGAGAAAGGCCAGGAGGCCTTTACATTGATCAGAAGGATCTGATCAGTGTAACGTAACTTTCCCTTTAGGCCCTATACCTTATATTACAGGGTTTGCAATCCAAAGACCTGCAAAGGCTGTCAGATTCCTAAATATACTTCCTTCATACTAATCGGAATCAACCCAATACTCATGCACTATTAATGACCCAGAAGACAACAGTACAGCACCTACTGCATTAATTATCCGGGAACATCCCCTCATTTCCAAGTATAACGGCCAACTCATCAATAACCCTCAACAAATTTGTTGAACAAACGATCTAGCTCTCTACCATAAGCGCGTAGAACAAGATTATTGCCATTGTGCGCAAGGGACAATGTATATGAATTGTATATGTCTTACATATGACTTACATATGTCTTGTATATGTTATTGTAAAAGCTCGAACTACGGTAAAACCTAGAATTTATCGGTAAATCCTTAATTGTTGTCTTACTGATAAAAGTTTGAAATGGTAATTGATAATGGCTAATTTCTGGTCTTTACTACCAATTCAAGTAAATTTTAGGATTTATTTATTTTATTTATTTATTATATGCTTTATTGTACACCTTAAAATACAATTATAAGAAGAAACTTAAAATTAATACATATACAATGGGCGGCCTTATCGCAATCCGCGATCTCTTCCAGGCAACCTGGTATGGACAGTAATAGTCTGGACATGAAGTGGGGTTGTCATCGGTGTGACAATAATTTTTCAAAATACTACATTATAATAGATACACAGATAAATATATATGCTATGTAATATATACATAAATACATACATACTAAATATAATGGCAATAAAAATAAATTATGAATGACTCTATTGATAACCACAATCACAGTGTCAGCTTGAAATCAACACGCTAAGACGAAGACAGCGACAGGTAATGTTCCTTTACAAGTCTTTTGAACACAGGCAATGATTGAGCACGTTTGATTGGATCTGGCAAAGCATTCCACAGACGAGTAGCCTGGACAGTAAAGGATTTATCCAAAAAAGTCGTGCAATGTGTTGGAATTTGAAGTCGCAAGTTATCTGATGACCTAAGCAATTTTGTGTGGGAATCGCGGCGAAACTGAAAACGTTTCTTAAGGTAAAAAGGGGTGGAAGGAGTAAAGAGCACCTTATATAAAATGGAAAGAATATGAGCATTCCGGCGAAGGCGAATTGGCAACCACTTGAGCTTCTCACGAAATTCAGAAACATGGTCATATTTGCGCAACCCGAATATAAACCTTATACAAACATTTTGAAGCCGCTCAAATTTATCGAGTTCTTCTTGAGTAAGGTCAAGATAGCTGGCATCAGCATAATCGAGTACGGGTAAAAGAAGAGATTGTGCAAGCACAATCCTGGTGGCAGTCGGAAGAAAATTACGCAGTCTCCTCAAAGATGCAGCAGATGCAAATAGCTTGCGGCCAACCTCCTGCAGTTGGGCAGTCCAAGAGAAGTTGCTATCAATGAATATCCCCAAGTTCTTAACTTTCTCGCAGAACGGAATAACTGAGTTATCGAAAAAAACCTGGGGAATAGTAGTCCAGTCGATTTTTGAACCCATCCTAGAACTGCCCACCACTATAACCTAATTGATTTACCTCAGAGGGATGTATATTAATAAATTTTAATGTCTATGACACAGTGATTGATTCGTTTTACTAGATATTATGTAAGTGTTACATAATATCTACAGTTACATTATGGGTTTTACATTATTCACATTAAAATTTATCAATATTTACATCTCTCTGAGGTAAATCCTAAGGTTTTCTGTGTGATTGTTGGTGACATAGTGGTCAAGCGCGATTCTATCAATAATAAAAAAATAAAAGTCCAAAATTAGCGGTGATCGTGAATCATGCATGCATTTGTAAAAATTAAATCAGTATCTCAGATATATAATCAGAAATAGTATATCAGAATTGGAAAATTCTAGGTTTTACCGTAGTTCGGGTTTTACAGTAACATATACTACATTTTTCCCTTACGCATCGTGGAAATAACCTTACTCTAAGAGCTTATGGTAGAGGCTGGCTCGCAGTGTTAGGAGTAGGTCGTGTTATTACAATGCATGGGTCCTAAGTGTCCGTCGTCCGCATATTTGCATATTAAAAGCGACAGTACACCTTGCGGTCAGCAGTTGTGGGTTAATAGCTTCAATGACCGCCCGCATTCGAGGGTTGGGTAATTTTTAGTGTTATGTTCGTGTATTGGCAGAGCAGTGATTGAGGGAATTGAGTTTTTAGACTATCTATAGTAACTATTGATATTTATGAACGGTTACAGTGGCCTTAGTGCGAGTTTTTGTTCACTCTAAATCGCGTTAACGTAAACGACAATTTGTATTGAAACTGGATAAGCGCCGTCTGGTGACAGTAAGCAGAAACCTCTTTTTTGTATACATTTTGACATAAGAGATCATTATCACGAGTGAGTTCGTTAAAAAACTCGGAATAAGCACGCTGTTAACTTGACATATTCCCGGCAGGTCGTGACAGCGTGATCTATTTGCAACAATTAAGCTTTCGTGAAAGCCTTGGCAAAAATCCATAGATTTCGAGAAAATACAAGATCAATGTGTTTTTTTTAATTCGCCACCAAGTAGCATATTTCGATAAGTCTGCTATTTGTATGGTCGTTATTGCAGCTTGAAATGGCGTCTAACGCTAACAGAGCTTTCTAGTTTAGAAAATGTTCTGAAACATGAAAGAGTTATAAAAATATTACAACAAATAGATTATAAACAATTTTGAAAAGTCACTAGTAACTCTGTAAAAGTAGTGGCGCATGTTATTGGCTTATATTCGTTAGTTTACGAGTAGGTATTTACGATGTTTTAACTGACGTACATTTCACTGGGGACTTATACTTTTGATACAAAGTGGAAAATTGAAGAACACAATAATCAAATATATTTAATTACACTGTTCTGCTGAAAGTTGAGCATTGTTCCGTATGGTGTCGGACGTAAAGAATTTCACCATTCCATATCCACCCATGGGTGTCATAAGAGGCGACTAAGGGACACACCAGAGCATGAGCAGCAGCGTTCTCTGTGCTTTTTAACAATAAACTGCGATCGCCAACCCGCCTGCCACCATAGGCCCCCCCTCAATTTTGGGGGAGGCCTATGTCCAGCAGTGTACGTCTTTCGGCTGATATGATTATGTCGATGATGATATAGAAACACAAAGGGAAAATTTTATTACACAGATTTGACATTCGCTTCTTGACATTTGTTATTATTTACACTTTACTGTTAATATTTGGAATTATTGTTTTTTTTTTTAATTTCATTGGTATGATTAATCAGTATTATTTCTTTTATTTTATCATTATTTTTGCACGTAGTATGGCAAACATGACTGAAACTTTTTGTTTTTTTTTTTATCCTGCATGCACGTGTAATGGCTTGTTGTATGTATACACATGTTTGGGCTAATAAATATATTCTATCTTATCATTCCACGATTACTAAAATTCTGGCAACACTGTTAAATTAGAAATACCAGTTAATTGCATGCATAACTTTTTATGAAGGACTTCTGCTTGCCAGGCGTGGCTCCTTTTAATTACTTTAAGCCCCACAATGGGAAGGGCTTTGATCTAACACTTTTACATTTTTCATTATTTTCTCCTCTTTTCTGTATTATATTAGTAAGTAATTTGCATTCTTGAATTCTTTTTGTAAAGTGTAATTAATTATCGATTAGCGGGAAATGAATATCAACTGAACAGGTATAAATAAACTTGTTTTATTTTTTATTTGAAACAGAGTAATACTCGTAAATTTGTAACAATTTATATACAGTGCAGTGTTAGTCGATTATATATAGATCAGCGTATAGGTAATTTAAATCATCATCATCATTTATAATTTATATCGTAGATGCCGCCAATATACGGATACAATACTCCCCAGTGTGATCAGGTAATGAGGTCGCTTGTACAAATGGTGATAATAATGTGATTATGTCATATAGTGAGGTATGTAATATTGATTTTCAAGCAGTAAACTCAGGAATATTGATTTTCCGGCAGAAATGACTAGTTGCGCTAATAACATGTATTATAACATTTTTTTTATTAATTATAGGCTCGCGCGTGACCACTGTCTCAACTGATGGTAAGCGATGATGTGGTCGACGGTGGAGCACGCTTGCCTAGAAGTAACCTATTCACTTTTGACATAAAGACCCCTAGATTGTAGCTATCGGGAAATACAGACTCCGGCAGGGAATTCTACTCCTTAGCTGTACGCATAATAAAAGTATTTTCAAAACGTTTAGTACGTATGGGTGGCAGCAACAGCTTACTAGGCGTGTTCGCGGACAGGTGGGACTCTCCACTGCTACGCCACTGGATGCGCTTGCACACTTACTCTTTCTTCCTTGTGAGCAGTGGACAGTTCCTCAGCGTCAAATTTTAATGTGTTGCCTCTTCTGTGTTGCCACTGGTTATTTTTGTAGCTTATTATGTGTTGTAACTGTTTCCTTTGTTATATTTCGTGTTGTTTATTTTCCATTGTTCATTGTCTGTATTGTTTTTTTTTGTATATTTCATTCTTAGTTTTGTAAGTGTACCTATGGACAAAGTCTGAAAATAAACAATAATTTAATTTAATTTAATTAACTTGAATTCTAAACAAGAATATACCTGGCATTACTTAACCATACAAGAGAAGAATAATGTTCTTGTTTTCGTCTATCATAGTACCGTTTTGTTCATAATCTACCGGACTACTGAAACTACCAGTGAATACCATACGCACCCGGTTGAAAACCCGACTAGTTGTACTAAGTACTTCTCCTCCACATTTATTATGCGGGCAGCTGCCGGCTCTCTGCCAACATTGGTTCTCTCTACCGTGAATAACCCGTCATTTTTCTAATCAAGATTCAATAGGCATCTACAGACTTGACTCGAACGTTCCATCGTAGACCTCTTCCATTGCTTGCCTATATAAAAAAGTCTTATAATACTAGATAAAAAAATATTTTGGTGCACTATGGTGTAATAGCCATGCTTTGATAAACTTTGAAAGGCATAAATTAAAAACGAACTTACATTTAAAAATGCACATGACGTAGCTATATGGATTGTACGAGTAAACATAACCGACGTATTGCTACGAACTTCGTAGGCGCTGACTTCATGGCTACGATTGCTACGTCGTAGTTGGCAACTGCTACGCGATCTATCATGTTCTTCAATGTCGTTGAACCTTAAAATGTTCTACAAGGTTGTTTAGTATTGAAACAATACATTCATCTTGTTCAATAAGTTAACATCTAAAACGCTAGCAGTAAATATTATTTGACGTCTCAAGATAAACTAGACTTGACAAGGGTTGGAATAAATGTGTGCAAGAATTTTGATGTTCTCTAGTGACGTGCCACTTGTAATATTATAATATTACGAGCAATATTATTATGGAATATCTTTTGCCAGCGGTAAGTCGAAAACATCCCAAGGAAACGTACTACCGGGATAAAAAAATATTCAGTGTCCAGGATTCATCTAATTTTTTTTTAAATTTTTGTTTGGCTTGCGCTTTGCCACTATCTCACCTGGTGGTAAGCGATGATGTCGTCGACGATGAAGCACGCTTGCTTAGAAGAAACCTATTCACTCTTGACTTGAAGACTCCCAGATTGTAGGAAAGGAAAGTTAAGTTATTAATAACAATGTCAAAATAAGTGACATATTTACACATAACGAGGCACCAATAATAATGCGTGTTATGAAGTTGATTCTAACATTAAATTAATAAATATCTATCCACGTTCTGAATTTATAAATCCGTGAAGACGTTGTTGCTTAATTGATTGACCCAAGCATTAACAAAAATAAACAAATATACAGACTTTTATAATAAAATTAATAACGTTCATGAATAACAAGCTACAGGCTTAACAGAATCCTACCTCGTATTGTTTGCAGACAAATCAAGCGTAAACTAGATATATGGATAAATACTATGGCTCCGACTGTTGAATCTGTACAAATCAAGAAATTCGGATTCCGAGCGTCTGAGATAGGAGTCTTTTTGGTCTCACACGGGGTTCATCATCATCATTAGTCTTTTTAATGTTCCCACTGCTGGGACATAGGCCTCCTCTCTGTGAGGGAGAATGGGCCGTAATCCACCACAAGGGGCCAGTGCACGTTGGTGGATGTCACTTAAATTCGAATTTTTGTTCCTAGGACATACCGGTTTCCTCACGATGTTTTCCTTCATCGTTTTGAGAGCAGTGGTGAAGAATTAATTCACACAAAGTAAAGTGCCTGCCTGGATTCGAACCCACGACCTATAACTTGTAAGTGGCGGCCGTTACCACTGGGACAGCAAGTCTTAGAACCAAATATTCGAGGGCATTCACTAACCCGCACAAGTTCCGCGTGGTGGGTTAAGGCCCATTTCCTCTCATATAGAGTCTGATTAATGCCTGAATCTATGCCTGATTAATGTCAATGAGCTCGCATGAAGTGTACAAAGTGAATGAATAAACAGTAACAATGTTCAAAATCAAAATCATTTTTTTATTTCACATAAGCCTACATGGGCACTTATAAAACATCGTCAAAAGGTACACGGTTCGGGTTGGTCGTTTCCTATAGAGAAGAACCGGCAAGAAACTCCACGGTTACTCTTTTAAAAACTGGTTTGGTTTTACAATATTTCTATATTACAGCATTAGTCCCTAGATATGGGGGGGCAACGTAGGCCTGACAATAAGTCTAAAGAAACTAAAAATATAAATAAGAAATATTATAAACACAAAAGAAAAAAAAGAAAGTAAAACGAGATAAAAATTAACAAATGTTGACAAGCATCTAGAAATCTAGAAGGCGTACAATGTTCACAAATACATAAAACAATCGGTAAAAATAAAAAATAATTCTATGCTATGGTAAAAAAAATATAACAACACTAAATTTAACAGTTGTTGTGCCATACATAAAACACATGAACATAGTGCTTTTATAAATTATATTTAACCCCAAGAAAGTGCTCCCTCTCACAGAGAGGAGGCCTGTGTCCCTGCAGTGGGAACATTTAAAGGCTGTTGAAGATGTGATGAAGAAAGTGCGACGGACTCGTGTAAAAGTGCAAAAAGACACTATTCTTTGTTTTAACATAATCTTACACGTAACATATTGAGTTACTGTTAAAGTACTTATTTCTTTTAGGCTAGATCCTAATTAATTACTAGGAATTTTGTTCTTACTAATCACACTAATATTAAAAAGGCGAAAGTTTATGAGTGTGTGTGTGTGTTTGTTTGTTTGTTACTTCTTAACGCGCAAACGGCTGGATGGATCTGGATGAAATGTGGTACAGAGATAGATAATAGTCTCGAATAGCACATACGATAGTTTTATTCCCAGGAATATGTTCCCTTGGGGTAATTGACGACACTAACGCGGGCAAAGCCGCTGGCAGAAGCAAGTAAAGTATTTAAAAAAAAATAAGCTTGCCTCCTATTTACGTGGGACTTAAACATGACTGACAGCAATCATGTAGCAGTACTATAATTAACCATTTTCCTAATTCTTCGGCATACAGGCTGTTTCTGGTATTGTGTGCGGTTAAGCGTACCTACATTTACTCGGGTCAGTCAATGTTAATTGTTATTGGTTTTTCTAGAATTTGTTTTCTCAGCACGTAGACACTACAGAACAAATTAAAGGCTTTCATTACCTACTGTACCTAACTTTCTAGATTAGTTTGGTGAATAATAAAGATTAACGAAAGAATTTAAGAACTTTTATCTAACCAAAGTGTAATATAAAGAAGTTGTTGGGTATATACAAATAAACAAGAAAATTAAAAAAACCCGCGACACATTTTTATTTCATGTAGTAATAGATGGGTTCCCTCTATCTGGCAGAATTTTGATGCTCCGAAATTTATATGGCATAACACACTTGGCATTATCTTCTTTAGACGAATATTTTTAAGGCATAAAAAATATTTAATATAGTTATCGTTGGGCCGAATTTTTATATGTCTGAATATATAATGCCATACTTTTAAGATGGCAGAATTTTAGTTGGCATAATTTTACTTGGCATATTATGAAGATAGAAGAAATTCATTTGGAATAATTTTATGGTACAACATTATTTGGTCTTCTAGGATCTAACTGATCTATTCTAAATGAGCACTTTTAAAAATAAATGATTAATTTTTTATGTTTAATCTTTATATTAATTATTGCGTCTATATGAGTTGATTTACGAATAAATTTTCAAGGTAACATTATAATTATGTTTAAACGTACTCAATTAATATTTGGTATGCAAAAATAATATTTGACTTTTTATTTATTACGTAACGGTTGGCCAGTTTGATAGTTATGGTTAATGAATTAGTCCAAGAGCGAGCGAAGCGAGCTCGGGAGCTTAGGGCACCCCGACACGGATAGGTGAGATAATGTATGATAAATGAGTGTATGCCAAATGATTTTCTGCGAAATCAAGTATATGCTATCCGTTGTTAGGCAAATAAATATTATAACTTAAAAAATTCTGCTATAAAAGGTAGACCTTGTAGTAGATATGCTCCGATCGACAATCTATTGAACACGTAATTATGGCACGATATCTTGCGAATACGAGTACAACCCGATTTTAACAGTAAAACGCTCATAACTTTTGAACAGCTGAACCGATTTTCATCAAACATACCTAAAAACACTGTCGATAAATACAAAAATGAAATCAAAATAGGATCATCCGTTAAGGAGCTATGATGCCTAAGAGAGGTACACAAACATACAGGTACACACGTTAAACTTAAAACCGTATTTATCCGTCGGGGGTTAATAAAATGGAACATAAGGATAAGCAAAAATCTTGTGGCTATTCAAATATTTTTTTTAACGAAGAGATGAAAAGTTAAATCTGCTGCTAGTTACTTTCGGAAAGTAATAAAATAAACCAACAATGGCCCAAAATAATTCACTTTGATTGCCTCTCAAACGATCGTAACTCGAAATAGGTCAAGAGAACGCACTCCCCTTAAAAATCCATTGTAATTGAATAGGGGCACAAAGAAAAGCGAATATAAATACAAAAGGAAGCTGGGAAGTTGGTTTATAAAAGCAATATCAGACAAACACAAAACTGTCGCAGCGATGATGGCGCGAAAATAAACAGTGGTCCGATAATGAAGCTACTTTACAAATAAATAAATACAAAAAAACGTAATCCTGAGTCGGATGGGGGCAGGCCTCTGTGGGTAAACACCATTACCGGTCCCCACCTATAAACCCGCCAAGATAAGATGAGTAGAGGCTGCGGCCGTAAAAATAGATATCGAGTGTTTTGCTTATCCTGCGTTAGCCGTGCGGGCGAAAATTTTAAAAGGTTGTGTGGTAGGTCGCTTATTTTACATAATATATACATGTATAACTGAGGGTTTATTTTATCTGTGCTTTATTTTTATGGTATTATGCAGGGACATTTTGGAATGTTCTTTATGTAAGTTTGTAATCGCTAAAAGTCTACTCTCATTTACCTTATACCTACTTCTTTCCTGATAGCTTTATTACGGTTTTTACGTCAAGAATGAATAGATTACTACTAGGTTAGCGTGCTCAATCGTCAACCACATCATTACTTACCATCAGCTGTGATAGAAATAATCTATACATCTATTTATACATCTATACATATAAATAAAATTGGAGTGTCTGTTTTTAATATTGAAATAACCGTTTTTTACTACATGTATATGAATTTATATACCGTACATACACCAAAATATATTTTTTTACAATTTTTGTCTGTCTGTCTGTCTGTTCCGGCTAATCTCTGAAATGGCTGGACCGATTATGACGGGACTTTTATTGGCAGATAGCTGATGTAATAAGGAGTAACTTAGACTACGTTTATTTTAGAAAAATTCTTTTATTTTAGAAATTTGTTAGGCGGAACGAAATTCGCCGGGTCAGCTAGTTAAGAAGTAAAATTACTGGTACAATAATTTCAGATGAAATTACCATAAACACCAACAATGGTAGAATATTATTTCATCATGTTTTTCAGTGATATTGCCTAGTAAACCGTTACCAATCCTCTTGACCCAAATAGTCAAAATTAATTTTGGTTGAGTGTACTTACGTAATCTTATTACATTTTGAAAATGGGGGTACCTATATACTTGAGAGTTGAGATAATGATATTACTCCGTATACTCTTATGTTTAAGATTCGATTCTTTGTCATTAATTGCAATTAGGGAATTAATTAATTTCAGGTGGATTTTCCCACCCCTGTATTTTTGGTTTACTTGACGAAGGTATATACTTTACGGCCGTTTTAAACTTCTTAGTTGTAATTTTATTTGGTATTGGTACACTGAACATTAAAGTTATTTTTATTTTCATTAATATTAATCAATCAGGTTAATCTATCTATATTTATATAAAAGAGAAAGTATGCTTACTGCATGCATGGTGTATGCTTTTTTGCATACTGCCTGCTTGCTGCAGGCATGATGTATTTTTGTTTGAATGTTTGCATGCTTCTTACAGGGAAATAAAAACCAAAAGAAAATAGTTTGCAATTAATTTATGGTACTCGTAAAAAATACAAAATTACTCTAACTTTAAATTTTTATAGAATCCGAAACGGCTGGACCGATTGTAATGAAATTTTCAGACAATCTTTAGATTGACCCAGTGGATAATCCTTTAAGGTTTGGTGGCGATCGGAGCATATTTTTTTTTAATTTGAATTCGAGCGAAACCGCATGCAGAAGCTAGTTGAAAATAAAATAAATGATTCTATTATTAATTCTAGAAATGCCTACTATCCTGTCACTGGTTTTAGGACACATAAAAATTCGTCATCATCATAATCATTATATTAGCCGAAAGACGTCCACTGTTGGACATAGGCCTCCCATAAGTGTCACCACACTGATTGGTCGTGTACGACTCGCATCCATTGGATTCCCATTAGCCGTAGGTCATCGTTCCACATACAGGAAGGCCTTCCAACACCTACTTCCCCGCAAAAATTCAATGGCTCCTTATACTTATTAATTACCTAAATTCCAGCCACTTTAGTAAACAACAGAAATTCTAATACTGAAAATCAGTGGCTTGTATTGACAGAGGTACATACGTACTGCGAGGGTACACTCTCGAATACAACGCAAAGCATCTATTGTGTTCGCCTGACGCGATCTGTTTGTCGGCAAATATAGTGTTCTGTTCTGCCTCAATGTTCCGTTGATACTGGTACTGGAATGCTGGTAATATTATTTGTTTTTGGATGATTGGTTATTTTTAGATAGATTTAGATTTTCATATTATTTAGTAGTTGGTGATTAGTAAATGTAAAATCAATAATGAACAGTCAAATAAGGATTGCAGATTGTTGCCGTCTGAAAATTGCAACTGCTAGTTCATCGCCAACCAGAATCTTAGTACCTACCTAGGTAGTCTTCAACGATACCCACAAGAGGCAAGCGGAAAAAAGCTTTTCCAGAAAAGATACGGTATTTATTTTGCAGATACACATGAAAAAAAAACAGGGCTTAAAAAATCACTCAGCACTAGTACATCCCAATTCCATTAAAATTGCACCAGTTAAATTAATTAATCAAAAGGAACGAACGTGTGAACGACGCACAGAAATCCATTCCAAATTAACATTCAATGGGAAAATACGTAATTTTTTTTGTCAACGATTCATACCCAATCAGTGGTATAAATGGCGCGGTACAATCTCGCACAATCATTTTATCGCAACATTGAGTTGTACTACGAATTCTGTGCACTGGAAACTTTGTAACAAAGGAACGACGAACATTCCCCTCTATACAACATAGTGGTAACAAAAGAGGTGAGATTCGGATTTCTGCGTCTGGTTTATACGCTTTGTTCTCAACTCCCACTTTGTGAAATATTCACATGCGACTGTAATTTAAAGGGGTTGATGTTTATCGTTAGGAGCGGGCTGCAAATGTTTAGTACCAAACATAGTGGGAAATATCGTATTTCAAGATGCCCGGTCAATTATTGTTAGGGACCGGTTTAATTAAGGAGTTCTGTGGGTTCGATAACTCGCACAATATAACAATTTACTGTTCTTGTCTGCCATTTACCAGGATGCCAGAATTGGGTTACGTAGTATCATTGTACGCAAAATTGGAAACACGGATTCACATGTGTCGGCAACTCGGTACCCGAATTACGTAACCATATTTGTCGTTGGAAGTGCTTCCAGTGAGCTATTTACTTCGAATCAAGGACCCGCAGGGATTCGAAGCACGAGACATCAATTTTGTTTGCCTACACTACAGAGCAACACAGTTAGGGTGCTGGCAGGCAAGATTCCGAGCACAATCCTATTTCAAAAAAGGAACTTTCACTCACTTGGCCATAAGTTCTAAGCAGCCTATAATAAACAAAAGGCAAGTATTACTGCTACATATTTCATTCTACGTTTCATTACACATTTCTCTTTTACTGTTTTATATTTTTCCGAAGTTACGAGTCCTTTACAACTGCGGTTACGAACAAACCTCCAGAGTATTGTATTTTATGTAGTCCCTTTTATTTATTCTTGTTCTTTTCAGTACAGGAATTCCATTTATTTGGGCAATCTAAAATTTAGTTCCTGTTCTAACTAGATAACTAAAATGTGATTAAAGTGATGCCATTGACTGTTAAAAGTTTCTTCAAGCAATCACAATTCCCAATGTGCGTTCGACAATTTGTCACATTGATTTTGAGAAAATTTTCGCTCTAGAAATAGGGTTTAAAGGAGTTCTTCTACGGGCAATTTAGTTGCTTAGCATTTTTTTTGTTTGTCTCCTCAAAACTATGGGTTGATTTATATGAAACACCCCCCAGCTTTCGCTTCGCTACATGCGCGCACTTTCATAAAAACTCATAGACTTGATTAGTTGCGAAGACAAAAGTTGCTCGTGTGAGCTATCTCCAAGTCAACGCAGTAATACAAGCTTTAAAGATAAAAGTGAAACTACTTCATTACGGACAGTTTATGAGGCTCATTATCTTCAGGAACTACCAAGGTTATTTTAAGTTTTAATGGGAAACTTGATACCTGCTTACGTGTACTTGTGAAAATCTTTACAAGATCTTTTCAACAATAGAGGAACGATAAAGCAGCATACTGTACATATTTTACATAGATATAATTTAACAAAATTATACTGAGAACATCGAATGAAAACCTCTTTATCTATTCGATAACTTCTTAAAAACTACTCATTGCCCTCTCACTTAATTGACGAAAAAATGACAGCGACAAATAGTTATCTTCCAACTGTCAAATTTTCAAAAAAAGAACACAAACCTGGCCGAAGACAAGATTCTTGTCGATGTTGGTAAATAAAAACACGAACATAAGAAAAAAAACTAGTACTGAAAACGACTAGGAGGGGAGGAGGGGGTGCAGCGGCTGTTTAAATACTGTATTTTTTTTCATTGGAATTTTCATTTTTGAAAAGTGAATGGTGGAGAGGAGAAGGAAGTGAGACGAGGTTCCACGCTGCTAACCTACAGACACGCACTGAAAGGACGCCATCATTGCCTCGGATCCCGCTACCCTCCGCGACTAGTCTCCCGATATGTCCATAACAGCGCATGTCAGGCTGGTCTGCCTGCTGTGGAACAGTTATCTCGAACCCAACTCCTCTAATTGGCTACACCGAGCATTATACCGGAACACGGCTAGGCCGCTTGGTGGTACGTTTTTGCCCAGTGGGTGGTCACAAGTCATTGGCTGAAACCTATCACCAGTTAGTGTCACCTGATTTGTACCAGCCGGGAACCACGTGTAGTGAATCAAAGGGTACCTACACTCCTTTGGACGAGCGTAACTCGGCCCCCAAAACTGTAGGGCCCTCAGCTGCCAAGTGACTGTACTGTGTCCCACAAACATACTGTTTTACTGATACCAGCACCATGCCAATACTGCACTCGTGCAATCAAAGAGAGAGCTTGAAAACCCCTTACCTAATCGCTTACTTCTAACAAACGTTTCATTGCCCTCTCACTTCATTCATTAATTGACGAGAAAATTACAAGTATCGATAGTTCTTCTTGTAACTGTAAAATCTTTAAAAATAGAACACAAACCTGGCCGAAGGCAAGAACCCATCCGCAAACAACACAGAGTAAAGAAAAAAAAGAACATAAAAAAAAACTAGCACGGAAACATGGAGTACCGAAATGCATCAACTGTAGGGCCCTCGGCTGCCAAGTGGCCGTACCGTGTCCCACAAACATACTGTCATACCGATACCACCACCATGTCTATACCGCACTCGTGCAATCAAAGTGAGAGCTTTTAGTACACCGCAAGTTTGTCTCTTTGTTCTCTCAGCTTGCAAAGTTGTGGCGTTTTGTGAGGATTCGATTTGGGTAGTGAAAAGCTGGGTTTCTTTACCTTGAATTTAACTTAAGACGTCCCGTAAGAAATCTTTTGATTTATCAGAGAGATATTTTACGTGGTTAAAACCGACCGTTTAGATTAACTTTGAAAGAAACGTTATTCCGCACAACAAAACGCACATTATAGAATAAACACAACAAGGGCCTTCCACCGCTTTAGTGCCGTAAAACTGTTACTTAAAATACTTCTTAGTAACGGCTAGGTTAAAAAGTTAATAAAGGAAACATTTATTATTGATATGAATTGAATATATGAACATTATTATGGCTAGAATTTCTTCATAACTGAAATAGCTTATGTAAATAAAGGATATTTTGCAAACAAAACTGTCCACAAGTAGGTTCAATATTGATATCTTCCGAGCGGGCTCACGGCCAGTAGTGCGTTAACATTGATGAATATATACGCCTTAAATCAGGAGTATTAAAAATATGGGTAGAGATTTGTGGCTACGAAATCTGACGGTTTTAAATCCATATTCTAGAAAACTTACCGGAAACCAGTTGACACAGTGAAAACATTTTCTCTTTCTTTAAAACCAGTCGAAATACCCGGAAATAATGCCTGAAAATGGCGTTTCAGCTTATCCTATACCTATAAATGTTTATGCACCTATCAGGTTATCGCTCCACCCGTGTGAGAATGCTTAAGTCCGCCTATGTGGCTTTATGTTGCATAAAGTTTCAATAAAAAACAAAATATATCTAGGTACGTCTTTGAATATCCACTTGGAGTATGCATTGCAAGTCTGGAACCCTCAATATGGGATCCATAAGTCACGCATTGAGGGCATTCAGAAAAAGTTTCTGAGATATTTCGATTATAGGGCGCACCAAGAATCTAAAGATTACAGTCACCGTTTTCTGCCATTAGATCGTAGGCGGCTCATTAACTATTTTTTGATTAACATAGCGAATGGCTCGATTGACTGCCCTGAGCTACTAACAAAGTTAGCATTTCGCACTAACACTATTGGATTACGTGAAAGGCCGCTTTTAGGTGTGTCTTCTACCACTACTAATTATAGGCGTAAAGCTTTTCTTATAAGAAGCGCTCAAAATTTCTCTGATGTGTCTTCTGAGCACGATCTTGACTTATTTTGCACTAAGTTAAGCACAGTAAGGACGCTCCTAGGAAAATCATTTTTTTTTGTGAATAATGCACCGGCAAGTGGTTCTTTAACTAACCACTTGTAGCAACATAAATAAATAAAATGAATAGGCATAACCTACTTGCTTTAACTGTTCGACTTAAATTAATCGATATGTTATACATCTGTGGAGGCTTGTTATTAGCAACTTTATAACGTGTTGTAGTTACCTATTATTATTTGTAATTAGACTGTAAGCCTTCTTAAAAGTAATAAAATAAAATACTAAATAAATAAATGATGATTACTCATACTCTTAAGTAGGCATGACTGGTTAGTTTTACCCTTAGGGTTGCCAGTAAACTATAGAAAAACACAATGATGAACCGCCTCTTGCTTGTATGTAGAATGCGTCAGGTGTGCAAGTTCTCAAAGGCACCAATTTATGAGGGTCGAATTGAGGCCAGGCTGATTCATGCTGGTATTAAGTGGTCTATTTTCTTGCAGTTCTAATAATTTTATATTTTTAATTTTTATAGTTCGATATAATTTCATTTCATTGACACCAAGTCTAGGAGATCATTTAAAAGGCGCTGAGAAAAGTATATGTTACAATAGAAATTTAACTTTGTCTTGTATGACACAGAGTTGAAAACCGATTGCAAAAATGAGAAGGTTCTCAATTCGTTTTTTTTTTTTCTAAAATTTTATAATTATTTCAAACTAGCTCTTGACTGCGATTTCGGCTGTATATTATTACGACTTCAAATAACCGATTTTTTATATATTTCGTATTTATTTAACGATAGGCTCGCGTTTGACCACTATCTCGCCTGATGATAAGCGATGATGTGGTCGACGGTGAAGCACGCTTGCCTAGAAGTAACCTATATTCCGCAATAATATTGTAGGTGTGTGGGCCGTCTTACTTGAGAAATTATTAGTTCATCATACAAACTTTCACCTCACTTTCCATCCCCTTAAGGATGATTGCCGTGATAAAAACTATCCTATGTTCAGCGTGTATTCAGCGGTTTAAGCGTGAAAAGGTAACAGACAGACAGACCGACAGACAGAGTTACTTTCGCAATTATGTAATTAAGGATAGTGGATTCGAATATAAGCCAATTTAGTATAACTACAGATAATATAATACTAGCATACAGATGCCTCATCCCATACAAAGAAAACGTGCTGACGTAACTAGCGGTTTTCATCTGATTAAGCTGATTATTTTATAAGTACTTCGATCGCGATCGGTTCCGTTCAACGGCTATAGATGGTATTAGCAGCGACTTGAAAGTAAAAGGATTTTCTCGGTTCGTGACAATTTTTTCTTTAAAAACAGTGGCAATTTGTTATAAAGTATTTTTTGCACGTTTTTACATCTTCATTGTACCAAAATGTTTGAGTAAAAATTCGAGTGGCATGCCTCAGTCATTTAAAACGGCGCCATCTATTGGCATGAATTTTAATGATCCGTTCAAATAATCTTTTAAATGTGAATTAAGAGCCCAATATTCCTTAATTTTGTGCTTATGAGAATTGATTAATCAAGAACATACAATTTTTATGATCAATTCTAGAAAATGTTAATTTTACACACAATTAAATTACAAACTGATGCATATCGCGCCATCTAGTGACATATATTTGAACCATTTTTTTTTTGTTAGCGCTGGGTTCCTGTGGTATAACTTAACTAACTATTTAACCAGCTAAGCATAGGTCTTGGTTTACAACTGGCTCTACTTTCTACATCGTAAATTCGTAACTGTGTGGCGTGTAATTGTTGATATAAAGCAATATTGTAAAAGAGTTGTGTAGAGGGCTGAGATGCCAGAGTGGACCTACAGGCCCAAGATGGCAACACTTCCCTCTATCCCTGCGAAAAATAACATGCACGATATTATTATGTTTTTTGATAAAAAATTTAACCGATATAAGTTTTTAAGCTGACATGGTCACAATCATTAGAATTAATATTTGTTTCGGGATATTTTCCATGGAGAACTCGATATTTCGGCACCGTTACAAGCGCCATGATCACGAGAAATAAAGACTTTGCGGGTGGGTGTTGTTTACGAGCTGACATATCTATCTACCCTCGTTCTCACTCGTTTTTCGCGCACGATGCCACTACCACCAGAACTCGTCTCACAAGTTACTCGACATTGTTCACGACAGACGATGCTCACCGTATCCAATTTTGACAATGTTCAGTAGTTTTACGACCTTTACTATTTTAGTTCTCGTGATCATGGCGCTTGTAACGGTGCCGAAATATCGAGCTCTCAACCAAAACCTAAATATACATGGTAAATATCCCGACACAAATATTAATTAATTTTTAACCGACTTCAAAAAAAGGAGGCGGTTCTCAATTCGTCGAAATCTTTTTTTTTCTTTTTATGTATCTTCCCCGATTACTCAATGACGCCTGGAAGGATTAGAAATATTCTTCTTTTGTTTGAAAGGTTACCCAGCTGGTCCCATAGTCATCAATTCAGGATCTGATGACGGGATCCTGGAGGAATCGAGGAAACTCCTTAAATATTATAGGCATACTTATGTGATTTTGATATTTTCATCAACAATACAATAATTTACACTCAAAAAGTATAATTTGTTGAAGTTGGAACTGATGAAGAAGACCACAGATGACCACTAGAACTCCTTAATTTTAAGTATGTCACGGGTATAAGATATCTCGAATAGTTAACCGACTATGATGAAGCAAATATTTATAAATAAATAGTACTGATGAAAATGGTACCATCGAACTAATTATAAAGCCGGAAGGTAAGCACTGGAACTCCGAAATAAAACAATATATTCTAGTCTTTTTTTTGGGCTTATTGGAATCACCATGAGATGAACTTTGGCTATAAATGATTTTCATAAAAATTGGTGGTACCTACCAAAAAAAAGAGATAAATAAAAAACCTTTTAACCAAAAAATATAACCGATAACTTTCCTTTCCGAAGTCGGTTTCGGAAAACGTAAAACAATAGGTACTCAAGACACCGACTTAGGAAAATAAAATTATTTTTCGCTTATTTGTTAAAAAGTTTTTTTAGTGTAAAAATTGCTCTGATGAATTGTTGTACAATCATATTCTATGAGTAAAAATTAAATTGCTGAATGCAAAGTTTGATATGAAAATGATTAATCCGTTGAAACTACGTGTGATTAAGTATTCAATTCGCAATCCGATTTCAATCATAATAATTCACTAAATAATACGCAATTCCATATAATTGTTTATCAAAATAACATAGCGGGTAAATCGTTTGTTTCCAATATACATAAATAAACTGATTAACGGTTTATTTATTTACAGAACAGAAATACAAACAAAACTGCAATTTCTGTTAATATGAACGTAACAATATGGCTGCCTTTCCTGAAAGGGTGTGCATAGGTCAATACATAGATTATATCTCTCCAAACGTTTCTACAGCTAAACAGGGAACAGGTGTACAGTACAGATATTTCCCAAATGAGTAGTCGTAGGTATTAGTAGTTTATGCAAAGGTCATATAATAGGGGTTATTATGACACGAGCGTGGATTTATCTCTCTTTACTCGCGTGATAATGATATCACGCGAGTGTTTTAATACTTCATTATATGCCGTTGCATACACTACTTTATCTTCACTCATGCAGTTGAAATAAAACAAAAGTGTAAACGAAAAAGATATGTGGTATGGCGAGCAATTTAGATTCTCAATGGGTATGGCAGCACAGCGCGTGCACCCATAGACACTACTACATGACACTACTTTTCTACAGAGCCCATACGCGCCAGTATATTAAAAAGTAAAAGGGTGCTATAAAAATTAAAAAGTTATTTTATGATGCAGTTGTTTGAAAATAGAAGGAAAATGTTGTAATGTAATGTTTTTTTTTTAATTTTACCTATCCACGAATATAAAGTAAGTACGTGTTTATACATGATTTTTTAAATTCATATTTGGAACATTACGTTGTGAGTGTAGATAAAATATATTAATTCCATTATTATTTCGTCAGTACCTATAGGTAGGTATTAAAGTCCCACCTAAAAGGAGCAAGCTTATTAAAATCTATTCAAATTATAAAACAATGAATATTTATTTATTTATATATACTTTATTGTACACCAGAGTAAAATAATGAAAAGGAAACTAAAAACTAAAATACTCACAACGCGTAATAAGGCCCCCTTATCGCATTCCGCAATCCCTTCCAGGCAACCTGGAATTGCCTGTACATAAAATGGGGTTGTCACAAATACAGTTCTGCTGATATTTATCTCAAATTTACTCGTTTAATGTCCTTAGACGAACTAATAATGAATTACTACACAATTTGACAGTTGTACTTAATCCCGATGTGTTTTTACCCGTCCGAAAGATTGAACTTGACACTTGTTTTTAACGCCAAAGTTTCGGAGTACTTTCGGACGGGTAACTTCGTTGACGGATATAGGAAGTCGACCCCCTGGACTCAAAGCTACTAATAACAAATACATAATAAAAAACCGAAGTAACACTTTTCCCGACTTGGGAAACGAACCCAGGATCCTCACTCAGAAGAACATCGATAAACCAACGAGGCAGAAAATTCCTGCTTACACTGCAGTTGTTAAAATTCATGACATAGCACGCGCGAAGCGTTAAATGCCTCCAAAGTAATTTGAATTGAACAAAATGTGTTCGTCAGCCTGAAATTGAACGTTTAAAATTATATTCATTATAAGTCATAGTCGAATTCACATGTTGAGTTGAAAAGTTAAAGGCATTTCTCAGTTGAAATGATATGGGTGTGTTTAACGTGTTTGTTGGTGATTGTACTTTTGTGGTTGTAGGGTTGTCGGTGTAGGAAAAATTGAATTAATTAGAAAATAACCCCGAAAAAAAAATCACATTCCAATAAAACATATAATACGTACAACATAACACTACACCTATATTTCCACAAGTGTGAGGCAGGGGTGTACCTAATAGTACACCCAAAGTACATCATTTCAGCCGAAAGATGTCCACTGCTGGACATAGGCCTCCCCAAACTGTCGCCACATTGACCGGTCACGAACAACCCAAAGCACAGTTATGTTTAATTCGTATGTTGTAAGTAGCGTTCTGTAATTTCCGCCTAACCCCATGGAAAAAGGGGTGCGTTTATGTATGTATGTAATGTATAGAGAGTGAACCTATAGTCATCATCCGGGCACAAATCCAGACCTTCTTCTTCTTCTGTCTAGCCTTTTTCCAACCACGTTGGGATCGGCTTCTAGTGTAACCAGACTCAGTTGAGTACCAGTGTTTTACATGGAGCGACTGCCTATCTGAACTCCACAACCACCTGACTGGGGACACGATACCTCTTGGCTAGACTGGTGTCAGATCTCAGGCTTCTGACTGTCCGTAACGACTATTAAAGATCTTCAACTGACAGCCGGGACCAACGACTTGACGTGCTTTCCGGGGCACAGAAGAAACTCGCTATTTGAAGATGGTCACCCATCCATGGACCGACCTCGGCAAGCGTTGCTTAACCTTGAAGATCACACGTGCGGCTGTTATTATTTAGCCACGAGCTGCATGCACGACATGTCTTCGAATTTTTGGTTTTAGGACATGCCGGTTTCCTCATGATGTTTTCCTTCACCGTTCTTAAGAGTAGTGGTTTTACCTTGTCCCTATTTTGAATGTGATCCACCCCAGATTTCTGAATTAAGTATTCTAAGTTGAACATTTGTCTTAAGCCTAAAAACCTGACCAAATTTGGTATTAAATAAAGAAGGTTCTTAAGGGGCTTCCACCGCTTTAGTGCCGTAAAACGGTAACTTTCTAAACAGTAACTTTCGGCTGGGTTAAAAGGTTTGAATATTATGTATTTATTATTAATTCATTAACTTTATTTGTGAAACATAATTTTTTCGTGTAACTAATAGTTTTGCTTTAAAAATAATTAGTAACACGATATTTTCGCTAATAGTAAAAGTAGTAATAACTAGTAATCGGCCCCCAGTATCTTAAAATAGTTAACTGCAAGGCTACTATAAATCAGATTACCTAACCCCAGCATAGCCGGAAATATTTTCCACTCATTATTTCGTTATAGTTCGTAAAAAATAAAGAAAATGTCGCTCGGAAGGCGAATAATGACTGTAATTTGATAAATGAGCGTGCAGCTAGCTGTTATGGTTTGATAAGTCACTATTATAAAAAGGGTGAATGATTACTAAATAATGATCGGCTTGTAAATTATTAGCGTAATCTCTTATCGATTATGTTGACCTTTTTTTTTCGACTACCTTTTGTCAGTTTCAACCGCGAAAGTTATTAAAAAAAAATTACCCGATAATAAAAGTACTACCGGGATATTTTTTTTCCTTGAAGTATTCTTTGTACTAGTGCAGGTCATGTTCTACCCGTTTGTCAAGTCAAGCCGTTCAACCGTTGAACCAGGATTAGTAATATTTTTTTATACGTACTTTTTCGGATTCCGTACCCAAAGTGTAAAAACGGGACCATATTACTAAAACTTCACAGTTCGTCTGTCTGTCTGTCTGTCACCAGGCTATATCTCATGAACCGTGATAGCTAGATAGTTGAAATGTTCACAGATGATGTATTTCTGTTGCCGCTATAACAATAAATATAAAAAAAACAGTAAAAAACCTGATCATTTTGCCGTTTTTTGCGATAATGGTATGTAACACTTCGTGCGCGAGTCTGACTCACACTTGGCCGGTTTTTTATTGACATTTATTAACAATCCGTTTGATTATGACAACACCCACTTGAAGTATCAGTAAGGAAAATAAACATATTTGCTGTTTTCTGAGTGCAGTTGACTGTTTTTTCAGTATATGAAATATAGACAAGTACCTTTTCAGTCTTGTCATTAAATTTTGTATTTCGATTTGTATTACATTTTTTGTTTTCACAATATCAAAAGACATCAACCCTGTCTCTAAACTGACGCAAAACAAACCTTTGTGTGTAGGTACCTACATAAATACACATGTATACAATGACGTCATGCCATTCTCTATGTGAGACAAGAACGCTACTCAAATATGACAGCTATGTTCATTTGAGTCCCAAGGTAGCGAGGGAGTTATCCTTTTAGGACGTTAGAATAGAGGTTTGGACAATGGAAACATTATTTTGTCTCTCGAGAGATTTTACTTGAAGTAATGAACGACAAATTAATTGATAAAAACTTACCTTTTAATTTTACATGTCTTATTTTTGTGTAAGAGAAAAAAGAGAGAGGTGTCTTATGGACACCCGGTTGGAACGGAGTTCAATTCATTAAATTTACAGTCTTTCAGTTTCATAAAATATGACGAAACTGAAATGAAAACAATACAGCTGATGTTTAGTGTCACACAATAGCGGCTGCTAGCGTAGGCACTGTATGTGTCTAGTCAGCGCGTGCTTGTATGTCTTCGGTTTTCTTCGTGCGCCTTCGGCTCTCTCCTCGGCATCTCTATTTTGTGGGGATCTTCGCTTGTACTATACTACAAGCAGCACGCTGTGCCTCGCACAATTTATCAAGATAAAATGATTATTTATATTAAAAAGGGGTATTTTATCGTTTAATATTATAAACATTTTTACACATTCTCAAAATTGACGGCAAGCTGAATCGATTGAAAAAGTTTTAGTTTTCTAGGTGATCGGGAAGTGCAACTCAAACTTCTCAACTCAAAAATCACTGCAAAAAAATGTCGGTTTTTGGTGTCGTTTTTTTTTAATTGTTACACTTTTTTCAGTCTAGCCCCTCAGCCCACAAAACAATCAGAACTGTTACTGCGATTAGGAAATCCGTTCCAAAAAAAAGTTATATCTAAAACCCGACTGCTTAAGAAGCGAACTAAAAAGACGTAAACAAGAAGTAAATCATGCTGTGCAGTCGGAAGATATATCTGGTTTTAGTCAGTCTGCTCGCGAGTTTGTAAAATAAAAATTTGGGCCATTACAATATCGCGCACAAAATCCGCCATTTTTCCATTTTCCAATTTTAATGTAGCCAGTGACACTCGTAAGGTTATGGCGAAACGATTGCCGTAAGAATCATCAAAATCGGCCAACGCGTTTGGTCTCTAGAACGCCACATAAGAACAAACATACATACATACATAGACTGATAAACACATTACCCTCCTTCGGCAGTCGGATAAAATAGAATAGCGGAATTCGTTTTGTCTAAAAACTAGGTTTTCTCAATGGCTTCGCTTTCGAATAGGCCATCCCGCAGGAACTTTTTTTCAAAGAACTGAAATTAAAAATAAAATCATTTAAAGCAAGCTTTTAACGGACTAAAAATACAACATGTATTATCAATTATCCATACATATAGCTCGAACATGATGTTGCTATCCTGTCAAGTCGAGGAGTTGCTGTAACAACCTTCCGGCTGTATCATGAGATCAGCTTCATAGCATCATATTATTTTAATGTCTTCAAAGCTATATCAGTCCGGCAAGATTCAGATCATGATCATATCAAGTATAACATTCTAAGAATTATTTCATTAATTATTTGAATAATTACCATATACATAGGTATTTGAAATAAGTTTGACCATTTAAATAATTACCTACTTACATACGAATTTTCAGATGAGGACGATATGTTTTATTAACAGTTTACAAATAAACGTAATTGCTTTTTCCGATGAAGCTGTGTTTACGAATAAAGTTCTCGTTTTAACTGTTACAAGTAAATGTTTCAATTTAATTACATAATTGCTGAATTCCATGTACTGACATGGAATTCAGCAATTCAGAATTCACATTCAGTAAACAAAGTTTTTTACATCAGCCTGAGTACCTTCCTACCTATTGCTCAAAATTGTAATTGCTGTATTGTATTTAGGTAGTATGTATTACGACTTTTAGCTTTTGCAAACGGCTTTATATGGCTTACCCAAGTTCCAAATTTAATTCTTATTAAGGCTTGATTGACAGATAAACATGCATATATCCGATCATACAGACAAGCATCTTCTCCAATAGTTTTATTGAACACTCACCGTCTTCTCTAGTACCTACATAAATATTCTACAATATCTGACTAAACTACTCACTGTATAAATACATATAACTCCCTGTATCAGTTCCCGTTACAACTAGGCAGCACTGCAGTATTCCGCATAGTCACCAGTAAGATAGTTCTGTTAGCATTCTCTTTGAGGCCGTCCAATACCTTCCTCTGCAAATGAACCAGGTCTTTATTTCGCCCGGTGGCTCTAGCATTCATTAGGATGATACTCGTATCTTTGTTCTCAACTTTCTAGTTTTTTAATCGCGTCATTTTGGATATGTTATATATACATAATGGTTCGTCGAGAAATGATGGGTAACCCTTCGTGAGATTTAGGTTCATGTAGAGTATGAACTTAAATCTCAGAAAGGGTGGTTTTATTGGTGGTAATTTTTAACAAATTAAAACCGTAGATTAGAATGCGAACGTTCTTAACAATATGTGAATTGCACCTCAGCCTACAGTGTCGTAGTGTCAATCTGCAAAACTCATTTGAAGTGGGCAGAAGCAGGAGTTCGAGTGTCAGCGCAAAGAAGGATACACGAGTTGTAATATCGGTATCTTACAGAGAGCTTCGAGCTTGCATCAGATTCACGAGATGCAACACAACGTTTCTAAAGACATGCCTACAATTCAATGGGTTTTAGGTACCTACAAATACAAACCTTTCGATGCTATTTAATGCACGGTCCACATACATAACATTTATCTTCAATTTTTTTCTACAAAAAAACGCTTCCCCTCAAAGCATCAAAGTGAAGATATTACTGAAAACACTAGAAGATTAAAAGCGAAAACGAAGAAAAGCGCCTCACCTGATCTTGTTATGTCAGATTCAAGATGAACGTCCGTCGGCGAAAAAATTCCGTTGCTTTTGTAGATACTGACGTGCCTCGAAAAATAAGAGGAGTTGAGTTATTACAGCGCGTCATTGAGAATGGAACGGCCATTAGTTTTAAACCCTTTAAAACTGTAACAAGAATATATTGCTGAACATACAAAATGAGGTATTTTGATGAGGCAATATGTTAACGTTACATAGTTACTTCAAGAGGAAGAGATTTCGTTTAAAAGTCTATATTGATGTTCGCTGTGCGCTAACCATCAGTCTACCTGTCTGTTTGGTATTCTGCTTTAACAAATTTTGATGATAGCGGCGCCACTAGAAAGTACTTGGTTACATTTAACGCGCGTTCAATAAAACACTTCGTTTCGTTGGAATGTTTAGATATTATTAATATATTATTAAAATAGATTCAATTAAATATATTAATTATGTAGGTATATCGTTTCGCTAACCCTTTAATCGCTAAGGTATGAGACTGATACAATAGCTCTTTGAATCAAAATTGTCAGTCCTACCACACGCTAAATACCACAGACATGAATCTAACTAAATGACGCGATTGTATGTACTTCGCGTGCCAAAAACGGACTAAAGTTACGACAAATAATCGTAATCTGAGTTTTTCATTTAGCATTATCGGCACCGGATATCCACCGAAACCTAGAAAAATGCCTTTTTATGCAATATTGAGCTAAAAAGAATGCATAGAAAAAGTTGGCCAAAGCATTGGAAATGTTTTCTTTCATTGGTAAGCAGATTTGATTGTGAAAAAGTGGCACGCTTGGTTTTCATACAGATGGCGGAACTCGTGTTATCTATTTAGATTTATGTCTGTGCTTATTACCTTATTGACTGGACTGGTCATATTGGACTTATTGTTTATAATCTTTATGATTTTGTTTGGATATTCTGGGAAAATAAATTATTTAATGAAAGACAAAAACTTACAGCCTATTTTTTTCAGTATTACAATGCGATGCTTGGCTCTTCCCGACACCAAGTACAACACTATCATACTAAAGCTATTCAAGCTAATTCCCCCTCGCGTACGATGTTCATCTCGACGCGTATTTATTGTTTAGGCAATCAAGTTGAAAGCGTTGCTACAACTTTCTATTCTGCGTCGTGTTGCAAGTTGCGCGCTCCATCACGAACTTCACTTTGTTTGTGATATAGCCGTTTGTTTTTAGTTTGAAGAGGATATTTTTCTTTTATAAATGCAGTCTTTAGGAGTATGGTACTTGAAATACTTTTGGGATATTAAAGGGGTTTCTGATGAAAACAATGTGAACGATTAGTGATCCAAGTTTTTACTCCAATATTAAAAACTATAAAATAACTCAGCCTGTCTGCTTTTTTGTTATGAATTCATGCCTAAACCATAGATATAGTATGTACAAGATAAACAGAGTCAGATGAAAAGCGAAACCAAAAAAATTAAATCTATGTGTGAGGGAAATTGTCCATGTGTTAGTTAAAAAAGTGTTGTTAAAAAGTCCATGTTCAGTATCGATATCGATACTTGGTGAACACAATAAGAAACAAGATTAAAGGGTTGCTGCCGTTGTTGTTAATATTGAACTGTTATAAAAACTTGGCAACATACATGCTTGCTTATACAGAATACTATCTAGGTTAGCCACTAACTAACCATACGATAGGAAGTGTCATTCTTACAGGCACAAATAAATTAGGTATAGATTCTTTCATTAGGATTCGTCGATGTTTTCTTAGTATGCAGTAGGTATTTCAATACGAAATGTTTACTACATATTGTAGAGACCATCCATCTCTGTTTAAAATTCGAATCCATTTTCTCTTAATACAGAATTATTTGGGCATCTGTAGGTACATAAACATTACAAATTATTATTTACACAACAGAACAATTTGCTGGTGAGCAGAGGACTCATGTATTCAAGACACTGTAAAACTAATAAATACAAACAATATGACATTCTTAAACCTACTCAAAGTAATAAAACATCAAAACTCTCCGAAACATTTTGAAAAACAAAGGCTAATATAATAAACATGCAACTTAAAGTACAGTTTAGATGAACACATCTTCTCAATCCTAACTTAAATCTATTTAAACAAAACTTGACTAAATAAGTTTGTATTCATGCCATGATGTCACTATAAAAAGATTAAGTTTTTATCGATACTCCTGACGTCACCGCTTTGTCAAGCCCTAGCGTAAACAAACAATTTTCTCTTTTACATTATATTTTAGCAAATTCTGTTTAAATATACGAAATATACTTTTATTAAACAATGGAAATCAATATACTATTGTAAGAATATTTTTCTGAGCCGATTACTAGCAGAAATTTGTCAAAATATGGTTCGAAACAATCCAAGGACAAAATTGTATGTACCTATGAAACATGTATTTATTGGGGTTATTTCGTCTTGTAACGTCACATTCACTCACAAAATAAGCCAACATAGTTGCATAATTAATATTATCAATTTAAATCTAAAGATTATTATTTAAATGCAAGAAATTCACCGATGTGTAAAACAGAAGGGACGCTATGGACCCCTTCTCGCGATAAAAATGACATATTGGTACTTCATTCACTCTCTCTTTTTCTCTTGGGCGTTTAGTACTTGATTAGGTTTTCTCGCTCGCACCCTTCGTGTATCTTTTTGCGTAGCAAAAAAATTCTAAATCTATGGCCTAAACTTTAGAACCAATTTTGAATTGTTCGGGTATAGAAATATTATATTGGAACTTGGAGTATCTTATGGGATACTTTTTATCCCAGGTGCACGTTCCTTTGGTTAATTTCCCAATTGTGTGTGGGCGAAGCCGCTGACAGAAGCTAGTGTACCTCTTAATCATTTCGCGTATTAGTAGTTTAGGCAATCAAGCATTGCTACAACTTTCTGTTTTGCGTCACGTTGCAAGTTGCGCATCATGAACTTCGCTTTGTTTATGATACAGATACAGCAGTTTGTTTTTAGTTTAAAGAGAATATATTTTTCTTGGGTATAAAATATGGATTTTATGGATTGTAAGAGTAAAATACTTTTAGGAGATTGAAGTGTTTGTATTAGTAAATAATAACATTACATAAGATAACATCAAATTTGTATTTCACGATGAGTTGTGCAGAGTTTCACCTATAGTTAAGTAGTACACAAGATAGTAAATAATAATAATAATAAAAAAATATCAATCAATCAATCATATATTTTGTTAAACACAGGTATGGTTACAGTTAGTATATTGTTAAAATATGAGCACTATGTTTTTGCAATATCTGCCATACAAAATAAAATAATACAATTAAGATGGCATTTCAATAGATTACTTAAAAAAAAAAAAAACCATTTAGAATATGTCAATTAGGTAGACAGGTCATTACAATTTAAGATAAATAAACACATTCATACTTAATTAATGAATAAAATCATAAGTGTCTAATTGGCAAGTCGGAATCGTCATACCTCTGTTTATCAGTAGTACGAGTAAACTCAGTGATGGAATAGTAACATCTATCTACAAAGAATTTGAACAAAGACCTCTTAAATGATCCCAGACACTCTTTATTTCTCATAGCTACTTTTATACTGTTATATATTTTTCTGGCCATATCTAGCACACTTTTGGCGAAAAATATGGTTTTATGAGAGGTAACATGAATGGTATTCTGATAACGGCGAGAACACAGTTTTTCAAATAAATGCAGTATACAGCATACATAGACGGTTGAGTGAGCAAACTAAGTTCCTTAAACGATGGCTTACAACTATCAATCGATTGAGATTTTCTAAACGATCGTAAGCATTTCTTTTGAGATTTAAAAGCAATATCTCTGTCAGTGGAGTTGCAGAGAGTTGCAGTTGTACAGAGCTTACGCAAAGTGGCTAAGATTCTTTGACAAAGCTTCGATATGTTGTTCCCAAGTCAGATGAATATATCTTCTTCTGACCTTCTGTCCTTCTTTCAACTTTCGAGCAGCTTAAATATGTCAAATTCGGGTATATAGGATCGTGATTTGACCTACCTAATGACATACAGGTGTCAAAATTATAATCGTGGGCGCAGAATTAGCATACGGGTAAACTAGAGAAATATCTCATGTAACTTCTACACAGTTTATTTGTTACAGATTCAATGACTATCACAACTGTACTAAGTATAACTTAACTCTGGACTCAAAAGGAAACACTGAGCAGTTCCTAAGCCAGTATGTTTCACGGCTTTGTCCGAACGATCACTGTCGGACTCCATGAACCATCTCGACACCATACCCGAAAATAGACTCCACCCAGTACCAAAAAAAGGTACTTTTGTCTCATTTTAAGTGAACAAATCATGACAGGATCCGAAATTAATATATAATAGGTATTTAATAAATTTATTTTACTCTTCGAAAAGTTGGATAAATTAACCATTTAACAGATCAAACAACTTTAAATTCAATTAAGAGAGAAACATCAAAGGGGTATTTAAAACCACATCTTAAACAGAATCTAAAATTTCAAGATTTAATTTAATTTTGTGTCTAGGCAACGCTGAGCGTAAATTAAAAATATAAAGTTTTATAACCGCCACAATCCGTCCTTATAATATTAAATACTTAAGTCACTCTGTCTGTTTGCCTCACGTCTAAGCCGCCAAACAAATTTTATCGATATGATTTTTTTGAATTTCTTATCCTCGAAATACATTCGTTTGGGATAAATTGGCGATTTTATCGCAGGGGAAGTCGCTGGCAAGATCAAAGCCAATATAAAACAGTTCTACAATAACGCCAATTTGAAAATCTTTACAACACCAAGTCAGCTGACAAGACTTAAGAATACCTTAAGGTGTGTTTCCAACTTAAACTTTGTCAGGACCCGCAAGTACCAATATAATTACTTAAGTAGATACCTCAACACCTAACAAAGCTTTAGAAAACTTTTCGTCTTCAGCGTATTAGGCTACTTTTCCACCAGAGATGTGCTATGCTATGCTTTCACATCCTTGATAGCTATATTTCAAGGATGTGAAAGATAGCTACGAAACTATGTGACCGCTTCCACTAATGCTGCGCTACTCGTACGCTGCCACTACGGTTAAAAAAGTTGGAATGGCTTGGTTTACGGGACCCACGGCTCAATCTGTTGTCCGACTACCTGAGAAATTGCTTTCAGAGAGTGAGTGTGGGGTAGTGGGCCAGTGGTGATCTCCCCATTGAACATGGTGTACCACAAGGAAGCATCCTTGGGCCCACATTATTCCTAACCTACATAAATGACCTATGCGACCTGATCATGAAAAGTGGGAGGACCTTTGCCAATGACGCGGTACTCTTGTTTGAGGGAGATACATGGGAAGAGGTCTACGAACGTGCGCAGCAGAGTTTTAATCTGGTCCTGAACTGGTTAACTAGCAACAAACAAACACTCAATGTAGAGGAAACCAAGTACATAGCTTTTTCCATTAAAAGGTCCACTCTCCCGATTCATAATATAACTGCCCACTCTTCCACTTGCACTTTGCTCTCTGCCACATGCTCTTGCCCCACTACACAGGTCTGATACAATAAGATATCTAGGGGTCATAATTGATAGTGGGCTTAGCTTTCTACCCCACATCAATCTCCTGGCCACAAGGACCCGTAAATTGATTTTTATTATCAGAAGCCTTCATCAGGTAGCTGACCCAAATATTGTAAAAATGGTATATCTTGCATTGTGTTAGTCAGTGATTTCATATTGCATAACCATCTGGGGTGGTGTAAGCAAAACCTTCATGCTGAGACTCGACTATGCGCAGAGGGCAGTCTTGAAAGTAACTTTTTGCCATTTTTGTATCCAACCAAAGATCTCTATGCACTCACTGGTATGTTGGCGGTACGGTAATTATCCGTACTTAATGCCATCCTCCGTAAACACTCTCAGCTTCACTATCACCCAACGGGTTTGGTGAACAAACGTCGTAAGCATTCTGTGTGTGCGTCGGCAAAAGTTCACACAAGCTTCGAGCACCACCACTTCACATTACTTGGTATTACAATAATATTAATAAAACCTTTGCAATACCTTCCCAAAATCTCATGTAAGGTAAAATTATTCAAACAGCAGCAAAAACTTGACTATGATAGTACAGAGGCATTACTACTCATCCTGTCCTAGGCCTACATTCTTTTATTCGCTACTAGCTGTTACACGCGGCTTCGCTCCCGTCAACTGGCTACCTACCTACCCTACCCTACCTACCCTACATACATGAATGTTGCGTTTCCACCAGTACTATGCTACGTGGACCAGTAAATATGATTGATGGATATCAAACGCATCCATAGCAACGTAGGATAGCACATCTCAGGTGGAAAAGCAGCTTTACATCTTTTGTGAAAGTATCATCTTTCACAGACTCCTAGTCTTGAGCTAAAGATATAAGTTTATGTCCATTATCTTTATGAAAGGGTTGTTAAGTAAATATTCCCTAGATATAGTCCTTTATGAACGAGAATGAACTTGTATCACGTTCTTTGTTGTAGTTTAGATCAGTGACCTTTGAAAGTTTATCTTAAAATAATTTGTTGAAAATTGTTGTTAATACAGTAAAATTGTTATTGTTGTAAAATTAGGGCTTATAGGCCCCGTGTGCGTATTGAAGTTTATAACTAGGGTATCCTGAAAGTTTGAAGCCCTAGACAAATTGACTTTAATACAACAATAACGACTGACTACCGTTTTATTGGTTTGGCGTTCGAAAAAACACGAGATATTTTATCTACGGCTCTTTGTAGCCTATTGTTTAGAATAAGGCCTACTGTTTTAAAAAACCGAGTTTTTTTATTTGTGATAGGTTTGCTCTTGACTCTAGTCTAGGTCATAGGTGACAGAGACAGAGTCGACCTGTTGTCTCAATTTGATGACAAACGCTATGTTTTGGTGTCTCTTTATATAAAACAGGCTTAGTTAATTCTGGGAACTTACTTAACAACTCATGATAGTGGCAATTATCAACAATGGTTTTTAGGGTGGGCTCAGTCGAACTAGAGAGATTTCCTCTCGTACTTAAGTTAGTAACCTGATCGACTAATCTTCGTCCGTTAAAATCAATTAACAACTTATGATTAGCTAAGAAGTCAGCACCTAATATTGGTTGATGTACGTCCGCTATCGTAAATAACCAACGGAACGCTCGTCTTACATGTAAGTCTAGTTCTAACATGTGTGTACCGTACGTATTGATCTCGGTACCGTTCGCAGCGTACAACTTATAACAGACAGTATGTGCGTTCTCTGCGAGGTAGAACAGACATATTTGCACCACTATCTACTAAAAAGTTCAAACCTGAATTCCTGCCCTTGACACATAGACGGTGATTGACGTGCACGCGGTCGCAGTCTCCCGTCGCTGACTGGAAAGTTTCTAGTTTTCCTTGGCGTCTCTCTTCTTCCAGTTGCACGGTTAAACACACTTATTCGCCTTGTTGCGGAATTTGAAGTGTTAAAAACATAACCAGTTGGGGTCGTCTTCAAGTGTCTTCGCGTTTCTTCTAGATCTGGAGCCTGATCTTGATCTGGATCGGAATCTTCTACGTCTACCATTTTGCGAGGGACCTCTGGAACCGTTCTCGATTTTGCGTAATCAGTCGCTTAATTTATTAATTGCCGCTATCACCAAATTTTCCTTGTCCTGTGTTCCAGGTTTTTCCTTGACACTAGCCACTCTGTGTATTGGGGTGATAGTTTCAGCGACCTTGTCTACAATCGATGCCAATTTTTCCATGTCTTCTTCATCAGTCACTGCCAAAACTCCTCGTACTGATGGTGGTAGATAGTTTTTCCATATCATCTTGAGTGTTTCATCTGTTACTTTTCCTCTGGCTAGGTCCCGCATTATTCTAAGGAGGTGCGATGGCTGTTGATCGCCTAGCTCCATTTCTCCAATTAGCTTCTTGATCTGCCGTTCCGCGGACTCTTTCTACACTGAAATTACTTTTTGCTTCAAAGTCTCATATTTTTTCTGTTTGGGCGGATCTAATAGTATATCCGCAACTTGTTTCGTGACCTCGAGGTTTAGTTTCGATAAAATAATCCGATATTTAGAATAATCGGTCATCTTCTGAGGATTGATAATCGCCCCAGCTTTAGTGAACCACAGTTCCGGTGACCTCGTCCAGAAATCTTCAATCTTGTCGGTTATGGAGACGGGTGTGAGGAAATATTCGTCGGCAGTCGTTTTCCCTTCCATTGCTGCTTTTCTCACTTTTCTTTTCAAGAATTACGAAAGTTCAACACTATAGAACGCGGTTGATTTGAGTTGGGTTGCCCGTTCTCGATCACATAAACACAGTTTTTTGTCACTGCACTTTTTAGATCACGTCGGGGTCACCAATTTTGAGTGTGCGTGTATGATGTGCCAGGATTGCGTGTATGGAGAAAATTAAACGATTGAATATTTGGATGTTTCTTTACACACTTTACGTAGTACAATGGAAGTACTTATTTAGTAAGTGCGTCTATAGCGGGCGGTGGTTATGGGCGAACTAACATCGCCGATCGCTGCACATACGAATACGAATACAATCTTAATGTGTCAGCGTTCCTACAATAGCTTCTCATTCCTTTGTTTTACAATATTTTTAATTAAAACTAAAAATACTATATTTATCTACACAACGAGCTCTAAACAACTAACACCCGATGAAGTAGGTATTTTTTTGCGCTTTCGCTGTATGGAAGTCCCCCTTAAAAATATTTTTTGACAATTTGTATGGTTTTGGGTCAACAAATTTACATATAGATTTATACTGTGTAAATTTGAAGACTGTACCTCCAACCCGTAAAACCTGTGTGACAGACGACGGACAGACAGACAGACACGTGAGTAACAGCAATAGGGCTCCGTTTAGACCCTTTGGGTACGGAACCCAAAAAATGGTTTTTAGCAAATATAATATATATTAATTCACGTCACTTCTGATACCGATTTAAGTCTAAAATGTAAATGATATCAAAATTCAGCTTTAAGCTGATCAATATGTCAATCTTGACTGACATTTTGTTTCAATATTTTTAACTCTACTTCTTTTTAGCGATGAAATAAGCCGAGTTCTATTTAATTACGAACCAATTTATTTATGAGAAATGCCAGTTCTCGTAACCCTTCTTTTCAGTACTATCTTATTTCTTATCGGAGCAGTTCTTAACAAGATTGCCCGTGTCCAATCTTTTGAAGATCACTTGGACAGCCAACGAAGGAGAACACAAGGGACCCCAGGCATTGTTTTATAACTCGCTGTAAATTTAATCAAAAGAAAAAATTGACCCCACCCGACCTTCCAACGTTTTCATGAAGAAAATGCGAGCTTTCGCCGGGGCAAGATTATGTTTGAGGAACTTGTAATATCCCTTTAAAAGGATATGTCTCGACAAAACGTTTCTAAAGTTCGTTGTAAGTGATATTTTATTCATAGACTTTGTATTGAAGACAAGTTAAATTATATTTTTGTCTTGATCTTCTTTCATAAGCTAAACGAGAATACGAGAACAGCTCAAACCACAATGAATTTAAAAAGATATTGGGACTGACTGCTCAAAGCATTATCGTTGAGGCGTAATTCGTTAACAAATATACTCGTACAGACGTTCACGTTTATAATATAAGTAGAATGACATTAAAATAAATCAATCAATCTGCCTAGCCTTTTCCCAACTATATTGGGGTCAGCTTCCAGTCATACCGGATTCAGCTGAGTACTAGTGTTTTACATAGAACGACTGCCTATCTAGCCTCCACAACCCAGTAACTGGGTAACACGGTACACCTTGGCAAGACTGGTGTCAGATCTCAAGCTTCTGACTACCCGTAACGACTGTCAAAGATCTTCAAATGACAGCCAACGGCTTAACGTGCTTTCCGAGGCACGGAGGAAACTCGGTATGTTGAAATGGTCACCCATCCACCGACTGACCTTGTCAAGCGTTGCTTAACCTTGATGATCGACCAGTGCGGCTGTTATTATTTAACCACGAGCTCCTCTTTGACATGACATTAAAATAAATAATTTCTTAAATCAAGCCAAAATCGGCTCTAGTGATCCAACTCTACCGTACTTTAAGTGTGGAGAGGTGACTAGGTGAGTCGGTTCTCAAATCTTCAACTCCCTCACTCCTCCCTTCAATCTTAACAGGAACTCTAGAACCTTCTTTTCCTCTGTCTGCAGGCTGCAACAAGACTTACTATGGTGACATCGGTCGTACCTACGAGTTGGAACTGCATCGCCCTCGCGAAGACCTGGTGCCTTACGTCTGTCTACTCACAATCACGGCTGCTGGAGGGATCCATGGGGACTTGGTCCAGGTTAGTACAAAGCTAAGCTAGAGTAACGACTACTGGGATTATATCATGTGATAAGGTAAATCCAGCTGCTTGCAGCGCTGAATGCAAGACTCAAGATATGGTTGCAATCGGATTTTCAAAGTTTTTACTTGATAATCATTATAATACTGGCCCATAAGTAAATTATACAGTGTAGGTACAGAAACCTAATACAAATAATTTTTTCAGTTTATTTGTCAAATCTGTTTAGTTTTCACTGTGTTCTATGATACAGTTAACACTAGATTAAGGTGATTCATATTTTATGTATAGGTAAATTACTTTATCTACACTCACAACGTAATGTTCCAAATATTAATTAAAAAATAATGTATAAAAACGTACTTTATATTCGTGGATAGGAAAAATTTAAAAAAATACACCATTACAGTATTTCGATTTTCAAACAACTGCATTATATAATAACTTTTTAATTTTAATAGCGCACTTTTACTTTTTAATTTATTGGCGCTTATTCATTGAATTAAAGTAGAAAAGAAGTGTCATTGTCTATGGAGGCGCGCGCTGCGCAGTCATACGCAATGCAGATCTAAATTGCCCGCCATACCACATATTGTATCCGTTTCCACTTTTGTTTTATTTCAACTGTAAGAGTGAAGATAAAATAGTGTATGCAATGGCATATATGTTACGGCACATCTACACTCCCGTGTTATTATTATAACACGCTTCGCCTCATGTGATAAACTCACGCTCGTGTTTTAATAACACCTATTACGTGACCATCGACGCGGCATTAATATAAACGGCGAGTACATCTCACACTTGAGATTTGCGGATGACATCGTCATAATGGCTGAGTCGCTGCATTACTTGCAGCAGATGCTGGATGGCCTAGCTGATTCTTCTGCACGCATCGGTCTCCGGATGAACTTGGATAAAACCCAGGTTATGTTCAATTCACACGTCACTCCGGGATCGATTGTGGTCAATGGCGGTGCTCTCAAAGTTGTTCGAGAATACGTTTACCTCGGCCAAACTCTGCAGTTTGGTAAGAACAACTTTGAGAAGGAGGCTAGCAGAAGAATACAGCTGGGCTGGGCGGCTTTTGGAAAACTTCGTCGAGTCTTCTCGTCGCGAATCCCACAAAGCCTGAAGACTAAAGTCTTCAACCAGTGCGTCCTACCTGTTATGACCTACGGTGCCGAGACGTGGACACTCACAATACGGTTGGTCCATCAGTTCAAAGTTGCTCAGCGAGCTATGGAAAGGGCTATGCTAGGAGTCTCTCTAAGGGATCGAATCCGAAACGAGGTGATCCGGCAGAGAACCAAAGTTGTCGACATAGCTCACAGAATAAGTAAGCTGAAGTGGCAATGGGCCGGCCATATAAGTCGTAGAACCGATCACCGTTGGGGTAAACGTGTTCTTGAGTGGATACCGCGAACTGGTAAACGTAAGGTAGGACGCCCTCAGGCTAGGTGGAGCGACGATCTTCGCAGGGTAGCTGGTAGCAGCTGGATGACAGTTGCCGAAAATCGAACCAAGTGGCGTGCAATTGGAGAGGCCTATGTCCAGCAGTGGACTGTTATAGGCTGATGATGATGATGATGATGATGACATGACCATTGCATAAACTACTATTATACGTCAATAAAACTTTACTTTACTTCATGTTCATATTTTTCTAACTTTTACTGTTTGCAGGATCACTTTAACACAGATAAGCTTCCAAGTAAACATGTTTTAATCTCAAAATTTTATTAAATTAAATAATTGTTTTAATCGTAGTTTCTTGAAAGTCCTACAGTTACTTATTTACAACTTTAATAACTTTCTAAGCTGAGTATTAAACTTGTTAAAAACATGAACAGCTGCTTTCTGCAGGGTATTATTCACTCAGTATAGGAGTACTTGTTAACATTTATTGAGATCATTTTAACTTCGGTAACTAAGTCTTTCAACCTTTGAAAGCTTTTATAATATAGTGAGTGGCGGCAACATTATTTAATTTTCTGCTGCAGAATTTTATCAAAGGTTATGGACAATTTTATCATATTTTCTAAAATTACTAAGCTTTCTGGAGCAGTAAATTTTATTACTTACAATATAATTTAACTATAATGTTATGGACTAATCTTTTAAATTAATTGTGTACAAGTCCGTATACAAAAGAGGAAAAGGGAGTCTTCCCGTTCTGTTTGATGCCCAATGAAGTCTCTCATTGGTTTGAACTTTGAACACATTGCTGTCAAGGGGTAAAGTGCCCAAAAGGTTGGCGGCATTGCTACGTCGCGTTGTAAAGCAATGCTGTTTGTTGGCTGAAGTAGTCTGCTGGTCACTTGAAGTGTCGACTAACTGTTTCCTGATGATGGCTCAATCATATAACTCCCAATAAGGTAGCTATAGTATAGCTCGATATTTCGGTTCTCGTGATCATGGCGCTTGTAACGGTGCCGAAATATCGAGCTCTCAACCAAAACCTAAATATACATGGTAAATATCCCGAAACAAGTATTAATTCTAATTATATGTTACTTGCTTATTACCAAACTTAATCTCATGTGACGCAGATCAATCTTGGCTGCACATTCGCATAAATTTAGGTAAAACAAATATATTATCTATAGAAACGACACTGCTTATGTAAATTGACGGCATCAAGATAACATCTGACGAGTTCCCTTGAGGTAACACCGTCGTTTCTGATCTATAAATTACCTCTCATAAAGGTGAACGCGCACCAATCCGCGCTGCAGGAACCGCACGCGCCGCAGGAGCCGCACGCGCCGCAGTCATCGCATTTTCTGAAGGCCCCGCGCCGTACGCGCTGAACGCGCCGTAGGCGACGATCGCGCCGAACGCACCGCACGCATCGTATCCACTTCTGTACATCTTAAACAATATTTTCTATACTGATATGGATGACGCCCCGCGTCGCCCGCATCGCACTCGCCGCAAGCATCGAACGCACTGGTGGAATCCGTATACCTACAGCATTTTGCTGAAATGCGGCGCATGCGGCGCGGATAGGTGTGCGAGGCTGCATACGATTTCATATAAAGATTTATAAAATCCTATGACTGCGGCGCGTGCAGCTCCTGCGGCGCGGATAGTTGTGCGTTCACCTTAAATCATAACTCTCGAGCGTTACCATTCTGGGGTAAATAGGTAAGTCTAAAAGGTAAATAGCGAGATTCCTTCATAAATACCCAGGGGACTTGGGGGAACTTCAATCTTAAGGAACCTCAATTCTTATGAGAATCTATATGTCTGTCACACGCATACAGAAGTTCAATATTTACGAGCATTTTGAACGGCTTGAATAACTGTTACTGCAAAGCTAAATAATATACGGTTGGCGCAGTGGCTGAGTGATTGGTTGCGGTGCGGGTTCGATTCCAAAGCGGAACAAATATTTGTATGGTCTACAGATATTTTATCTGGCTCTGACTGTTTATGTATGTGAGTTTAATGTTTGTTAACGCTTACGATACAAGAGAAATTCCTACTACTAGTATCCCTAATGCCGACTGTGAGAAATTTCTATTTTTAAGAACAAAATCCCGACTACTTAAGAAGCAAACTAAAAAGACGTAAACAAGAAGCGCTTCGCTTCGTAAACAGTCGACTTGTTGATTTTTTAAATTAATTTGAAACTTTTTAGATAACATTTTCTTTTTCCAGTTATGTACATTTAAACATATAAGTGTATATATTTTTGAAATCACCTCTGAAAACCCTTTATTTTGGTAACCCACACGACGAGATTGGAAGGAAAAAAAATATTGGGCCTCCACAATATGGCGCCCAAATGCCGCCATTTTTCTATTTTCCAATTTTAATGTAGCCAGTGACACTTGCATGGTTAAGATGAATCAATTGACGTATGAATCATCAAAATTGGCCAACGCGTTTGGTCTCTCGAAAGCCAAATAGGAACTAACATTCGTATATACATACATAGACTGATAAAGACTACCCTCCTTCGGCAGTCGGGTAAAAAGAAAATTTTCTTTATACTATAGCAATAACTTTTCTGTTGTATAATTATCTGTTTTCTGCGAAAAACGTAGATCATATCGTTTTAACCTCCGATGGAAAAGAGGGGTGTCATAAGTTTGACGTGTGTACCTGTGCATTTGTGTATCTGTCTGTGGCGTCATAGCTCCTAAACGGATGAACCGATTTTAATTTAGTATTTTTCGTTGGAAAGGTTTTTTTTTTTTTTTTTTTTTTTGTCGACGGGGAAAATCATCTTATGACAAATCCCGCTCTTGGGTGGAGCGGGAGATAGTGTCAGACTTGTACTGACTAAAAACCCCGCGCCGTTCCTTCTAGCCTTCATACCGGGGCTCTAGCTTCCTTTCGGATAACCCCGAACCCCGGTAGGTTCGTTGGAAAGGTGACACTATCGGGCGTGTTTTTAGCTATGTTTGATGAAAATCAGATCAGCCGTTCAAAAGATTATGGGTCGTTTTACTGTTTGAATCCCGGTATTTACGCAAGATATCGTGCAGGCCTGTGAATAATTTTTCAAATTTTATTTGTTACGTAATTAACTTTATTAAAATAACACTAGATGGTTATCTAATATGCTTTATAACACAGGACTCTCGATTTACCGACAAGTATTAACTTACGTAGATATCTATTTGAAAACCTACTTAACTGCTAATTCTTCGGATACAGATTACATGGAAAGCTTTAGATGGGTTCTACTAAGTAATTTGCCTTTCCATGTAAGGCAATATTTTCCAAGATTCATATCAATCACATAAATCTATTTCGTTTTTAGTGCGACCACTAACAGTGTTTTCACATTAAAGGTAATTTATTTGTTATTATTTTCACACAATAATTGTTTTGAGGTGTGCGGTTAAACTGGTTATTATAATTATTATAACGCAGTGGTTTACGTGGTATACAAAAACTGTAAATTCCTGGCATATCACAAGTGGTATTAAATACCACAATGGTGGTATTTAATACACACCGCCCCATAATAGGGATCTTTACTGAAAATATGTTTTTTGTCCGTCAGGTTGATTAATAAAAAATATTGGACAGCTCCTTATTGTCCTTGTCCTTATTGTCTTTAGACACGTAAAAATAAAGTGACGATGATATAATGCATTGAAATATCATGTGACATCACTTCTTTAATACACCTTATACTGACATAGTGACGTCACAGGCCCCGACTACTGAACTTTGATGCGCTTTATCTTTGTTGTATTTATTTGATAAAGTAAAAAATACAGATCCAATATTATTTGATAATATCACTGACGGACTAAATTGAATTTTAATTTGTCTACCCAGGAAACATCCCTATTGTACCATGGACTACTACTCCTTTTCTTTTATTTACCTTTATTTTTTCATTTGAAGTTGGCAGCATCAATTTACATCGTGATGTTGGCAGTACCAAAAATATAAAGCGGTATAATAGTCAATCTTTTTCAGGGACCCGTGGAATGGCCGGGGTATGAAAAATGTGCTGTCAGAGAAGTCGTTGTATACCCACCTTTAGCTACAGGCACCCTCTTATATCTACCCTGTAAGAGCAGGGTACAATGTAGGGCATGACGTCGAAGGATATTTTTATATTATGGTGTGATATTTTAAAACTTTTTAGCCATTTTAGGTCATGTAAAGTGGGGTTTGTGTGTGAGTTTTCGATGTCGTGATATTCTATTGTTTTAAATACGCTAAATAAAGTGACCTACTTTATATAGCATATGTAAAACTATTTTAGGAATATAAACATGTTATGTCAAGGTATCTAGCACTAGCTTCTGCCCGCACTTCCGTCTGTTTGTTTTACAATAAGTAAAAAAATCTCTTTGTACCAGTGAAAGAACTTCTTGAATTAGTTGAGAATATTTTGTGCAAACAATTTATTGTTTGTAAAAGATATTCTCAATTCCAGTACTAGTCAGATCTATACTTAAGTCTAGATATTATTAAAACCATATAGTAAAAACGATGTCTACATTTATTACCAAAATACACTCACAGAAACTTTGTATAGTTACAATAAACTACAGTCTGGTGTACCCCAAGCCTTATTCATTTCAGGTAAAATATTATATTTCTCCCCTTGCCTACATTCACGGATTTTATGTCCACCACTACTGACATCGACTTTACGACATTTTATTTTAGATACCGAGTCGTATCGTATGTTCTTTGCCTAAGAGTAATAATGGATTTGAGTCAAAAAGGAATATTCCATTCAGTATTATTAAAGAACAAAGATGCTTACAATCTATAAAGCAATCTTTTGTTTAAATAGGTACCTTCACCCACCCTATTCATCTTCTTATTTATTGGGCAAGAATGTCGATTGTGTTGGCTACTATTTTTGTATGGAAGAACTTTGCCATTGACGTCATGAAATTGCTTAGGAATATTACTTTTCTGTTGATAGTTTGCAGGAAGTTTCGTATTCGTACGTAACAAACGACTAGGAATTGATATTTTTATTCAAAGAATAGGAGAAGTTGTGTTACATAGTAGGTAATTCACCAACAAATATTATTTGTAACTAGCACCCGCGTGAATGCTGCAAACCCATCCTGTCATTCTGTCATTCCACCTGAAGCTGTAGATTGGATTGTTATAACTTGTTAGCTTACTTCACCAAGTTTGCTCGGTTAGATGTTTACAAAATAGCACTGCGGACCATTGTCTAAGCGTATGCAAAGTTTTATCCAAATTCGTGGCGTGATTTATTAACAAACATACAGGCTTTTACATTTTATAATATAAGAAGGATAAGGTTTACAACACAATAACAACTTTACCACAGATAATATAATATATCCCATACAAAGAATCCGTGCCGACGCGGCGTCGTAACTGGCATTTTTCATCTGATTATACCGATTATTTTTGTACGCGATCGCGTTCCACGGCGATAGTTAGATCACCATCTATATCCGTGGAACGGAACCGAATGCGATCGATGTACAAAAAATAATCAGTACAGTACGTCTTCGTTTTCGTCGTTTCTTTGTATGGGATGAGACACTTTTCTTCAGAAAAAAATATTTACATTGTTAGAAGCTTACTTAATCAATGAGCTGAGCAAACCCAGTAGAAATCGACATTGAAATCGCAAAGTTTGATATAGTTCTGTATTTTTAAGATGTTGTATGGCCTAGTTAGGGTAGTGTTCATCGAAATTTGCAAATTAGAGAAACGTGTGCTCGTGGCACACCAGGCTGCGAAATTTTGGGACTTCTCTCACTTTTTGCTTTATAAGTCATAAACTATGCGTATATACATTATTCCGCACTTTTTTAAAGTTCATTAAATTTGCAATGATTTAAGCCCAACTCTATAAACCCTACAGGGACCAAAGGACCGAGTGGTGCTGGGCAATGAGCTCCTGGGACCTTATCCCTCTAGCAACTTATAACGAGCCAGCCGCGCCACATCTTCTCAAAATCATAGCCAACAAATATATGAATGGATGCATGTGGGCATGTAATTCCTGAGAGCTGGGCTGAAATGCCTTTTTACACCCAGCCTAGCACTCAGAAAAGTACACGCCACCCTGCAACCATTCTTACATATGCAGGTTATAATTTTGAGATGGTCATAGCTTGGTCCCTATAGGGTTTATGCTACGGTTGAAAATGTAAAAAAATTAAGGAATTTTAAAAATGTATGGAAATTGGTTTGACATAAAACACATAGTTTATGACTCTTAGAGTAAAAAGTGAAAAACGGCTCAAAATTTTGCAAATTGTGACAGGGTGCGCCGTGAGTACACATTCTTCGAAGTTACAGATTTGGATTAACACTACCCTAACTGGCACATACAATATACTAAAAATGCGGAACTGCAAACTTGACCATTTTAGCCTCTTTTTAGTCTCGATTTCGATTGGGCTATTGTTACACAATAATATTATAATTATTAACTAACTTTGCTTTACTTTTATGCCAACAGTACCTGTTCCTTGATTCTCTGAAGTGACGATAATTTTCTATTTAACTTTCTTACTTAATTAACGCTACTGTTACTTGGCATTTTAATGAGGAAAGAATGCTGTTAAAAATAATTGTCACCTAAACGTGCGCGCCTTACTAATCAAGAGTCGAAAGATATTATTAGTAGAAAATTTATATTTTTTTTATAATTAAATGCATAAATTACTTATTTCAATTAAATTTTAATTAATTTCTTTCAATTTAATTTTAAATTATTTTCAATCATTTATGCGACTACAATTTTAATTTAAATTCAATCATTTGTATTACCTACTTGTATCCTCATGACTAACATAGGTTTAAGATAATGTAATACTAACAAAATATGGACCTTTAAATAGTCTGAATTAAACGAAAGTTTATTTATTTTTATAAATAGCAGGAACTACGGAACACAATTTTACTTATTGTTATATATAAGTGTTTACCAATTTGTGTTTTTTTTTTTGTATTACTTTCAAGAAGCCTTCGTCCATCACTGACTTCCACTCAAAAGTAATCGGAGGCATCAAAAACTCGTTACTTTTCCATAAAATTAGGTCAAGTATTGAAAAGCGAAGGAGAAAGGAAAATGGGGTAGTACCAGTTTGTCTGTTAACAAGAACAAATAATTGAAAAATGTTATTCTTCTTAAGAATTTTCAAGTGTCCTAAGGATCATTCAGTGATGAATAACATTAAATTTACTCATTATTTAAGCATTCTGTTTTACTCATAACAAATATTTGGATATTACCAATAATGCCGTTTCATTTCAAACTGAAATACCTACTTTTATTTTCAATGGTTACCCGGGCAACCTATTATTTTGAATTTCGTAACACGATCTGGGTTTAGATCGTTACATTAATTGCGGGCTTGCGAAATGGCGGGTAGGGCACAGAGGGTGTTTTAATTTCTAGTATCATTTACAATAAAATTTGGGTCACAAGTCCATTAAAAGAGAAGCGAGACTTTGGGATTCTGAAAATACAATGACATTCCTGATCTCATTTGCATTTTAAACCGTCCGAAACATGTTAGAGTTTTGAATCGAGCTTTATTTTACAGCTTTTCAATACCGCTATCCTCCAATAAAATGTCAGAAATGTCACGATAAAATAAAGCATCATCGCCGCAAGGTTGCTTGCTCACTCGCCGAAGTACAGTCTGTAGAAGACTGACAGTCTTCTACAGACTGTACTTCGGCGAGTGTGCTCATGAACTTCACGACCTCATCCCACCAGCCCCCTTCTTCCATCGGACATCTAGACGCACTGCAAGTTACCGTCCTTACCTTGTTACCATTCCACCAATTCGCACCAAGCGCTTCCAAACATCCTTTATAATGCGTACAGCAAAAGAGTGGAACTCACTGCCTGCGTCTGTGTTTCCGAACGCGTACAACCCAAATCTCTTCAAAGTTAGAGTTAACAGGCTTCTTCTTGGTAAGCTCACTCCATCGTCGACTTTGTCTCTGTCACCTCTGACCTAGACTAGAGTCAAGAGCAAACCCATTACAAAAAAAAAAAAAAAAGTTAGGATGAATTTTATAATCTTGAAAAATGTTTTATCATCTGACTACTTGTTAGAAATTATCCCACCGTCAAAATTTGGTGTAAATGTAAACACCATAAACAATCTTGAGATTACCTAATTTCAAAACAGGCCAAGTGCTAGTCAGACTCCCGCATGAGAGGGTCCCGTAACATTATCGCAAAAAATCACGTTTGTTGTATGGGAGCCCCACTTAAACATTTATTTTATCCTATTTTTAGTATTTGTTGATAAAGCGGCAACAGAAATACATCATCTGTGAAAATTTCAACCGTCTAGCTATCACGGTTCATGAGATATAGCCTGGTGACAGACGGACGGTCAGTGGAGTCTTAGTAATAGTGTCAGCAAAAGTGACGGGGCCCGCCAGGGCCGCTGCCTGTCTGGGTCGCGGATAAATTTGAAAGAGAGTTACCGCGGCCCTGGCACAATCAACTGAAGGAACACGGGTGGGTTTTAGTCAGTAAAAGTCTGACACGCCTTCCCCCTTCACTCAGAGCGGGAAAAGTCATTGGATGATTTCCCACCAAAAAAAAAAAAGTGGAGTAGGAGAGTCAGTATTGCGTTAGCAGCTTATTGCGTTATCCCTATCCCCTGCGGCCGAAAAATGGTAGGTGGCGGGACCATTCGGCACAGGAGGACACCGTGGAGCTTAAGTAGGTTAGAGTCCCACATAACTGCACTATCTCCCCGTGGTAGTGCAGTGTGCATGAGCATTTCTCCACGAAAAAAAAAGAAAAAAATGCTTCATCTCCAAACACAGTTGGACAATGCCCAGAGCTAATGAACTACGCACTGTACAGAAAGCGAACCTAATTTAGCTTAGCTCTCTGTACAGGCCTGCCACAGTCCCTCTCGCGATAAACCCGGCCGACCCTTTAAACCTTGACAATTATGAGGTGTAAGCGTATGCCTCAGCTGACGCTTTGTTATATTCTGCTTGTATTTTTAGCTGGCCTAACCTTTGTAAAACCTGGATTTTAGGTTGGGCTTACATAATTATGGGCTTGGAATAATAAATACCTGCGTGTTATTTTATTCGTTTAAGATAACACGGGTTTATTTTAATGTAAGCATAAAGTAACCCGATATTTTTAACCGACTTCCCAAAAAGGAGGAGGTTCTATGTTCGACATTATGTATGTCTTTTTTTGTGTTTGTTCACCGATATCTCCGTCAATTGTGGACCGATTTTGAAAATTCTTTTTTGTTTGAAAGAGTATGTTCCGAAATTAGTCCCATTTTAATTTGGTGAAGATCTGATGAAGAACTTCGAAGATATACAACAGAACTCTTAAGTAAATAACGGCAAATCTCTCGAGATTGCTACAATCGCATGTCCGTTTATTGTTTATACCAAATACCATTTCATAACATAACATCACGCCAGTCCGCTTTTAAGGGGTACGCAGATCTCTCATTTCACCGGTTATGTTCATGTTTCATGATTTTCGGGTAATCTATTCTGGCGTTATAGATACCTTACTAAACAACTTGCCTATTAGGCAGGTACAACTAAAAAGTGAAAAATAAAAAAACCTTTTTACAAAAAAATACTACTGACTTCCAAATAAAAAAACTACAAAGTGAAAAATAACTTTATTTTTGGAAGTCGGTGTCCATAACGCAATAAATTGGTACCTATGAAAGACACCGCTTCCAAAAGTAAAGTAATTTTTCACTTTGTAGTTTTTTTTATTTGGCAGTCGGTAGTATTTTTTTTGTAAAAAGTTTTTTTTTAAGGAAACTTTACTAGATTTCTGCCACATTATTTACTACGGAAATTGCGAAAAAAACTTGATGAAACTGATGCGTTCAAAAAATGTTATCTACTAAAGTCGTCACAATCTAAGAAATTCCGCGGACGTTTCTCATTTTACATGCCGCGATAACTTTCTACGTAAGAAATTGAAAAATCAAATTCATAATCCTAATTAATTACTATGTTACCCTAACACTATAACAACGAGTATCATTCGCAAGCATCAAGTTTAATTATTATTAAGTATTTTCATAGCTGTCAAAACGGGCCTTTTATTTTTTGACAACTTTAAAACAAGACGGTTTTTTATTATTATTATTGATAGGTTCGCGTTTGATCTGATGTTAAGCGGTGATGTGGTCGACAGTGAAACACCTTTGCCTAGAAGTAACCTATCGACCCTTGACTTAAAGACTACAGGTTGTAGTTATCAGGAAATACAAATTGCCGCAGGGAATTACACTCCTAAGATGTACGCATAATGAAAGTATTCCCTTAAGATTTAGTGCTTATGGGTGGGATGTTCACCGTGTAAAAGCCTTTCTTTGTCAACATAAAGACAGTTTTACAATTAAGCACTATCTTTGTAAAAATAAATGATCTACTAAAGATTTGCCCCTGCAAAACACTCAACTCTAAACTTTCCAAATTTTGGCAAAAGTCCGCTAAGTATTTTTTGAAGTTACACAAATACAAACTTACACCTCAACACAATTGCGAACTTCAACCATTCGATATTCGAACTTTTACACGTTCCGAACAAACAAACAACGTACTTACCTGCCTTCAATATAGCTAACCTGTATGTAAGTAAGTATATAGAAGTCACGATTTCTTTCTCTCGAAGAAAACATCCCTGCAATGCGTTGATTGGTTCTCAGCAATCGATACATCTTGGCCCCCTGGGCTGTCAATGACAGGCACTCGATAGAATGGCTGCCTACCGATACTATCAACAGATCTATCTTACGTCAATGGTATTGTTGTTTTTCTTTCAAATAATTGCTTTTATGTTTTCCATAGAATTAGATAGAATGTAGAATCACTGTCACTACCATTACATCTTCTTCTTCTTCCTGCCCTTGTCCCATGTTACTTGGGGTCGGCGCAACACGTTTTCTTCTTCCATACCATCCTGTCCACCGTCACGCTATCACTGACTCCCTTTTCTTTCATATCACTCCTCACACAGTCCATCCATCTTTTCTTTGGCCGTCCCCTCCCTCTCCATCCATCCACATTTATATTCATAACTCTTTTAGTAACATGCGTTTCATCCCTCCTCATCATATGACCATACCAGGACAAACGGTTTCCTTTCAACTTTTCTGTCACTGGCGCCACTTTCAAACTTCCTCTAATATACTCATTTCTCACTTTATCCATTCTCGTCACTCCACACATCCATCTCAACATTCTCATCTCTGCTACATGCAATCTCTTTTCATCCATCTTTTTCACAGCCCAACATTCTGATCCATACAGTACGACAGGTCTAATCACGGACTTGTAGATTTTCCCCTTTAACTTTAGGGGCATCCGTGGGTCGCAAGTTGTTCCAGTGACCTGTCGCCATTTCATCCATCCCGAGTTGATCCGGTGCGTTACGTCTCGGTCTATTTCGCCATCCCCTTGGATAAGCGACCCTAGGTACCGGAAGTCGGAGCACATCGGTATTTGTGTTCCAGCGAGGGCTAGAGGCACGGAACTGGAGAGACCGCCAAAATCGCAGAACAAATATTCGGTTTTAGATCTGCTCAATTTCAAGCCAACACTCTCCAGTCTGTGCCACCACATCTCCAATCTACTCTGGACCTCTAGGCCACTCTCGGCAACCAGCACAATGTCATCGGCAAACAGCATACACCAGGGTGCCTCTTCCTGTATGTCCGACGTCAGCGCGTCCATTATCATCAGAAAGAGGTAAGGACTGAGAGCCGACCCTTGGTGTAAGCCGACTGCCACACTGAAGCTGCCAGTAGTTCCCACTGTAGATCGGACTTGGGTACTGCATCGACTGTACATCGCTCGGACCAACTGTACATACTTCCCAGGCACACCTTTCTTCTTAAGGGCCCACCACAAAACCTCACGGGGCACCCGGTCGTATGCCTTTTCGAGGTCAATGAATACCATGTGCAAGTTTTTATGTGCACTTCTATATTTCTCGCACAACTGGCGGATTGCGAAAATGGCATCCGTTGTACCCCGACCAGGCATAAAACCGAATTGGTTCTGCGATATTTCACTCTCTTCTCTCAGCCGCCTTTCAATCACTTTCTCCCATGCTTTCATACTATGTGACATTAGCTTTATTCCTCTATAGTTGCTGCACTCCAGCACATCCCCTTTGTTTTTAAAGATGGGCACTAGCGAACTATTGCACCATTCATCAGGTATGGCTTCTTCCCGTAACAACTTATTGAAGAATAAAGCTAACCACGTCCATCCATCTACGCGCAATGTCTTCCACACTTCAACTGGTATTCCGTCCGGACCAACCGCTTTGCCATTCTTCATTCCATTTACTGCTATACTTACTTCCTCCATACTAACCATTCTCACTAACCCCTCATTCACAGGTTTATTTTCTAACATACCACTCCAGTTATTTTCCTCATTCATCAGTTTCTCAAAGTATTCCTTCCACCTATCCTTAATTTTTTCATCATCAGAAAGAATCATTCCAGCCTCATCTTTTATACATCTTATCTGACAGACATCTCTCGCCCTTTTCTCCCTAGCTCTAGCAATCCGGTACAGATCCTTTTGGCCTGCTGGACTATCCAGCGCGTCGTATAGCTTGTCCTGAGCTTTTGCTCTCGCTATAGCCACAGCTTTCTTAGCTTTTTTCTTTGCAGTATCATACTCGCCCTTTTTTTCAACTTTCAAACTAGGATTATCTTGTTCTACACTTTGCCATTCCTTAAATTTTTTCTTCTTTTCCTTTAACACATTCTGTATTTCTGTTGACCACCACCATGTATCCCTATCTATTGTGCCCCTACCTTTCGTCTCTCCCAAAATATCCTTCCCCGCACACCTAATACACCCAGCCATCTCCTTCCAACTTTCGTTTACACTTCGATCTTCCATGTCTCCCATCTCTATCATTTTGTCTACGACTCGTTCTCGAAACTTTTTCGCACAATCATTCTTCTCTAGCATATGCCATTTTATTTTAGGAGGGGGACGCTCTTTGCTTTTGGTACACTGTATTTTTACTACTTGTGTCATAACCAGGAGTCTGTGCTGAGACACCAAGTCTTCTCCTGGCAGCACTTTGCAATCTTTGACTTGCTGTATGCTGTTACGTCTGACGAGAAGGTAGTCGATTTGGGTTTGTCACTACCATTACATATTATCAAAAAATCCACCGCCGCGTTTGTAAGCGATACATTCAAAAACTACTGAATGGATTATCATGCGGTTTTTACCAATAGAAAGAGTGAGGAACGAGGGAGGTTTTTGTGTATAATTTATCACGGGCGAAGTCGGGGCGGGTCGCTAGTAGTATATAAAACATTTATTCGACACAAACACAACATAGGTAACATCACATTTCACACTTAGGTCCATTTTTCAATTAGTTGCAAGCACGAGTTTAAATTGTCAGTTTTTTATTCAATATTATCAATTTAACCTCGTGTTAGTAACTAACTTTAAGTTTGCGCCGCGTTCCGAGTCCGCAGAAATGGTATTTTTTCCAGGGATGAAAAGCATCATATATGCTAGTCAGCAACAGTGTAGTTAAATGTCAATCAGTAAAAACAGTTTCGTTTCCAGCTTTACAATAAAATTATCTCATCATCAACATCAGCCTATTAATGTTCCCACTTCTGGGACAGTGGCCTCCTCTCTGTAAGAGAGGGAAAGGTCCTTAATCCACCACGTGCCTCCAGTGCCGGTTGGTCAATGTCACATGTCTTCGAATTTTTGATTCTAAGATATGCCTGTTTCCTCACGATGTTTTCCTTCACCGTTTTTAGAGAAGTAGTGATGAAATAATTTACACAAAGTAAAGCGCCTGCCTGGGTTCGAATCCATGATCTACGATACGTAAATCGGGGCCGTTACCATTGGGCTAACACTGCTCTAACATAAAATCACATCTTTATAATACTAGTAAAGATAAAGTACAACTCCAGCCATCCTACCTTCTCTTATTTGTTTTCGATGTTGACAAAAAATACATATTTAATCCGAAAGTTAGATATTCTAAACATATTGGACACGTATTTTTCTTTTGCCACGTAAACGAAAAATTACGACGATACAGTGCGTTGAAATATCGTGTGACGTCACGGCGTACTACACTTTATACTGACAAAATTACGTCACAAAAAACTCCTGAACTTTGATGCACTTTACCTTTGTATTTTTTTATTTATTTGATAAAGCAAAAAATACGAGCCCAATATTATTTGATAATCTCACTGACGGACTAAATAGAATTATCATTTTTCTACCCAGGAAATATCCCTATTGAAAATGTATTTTCCAGAATTCGTGGATGAGTTGGCTGACATTAATTACGTTCCAACCACACCTTCCCCAAAATTAATTATTGAAAAAGCCTTTTAATGACAAAGGTGTGCCAATTTAAGCTTGTTTTGTGGATCCGAATTTTAATCTCAAGGTTTTCGGCCACATTAATGAGAAGAGTTATCGTGTTGTTTTGTTGATATAATTTGACACACATAACATCACGGGTGTATTCCCCGAGTGTTTAACATTTGAAATAATAACAAAAGATCTAATGATCATAAGACCTCAACATCATCATCATATCAGTCGAAAGACGTCCACTGCTGGACATAGGCCTCCCTCAAGCGTCGCCAAATTGACCGGTCCCGTGCGTCCCGCATGGAGCGGATCCCCACAACCTGCACCAAGTCATCGGTCCACCTGATGGGAGGCATTCCAACGTCTTCTGGTTCGCGGTCGCCACTCCAGAACCTTTCTGCCTCATCGTTCATCCGTTCTGCGAGCAATGTGCCATGCACACTGCCACTTAAGTTTGGCAATTCTTCGGGCTATGTCGGTAACCCTGGTTCTCTTGTGGATCTCTACATTTCTGATTCGATCACGCAGGGAAACTCTCCATAACCCTCTCTATTGCCCTTTGGGTGACTGTTAGCTTTCTGATGAGGCCCATTGTGAGCGACCACGTCTCAGAGCCATAGATCATAACTGGCAACACACACTGGTCATAAACTTTCGTCTTGAGACACTGTGGTAAGTTGGACGAGAAGATACCACGCAAGTTCCCGAACGCTGCCCAGCAGAGTCGGATTCAACGGTTGACCTCTTTCTCGAAGTTGGCCGTTCCCAACTGGATCGTTTGTCCCAGGTAGACATAGTCAGACACAACTTCGAGTGTAGAGTCTCCGACCTTGATAGGAGTGGGTGTAACATGGGCATTCAACATCACCTTAGTTTTGTCCATGTTCATCCTAAGACCCACTCTTTCGAAAGCTTTACTGAGGTCATCGAGTATTGTACTAGCAAACCGAAGGTGAGTGATGTACTACGCCATTGACGTTGATGCTCAGCCCTCTCCAGTCCAGAACCTTGAAGACATCCTCCAGTGCAGCGGTAAACAGTTTCTGAGATATGACGTCACCCTGACTCACACCTCGCTGCACAAGGACAGGTGCCGAGGTCTGATCCTGAAGTCGAACTGATATGGTGGGGTTTTTGTACACTTCACACTTCAACACCTTGATGTACCGATAGTCGATTTGGCACTGTTGGAGAGACTACAGCACAGCCCAAGTCTCGATCGACTCAAAGGCTTTCTCAGAGTCCACAAACGTTCTATATAACCTGCCGCAGCGTATGTATGTGGTCCACGGTGTTAAAGCTTTTACGGGAACCGGCTTGTTCGAGAGGCTGAAAATCGTCAAACCTTCGCGTGTTACACCTGTAAAGAGGTGGTTAATTGAGCAATTGGTAATCTCGGTGACTAGAAAACTACTTTTATCACTGTTTAGCCAGTTGATGTTAGTTAGATTGGAGTCACCTGCTATGAAAGTATCACCCTTTTTACTAATGACTTTACCTGCATTCTCATCAAAATATCAATTTTAACCGGTGATGGAATATAGACAGCACAAAAACATAGACTGACTACACTGTTGATGGTTTTAACTTGGATTTTAACCCACAGATATTCACACAATCTGTTGTGACACGCCAACTGGACAGAGTTATGCCTTTTTGAAACAGCAATCAGTACCCCCCACTAGTCTTCTTCCAACAGAGCTAATTGAGTACACGGTCTCTTCTATAAACATTGTAACCAAATAATTCTGAAGTAGAGACATCATCACTAATCCAGGTTTCTGTAACAATATCAACATCGTAATGAGTAATTAAAATATTGTGATAAAAAACATGTAAATAAATAAATTGTAAGTTAAGCTGCTACGCCGTTGCAGTTACGTCATACACGGCTACAACCGTTTCGTAGTAGATCCGCTACGTGCAATTCTTAAACTTTTGTGCGTCATTTTCATAGTAGGTATCAAGAGATAAGTTTTTTAAAGTTCCACGACTGGTAAAAGGCGAACATTTTAAAATTGAAAAGCTTTTGGATAAAAAGGAAGTCAAGACAGAACGAATAATGAAAGAATCAGGATCGACATTATGACGTATAATTAGAGAGGCTTATGAATAGCGTGGACTGCTATAAAAGGGGAGTGGAGTGTATTTCTAGGTAACCGTGTTTCACCGTCGACCACATCATCGCTTAGCAACAGGTGAGATAGTGATCAAGCGCGAGACTAAAACATCATTTGTCTTGGACATCGCTGACAACGGTGGAGGAAAACATCGTGAGGAAACCTAGACTTATAAGTTACTATAAGTAGGTGCTTAATTGGTGTAATTGCTGCAAGGCAATCCAGTGCGAGGATAAGCGAATAAACAAATAAATGAAAAAGTTAAACTGCCATAATAAAATATCTGCAAAAGCCATGTATGCATCACAATCAACTTCAAAATCACAAAACACAATATCACAATTCAAAAACAGGAATCGCTTGCACAAAATCGAAACACATGATTAAATCCCTTCCATGTTCTGCTTATTACGTTTGAAATTGAACATGCCGCTCGTCGTTTGTTTTCGTTCCTATTGTTTTATCACTTTGTTTACGAACTCGTGTGGATGTGCCACAGAGCACAGAACGCTGACCTGGCACCGACTAGAAAGGCTATTGCTAACAATATTATTTATTTACTAGCTGACCCTCGCGGGACCGATAGCGACCTCGCTATCTATCTATCTACCACTACCTACCTATCCTACAAACGAACAAACAAACTCTTCAGCTTTATAATATTAGTATAGATTTTGATAAAACTCCTTCGCATATGAACAAATTTGATAACTTTAAAAAAAGGTTATAGTGAGTCAATCTTAAAAGATAGACATAATTATGCTGTCGCGGACTTTGTTTTAGACATACATGATATTTGCGTAACTTAAACCGTTTACGCAGCGCACGCAACGGAAGCTCCCAAAAAGGAATACTTTATCCCGCTTTTGCAATATTTTTCATTTATTCTCCGCTCCTATTGGTCTTAGCGTGATGTTATATAGCCTACAACCTTACTCGATAAATGGGCTATCCAACACAAAAAGATTTTTTCAATTCCAACCAGTAGTTCCTGAGATTAGCGCGTTCAAGCAAACAAACAAACAAACTCTTCAGCTTTATAATATCAGTATAGATATATGCTTTATTGTAAGTACACCAAGTTAAAACATAGAAAAGGAAACTTAAAACTAAAATATATACAACGGATGGCCTTATCGCATACTGCGATCTCTGCCAGGCAACCTGCACCTGTAGCCAAGTTGACAATCTACAATCAATAACGCTACTAGAAAACGAATCAATATATGAAAATGACACATCTAAACGTTAAGTCACGTGGTCAGAACATGCAAATAGAAGGCGTTAACGATTGTAGAAAGAGATTCGATACGAAACGTTTGTAACTTGACTAGGGACTTAGGCTGGAATGAACAGTGATAGCCTGGACATGAAATGGGATTGACATTGGTGTAACACATAATATTACGAATATTAACTTTAAATATACAATAATATTATAATAGATACACAAATACTTACATACTCAATATATGTATAAGCAATGAAAGAAAATGTTAAATGTTGACTAACGACAATCACAGTAACAGATAATGTTCTTTTAGGAGTCTTTTAAATACATGCAACGACTGGGCGCGTTTTATTGGGTCGGGCAATGCATTCCACAGACGAGCAGCTTGAACAGTAAAAGATTCCATAGATATCCAAGAATGTGGCGGAATGCATTGGCATTGAAGTAGCAAGTTATTCGATGACCTGAGTGATTTCGTGTGGGAATTGCAGATAAACGCGCGCGAACCACGCGGTGTTATTAAGATGAGAAAAAAAATAAGAAACATGCACTAAGGATGTTTTTCTGGATAACAAGAAAAAAAAACTATTTGGTCCGTCAATCAGATTATTAAAAAATATTGCACTCTATGTCAATGAAAATTGACAAAGATAAGCCGCGTCAAAGTTCAGAACTGGGGGCTTGTGGAGTTGTGGCGTCACTACGAGTATTAGGCAAAAATGTACTAAGGCGTGACGACAATATCACTGCACTGCACTGTATCGTCGTCATTTCTTGATTGCGTGTCTAATATTTTTACCCGACTGCCGAAGGAGGGTAATGTGTTTATCAGTCTATGTATGTATTTGTATCTATGTTTGTTCCTGTGTGGCGTTCTAGAGACCAAACACGTTGGAGATTTAGATGATTCTTACGTCAATCGATTTGTCTTAACCTTGCGAATGTCACTAGCTACATTAAAATTGGAAAATAGAAAAATGTCGCATTTTGGACGCGAAATTGTGAGGGCCCTTTTTTTTAATTCATAGCCCATCGTGTGTGGGTATCAAAATAATTGATTTTAAGAGGTGATTTCCAAAATATGTATATATCTTTAAATGTACATAATTCTAAAAAAAATAATATCTAAAAAAAAGTACAAAATATCAAAAAACCTGACTGCATAAGAAGCGAACTAAAAAAACGTTAACAAGAATAAAATCATGCTGTGCAGTCAAAGAAAACATATTCGCGAGCTGGCTGACCAAAACCAGATGTATTCTCCGACTGCACAGCTTAATTTTCTTCTTCTTTACGTCTTTTTAGTTCACTCGTTCCGTACCCAAAATGTAAAAACGGGACCCTATTACTAAGACTCCACTGTCCGTCTATCAGTCTTTTTGACCAGGCTGTATCGCATGAACCGTGATAGCTAGAAATTTGAAATTTTCATAGATGATGGTTTTCTGTTGCCACTTTAACAACAAATACTTAAAACAGAATAAAATAAATATTTAAGTGGGGCTCCTCACGTTCTGTCCATTCAAAGGTTGTCTAGAAGAGATTGCCCTGTGCGATAAGACCGCCCATTGTACACTGATCTTTATAATGTTTTGTTCTGTAATTATTTAAGTGGTGTACAATAAAGTATATAATAAATAAATAAACGTAATTTTTTGCCATTTTTTTGCGATAACGGTACGGAACCCTCGTGTCCGACTCGCGCTTGGACGGATTTTTTTAGCAAACTGATTGATGGATCAAATAGAATTTTCAGGAAATTACCCTTTGGCTCATTGCAAGCCCAAGTTTTGGCGATCGTAGCCGTAGGAAGAATTGTCACAGTATTTTCTATAAGTAAACTACACCACTCACTGAAACGCTTGGTTTGTGCTTGGTTTGTATGGAAAGCTTTGACAATGCTGTCTCTAGCAGTGGCCACAAAGTCCTCTCAGTACTACAGGATATACCATCAAACTAAGCCATGGCGAAGTTAATACTACGTAGATTGTAACAATTTCTTCGAGGTTATACGTTTAGTATAACCTCGAAGAAATTGTCTAGGTTTTATAGGCGAGTTTGTAAAATGGTGTAATATTTTTCCTGAATGTGGCTTCTGGCCAGATTTAAGTGCGGCTATATTTTTCAGCGTCGTTGCAGCTGAGGAGTTTTAAAATAATAGGTAAACTGAAAATTGGATGGCCCAAAACAGTATAGTAGGTAAATATAACTTTGACCTAAAACTTAGGCCCATATTCCAAGTCATATCCTACACCTCAAGTCTACCTCGAATCATCAAAGGTTGTTATTTATTGACTCTAAATTAGTGTTTTCTGTTGAAATTGTGTCTGAGTCCAATAGAGATCCTTTAAATTGAATTGGAAAACCTACTGTGGCGAAAAGTAGAAAATAATTTTGTTTTAAGATACACCGAAAATATTAAAAGAAAAAAAAGGTAAAAAACTTGATTTAAAAAAATACAGAAAAGCCGCAGTTGTCGATATCGAATTGAAACTTAGGAATGAAAATTGGACTAGATTTGAAAATATTATTCGCGCTGAACACACGCACTTAAATTATCCTTAACTTAGCGGCAATAGGTTCGGTTCTGGATTAAGCATCCAGGTTTAAACCAATCAATGCTAACGTTTTAAGCCGTAAAATTTTGAAAGTAGAAACTAGCACGTAATTGTTAAGTTAATTCTAACACAAAAATAAATGTAATAAAAAAATGACGCCACTCGGCGCTCCCCGCCTGACGAAAAAATCCAGCTTCAGTAGTACAACTCCGTTGCTGGATAACAGGCTGAAACAGCACCGCAGTTCTCGTAGCAAAACTCAGGAATTTGAAAAAAAAATACCGAACCCGTTGTAAAATGCCCGAAACCACGAAGTCTGGAGGCACACAAGGGGTCATGCGCCCTGCCCGTACGGTGAGGCCTCTATCAACTGATATCTACAGACAAAGACATGGCTTATCAAAACTATCTTACAAAAAGATACTGAGATATCAGAGAAAGCGAAACTCCACAGAAAACTTAGGAAGCAACCACGATACACACCAGTTTTCTTAATATAACCTTAGTGGTTCACCAGCCTTCTTTAAAGGAGAGGTTGAGCTTTGCTCAGAGAAACTGGTGTTATATCCTAGAACCTGTCTGACCATCTTGCTCGCCATTTTTAATTATTACGACGCTTTTAATAGCTGCTATGAAAATACCAATAATTTGGTTAAAGACTTCGTTGCCTTGAATTTTCTGTGAATGATATTCCTTCAGGAGACAGTTTCACTTCTCTTTATTTGCCAAACAAAATTTTAAAATTGGAATAATATTCAGTTATATTATTCCAATTTTAACGAAATCGTTAAACAAAAATATTATAAAAAAAGCCATGCCGATAAATCTTGTAGCAGCATACTACACTATGTCTAAGTGCACGTTCCCTTTAGTAGGGAAGTACCTAAAAATGTTAAGGTAGTTATTTATCCTTCATCTCACTCTATCTTACGAAATACATTACAATACATTCATCGCTAAATAATTAAGTAAGCATCAATTTGGGTTTAACGCCTCTTTAGTGAGACAACATTCATTATTCCGACAATCTCTACACACATACATTACAATTTTACCGGTAATACCCGCGAATATCTGAAGTGGCTTTATCGCAGTATAGTTTGCCATAATAACCAGTGTAAGCTGACACTTTATGAAATAATTAAGGAACTAAAACGCTTAACGACTATGTGCTTAGCAACCTCCCTGTTGGCTCGACGTGATCCGATTTATATCGCACCAAAGTAATTTATACTAATGTAAGTACGTTCACATGGACGCAATGTGATGCAATTCAACCTATTTGCACTTTAAATTTTCTTAGAAAATAGTAAATTAAAGTAACGACAAAATTTAAACTGTGTCACGCGGGCGAAGCCGCTGGCAGAAGCTAGTAATATTATAAAACCAAATAGTAATGGGCAGACAAAATATTTGAATCCTTTTTCAAAATGAAAAAGGATTCAAATATATTTTATTATTTTAGGTATGATTATATTATATTTATAGTTTATGATATGTATATTTAAATAATCCACATAACTTTCATTATTGCACCTACCACTGTTTATCTATCCATCACCCAAAGGTCGAAAATAGCTAAGGCATTAAGTCCGCCTCTGTACTTGTGTGCATGAAGTATTAAATAAATAAATAAATAAGCAGCATTGTCTACCATTCACATTTTGACATGCGATCTAACGCATGATCATGAAAAACCAAGAAGGCAATAACTTCTTGGTTGCCTAGTGAGGGCTTGTCCCCATCACCACGTCACGACATCGTTAGCGTGGAACGGTGCGGCGTCGCGGTGCGTAAATTTCTAATTTATGTTACCGTGTAGTGAAAATACACATCACGAATCCGCAACGTTGCACGTTGTCGTGCCTTGTAAAATTCCGGTACAATATACAGCATTACTGAAAAAACGAAGCAATATTTAGTTAAGTTTCTACAGTAAAAGCGTTTTTGACATCTTACTTGCACAACTAATCGCCAAGACATTGAAACATCAACTGAGCGAGTGCATCGCCACGTACCGCTTCCGAAGACATACGATTCTACATTCCGCGGCGACGTTGCCGTACCTACTGTGTATTAGCACGTCACTACAATGTAATGCGCAGCGACACTGAACCGCTCTTCGTTGAAGGTTTTAATATCGTGACGTGGTGATGGGGACAAGTCCTAATAGGTTAGTATCCACAATAGATTTCCCTGCATTGTTGTGTTGACTTAATAGGTCTCTATCCTATTATTGAATCCCGAGGTTAGACTACATAAATCTATTAAGGTAACTTTACTATCCTAGTCCACTGAAGAAAAGGTTCAGTGAAGCGTTAAGTAGTGATAGGACGTCTATTTAAAGACTTAGATATACTTTTCTCTGAGTTGGTTATAAATTATTATTATTATTTATTTAATATTCATGATAAAAGGCATTATAGTGGACTAAATGTTGTAAAATCGTACTAGGTAACATATGATTCACTCCTATATTCCAAGTCATATCTTCAACTCGTTTCTACCTTGAATTATCAAATTGACTGCAATAGTTATTTTATTGACTTATCCAGGGTTTTCCATTGTCAAGGTGACTGATTCGAGTGGAGGTCCTTCAAACTAATTTAGAATATGGACCTGCCATGATCATTTTGTTACCATAAGTCAGATTCGCTTTACGCCAGATTCGCGTTAAGACAGATTCGCTTTAAGACAGACGTATAGTCGGATAAAAAAATATTTTATTCATTAATACGAAATATCAGAGATAATAAAAAAAACCTTTACAGACATCGTTGCTAAACAAAAATAAATTCCCTGTACTAATTAATAATCCTATTTTTTTATATTAACCAAATTTGCTAAATGTTTTAAACATTCTAAAGATGTAATTTGTCCTTGTAAGGCGTTTTAAGTCTTCTAGCCTTCGTATTTTCCCTTAACTTTCTTTCTTGTATTTCAGTTTCTTTTTTTAGCACCTGAAGAAAATAATATAAGGCTGGTTTGGGCGGTATTTTTGAATTCAGTCAACGATGGTATTGCTCCACCCCATTTGTTGTTCAAATGAATATTGTTCAGAAGTGACTTTCTTTAGCCGCGGGGTCGTACAATAGTTTTGAATCTTAACAAATTCCTCTGTAGCAGGCTGGCCCTTTCTGATAAAGTTAGGTAAGCCTCAGGGATTTGCAGATAACAGTGCTAATTGAGTATATATCCTTGTTATATTTTTGCTTTTATTTGTCTTATCCAGGCCAATTTTCATACTCATTTTGCATTTAAAAGTGGTAAAAACAGTCCCTTATTTGGATATATAATCTTAACGGCATGTTGCTATTTCAAAATCACACTTATATTCAACAATGTCTAATGAAAAATTGTTTTTTAAGATTCTTAACATTCTTTCGTATGTTTGTTGAGACTTATTTGGTAACAAATAGTAAATTAATGGCATAAAATTAACAAATTCTCCATCATACTGTGTTTTTGTGTGTCTGTCTGTGGCATCATAGCTCCTAAACGGATAAACCGATATTAATTTAAAAGATTTTTTTGTTTGAAAGGTGAGTTTGTCGAGAGTGTTCTTAGCTACGTTTGAATAAAAACGGTTCAGCCGTTCAAAAGTTATCCGCATTTTACTCTTTGAATCTTTTTTTCGCAAGGTAATCGTATCGTGTAATTGTTACTTGATTCGATAGATTGTCGATTGAAGCATGACTATTACTAGGTATATTATGTAGTTTAAAAAACATGAAATAAAAATTAAATTACAAATTTAAAAAACCCCCGACACTAAAACCTATAAAAAGAAAAAAAATAACCTCGTACTCGCGTCGGGGAACCGTTAAGTAAATAAAATAAACTGCTGTAAGCTTTGGCGGTTTCCCGACGCGAGAACGAGGTTAATTTTTTGATTTTTAGAGGTTTTCGTGTCGGTGGTTTTTTAAATTTGTAATTTAATTTTTTATCTAAGGATCATAGCAGGTGGCGTGTTGTAGGTTCTGCCTACCCCCATGGGAATAAAGTGTCGAGAGTTGAATTTATGTGCATATTTCGTAAAACTTAGCTACGAAATACACAGCCCATCATACATAGAATTTTAATCCGCAATGCGTACCATAACAAAGTTAAGACCGACATTTGTATTCCCTTCACCCACACACCCCCACATGGGGTAAAACCAACAATAATTGTCGTTAAATCGGCGACACGGGGTAAACAAACTCGTGCAACAAAACCTTTGTAATTACTCCCCAGGTACACTCTCATTACAGCCCATTACATCTTGTTTTAACTCCACGTTGTTCCATTTAATCTGTGCAACCCACCCTTTAATTTGCATATAATTAAAAAGACTTTACTCATCGAAGTTTTGCCTTACCTATTGGTGCCTTGTCATTAAGGCTGATTGCATACGACAGTTTTTAAGTCCGATTATAGTTCGCTGTCTTCGCCGACAAAAAGTTGGGCGTCGACAAAGTTCTTCTTTTGATATTGTACATTTCTCTGTCGGTATTTGACTGCTTCGTCGATCTTTTGGTCACTACTGCCACTGATAATAATACTAGCTTACAGATGCCTCATCCGATACAAATAAACCGTGCTGACGTAACTAGCGTTTTTCATCTGATTAAACTGATTATTTTTCTAAAAACATCGCTGGCGTTCGGTTCCGTTCCGTGGATATAGATGGTGTTAGCAGCGACTTGTAAGTGTTTACTCGGTTCGTGAATACTTGTTTTTTTAAATACAGCGACGATTTGTTTTATAGTATATTTTTGCACGTTTTACAGTTTAATTGTACCAAAAAGTGTTACAAAACAAATTTAAAAAATCGAGTAGGATGCCTCAGAAATTTAAAACCGCGTCATCTATTGGAATGAATTATAAATGCTCCATTCAAATAATCTTTGAAATTCGAACTAACAGCACAATATTCCTTAATTTTGTGTACATTTTTTTATGATTATTTCTAGAAAATATTTCAAAAAAATCAATAACAAACCGATGCTTATCACGCCATCTGGTGCAATTTATTTGAACATTTTTTTTTCTTCGCGTTGGGTTCCCGTGCTACTGCTGAGCAGTAGGTTCTGGATTCGATTCTCGAATCGGGTAAAGTGTTATTGGATTTTTCCATCTGGAATTTTTCAGTTGCTGCCCGTTGTCTGGCTTTGAGACCGGTTGATGGCAATAGACTAGCCCACTATTTACTATATGGGACTTAACACATAACTGGTGAAAGGTGTACTAAAATTGCATCTCTGCCCAAACCTTCGAGGAATACATCTGTAGTTTATTTATTTATTTACTAGCAACCCGCCTGGCTTCCCCCGTAACAAATAATAGACAAAAACCTTCTTCGTTTCCCACTCTTTCTAGCGATGAAAACCGCATGAAAATTCAGTATTTTTAGAGATTATCGCGAATAGAAGCGACTTGGGACTTTATTACAAGCTTTTATTTAACTTGCAATGTATGTAAGTAAGTGTGTTCGGGTCAAATCTTGCAACTGAATTTTAAAGCAGTTATCCTCCACCGATTAAGATGAAATTTTGCATACACGTTTAGTTTGAATAACAATACATGGTTAGCTAAGTGATGTCATTCTAAATCCAACATGGCGGACGGCCCAAGATAGCGGACGAGTTATTTTTTGTGCACTACCATGATATGAGTATCAAATGAAAGGTTTTGCTGAGAAGAATTTGAAAAAAGCTTGTTTTAAAAAAAGTTTTTTATGAATAATTTGATTTTAATTATAGGCAGGCGGACTTAATGCCTCAGTCATTCTTTACCAGTCAACCAAGGGTGGGGGACAGAAAATGTGATATTTGGTAATAACATAATAATATCAAATAAATCTCAGATGAATCACAATTTTTCCGCGAGCTCACTTTTTGATTTATCTGAGTTTCATACACCAGAAATGAAAAACGGTTATATTCGGTTTTCGATCCCTCACATCATCCCTATCTTGCAACTTCAGTTCGGTCACCAATTTGTCGGTCGTCTGCAACCCACGTAAAGTTGGTTGGAGTCCGGAGTCGGACCCTTCCGGGGCTGCAAACATTTTGCATACAAATAAATTGTTGGCAGTAACAAATTGGAGTCGTTAGTCATGTGCTAACTTGAGTTGGTGTCGCATATTTTACAAGCTGTTTCGACTATAATGAAGGAGAAATATCCGTATTTACGAAGCTTAAATTACTGGCAATATTAAAATTGTGGTTTCTTAAATACTCTAGATAAAAAAATCAGCAAACCTCCAGCAAATTGTCTAGTTTTCGTGGAGTTCATCGTAAACTTCCGTTTGATGTATAATAACTTTTTTTACAACGTATTTTATAAGCTGTTTTCCGAAACAACAAATTAATTAATTACCAAATTGGGTGGAATGTAGGTAATTAATTATAAATCGCATACCGAAATTATAATTTTCCACACAGGCTCAAATTAAATTAATCTCTGCAAACACACGTTCATACGTTGTTTAATTAAAGTTTTTGTATTTGAACACGTTATTGAATAATATTCATTAACAATTTTCAGTACTAGCTTTTACTGTGGTTTTCCTCCCGAATCCTATTCCATAGGAACCATTCATCGTTTTTCGGGATAATTCCTTCAGTCACACAGTGTAAGTGTTGATTTTTAACATTCTTTTTCTTTTCACGTCGATAAACTTAAAAGTCTCAACTAATCAAAAATGTTTTCCGACGAATATGTGGCTACGAGGACAGTTTTGGTCTGCTTAATATCATTAAGGCTGGTTTTAGAGTCACGCTGACCGGCACTGACCGTCGGCGCTGACGGTCGCCGTGAGCTCGTCATTGGTCGAGTCTGACGTACGTCAGCGCTGAGCCGAGCGACTTGGCCGGTTTTTATGTATGGTGTGTTCGGGTCAAATTTTGCAACTGAAATTTAAAGCAGTTGATCTACACCGATTAAGATGAAATTTTGCATATACGTCTAGTTTGGATGACAACGCCTAATTAGCTCAGTAACATCATTCTAAATCTAATATGGCGGACGGTCCAAGATGGCGTACTAGTTACTTTTTGTGCACTGCCATAATATGGATATCAAATGAAAAGGCTTGCTGAGAAGATAACGAAAAAGCGTTGTTTAAAATAAAATTGCGTACAATGTTTCTTTTACTATGAAGTATTTTTTTTTTTTGTTAATCTTAATTTAAATTTATTGAAACTTATTTTTATTTTGGATTTCTATTAAAGCATGTTTTTTTTTGCTTATTTAAACAAATATTTATTTATTAGTTCAATAGCTAATTCTGAAGATCCTGGGAAGGATAAAAGGACAAACCATTTAAATTATTATATTGTCATCGCCTCATCGGTCCTTGATAAGTATGTAAAGTTTCAAATTAATGCGAAGTTTTGAAGCGGGTGAATATCATGTTCAATGATTCCGTTTCATAGATGTATATATACCAAGCTAATAAAAGCGTGTTAAAAAGATTTCCCGGTTTGGAAGGTAGAAAGTAGGTCTGATACTTTGCAGCTAACGTATTTCAACTTACGGTCACTATCGGTAACCTTTTATAGATTTCATGCATCAATGACTTTCATGTAGCACGGTATAAACCTGCCTTAATATTTTTTCCAGTTCCAGATTTAAAAAAAAGTAAGCACAGGATTTCCACAGGAAATTGACATTTCCCTTTATTAATTAGAGCAGCGTTCACAAAAGAGTAGTGACGAAAATAAATTGATTGCGTCAAACACACATGCCGTCATAAAATGTGACGTGTTTCTATTGGAAAATACTTTCCTCATTGTTTTATTAGTATCGACATATACGTAGTTCGCAATGGACGCTGCAATGTGTAGGGACAGCGATATCAGCTGATTACCAGATTTTCTAAGGCCTTAGTTAATTGTAATTAAAAGATTCTAATACGTGAAGGATTCCCAGTTGATAACTGGACAATTCGATACATTTTTTGAAAATAAAACGTTCTTTTTGATTTTGCACAAGGTTTTCAGTTAAAATTTAATGTTATTTCATTTAATAAACAGACTACAGAATATTAAAATCAAAAATGCATTCAACACTTTTAACAATAATAACATTGTATTTTTATTTCAGGCACTCGCTTCTCTGCTATATATAATTTAATTTTGCATTTTTTTTATACGAGCTCTATTTTTGAAACCTATTAAAAGAATACCGATTTATTAAATTTGTTCGATGTAGGAGCTCGTGGCTAAATAATAACAGCCGCACGGGTCGATCTTCAAAGTTAAGCAACGCTTGACGAGGTCGGTCCGTGGATGGGTGACCATTTCAACATACCGAGTTTCCTCCGTGCCTCGGAAAGCACGTTAAGCGTTGGTCTCGGCTGTCATTTGAAGATCTTTGACAGTCGTTACGGGTAGTCAGAAGCCTGATATCTGACACCAGTCTTGCCAAGGGGTATCGTGTTACCCAGTTTCTGGGTTGTGGAGGTCAGATAGGCAGTCGCTCCATGTAAAAACTGGTACTCAGCTGAATCCGGTAAGACTGGAAGCCAACCCTAACAATAATTGGGAAAAGGCTAGGCAGATGATGACTGATTTTTTTCACGAATTTGTGTGCTTATTTGATTTTGCGTTGTAAGGCTACTCCTATCAGGTGGACTGATGACCCGGTGAAGGTTGCGGGGATCCGTTGGATGCGGGACGCATAGGACCGGTCAAAGTGGCGACGACGCTTGTGGGAGGCCCATGTCCAGCAGTGGACGTCTTTCGGCTGACATGATGATGAGGATGATTGTGTGCCTGCCGAAATGTATTTCCTCTCTTTTGGTGTAAAAAAATTACATGCAATTTGACACTCTTCTTTTATTACATTGCGAACATAATTATGCTCTAGTTATGAGACATTTTATGAACAAAATGAGCGCGATAACTATTGGATACAAGTAAAACATTTTTTATTTATTTTATTTTATTTATTTATTTAATTAAGGTTCATCAACAGTTGTTACAGATATTATACAGATAGGAACCTATATGTAATTGTGTATTAAATCTAACTGCACGACCAATCACAGACAAACACCACATGCAAATTGCTTTTTGTAGTTAGAAATATAATTATAAAGACTTAATGTACTTAAATTATAGATAGTTACATTAAATACTAATTACGTTTATCAAAGGCCGATATTGAGTATACATGGTCGTCAAACAGGTCGCAGCGTTCGTTTATGAGTTTGCACATGCTGGGTATAGGCGAGTTAGCACCAAACACTGTACGTACGGCGAAGAGTTGGAGCTAAAGGTGTTATGGGTTAACATAATATGTTAACCCATAACACCCTGAGCTCCAACTCTCATATATTATATGGGATTGCCATGCGCTATCGATCGATAATGTCAAGTGATCAATCCCTCAAATTTTGACATATCCACCATCATCATCTTCCTGCCCTTGTCCCATGTTACTTCTGCGCAACACGTTTTCTTCTTCCAAACCGTCCTATCCCCCGTCACGCCATCACAGACTCCCTTTTCTTTCATATCACACAGTCCATGTTTTCTTTGGCCGTCCCCTCCCTCTACATCCATCCATATTTATATTCATAACTCTTTTAGTAACATGCGTTTCATCCCTCCTCATCACATGACTATACCAGGACAAACGGTGTCCTTTCAATTTTTCTGTCACTGACGCCACTTTCAAACTTCCTCTAATATACTCATTTCTCACATTATCCATTCCATCACCTAATAACACTTTTCCCCACTTTTTTTTTCTTATTTGCCTCAGACTTATGAACGGATACCAAACATATAGATTTTGTAAAGATCGTAGCAGATGGCCTTCTGTACTTCTTGCCATCTGTCATCATCTTCTAGGGGTACCCATGTTTTTTTCGTGAGTGTATGTGTGTTTAGAAAATAAAATAAATTATTATACACAAAATCAGTTACATAAATACACACATAATAGTACATTTTATTTTTCGTTTACGAAACTCTCATCTCTAATTATTTTCAATCTCAACACCACCTGCAGCATTTAAAAAGTCGTATCCTGAACAATACACGCGACTTAGCAAACGTAAAGTCGCCTCAGAAAGTGGGTCACTTGCCGTGTCCACGCGCTGACCGGAAATTGTGTCTCTACCCTACGCGATAAATATTACTTAGATACCGATGATACTGGAATTTTTGATTTAAAACCAGAGTTTGTATTCGTTATTGGATGTAGTTTATAAGTGAATTATGGTGTAGGGGAATAAAATCTGGGGTTATTTTTCACTGAACGAATATTATTTTGAAACGTTGCACGTTGGCTTGACGCTTCACTTATTCATTCTATTTTGAATTATGCAGATGTGGATATTAAAAACCATCCCTTCGTGATCAATATCTTACAGTATGGCATTTCGACAATCGCTGCGGCTATCAATGGTATAATGCAAATAAATATAAAAAATACTTTGTCTGGAGCGTCTGAGCTGTAAGTCCACTAGTTTACAAAAGTTTTAGTGGTCTCTTGAGTATGTTTGAAAGACTAGTAGAGTCTTGTAAAATGTGTCAAAAACACACAGTTGAGAGCCCACTGTCACGTTTATAAATAAGGAGGTTTTACCTACCCATGGATGTTGTTGTATAGTTTAAAACAGTGGGCAATCCACAACAAAGGTCAAATCGTTGCTAAAGGTGCCCTTATAATCTAACAGTTCTTACTTCGTCGAAAGAAGGCAATGACACCAGAAAAGTTAAAAAATATGAGTTTGCAAGATTAAAATTGTAAAAGTTTAGATACAAATAAATAGTTTTAAGTGTTTGGATCGATGCCTAGTGTTCTCAGGCGAAGGGCCAACACATAAAACAATACGCCCCCTTCCGAGAAAACTTGTATTTCGCTGAAAAGCTTTTAGGAAAAGAATTTCGGATGTTTATTTTCGACTTAAAGAAGCATTCCTAAAAGCCAAAATGTCTCTTCATAAATAAAACATAACCGAAATTATTTTCTAAAAAAAGTACAACGCTACAAAAAGAAAATCTTCACTTTGTACGACCACAAAAACGGTATGCTTCATTTGCCAAGTAATTCAACTCTTTACAAAATTATTCTGACGAAAAAACAAAAACTGGTTTGAAGAGTCCCCTCATTACTCGCTTTTTTTTCCTTTTCCTTTTGAAATCAGTCAAAAGTTTCATGTGATTGGCGGAGGCTCCCGAGGAGAAACTTTGTATAGGCTCTTAAGTACCCTGTCCTTATTGAAGTAAGCAAGGGGAAGTACTTTTTTGGGTAATATTCCTTAACCGAGTTATTTATTTTCTTATCAAGCATGTCGAAATAAAATTAGCCTGGTTGGAAACGTAGTTTTGAAAAGTTTGGTATGTGTAGAACATACAAATCAATTGATGAACTAACTAATCACGCTATGGATAATTTACATTATTAAACCACTGAATTACCAGCTGATTGAGGTTTAGTATTTAATTGAGGGTAAATTAACTCAGTCATGATTGTTAGAATTCGGGTAACAAGGTGTTACCACAGTTAATACTAGCATAGCGTTACAAAACAAAATTGAAATACCAAATTGCCTTAATATCGATAAAAAATCGATAGCTATACCTACCTAATAATGTTCAGTTTCCAAGTATTTCAAAACCAACTAAAAACGAAAGTAAACTTGAGTTTAATTCAAGTTAAAATCACGCCAGCCAATACGAAAACAATCAGACCTAATCCGCCATACGGCGCTCCGTTGTCCAAGGGTTTCCATGACATAATTTCTCAAAATTTTCGGGTCCAACGCGCGCACAAATGGGCCGTGGATCCCAGGGACAGAATATCAATGTTTCCCTCAAATTTTACACATCGTTTCTTTGCGAGAACAACGTGCTATCTAGAAAAATGGAATTATGCAGGAAGCGATTCGTAAACTTTAAAATATTGATACAATGTAACTGAATATATTTTTTTACGATAGGAAGCTTAATAATTAACTCACATAATTTATTGCAAACCTACCGTAAGAAGACAATTATTTAAATTTTATAATTTTTCGGTTCCCATATCATTCAATTTTTAATGATACTCGTAGCACGTTGTTCTCGCAAAGTAAGCGACATTCAGTTTTAAGATGGAGATGTCCTTCAAGTTCGACACGCAAATTGAATGTTTAATTTATTTTTGAAGTGTCAAGGCTTTTGTGGTGTTATGGGACTTGTATTTTTTTTATATTAAACGTGAATCTCGAAATTGGTTTGCTTTGATTTGATTATGTAGAAATATGAAATATGGGATGTCATTTTAATTAAGTTGTTTTTGGAGAAATGAGGGCTTCATTGAAAGCCCTAACGAGTCGGGCAATACCAGAACACTTAAACATTAATACCGTAAATAAAAGTAAAAGAAAAATGTAACTGGAAAGGTACAGTCGACCGCTAGGCCATGAAAATTTTACTTTGACGTCATCTTTATGCCGTAACAGCAAGGCCGATGCACGTAGTTCCAATTTTGAAACTGTTGCGTGACTAAAGATATTATGACAAAGCACGTATCTCAAAATTGTTACAAAAAATCCACAAAAATATGAAAAACTTCAAACAAATTCAGTCCCGAAAAGACAGTCTAAGAAAAATAATCAGAACACTTAACTAATGAAAACCTGAAAGAAAGTAACAGAAAATCATACAAAAACCAGCTCACGTTTATGCAGAATCAGTGCTCTAATTCGGATCTGCTGAAACATGCCTGTGAATAGTTAACCACGGCGAGGCTCGGATTTGGCAAACATTCACTCGCGATCCGTGCCGGTATGATGTGCCTCGACTTAACGCCGATGAATTAATAATTACGGGTCCCGGGTACCCGTTACCAGTTCTAATGGACCTTCGGATACCCGTGGATTAGTTATAAATTGATACTGTTGGGCTATTAAGGTGTAAGTTGTATAATTGTTGGGTTTGGTCTTTTGTGTTGTTCGTTTGTTTTTTCTTTGTCTTCGTGTTGCACTGTCATGTTTTTGAGTCGATTAATTGATTTCTGTGTTTAAATGCTTCATATGAGAGGTAATTTGCGTATTTTTGGAATTTCCTACTCAAGAATCGATTTTCATTTATGGACCCCACTATGGGAATTTTATAAGGAGTGAAATTAATACAAGCATTAAGGGCTTGTCCCCATCAACAAGTCACGACGCCACATAGGAGTATTTGCAGGACAAAACCGGACAAAAGTACTAACAATAAGTTACTCAAAAAATCCTTTAAACCATTATTTGTTAAAATTAGATAACCAATCTGACAATTGGTCGCCATAAAACTCCTACTCGCACTTGCATATTGTTGTAAAACCAGTTGGAACTCAGTCATTGTTGCAATCGCACGTCTTAGTTCGCGACGCTTTAGTTAGTGGTGTTTACTTCTCTTGCTATTGAGTTTTCGTGTGGTTGACTATAGAAATAGTATGTTTCGTGTCGAGCATAAAAAGTCGAGATTTTAACACGAGTGATGTAGCCAATTTAGCTAAGCTACATGTGAGTGTTAAAATAAAGCATTTTTATACGAGACACGATCGATTCTTTTTCCACTACCTGATGAGCTTACTTAATTAAATGCAAATAAGTTCCAACAACGATTTATTAGAAACGTTCAGACTAAAAACCACAGACTATATACACACAATCAAAAGTCATTTCGTGCGCTTTTCAAAAGGCATTTCGTAACTGTTCTCCATAGAAAAGTCATTTCGTAACTGTTATTATGTAATTTTGTTATTTTTTAATTTTTTCATCTTGTGTCTAAATAACCATATTTCGAAACGAATGTCTTATGCAATGTGTTACATAATAGACAAGGTAGGGGAAAAAATATTTATTGAATATGAAAGTGGAAGATGTGCAACATATTTACAAATACTATTTTATTGTTTTCTGTTTCAATTTTTTTAATGTATTATGGCTCGCGCTTTACCACCATCTCACCTGTTGGTAAGCTATGATGTGGTCGACAGTGAGATCGCTATTAATATACGAGTATAATTTTGATTTAATAGTGTTTTTGTTTAAGTATCTGGTCTTGTCGAGCTAAATTTCTTTGAAAGACATGAAATTTAGGCTATTGCCGTGCCGTGCATGTATTGTGGTGTTCTGCTCTACAGACCCACGTTTTTTAGTCTATTTACGTTTTAATAAATACTTTACAAAACTCATGTCTAATTTTTATGTATTCTTTGTTACTGTTAACACCAGAAAAGCACATTTTTGGTTATCTCTGATTGATTTAATATCTTCAACTTAATATAAATTGATAGATTGTATAATCTTGTAATATTTTATACTCTGACATTTTCATCTGAATTGACATCTGTCAGTCCAATTTATTTTCATAAGCCACATACATAACGTACCATGGACTAGACCTTCCTTAAGCTAGTTGTACATTATAGTAAGGACAGCGGTAGACTGCCCCCTCTGTAAACCGTTTTTTATTCGTTCTGGTCATATAATTGGGAATTTGAATTTAAAATTTAGAAGATATGAGAGAACGAGGAAAAAACGGGCGTCAGCTTTTTTGGGTCAGATTCGGGCAGGGTACGCCAAAAGTCGGTTGACTACTGAATACTACCAAGGATACTATAGTATCTGAAAAACTCTTTAAACTGTATCTTCTGCCTACTATTGATTCTGTGTGTGCATTAAATATTATTTATTGTGAGTGGAACTTGTGATCAATTTTTCTGACTTTATTAAACTCATCGGTCAACGCTTCATATTAAAGGGCTCGTTGAACGACGTATGAAGCCACAGCCCGGCCTCCACACCTCTTGCTACCTGCGTTACTGCCTACCTGCCCGTTAACCTGACTACTAGTTCAGCTGCCTTGACCATCAACCTGTGTGCCTGGCTATCCGTCCTGCTGCCTACTCTACTGCCTACATAACCGCTTGCCTGCTTGTCCGTCGTGGTGTCTGCTCACCTGCCCACCTCGGGCATACTACGTCTTTCTGTCCGTCCTGATGCCTGGTTAGCTGCCTAATTCAAGAAACCCACGTCGTGCAAAACCGACCTTTAGCTCTTTTATTTTCTATATCCTTTTTCTTAGTTTTTAATTTATAAATACTCACATTTTTTTATTAACGTGACTTACGTTTAAGCTCTTCAGAGCCTAACATAACGTTACAGTATCACAATAAAATTGTCCGCATTTATCCGCCATTTTGACTTTTATCCATTCGAAGTTAATGTATATAAAAGTTGAATTAAGTAAAGTTATTTTTTTCGTAGATTATTATGAAAACGTCAGGAAGTTTACCAAAGAGTGTTATATGACATCCTTAAAGAATTTAAGGGAAAGAAAATGGCAGAAAAGTTTTAGTCTGACTAATGACATGTTTTGATCGCAAATATGAGAAGAATTAAAAAAAACTATTATCAATAAACTTTGTCTTTCATTCGATGACATTGCGAAAAATAATTTTGACCGATTTTATTATACGAATACCTATGTGCGACGCGACGTCGTCTACGTGGAACGGTGCGGTGTCACGGCGCGGCACGTTGGTATAGTTTGCTAATTTACATTACCGTGTCATAAAAATGCCCGTCACGATGCCGATGCCGCAACTTTACATGTTGTCTTACCTTGTAAAATTCCGGTACCTTTTACAGCATTTCTGACAGAACGAAGCAATGTTTAGTTTAGTTTCTTGTAGTTTCAGACAGTAAAGCATTTCTGACATCTTTTTTGCAAAACTAATCGCCAAGATATTTAAACATCAACTGAGCGAATACATAACCATGTACCGCATCCAACGACGTACGACGCCTCGATACGGAGCTACGTTGCTGTACTGCATCTTTCCACTACATCTTGACGGCATCGTAACGTGATGATGGGAACAAGCCCTAACTCAAATCGTAACGTTTTTCTGCGCAATGACGCAATGAACTTTAAATGCCTTTAACTTTGAAATCATCTATGTGTTTCCGTATTTGAAGAGATGCATTTATTTGCCCTTTTTGCCTATTGCATACTCAAAGACAATCTTACTTACGGATTTAACTTCAGTCGTGTGTTGGAGCTGAAAAAAACACATCTTCTTTAAGAAACTTTCACATTTGCATCGCAGTCGCAATCTGTCAAAAAAGCCTCTAAATTCCTTACATTTTGACAAGTTTTCATCATTAATTGTAGCTGAACTTGAATTTGGATGGGAACTTTATGATGATGACAGAATGCCAATTCAAGTGGAATTGGCATTCTGTCCTCATCATAAAGTTCCCATTGCTATGACACAGGCATCTTCTCTGTGAGAGGGGTAATAGGACTTAATCCACTACGCAGGCGACTCAGATTAGTGGATGTCATATGTCTTTGAATTTTTGGTTCAAGGACATGCGGTTTCCTCACGATGTTTTCCTTCACCGTTTTAAGAGCAGTGATAATGAAATAATTTACACAAGGTAGAGCGCCTTCCTGGGTTCAAACTCACGATCTTCGAAACGTAAATCGGGGCCGTTACCACTGGGCCACCACTGCTCAGAGCAGTGCATGCTTCTGTCATCAACATCTGCTTATCCTTTAGCCAACCATGTTGGGTTCAGTCTAACTAGATATATCCAGTGTAATCAGTGTATTCATCCACTTAAAAACATTTTATGAAATTCCATAACCCAACAAAAATAAATCCTATAAAAGCTTTAGTCCTAATCCTGTAAAGCCTTTTTTCTCAAAAGTCAACCAGCAGTTCAATCCTTATGCAAAATATTCCCTCGATAATATTTCAACGTCAACCTTTCGCCGTGTGACCTGAGCTATGCCAACGAAAACTCCGAACATTTTCGCCTGAATTGCATGGCATGTGACAAGGCTTATATAAATCTACATAATGCTATATGGAATATTTATCACCAACATTTTTAGTAACGTTCAACTAACTCCAGATTTTTTGGTGCAGCTGCATGGTGCAGGCAAACCAACTTTAGGACGCTGTTATAACTTACAGTTCTAGGTAATCTTATCTGGCCCTGCCGGTGGGTTCCCGCATTGTCGAGGCGGGGGGGTTCAGAAGCCGTGGCTTGGTCACCCACGGTGAAGCGAAGAGGAACCCGAGGAGGGACCGCTCGTCAGGGCTTTTGCCGACTAAGCCGACGACGTAGCGGCCAACTAGTAGGTTGCGGTGCCGCTTGGTAACACCTGACATCGCAACTGAGGCAGGCCGCGATGTCTTATAGACCGTCCCAGGTCCCTTACGATGTGGCGGCTGATGGTTGGAGGCCGCGGCGGGAGAGGAGTGTCGGTATTGCGGTGCGCCGCCATTCCTACCTTCCGTGGCCTGGTCGTGGTAGTCACCATCTGATGGCAGACGCGGTGGGGCCACAGGGGAGGAGGAGTGTCGGTATTGCGTTAGCCGCTCTCCCTACCCCTATCTAACTTATGCGGCCGAAAAGTGCTAGGTGGCGGGGCCATTGACCTTGATCCGTCACGTCCCCACCAAGGGTGCCATACACGGGGTCGTCTGGTGCCCATGTTCTGGTTTGGTCCCTGGGGTGGTCACGGGCGTACAGTGTATTCTGGTGCGCCGGTGATGGGGGGTACTCCCCCGAGGAGGGTCTGGTGACGGACAGCCGCGGCGGGTTCGCGGTGAGTGCTAACGCGTGCCCGTATTCCCGCCATAAGCGGCACAGGAGGATACTGTGGAGTTTTAGTGGGTTAGAGTCCCACATAACTGCACTATCTCCCCGTGGTAGAGCAATATGCATGAGCATGAATCCACGAAAAAAATGGTAAACTTATCTGGACAATTTTCTTTATTACCAATTTTATTTATGAAAATAGAAATGGTATAATCAGGTATAAATCTAGGTCACTATTATTCTGAACAAAAGAGAAACATTTTCCGTGCGAGAAGTATGTTAAGCAAACTCAAGTTATACGAAGGTAACTTTAAACTCGAACGAAAACTTTGAAGGCTGACTCCACAGTATCATTTGTAAAGATCTTACGTTTAGAAGAAGTTTAAAAAAATCCATCTTCAACTTTCATAACTCGAGTTAAAAAGTACTATGATATAGAAGCTCACGGAGTGAGGATTAGGTACAAATCCGGAGCATAAATTAGCCAAATCTCTAGAGAGAATGCAGTGACAGACACAGTTGCATTTTGCCTGCCAAGTTTCAACTGTGTGGTCTGGTACGAACACATAGTAAATTAGACCCATGATTGCGTTTCTTGTTCGTCACAAATACGGGAGATTTGAGAGGAGATCGAGAGAGACGAAGTTGGGACTTACTTTGAGTAGGGCGATCAATGGAAAGTTAGGTGCTTGCGTGAAGTGAGATGGTGAACAATGAGATCACGTAAGGTTTACTGAACGAAAATTATTGCATAATGATAATGTGTCAAATTGCCAAAAGTGCCATTTTAGTAGAATGAATTTTCAAGAGTTCAATCGCATCTCTTGACATATATTTAATTTGTGACGCGTCGATAACAAACTATAAACTGGGTGTTAGTAAGGCAAAGTAAAGCATTGTAGGTTAAGTACTTAGATGCTATTCGCATTGAAGAGTTTATTATCTATCGAAAAATTACGGCGTAAATCAAGAAACCCAAAAAGAACTTAGTCACTAATACAGTACTATGCTGTGTGGGTAGAGTGATCATTATTTAAAACAACTCCGACAGCTAAATAATGTTTATGTTACATTAATATACACATATAAAATATTAACATCACTTTTAAATTGCTCCAACCATGTAATATTCAACAATAATTAATCCATTTTTTTTTTCAAGAACATATCACGTATATAAAAACAAAAACACACAACATGGGCAGTTCGAAATAAAAAATAGCGCGGTAACGCGATGGCTTATTGATGATTTCCATCACTCGACGTTCACGAAATGAGAATCGAGAATCATTTCCCCAAGCTTAAATTTAAATTGCAATGTATGTATGTATAATATGTAAGTGTGTTCGGGTCAAATCTAGCAACTGAATTTTAAAGCATTTATCCTCAACCGATTAAGATGAAATTTTTCATACATGTTTAGTTTGGATGACAATGCAGCTAACTGATAAGCTAAGTGACGTCATTCTAAATCCAATATGGCGGACGGCCCAAGATGGCAGACTAGTAATTTTTTGTGCATTGCCATGATAAGGGTATCGAATGAAAGGATTTCCTGGGCAGAATAAGAAAAAAGATAGTTTAAAAAAAAATCTATGTACTTATAATATTCGCTTGCCACAAATATTTTTCTAGCTGTAGGTAGTGGGGAATAATACTGTTATTTTTAGATATTGGACAGTTGATACGGGTAGTCGGAAGCCCGAAAGTCGGACAACAAGTCTTGTTTAGGGGTTTCGTGTAACCGAATTACTGGGTTGTGGAGATCAAATAGGAAGTCGCTCCATACAATATAATGGTATACAGCTGCATCCGGTCAGATTGGATGCTGAACACAATGTCATTAGGAAAAGGCTTGGAGAATGGATTAGTTACATGTGAAGAGAATAATAGTATTTGTGAAGTGATTATTTTTGTACCTAATGGCAAGTGTTGTGATTGTGAGAGTTGAGGAAGACTGTCATACCGTGAGACAGTATGAACTAGTACGGAGGACAGTGCGAATCATACTCGGGCAACCAAACACAAACTTTGCTATTGTAATGTGCACCAACAATATAACTATGTAAGTTTGGTTGTATTAATGATTTTTTTGCAATAGAGTTTTCAAGATTAAATACCGTACAGTCGTCAATTGTTGTAGGGGTCAGTTGGGCAGTCGCTATGAAAAAACTGTTAGTAAGCTGCAACCGGTTAGCAAGCTGAGTCCAATCATTTGAATAAGGGCAAGACCGATGATGGGATAATGGAAAATATCTCCTATACCCAAACCTCTTCTGAGTTTAGCTGGGCTTGGGAAAAAATTTAACAATAAATAAAATAAAATACATTTAAGTCCTGTGTCGTGGTGGCCCAGTGGCTAAGACCTCGCCTCTCGTGCTTGAGGTCGTGGGTTCAAATCCATGCAAGAAACAATATGAGTTTTTTAAATGCATATGTACTTTCTACGTTTATCTTGTATTTATGGCAACACAAAGTTATTACTATTTTTAGTTTATCACACTAATCACACCAATATTGTAGAAGCGATACTTTGTGATTGTTTGTGTGTGTGTGTGTGTGTTTGTATGTTTGTTACTTCTTTACGCTCAACCGGCTGGACGGATCTAGATAAAATTTGGCAAATAGATAGTTTATAGTAAGGAATACCACATAGGATACATTGTATCCCGGGAATATGTTCCGTCGGGATAATTTTCGACTTTCACGCACCGCTGGCAGACGCTAGTCTATGATATTTATGATATGTTGTAAAAGGCTGTCAGACGCCTCTTCCGGCTTGGACTCAATGAGCCAACACGTTTTTCATGTGAGTGAAAGTAAATGATTATTAAAACAAGCAAATTGTATGTATTTAGCTACCTATACTAACATCAATGCACCATTAATTTAAACCTACGAGCAAGAACCTATTACTGATCGAAAAATCTTGGACATGGCAGGCAACGGTGAAGGAAAACATCGTGAGGATACCTTTTTTTTAGCGTGGAGAAATGCTCATGCTTACTGCGCTACCACGAGGAGATAGCGCAGTTATGTGGGACTCCAACCCACTAAAACTCCACGATGTCCTCCTGTGCCACTTATGCAAGGAACACGGGCACGCGTTAGCACTCACCGCGAACCCGCCGCGGCTGTCCGTCACCGGACCCTCCTCTAGGGAATAAACTCTATCACCGGCACACCAGAACGCATTGCACGCCGTGACCACCCCAGGGACCAAACCAGCACATGGGCGTCAGACGACCCCCCGTATGGCATCCTTGGTCCACCCTGTGATGGCTCAGGTGAGTGGCCCTGCCACCTACCATTTTCGACCGCAGGAGATAGGGACCTCCCCTGCAGTCCCACCGCGTGCGCCATCAGACGGTGGCGACCCCGTCCAGGCCGAGGAAGGTAGGAAGAGCGACTCACCGCAATACCGGCACTCCTCTCCCGCTGCTGTCTCTAACCCTCAGCTGCGATATCGTATGGGTATGACAGGCCCTATACGACATCGTGACCCGCCTCAGTTGCCATATCACCCAAGCGGCACCGCAACCTACTTGTTGGTCGCTACGTCGTCGGCTTAATTGGTCCCCGCTTAGACAAAGCGGGAACCCACCGGGGGGGATCGTGAGGAAACCTGGACTAATTAATGTAAGTCTGAAATAGCCAAGTCAGAGGCCTGTGGGATTCCCAGAGGCGGCTAAGTTAAATCTATCATCAGAGATGGCTACATCCTCACACGAAAAAAGAAAAATATATGACTTCGATACACAAAATGCTATCAATGGATTAAAGGATAATGTGAAATGAAAAGTAATAAATAACTTAGTAGTTTTAAATAAATATCACAATTTAATCGTAGGTTTACAAATACAGTAAAATCTTGAAAAATATTTCATTCAAAAATTCAGTCCGTGTAAGTGTTTTGTATTCAGTCGTTCGAGATCTAGGTCTCAGCTAAAACTTCAAAAGCTTTGTTTAACTTATCTGTGTAGTCGCAGGCTGGTTGGTCATTCTTCACAATCCATGTTGAGCCAGTTTTCCCTTGGTCCAAAACTGTTAATATGCCTGTGACTGCGGATTCCACCCTGTAAAGGAAACAGTATCGCTTAAATTTGATCAAGAAGCATTTGTTATAATGTTTACAAGGTATACCGGTGAACTTCGTTGCAACTAAAATCTAGTTTTTTTCTAATTTTGTTTTTATGGAGGAGTAGAAAAATACCAATAAAAAACAAATCAGTCGAGCCATTTTCGAGTTATTGCGAAACCAACGCACAGCAATAGTTTTTTTTATAGATTTTGAGTAACTAATACCTTCTTTAAACAATTAATAGCTTTACTCAATATCAAAGTTCTGCGAGAATTGTTTGATACTCAAATACAAAACTGAAATTTGTTTTTAGTAAAAAAAATTGGCGAAATTTTTGCTACAGAAATGGACCCATCAACAAATCTGAACCTATTATAAAATAGACAAAACGGCGGACTTTAAACAATCGTGAACTATAAATTAGAACCACTTCATCGCGCGTTATTCAGAACAATTTCTATGCAATTAACTATGGTGTGGATATATTATTTGAAGGTAATTTTGTGATATTTCAACCTCTTTCAATATAATAACCAAAGATAATTCACCTTATGTGTGATTGCAGTTTATTTCTCGCGAGTATAATCCAATTTTGTTACTGTCTGTAGAATGTACAACATTCCAGTCAACTTTAGTATTTAACTTAAATATTAAGGACAATTAAATCATTAAAAATATACAAACTAATCATTATGTGGTAGAGTGAAAGAACTCATTCGTGATCAAAAAAATGTGCACGTCGCTATCAATGGGAAAAATGCCTAGAACACTGGTAACAGTGCTATGTCGAATGGCAATGCTAATTCTATGGCCAACTCTGGTGACGTGACTAAATGTTTGCTGATGTCACGAATATACCAATTCATATTGAGATAAAAATTAATGTTTCGATGTTTAATCGTATTGTTGTTGTTTTTTTTTATTGTTGTCTCGCGCTTGACCACCATCTCACCTGTTGGTAAGCGATGATAATTCTCTACATTTTAATATAAATAATATACATATCTATCAATAGACCATAATAAACAAGACTATCTTGCTATAGTCTCTTCAGCCATTTATTTTACGTCTATCAAAATATCCATGCACGTATTCGCAAAGAAAAACTTGCTCTGCTCCATTTTATCACAAAACTCGTTGCTGGCAAACTATCTTCATCAACACAAAACTTCATCTAGAACGTATAAATAAGGCCGTTTGTATAAGACAGCGGAGCGTTTTGCGATACTGAGAGTATATTTTGCGAACGAATTTTAAGCATAGTGGCAACAAAAAAATCAAAGTCGTGGATATGAAATGCTGATCAATGATCATTATCTATCCGATAGCTGTCATTGATCATTATCTATCTAATACCTTTGAACGAGCAAATCTTGTATAAATATATGTATATATATATAATCTAAATCTCGAAAACGGCTCCAACGATTTAATGAAATTTAGTATGCAGGGGGTTTCGGGGGCGATAAATCGGTCTAGCTAGATTTCATTGTTAAAAAACGTCGTTTTCTCATTTTTCACCCAAGCAGAGCTCGATCGCCCAGGTACTACTCTTAATATGCTGCGCCATTTGTCATTGAATCACACTCTACAGCTTGTTATTCTGTAAGAATAACCTCATAACGCGCTGGTAGAACTTGCACCTCTCCTCTCTGCGAGATACGAGTAAAAAGTTTGGTTCGAACTATTTTAACACGCTTTTATTTAACCCCCGACGGAAAAATAGGGATGTTATAAGTTTGACATATGTTGCTGTATATCTGTGTGTCTGTGTTAACACAGATATGCATCTGTGTGTCTGTCTGTGGTATCATAGCTCCTAAACGGATGAAAGGTGACTTTTTCAAGAGTGTTCTTAGCTTAAAGATTGGAGGAAGGATTCAGCCGTTCAAAAGTTATCCGCATTTTACTTTTTGGATCTGAGTTTTTTTGCATTATATTGTGTCATAATTACGTGTTTCGATAGATTGTCGATTGAAGCGTGTTTACTACTAGGTATATTATATGTAACTTTAAAACCATGAAATTAAAATTAAATTTTAAGTTTTAAAACGACCGCGAGTTAATTAAAATAACTTGCTTTTAATGTTGGCTTAATTTTTGCTTTTTAGAGGTTTTTGTGTTGGGTGTTTTTTTTATTTTTTTTTTCTTATACACTGAACTATTATTTTTATACCATGAGTGTGTATTCGTACGCGCACTAGCTTCTTACTGCTCATCATAGCGTATATCCCCTTCGTACGTTTTGTCGGATGAGATAGCATGCATTTAGCCCCGGCCACAAATAGTTCATGCCGCCGACTAAGGCAACCTTAAGCACCGTGTAATACGCATCGCTTACGCGTTTGAGTCAAAACATTTCGCGAGTACGCGACGCGTAAGCGATGATGCGTAAGAGACGTGTGTGCGTGTCGCTCAGCTTGGAAGTGAAGATAGGAGCGCCTGAATAGCCGCTCTACCCTTTGCCATCTTATAAACGCAGCCTAACTATCCTCACCTCTGTCTTACGGGCACGCGGGATGTGATTGGCTCAGTCGAATCTTTGAAGTTTTCCAACGTGCTTCTGTTCAGGATGGCCGTATCTGTAGGACCAAGGCATACTGTGATGACTCGCACTTTGCTGTCTGAATATATTTTTTCTGCCTGGAAAAAATATTAGAAATGTGAGCCTTATTTCTGTCTATATATTAATTAATATTTGACCCCGACGGAAAAAGAGGGGCGTTATAAGTTTGAAGTATGTGGGTATCTGTTTATTTGTGTATCTATTTGTGGCATCATAGCTCCCAAACGGATGAACCGATTTGATTTAGCTTTTTTTTTGAAAGATGACTTTGTTGAAAATATTCTTAGCTATGTTTGATGAAAATCGGTTCAGCCGTTCAAAAGTTATGCACATTTTACTCTTTGAATCAGGGTATTTTCGCAAGATATGTTTCTTATGGTTCGATTGAAGCGTGTCTACTACTAAACTCCATTTGCGATAACATTAGACGTTTAAATTAGTTCATTTTACAGCCCGTTCAACCGATTTTGACTTCTATTGCGTTGGTGATACGACAATAGGTATTATAATTACCTAGTAACAACAATGTACAGATTTTTTGCCAATTATTTTACTTTTGGCCATAAATTACCTAGTTTTGACAAAACACAAAACCTGACCTTTGCCAGGCAATTAACATCTCTACTTAAGAAAATAATTAGAAGCGAAAATTTTAATTAATGATCCTCTTAAAAAATGTTCATAGCACAAGAAAATTAAGATAAGTTTTTAATTAATCTAGATCTACCAAGTCTTTGATCTTGAAGTTCATCAAGCTCATCCCAAAGTATTTAGTGCAAAGTCAAAGTCATTTATTTGCATTAAATGCGCTACAAAAGATGATATAAACAAATTATTAGCACAATGACACATTTGGCCGTAAGTTAGCATGCAAACATTAAGATATGAGTTAAAGTGTTTACAATGAGCAGATCTCAAATAATCTTTATACAATAATAACACGTTATTTTTATAAGTTATAGAACATTTTATTCTGGACATTATTTTTTAATTTCAGGCAGGAGCAATATGTCTTCTTTAATCATAGTTTATTATAAGATTATGCTCTCGCACTGGACCACCTTGCATCAATTACACCAATGTAATTGATGCAAGGTGGTCCAGTGCGAGGATAAACTAAACTACTAAATAAATAGAACTAAACCAAATTGCCATTAGTGATCTTCTCAGTATTAAGTTCCTTTTTTGATCTTTCCTTATTCTTGGGTATATATAGCCATCCACTGTCGTACCAACCCAAAACTTTTCTCTGATCATGTTCCTCATTCTTTCCCATGCCTATTCCGTGACCGCCAATAGGCGCCTGCTTCTTTTAAAATTACGAATATTTCTACGCAAATTAATAACTGTCTCCATTCGCGTAATTTCACTTACCTCTCATAGCATTCTCATTACTGTAGCATATAATTGCTCTTCATTCATTTTCATACCGTATTTGTTCTTAAATAAAATACAAACGTAGACAAAACTAGCCTTACCCCCATAGCTATACTGAACTGCAACACAGCAGTCTTCGTCGCCGCATATACAGGCAAATGGGTGCCAAGGTTAAGAGCCAATAACGATGATATATTAACGATGGTGCCACCACCACCTCCCTTGTTGACCCCCATAATTTCAAGAGCCTTCATTGTGCTGGTGACCGTAGCAGTCTGAAAGAAGACTTAGGTAATTTAGTGGCCGTAAAAGTATTAGATGGTGTTTTTATAGATAACTATAAAAGTTATGACGGTAATGTAGAGGAGATGACTAAGAAATGACCCACTTGAAGTATTATGTTGCATCGATTGGTGTAAGGTCCGATGTATAAAAGAAAAATAAGAATTTCTTCTTCGGTTTAAACCCAATGATCGACCACGTGTAACGGAAAGGTCAATAATAATATAGTATTTTTAAACGTAAAATAATAATAATATAATTTGAAAAGGCCAGTTCAAATATGATTACCAACAAAGACTTATTCATTGAATTCCAACATTAGTAATACTCAAATAAATTGGATTTCTCAACAATTTAGTTTTCTTTCTTTTGTATTGTTTAACTTATAACATCATTCTGCCTACCAATTTCCGGCCTTGTGCTAAAGCCTGAAACGTAATTTCATTATTTATACGGCATTCAAGTCCCTCTTTGTTCCTTAATTTACTGATTGTTTAGTTTTATGAGTTTCTAAAATTAATTTATTTGAGAATTCATGTATCCGTCGACCGTTGTAATATCTATTTGGTTAAAGATTTTTTATAGCACTTAAGGTCAACTTTCCATTTCTCAGATATTTTTTACCTGAGGAATAAAAGTAGCGGTAGGTCTTTTATATAAAATATGTCAAACCGTCATATATATTTCACAGTCCACTGGGCAGAGTTATCAAAAGAATAAAAAATCAGCCTTTATAAATAAAACAACTATATTCTGAAAGCAGGATATTAACTTTGATATGAGAATTTAACAAATCCTTGGAATCCTTAAACAAAATTCCCTAACAAACATTTCATATAATACCAAACACGAAACGCATGCCGAATATAATCGAATCAAAACCGAATAACTCACTCTTACTCACGCGAGGACTCATATCTCACAGAATTAATATCGACCATCCTCTTGTGCATTCGTTCGTAGACAGTCGAGACCGCAACCTAGTTTATTACTTTGTCGAGTCCCCTATATTATCTAACAAACGATGAACAAGTATAACTAGCATGTAGTTTGACTTTATTTATAGAATTTTGGAAATGTCGGACCAATCGTGATTAATAGTTATATTTCGGTTATTGAGTTGTCAGTTTCAGTTTCTAATATCAACTTTGTTAATAACTATGTCGAGTCTACCTACAACAAGCGGTGAATTATATCAACAATATTCGACTTCATGTCTATTAAAGATTATCGGAATTTCCCGGTCGTATGTGAAATTATAATCCCATCAAAAACATGAATGTGAAAAATGTTGGCTACGCCGACAATAGAATTGAGATCTAAATGGGTGCCAAGTTCTGTATCCCGAAATTTATTAAAAGGAACATAAAACATTCTAAAATAAATTTAAAAACTTAATTTCTTGCTTTTTCTGCTCCATATTTGCTATATTGAAATATAACTTCTTAAATTTGAAAAGTTGATCTATTTATAGCAGATAACTTAGGATCAATTGTAGCTCAAGATTTGACTTGGCTGGTTATTTTCTATATTTTCTTCCCATTCAGTATCCCGATTTTTTCACGCTTTTTTTTATACTTAATTTGACCAAGTTGGGGCAGTTTAACGCGCGCAGGCGGTTGTACTCTACAACAGAGCTCTCTTGTGTCTTGAACTGACTTGGATCTAATTTGATAAGATGTTCTCCATCTAAGGTTTTATCTCTGGGTGTCCAACGTAAGCCTACAAAATTAAGGGTGGTATTCCACTCGGAATATATTCACGTGAAGACCTTAAAATGCACATACAGTCCGGCTGTCATCATTTTTGATTGCTGATTCTTACATTACGTGATAAAAATGACGATTTTTGGACGTTAATATATAAATAACTGTTTGAGCTATATTTATGAAATATTGGTTTATAATCATCTTAGGGATTTTAATATATAAACCAAATTTCATGTGTTTATGCTAAATAGATTTTGAGTTATTAAGATGACAAAAGTGGCTCTAAATGGTTCGTGTAATATTATACACAACTGCTGCTTCGCCAGTTCCTTTTTTGCTTGAACTTGGCTTGACACGCAGCCGCGTGTCTAGATTGTAGCTGTTCACTTATTGTTATCTGTTTGATAATTGCAGCCTTAACTTTTATTTATTATTATAATATATCACGTAATAAATTCTATGATTTATTATGTTTTAATAACTGAACACAAATAATAACTATAATCTAAGAGAACCTTCAAATGAAATATGAGTTATTTGTGTCATTGGCTGCGGTTAGTTTGACTTCTATTGCTGCTTTGACAAACCTTCATTCATCAAACACTTTATTGTGGCTTATAATAAGATTATTGAGTTTCTATCAAAATCAAACAATCAACAATAAATTTTTGATAATTTCATAATGTAAGCTATGCTATGCTTAACATAGCATTGCCTATGAGATTGTCTTGTATGTTAAACATTTTTCTACTACAATATTTTAAAAATCAATATCATCAATTCGTTGTGTTTCACCAAAACTACTGCATTATCACTGTTTATCTACCAATTCCTGACTAACACTTGCTTTTTCTAGAAACACAAAATTTCGAAGACATATTGTGTCAACCAACCCGCACTGCACAGGCGTGGTGGATTAAGGCCCATTTCCTCTCTCACAGAGAGGAAGACTGTATCCCAGCAGTGGGAACATTAAAAGGATGATTGTTTCTTGGTCGTTTGACACAAAACACAGATTTTGTTCAGCTTCATAATCATTATAATAATTATGTTGTAATACTTACAAAATTAATATCAACCATCTTCTTAACATTTCTTGCGTCGGCAGATAACACCGCAGCATTGTTGATGACCCCGTCAAGTCTTCTGTACTTGTCCAGCACTTGTTTGTAAGCCGCAACTAGTTGGGCTTCGTCTGATATGTCACACTTTATGAACTTTGCTCTTAGGGCTCCAAACGTGGTTATAAGCTCTGATTCCAGAGCGGAGCCTTCTCTGTCTAAAACATCAACGAAAGCGACATGCTGAAATATAAATTAAAAAATATTTTAATAAAGACATAAGCAAATGGTACTTATGTTCGCCTGTCCATATTAATTCGATTATCTTACTAATATTATAAATGTGAAAGTTTGGATGGATATGTGTGTGGAAATGTAGATGTATGTTTGTTACTCAATCACGCCAGAACGGCTGAACGGATCTGTGTGAATTTTGGCACAGAGATAGATTACAGTATGGAATAGTACATAGACTACTTTTCATGCCGATATAATGTTCCCTTGGGATAAACAAATACTTTTTACACGAGTAAAGCCGCTGGCAGAAGCTAGTTAAAATAGTTAAAATAGCTAGTTAATGTACGCCCACCCTAACATATGTCACGTAAGGCCGCAGTAATGTTAAGGGTGTGACAGTACATGAAAGGATATGATAGTTAAAGGACCTACCAAGACCTTACAGCCTAACAGTCCCTACGACCCTAAGCCCTATAAGCCCTACAGCCCTAACCTACCATATACCTAGTGTGTGATAAATAAATATATAAATAAGTTCAGGATGTCTGCACCATGCGACCTAAGGTTACAGACGGATAGTGGGCAGGGATTCCAGGTTCGGGAAGGGTACACTCACTGCCAGTCCAGCAGACTCACAGGACTGATCAAAGATGGCTAAAGGTGTCTTGGCCACAGCGAGGGGTAATGAGACAAGAATATAAATTCTAATCTGATTTATTTACAATATTGCACAGCTTAAATACTATTTCATCTTAATACACACTAATACACATATTTGTTTGTGTCCTATGCGTGTAGTATGCAACCAAACAGAATTTTATCTGGGCCGCGCGTCAGCCGGGCCGAGTGCTGAGTCAATGTCCAAAGGTAACATTGAACATTCTGGCGACTCTCAGGCACAGGACCCTAGTTGGTACAGCTCGATGATCTCGTATGGTCTGGCTCGGCCTTGTTCAGGTTGTTGTGACTGAGCGGGCATGCTGCGTGGCATGCCGTACGGCTGTTGCGGTCGTAGCCTGTGTGCTGTGCTGCTGACAATCGTTGGTTGCCGTACAGGTGGTGCAGTGCTCCTTCTCGCTGCAATGTAGGCTCGAAGTCGGTTCAATGCCTGTGGACCGAAGTAAATTATAATAACAGCTAAAGTTATAAAAATAAGTGAAATACTGATGCTAGCTATGTATGTATGTGACTCTAATTGTTTCCAAATCGTGTTTTCTAGATCAGTTTGTAAGTTTCTTTCGGATGTGACTAAATGGTCGAAAACTCCTTTTGACCTGTCTAACACTAATTCTTCTTTGGATATTTCCTTTAATTTTGTCGGTACAATCTGCGTATTAAGGGAGAAGTTCGTTGTTTTGGAATAAGATGCTAGCACTGTCATTGTAGTTGTTCTCTTGGCAGCAAGTATGTTATTACGTGTTTTAATGACGCAATTCTCGGAGATATGTAGAACTCCGACATCTTGAATCGTCACTTCTTTTCTTTGGCCGTCACACACAATCGATACGGTAACCGATTTTGTTGTAATGAAAAGCCAAGTGTTTTGCATGTATAATTGCTTCCATAAAACATCTGTTGATAATTTGTAGGTCGTCGACGTGCATTGAGTTTGGGTGTAGTTTTCGGTTTTAAATAGTTGTTCAACTATGCAATTTTTATTTAATTGCATGTTCTTGACAGCCACAGGATAGCAGACGAACTCTGTGTTAGTATTAAGACAGTCTTTAAATTCTTCTTGACTTAGGTCAAAGTAACGCTCGTTGTTATAATCAAAGCCCATGAATGTCTGCTGAATGGTCAAACACTCGAATGATCCATCAGCTTTCCTCTGTGGAATGGGCGTAATGTGTATAAGAGTATATTTTGTTACATCATGTATTGGAAAGTATGCGTACACTCTTATGTGGGTATTATTTACATTCATCTCTGTCTGTATTATTTGACCCTGAATAATTTTTAAGTTTGATGGTAGTTTTTGATTAGCTACTTTTATTATGTTGCTGATGTGTCTTGTACATGATGTTTTGAGTATCCTTGCAAAGTTGTTGAAATTGTAAAGTTATTTTTTCAATCTTTTTTTGGTCTCGTTCCAAATTTTCTCTGTCGTAATCAGTTTCTATTCTAAAAGTTCCCCGGTTAATTGTTGTGGTTCCTATTTTTTCAACATATAGTCCTGGATTTATTCTTTTTAATGTGTATGTGGGTGTACTCGACACCGTGCCAATTAATAGAATAATTATTGTATGTAGTAGTAATTTCTGTATCCAATTTTTTGGTGTGCGTATGCCTTTTTTGTTTATTATGGCAGTTGAGATGTTACATTGCGTTGGCGTAAACGTTTGTTTGTCATAGCTCGTTGTATCAATATCTTGGTTTTCGTTTACAGGGAGCGGGATCAAAGTATGAATTGATCTTTTCTGACAAGCGCCTGTTGATTTCTGAAGAGTTACAACTCTAACTACGCCATCAACTCCCGGGTGAATTTCTTTGATTTTTGCCAACGGCCATTTACTTGGACTTATATTGTCATCTTTTATTAGTACAATATTTCCAATTTTTGCATTGTCATGTGCTTGTTTCCATTTGTATCTTTGTTGAAGTTGGTGTAGGTATTCTTTTGTCCAGCTGTTCCAAAAATCTTTTTTCATTTTTTGTATCTGTTTCCATCTGTTTACTAGGTCAGTATTAATATTTTCTATCGGATCTGGTACTCCTACTGCTTCACGGCCAATAAGAAAATGGCTTGGAGTTAATATTGTATTGTCATTAACATCCTCAGTTTGCACACACAATGGTCTTGAATTTAAACACGCTTCAATTTGGTGGAGGAAGGTTGTCATTTCCTCGTATGTTAGTGTTGAATCCCCGATTACTCGACGTAAATGATGTTTCACTGATTTTACGCCAGCTTCCCAGATGCCACCGAAATGTGGTGATGACGGAGGAATAAAATGCCATTGGGTTCCTATGTTTGTTATTGCGTTTTGAAATTGCGGTGATTGCGTTATTTGTAATATTTCCTGATGTATGAAGTTGGCTGCTCCTACGAAGTTTGTTGCGTTGTCACTGTATATGTGTGATACGTGACCTCTTCGTGCCATGAATCTACGTAGCGCTGCAATAAAGGTTTCGGTTGTTAAATCTCCCACCAATTCTAGGTGTATAGCTTTTGTTGCTAAACATACAAAAACAGCAATGTATGATTTGTAGGACTTGTGACCTCTACCTTTCATAGTTCTTGTTTGTATTGGTCCCGCATAGTCAACTCCAGTATGACTGAATGGGTAGGATTGTGTCACTCGTGCCTTTGGTAGTATTCCCATTTTTTGAGAGTTTGTGTCTGCTTTGTATCGTATGCACCTCACACATTTGTTAATTATACTCTTCACTTTCCTTTTTCCGCTAACGATCCAGTATGTTTGTCGTACATATGCTAAAGTCAATTTGTTACCTCCATGCAACGTTTTTAAATGTGCGTCTTGTATAATTAACGACGTTACATGATGATTATATGGTAAAAGTATTGGATGTTTCTGATTGTAAGGCAGTTCGGAGTTTTGTAACCTGCCTCCAACTCTTAGTAGTCCATCCTCGTCGATAAATGGGTCTAAAGCGGATAGTTTTTTGTTTTTATTCAATGGTTGTCCACTTTGTATAGTTTTCATTTCATCTGCGAATTCCTCTTGTTGTAATTTCATAAGTATTCGTTTTGTCGTCACTCTCAGTTCGTTAGTAGATACTGGTTTATTTATTGTTTGTTTGTTTGCGTATCTATAGCAGTAAGACAAAACCCTTGTCATTTTATCTAAACTGGAAAATCTATTCCAGACATCATTCTTCTCAATCTCAGTTGTAGTTATATTGTGACACAACTTGATTTCTTCCTTCGGCTGTGGCATACTTCTCGTGGTGGGAATCTGATCAGTTCTTAGCCACTGTGGACCGTTCCACCATAAAGAATAGTTGACAAGTTTTTCTGGTTCCAGACCTCTTGAGATGATATCAGCTGGGTTCTCAGCAGAAATTACGTGGTTCCATTTTGCGTTTGGTAAAAGTTGTTTAATTTGTGACACCCTATTGGCTACGAACGTTTGCCACCGTACAGGCTCTCCTCTTATCCAGCCTAAGGTGATCATAGAATCCGTCCAACAAGATATCGTAATATTCTTGCAATTAAGCGCTTCCTTCACCTTTTCCACCAAACCGGCTAGTAGCAGTGCAGCACATAACTCAAGTCGAGGCAAGGTAGTTTTTTGTTTCTTTGGTGCTACTTTCGATTTTGCTTGTAATAATGTAATGTGGTAGCTGTTATTGATTTTTACCCGACTGTATACCACCGCTCCGTATGCTTTTTCGGAAGCGTCGCTGAAACCATACAACTCAATCTCTGTGCTGTCTGTTATGTAACACCACCGTGGCACTTTAATTTTTTCTATGCTTTTCAGATGTTTTTGTAGTTCTGTCCATCTTTTCTGAAGTAGGTCATCAACAGGCTGATCCCATCCTATGTCATTTGTCCAGAGTTCTTGTATAAGCAGCTTCATTGTAATTATAATAGGTGCTAACCAACCCAGCGGGTCGAATATTTTCGCAACTTCTGACATAATAAACCTTTTTGTTGGCTTTTTATTTTCCGTTATAGTTATTTGGAAATAAAAACTGTCTTCACGTGGTGACCATGTTATGCCCAACGACTTCCTGGTCTCGTCTAACGGTAGTTTGAGCATCTGATCGTCTTTATCTTCCGCTGGTATGTTTTCCAGTAGTTCTGAACTGTTTGACGACCATTTTCGAAGTTTAAAGCCGCCCTTGTTCAACATGGATATTAGCTGTTTCTGTAACTCTTTCGCTGCATCTTCCTGTGACTCCCCGGACAGAATATCATCCACGTAGAAATCTTGTAATGTAGCTTGACTTGCGATTGGGTAATTGTTTTGTTCGTTCGTAAGCTTGCATCACTTGTATCTTAATATGATTTTTGTCAATAGATTTATACCAAACGTTGTTTCCGGCTCGAAGGACCAAATGTACGCCCACCCTAACATATGTCACGTAAGGCCGCAGTAATGTTAAGGGTGTGACAGTACATGAAAGGATATGATAGTTAAAGGACCTACCAAGACCTTACAGCCTAACAGTCCCTACGACCCTAAGCCCTATAAGCCCTACAGCCCTAACCTACCATATACCTAGTGTGTGATAAATAAATATATAAATAAGTTCAGGATGTCTGCACCATGCGACCTAAGGTTACAGACGGATAGTGGGCAGGGATTCCAGGTTCGGGAAGGGTACACTCACTGCCAGTCCAGCAGACTCACAGGACTGATCAAAGATGGCTAAAGGTGTCTTGGCCACAGCGAGGGGTAATGAGACAAGAATATAAATTCTAATCTGATTTATTTACAATATTGCACAGCTTAAATACTATTTCATCTTAATACACACTAATACACATATTTGTTTGTGTCCTATGCGTGTAGTATGCAACCAAACAGAATTTTATCTGGGCCGCGCGTCAGCCGGGCCGAGTGCTGAGTCAATGTCCAAAGGTAACATTGAACAGTGATATTCCATCAGCAATAACGAATGTTGAAAATTCCAAATGTATTAGATTCTCTAGAGGGCTGTGGACGAATCGAATTTTTTACCTGAAATTCGTAGGTAAAAGGAAATAACTCATAAAATAATTTACACATATTTGATAGTAGTTTCTATACTCCATTTGTTTAGGTAGTTAACTAAAGGTAAACAATCTTGATATGTCTTTTTATATAAAATAAATCGTATAAAAGACCAACAAATATTATTTAAATTTAGTTACTTATCTAACATCGGTTTAAGTAAATACCTAATTGTAAACATTTTTAGATTCAATTTTTAGACATTTTTTTTAGATAAAAGACATGTTAAGATTGTTTACATTTAGTTTACTACCTAAACAAATGGAGTATAGTATGTCTTAAAACAGGTATCGACACCGCTAACACTGTTTGTTTATTCAGAGGAGATTAAAGCCAAACGTGCGCTATCTATGCAAAGCTGTAGAATGCATAGTAGTTTTATCACGAACAGGTAGATTTTTTTACTCAAACATAGTGCACTGTGTTGGTAGACTACAACCATTATTGTATAGTAGGTAACTACAGATTAAAACGGTAGTACTTAGGTTTCTCTGTAACTTTAGGATAATACTATACATTTTGATAGTTTTCGGTTCGGTTCGATTTTAAATGTTTGGAATTTGGCATCAATCCGATATGTTTCGCACATGCAAAGCTATACCTACCATAACATTTAAAGTTTATTTTTTAGTATTGTTTTTCTGTGTATTGTTCATCAAACGCTCAAAATGATTCTATTAAAACGATGCAGTGCCCAACGGGAAAATATTTTCAATTCTCCAAAATATGACTACCCTACTAAAAAACCTTTCAGCTTGCGGTTTCCAATACTTTAAGTCTAAAAACACTCCATCAGAAACTGTTTCGTACCCAACTTTGTTGCAAAGTAGACCGATGGGATACTTAGCAACCTATTTTGTATTGAAATTTTGTTTTTACTTCAACAACTTCTACAGGAACATCAGCGTTAACTTTTCGACCACAAAATGGACCGTTTAGTAACAGATGTGGTGTTGAAACAAAATTCAACTTTATGCTAAATTAAATTAGGTTTACAGTTAACTGTTCATGTGTTTCTGAACAGGAAGGGTTAACTTTCGTAACTAAAATGTTTGTTGGACTAGAAATAAGTTCATGATTATAGTTTCGCGTTTTGACTTTGTTTACCTATATAGTTGTTATTCTGGTTTAGTTATCTATCAGTTGAGTTTGGTTACATTCAAAGTATATTATTGTTGTTTAACTGTATCGTACCTATTCGTAGATAAAGACACTGTTTTCGTTATGTCTATGAAGATATAAATCCAAGGTTCTGATTAAGATTTATAAATCTTTAATCTTTCCAGTTCACTATATTGAACTAGTACAAAAATAATATCCCGCGCAAAGATTATTTCATGCGACTCAATACTTATTGCTAGGTCAGTGTTAGTGTCATTAATTTTTTCATTGTTATTACTCATTAGGCGTGTTCATAGATAAGCACATCACTATGATTAACAAAATTTTAAGTTCTTGTGAAAGAGCTCGTCTGAGTACCTAGTACAACCACAAGTACAAAGAACTATAATATTTATTTCTGAAGCATGTTCAATGAATTGTACATGTCTCTAAAATTGGCAGTTAAGTGATTTTTGCGTTCTCTAAGTTTGGCATCACTATCACTTTTGAGTTTCAAAAATACGCTTTCTGATAGGTGACGACTCCTTCTGTTTTTCAACGTATTAAATAAATTCTTAAATCAGCGTTAACTCTATTTTTTTCACACAACATACACCGTGCCGGCTTTATAATACTATGCAATATTTACCCTGGCATTTTCCCTTAATAGAGCCCTGACGATGCCCGCACCCACACCAGCCGCTCCCCCAGTCACCAAGAACACTTTGTCTTCCACACTCAACACACGTTTAACCATTTTCGCAGCCATTTTTAAATAAAGAATTATTTCATCACTTTATAGATAAAAAGTCACCGCGGAACGCCAGAGGTAACGCTGGACTAATCAGAACAACGTCTACTATCGAACTAATTTCTCGTGATAATATGTTTAACAATGTGAAAGATAAGATGGTATTTTCTCGCTTTGTTTTATATAATCTTTGGAATTGTGGGATGTTCATCTTTCGTTCTCTACTACTAGTTTTTTCCAGTGGATATGCCCGTGTAAGAATCGGAAATTATCAAAAGGAAACTTACTCCCGGGATAAAATGTATCTATAACTATAAGTACTAAAATTCTTTGAAATTTGCTCCAGTGGTTTAGGTTTGGAAACGTAAAACAAATACAGACAGACCGTTACATTCGCATTTATTTCTAGTACTCAACAGTGAACTTTTTTAGCATATAGGTACTACAACCTCCTATTTCTTGGCGCTAAAGGACAAGAAAATAAGAATAATTTGTTATCGTTCCGATGTCGATTTATCATCGATAAACGTAATCATAATACTCGTACTTGAATTTACCGATAAACCAATATGTACCGAGATTGACTGGACATTTTCATACTTTCTCAGATTACGTTTCTACCTTAATTTTTCAGACTGTTCTCTTCAAATTCCACAGTGATCTTTAAGGGTATGCATCGATAAAGGTATTACTAGTAATCCAATTTGCCGATAGATCCGTACTTCGATTGACTGTTACTTTTGTATCTTTCTTTCCCGGATTACATTTTTTCGTTAATTCTTCCGACTGTTCTCTTAAAACTCCCTCAGTGATCTACAAGGGCTATATCAATCTTACGTTGGTACTTCAGCATCCTCCCTGTGGCGGCTCATTTCGACTCGAGGGGTTGACGTGGCGAAGCGGCTAAAGCGCTGTCAAGTGCTGCAGCCATTGACTACGCAACAATAACGTCTAATAGCAGGCCAGTTTTAACGATGCTTTTTGAGCTTGAAAAATTGTATAGGGGGTTATAAGTAGGTAGGTCCGTCGGATTTTTGGTGAAGTTTTAAAATTTTGCACTCTTCATTGCCTTCCGGATTATTCGGGATATAATGTGAGATTAAGAGTTGAGAGTGGAATATGTTAATGTAATCTGCTAGTCATAAAAAATATAGATAGTTACCTATTATAAAATAATTTGTAACTTCAAGAAAACAAGTACCTACCTAATCATGTAGGTAAAATTGAATATGGAGGCAAACATCATGACTTTACAGCTTTATCTGCTAGCTATATCTGCACAACATGACGAAGAATTCATTGCGTTTATATCAGTTGTATTTTCGCCTGTCATCTAAAGCATGAACATGCTGAAAATGTAAACCAAAGTAAAAAACACTCACTCATAAAATTCAAAAAATGTTTTGTATTCAGACACAAGATTCCTAAAGCGTGTGTCAGAATAACGGAAACAATTTTTACGTTCCTTCTCAAATTCCATGTAACGTAAAGTTAGAAACATCATAACATTTTCATTTCCAGACATTTAAGCCTTACATTCCACTTTTGATTTTAATTATTTCTGCCTCGTACATTCTCTCTTTATTAACATGTGACTCGCGAAACTTGTGAAATAATAAAACGTAAACAAAGCGCAGCACTTCACGGAATGCGACCGCGTCATCACTGTGATGATAGTTCTAGTGTTGCTTTGCTTGCGACAGTACTGGCTGACAGTATGTGTGTATGTTTTATTTAAATCTCGGCAATTTGACGTTCGACTCTCGCATTTGACGCATGCATGAGGCGAGTGCGGGCGCCACGCGGGTAGGTGGGGGTGGTGTCGATGACAGTTTATGTGCACAGTTATTTTGACCGTGTTGTAGGTGCGTATATTAAGGATTCTGTACCCGAAGGGTCCAAACTGAGCCCTATTGCTGTCACTCACGTGTCCATCTGTCCCTCATCTAACAAACGGGTTTTGCAGCCAAACGACTCAACCGTTGACTCAAAGCCATGCAAATTGTCAAAAAATATATTTTTATGTTTTTAAGAGGGGCTTTCATACAGCTAAAAGGGGCGTGAAAAAAAACTATTGACCTACCCTATCGAGTGTGAAATCGTTGTTTAGAGCTCGATGAGTAGATAAATACTGTATTTCTTTTACATATTGTAAAACAAAGGAATGAGAAGACACCAAAGACAGCCTTTTTTACAAAATTTTGTTCCAAAAATTTTTTTAACTTCCCTTTGGCCTATGAACTACAAATTTGGTGATTTCGTAATGTTTATTATTACGTATATTTCACTAACAACTACAAAAATATTGACACATCAGATTTTTCTTTGAAATTCCTTCATTTTTCCTATTACAACAGCCAACTTAATTTAATGCGGGTTGGTATGGAACCCTGAATGTGCGAAGTCCGACACGCTATTGGCTGGTTTTTTTACTAGGACGTTGAAAGAAAAATATTTGTTCTGCGTGACTGGTTTGTAAGGATGGGGGTGAAGGATGAATGTGTCGTGTTTGTCGCTTTTATGTATGGAAATTGATGGCAGTATGTCAACGAGTACCTATAGGATAGGTATTCGTGACATTAGCGGATAAAATAGTAAAATATTTTATATGAAACATACATAAATTGTACCTAGCTAGTTGGTGAAACTTAATTATTTTTACTATACACTTTAAAGCAGCTTCCATGGCTTATAAAAGTAGTAAAAAATCGGCCAAATGCGAGTCGGACTCGCGCACAAAGGATTCCGTACCATAATCGCAAAAAACGGCAAAAAAATCACGTTTGTTGTATGGGAGCCCCACTTAAATATTTAAGTTTTTAGCATTTTTTATTATAGCGGCAATAGAAAAACATCTTCTATGTGTGAAATTTCAACTGTCTAGCTATCACGGTTCATGAGATACAGCCTGGTGACAGACAGAAGAACTGCAGAGTCTTAGTAATAGGGTCCCGTTTTTCCCGACCCTTTGGGTACGGAACCCTAAAAAGGACACAGCAATAAATATTTTTATGCCAGTGAAAAAATCATCGCACGCACTCAGTGATATAGTTACGACCCAGAACTAGTGAAATAATAAATCCAACTTATACTGCCACTGGCAGTCAGTCATAAATCGCACATTTTTAGGACCCACTGCATGGATTACGACTCGTAAATCTTTAGAGCAAATCCCTCAAGAGTAGGTTCTGATACTTATCTTTTGGAGTTATACGTATCACCTTGGGTAAAATATTTATAAGCTTCAATTATTATGTAACGTCTAAAGGAAACGCGTTGTTAATCGCTATTAAGGGTTTGTAACTTTCAAACACATAGTTATACCTACCACACCAAAAATATTTTTACAATGATTGCACTTATATTCAGTAACTTCAATCGGCAACAGTCTAGCGTATTGAAGACTTTGTATTTCTAGAAACACTATTAGGAACTTACAATAGGTACTGTAGTGCGTTTGCTTGTTAGTGGAAAAATTTCTTTACACACAGAACTGCAACTTAGTCTTGCGGTCTAAACTCGTAACTCAAGCTCTACCAACAATGTTTTCTTCTAAACTTTCTTCCACCCCAAGCCACTCACGCCTTTACGCCCATTTATACTTTTAAACAAAGTGCTAAAGAAGAGAAAAATCTTACAAACAAAAAAGCAAGTACAGTCGGTGAAAAACCGTTTGAACGAGGCACAAGTCAAACAAAGCTGGCGAGGTCTGTGGGTGTCCCAACAAACAAATCTCATGGCTGAAACACGTAGGGTTGACAATGGAAAAAGTAAGGTTTTAACTTTACCCGTCCGCTCGGGCGAGATAATCACACCACCAGTTGAGAAAATGTGCTTTGGTCCAACGAATAGTGGACGTCATGTCAAGTAGTATTACTGTTTTAAATGTTAGCAAGTTACGCTTATCTTTAGATTACTTAGTTTCTGTGCTATTGCTTCAAAAAAGCTATCTTTAGAATAAATAGATCATGGCATCCTATAAATGATTGATCGCTGACTATCTGCAAAATACGGATCACCGATTAGATTTCATTTTAAAAGACAACATTGAAAGAGTTCATGTACCATTGTCGTCTCGTGTTCCCCGAAAAACTTCAACCGACTTCAAAATAAAAACAGTGCAGAGTGCAAAATAACTATTTTTATGGAAACCGAATTTGGTGTTTCTGGTTTTATTTCTTCGATTTTTGACACCGACTTGCGAAATTCCGGTTTTTTTTTTTAATAAATTTTCCTTTTTTTGGGGTAGGTACGGATCCCAAAAATAATAAAAATACGACTGAATGAATTGAGAACCTCCTCCTTTTTTGAAGACGATTAAAACTCAGCTAGGTTGTTTGCAAGCAAATAAACGAAGGAAATAAGAAGGTTGTATATTTTCTGAAAAGATTCCTAAAAATCTTTTCAACCCTATTTGAAGTGAGATCCCGTCTTTGTCCTTGCCGAAGAGTGATACGCAAATACAAAAACGCAACACTCCGTGAAATGCCTTGGGCTCCCGACGTTACTTGAGCGCAGAAAACAAATAAGGCGATTTTTTGAGAAAAGCTTTAGAAAATGTACTTTAGTTTCAAGAATTCTGGTCTACCATTTTCCGTAGTTTAATACATTTCAGACTTGTGAATACTGTACCTGCGGTTTTGTGGTTGCGTTTAGTGCTTAGATAAAAATGCTTAGAAATGTTCAAAGGAATGCAAATGTATTAAATCTTTTCCGAGAGAATTTAGGTTATTACAAAACCGGATCTTGTGGTGTTCTGCTGTGCAGACCTACACGTTTTTAAGTTTATTTACATTTTAATAAATACTTTACAAAACATACCTTTATATCTTTTGCTTTTGTATCAACTCATGTCTCATTTTTATGTATTCTGTGTTACTGTTAACACCTGAAAAGCATACTTTTAGTTATCTCTGATTGTTTTAATATTCCATATCTTATTTATATCGCTAATTTGTAAAATCTTGTGATTTTTTATACTCTGACATGTTTATCTGAATTGACATCTGTCTCTCCAATTTATTTTTCTTAAGCCATAGACATGATATACCATGGACTAGACCTTCCTTAAGCTAGTTGTACATTATAATAAGGACAGCGTAGACTGCCCCCTCTGCAAACCGTTTTTATTCGTTCTGGTCATATAATTGATATTTTGAATTTGAAATTCGGAACAGATGACACAGAACGAAAGAAAAACGGGCGTCGGATTTCAGTTTGTTTTTGACTGCGAAATTGGAAACATATTTAAGCCTTAAATTACAAAGTTTATTTTTATCTACTAAGCACATAAAAATGTAATGAATTCAGTTCGTGAATGAGTGTCATACATCCCTGAAGACTTCTATTAAATAACAATTTATACTCTGAAGTGAACTTTTACTGTTTTTACAATGGGACGTGCTAGACTGACATTTGGAACGGGCATGAACTGCTGCAGACAGGTCTTAACGGCGCGTCGTTTTGCGCGAGCGCCCACAACTCTCCTGGTTGCCTGCCTTACTACCTACCTACCCGACGTGGTGCAAGAACCGCAGCTACAGCGCGCCCGCTAGCAGTACACGCAGGTTGCGCACGCTGAAGAGGAGCCCCCACAACTCGCGGTAGCGCTCTTCCAGCCGCCTCATCGCACCGTATCACGCCGCCCTGGTCTGCGGTTGCCCCTTCGCCAAAGAAGGCGCGGGCGGCACGTCGTGTCAAGCTAGCCCCGTCGTATGTAGCCGGCCTTATTTTACCTTTTTCTTATTTTACCTTTTCTTATTTTTTTTTTATCTATTATTTTCATAACGTAGCTTAACGTTACAATCTTCAGATCAAATAAAAAGTCAAGGTGGAACGTTGCCAACAAAAAGGTGACGCCGGTTAAAACTACGCCTTAGCGTATACATACAAAATTACACGCACACACGTAAAACGAAACATCCTGGATTTTTATTTGATGTGAGACCGCATCATAATTTTATATTATAAAATTCCTCTTCGTGCTAAATCTTCATGCTAAAGTTATGTTTATCTTTGTATTATCACAAATATGTGAAAATTCACGTTGATGTTTGGATCTTTTGTCAATTAGACAAGTCCCAACGGCTAAACGGATTTGGATGAAACTTATCACACAGATAACCCTTTATCTAACTTGGACATAAGATACTTTTCATTCCGGAAGTACATTTTTCTAGGATAATAAAACACTTTCAGGTGAGTGAAACCACAGACAGTAGCTAGTGATCCTACAAAATATCGAAGACTTCTGTAATAACCTGAAAACAATTTTAAAACTTAAATCAATCTAAAATTTTATTCACCTATTCGAAATGCTATACCAACTCGTCTAGGCTTCGTCTACCAGGCAAACCAAATTTATTCTGAAAAGATTTCCCTACTGCATTTATTCAATAACTTCTCGAACGGTATTATTTACTCTGTAACCTCTGAACAAAATGCAAGCGGTTGGCACCGCTGCGGCATGTAATTTACACTTCGCACTTCGGTACCCCTGTCGACGTTAAAATACCAAGAGCAGCCGGGATCCTAATTTATTTTGGTCAAAATATTAACAGCTGGTTTCTGTTAGCATCTCAAAGGTAATACCTAAGTGTAGTAAACCAGTTAAGTATCTATAATATGCAGACTTATATCTAGGGTTAGCTTTCAGGCAATAAGAACAGTTTTACAAATTATTTCACACTACATTTTCCCGTGGCTTCTCTCCAGTGGAGACAACTTTTTGACGCACGTTTCTTTTGGGATACCGAAGGCAACGTGCGTCAAAAAGTGGTCTATGACAATAAGTCATAGTGTTTCTTTCTAAGAGTATGAGGTTTCGCTGATTTGGAACAGATTAGAAGATTTTGTCTTTATTAGACCTCCGATAATACTCTTAAATCTTGCGGGAGCAGAAGCGGGTGTGCGACACGATATACTGTGGATGTTCTGGACATATAGAGACCGATGCTAGGTTAGGTTACAGCCCTAGTTTCTATCAAAATTATCCATATCCATACTTTGATATTATAAATGCGAAAGTATGTAACGTTGTCTGTTTGTTTGTTAGTGTAGTAGTACCTTTTCAAACTTAAACCGCAGAAGCGATTTCGATGAAATTTGGTATGGAGATAGTTTAAGACACTGGGAAGGACATAGGATAGTATTTATCCCAGAAATTATCCTTAAGGGAGTGGAAGTTTGTATAATGGCAAAAAAGATAGGTTATTTGAAGTACTAATGCCACGCAAAGTCGGGGGCAAAAGCTAGTTCCTTACATAAATTCCACAACTAAATCGGAAATAGAATTTATTCATTCATCATCAGCCTACACTGCTGGGACACAGGCTTCCTGTCTGTGACAGGGGATGGGCCGTAATGCCCGTAATCCACCACTAAATTGAAAATAGAATATAAAATGTAAATTAAGTGGTGCAGCGGTAACAAGTAATACCAAGGTTGTACCACTGTATAAATATGCACGTGAAGTACTTAACACATAACAGATGGCGCTGTGTGCAAACACTGCATTGAGAGTCCCAAAACTAAACACGAAATTTTAAACATGGTTAATATTTTATGCCCGGTATTTTCGAAGGGTTAAAATTGTATTTGGGTTTCCGTCGGACAGATTTAATATTTATAGAAAGTTCACTGAAATAAATTGGTTATTTTTTATTCATGTTATTTTAGGTTTTAGGAATAGGTTGGTTGATTCTAAACTAACAAAATTAAACTAAAACGCAAAACTAAATAAGATTGCGCATTTTCAATGTACTTACCACAAAGAATATCGTGCATATTGCCGAGATAAAAGTATTATAGTCTATGACATTATGCAATATTGTTGCTTTTTATGAGTAAAATAATTAGTTATAGGATCAAAATTTCTTGGGATTGTCTCAAAGAAACATACAAACAACTAACTTACTTCTTTATAATTTTAGTTTTGATACCTGTTATTTTGAAATCTCATTCAAAAAACTTCCTTCCAACCGAAACCAGGTGTGTGTTTCTCAACGTTAGTACCTAGCTTAAACTATAAATAGGTATTACTAGCTTACTACATAGGTACACTTACCTACCGCAAACTTAACGCAGCTTACTTCAAGTAAAGATACCTCAACGTTACAGAGGTATCACAAGTTTCTCGTATCGAATTTCCAGTACGTAAGCGCTAACAAATAAACACTGATTAAAGTGCTGTGTGCCCGAGTTTACCCCAGATAGGGTAAGTTTTAGTGCGGGTTGTTGACGGTCTTCTATTGCAAGCACTGTCACGGCACTGGAATTTCGGTTCCGTGAAAACTAAGACATCTCCTTTAAAATGAATCAGTTAAATTGGGTACTCGTTTTACTTTGTTAAAGGAAAAAAGAAAGATAATTTATGTAGAATAGTTTCAGTAATAGGACAAGCTCGCCACCCTCTTCCCAACCACAGCTAAAAGAAAAAGTTTACAGTGGTGAACTGATGAACTTCAGAGTGTAGCTGAGACAATAAAACTCGACCAGTCCTAGTGACTTCAAGTTTTCAACTGTCTTGGATTCAGCGACGAAATTAATCTGAAAAATAGCGGAGGAACAAGAAACAAAAAACATTATATCAACCTCAAAAAATTTCTGTTTCAAAAATCGCATGAACCATCTAGAAAAATAAAAGCACTGTATTTGCTAAACTCTTATCTGCCTGACCAAACTATTCTGTACCCCGAGTTATCTTAAGCCAAATAGAAAAGAACGAGCCTTGCAACAATCCAGACTCATTTGTGCACTGCACTGAATGAACCCGAGAATTGTAGTCTCATTTGAGCATTTTACTGTAAATTGTGTATTCTTCGTTACTCAAACACTTTGCTACCTATTTTTTAACAATTTCAAATTATGATAATGGTTAGCTAATTAATTATTTTAGTTTTTCACTGATCTTTAATTATAATTAGGGACATTTTGCAATCTGTTCACGGCATCTAGAAGACGATATCTACCAAAACTTTACAGAGTTGTTTATTGCAGAGACAATCATAAGTTCATGATTGCGGTACCAACTAAATCATCTCTACACAAGAAATACTAACTTTCATATCCTAGTGGAAGTTCAAAATAAGCTAGCAAAAAACTAAGAGAATAAAATAAAAAGCTTTTCAAATCCAAGGCCTGAAATGTTTTACCCACAATTTGAATCAATACACTAACGGTGATTTTTCGCACAAGTTTCTATGTAAAACGATTCTTCACAAGTTCACCGACAATAGTCCCAGAGGTGGGTAGCCAATACCTATGGTCTAAAACAATCGGGGCATTCAATATGAATTCTGGATGCAGCCATCCCCAGTAATTACGTTCTGGCTCCAATGCGCCAGTGTTACCTTTACTACATTCGTATCTGTGTGATATTGTGTTTCATGAGGAACAATAAGGCTTCATGATATGAAATATGAGATTTTTTGCTAACACTGATCATATAATGTTTTGTTCTGCTTGTCGGATGGGTTGGCTTATTTGGAACCACAGTTTAGGACAGGCAAGAGACTATAATTTTTTTTTTGTAGTTAAAACTTCTTTATCAGCGAGCGACAATCATGGACATGCAAATGTATCGTGTAAGTCAGTCTGTCACACAAAAACACAGTCATTCCAAAGTTTTAAGTTTTCACTGCTGTCGGCAATAACTGCCTATTTTTCCTTCTATTTAATTTATGGGTCCCAAGTACCTATATTCAAAATCTTCAAAGTTCTATATTAGGTTGCAGTCTGTTGAAGATCTACCATTAATTTCTGTTTTGTGGTTTATTTTTATCAATACCCATTTCGTGTTAGACTGAGCCTAAACAATTTGTTTTTCGGTAAGTTATAAAAGACAGTTAAGATACCTATACCTAATATTTTCATTTTGTACGCCGAGTGAGGCAAAACATGTTGGTCCGGTAAAATTATGTTTCCATCTATATGTGCATATTCATGTATCATGTTTAAACAAATAAATTTATCTTTATCTTTAACATTATAAGAGACCATAAATAAAGTGCAATGGTATGTGAGTTCTGTGGAACAAGGAACGTAGCTTAGAAGTTAAGAATTTGTGTGCACTTTAATATTAGCGTAACAATACGAGACTAAATTGAAAATCTTGAGAATTGTTGTGAATGCAGAATACAGAACGAATCCTAAGTATTTGAATAAATAGGGATCGTGGAGGCGAAATGCTTTGAATGTTCAGCGTTTTTGTCTGAGAACGAAATGAAATGATATGAAGCAACATAAAATTCATTCATTTCGAAAAGTCAAGTCGTGTGTCCTTCGTTGAAATATTCATGTTTATATATGGAACAGCATTTGGCAAAACATGATTGGAAATTAAAAAAATAAAAGTAGCAAGAAATGGATTCATCAGAGCTGCAATTATGAAAAAAAAATCTCTATTTCTGATTAGCTCAAAAATTGCTGATTAAAATGAAAAGTCTTTTATTTTAATCAGTTTTGATAAAATGCATTGTCATACTCAGTTACTCGGTTGAGGAGGTAAGATAGGCATATAAATATGATATGCCGCTGCGTCGGGTTAGAATGAAAGCCGACGCCTAGGCAGATGATTAAATAGGGACCTTTTAATTACCCGAAGGAGGCTGCCGAAGGAAGGTAATGTGTTTATCAGTCTATGTATGTTTGTTCCTATATGGCGTTTTAGAGACCAAACGCGTTGACCGATTTTGATGATTTTTACATAAATCGATTCGTCTTAAACTTTTGAGTGTCTCTGGCTACTTAAAAAAAAAAAAAAATTGGAAAATAGAAAAATGGCGGCTTTTGGGCGCCATATTGCGGGGGCCCAATTACTTTTATTTTTGCAAACCCATCGTGTGGGGTATCAAAATAAAGGGTTTTAAGAGATGATTTCAAAAATATAAAACACTTATATGTTTAAATGTAACTACTTTGAAAAAAAAATATAGTTAACATTCTAAAAAGTTATAAATAATAAAAGTTAATTCAAAAAATTAAATTACCCGACTGCTTAAAAAGCAAACTAAAAAGATGTAAACGTGAAGAAAATTATGCTGTGCAGTCGGAGGATACATCTGGTTTTGGTCAGCCAGCTCGCGAATATGTATCCTCCGACTGCACAGCACAATTTTCATCTTGTCTACGTCTTTTTAGTTCGCTTCTTAAGCAGTTGGGTTTTTTGAAAAAACTTTTTTTTAACAAGTTCGCTTAGTTAAAAATAAGATAGCAATCAAATAACTGACTAGATATTGCTTATAAAAAAAATCTATTAAATTGTACTAATTGGAATTAAAAACATACTAAAATCAGGCATATTTAATTCCAGGCTGCATTTCACAGCCGAAGTCTAGACAGGAATATCATTTTTTCTTCACACATTCTGCTAACATAAATTGAAACGCCACAACGCGTTTCCGACGCCAGGAACACATTTAAATTTCATCAGAGACCTACGAGAGCATCCCTAGCGGTGCGAAATTGTATTTTCTGCTTGAGAGGAGCGAATATGAAGGGACATGTCTTTCACATTTCGAGCCCTCGCCGTCGATTCGTATTTCATTTTCTACATATCAGATTTCGCTTTGTTAGTGATTTCCTTTGGATTATTTCGGTTTCGTTATTTTGTGGCATTATTTTGTATGCTTTCTAGCCTTTCTAAATGAACAGTTTTCCAATAACCAACTGAGTAGATACTAGTGTAAAAACCGTTTCTTTCTGAACTAGTAGTAATAAAATAGTCACAACGAATTTCATAGATTCAATTATTTCGAAGACATGTGACATCAACCAACCCACACTGGTTTCGCGTGATGGATTACGGTTCACTCCTTTGTATAGAAAGTTCTGTGGCCCAGCAGCGACATCATTATAATGTCTTTGTTTATATTTACGTGCTCCATACTCATATTCTACCTTCGTTTTTAAACACTATATATATTTCTTTTTCAATTCTCCTTTCGCAGGTCTGCTGGAAGAAATTTTCATAAAAATAAGCAGTTTCTTTGTATTCATATTTTAATGTTATCTGTATCACTCAATGCTTATGTGTACATTAATGATAAAATAGAAGAAAATAAAATATATGTGGCACAATTTCAACATCATTATTGCCTCTTTTTTTCTTTCATCCAATTATATTCCAACGCCAGGAAATAAAAACTCAATTTGAGTCGGATTGTGAACAAGAAAATTACCGCCGAGACACGTCCTCGAAATATACCCAATAAAAAGACCAGAGAGCAATAGTGCTGCACCAGAGCTCAATGAAATAAATTCCGGGATTTCTTTGTTGCAGCGGAGCATAAATTCTCAATGGAGCTGAATCCTTATCGACACTTTATCCCGTAGACACACTGATGCAATTTGCACCCTCAAATTACGTCACGGTTCGCATTTCGGTCAGTTTACCCAGGATTTTTCAGCGAAAGTGGATTATACTTCGAAATTCGCAAATACCAGTTTCGTTCTTTTTAATAATATTTTGCGGTGCGGGTGGGTGGTCTGGTAGTATGTTAACAATATTAAAATGATTGTGTTTGGGGAAAAATATTTTTAGAGGGATTATATTTACCGCCTGTCTATGAAAATTCTGATCATGACGGTCATAAATCTTTTTAAATTAATACCCGTCACTAGTGAGGAGCTCCTGGCTAAATATAACAATAGCTACACGGTCGATCTTCAAAGTTAAGCAAGGCTTGCCGAGGTCGATTCGTGGATAGGCGACCATCTTTACATAGCGAGTTTCCTTCGTGCTTCGGCAAGCACGCTAAGCCGTTGGTCCCGGCTGTCATTTGAAGATCTTTGACAGTCCTTACGGGTTAAGCTGATACGAGTCTGGCCAAGGGGTATCGTGTTACATAGTAGCTGGATTGTGGAGGTCAAATAGGCAGTCACTCCATGTAAAATACTGGTATCTACTCAGCTGGAAGCCACTCCAACTTAGTTGGGTAAAGGTTAAGCAGATTGCCCTGTCACTTGTTTTTCCATTTAGTATTATTCGATAATGGATGATCCAGTAAGATCTATCATCATCAATCAATACTTTATAATAAATCTGAAGAAAAGTCCTTTTTGCACATCGAAAATGTTTCCGAATCAAAATAGCCAGGGTGTTAAAGAACCAACAGAAGCCATTTTCAGCATTTTTGGATTTTTTGTCTGTTTAGTTGTGATGTACCAAAACAATGTAGATAACTTGTATACTTAAAAATTGTGCGTTAGTTGAAGTATTACTTAGTTTTTGTATCATCGCAATCGGTTCACTCTATCAAAAGTTACAAGAATTAAAAAGGTTCTAAAAGTGTTAAAAGTGTTCAAGAATTAAAAAATTTACAACATACGCAATCCAGATCCTAGGACAGTTGAAGATGGATACTCGATAGATGGCGTTTGACGATTGTGCATTTGACGTCATTTTTTGAATGGCGGTGTTGAGATTCTCCGCGGAAGAATGACTAGAAAAAAATTGGTAGATAGGTAGCGTAGATAGGGTAGGTAGTAGGCAGCTCCCCCCCGGTGGGTTCCCGCATTGTCGAGGCGGGGGGGGCTCAGTAACCGTGGCTTGGACAACCACGGTGAAGCGAAGAGGAACCCGAGGAGGGGCCGCTCGTCAGGGCTTTTGCCGACAAGCCGACGACGTAGCGGCCAATAAGTAGGTTGCGGTGGCGTATGGGCGCCATCGCAACTGAGGCGGGCCGCGATGTGGTATAGTAGGCATCGCGGCTGAGAGTTGGAGGCCGCGGTGGGAGAGGAGTGCCGGTATTACGGAGCGCCGCTCGCCCTACCCACCGCGGCCTGCGCGGGGTCGCCACCGTCTGATGGCGGACGCGGTGGGGCCGCAGGGGAGGAGGAGTGTCGGTATAGCGTTGGCCGCTCTCCCTATCCCCTGTGGCCGAAAAGTGGTAGGTGGCGGGGCCACTGTCCTGACCCGTCCCAGGGGGACCAAGGGTGCCATACACGGGGTCGTCTGGCGCCCATGTGCTGGTTTGGTCCCTGGGGTGGTCACGGCGTACAGTGTGTTCTGGTGCGCCGGTGATGGGGGTTAAACCCCAGAGGAGGGTCCGGAGACGGACAGCCGCGGCGGGTACGCGGTTGTATGCTAACGCGTTCCCGTGTTCCCGCCATAAGCGGCACAGGAGGACACCGTGGAGTTTTAGTGGGTTAGAGTCCCACATAACTGCACTATCTCCCCGTGGTAGCGCAGTATGCATGAGCATTTCTCCACGCTAAAAAAATATATTTAAAACTGATAAAAATATAAAAAAAGTAATAACAGACTTACATGTCAATCCGATGAACATTATAGGTAACGGAAATGAAACTCTTGCGAAATGCAATTCCATTACTTTTCCAATCTCGGCTTTTCGCTGCCAAAATACTCAACACCGTTTCGTGAAAACGTATTTTGTGGTATTCGTACACTTATCATAAATGAGATATTAATGAATAATTATGTAGTAGGTGTTGCTTCTTTTTGCTACTAGAACCTCATTTCGCTACGATTGGAACTATTTGGTAATAGTAACTAAGCTAGTATTACATTGTTGATTAAACATTAAGATAATTTAAGATTTGTCCTTCTGTACAATAAATTATATGAATATTTTGAAGTTTGTATGGATTTTCAATGTTTATGGCTGACTTGACGTGTCTAGCGACTAAATATATTAGTTTTATGATATTTGGTTATTTTTTGAAATTTGAAAATGGCGAATTGCATTATACGAGTACTAGATATTTTTCAAGTAAATGCCGTTTTTAACATAAATTGTACATTTCAGCATGGAATAAATTGGCCATAATGTAGATGACTTTTTAGTTTTAGCAACAATGTTCACTTTTTATCGTTTTTCCAAATCATAAAATTTTCATATACCTACATTCATATATTTTTCTATTGGCTTCGCTGGAAGCAGGTTTTCCATTGCAAATTTGGCTTCTGATCTTATATCTGGTGGAGTACAATCAATCTCCATTTCACTCTCTGAACCGTTGGACCTCATTTTAATTATTATATTTTTACATATGTAAATAACAAATCAAGACGAATTTTCAGCTTTGCTTCCAATTTTCTATTTATGATCTGTGCCGAAAGGCAAACGCATTTATGGCTATACAGCCACGTGAACGCAATTTGTACTAAGCAAAGAGACTTACTTTGATATGCCAAGAATGAATAAAAGAGATCCAATCAAAAAGCATTTAATAACCCCAGCACGCCGTTTCATACAACATTACTGGAGCGTTATAATGATCCAAATTCAAAAAACGCTCCTGCAATGGTTTGATTTTCATTGTCCGTAAATTCGATACTTCGCGTGTCCTTTATTTAATATTTCCATGCGTATTTGAGAAAATTAATATAGTTGTGTGAAAGAAGAAAATATGCTGCGCTGATCCCAAATAAATTGGTATAATGACTCGAGGATTATTATACCCAAGTGGTAAAGTAGTAAGCAGTTTCCAAGACTATCAGTGCGGAGATAGTTCTAACTCTTGAAATCTTGATATACCTCTAACTTTATCAAGTGATGCAACAAACTTAGAACACTACCAACTACTTTGGAAATACCATAATACCTAATAGAACCCATTACTTCCCATTTAACTCAACTATTAGAAACAGTATTGAAGTTCCCGAAATGCTCTTTAATTTTAATTGGTCCATATAAACTGGCCTCCGGTATAATTGGACCTTCGGCGACTGACCACTAGCCTTGTTCTAATAACGGACAAAACTAAGTACTAAATAAAAAACAGAAGTAGTGAGTTAGTGTTAAATATCTAATATTTAAGTGAAAGTATTAAGAGGAAAAATGTAAAAAATATTGTTTAGTAAGGATAAGAAATAAATGGCTTTTTTATTTTATATATTAAGTAGCAATGCAAAGTTGTTATGCAAATTACGTAATACGAAAGAGTATGTATATTGTTATTATGAGGTGGTAATTTTTATAATTTTCTTCACCATCATTCTCATATAAATCGCTCGCAGCAGCGGCGATATAATTTATACCTGATGTAACCTTGCATCCCACCCCTAATACTTACAGAATTAAAAGCAACTTTAATTAAGAGCCTGACGATACCCATCACTTAACATTCCTTTCTTCTTTCCAGGTCCTCTTCGATAGCTTCACCCTCGGTCGCTTCACCTCCTTCACAGAAGACGGCTGTCCAGACGGTTACATGCAGATCCAAGAAGCAAGCAGACCACAAGTCGGAGGCTCCTGGTGTGGCACCTCCTGGGGCCCTTCGATATACTACAGTGAAACCAAATCCATAACCCTTATCATCAGACTCCTGCATCTATCCAAAGAACAGAACAACTATAATTTCGACTTCCGAATGGCTTACAAGGTTTTGAGAAGGGAATATGCCACAGTGCGATATGGAGGGACCCCTCCTTCGGGTACGTAAATCATTTTGATTCTGACAAATGACCAGCTTTGTATATTGCTAAAGTTATTTTGGTATTGTTTGCATAAGCATTCGGTTCGAACGTTTGTTGTGAGCGGCAACAAAAGTGCCTGATAAAAATGTTTGATCGGAATTACTTGTGGTGAAATTGATAACCCTGCCATATTCATGTCGTGTATCTAGATCCGCATATCTAGGCTAATACAAAAGTTATTTTTTTTATCAAAATACCAAATAATATATATGAACCCACCTCACCACCTTCCCTCGTGCCTTACATAATAAAATTCGAAGATCAATGTCTCTATCTAATAACAGTATCTCATTCCAGAACGGCCTTTTTTCAAACTGAGACCAATGCCTTATCCCGTAAACATATCACGCGGCGAGGATACGAGTGTAGCGAAGACGACAAAAACTCCGGAGTATTACCTCGGGGATTTGATCTCCGGAACTTATTGCTCGCGGATATTCAGTGACTGCGATCGTAAAAATTGTAGGTTACAGTCACCGAATTTTCCTGGCGTATACCCTAGAAACCTGACATGTTACTACGCCGTGCGACAACACGAAGTGCCTCAAGGCAAACACGCCTTGATAGTTGTCAAACAGCCGAACGGCCAACTAATATCAATTAGGAGCCAGAAGGCAATGTACGCAGCGGCGCAACAAGAAAGAGGGAACAATGGACGGGAGCTGAAATTTTGGCAACAATGTGACGAAGTTCAGGACTATGTTACGGTCTACGACGGCTATACAACGAGGGATCCAGTTATTCTGAGGTTTTGTGGAGGAGGCGTGTCCGTTCCAGAAGCTATATCGAGTGGCCCTGAACTGTTAGTGGAATTCACGACATCACCTTTTGGAACATTTTTACAACCAGTTACATCGCAATCTCTACATGGATTTCAGCTGGAAGTCGAGGTATGATCTACCTTTATATAGATCCAAAATATTGTAATTTTCATAAAATATGGCGTGGAAAACACTGAATTTATGCACCTCTATATCTTGCCAAGAGATGGAAAAGGTTTTGGAATTCAACTTATATTTTGCATGGAGCGTGAGTCATTATCATAAAGTTATGGCGAAATTATTACGATTATTTCAACGCTTGAAATAATCGCTCGCGTTTAATTTGAGAAACTTTCGCGTTTTATTTGTTTTTTTTTTTTTACTTATTAAAAGTGCAATTATTAGAAAGTTCTTGTATAATTATGCAAATTTTGCTAAAAGTTTTACCTACAGACTTTTAGTCATCAAAGATTTGCCACAGTAATTACCGGAACAATTTATTTTAATTAGTGCTGCTCGATTCGTCATGTTACGTAACACCACATTACTAAGTCATACATTTTCCTCATTATTTATAAATTCATTAAAATATATTCATCCTTATTGTTAATGGGTCCATTTTCCACTTTTAATATGAATTTCCCCATAAAAAAACCAGTTCATATTTGGACACCGTCCAAATTGGAATTACACTAAAACAGTCGGAACTTTTCATGATAAGCGCTCACAGATTATGAAAATTGGAAACTACAATTTTCTTTTCTTTCACGCTTGGCTTTTGTTCTCAACTAAGACTATCTTTAATAGGATCCGATTAGTTCAGCTTTTATGTCGACTGAATGTGGAAATCCATTTCCTACAACTCAATTACTGACTCGCGGCGGATTAATTCAATGCAATTTACTTATTCCAATAATAAAACGAAAGAAAGTAAAGAACATTTGATTTATCATCTGAAATACAGATGTGGCATGAATTTGGCACTTCCCGACAATTAAAGCATCTAAAACTAAATCTAATCGGTTCACATATGATCCCAAAATTGGGTTAATGGAGTAATATATCATCACGGAGTGTTATTTAAAGTGTTTCGTTCTCAGTGAACAATAATAAATCAAGTAGTGCCCTGGAGGCTTCGCTTGGGCCCCTGCCAAAGTGTAATTAGTAACGTAGGCTCACACGGCCGCACGGCGGGTCACCATAATGAAGCGAACGAACTCGACACCAACCCACATTGTTTTAACTTATACAATTAGGACGACCCCTATCTTTCAGTTTTTTATATAACTCTTTTTCATTACTCTTTCTGATGTTCCTTTTATACGATGAGGGCAAACCACTGTTTTAAATTATAATTCCGCTCTGATCAAATTAATCCAGAACGTTTTTGCATTTCACCGCCATTATAAACTTAATCATTATCTCTTTGGATGCTACCGTATTTACGACTTCGTGTACGCAAATTAAGACATCAATAATTAATCATCCATTATTAAACCTTTCATTAGTAATGATAAAGGACCTTAAGGGATGATTGTCGCTGTTATCATATAATTCATCAATTTCAGGTCAGGTTCGTGGATCAACAGTCACCAACATACGCGAAGAACAAAAGGGCTTGCGAGTTTTGGATAAGAGGGACTGGCCGGGGGATTTTGGAACACCCACAACATTCCTTACCCCCGAATACCACATGCCTTTATCACATGCAAGGAATAGACACTTCAGGGCCCTCGGGCCGGAACATTATTTACAGGAGACCGTCGTTTTCAGCTCCACGCTTCAGAGTGTGGTTTTCAGTATTGAAATTTTATGTGACAAACGCTCTGAATCCTAACTTGCCTGAGGACGAGTACTGTGGAAGCCATTTGAATATATGGGACGGCCCTATGAGAATATCGCCCGGTTGCAGCGATATATTTTGGTGAGTCATTTTTCACGCTCGCGCCAGTTGGTTTATTTTATTATGTATGTAAAGTGAATCAAAGTTTATAGTAGATTTTAAATATCAGTTTAAAAGATTTCGATTGCGAGTTTAACTTATACGATCAAAAAGAAAATTAAGATCATTACTACTCATCCTTTCCTAGGCCTATATTCTTTTGTCCGCAATATTAACTCCGCTCTACTTGCTCATTGGTTCATGAAATCTCGAGCACACAGGCCTCTCAAACCAAGTTTTCGAAATACGCATAACCCACGCCCGTCAGGCACGAATAGCATCACTAAACACCAGACATACATAAAAGCACTCGCAACCGTAACCCAAGCACAGAACCATTTTTCTTCTTTTTCCTCTCTTTTATCGTATTCACAGTGTTTAAATTATGTTGCTTAATTGTTTATTTGCCTCCTACTGAAAAATCAGAACATGTTATTTCTATACCCCCATTACGTTTAATTTGTATATTATTATGATTTGTTTATTTATTTGACTTATTATCTCATTGTAATTTAATGTGTAATGTGATGTGATGGAGGTAAAAATTCCTGAATAATTGAATTAATAATTATCAATCCAAAACAAATTAAGAGAATTTAATTAGTATTATTAATATTGCAATAACAACTGTAATTTATACTCTAGGGGGAGGCCCTGGAGATCCGTTACACAGGGCTTCCCAAGTACGGACTCCAGTCTCTCACAAAGGAGCTTCTTGCAAATGTTTTAATATAGTTTTAAGTATATAAATTTACGGCAACCTTTGTGGAGACTAAACAAAACATTTATTTATTTATTATTATTTTATTGGTTATCTAGATGATTTGACATTCTGTAGGTAGGACCTACGTGCTTACACAACTTTTTTGTGTCTTTCAGCGACAAAGAGCGTTCAGTCCAAATGTCGAGAGCCACATCTCCACAATCAGTCATCGTAGGTCGTCCTCCAACCAACGCCACACTAGTCGCCAGATTCTGTCGAGAAAGAGCCCCAAGGACCTGTGAACATGCACTCTTACGAAGGTCCAGGGCCTGTGCGAAAACGGAAAGCTTCCTCTCGAAAGGAGATTCCTTGACTTTGGAGCTAAAATTGACGCAGGGAACCGCATTGAAGTAAGTCGAGAGAATATGTATAATGTACATGATTCGGAAGTGGTCAGTTCGTGTAAATATTCGATTACTGTCGTGGAATTGTATAGTTGTGAATCGAACGAGGAAATTCTGATAAAAATTGTACAATTTTGTGAGAAAATTAAAGTTGTGTGGTGCGCTACACGTAAGCTGAACAAAACTTTACTAAAGTTTTATTGAAATTAAACAATTTAAACTGAAATGGATCACTTATAAATTACATAACCGTTGATAATATACAAATTGACAACGGTTAGGTCATATATAAAGAAGAAAAGTCCGCTTAAATCGTTTAAGTTCAATAATTTGATAGTAAATTTTTGCTCAACTTACGTACCGCGCATAATAAATTCTTGAAAGCTTATTTTGTAGTAAAATTCACCATATTGGGAATAGCTTTCTGCTATTTTTAGCCGATTGTTTATTGTCATAATTATTTACTTGTTTCAAGGACGTTCATCAGATTTTTTTTATTTTCAGACCAGTATACTTCAAGGCTCTTTACGAATTTGTGGACCTACATCAAGATGGTGAATCTTGGGGTCGGGGATCATGTTCCAGACGGTTTGCCTCAAGATCTTTTCCTGAAGCTCCTCCAGATCCTCCGATAACGTTTTCTTCGCCTAGAGATGTATTTTTGTATGGGAGAGGTGGAAATCGAAATATTAGGTGAGCTTTATAAATATTTCAACATCGGCTTTTGTGAATTTCGATTACTTATGTTAGAAAATATTTAAATATGTAAAAGAGATTATTTATTGTCTTCTGTGATTTCTACCTGACGAATTCTAGACAAAGTTTCTCAAATTTCAACAATTTCATCATTTTCCACAGCCCAAAATTTACTTCTAGCAAGAGCCTTTCATTGCTTGTTTCCTAGTGGATATAAATAACGCCATTGAAAATGAATATTTCCAGTTGCACTTACCGCTTCGAAGCCAACCCTGGTGAAGTCGTCAGGGTCAGGGTATGGGGCATCCGAAGCGGAGGTCGATTGTGCCGATCCGTTCACTCGGCTCATTCTCCGTGGTACCGCTGTGCTGGTGATATTACTGCTGCTGTTAGGATCTTCGACAAGCCCTGGAGAGACGGTGGCTCGAGAATTCCTAGGGATTGTTTGTGCAGGTAATCCGACTTCCTAATCTACTTACTACTTATATTATAAACAGAGAAGTTAATCAATCCTAACTCAATGGCTGAATGTTTTATCCCAGGTACCTACTCGTAGTATGTGTGTGTGTGAAAGTTGAAAATGACCCTACGGGATAGGGTCATTTTCAACTTTCACACGGGCGCAGTCGCTGGAAAAAACTACCAATCTATGACCGACCAATTAATTTGGAAAGGAAATAATGAAATGAGTCAGAATGTTTTGTGTGTGTTTTGCCAACCGTCATTCTACCCACTAACCCGCACTGGACTCACGTGTTTGATTACGGCCCACTCCCAGTCACAAAGAAGAGGTCTAGGTCCCAGCAGTGGGAACAAGTAAACCGGCTGATTACAAGTAAACCGTCTTAAAGGCAGAATCTGCCGACACTGAGCTTGAGGTCAGTGTCGGCAGATTCTGTCTTTAAGACGGTTATACTCGTATTACCATATTAAGAACAATGGTAATATAATTCTTCCATCTCTCTTACGATCGATCTGTAACGAAAAATCATTTACTTTTTTCAGTGACGTTGGCGATTATGAGTTCACATCCCTCGCCACAGTTGCTGAGCTCAGATTCGACGTAGTCAACATGTCTGCTTCCGACGACTTTCGGTCTTTCGGCTTTGAAGCTTCAGTGGAATTTGTACGGCTAGAGTCTGGGTGCGAGACCTCACACCGTGTGTATGGTGCTAGTGGTGAAATGAGACTGGCATCAGCGAATCCAATGTCTGAATCGGTAAGTTAGATTTTTTTGCTTTGTTTTTCACATACTTTTGTGCTTTATAGTTCAAATTGAAGGAACCAACCAATGTTGGGCTGATTTTTTTTTAAATTCTTCATATTGTTGATTATCATCATCAAGATTGTTTCATCTATATCTCTGGAACTTCCAGTCGGATTTGAAAAATATTTTTGTATATGATAGCTACATTTATGAGGAAGGTTACATAGAATTACGCAAAAAATTTTGGTTAGCCTTAAGTATTGATATTTGTAAAGTAAGTCAGAAGAACAAGCACTATAAACCTGCTTTATCGGCGTGCGCTGGATTATTATTATAAAGATTATTATGAATTATAAAGAGGAGCTCGTGGCTAAATAATAACAGCCGCACTGTTCGATTATCAAGGTTAAGCAACGCTTGACGAGGTCGGTCCGTGGATGGGTGACCATTTCAATATACTGAGTTGCCTCCGTGCCTCGGAAAGCACGTTAAGCCGTTGGTCCCGGCTGTCATTTGAAGATCTTTGACAGTCATTACAGGAAGTCAGAAGCTTGAGATGTGACCACCAGTCTTGCCAAGGGGTGCCGTATTATCCAGTTATTGGGTTGTGGAGGTCAGATAGGCAGTCGCTCCATGTAAAACACTGGTACTCAGCTGAATTCGGTAAGACTGGAAACCGACCCCAATATATTTAGGAAAAGGCTAGGCATTATGAATTATACGTAAGTACCTTGTATTTCAAATATATTAGTTTATGTAGATCTAAAAAAACGACCACGATACTATAATTATCTATCTCTTATAAATAAGCCACATTAAGGCATTTTGGGTCAAATAATTTACTGAAAATCATATTAATCCTTAAAAGCGAAAGTTACTTCATCATCAAAACAATTTTATGAAGATAAACGTTGGCTTTTAAAGCATGTTATTTGGACGCACAGTTTAAGGGAAAATATAAAAGCAAAATAATTCAACATTACTATTTACCGAACGCAGTCTGCTTTTAGTGTTAAATTTAAGCTATAAATGGGTAAAACCGTGGTGTACAACTAGTAAAATATAATATCAACCTTACTAACTAAAGACATTATCAGAGGCTTCTTCAGGTTAGGTGAAACTACAGACGTAATATATTAAGCCTTTCAGATTGTCTAACTTATGTTTTATGCTTATTTTCCAGGAACGCTGCGAACGTCGTCCGTGGCTGATCGATCCTTCCCCCGGCCGGTATCTCTACCTCCAGATCCGGGGCAGCATCATCAGAGAACCAGAACTGGACAACTTCACTCTCTTTAACAATATTACAGTAGCCCCAGACATGAGACACCTATGCAGGACACCTAACAGAATAGCAGTGTATACTGGAGGACTTATACCTACGTTTATTTGTCCGGAACCTCCTGAAGAACAGGTACATAAAATTTAACTTTCTATGGATATGCATCCAAGGAAAGATATTCGCAAATCGTTGTATATGCAATCATTAAACTTAGCCTATGGTAGTCCACTGTTAGATTACTGGAGACGTCCTTCAATGATACGTGGTCGTTATCCAAGTTGTAAACCTATTCTCTGAACACTGCAATTATTATCTATCTGACGAGTAGTAGTTTTCAATTTGACAGTTTTTATTGAACGCCAAAAAGTATGTAGGCAATAATGGCTAAGCCTGTGAAAACCCACAAGCTAAGCTGTAATAAGTACTTATGAAAACGATTAGTGTCAACTTGATTGTTACTAATCAATGACTAGCCTACCCTACCTGTATATTTGAGGTTGGGAATATAATATAATATAATATATAACTGCTACTGTTGTGTCAGTGAGCAGTATAATCACGGTAGGTATAATTTATTTGTAGATATTGATTTTTCAAACCATAAAAGTAACTGAAGGAGGAAATTTAAGGCAAATATTGACGCGTACCAAACCAGAGTAGGTACATCCTCGCTTTTAGTAATTTAGAATATACCCATATTTTTAACCGACTTCCCAAAAAGGAGGATGAAAGGAAGGAAGGTTATCAATTCGACTGTATTTTTTTATGTTTGTTGCCTCAGAACTTTTTACTAGGTGAACCGATTTTGATAAAAAAAAATATTAGAAAATTAGTGCTTGTCATGTGGTCCCATTTAAATTTCATCAAGATCTGATGAAGAACTTCAGAGATATACAACAGAACTCTTCAATAAATGACGGCAAATCTCACGGGATTGCTGCAATCGCATGTCTGTGTATTGTTTACACCATTTCATAATATACCATCACGCCAGTTTGCTCTAAACGGGTACGCAAATGTGTACAGTTCACCCTAGTACACTCTCATTCCACCGGTTATGTTCAAGTTATATGTTATTCGATTTATTTAAACTGGCATCACTGTAGGCATTATAGGTACCTTACTATAGAACTTGTCCATTATGTACCACTAAAGAGTGAAAAATAAATAACTTCTTAACAAAAAAATTAAACCGACTTCTAAAGCAAAACACTACAAAGCGAAAAATAACTTTTTTTCCGAAGTCGGTACCAAAGACACCGACTTCGGAAAAATATTTTTTATTTTAACTTTTCGAATTTGAAAGTGCCAATGGCATCAAATGTCGATGCAGTACTTTCGAGCTTTATTTTTATGAATTTGCTCCTGGCTCTAGACATTCAATCAACGATAACATTTCAAAAAGTCCAAAATGTTTCGGATTGACAGGCGCTACCGAAATATCACGTGACCAACATAATCAGGCGTAGTCATAAACACTAATGCTGATAATATTATCACATCGTTGAAGCCCCCTTGACAATACAGTCTCTATCTATATAATATATATATCACACATTTCGTTTATAGATCTTACTCTTTGTATTTTTCAGATAGATGACATGGTAGAAGTATTTTCCGACGGCTGGTCCAGAGAAGTGGATCCCCTAGCCCGTCATGTGTTTGCCTCTCCCTCGGCATCCGACCACTTTGACTTGGACTGGCCGAGGGCTTTGAGTGTAGAACTTATTGCTGTAGAACCTGCTTCTTACTTTGTTACGTGGTTGGAACTTTCTAGAAGGTAAGTTTTGTTATTGCGTTGATAGTGTTTTCAATCTAGAAAAAACTATAGTTTATTTTCCTACTAGCTCTAATCGTCCTGTGTGTTAATTGGGGTCTGCGCAAAATATTTTCTTTCCCCTTTCGCCTGTTGGAATGGCACCAACCACTCCCATTTTGTCATTCATCTCTTACGCAATCTACCCATCTTTTCTTTGGTCGTTCCCACCTTTTAACCATAAGCAGTAATATTCAGTGATGTGTTTCTTCCATAGATTTAGTATGTTTTCGCTAGTATCATCCATTGGCATAATTTACTCATGAAAGTAACCGAATTTCTTTAATCACGCCTGCTCACCGCCTAAGCTTAAGCCTAAGCAGAGACGTGTAGTAACACCCAAATTTTGTCAGATATATTAAGTTCCGTGTATTAAATATAGCCTTTAATATCACCACATTCTCATTTTCCAGACATGCAAGTTCCCACGGCGGCGTGTTCGCGCTGTCAGGTGAATGCGAGTACAGATGTGCGTCTTTAGACGCTTGCATCGCGGCCGCGCTCTGGTGCGACGGAATTCCGCACTGTCCGCGCGGTGAAGATGAGCGTCTGGCGCAGTGTTCTGCGCTTCTGCGAGTGCCCGCACATTTCGCGGTCATGTTTATTGCGCTGACTATGCTCAGCTGTTTTGCTGTGGTAAGTTTTGATTTATATTGCTGGCCACAGGCCTGTAAATCACCATAATCTTGCTGTTAATTTACCTAACCTACACTTATAAGAGCTGAAAGTTGATGACTACAAATGTAGGGCTCTGCTGATGCAAATTATAACAATGGTCCACATTTCACGAGTGTATGCCTGTTTGATGGAAGTTTATCAGAACTATTTCCTGACTTCTCATACATACTGTAAATACATACTCTTGCTTTACGATCAATAACTCTTGCAGGTAGCAGCAGCTCGTTCCTGCCGGCGGCGCCGCTCTGCGCTACAACAGCGGCTCAAGAGCCTCTCCTCAGACACCGCCATCTTTGATGAAAAAGAAGTGATTTGCTGACCAAGCGAGGACTCTGTGCGATACGTGGAAATAGATCGCGTCACCACTGTGTGACCGGTCTCCCGCGCAGAGTCCAAAACATACTTTATACAATTTTCGAGACAGTGGACAACCACTTCCTATGTTAGTCATGTAGTCAGATATGTTTGACCGATTCCTCTAAGTAGTGGGTCAATTGTTGGTTGATTGAGGGTATAGCATAAAGAATTTGAATTGAAGTTTTGTGGACACACGAAATTGTTAAGTCCTCATAGAAAATTTTCGAGAGCGATGTATATGAGAACAATGTAAATAAATGATGTGATTATTAATAAAGTAGATAATGTTAGTGCGAATATAAATTTTGGACCAAGTGCTGTCGATCGGTGGCCAAGACTTGGCTTGACCCACACACGGGTCGATGATATAAATGTGTTGTTAGATGGTTTTGTTTAAAATTATGATGTTGACAAGAGGGTCTAGACAAAGGGCAGTTCCATCAGTGATAAAAATAATTGGTTAAAAGTCCAAAATATTTAGGATTATGATGTAAATCCCAAAGATTTTGGACTTGCGACAAGTGTTTCAGCCGATAGAGATTATCTAGAGGCCAAGGAGTTTGTTGGAAATGAGTTGATTGATCATTAGGGGCTTCCGTTCATCAAAGAGGCAATGTTGTAGGCCATAAAGACTTTACAATAATTTAAATAAACTGTAATAAACGTCATGTAAAGTCAGTTGTGTTATCTTGGTAGGTGACGAGACTACGGTAACAATGAAATTGATATTCTGTGTTGCCATAGCCGAACCAGACACGAGTAGCATCGGCAAACTACCAAGATGATGGGTACAAGACTGCAGAAATAAGGTATTGTATTCAACGTAGTGTTATGCGAGGTATCGTGTGACCCACTCTGATTTATATAACCGACTATAGAAAGTATCATGAATAAAGAATGCAAGGTTGCTAATAATGTGTTCATTCGAAAAAATAAGACGAAATATTGCAAAGAAGCCTGAAATACTCGTAAACTGTGACCAGTAAATCTTGATACGCGGAAAAAGGAGAACTAAATACGAAATGTACCGAATTTGCCGTGGCAAGTAGCGCCTCCGTGAGGTATCAAGACTTACTGGTACTATACAGATAAACGCACAAGCAATGAATGATTGGCCGATTGGACGAGGCACAATTTGAGTTAAGATCGATTGGCATGGTGTAAATATTTGTAGTATCTCTTAATCAAGGTTTGTTAATCGTTATATAGGTATATTGGAGTCTACTGCGAAAAAGTGATACACGAACATTATTCGTGCATAGTGGGCTTGTAAGGAGGTACCACAGAGTTATGCTAAAATAGAGATGGCCTTGTTTAGGTTGCCTTGTTCTTGTCACTTGAGATAGAGATATTGGGATTTCAGTATCTATCTATATTGCAAATTGGACGAATTTAACGTGCATCTGGACTGAGGGCCCATTTTTCAAATCCTTGCGTAACGAAATAAGACTTAAAGGGAAATTAGTTAAAAATAGTAAAAACTTAAAGCAATGGGCCTAAAATTTCTTAAACGTAAATTAAAACTGTTATGATGAAATTACTTGGGCCCTCAATCCAGACGCTTGCATAAACTGGCATACCCTAAATCTCAGAAAGTACTATCTCTGGGTTAATCATTTTAACTTAGGAATTTAGTTAAGAATTTCTTAAATATTTTAAGAAATTCCCAAATCTGTAGAATATGACATTACAGATTTATGGCGATATATCAAGGGCCCTCAATCCTTTAATGTCTTTACCGAGGAATCTGCAAAACATGAATTTATCTGAAGAAATACATGAATAGGACTGTAATAAACTTTGCTTAGATACCTCTGTGAATTAGTTAAAAAGAAATAATGACACAAAAGTGAATTGTTAAAAAGTAAATGAGAATCGAATTTCACTTAAACGTCTGAACTGAGAGCCCAATATTTTCGGCTTTATTGACTAGGCTCAACCTCATAGATTAAGTCAAATTAAACTAAGTTTTTTTTACTATTTTTTAACTAAAATGTCACATATCGTCCGTTCTTCTAAATGCAATACATTAAGAGAAAATTGATTTTAATTTTTTTATAGGAGAAAGTTTTGTAGGGTACACATGATTTTGTTACTTTTTTGGACTGATCAGTATATATCCTCATATAAGCTATTTTTTAAGCGACTAAAGTAAATATTTATGGTTTGAACTGTCGGAAGCGACTGTGTTTTTTGTGGTGCAATATTTTGAAGGGAACACAGTGCAATTGTCAGGCAAAGCTATTATTGCATGGGTCCTTTTTGGGCGAGGATAAAACAAATGAACGTCATTCTTGGTAATGTACCGTAGCAAAGTAACTAATCGCATTATGTAATGGAGAATAATGTAAAAGTTTATTTTTTTTATTACACTAGGCACGTATTTTGATGTACACGCACAATCTGTAACTATAACGATGGTAATACTCTTCCAAGTTTTATCATCAATTTACCACTGATCAATGAAAAATAACTTTCTTTTTCAAAGTCGGTGTCCATAACGAAAAAATAGGTACTTACCAAAGACACCGACTTCGAAAAAGAAAGTTATTTTTCACTTTGTAGTGTTTTATTTGGAAGTCGGTAGATTTTTTTTGTAAAATAGTTTTTTTTTAGTTGTACCTACCTAATAGGCAAGTTATTTAGTAAGTTACCTTAACGACAGAATAGATTAGCCGAATATCATGAAATTTGAACGTAAAGGGTGAAATGAGAGAATTGCGTACCCCTCAAGAGCGTACTGGCGTGATGTTATGTTATGAAATGGTATATACTATAAACAGACATGCGATTGCAGCAATCCCGAGAGATTTCACGTTAGTTATTGAAGAGTTCTGTTGTATATCTTGGAAGTTCTTCATTAAATCTTCACCAAATTAAAATGGCACCAATTTCGAAACATAGTCTTTCATATAAAAAAAGAATTTTCAAAATCAGTCCACAATTGACGGAGATATCGGTGAATATATATAAAAAAAAAAACATACATGAAGTCGAACATAGAACTTCCTCCTTTTTGGTAAGTCGGTTAAAAAGATAGATTGATCTTTGCGACAGCTGTCAGTATCAATTCAGTAACAATAGCGCTTGTGACAGGCTAACAATAACGTATATGTCAGTTTGACATACGTCGCAGACATCAAGCTATCTTTTATGAAGTATAAGTTACTTTTAGGAGTCTAATATAGTCTAGTCCCAATTTCTTGTCTCTTCTATTAATATGCACTTACTACCGCTAGATGCTACTCGCATGGCTCCTCACTCTTCTCCTTCTCTATAAGATCTCATTCTTATTTCCGACCCTAACTAAGTAGGCACACATGGACAGCTACCTTCTCCGTTTTCCTACCATGACCTCATTTATCTTTCCTACAATATTCGACCTCCTAAACGCAAAGCCAAATTTCTTTCTCTTTGTTCTTTTAAAAACATTGATTTGGAGCGTTTGAGAGCTGATGCGGGTGGTATTGACGGGTCTCCTGTATACGCCTGGGAGTATATGGACACTATGATGTAAATATTCAGCAAGACAATGTTGGATTTATATGAGGTACACGCGCCCTTAAAAAAGGTGAGGGTCAAACACCTTCCTGCACCATGGCTATATCCAGCAATAAAAAACCAGATGGCTAAGCGAACAAAGCCAAGTGCCTGTACAGAAAGTGACTGACTAGGGAAAACTGGGACCTTTATAAAAGGATGCGAAATCGCTGCAGTCATCTGTGTAGGAATGCGAAAAGGCTTTGAGTTGGAATGTGGTCATTCCAACTCAATTAAAAACTTCAACCCAACACAAGTATGGCAATTTTTAAAGACTGTTAGTATTGGTTAAGCCTCTAGCAAGAGTTCTTCTGATAAGAATGAGCCTTAATGCACACTTTTCTAAGGCCCCATTACCCTCGATGACCATGTTAAATCTTCCACTCTCAACGATCTCTTTAATCTTCCTTCGCCAGCAAATACTTCTTTCTCTTGCCACCAAATTACTGAACTAGACATTAAGAAATGTATCCTTTCCATGTATATAACATAATAGTAACAAATTGTTTGTAATTAAATTGATGTTACGATATCAGACTATTTTTAGATTACATAATATAAGTGAAGTAAATAGTTTTCATAAATTTATATCGATTGTGTTTTATTCATCGAAATGAATTTGATTGATTTGCGTATTGCAACGTCTGTGGTGCTGCATATACTGTCCATAGAAACGATGACATATGATATGATTTTCCGTCCCAAAAAGTAATAAAATCATATCTACCCTACATAATTTTCGCCTACAAAAAATTTAAAATCAATTTTCTCTTAAAGTATTAGAATTAGAAGAACGGACGATATGTTACATTTTAGTTAAAAAATAGTAAAAAAACTTAGTTTAATTTGACTTAATCTATGAGGTTGAGCCTAGTCAATAAAGCCGAAAATATTGGGCTCTCAGTTCAGACGTTTAAGTGAAATTCGATTCTCATTTACTTTTTAACAATTCACTTTTGTGTCATTATTTCTTTTTAACTAATTCACAGAGGTATCTAAGCAAAGTTTATTACAGTCCTATTCATGTATTTCTTCAGATAAATTCATGTTTTGCAGATTCCTCGGTAAAGACATTAAAGGATTGAGGGCCCTTGATATATCGCCATAAATCTGTAATGTCATATTCTACAGATTTGGGAATTTCTTAAAATATTTAAGAAATTCTTAACTAAATTCCTAAGTTAAAATGATTAACCCAGAGATAGTACTTTCTGAGATTTAGGGTATGCCAGTTTATGCAAGCGTCTGGATTGAGGGCCCAAGTAATTTAATAATAACAGTTTTAATTCATGTTTAAGAAATTTAAGACCCATTGCTTTAAGTTTTTACTATTTTTAACTAATTTCCCTTTAAGTCTTATTTCGTTACGCAAGGATTTGAAAAATGGGCCCTCAGTCCAGATGCACATCGAATTTAGACTCATATGCTGTGAATAGCTATGTAGTTTTCATTAAGGGCAACACAATAGGCATCTCTATCCTTTAAAAGCTCTGTGGCAAGTATTTGTGAATGTATAAAATTAGTTTAGTAGAATTAAATATTTGAAAGAAATTATCATGTTCGTGTTTCACTTTCGTGATAAAGATCGTGTTAAATAAATTCGCGGCAATAATTTCCATTAATTTGTTAATTGAAGGAATCGAATAAACGTTGACCTGTGTTCTAAATGTTACTCTAAATTCGTATACGTGATACAAAACTGCCATTTTTATAAGAATATTCCATGTTCAATTAACGAAATTAGCAAATTGTTATATATATTGACGGATTCTTCGATTTTATTTATTTTGGACTACTTTTGGCACTCTTGTTGCGTTTACCGCCCAACAGATGACATTAAACTTACAATAAACAAATCTATATCGCAAGCTTTATGAAAATAACGGAGATATTCTATAAATATTCCTATTAAAACATTCGAAGAATTTTCATATTGTAGGAACATCAAAAATATTCCTATCGAATAAAATGCGATGTATATAAAAATCTATTCATATCTTAGAAATGTATTGAAGTGATATAATATGTTTGTTTCCCAAGGAAATTATTAAAGTTTATTATATCGCGTTAATTATTAGTGAAAATCTAGGTAATAATTTGATCATAATGAAAATAACAACAATGATTTTAGTCTATAACTTTTATTCATATTATTTTTGTGGATATGACGAATGAAGAAACATTTTGATCAAAATAATTATAATATTAGATTTTTTTTATTATTGGAAATGAAAAAATTAATTGATTTTGTAACTGTAAAAAAAGCTTATTTAATTTATAACTTTGTTACTTTCGTTCATTACTATAGTAAATAAATAATTATGGCAGCTCAATAATAAATAACTGTAAAATTTCGCGCCTTTTTATGACGTTTAATAAAATGGCGGCAAGTGCGCGCCAATTTTGTTAGAAATTAGTAAAATATTGCTGTCATTATAATTGTTTTTTATAATACGTTTATTAATTTATATTTAGGTAATTGTAATTATAAGGATTACTAGTCAAAGTGGAGTAGAACGTTTGTATCGTCTTCCATAATGTAAATGAGAACTCCGGTTTTCTTTTCCTCCAATTCGTTACGCCATATCAAATACGATAATTCAATAAATGAATACGGATACTAATTAAACAGAATCAGGTGTTATCCTGGAAGACAATAATGATGGATAATAGCTGTATTAAGCAGAGATACATAATTTCACGTTCAAAACAATGGTTACGAAAAGTTATGATGATAATAAGAAGTTTTTAAAAATAAAAGTATTTACTGCATGAGTTTTTTGTTTCATTTTACCTATCTTAATAATATCCAGAACCACACACACGTACAAATAATATTATACACTAAAAAGATCTATTTTTTTTCCTTTGACTAAATAAATAAACGCATGCACTTAACTGACAAAAACTCACTGGTTCCTACTAAAACGCACTGTACCTATAACTATTTCACCTGTTTTAAATCTTATTAATATAATTTGCATAAGATCGAAAATTTCTCACATAGCGAACACGGAGCTCTTTATCAACAGTCCTTGACCAAGTCTTTAGAGGTCAATTATAAGGCGACCTAGATATTTGGCAAATCAGGGCCATTACGAAGTTCAATTTGTATATTTGCATAAATTATAAATAGCACATACTTAGGTTTAATTAAAAATATATCAATTTGAGGTTATTTTGCACGTTGTAGAAGAATACCTACTATGAGCAGAAATATATTTTTAATTTATCACATCGATTCAGCATTTGGTTTGATAGTGTACCTACTTATTTTATAAAGTTAAAAAAAATACAACTTTTTAAGTAAACTACACAAACCCCTATCTGAACACAAAATTTCTTTTAAATACCTGGGCGACCGAGCTCTGCTCGGGTGAAAATAGAGAAAACTTTTTTTTTCGAGAATTTGAATTTTTCCAGATATGGGACCTAGCTAGTTCGATTTTTCACCCCCGAAAACCCCTATAACTATTGCAAGTTTTATCGAAATCGTTAGAGCTGTTTTCGAGAACGTGATTACAAATCTACTCGTATACACAAACATAGTTATATTTGTGTGTACGAGTAATAGTATAGGATATTCGTAATAGAATGAAAATGAGCAGGTTCCATTAACAAGTAGGTACTTTATTTGGTAAACTGCTTATTTACACATATTCAATGTTAATTTAAAAACATTATTTGAAATTCACAAGTACTTAATCGGCTTAATGATAGTGTTTACGAAGTAATTTTAGCCTCACTAATTCTTCTCATAACATATAAAGTGCGTCATTAATTTATGGTTACCATAGCCATCGACCTTTTTAAAATTTGGTCTTAACTAAACACACCCTGACTCATAATCTCGTATGCTTTGGAAACGTTCCCGGTGATATCTTCAGCAGGTCTGTCTGACGTCACTAGCCAAGTACTGGCGGTTTCACCGTGCTTGTATGCATGGATGAGACCATCCACTGCAGACTCAATCCTGGAAGAACAAATTTATTCTGTGATAGGTTTAAGTTAAGTACCTACCAGCATAAAGTCGTCATTTTCTTTAAATTCTTTCAACTTATTTTGAAGCAAAAACTTATATGTTTGTACATTTATTTATTAACAAATATTGAATAAAGGACATTTTTAATCTTGGCATATTTAAAGCTCTTATTTGCAAACGTTGGGATTTGATAATATCCAACCACTGTATCAGCTTTGGCTGGCAAAAGATTAACAACTAGCACTGCTGTTTTTTAAATCAGTCTTTTGGAGTCGGGTCTCCTTACTTTCCTGCTCAAGTCAGTAAAATTCCTAAAAACTGTTTAATTAGAAACTTACTTTTGCATTGGTAGGACTCCAATGCTACCCATAAGAAGTTCATCAGTTTCTTTATCAAATGCTCCCATTTTGGAGGTGCTGAACAAACTCGTGTCAGTGCATCCAAAACATAATGTTAGTACACGGACTCCAGAACGTGTTGAATGTGGCTCTTTCTGGATGAAAAAATAGCAGGTTATAATAAAATCTTGTATTCGCCTAGTGGTCGAAATCGGACCGTAGATTGTATAAAAAATTGTTTTGCTTTATGCTATACTTCTCTGAATTATAATTATGCCTCATCTTATACGCTTGTACGGCTGTAATTTGGTAAAAAAATTAGGAGGCAAAGTTTCGGGATATTACTCGAACCGCACCAGAACCGCACCATTCAGGTGCGCTAAAGAAATCGATTAAAAATATTATAATTTTACTTCTCGAAACGCACTAACGGTGAAACAGAAAAGAGCATGAAGGTATCGTAATAAATGATATTGATAAACGTTTTAAAATTCAACTGTCCTAATTTTTTATTTATTCAAACTACCAGGAAAGCAGAAATGAACTGAAACTAGATGCTTAAAAAGCGACTTACTACTTAGCTCAAAAATGGTAAAAATACAGGTTTTGAAATTGTATCATTTGTTGTTTCGAAAAGTACCAGGGTGACAGAAATGAACAGAAAATTGGCGCCAAAACGATCTCACTAAATTTTTCACCAACGATTAAACACAAAGAGAAATATAAAGTATTCGTTATTACTCAATATAATTGATATACGATTGGACTCGTTTTAAATATTAGTAAGCTATACACGTAAAATAACAAGACATCATGCCCGTATATTTTAGTATACACATATTTCGGCAGGTATAGTAAGTGAGATATATATAATATGGGAACGCCTATTTATACATTTAGTGATAAAAGTTACATACAATTTGTCTACAATTGAGAGATTACCTTTAAGCTCTAAGTACTCACTACAATCTCAACAAAATGATAACGTAACAATAACATATTACCACTGTGTATATAAGAGTAGAAAACAGTATCATAAAGCAATTACCCAAGTGCTTATGCAATACGATACATTTTATTTTAAAGGTAAAACAACATGAACGATATGAGAACTTGTCCTTTTGTGTATTTTACAAACATTACATAGCATCAAACAATGCTGTATTTCTAATTATAATATATTGCTGTGTAAATGTAATTTGTTTAAAATCATAAAACCAACGCAGCAATTAACAGGACGATATTAAGTTCATGACCTGGGTTCAAACTTTCTAAAGAACACCATTGTCTCGAAAATAACAAGATAAATATACTTGTAGTTGCTATAGCTACTATTGCGATCACAGCTTATAATTACTTTTAGAGAACCAGGCGACCACTGAAAATCAGCGCCGTGCTGTGGATCCCCCACGGCACAGCATTATGCTGAGTGGAAGCCTTTTTGCCACAATCACGACATGCATCTGCCTGGCATCTTTTTCACCCTATTTCTTTTCTGTTTTATTCAAAATGTAGGTAGTAAATGGTATTATTATTTTATTTATTTCTCATCTTTGCTAACTTAATTTAAGTACTACTAATGCTACTGTTAAGGGTTTAGCATAAGCATATATTTATATTGTATGTCGTTTTGTGACAATTAAATACTTTTTCTTTCTTTTTTTTCTTCATTTTCTAGAAGGAAGAAAAAGAAAACAGGCTGATCCCACCGAACCCAAAATTAGAATGTGAGCAAAATAATCTTGAGTTAATGTAAGTAGCTCTTATAAAGCATGATACTAACTCCAAGACAATTGCTGAACTGCAATACAGCGCTCTTCGTAGCAGTGTACACTGGCAGCAGATGAGCTTGGAACAGCCCCACAATCGATGAAATATTTATGATCGTTCCACCTCTTCCACCTTGGTCTTTGCGCATCAAGTCGAACGCTTTGAACGAACTTTTAATCAAGGCAGTCTGGAAAAATATCAAAGATTACAAATTAATTATTTTGGTATGATGAAAGAGCCTGCTCAAGCGTTCTTTTTAAAATCCTCTACATAATTAACTTTGAAATGCAACCTTTGAGCAAGGATAAACTTATACGATAGTAACTTTGCTTCGTTATATTGTATGCATTATATTGGCAATAACTTTCTTAAAAACCGGCCAAGTGCGAGTCGCACTCGCGCACGAAGGGTTCCGTACCATTTTCGCAAAAAAACGGCAAATACAATCACGTTTGTTGTATGGCAGCCCCCCTTAAATATTTATTTTATTCTGTTTTTAGTATTTGTTGTTATAGTGGCAAGAGACATACATCATCTGTGAAAATATCAACTGTCTAGCTATCACGGTACATGAGATACAGCCTGGTGACAGACAGACAAACAGACGGACCGTGGAGACTTAGTAACAGAGTCCCGTTTTTACCCTTTGGTACGGAACCGTAATAAAAATCTGTAAATGAAAGGGTTAACCTTTTAAAATATACGAGGACATGAAGCCAAGTAGCAAAGATCATTTTTAATGGATGGATCATGTTGAAATAGATAATTATAAAAAAAAAAACTGAAGATCTGCCTCGTTTGTGTAATGGTCGCAAGCGCTACTTGAGTATGAGGTCTTGGGTTCGATTCCCGGTTTGGGTAAATTGTTACTGGGTTTTTCTATGTGGAATTACTCAGTAGCAGTCCGGAGTCTGGATTTATGCCCGGCAATATTATGTATGTATTTAATAATACTCACTACATTGATGTCAATTTCTTTCAAATAAGCATTAGGTCTATCGTTCATTATCCCAGCGCAGTTGATGACCACATCTATATATCCAAAGTCATTGACCACATTGTCGTATACTGCATCCAGCTCGTTCGATGTGACGTCACATTTGTGGAACCTCACTTTGTCGTTTCCATATTTAGCCATCAGTTCTTGTTCAAGAGCTTTTCCGTTGTTGATGTCAACGTCTAGTGCTGCTACATGCTGGAATTGATAATAATATCTTGTGTTAAGAAAGGATCCTTCGTTCACCAATTACGATGGAAGTTAACTTTTTATCCAAGTATATAGCTTGGGGCTAGAATTATTTACATCACGGCTAATAGTAGATTTATTTAGGTATACATGTATAACTTTACAGGTCACACCTAAGGCGATATACAGTTCAAATAAATACAAGAAAAAAAACTAAACGAAACTTACAAGAATAAGGCAGAATAAAATATATTTTCATAAAAATAAAAAACTAATTTAAAAAATAAAACATTAAAATACTAAAAAAAAAACAGAATATAACAAAACAAGAACCTTAAGAAGTAAAATGTACAAAGATTATACAATTATTTACAAATCGACTATCTTTCATCCATCTTCTCACAAAACCTTAAGCTTTCACGACATATATCTATCCATCTCCCAGCAAACAGGTCACACTCCGCTGACATCAGAAGCGCACTTAGCATCGTGGCGAGTTAGCTCGGGACACCGTACGTGCCGAAGGTATGGTCAAAAGCCAGTGACTTCGCAGTCTAAGTCTAATTTGGCCACAACATGATCATGGCTATCGGACTCACCCTGCGTAATACGGCAGGCAGAGATAAGCAAGTAATACTTACGCCTACTTACTTCGAGAGAACACCAATTTAAAACACCAACAAGGATTTAGTGGGGTATAGATGTAGAGGCATCGATATATTGGGGAAGAGACCATCAAAGATTGAGAGGTTTTCTTTTATTTGCTACAAGCTTTTGCTAGCGGCTTTGCCCGCATTAAAGTCCAAAATTATCTCCCGGAGACGTAATCTCGGGGAAGAATTATTATGCCTAGTCCGGGCCATAGTCGAGCATAGCCGCATTCATGATCAAATTTCATGCAAATCCATCCAGCCTTCGGGACGTGTTTTATTAACAAAAAACAGAACATACTGTTTTCATATTTGTAATATTAAAAGGACAGGTCTTAAAGTGCAGATATTTCCATATAAGCTTGTTAACATATTAATTATTAATCCAATAACAATAACAACACAATAATTCATTACGGATTACGGACCTTCTGACTATAATTTAATAATATATAATTAATAACGCATGTTAAAACATCGAAACTACTTGTAATGTAATTATTTGTTTGAGTACCTAATTAATATTTCATAAAACAAACACTTGCTTGAAGGGCTATTAACATTCCGAGTATGTACGATTGATGCAATGCGGCATATCAATTTATGTTAATAATAATGAAATGATTAATTTTTCCATAAATTACTGCTCATTTATAGTCTGACCTTCAAACAAAACAAAAACAATAGTTAGTTGAATCTACCTGCCTGATTTATTGTCAAAGAGTTTTCTGTGAAGCAACAATTTTATTATTTTCAGTCTTAATGACTGTGATTTCCATAACTATGATCATCGTGGTTCAAAGGCAATTATTATGATTACAGTTTTTACTTTACTAACGGTTTTAAGGAAAGGTCAAGATTTTTTCCACATTTGGAATGTCTCCTGTATACAACAACATAGGACAAACATTTAAAGTCACATCACTAACAGTCAAAATAAGATCAAAAAGATGTCTATAGACTATAATCTGGCAGACTAGATGACAATTAGGGCCAGCAAAGGACAGGCCAGGCATATACCAAAATAAATGGTATTTTAAAAATAAAATCGGCGTTTAGAGTCACAATTTTCAAAACACGAACTACAAAAAGCCAGAATATTAAAAAAAATAGAAATCACGGTAAGTTGGTACTCACTTTTGCCCCTTCATCCAGAAATGCCTTAACAATCCCAGCTCCAATGCCCGCAGCCGCTCCAGTCACGAAGAACACTTTGTCTCTTATTTCGAACATGTTCACGAATGTTCTCAGTTCACGATGGCAGATTAGATTCACGATCACGACTGAACTCTGCCGCAGTCAATCTGCAAGTAATATAGAACTCATTAGAATTCACAGCAATCTTATAATTGACGCGTGTGCAGAACTCTAGTATTTGAATTCAGATAATGTTAACAATACGATGATATGTTTTATATGACTTAGATACTTGAGTTGATAGTGTTTTGTGTTTGTTGACTGATTATGTTTCTTGTTGATCTGGACACGTACCTACTTTGGTATATATGTTATAAATGTCTTTCAGAAAATGCAAAAAAAACATACCATAATCTGCCTACATTATTTCCATTAGTTAAAGCATGCTTTCCAGATGCAGCCTTCGAGATTTGAAAATTAATGTTATTTTCTTCATCAATTGCACAAAGCAAAGTGCGTGCTTGTATTCGAACTCATGACCAACCACCAACCTCTTCAAAATTTACTTATATATTGAACAAAATTATCTAATATTTATTTCAACTTATTAAAATAACAATTCACTTACTTTAGATGTTGACTAATTTAAATCATTTAACAAGCACCAAACAATAATCACTTTTCGATAAATATGAATAGTTGACAAAATATTGGTTGAATTCCACACTAGTGCACAAAAAACACCCAAATCCCAGAAACTCAAGATCTATTCTGTGTCGAAACAGAATACGTTCGCGCAAACGTACTAACTTAAACCACGTTAAATGTTAGGCTGTCTCATACATACAGAGCATAATTATTTAGGACCTTAAGATGCTTCACATTGCACTGACTGTGCTGCTGCGCTTTTGAACGATTTCAATGAAGTGTCATCGAAAGTGTCTTTGTTGAAAGCAATCTTCGCTCTTTATACTTCAGCTGCTTCTAAATATATGGAATTGCAAGGGAAATATATCAAACTTCAAGGTCATTGCCAAATCAGCAACATTTGATAGTGGTCAAACGCGAGCCAATAGATGATAAAAAAAGACAAGACTGGCATCTGACAAGGCTTCGACGATTAAAGTTGGGCTAAATATTAAATCAACCTTGGCATTTATAACATTATCGGGGGCCAAATGACGCTAGAGGCTTTTAGTAGCAAGGTCAATAGTAATGTCCATATTGATCTCATGTGAAAATTTAAGCAGCAAGAGAAAACATGTTTAAGATAAAACCCAAAAGAGGAAATTGTAGGTCAAGAGTGATCAGAAATAAATATCGGATCAATCATTCAATACAGTGCGGTGATTACTTTATATACCGATGTTTTAAATTCAAGGCAGCAATTCTTAACGTAGGTATAAACAAAGACAACAGTCTAGACAAAGCCGTTACAGACTTGCAGCTAATTATAGCTGAGTAAAATATAAGCTGTGCCTACATTTGAAATAAGTTTATCTACTACGAGTATGTCTGCATCCATAACAAAAACAAATTTAAATACAATTTGAACAGACTTCTGTACCTTAGTATATTAAAAATTATCTCCGACTAGGCTGACCCTACTTTTTCAGCTGAACCATATCTGCTGTTTTACTCATGTGCTCATAGTCTTTTTGGACCAATTTGGTCTACTGATGTGGGTGCATCCCTAGTATACAGTATTGTGCCTTGTCATAATTACCTACGCGGTACGTAAGCACGCTATAGCGCTGCTCGCCTACAGTATTTCAATTTCATCTATTTACTATAGTTTCCTTCTAGTTTTGTGATTGTAAATATTATACCAATATTTAAAAAAAAATCGTTGTTATTGGAAGTGTTCAATAAAAATACATGTTGTGTTTTTTGATTAGAAGGTTTAATAAAAAAAACATCCTTATAAATTTGGGAGGCATGAAAAGCTCTATTTTTAAATATGATAGTATAAAAAATCCGCATGCGGATAAAAGGTTTATTCAAAAATACTTTTGGGAAACCTTTTCACTTGGTTATTGATACTTTACGATTGAAATGTTTCGTTTAAATGACGTTCGGAATATTTCGTCCATTTTTTCTACATATTCCACAATATAGTTTATTATTTCTCGTTAAGTGTTTAATTACTGCTTACGAAAACATCGAAATCGTTCGTTCGATACTGCGGCGCATTCGCGACTGTTATGATAAACCGAACCGAGTGTATACCGATCTCAAGGCGCGCAGGTATGGCTCGCGTTCCGACCGCTTGTTTGGAGATAGAATACTGTGAAGATAACATAACCGTGCTAGAAGCGACATAAAACTTAATATCTTACTGTGAACTTTAAGGTTAAAACCAGCTGATCTGGTCGGCCTTCACCTAAATTGTATTTTACTACGATACTGAGTTTTTTATTTACACTTCGTTGACGTCATAGTCATATATCTAAATAGATAAAGCAAGTTTCTCTATCTGTATGAAAACCAAGCGTGCCACTTTTTCACAAAAAATTAAAAACAAATTTAATTACCAATGAAAGAAAACATTTCCAATGCTTTGGCCTTCTACATACATTCTTTACTTCATACATTCTTTATAGCTCTATATTGCATAAAAAGGCATGTTTCTAAATGTCGGTGGATATCCGGTGCCGATAATGCTAAATGAAAAACTCAGTTCACGATTATTTGTCGTAACTTTAGTCCGTTTTTCGGCACGCGAAGTACATACAATCGCGTCATCTAGTTAGATTTATGTCTGTGGTTGACGTGTTATCGTACCATAACACTAATTTTTTTTTAGTTCGAGACATCATTTTGAACCCTTACTTTATCGATAGTCTAAGGGTAATTAACATTATTCATTCATCATTTGCAGTGAATTCATTTTCATACCTCCAAGATTTAATAAGTTACTAGGTACTGTTATGTCTCTCGATAATGTTTCTTTTAAGTAGGTATGTAGGGTAACTATGTAGTTTTATTTGTATTTGTTTTTGCCTGTTTATATTATAGGCTCACATATTTTATCCGCAGACATGATGAAGATAAAAAAAAAACCAATTTTTTTTCAGAACCTGCATTACATACTTACCTAAAATTATGAATTAAGATTACTTTGTCTTCTTTAACGATACCAATGACGTCTACGGAGTTTTTTTAGCTACATAAATATTCCAACATATTTATATTACTGCATATTTTGACTCATTCATTGGTATTAAAAGATAACAGGGACACATAGACTCGGCTTGCTGGAAGAAAACTCAACTTTGAGCTAAGCTTACCTTTGCACAAGTACTATTTAACTACTGTGTACTATTTTATGTTTGGTGTACAATAAGAATTAAGAGTAGATACAGTTATGCTTTATTGTAGTTTAAAAACCTATAAAATCTAATTCGGTATATAAAAACTCAATAACAAATAGGCGTTCACAATTTCTTAATAACAAAATCTTTCATTACAATTTTGATCGTACTTAAAAAGTTGGCTAAAGTCCGCATACGCCTTATTGATTGCTGCTGTGATGTCTTTAGCCGATTTGCCGTTGTTGATCAACCAGGTGCTTCCACTTTCTCCCTTCATATATGCTTCAAGGGTTCCTAGAGCTGTTACTTCCGTGCTGTGGAAAACAGAACGACACTATGTCTTCTGCTTATAATTATTTTTAAAATTCAAATTAAATTTATTGCATCCTAATGTACATACAGGTGGTAAATAATTAGTTACAAAAACAATTATGTAGTCGGGCACAGCAACATTCTAGATACAGTCTAGGAGAAAGAAATAGCGCTTTTTTTTATTTTACCAATTAACATTTCAGTTATCTATGTGCTTTTATTTGGTTTATGTATCTACTTACTAATAGGTGGGTATTTATGTGTTTATGTTAAATCATGTATTATTTATACTTATTAATTATGTAAAAGACATGGAGCTCCTGCTTATATGTATACGAGCTGAAGACTGAAAAACTTAACTAATACAAACCAAAGATTATTATATAAAATAACAATAAGTGCCCAAATACATACATGTATTGAAGAAAAATAAATACATAATTATAATATAAAAAATACATACCAATACTTCACACTAATATTATAAATGTGAATGTAAGTTTGTTTGTTACGCTTTCACGCAAAAACTACTGAACCGATCATCATGAAACTTTGTACATATATTCTTGGAGGTATTAGAAGTAACATAGGACACTTTTTATTAAAAAATAACTTATGGCTTCACTGCTAGCGAAGCCGCAGGTAAAAGCTAGTAATATATAAAATCACAGGATGGCAGTAAGATAGCTATTATTCTTTGACTTGCTTCTTAAAAATAGAGATACTTATAGCGTCACGGATCTTATTCTCGTGGAAGTGAGTTCCACAAACATACTGTATGAACAGAGAAGGTTGTTTTCTCTATGTTAACTAGGTCCTAAACGGATGAACCGATCTTAATTTCGTTTGTTTTGTTGGACAAATTGACTTATCGAGAGTGTTTTTAGCTACGTTTGATGAAGATCGGTTCAGCTATTCAAAAGTTATGGGCGTTTTACTGTTCGAACTGGGGTGTTTTCGCAAGTTATCGTCTCATAATTACCTGTTCAATAGATTGTTGATCGAAGCGTTTCTACTACTAGATAAATTTATTATAAACCATGAAATAAAATGTGTCAGGGCTTTTTTTTTAATTTTTCTTGTTAACAGTCAAGACTGCCAAACCACTAAACGTCAACTCAACTCAAGACAAAGTGCCCTGTCGAGACGCTTTGATATAATGTCATTTGTGTAGAGCTTCTGAGGCTCTATTCGATGTCAGCGATGGCGATGGTTGAAATGACAAAATTTAAGGGATTGACTGTGTGAAATTTCGATATGGTTTGACATTCCCATAGATTTTGTCATTTTTCAATCGCTACCGCTACCGCTATCGCTATCGCTACCTCTACCGCTATCGCTTTCGTTGATATTGTCAATTATCTAGAACCTATGGTCTTGCATTAGGATTCCTTCCATATATAATAACTAGTACAAACCTCTGGAGTGGGTGCAACGCCGTTATCTCTTTCATTTGAATGCCCTCATCAAAACTGGTCATTTGGTCCACAATACCAGTCTTCGTTGGACCAGAACATATTGTGATCATTCAGACACCGGTCTGGGTATGACAAGATTCTTCTTGAAAATAATGAATTTCCAAATAATAATTCTTTATCTCTATTTCAATTTAAATTCGATAAACAAAACATACAACTCGAACAAAGTGTCAGTATGTTGCTCAATCTGCCTTTGTGTACAATAAAATAAATTCGAAATTAAAATTCCATCCGGAGGCTCAACATCAATGCAAGAAGATCATAAGTGACTGGTTCAAAACTTTAACATACGAGGAAATCGAACAAATATTGATCAGACCATACTAAAAAGGAATACATAAAAACAGACCACAGATACAAACATGCACACACAAACACACACACATCACTCACAAACACACGCACACATACATACATACACAATTGAGCTGCTATCATGACAGTAACAATTTATATAATTATATATCATAGTTTTTAAGTTGCATTCTGTTTTCTTGTCTTTTATATGTTTTACTTTTATTTATTTTTGATTTTTTGTGTAGTTTATTAGTCCATTATGTAAATGTAAAATAGCGGAAGTAGCGAGTCGGCCCCAACACAAGTATTATTAATAACTTAATGGGGCTGCCTCATAGTACATATATGTAATGATTTTGGGACAATAAACAATTTATTATTTATACAACTATTTTGGGACACTTAAAATCGGATTCCAGTTCGAAGTTATAAGCTCATTTCTAATTACATTTTTACTGGCAGCTATAATGGCTACTATCATCGTGACCATTTTCCGGTACACGATGGTGCAAGAATGCCTAGAATGGCTAAACCTAATAATTCAAGACTCTAAGGCACTTAGAATATAGCTATAGAGAAACCCAGAACACGGGTAGAAGTCCCTAGTCCTCATTCCTCCTGACCAAATTCAGAACTTACACCAATACAGTTGCTGAACTGCAACACCGCACTCTTTAGTGACAGCATAGACAAAGAGCATTGGACTACGCTTGATGAGCGCTGCTGTTGAAGGCACGTTGATGACTGTCTCTCTTCTGCCACCTTTGTCCTTTTGCATCTGCTCTATGGCTTTTATTGTCCCGTTGACGAAAGCTGTCTGTATTACGAGAATTGATTAGGATACTTAATAAGTTATTTTAAACAACATCAATATTGGTTCAAGAACACAAGCGTACATATATTAGAACACATTTCGGGAAAAAAAAATATTGTCCTAAACACTTAGGTCCTTTATTAGGCTACAGCCAAATGACATGTACACTAGGTATAATCTTTTACTATGTAAAAATATAAACATGACGGCGAGAGGATAGGCGTAAACATAACGGGGGTCTTTTTCTTCGTTGTTTGGTTCAGGTTCCATGATGAAGATGGGTGAACTCGGGCATCACCAATAAAACTTATGTTGAAGCACAGATTACAGCCACGTTTTTTCGACAAAGGCTCGTATGGCAAACATTGATCGTATCAATCTTATGATCTGAAAAAAATTGAACTATATGGCATCAGCTACCGCAGTCATAATACTAGCATTCTAGATCGACTCATATCCTCACGTTATGGCGCCAAAATAAAGCACCATTTAGCGGTGTTCGCCGTACTAACCGATCAACCAATCAGAATAAAGTTACAGATTGACAATCATTATTAAATTAACGAGTTGTAATATTTTGATTCAGTTAGCATTTTAAATCGCTTGCGTTGACAATAGTATATTATGCAACTAGTGAATAAAGGACGGTTTTAAAGCGAGGGCCATAGATGAATCACGAACAAGTGAAGGATTCTAACAACTGAATCACGACCGTAGGGAGTGATTCATGATGATTGAATCACGAGCATAGCGAGTGATTCAAGTGTTAGAATCCTGAGCGACGCGAGTGATTCATGGCCCTCGATATAAAACCGTTTTATTCAAGAGTTGCATACTATATTTTATACCATGACTACGAGAAAAAGAAGGATTTTAGCCAAAAGCACAAGGAATAATAATAAATAAATAAATGGTTTATTACCTTCATAATTTACAAAAAATGAGAAACCTCAGGGCTTCACATTTTTTGTAAATTGAAGCTGAGCTAGATAACAACACCTGTGTTTCAGGCGACAGTGACCATCTCCGTGACGTTACACAATTATAATTAATTAAAGACCAATTCAATAAATATTAGCCAAATAAATATTCACTGAACATCCTAGACCAAAATCATAAATAAAATCCTAAATAAACAAACTCAAAATTTAATCGACGAAAGAGTTTGAAATTCGAACAATCTTTGCACAAGAAGTTTGTATCGAGTATTTTATGCGCAAGTAGTTTCTATTGCATTGAGATGGAGATCAAATATATATTGATGTGTTCTAAATTCAAACACCAAAACAGTGATTAAAAGTTTTTATTCACTGCTTTCAGTGAATAAAATAAGCTTTTTAGAGGGGGAATGGTATAAATATATTAATGCTACATGGTTGTCCGTTTCTGATACAATAAACTGTTGATTCTTCCTTTTTTTTTTCCGTGAAAAAACACATGAAAACTTTTAGAGAAAGGTTACTTACAACATTAACTTCAATTTCTTTGCGTATAAATTCACGATTACTCTCATTATTTGATATTTGCTACAGAAGCATTATTAACCACCAAATCTATGTAGCCATACTGTTCATTGGTATTCTTGAAAGCCTTCAAGAGTTCCTCGTCATTGGTTATATCACATTCTGTGATATTAGATCCATATTTTTCATTTTTTTTTTTGTAGCAATACTCCTGCAGCTTCATCAATATCCAGTATTCGAACATGCTACAAAAAATAATACATTTTGTATCTTGCACTCATGTGTTTTGTGGTGTACAATAAAGTATGTTATAAATAAAAACCGTAAATTCATACCGATATAACTATGAGTAAAGCGCCTATTATTAAATTAATTTCAAACAATCTTATTCTAAAATGGTTTTCTATATTTGCCTCATAATGGTGTTATGCAAGATACAAAATGTATTATTTTTTGTAGCATGTTCGAATACTGGATATTGATGAAGCTGCAGGAGTATTACTACAAAATAAACTAAATGAAAAATATGGATCTAATAAAGTGAAATTCACAAAATTTGATATAACCAATGATGAGGAACTCTTGAAGGCTTTCAAGAATACCACTGAACAGTATGGCTACATAGATTTGGTGGTTAATAATGCTGCTGTAGCAAATGAGAGTACCTAATCGTGATCTTATACGCAAAGAAATTGAAGTTAATGTTGTAAGTAACCTTTCTCATAATATGTTTATGTGTTTTTTCACAGAAAAAGAAAGAATGATAAAAGTTTATTGTCATAGAAACGGACAAACATGTAGCATTAATATATTTGTCGTCGCAAGCGATTTAAGATGCTAACTGAATCCAAATATTAATTTCATAATGTTTGTCAACCTGTAACTTTATTCTGATTGAAATGATGCTTTATTTTGGCGCCATAACGCGAGGATATGAGTCGATCTAGAATGCTAGTATTATGACTGCAGTAGCTGATGCCATATAGTTCAATTTGTGCAGATCATAAGATCGATACTATCAATGTTCGCCATACGAGCCTTTGTCCTTTGACTACTCATAGTAAAGCACCGAAAAAACGTAACTGTTATTTGTGCTTCAGCATAAGTTTTATTGGTGATGCCCGAATTTACCCATCTTCATCATGGAACCTGAACGAAACAACGAAGATAAAGAACCCCGTGATGTCTACGCCCACGCTCTCGCCGTCATATTTATATTTTTACATAGTAATAAAACATACCTAGTGTACATGCATTTGGCTGTAGCCTAATACAAGACCTAAGTTCTTACGAAAATTATTGTTCAAGAAATGTGTTCTAATATATGTATGCGTGTGTTCTTGAACCAACATTGATGTTGTCTAAAATAACCTCTAGTATCCTAATCAATTCTCGTATTACAGTCAGCTTTAGTCAACGGGACAATAATAGCCATAGAGCTGATGCGAAAGGACAAAGGTGGCAGATGAGGGACAGTCATCAACGTGTCTTCAAGAGCAGCGCTCATCAAGCGTAGTCGTCTCTTTGTCTATGCTGCCACTAAGAGTGCGGTGTTGCAGTTCAGCAACTGTATTGGTGTAAGTTCTGAATAAGATCAGGAGGAATGAAGACTAGGGACTTCTACACGCCTACCCGTGTAGAAGTCCCTAGTCTTCATTTCTGGGTTTCTGGTATTCTAAGTTAACCATCTTCTATGTTTAGCCATTCTAGGCATTCTTGCACCATCGTGTACCGGAAAATGGTCACGAAGATAGTAACCATTATAGCTGCCAGTACAAATGTAATAAGAAATGAGCTTATAACTCCGAACTGCAATCCGATTTGAACTGTCCCAAAATAATTGTATGTTTTGTATATCGAATTTATAGAGATAAAGAAATATTATTTGCCAATTCATTATTTTCAGGAAGAATCTTATTATTCCCAGACCGGTGTCCGAGTGATTACAATATGTTATGGTCCAACGAAGACTGGTATTGTGGACCAAATGACCAGTTTTGATGAGGGCATTCAAATGAAAGAGATAACGGCGTTGTACCCACTCCAGAGGTTTGTTCTAGCTATTTTATATGGAAGGTATTCTATTGCAAGACCAGAGGCTCTAGACAATTGACATTTTCAACGAAAGCGGTAGCGATAGCGATAGCGGTAGCGATATCGATAGCGATCGAAAAATTACAAAATGTATGGGAATGTCAAACCATAAGACAAAATGTATGGCATTTAGACCATCGCCATCGACATCGAATAAAGCCTCAGAAGCTCTACACAAATGACAATATATCAAAGCGTTACGACAGGGACAGTTTGTCTTGAGTTGAGTTGAGGTTTAGTGGTTTGGCAGCCTTGACTGTTAACAAGTAAAATTAAAAAATAGCTGAAACGATTTTATCAAACGTAGCTAAGAACACTCTCGATAAAGTCTCTTTTTAAACGAAACAAACGAAATTAAGATCTGTTCAACTGTTTAGGACCTAGTTAACGTAGAGAAAACAACCTTCTCTGTTCATACAGTATATCATCTTTTATAGTTTACACAATTACTTTATGACAATTGCCCCCAGTTTCCCAGCTCAAAATTATCGCAGAATTAATGTGACAAATTGTCAAGCACGCGTTATCTGCTGTGATTGGTTGAATTTTCAACAGCCAACCACGGCAGATAACGCGTGCTTGACAATTTGTCACATTAATTCTACGATAATTATGAGCTGGGAAACTGGGGGTAAAAGTCCTACAATAAGTGTTCCTGTTTTATTTAAACATCTTGTATTAATTCAACATTGAAATTAGCTTATCAAAATTAAATGATCTTCATTCAAACAGATCAATAACTGATTTCACAATAAGCCAATAGATGGCGCTGAATCAAAAACCCAACTTAAATAAACATTGAAATAGTTCTATTGGTATTTCAGAGATTTTCTATTTATTTATTTAAGTATACACCTCGTCACTGAGATGACAGGACAAACGAGTTTGTGTTAATTGACAATTAAAATGATTAATTAGAATAATGAATTAGCAAATTTACGCCTACGCGGCGACGTGTAGGTAGAAGGAAGGTATGTATTTTTTTATATTATTATTTTTTTTTTCTTCAATACATGTATGTATTTGGGCACTTATTGTTATTTTATAAAATAATGTTTGGTTTGTATTAGTTCAGTTTTTCAATCTTGAGCTGGTATGCATATAAGCAGGAGCTCCATGTCTTTTACATAAATAATACACACATATATTAGTACATTAAACCAACTAAAAGCACATAGATAACTGAAATGTTAATTCATAAGGAAAATAATAAGCGCTATTTCTGTCTCCTAGACACTGACTGTATTTAGAATATTGCTATGATCGAATCCATAATTGTTTTTGTAGCTTATTATTTACCACCTGTATGTACATTATGGATGCAATAAATTTAATTTGAATTTAAAAAATATTTATAAGCAGAAGTTTGACGTAAAATGTCGTTCTGTTTTCCATAGCACGGAAGTAGCGGCTCTAGGAACCCTTGAAGCATATAGGAAGGGAGAAAGTGGAAGCACCTGGTTGATCAACAACGGCAAACCGGCTAAAGACATCACAGCAGCAATCAATAAGGCGTATGCGGACTTTAGCGAACTTTTTACGGACGATTAAAACTATAATGAAAGATTTTGTTATAAAGAAGTTGTGAACAAATGTTTCATATTGAGTTTTTATATACCGAATATGTTTTTGCGGGTTTTAAATGACATTAAAGCAAAATTTTATATATTCTTCATTCTTATTGTACACCAAACATAAAATAGAGCACAGTAGTTAAATGGTACTTGTGCAAAGGCAAGCTTAGATCAAAGTTGAGTTTTCTCCCAGCAAGCCGAGTCTATGTGTCCCAGTTATCTTTTAATACCAATGAATGAGTCAAAATATGCAGTAATATAAATATGTTGGAATATTTATGTAGCTAGAACAACTCCGTAGACGTGATTGATTACGTTAAAGAAGACAAAGTAATCTTAATTCATAATTTTAGGTAAGTATGTAATGTAGGCTCTGATTTTTCTTTTTTTTTTTTTTCATGTCTGCGGATAAAATTTATGAGCCTATAATAAAAACAGCCAAAAAAAAAAATTTAAATATAACAAAAAACCCGACTTACCGCTACAAAGCGATGTATCCTCCGACTGCACAGCATGATTTTCTTCTTGTTTACGCCTTTTTAGTTCGCCTTGTCGCTAGTCGGGTTTTTTGATATTTTTTTTATTTACTCCTTATTGTTTTTTTTTTAATTAGGTAGGTACATTTAAACATATAAGTGTGGTATATTTTTGTAAGCACCTCTTAAAACCCTTTATTTTGATACCCTACACGATGGGATTGGAAGAAAAACAAATTTGGGCCTGCACAATATGGCGCCCAAAATCCGCCATTTTTCTTTTTTCTAATTTTAATGTAACTAGTGATACTCGCAGGGTTAAGACAAATCGATTGACGTTAGAATCATCAACGGCCAACGCGTTTGGTCTCTAGAACGCGACATAGGAACAAACATATACATAGACTGATAAACACATTACCCTCCTTCGGCAGTCGGGTAAAAACAAATATAGATAAAACTACATAGGTACACCTACATACCTACTTAAAAGAGTATCACAGCTAAGTAGGCTGTACAAGTTTACGAGTAGGTAATAGTCGACCAACTTATAAAAAATATACTTGGAAAAGTACAAAACATTTTGTATAATTATGTAAGGAGGCAACAGTTTTCAAACGGCAAAGTTAAAATTTGTCCCTTCGTTAGAGCAATGGTCGTTGCTTTCATTATTAATGAACGTCAGTAATATTACCTATTTATTTTGGTGAATGCAGTTGTTTATACGGAACCCTCTGTGCGCGAGTCAGACTCGCACTTGGCCGGTTTTTTAAATATGATTTGGTTTGAGCCAAGTCTCTGCGAAGGCGAATGGTTCATATTTGTTACCTATTTATTTTGGTGAATGTAGCTGATCACATGGAACCCTCTGAGCGCGAGTCAGACTCGCACTTGGCCGGTTTTTTAAATATGATATTTTTTGTATTATTTTGGATGTGTTGTCCATTATGAATGTATTGGGGCTTCGTTGGACGGTGAAATATTGATCTGAGAGAGAAGATTAGGTATGTAATGCAGAATGATATACTTTTACTGCATATGAAACTGAACTTTTTGCCATGGAAGTTTTAATATATTTTTGCCTAGTGAATTTTGAACAAGGTTTTCTAATAGTAAATCATTTATATTTTAATACTCAAAGCAAAGGCAGCAAAATATACTTTCTTGTTCTCTATCGCTGCTGTCCCCAGTATGACCTTGCCACATTTATAACAACGAGGTTTAGACCTGCACTGAATTTTAGTGTGGCCAAATCTACAAAAATTGAAGCACTGTATGGTAGGGAAAATATATAAATCTACAGTTAATGCATTATAGCACATAACAATTATTTTGGTAGGGCCTGCCCGTCAAATTTAACAACTATAGATTAGGCTTGTTTCCAAATGGTTGAACCATCACCAATGATTTTAAAATTAAGACGTTTGACTTTTAAAAATGGACCGCAACCAATTGGTACTGTTATATTTTCAATAACTTCCTGCGGAGAACATTCTGCAGGAACACCCCGTATTAAGCCCATTCTAGTAACGTTCAAAGAGACATTTCAAGACATAGCACGCACTAGGTTTTTATTCGCACGATTTTTTACAAAAATTGCAAACAGCATTGCCGTAAAAATATCGCGAGAAAATAATAGCCGTGTTTTACCACAGAATCCACCGGCGCGGCGCGTAGTGCGTGTTAGATATGATTCAGTACGCGAATAAAAATTCGCGTGGCTAGAAATCGCAATGCGTGCTTAGCTTAAAATTAAAAGTAGGTATAAAAGCTTGAAAATAATAATTTTCAAGACCATTATGTGCAATAAAGGAATTTACGTCCAGGAAACTAGAAAAACATAATGTAATCTTATTGCACCATTGATAATATTTTGGAAGGCATTCTGTCTTAAAAACTTGCCAAATGTAAAAAATGTAAAGTAGGGTGCAATACCGAATCATCATCTGGTGAAGTTATTATTTTTTGTACATGTATTACAAAAGGCACACTGTCCGTTTTATCGTTGATTTGCCTGCCAATCTGAGTGGGATTAACCATGGAAGGAGCTGGAATATCATTAGGCAATACATTACAAACTTTATTTTCAGCATGGATAGGTGCGGATTGAGGAGCTCGTGGCTAAATAATAACAGCCGCACGGGTCGATCTTCAAGGTTAAGCAACGCTTGACGAGGTCGGTCCGTGGATGGGTGACCATTTTCAACATACCGAGTTTCCTCCGTGCCTCGGAAAGCACGTTAAGCCGTTGGTCCCGGCTGTCATTTGAAGATCTTTGACAGTCGTTACTGGTAGTCAGAAGCCTGAGATCTGACACCAGTCTTGCCAAGGGGTACCGTGTTACCCAGTTACTGGGTTGTGGAGGTCAGATAGGCAGTCGCTCCACGTAAAACACTAGTGCTCAGCTGAATCCGGTAAGACTGGAAGCCGACCCCAATAAAGTTGGGAAAAGGCTAGGCAGATTGATGGATAGGTGCAGATTCTACAACTTCAGCAGAGTGTTACAACCACAACCCAAAGATTCGGAACCGTGGTGTTTACGGGTACGACGACGTTTATTTCAGTGCTTACAGATTCAAAACAGGATAAAATTTTGTTTCAAATTTCAATCCAAATAATACGCGTCTGCCAAGTTGGATGTTTTCCGCGCTATTTACTATATATATATCTTCCTTTATCACTAGCGTGAATGACTGTCAGCTAAAAAATTGACGGATAAGAATTACCAATTAATTTAGTTAATAGTAGAGGAAATCGTTTAAAAAATGTTATAAGAAAAAAAACAAACGATCAATGTTTTCCAAATAATTATTTTAAATTTTACACTCATACAATATTTTTGAACGGTAGCGAAATGAAACATTAAATACCTACTTAAGTATAAATCGTTTTGGATTGTCCCTACTTATAAGCATTAGAGCTTACCATAGAGAATATAAATAAAATATTGAGACATCACAACTAGGTGTTGCAGTGTTACTGTAAGACACATTAACCATTTTCCAAAGAGCAACATTATAATTATCCCAAGACCATCCCAAGGCCAGACTATAAGGGATTTATAAACGTATATAAGTCCGGAAAAGGGCCAACTTTATAAGTTTATTTGCACTTTTAAGATATTTAATGGTCCGTTGAAATACCAATTACGCTGATTTAAATATATATATATGTATTTATATATATTATATAAGAATCAGGTTAATCCATGTTCTAACCAAATTAAAGTTTCAGCAATACGCCTGCTACTGGCATTTGTAGGAGTCATAAGATTATATCGGCTCGCAGATGTTCTCTTATAAGTGCTTATAACTCGTCAGTGTATATTGCATGGTCCAAGTGATTAATAAGAGCACTATGTATAATGCCCTGGCATTATGAATCTAGTCAAATCGCATGGGGGAATGTAATGAATACTGATTTAAACTTCTATATTTATCACATTGTCTATATGGAAGTAATATTGCTACGTTACGGTTTGGCAATTCCATAATTATGGTCAGTGAATTAGTCAAAGAGCGAGCGAAGCGAGCTCGGGAGCATAGGGCACACCGACACGGATTAGTTAACCCATCCTTATTTATTTTTAGGCAATAATTCTGGCGCTTATAACCTGGGCGACTGAGCTCTGCTCGGATGAAATATAGAAAACGACGTTTTCTAGAAATTTATCATAGCTAGATCGATTTATCGCCCCCGAAACCTCTTGTATACTAAAAAAACAGCATTCATTTATGCCATCAAAAGCGCAGTAGCAAATATTAATGCCATAATCGGCATGTCATATTTAATTAAAATTTACTAATGCGCTTTTAACAGCATAGTCAGCAAGTCATAATAACCTTAGAAAGTACGCGTTTCAGTTTAATTTTGCTAGTTGGGTTGAGTGCCTCAAACGTGAATTAAATTTTGGCATTTCGTCAATCACTATATAGAATTTAACATGAGTGTTACTGTAACTAGGTATTTTTAACCTTTGCCACATTATTCGGATGGGCCTGCAATAACTTGAGCAATTTCCGCATCAGCCTTCAATATGTGCGATGTGATGTCTTGTGCAGGCTCATCACCTCGAACCAACCAAATGCTGGCACTCTCTCCTTGCTTAAACATATCTATCATGCCACGTGCTGCTGACTCGGCGCTAGAAAAAAATAAAATAATATCTTCATAAGTTCAGCTATAATAAGTTGTTTATTGATTATTTTGAGTTCATATTGTACCGGAATAGGAAAAATAGAAGCAAACTACTGGTTTATCCCATTGTATCCTCGTTTTTGGGTAAATTAATAATCCCATCAAAAATATTTTCTTCTACATTTTCAACTTAATCTTAGTCAAAATATGTGACTTGGCCGTTTCGCTACTGTCACATTGACATAGGGTGAAACACTTTTACTTTTCATTACTTTTCTGTTTTCTTGTGTGTTTTCTTATAGTTATGAAACATGGCGACGAGGAGTTGCGCATACGAAATACGTGAAACCTAAGTGGCGACTTTTAGTAACGACGCATATGACGGACGAAACGGCCAAGCCACATATTTTGACTAAGGTTAAGTTTGTGGAGTTAGGGCGTGTAGAATTAGAAGGCACTACATGAGATCTGATAACATTTTGTTCATTTTTCCATCCCCTAATTTAAAGGGTGGGGGTGATTTACTAAAAATCCTGCAATATCTATTTTATTATGTATAACAAGGCATATATAAATTTTCAGACCTCTAGCTTCAAAATTTACGGAAGTCACATACAAACTTCCATCCCCTAGTTTAAGGGGGGTAAAAGTTCCAAGTATTCGATCTTTTTTTGTTTGTATACTAATACTAGCTAGCATACCAAATTTCAGCTTTCTAGGACATCTGGCAGTAGGTACCCTAAGAATTTTGATGACCATCTGTGTGTGAGTGAGTGAATCAGTCAGTTAGGATATCGGAGGTTTTAAGATATCAATAAAATCTAAAGTATAAGAGCAATTGAAACTTTATCACACTACACACACGTGTGTTTGTATGTTTGTTACTTCTTAACGCTCAAACAGCTGGACGGATCTGGATGAAATTTGGCACAGAGTTACATTATAGTCTGGAATAGCACATAGGAAAACTTTTTATCCCGGGCATATGCCGAAAATTATGTAATAATTATCCCAAGGGAACATATGTTCCCTTGGGATAATTTTCGACATTCACGCGGGTGAAGCCGCTGACAGAACCTACTATATTTAATAAATCCACTATTGACATCACAGCCAGAATGTTTTGTTTATCTGGTAAAATCCAAACCCAAGAGGCTTCAAAAAAACGACAAAGCGCATCGAGAAAAGGTAGGTAGTGCCCCTGCGCTTCACTTGGCTCGTCTTTGCGGGGGTACTACTGTACCCCCAAGGAGTACATATCGATAAGGATAAAAGGAAATGATGATGATCAATGTCCAGAGTGAGGCAAGTTCGTCAACTTTTCCGTCAGAAACAGAATCTTAATATTAACTAACTTCTGCCCGCGGCTTTGCCGCGTTAAAAGTGTTTTATTATCTCAAGGGAATTCAATGTATCATATATCCTTCCCAGCGTCTTAAAATATCTCTATGCCAAATTTCATCTAAATCGGTTCAGTAGGTCCAGAGATTACCCCCTTACAACCCCACAAACTACCTCTTTATAATATTATAGTATAGATTTTTGACGCGGCGGGACTCTCATCATTGGAACCATATATTAGACACTTTGAAACTCCGCCATCATACCATGCCAAACCATCATAAACTCACCTTTGGACTGGATGTTCTCCTAAAACATTTTGTGCTTCCAGATCTAATCTTTTTTCAAAGCATTTAATTTTGCCTAATATAGCAGTATCGGTGACACCAATGCATATTGCCAGTACTCTCACGCCGGTATGCGCGCAAGGAACTTGCTGGAAATTTTAAAAAGATTGAAGTTGACATATAGATGTTTCCACTTATTAAGTATTTTATTTTAAAATTATGGTATAGAACACTCTATCTTCGAGTGTAAGTGGACGTAGTTGTGATAAAATGTGCTAGTATCGAAACGGAGAATCACGGTGCCTTATCGGGTAAGATGAAGTATTTCGATACAAAAGGCCCTTAGCAAAGAGGATGGAGCCCATGTTGACACTTATCTTTGTACGTATATGCATGTGATCACCACCTTTCTGCCCTTATCGCATGTTACTTGACTCTTCTTCCATTCCGTCCTGTCAACCGTCATGCTATCACAGACTTACTTTTCTTTCATATTACTCCTCAGTCTCACACAGTCCATACACTATTCATCTTTTCTTTGACCTTCCCCTCCAAGTATATTATCCATCTTCTAACATCGCCATATAGGATGCAGTTGATATTACAATAGAATCAAATCTATAGTGCTTCATTTCAAAATCCTCCTTCCTAATTTATCCGCTTCTTTTGGTATGCGCTGAGCCTAACTGGAAAATATAAACTTTTGAAAGCACAGACCTATTGCGTTAGGACCTTATTATTTAAACTCTAGCTAATCTACCAGGGTACTTACACCAACACAATGGCTGAACTGAATGACAGCACGCTTAGTAGACGAATAGGTGAACATCGGTGACACTTGAATAAGTCCACCAATTGAGGAGATGTTTATAACAGCACCACCTCTGCCTCCATTATCCTTACGCATCAGCTCAATGGCTTTCAGGGTACCATTTACCAGTGCTATCTGGAAACACAAAATGATATGAGGACTCGGAACATTGGGCTTTTATTTAAAAAAAGTACTTGAAATGTCAAATCATAGCTTGACACAAATTTTATATCAACCTTTCGAAACTTATTGATCTATTGTTAGTCATAAAAAGACTGGAGTTCTCTCAAGCTGAGCATCCAATTTATATTGCTTCAGCAGACTCACAGATTGGTCTGTCATTTAAGACCCCATTCAACGCCAACCAAGACCAAATAGACGAATAACTACACAAATCAGTATAGATAAAAATAAAAATACTCACATAATTAATTTCGATTAGCCGCCGAATCAAAAACAGTTTACTCTCATCTGCGACTCCAGCGTTGTTGACCAGAAGATCTATGTAACCCTTATCTTCTTTAGCATCCTCTAAAGCTTTGTAGAACTGGTTATCATCAGTAACGTCACATTTTACGAACTTCACTTTGTCTTCGCCATATTTTTCGTTCAGCTCATCTTGAAGGAGTACTCCTGATCCAACATCTACATCCAGGATCCTCACATGCTGCAGAATATGAAAATAATAGTACCTTTGTATTAGTACAAAGCACACTTTTTATAAACGCTAATACCAAAACAAATACTTAAATAAGTATACATTGTTTAATACTGGCATTCATTCTGGTATTTTGCTGCATCTGCTGAGACCGGAAGCTTACTTGGAGGTAAAAGCATATAGCAATTGATAATTTTTTTATTAGGAACTAGATGCCCGCCCTACGCACGGGTGTTCTGGTGAATATGTAAAGAACATCTTTATTGTTTTTCTTAAAAACCTTGGCCCTGAGAAATTATAAACACAACAAAAAAAGAATAAGGTAAAAAGGTGCAGCTGTTCTGAAGAGATGCGTGCTTCAGCAAAACAAAAAACTTTTTTACAAAAAAATACAGCCGACTTCCAAATAAAAACACTACTTAGTGAAAAATAACTTAAATTTTGGGAGTCGGTGTTTCAGTATTTGTTTTTTGACACCGACTTCCGAAATGAAGTTATTTTTCACTTTGTAGTGTTTTTATTTGGAAGTCGGTTGTGTTTTTTGTTAATGTTTTTATTTCACTTTTCATTTTTTAGTTGCACATCATGAAGTAAATTCTTTAAGTAAGGTATCTTAAGGTATATTAGATTACCCAAATGTGAGTGTACCAGGGTGAAATGACGATGTGATGTTATGTTATGAAATTACGTAAACAAGAAACAAACATGCGATTGCAGCAATCCCGAGAAATTTGCCGTTATTTATTGAAGAGTTCTGTTGTATATCTCCGAAGTTCTTCATCTGACCTTCACCAAATTTAAATAGGACCATTTTGGAAACATATAATATAATTATTATATAATTTTCAATATCGGTCCACAATTGACGGAGAATTCGGTGAAAATACAGGAAAAAATCAAACATACTGCCGAACATAGAAACTCCTTCTTTTTGGAAAGTCGATTAAAAAGAACCGATGACACCTATTTATTAAGATTTCTATTACATTATGAAGTAGATCATAGAAAAAATATGGCAACAGTACGTAGGTAATCCAGCTGACTAGCAGGTCAGCTGGATGGTTAGATTGGAAGCTGACCTCAAAATAGTTGGTTAAATGGCAAGGCTTATGAGTATATTCATAAATATAATTCTACGTTGCATCTATTACAATACGTGCAAAAACAGACAGTTTACATAATATCTGATTGCCAATATGTAATCTTTTTGAAATTCTGCTATCAGATATAAATTTTGATAGGGATACTGTTAAAATGAGCGATTGCATCTGCTCTGAAGATTGCAGGATCGTTATAAATGCTAGCAATGTACTCAAAATTAGCAGTAGGCATTAACTTGGATGCGTACTTAATTATAAAAATATCTAAAAGATTGGTAGATAATATTTTAACACTACTGAAGTCGAGCATCAAAAATTCGATGTCCTGTGGCTATGACCAGCCAAGCAAATATAACTGTTTGCCCAGCTATTGACGGTGAGAAAAAAAAAACTTGTGAAATTATAGGAAAAAAGAAAGAATTAAAAAGGGATTATTTGCGCCAGTTATGGCGCATGGATAAACTTAAATGCAAATAGGAAAAGTATGCGACACAACCGCGTGAATCTCTCTTCTCTCACACTCATTTTCATTTCTTTATTGAAACATTATGAACACCCCCGGATAAACTACGGATAGTTTCATACAATTTTGTAAAATTTTTGAATACATGACAGATATTAATTATGTATGTGTACAAACAGAGGTAGCAAATAGGGCCAGGGGTGTGACCATAAGCTCTTACAGTAAAGTTATTTTGAGTGTTCGTAAGGGACAAATGTATCCGACTTGTACACATCTGTCCCTTTTATACAATCGAACTATGATAGTTTTGACACGTCTGGGTACGGGAGCTGAGGGGAGACCATAAGCTCTTAGAGCGAGGTTATTTAGAGTGGGCATAAGTGACAGATGTATATGACTTGTATACATCTGTCACTTACGCGATCTCAAAATGGCCTTACGGCTTCACGCGCTACCGTCGTCGAACATAGGCACCTTGTTTGACGATACTACTTTCCGCCTCGCTGCTTCCCTGCGTCTTGGCGCTCCCCGTGGTACTCCTCATCGTTGTCACTATGGTGAAGTAGTCAACAGCCTCGGTCACCACGGTCTTTCATTCAGCCGAAGTGCGGGTCGCATTGCGCGTCACGGAAACTTAAACGACATCATCCGACGTGCTCTTGTCACCGTCAGCGTTCCGGCCGTATTGGAACTCCATGGCCTGGCACGTGACGATGGCAAAAGACCAGACGGGATGTCTTTGTTTCCATGGAAGATGGGTAGGCCTTTAGTGTGGGACGCTACTTGTGTCGATACTCTTGCGCCATCCCATCTTCCTAGCTCGTCGTGCTGTACTGGCGCTGCCGCTGCGGCTGCAGAGAACCTCAAGCGGCGGAAATATAATAAACTCATCGGTAGTTATGTTTTCGAGCCGTTTGGGGTTGAAACTCTTGGTCCGTGGGGACCGAGTGCTCACATTTTGTTTAAAGATCTATCCAAACGCCTAGTTGACACTTCGCGTGACCCAAGGGCTGGCTTTTACCTTGGTCAGAGAATAAACATTGCCATACAACGTGGCAATGCTGCCAGTCTTTTGGGTACATTACCAGTGGACAACGATGTGGAGGAGTTTTTCGACGCCATATTTAAGTTTAGTATATTTTTTGATGTTTAGTTAGTGAGTATTTTTTGGTTTAAGTGTATAATATGTTTGAATATGTTTTACTTAATTAACTATTGACTTAGTTAATTAAGTATTTTATACACTGTATATACTTGTACCTATGTAAATAAAAAAAATAGGCAAGTTTAAATAAAAACTAGTAATAAATGTTCACAATAGGTACCTTGACACCTTCCTCCAGTATTTGTCTAACAAAATTAGCACCAATTCCTTTTGAAGCGCCAGTCACCAAAACAACTTTATCTGTTAAATCGTACATGATAACTGCACCAAGGTTGGCTCAACACTGATACTAAATATTTACCCTATCTAGAGAATCTAGATATCAAGATGTAGCCTAAAGCCTCATTTACAATACAGGGTGTTTCGGCAATATTTTTACGAGTAAGTAAGGATTTTAACACGAAACTGCACTACTTTTCCCAAGAAATCAATACACAATTCGAAAAAAAATAATGGATTTTTAACCTAGCTCAAAAAAGGAGGAGGTTCTCAATTCGACTGTTTGTTTTTTTGTTTGTTTGTTACGCGATTACGCCGCCAATTATGAATTGATTTTGATGATTCTTTTTTTGTTTGAAAGTAAATTTATATTTGGTGAAGATCTGATGAATATCTTCGAAGATATACAACAGAACTCTGCAATAAATGACGCAAAATCTCTCGGGATTGCTGCAATCGTACGTCTCTTTATCCATTTCATAACATAACATCACGCCGGTACGCTTTAAAGGGGTACACAGATGTGTACCGTCCACCTGGATACACCCTCATTTCAACAGTTATGTTAAATTTCATGTTATTCGGTTAGCCTATTCTGGCAAAACTTTTGGCAGTATAAGTACTTTACTATAGAACTTCTTCATTATGTACCAAAAACAAAAAGTGAAAAAAAAACTCAAAAAAACACTGCAATAGGAAAAATAACTTCAGTTTCGGAAATCGGTGTCAAAAAACGAAGAAACAAAAACAGCGAACACCGATTCCCGATATTGATTTTTTCCTTTTGCAGTGTTTTTTTTTGGAAGTTGGTTGTAATTTTTGCAAATAAGTTTTTATCATAGATCAATTTTATGGGCAGAACACGGATTTCTGGGAATAAGACCATGACTTTTTAAAAAAAAAATCATTTGCATGGGCAGAAGCAGTCTTTATAATTTGTCCTTACGCTCTATGTACACTTAACAAACGTTTATAAAAAAATATCGAATGTGCTAGGTAGGTACTATTTTATTTAATGGAAGGTCATCTAGTCTAGCCGATGAAATTTCTTACGATATAATATATTTTTAATAATTTGTCAATAGTACACAAAAGGCGCTTCTAAACAGGCGTGTTTACTGTCATAGGTTGCCACTTTTCAGTACTCAGTACTTTTAGAATCTAAGGCCCGGCCGCTAAGTGCATCTTCAACATTTTGTGTGAAAATGGTGTGCTAGTACCGAACTATCTCTTCGCTATTTAAATTCGAAACGGCAGATGGTTCTTTTTGATAGCTCAGTTTTATTTACTAGCGGTCAGCCCTCGATCTTGCCAAATGATCAGCAATATAAAACTCACAACGGATCTTTGTGTCTCTGAGTTGGCTGCAAGACTCAGCGCAGTAGCTATTTTTGTGTGAATTTTGAAGGTGAAGATAGCATTGTATAACTGTCTCTTTCACTCGCTTACGTTTCTCGCATCGTCCTATCGCGCTTACTGTATGCAGTATACTTGATGACGAACTGTTTCTTGCGCAATGGTTGGCAGGGCCAACTTCAGAGACACAAAGATCCGTTGTGACCATTATACTGTGCCAGCCATTCTTCCTTTTTCTATATCCCCAACTGTGTTGAACCATTATAAGGGCCCACATTACCAACAATGTCCATAACACATCTTTATAGTAGGTTGGCCTCTATTAAAATATAGGACCCAACACAACATACGTCTAGAAGGTCACTCTGTTTTCAAGCCACCGTTAAGACTTAGCACACATTGCAATTTTCAGCCGCGCGGATTAATTTGCGCGAATTTTTGTCCACGTACTGAATCATACTAATAAGCACTGCAGATAAAATTCCACGCGATTTTTGTGTCTTTCTACCTGTTCATAGAGCTCAAAATATTCGCGCGAATTTAATCCGCACCGCGGTGTGGTAGATTCTGTGGCAAAATACGGATTGTTTGCGGTATTATTGCCGCGCGATTTTTTATAACTATAGCGATAGTTTTGATCTCTTTAAGATCCAATAGTCCTTTTTATGTATTTTTTACATTTTTTTACGCATTAATTAATTCTTATATTTTGTTTGTTAGAGGTTTACACATTTAATTAGAAGCACTATTTGTGATTTTTTCCTGGATTAAGTAACAATATTTGGGATATATTTTTACACTGGCAATAAAAATGGTATTGTCAAGCGGTGGCACTGAATGTCGTTAACCGCCGCTTTTATTTAACTCGCCTCACGCTATGGTAGTGAGTCCATTTTCAATCGTGGTACAACAAATATCTCTTATGCCCGATTTACATTAGTCCAGGACAGTGTCGAGTGGCGAGTGCAGGACAGTGTCGAGTGGCGAGCGCCTGGACAGTGACTGTTTACACTACAGCGAGTCATGTGGCATTTCTCCATCGCGATGGACGAGCAACGTCGACAAATTCGGGCGATTATGCGAAAAATTCTCTCCATTATTATGGAACAAGTGGAAGAAGAAATGTTGGACTCGTACCAAATAAATAAACCATAACGACTTGTGGAGCGCAATTGGATTGGTAGAAGGGCAACGCTTGGTGCTAGCACTTTCTTACCTGTTAAATGAACTAGCTATTGAAGATCGCAGGGAATTTCGAGATTCTATGCATACGCGAAATAGAGTCACGATATTCCCTGCAAAGATATTCTGACATAGACGGAAATCCACATCCCGTCTTTCATCTCGCCTTGTCAATTGTTCATACTCTTTGCCCTTTGCCATGCCGAATTCATTACGCAATAAGGCTGATGGTTTTCACAGATTTCCTGCAACATATACACATTGACATAAGAGATCGTTTACATTATCACGATCGAGTACTTTAATCAAGAAAAATTTAAAAATTTAAAAAACCTCCGACACATTTTTATTTCATGCTACATAATTTATCTAGTACATAGTAGATACGCTTCGATCGGCAATCTATTGAACACGTAATTACGAGTATGATACGATATCTTGCGAAAACGAAACCCCGATTCAAACAGTAAAACGCTCATAACTTTTGAACGGCTGAATAGATTTTATTCAAAACATAGCTAAGAACACTCTCGACAAAATCACCTTTCAATAAAAAAAAACAAAATCGGTTCATCCGTTTAGGAGCTATTATGCCACAGATAGACATACAAATACACAGCAACACACGTCAAACTTATAACACCCCTCTTTTTCCGTCGGGGGTTAAAAAATCTGGCATAAGCACACAGCTAGTTAACACGGCGTGGCGCGACTGGCAGAAATTTCCCGTAGCCAAGTTACAAACGTTTCGTATCGAATCTCTTTCTACAATCGTTAACGCCTTTTATTTGCATGGTCTGACCACGTGACTTAACGTTCAAATGTGTCATCCCATACATTGATTCGTTTTTCTACTAGAGTTATCGATAGTAGATCGTCAACTTCGCTACAGGTGCTGGTATGTCTATGCAAGTATGCACACAATCAAAGGCGTGTTCGGGTCAGTGTGTCGTCTTAGGGGCGGCATTGAGTTTTTCTGTTTAACTCACTGTACGTATGTGCCCCGCGTACGAAGTGTGACCATTTTCCCCTATAGATACCAATTACGTATCTAAGCATACGAGAGAGGTAAGAGATTCATTTACTTTTGCTGACAGAGGGAAGGCTAAAATTACAAAAAACTTGCTTACGTAATACTTAATTGGCCCCCACTAGTCGCCTTATACCTATTTAGTTTTGAATTTATTATAGGTAGGTATTTTATGTTGTGGTAATATATACATTTCAATTTTGGTTATCGTGAAGGTTAGGAATTCACGATAAGTCCGAAAGATAGAATTTTTCATTATCATTTATTATTTTTGACAAAGCAATATTGTTGCCGTGATATTCTGATAATAAGATTATTTTGCCAGCAACAAGATACCCCGCAGAGCGAAGTTATCAAGTGTGGTAGTAAGTACCTAAGCCTCAACCGGCACGAGACCATTTATGGCTTATGTTTAATTGCTTTACTATTGTGTCTGTAATTACGCCAGATGAGTGCGTACTGTAGAGGCTTTCCACATAGGACAAGCAACCTGTTCGGCCGCTGACACCTAATACTGGCGACTTATAAGTTTGGAAGGAAATCGAATACAGAATATTTGAAATATATCGAACGCGTGTAGTTTTTGTTTAGCTGGGACTTCTGTAAAAGCCGCCTGAAGGCAGGCACGTTGTTGATTCAATACAAGTTAAAAGTAATTCCTGCTTATTATTAGAGCTCCCTGAGTTACCCCTTCACAGTACCTACATATCGCAAATAATCTCAACTAATCTGATATTCCTTAGCGATTAAATCTGATGTAATAAAAATGCCACATTAATTATCAAATTACTAATAATTTATCATAATTGCTTTTCCTGCAGTATACCACCCGAATATTTTATTTAGATGATATCAATTTATCATACCTATCCATCATAATATAAATGAATTGTGATTTTATGAATATTGTTAATTAATAACTTCTTTTTTTAAATTATAAAGCGTAATGTTGCTGAGGAGCTGCAAGTTATCATGAATGAACATATACTGCAGAAAAATTAAAAAATATACATAACTACAAATACATATATGGCGTAATATCTTAGGGTACCTCATTATCATCATACAGATGTTCTTTTTGCCATTGCAGGGCTAGTTCCATAGTAAAAGTTGTAATAGGTATTCATGACTACTTTATCGGGGGTCAAATGTCTTTAGTGGTAGTACAAAGGGTGCTTTTTCACCAAAGATTCACTATACTTATACACCTACATACCACGGTTACTTCATTTCTTAGCTAGGCTGTGGCTAGGCTTAGTGTAGATCTGATGGAAAATGGCTAGCAGAGCTATGTTAAACAGCGAGAGAAGCGTGCGAGGAATTTCAGGGGGAGGATTAGGAGGAATATCATTATCGTTTAGGTGTTAAACTCGCCTTACAACTTAATAATGGCTGCACAGACATTAAAGATAAAAACTGATCTGGAAAAGCGGTTGTATGACTGTTACACCCTGGAGAAAACGGATAGAGAAAACCTGCAACTTATGATACGTAGGTAAACTGAATGATCACTTAATAGCTTGCGGGACCAAGTACAAGTCCTTCAAAGGGAATTAAATTGCTTGAAGGAAAAAAAAGAAGCCAAAGAACCCTTAGAAAAACAGGAAAGCGAGAGGACAATTTTACCCAGCGTACTAAAAGTGATGTTCAACGTTGGGCATATATTGCTCAGATGAGGATGAACGGGAGCAGTGGTGGCCCAGTGGTAACGACCGCGACTTACAAGTTGTAGGTTCGAACCCAGGTAAGCGCTTTACTTTGTGTTGTGTGTAAAATTATTTCATCCCAACTGCTCTCAAAATGGTGAAGGAAAACATCGTGAGGAAACCAGCATGTCGTAGAACCAAAAAATCGAAAACATGTGATGACATCTACCAATATGCACTGGGCCCGCGTGGTGGATTATAGTCCATTCCGTCCCTATGAGAGGAGGCCTGTGTCCCAGCAGTGGGAACATTAAAAAGGTTGATGACGATGTTGAGGATGAACTCATTAAAGAGCAGTCTCTTTAGCGAGTTCATCCTCATTATCAACAGATTCTTATCCACTCAGTAGTGGATAAGGGCCAAGAGCAGGAAGAAGAGGAAGCTTAACACCTCCTTTTGTCCAAAACAAGAACTCGGAACAAATGCCCAACAAGAAGAACAACAAAATAGTGCGAAAGACACTTCAGCCAAAAAAGTGCCCCCACCACCGCCACTCATAATAGACGGAGTTAAGAACTACCAAACGTTCTACCAGCTGAATCATATACCGCTAAAATGATGAATGGGATTGTGTGAAGGTGAACGCCAAAACAGAAGACTCTTATAGAGTAATTGCCAGTAAAATTGAAACAAACCCACTAAAAGATCCTAAACTTATTCCCCAATGTATGAGATGCCAGGCATATGGGCATACTCATAAATAATGCAGAAAAGATCCAAGGTATTTAAAATGCACTGGCAAGCATCTTACAGCCAACTGTACCAAATCTCCGCAAGAGAGTAGTTCCGAAAATGTGTTCACTGCCAAGTATAGTAGAGGGTGTGAAGTAACTAAACAGATACAAATTATGAAAAATAAAAATATTAAGAAGAAACTTGTGGTACCAACTACCCAACCGTCTCTTCCCCAACCAAATCTTGTTACACAGGCACAGAAAGCCAGTGTCCAGTCTACAAAGACCATGCAAGTAACCAACACTGGTTCCTATGCGGAAGCTGCAAAACAGCCCTTGAATCTAGAGGATAAGATTAATCAGATCTTAAAGTGTATTATCTAACTTGACAAGAGATTAGAGAAACTAGAATCCAGCACTAAAACAGCTGTTTTAAATAATCCATAATTAATAACACTCTTAAAATAATGGCGTAGAACTCTAATGGGCTTCTCAAACATCAAAATAAGTAGTAGGCGGTTCTAAACAGAAAATATAGGTTTGTGTTTGGACTCCGAATATTGTCACATGTCTGTGCAACTATATACTGTCCTCCACGGCATATGATAAGAAAAGAGCGATATTTACATCTTTTTGAACTATTAGGCCAGAGATTTATCCTTGACGGCGATTTTAATGTTAAGCACACGCATTGGTGATCAAGACTTACTACATCTAAGGGAAGGCAGCTCTTAAGTGCAGTTAAAGAAACAAAGGTGCCCGCGAGATAAAACATCACTAAATAACCTAACTAAACTATTAAAGAGAAAAATCTAGAGTTTGAGGACGAATCTCTGAATACCAACCTTCTGCAGGTAACCTATTGGTTAGCTGATTTGTCATTACAAATCAATGGATTACTCCCTTTGGAAAGCAAGAGATCTAAAAGGGCCAATTAAACAACTACCGCCCATCAGTGATAGTGACGGAAAAAGTGCCATAAGCAATGACCAAAAAGCGTTAAGGTTTGCTCAACACTTAGCCGAAACTTTTCAACCCAATGAAAGCTCGATAGAAATACTGGAGAGTGAAAGATTGTCACAAAACCAAAGAATAAAGCTTGTGACTCCCAAAGAAGTAATGAGAGAAATTCAAAATAACATTAGCTCGAAAAAGTCTCCGGGTTACGACCTCATTACGGGGGAAATTCTAAAACAGGAGGTGTTTTTATTTTCACGCAAAGCCATAGTAAAGCTGACCAAGCTTATCAATGCTGCATTTATTTTAAAACTATCTGTCCCACGCGGCTTCGCTCCCGTCAACTGGCTACCTACCTATCAATTTACCCTACCTAGCCTACCCTACCTACACTACATACATGATTGTTGCGTAAGTTTAACCGCTTACGCAGCGCACGCAACGGAAGTTCTCAAAAAGGAATAACTTTGCCCGTTTTTGCTACATTTTTCATTTATGCTCCGCTCCTATTGGTCGTAACGTGATGTTATATAGCCTATAGCCTTCCTCGATAAATGAACTATCCTACACAAAAAAGTATTTTTCAATTCCAACCAGTAGTTCCTGACATTAGCGCGTTCAAACAAACAAACTCTTCAGCTTTATAATATTAGTATAGATGTATACCTGAGCCATGGAAAGTAGCTGAAGTCATTATGATTGCGAAGCCTGGGAAACCACCCCATGAAGCATCATCACATAGACCTATTTCTCTATTGCCCGTTTTATCAAAGCTATTCGAAAAACTGATATTGAAACAGTTAAAACCAATAATAGAAGATAAAGACCTTATTCCAAATCATCAATTTGGTTTCAGGGAAAAACACTCAATAATAGACCAGTTGCATAGAATTACCCACTTCATTAAAAAAACGCTTGAAAATAAGGAAGTCTGCGCCACCGTGTTTTTAGATGTCGCGCAAGCTTTTGACAAAGTTTGGCTTATGGGTCTAATATTCAAGCTCAGACGCATGCTACTAGAATTTGCAGATATTCTAGAGTTGGATATAACTAATAGAATGTTTAGAATATGGCAAGAAGACATATATTCCGAGCTAAAAGCTATAAAAACTGGGGTACTTCATGGAAATGTGCTAGGCCCAATTTTGTATTTTTTATAAACATGTGACACCCCAGAATTGGAAAACAACACCATTGTGGCCTTTGCAGAAGATAATGCAGTTATGGCTACCGGATCAAGCCACAGAGAATCAGTAGAAAAAGTTCAACCAGCTTTGAACAAAGTGTATGACTGGACACAAAAATGGAAGATCAAGTAGAGAAAATCTGTGAAAACCAGGCATTGTATACAATTCCTAGGAAATGATTAGAATGCCGGGCATAGTTAGGAAATGTTTGAAATGATAATTCTAACATTAATCAATACAAAAATTCCCTAGAAAATGAATACATATCCTCCACAATTCCTATATGATTCGAGGAAATGTGTTTAATAAAAGAATTAATGAATAATCAAATACAATATTATATCGAATATGCAAAACTTGTTTTTAAGATTCTCAGTGCAATATTTTCATTCTTATTATGAAATCCAAAAAATAATCATTGGTCATACACATCAGAACACAAATATCAATCAATGAAATCAAACTGCCTTTTCCCAACTATATTGGGGTCAGCTTCCAGTCTAACCGGCTTCAGCTAAGTATCAGTATTTTACATGGAGCGACTGCCCATCTGACCTCCACAACTCAGAACTGGGTAACACTATACCCCTTGGACAGACTGACAGTGTCAGATTTCCTAGCTTCTGACTATCTGTAAAGAATGTCAAAAATTAACAAACAATAGCCGAGACCAACGGCTTGACGTGGTTTCCAAGGCACGGAGGAATTTCGCTATCAGTCACACATCCACGGACCAATCTCGGCAAGCGCTTAACTTGAGGATCGACCCGTGCGGCTGTTACAATTTATCGAGTTCCTCCATCAGATTAAAATCAACAAAGTTTTAAAATTAAAAAGTCGCAATGTCGTAATGAACTATGACGACCACATGCATAGGTAGTGTATGTTTATGCGCTACTCACCAAAACCCTTTCGCGTGCCCTCGTTTACCCTGTAACGGGTCAACATCCAGTTTTTAACAGATTTCCTATTACCGTTTAGAAATTTTATAGAATTCCTATGTAATGTATGAAATACAATTTATTTCATACTTTTCTGATCGACTATCAGAATGCTATAGATTTCCTAGGAATTGTAAAGAATTCTTGATTTCATACATTTTCTATAACATATACAAAAAAAAGAGGTTTCTCCTTACTGTTACCAGACAGCGCTTATCCAGTTTCCATACAAATCGACGTATGTTATGTTAACCCGAACGCGCGAGTAAAACTCACACTAAGCCCACTGACAAGACGTAACGTTTTTCCGCGCCAGGTGAGTAAATTTTTTAGTAGAGTAGAGTAGAATTTTTATGTTCTTGACGAAATTGTTTTGATCATAAACAGTATTGACGTATTGACCATAACATCCTCATATCAAAGTTAAATGGCATGGGAATACGCGGTGATCCTCTCAGAAGGATTTTCTCTTACATTGAGAACCGGTCCCAAGCCGTAGTACTAAATAATTATATATCTAGCTGGGTCCCTGTCCCCAGTGCAGACACTGTTTCGGCGTGACCTGGGGTCAGCCATTGCATTTTTCGCTTACGGTTATCGTAAAGAATCCAACTTTTCATCACATGTCACAATTCGATCCAATATTCCTTCATTTCTGTATAGATTCAACAAGGCAACAAAAGTTTCAACACGCGTTTCTTTCTGCAGATTAGTCAAATCATGAGGCTCCCAATTTACATATTTTTTTATTATAATGATTTGACGCATATGAGTCATTATTGTTAGTAAGGTAACGTTAAACCATGCCGCTAATTCCTGGGTAGTTTGGCTCGGATCGGCTTCCACCATCTCTTTCAATTCATTGTTATTCACCTGTGTGAGCGGTCTTCCACGTGGTTCGTTCTTCAAATCAAAGTTCCCATCACGAAAATGGTTAAACCAAAATCGCACGGTGCGTTCATTAGTAGTCCCCTCTCCAAAAACAAAATTGATCTTGCGAGCTGTTTCTGCCGCGTTAGTTCCGCGTCGGAACTCTTATTCAAAAATCACTCGAAAACAACTGAAAGTCGATAATCGAATGTTGCACATTTTTTAAAAGAAGAACTTCATAGTTACCATGTGAAAAAAGTTTCGCTCAAAAATCTCAAACCATGAAGGTCAGTTCGTAGTACCTATAACAATAAAACGACAATTTCATACATTAACCCCTATTATATAAAAAACCTTAAAACAAAACAAACATACAAAAATATTGCGTTCCGCAATATCTTCCAGGCAACCAAGAATGGAAAGAGTTAGCCTGGATACGAAAAGCATCGTAGGGATTCCTCAAAATATTGCATAATCGCTGTCACGTGGTGTTTTATAATTAAGTAGGGAAATTACCGCGCGTGCTATTAATATTTATCTATGTAATTGTGTACTTTATACCTTTTTTTATTTAATAAAATTATTAGCTACGAACTGATTTGAACACATGTTGAAAAAATTTAAGAGATTTCCCGAAATAATTGATATTGCTCAATACATTTTGATTGATTGTTTTTTTGTACGAACTTTCGTACGAATAAAATTCCTTAACTTTTATTAAATCACAAAATACATGTATTTATCATAAAACTAACATACAATAAATCTGTAGAAATGTCGTTTTTGTACATTGAAAATAATTCCAAAAAAATAGCCAGGGTGTTAGAGGATAACCAACAGAATCCATTTCAAGCATTTTTGGCAATTTCGTATGTTTGTCAGTTTATTTGTGCATGCATCACGTAAAATGTACGAAACCAAATTAGAAAATCGCACGGAGCGTTCATTAGCAGTCCCCTCTCCAAACGCAAAATTTATATTGCGAGCTGTTTCTGCCGCGTTAGTTCCGCGTCGGAACGATTTTGGCGATTGTGGCACAGTGACTAGTAGTGCCCCTTTACAAGTTTCTTAAAAACAGGCAGTGATTGCGCGCGTTTTATGGTCATAGGCAATGCATTCCATTGACGAGTGGCCTGGATAGTAAAAGATTTGTCTAGGAAAGTAGGTGAATGCAATGGAATTTTAAGTTTCATGGTATCCAACGACCTAAGAACCTTCATGTGTGAGTTGCATAGAAACTGAAATCGTTTCTTCAGGTAAAGAGAGGTAGAAAGAAGAAAGAGTATATTATACAGAAGGGATTATTATATGAGCATTCCGGTGATGGGGGATTGGCAACCACTTGATTTTCACGCGGAAGTCAGAAACATGGTCGTATTTGCGCAAACCTTATACAAAAAAATTTAGTCGCTCAAGTTTATCAAGTTGCACTTCGGTAAGGTCAGTATAGCTTGCATCAGCATAATCATGGATGGGTAGAAGAACAGATTGTGCAAGCCCAATATTGGTTGCAATCGTCAGAAAATTACGTAGTCTTCTCAAAGACCCGGCAGGTGCGAACAGCTTGCGGCTAAATTTAACTTCCTGTAGCTGAACAGTCCAAGAGAAGTTCAGAGAAGTTCTTATCAATGAATAAGTTCTTCAATTATATAGATAAATATTAATAGCACGCGCGGTAATTTCCCTACTTAATCATAAAACATCACGTGACAGCGAGTAAGCAATATTTTGAGGAATCCCTACGATGCTTTTCGCTTTCGTGCAAAGACAAAGTAAAGCCGCCGTGCCGTATGTGATTTTGGGGAATCCCCAGCATACTTTTCGCTTTCGAGCAAAGACAAGTAGTGTGCCAGAAGTTTGCAGAATCATCACTAAGTTGATATTTTGTTGGATTCGGTTTCTCAATAACATTGTTTAGAGTCTGGCAAACGAAAGTTGACACTCGAATTATTCGGAAACGTTTTAAGTCCATCCATCTTTTCTTTGGCCTTCCTCTCCCTCTCCATCCATCCACATTTATATTCATAACTCTTTTAGTAACATGCGTTTCATCCCTCCTCATCACATGCCATACCAGGACAAACGGTTTCCCTTCAACTTTTCTGCCACTGGCGCCGCCACTTTCAAACTACCTCTAATATATTGATTTCTCACTTGATCCAATCTCGTCACGCCGCACATCCATCTCAAAATTCTCATCTCTGCTACATGCAATAAATAATAATATAAGCTGCAAGGCGTTCCAGTACGAGGATAAACAAATAAAATAAATAATTCTTAAGTATCAAATTAGGTTATTCCAGGTATTTCATACTAGTTTTGGAGTTGCTAAGCCGATATTTTTAAAATTTGCCGCGGTTTTCCAATTTCTACTTTCGTTTGCCACACTTTATATATAATGTCTAAGTATATATTTAAATATATCCTTGTCATATTTTGTATCTACTTATTCCTTAATTAGTTGCATCTGCTATATTTTATCTCTGCATCATCCTAAGGTCGACAGGTAAAAAATGCCTAGTCCGCCTTTGTAATTCTGTATAAAGTTTTAAAACATAAGTGTTCAAAGCAGAATCTGCTAAGTTTTTGTAGAAAACTCAGATGAAGTAAATAAACAAATAGTGCTTACGTAATCTCCCATTATATCAAAAATATTAAGCAAAGCAAAGCCCCAGCTTGGTGCTTACTTATTACATGAATGTCTCCTGAGTCCTGACAGCCAAATCTTTGGTTCATCTATTTACTGTCTCGTAAAACTGTACAAAGCACTTATTTGTCTGCACCTATATTGGTCGAAACTCAAGTAACCGCGTCTTCTTAGAAAATATTGAAAAAGGGACAATTTTGCAACCTTGCTTTGTAATTTGGGGTTACTATTAAAATAAAAACAATATTGGTAATTTCAATCCATTATAAACAGTAACTAAGCTAGTCCATATCTTGTGGCATATCTAAAGCAAGCATTTACAAACCTGACTGGCCTGCCTTACCCACCGTTCAGTTCAAAATACCCGCCATAAGTTACCTACTTATCTCTAGGGTTACCTATAATAATGAGGCACGTAAGTTGGTTAGTAAGATATTTTACTAGGTGGTAGCAGTTTACAAGAAGTGATCCAGATTTGGATGGGCAGTTACCTATCAAGTAAAAAAAATATTTATGTAATTTGAACCAATTCATAGTAAGTTGACTCCTGTATCTTTTTATTTTTTTGTAATTATTACTGCAAACTAATGATTAAAGTTGTTTGATTTGATAATAAGTTACTCGCTATCTCTTCTGGTCAGAAAAACTTGCCATGTCACTAAACTTTCACAGTGATAATAGCACTGTTTGGAGATTGATTCTTCAAGTTTTAGGGGATTGATATTTCCAATGTGTTTATAAGACAGATGTGTATGACTTGTATACATCTGTTCCTTTTTCACTGTCGAACTATGATAGTTTTGATACGTCATGGTACGGGGGCAGGTGTTTTAGAAACGAATGCCTGCTGTCTAGCTCTTCATTAACACGTAGACTCAAGAATTAAACTTACGATATTATTATATATCATTAGCAGCTCAAAGTTTTTGAACGAGTTTACTAAAGACAGAGAAATAACTTTAGACAAGTAAAGTTCAAAATGTTTTATAATCCCAGACACATTTTTATTTCATGCTTTTTATTTATACCTACTAAATTATTATTTATCAGTAGTAGACAAGCATCGTTTGATACAGATCGAAATAGATAGTCTATCGAACATGTAATTGTGACACGATATCTTGTGAAAATACCTACCCCGATTGACACTGTAAAACCCCTATAACTTTTGAACGGCTTAACCGATTTTCATCAAACGCTCTCGATAATGTCACCTTTCAAATAACTTAATGAAAATCGGTTCACACGTTTAGAACCTATGGTGCCACAGACAGATACACAAACACACAGGTACGTGCACCCCTCTTTTTCCGTCGGGGGTTAAAAACAGAAAAAAACATATGGTATGTAGTAGTTTATTAAAAGAACTAGCTGGCAATACAGCATAACTGTCACATGCAAACCAGTCGACTGTCAAAGTGTCAATGTCATTTAGTAGTTAATCGTCATCGGTCATTGCATTCGTTCTATCAGAAAGTAGTTTTTCCCATCGAAATACAGGAAGGAAAATTGCTCACGTCATCACACGGACTCTTGTGTTTATGGTGCAATAGAATTAGTCACCAGTGCGTGTGTAGTTCGTCATCACAATAACCAATTCCGCCGCTTCCCGCTCGCTACTCAGTGTTTAATAAGTTCTGAACCGATAAAGTTGTATTAAAATGAATCCGTGGCAGCAAGTAAGTGTATTTTTCTATTTCGTAGATGTTAGATGTTGCTTGGTTTGGGGTACTTTCATAATGCACGATATGAAATATTAATAGCGTCAAGGCCCACAGTTTGTAAAAAGTTTGGTTATGCAAAATCGCGGGCAACTGTTTTGTTTATCACAAAATTAAATTATTTATAGTTCTAATTGGAGTTCAAAAGTTAGACAGAGTAATAAAGAATAGTTTGAAATGTTGGGTGCTGTGATTAGCTGTGATTGTGAATAGTTTGAAATTTAAGCTTTTCCTTTAAAACAATGGGTATTTAAAAGTTGCTAAACTATGGACTTATAATTATCTTGTAAGCAAGAATTGTTGTAGTTTGTTATTTCAATCAATCACAATGTGTATTTATAAACATTATCTTTTAGTTTTTGTAATTAGATACATATGATTGAGAAGCTAAATACAGTTTTTACTATAACACCATGAATGTATGAATGACAAACAGTTTACAATTCTTTTAACAAGTGCTAGGTAGACAATGAATTGACATTCATTTTCATTTCCTTTAAGGGTCAACCGCAACAATACTATCATAATGTGGGATACGGAAACTCTGCCCCACAATCCTTTGGAAACCCAATGCCAATGCCAGGATTACCAACAGCCGGTTACCCAGTAGCCCCGCCTGCAGGCGGTCCAGGTTACCCTCAGGTATCTCAGGCTTATCCTCAACAAAGCCCTGGATATCCAACCCCACAACCAAATCAGGGTTATCCTCAGCCAAATTCTGCTCAAGGGGGTTACCCCCAACAAGCTCAAACAGGTTACCCCCCACAGGCTCAAACGGGTTACCCCCCACAGGCTCAAACGGGTTACCCCCCACAGGCTCAAACAGGTTACCCACAGCCTGGTTATCCCCAGCCTGCTCAATGTGCATACCCAGGGCAGGGTGCACCAGCTCAGCCTGGTTACCCACAACCTAGTCCAGGTTACCCTCAAACTAACCAACACCAGGCGCATCAGCAACAGCATCAGTCTCGTGCATATAGCCAACAAGCTTCCCCAGTGTCTGCGGAGCCAAAGGTATGTTGAACTGCTATTGTTACCAGGCCACTAAGGATTAAAGTGCATCTTTTGTTTATCTTGATAGGAATGTGGTCATTATGTGGTGGAATTAGGTGACAATATGCTATGTCATTTTTATACAGACATCTTGCTTCACTACCTGAGTGTGCATGATTATGTGTGTGACTATCTAAGGGCCAAAATCCTTACACTTCATAAAATAAAAATTGAAAATATTTATTTATGCTTTAAAATATTTTGTAGGTACTGTATCTTAGAAGTTGCCACATTTTTTATTCTTCATCTCCATTTTGAATTCGTAATTTACATTTATACTAATCTAACAGCTATTTAATTGTGATAAGCAAAACAATGTTGGTTATTTGCATGAATGTTTTGTAGTTTGCATGTTATTATTATATTGCTTTAGTAAAAGTGGTCAATGTTTGTTATAAAGTGACCGCTTAACTGAGACCATTCCGAAGTAGCTGTGTGGTACGGAATGGGGTATTTATATTCATACATCATAAAAGTACATAGGAGGTCTTAGTGTTATCGTGGCTGTAGTGACATGTCAGTCAACAGCTCGCCAATGGGTGTCAATATCTCTCTTGTTACCTTCTTCTTTCTGCATCGTCTTAGTTAAGCAGTTGATTTATAACTGCTTCATATAAAGTCACATACATACACTTTTTATAAATTATTTCTCAATATCAATTTTTATATATTATTTCTCTTATTTTTCTTTTTTCTTTTTATCATCTTCCTTTCCTTGCCCTATTTTATTTGGGGTGGACAAAAGGCTTTCTTTTCCTCCATTTCATCCTGTCTACTGTTCTTGATCTTTAAATACTTTTTGTAATCTAACTTATATTATAAATGCGAAAGTTTTGATGCATGGATGTATGTTTGTTACTCAATCACGCCAGAATGACTGAGTAAATCTAGATGAAATTTGGCACAGAGATAGATTATTGTCTGGAATAGCACATAGGCTACTTTTTATCGCGGGAATTATGTTCTCTTGGAATAATTTTCGACATTCACGCGGGCGAAGCTGCTGGCAGAAGCTAGTTTTTAATAAATGAGTACATTTCCTTTTGAATTCTTTTGCAAGTTTTTAAAAGTCTTCCTATAAAATGCACAGGCTTTGTCTGTTTGCTTAATTTAATTATCCAATGTACAGTGAAAAACAAATAGTGTATTTGCATAGTGTTAGTTTAAAACTTACAATATTAGGTAGTAATTTAATACAATACTAGCTTTTTCCCGCTGTTTCGCTCCCGTGACCTACCCTACAGGACCCGTTTTCGGTATTAAAAAAAATAGCCTATGTCAATCAGGAATAATGTAGCTTTCTATTGGTGAAGGAATTTTCAAAATCGATTAAGTAGTTTTTGAGTTTATCCATGCGTTACAAACAAACTTACACACATTAAAATGTTTCCTCTTTATAATATTAGTGTAGATTCATTTGCACAGAATTTTATAGGTCCCTACTTATACCAAATGTTTGGAGGTAGGTACAGTAATTAAAATACAAGTCTGTTGCCCAAAATTTGGTTATTTGTTTGTTTAGGTAAACAAATACAGTATTGCAATCTATTATTGTCTTATAATATCGTAAATAATTAAATTCACAATAACTACCTATTACCACAATAATGCAGTGGTAGATTTCAGCATGATAAGTATTAATTAATGTATTAAAATTAAATAGGATAATGTCAAACTTTTCCTTTTAGTTACTCAAACAAATATTAGGTATAATACTAAATTGTTTATATTAATCATAGCTATTTCTATAGTTTCTGCCTGGGTTAGGAAAGAAAAAGAGGCGTGAATTTACGTACATATACGGGTTGGGCAAAAAAACGTGGGTCAAACAGAACAAGGCGATAGTTGGGGCTATTTGCAGTAGGTCCTAAAGTAACAACTGTTTTGTTTTTTTACTAGCGACCGGCCTCGGCTTCGCACGTAAAAAATTATACACAGAAACCTTCCTCGTTTCTCACTATTTCTTTTGGTAAAAACCGCATGAAAATCCGTTCAGTAGTTTTTGAGTTTATCGCGTTCAAACGCGGCGGGGGAATTTATTTTATAATATATAGTGGTTTTTTTTACTACATATAACCCCAGTTATCGCCCTGTTTTGTTTGATCCTCGATTTTTTGCCCATCTATAAATAACATAGGTTCCTATGGATTAAGAAAAATCCATGGAAGCAGTGGTGTACCTCTACTGTCAATGCTTCTATCAATGGCCGCCCCTTGCTAAGCTGTGAAACACGCCTTAGGCCGTTTGTTCACGATGCGACACACGACACTGCAAAATGTGGTCACGATTCAGAGCTCCATATACATATTTGTATGGACCGTTTGTTCATTGCACGACACCGCACCACACGCGACACGATTGTTATTCAAGTTTTCGGCTATGTCGTTGCAGTTTTTTTGCGGTGACGATTTAACGGCTGAACAAAACCGGTATGGGATTGTTGACGACACGACACACTGCAACGCACGGCTCACGCGTGGTTCGTCACTCACGCGCCTACGTAAAACAATACAAGTGCACTGCAGTGTCGTTGCAGAATCGTGTCTAGTGAACAAACGAACGGACGACAGACCATATGCAGTGTGTCGTGTGTTAAAAATCGTGACCGCAAATCGTGTCGTGCGGTTCCTTGTGAACAAACGACCTTAAAATCAACGTCAATCAAGAGCAGGTGTAACCGAATAACCGTCAAGGCATTTAGGAAACAGACAACAGATTTCCTATTGAGTATCCATATTTATTAGGGTTCAAATTAGGAATTCGGTCTTATTTCATAGACATACTTATCATGACTCTAATCAATGCCAAGAATAATATAAAAAAAATACATTTGAAAAAAGAACTCAGTTGAATTCGTGACGAACATTATTGAGTACTAACGCAGGAGGCTGGCGACGTACCTACTCGTACTGAGACTCTATTCAAGGAACAGTTTGCTGCAATTACATTGTTACGCTCACTTCGTCTCTCGGTACATTTATCAAAGCCACCAACCATTCAGTCTTGGCATTGGTCCCCTCTACAATGGATGTGGTGATCTCTAAATACACCTTTGGTCTCACCTCTAAACTAATACAATAATCCCCTTGTGTAATGGTGTTAAATAGTGATGTGATTAACATTTCCACTGGTTCGAGAAAAATATCGAGTAATTAATATGTCCTCTGTAACATCGAATTCAAGTATGCGCAGTGCGTATAGAGCATCAATTGGTATACGGAGAGGATTTAAATCGTTTCGTTATACGGTATTTATTTTCTTTTATGTGTTTCAATGACGAATTCGTTGCAATTGTGTTACGCACTTGAGAGACAATCGTCTGGCATGCATAACTAGAGTTAACAAGTTAAATTGCTCGGTTGGTGTTTACGCATGTAAGGAATATTTATGAAAGTGCAGAGCTAAATATGCGTAAGGGCAGTATGAGGTCATATTTAAGTAATTACCGAACGCTATCATGATATTAATAGCTAACCCATTTGTTTATCGATTGTTACTGACCTATAAGGTGCCTTCATACGAGTTAACCCACGAAACAGACGCCTCAGTCAAAGCCTATTATGTATTTAACGTTAATTTGATCACAAGTGATGAGTCATTAATTCTTAGCAGTCCTTCAGATGGGTGATTCAGGATATATTCAGTTCTTATCATGATACTTCAGTCCCTTGCACTTGAAAAGCCCTTCACTCTTTGTATTTATAAACAATGGATCTTGATTTAATATGTATTGTGAACGTCATCGAATAAACATCTCATATAGGTAGTTTTTCTAAACTTCGCTAGGCTTTATGACCGGTGCTTTACAAAACAAACATCCATCCAAACGTTCCATTTCGTGAAAAAGTGGGTAATTCAAAGTATCTTTGGCTAACGCTACCTATTTGGTACGGTTATACCCCAATCAAAATTTGCAGACCATAGTTTCAGTCTTCACAAGATGCTTTGCTTTATCTGTGTAACCACGCCTCAACGTGATTGGTCGCTGTCCTGTCCGAGAGTTTACACTTCTATTCATACAGCTAGTGTTTCATTACAGGGAGGTGACCATAAGCCCTTATTAAGGCGATATATGTACGCCCCAATGTGAACGCAGTACAGGCCGTGCGCCAGCTCGATGCCAAAATATCAATATTGAACCTCCTTTTGAACAGTTTTGTTTGCAAAATATTATTTGATTTACATATGCTATGTCAGTTATGAAGAAATTCCAGCTATCAATTTTTCTATGTAAAAATATTTTTAACATCCAAGTCTTTTTGGAGTATCCAAAAGTTGCGAAAAATATCATGTTGCTAATTATTTTTTTAAAGCAAAACTATTTGTTATACGAAAAAAATATGTTTAAAAAATAATGTGTTACACGAAACAATAATATTTTATTTTTTTTTTCAAATCTTTCAACCTAGCCGTTACTAAGGAGTATGCTTTGGAAAGTTACCGTTTTACGGCACTAAAGCGTATATAGGCCCTTAACAGTGTGCGTAAGGGACAGATGCATACAAGTCATATAGGTACATCTGTCCCTTACACACACTCAAAGTAATCTTACTCTAAGAGCTTGTGGTCACCCCCCTGGTCTGCAATCTTTGAATGTCATTTCCACCTCACAATATAATTCTCTAGGCTACACACATCTAACTTCAGAACTAACAAATCTGTCTTTAGCCAATTAACCTGATTATTTTCTATCACTGAAGCATTAACACCAGCTCCTTTTGCAGACGAAACCCACCGTTGTGCCGGCGAATCCCTTCGACCCTCGAGAGGATGCCGCCGTCCTTCGGAAGGCCATGAAAGGCTTTGGCACAGACGAGAAAGCCATCATCCATGTCCTATCGAGACGCACCAATGAACAACGTATGCGGATCGCCTTTGAGTTCAAGACTTTATATGGAAAGGTATGTTGAAGATATTATAGTATTACTGCAGCAGCTAGCAAAAGAGGCACTGATGGACGAACGTGTAGATGTACGTAAGTGCATCAATGCCTAGTTGTGGCCAAGGCTTGTATAGTACTTTTCTCAAATAATGCGCGGAAATTAAAACTACCTAGCACCAAGAATTCATTTTGTCAAATACAATTACTTTTCGAAATCAATGACGAACAACAATAATTATTCCCGTTTGCCAGTTCGAAATTTAAATAAAACCTTTGATAAGTTACCTCCTTGGTTGCCATATTCGGAGTAAAAGATCGTTCCATTTTTAAATGACAGATATGAGTTTACTCTGTAATTTATTTAGCCGCTAAACACGACAGATATGGATTTTCATACAACTTTTGCCGGCCGCTGCTCGCATGTATTTGGCCAGTACAGCAATTTCGATTTACCTCGAAGAGAAATGTCAAAATTATGCTCAAATTTCCAAGCACCTTTGAGTTAATGATATATATAATATTTAACACAGTGAGTTTTTCTGATGTGATAATTTGGTCATACTTGTGTAGCAGTCACTAGGCCTGCTACGAATACTTGGATGTGATATGTGAAATCAAACTCATACTGGTCATTTAGGTTTATAATCTGAGAAAACTGTTAACAAAGGAATACAATTTTAAGACGATGTCTATGACTTTAAGCACTATAATTTAACCTAGCATCTCAGGCGACGACCATCGACCGAATGAGTCCGCTAGAAACGCTCTACAAACTCCCGAGTGTTTACCAATAAAAGTTAGCCTAGCCTTTTCCCAATTATTGTTGGGGTCGTCTTCCAGTCTTACCGGATTCAGCTGAGTACCAGTTTTTACATGGAGCGACTGCCTATCTGACCTCCACAACCTAGTAACCGGGTAACACTATACCCTTGGTAAGACTGGTGTCAGATCTCAAGCTTCTGACTACTCGTAACGACTGTCAAAGATCTTCAAATGACAGCCGGGATCGAGGGCTTAACGTGCTTTCCGAGGCGCGGAGGAAACTCGGTATGTTGAAAATGGTCACCCATCCATGGACCGACCTCGTCAAGCGTTGCTTAACCTTGAAAATCGACCCGTGCGGCTGTTATTATTTAGCCACGAGCTCTTCAATTATTAAGATATATAGGTATTTATACATATAAAACAAAAACCCAAAAAAATAACCAAACTGTAACGATACGATAATTCGTTTTTAATTAAAACAAGCCATTGTTAGTTAAAAAAAATCAAAATCTAACACTAGACTGATATGAACTCATCGAACAACGAAGTCGGCTATTTTCGGGAGCGATAGTATGCGCGAGACATAAACATGCGGTGTTTTTGTAAGGGACCGTCCATTAATCATGTGAGGCTTGAAGAGGGGGGGGGGGGGGGTTACCAAAAATCACGAAATATCACTAGGGGGTGTAGTAAGATATCACGTGTATTTATTTTTCCGTCAAACGCCCGATTTCTTAAACCGATAAGTGGCGTGTAATGTTATTGCGCATGTATTTTTATGCCAGTCAAAAACAATCTGCAACTTTTCTGTCTAGACATTTTTGTCATGGTTCTTAATTTCAGAATAAAATAAGATTATACTTAATATCTGTATTTAAAGATAAAATACTGAAAATTTTAAGATACTTTGCAGGTACTAAAAAATACACGTGATTTTGGGTGGGGGCGGGGAAGGGGGTTAGTCTTAAACCTAGCCACGTAACACCAAAGAGGAGAGAAGGGGTTAAAAATGCTAAAAAAACATCACGTGATTAATGGACGGCCCCTAAGTTTGCGCTCACACGCGTATAATGCTGGCCAAACTTCTGGGTCGCCCTGAAGTTGGCTTTCCAATGCGCAAGGCACGAAACGGCGCTGTTTTTGTATGGGATTTACTACTGCGCAGCCATTGAAGCCAACTTCAGGTTGGCCCAGAAGTTTGGCGAGAACTTTATAAGCAAACATCCGGACGGCCTCATCTTTACTATTTAAATGTATGGTTCATGAACAATAAATGACCTTGAAGAGTCCCCTCCCACAGGCATGACTTTCAAGTCCTACCCGTTGTGGGTCTACGATATTCTCTATTGAGTCACACTGTCTACGACACATTCGCTGTTCATTCAAAAACTTTCATTCTTCAATGTACTTCATACCTACCTACATTCGTTCAAAATCATTCATACAATTCTGTACGTTGCTCATTTAAAAGTTATAAAAAAAAGATTGTAAGATCTTTAGTAAACCTATGTATTTCTACAAAATTCTGTTTAATTTATCATAAACACACACTTTGCCTTTGTGTAGAGACTCGCGCGAGTTCAGAGTAAATGAACTGGGGACGCTTTCAGAGAACTTAATATGATTGGCAAAAGATTTCATATAATACCTACTTCTTTATTGATCTTTCGGAAGTACCGGCGTGATTTTTTGTTGAAGAATAATATCTGCAATAATTTCGAGTTTGGATCATGAATGTAAGCCGGTTAAGTTCAAGGATTCGCGGCGGGGCATCTCCGATTTCGTCTAGACTCTTTACAATGCTTTTATAATATTGCAGTGTTTGTCTGACGGTTTCTAAAATTAAAGTTCAGAAGTTGGAAACTACTTATTTTGAGTGAGTTTAATACATACTTACATTTCATAATTACATTGTTTCTGTTCCCAAATACTGTATAGTACCTAAATACTGCTAGAGAATGCTAAGGTTATTCATCTGTACCTATATGAGTGCAATTGTACTTACACCATGGATTTGAAGAGAAGTGCTTTAACTGTTTATTCCGCGCTTGAACAAAATTCAATAAATGCCATAGGTATATAGAGAGATGTACCTACATAACGATATTTATTTAAATTTATCACAAAATACTAACTACTAACTAGGTATTATTTATATTAATTCAAATAGTAGTTAACAACTTTTTTCCTCTTGTTTCCAAATGGCGTATGTATATTCTGCATGTGTCTCGTTTATCTCATATAATTTCCGATATCAGCTTTTCCGATATAAACTAAACCATAAAATTTATCAAATGCGGATACTTAAATATTTTTTTCCATAAAGCTTACCTACAGCCTTTCTAGGTAGTTAGATATTAGTACCTAGAAGATACTTATCAAAAATGAAATTCATCAAATGCGGATATTAAAATATTTTTCTATAAAGCTTACAGGGTCTTTCTAGGTAGTTAGATACCTACTCGTACCTAGAAGATACTTATCAAAAATGAAATTGTTCGAATGCGGATATTACAAATTTTTTTTTCTATAAAGCTTACAGGGTCTTTCTAGGTAGGTAGATACTACCACCTAGAAGATACTAAAATTGATCAAATGCGGATACTAAAATATTTTTCTATAAAGCTTACAGGGTCTTTCTAGGTAGTTAGATACCTACTCGTACCTAGAAGATACTTATCAAAAATGAAATTGATCGAATGCGGATATTACAATTTTTTTTTTTCTATAAAGCTTACAGGGTCTTTCTAGATAGTTAGATACTACTACCTAGAAGATACTGAAATTGATCAAATGCGGATATTAAAATATTTTCCCATAAAGCTTACAGGGTCTTTCTAGGTAGTTAGATACCTACTCGTACCTAGAAGATACTTATCAAAAATGAAATTGATCGAATGCGGATATTACAATTTTTTTTTTCTATAAAGCTTACAGGGTCTTTCTAGGTAGGTAGATACTACCACCTAGAAGATACTAAAATTGATCAAATGCGGATATTAAAATATTTTTCTAAAAAGCTTACAGGGTCTTTCTAGGTAGTTAGATACCTACTCGTACCTAGAAGATACTTATCAAAAATGAAATTGATCGAATGCGGATATTACAATTATTTTTTTTCTATAAAGCTTACAGGGTCTTTCTAGGTAGGTAGATACTACCACCTAGAAGATACTGAAATTGATCATATGCGGATATTAAAATATTTTTCTATAAAGCTTACAGGGTCTTTCTAGGTAGTTAGATACTAGTACCTAGAAGATACTTACCGAAAATGAAATTGATCAAATGCGGATAATAAAATGTTTTTTCCATAAAACTAATAGGGTCTTTCTAGGTAGTTAGATACCAGTAACTAGAAGATACTCACCAAAAATGAAATTGATCAAATGCGGATAATAAAATGTTTTTTCCATAAAGCTAATAGGGTCTTTCTAGGTAGTTAGATACTAATACCTAGAAGATACTTACCGAAAATGAAATTGATCAAATGCGGATAATAAAATGTTTTTTCCATAAAACTATTAGGGTCTTTCTAGGTAGTTAGATACCAGTACCTAGAAGATACTTACCAAAAATGAAATTGATCAAATGCGGATATTAAAATATTTTTTCCATAAAGCTAACAGGGTCTTTCTAGGTAGTTAGATACTAGTACCTAGAAGATACTTACCAAAAATGAAATTGATCAAATGCGGATAACAAAATGTTTTTTCCATAAAGCTAATAGGGTCTTTCTAGGTAGTTAGATACTAGTACCTAGAAGATACTTACCAAAAATGAAATTGATCAAATGCGGATAATAAAATGTTTTTTCCATAAAGCTAATAGGGTCTTTCTAGGTAGTTAGATACTAGTACCTAGAAGATACTTACCGAAAATGAAATTGATCAAATGCGGATAATAAAATGTTTTTTCCATAAAACTAATAGGGTCTTTCTAGGTAGTTAGATACCAGTACCTAGAAGATACTTACCAAAAATGAAATTGATCAAATGCGGATAGTAAAATATTTTTTCCATAAAGCTAATAGGGTCTTTCTAGGTAGTTAGATACTACTACCTAGAAGATACTTACCAAAAATGAAATTGATCAAATGCGGATAATAAAATCTTTTTTCCATAAAGCTAATAGGGTCTTTCTAGGTAGTTAGATACTAGTACCTAGAAGATACTTACCGAAAATGAAATTGATCAAATGCGGATAATAAAATGTTTTTTCCATAAAACTAATAGGGTCTTTCTAGGTAGTTAGATACCAGTACCTAGAAGATACTTACCAAAAATGAAATTGATCAAATGCGGATAGTAAAATATTTTTTCCATAAAGCTAATAGGGTCTTTCTAGGTAGTTAGATACTACTACCTAGAAGATACTTACCAAAAATGAAATTGATCAAATGCGGATAATAAAATCTTTTTTCCATAAAGCTAATAGGGTCTTTCTAGGTAGTTAGATACTAGTACCTAGAAGATACTTATCAAAAATGAAATTGATAAAATGCGGATATTGAAATATTTTTTCCATAAAGCTTACCTACAGCCTTTCTAGGTAGTTAGATACTAGTACCTAGAAGATACTTATCAAAATTGTAGTAGTCATTTTATATTGTACCTACGATAAAGATCATAATCATAACAACATTGTTAACATTGTCAACTACGTATTAAGACAAGTCTTCATAGATAAGATAGACTTATTTATCGTTCGTTGCCTTCAGTTAGTACAAGATCTTATTGCATTTTTTTGCTATATTCGCCCATACTAATAGTATTCTTCCCAAATATTTTAGCAAGTGGTCCAAAATAATGTCTTCACCTGTATTAGCAGAGAGCTCCAATATTAGTTTTGAGAGAGTTGCATATTAGCTAATGAAAGGTAATACAAGAAAGTGTAATAAACTAGTTACTAGATAATAACTTACCTATTAGTAAGTAGGTGTACCTAGTGTACTATCAGCAAGATTGATTCGTGACCCCATTTTACTATACTTACTATTTATATTATTAATAACATCTTAAGTGCAACAAGAAGGGTATACCAAGAAAACTTTAATGTTTTGAAGATTTTAAGCGAATTATCGGTTGCATTATTCCTATTTTTTCTTAAGGGCCTTCCATCGCTTTAGTGCCGTAAAACGGTTACTTTCTAAAGCATACTCCTTATTAAAGGCTAGTTTAGGAGTATCCAAAAGTTACGAAAAAATATCGTGTTGTTAATTATTTTTTTAAAGCAAAACTGTTAGTAACACGAAAAAACCTTGTTTCGAAAATAATGTACATGAATTAAAAATAAATAAGTTTTTATTTTTTTCAAACCTTTTAACCTAGGCGTTACTAAGGAGTATGCTTTAGAAAGTAGTTTTACGACACTAAAGCGGTGGAAGGCCCTTAACTCCTGAAACATTACAAACAACAAACAAATTGGCATATACACGGTAGACTTAGTAGGTAACTACGAAAGAGAATAATTACAAGCTATGTCCTTGGGGCTTACAGTTTGCCAATTAACTAAAAAACTAGAGCACCCATTAACTTATTAGAAAATTGTCGCTACCAATTTAGTTTTAATGAATTGAATTCGTATTTATTTTTGCTCCTTGTTACTTAGAGACATAAATACACAGGTTTCTTTGTTTCACACTGACCTTGTCCGTTCTTCTCCACGTAAGTATTTTCCGAACGGTTGGTAGAATCACTTAATATAGGAACTGAAAGCGGTTACGGTTAAAGGTTTACGGATTAAGTTAATCATGATCCAGTCCCAGTTGTCTCCCCAGCGACGCCCTGAGCCGAGGTTCGTATCCCTTAGGGGATAGCCCTCAGCGTGATAGCTTAGGTTAAGTTTTTGTGCCTGGCTGGAGGCTCTAGTTTAGTCTCCACAGGTAAGTCCGGCTAAGCAGTAGCCGATCATTTTGATTGAACTGCGAAACGCCAGGCCTCCTCTCTGTGAGAGGAAATGGGCCGTAATCCACTATGCGGCCCAGTGCGGATTGGTGGATGTCACATAACTTCTTCGCAATTTTGGTTCTAAAACATTCCGGTTTCCTCAGGATGTTTTCCTTTATTTCGAGAGCAGTCGTGATGCGATAATTTAAAAAAAAAGGAAAGCACCTGCCTGGGTTCAAATTCACGACCTACAACTTGTACCACTGGGCCACCATTGCTCTCAAAAAAAAAACATACCAGCTTACAGTCGAACATAGATCCTACTCCTTTTTGGAAAACTAGTCGGTTTAAAAATACTAGTTGATTAGATATCAATATCCATTACGCTCGCTAACCTAAACATACAATTTTCGGCATAGTAACTATTCAGGGTTATCGTAATAGAACGATAACCCCGAATAGATAATTGAATAAGTCGAAATAACATCATCAACTTTTTCCTTAAAGTAAACAAAGAGATCTAAAAAACAGAGTTATTTTAAAATCCCGCAATGATTGGCCAGATGTAGCAAGAGACAGAAAAAAATGGAAAGACGGAAGGGTGGCCTTTGTCCTACAGTGGGACATAACAGGCTCATAATAATAATACCTTAGGAGGCTCTCGTTAGGCGGTTGGTTCAAGCGCCTAATCCAGAAAGCAGTATTGTTGGACACGGCTCGTATTGTTAGGAGCTTCCTCTCTCTGGAGCCCTGACCGCCGGTAGCTTGGACCCTGTGCCCGATACCGGTGGGCCTCTATTTTTTATATTTTTAAATGTTTTTTTCTTTTTTTTAAGTATTTAAAAATGTACAAAATAAGAATAACAGATAAATAAAGGACATAATAATAATAATAACCCGCAATGAAATATGTTTTCCTGATTACTCCGGTTAGGAACACTTGGCGGCCTTGGATGCCTTGTATTGTTTTGCTATGTAAGTATTTGTGTTTATGGATCTCATAGCAAACTTTTTTTTTGTTCAGTCGTTTCTTTACAATCTTTTTGATCCTTGAGTTTCTCATTATGAAAATTAAAGTAACAACTTGGGCTCTCGGTTATTGCCCTTAATAATGTATCCCAGTTGTTAAGAGGAAATGCGGTCGTAGATATCCGACTGAATTTCCTAAGTACAAGTCATATTCGAGGTTTGGCTCTCGCCTGTTTCCCCCTCCAATATTGGACCAATTTAAAAGATATTCCATCAACTGAATTAGAAAGATATATAATGCAGCCCTGTTTTCCTTTTTGATGATACATTATCTTTAGAAGCACTAGAACCCTCGAAAGGTGCTCAAAATTGCGCTCTCAACAGAGAGCGAAATGAAAAAATGAAAACATAAGGCACCATATAATATCTTTTTTCCAGTTTATGGAATATCTTTTAAATTGTACAATATTGGAGGAGGAAATAGACAAGAGCCAAACCTCGAATTATGACTTTTTATACAGTAAATTCAGTCGAATGTCTGCGGACGCATTTTCTCTTAAATGTTGCTTACGTCAGTCAGCTATGGCCAAACTATTTATTGTCCCTTTCTTGATTGAGGAAGTAAAATCAATGACACTTCTGACCTCTTCATTACAAATTGGGACTGTAAATTATAATAAAGGTAATAAAGTTTTCGCTAGCCCCCTATTATATGATAAACATAATATGGTTATATGTGGGTTATACATAATATCTGCCTAAACCTAAATGATGTTATGTTACGGGCAGAGTGGTATTCAAGACTTCTCAATACCTGAGCCTCTGGCTATTGTAGTTTTCATTTAATAACGGTTGTTACAATGGCCTCGCTACGTGTGTAATTATTATGCATTCGTGGCCTAGTAAACGCGATAGTGTTGTTATTATAACTAGAAACTTGTGGTTGGTTATGGAAACATGCAACGTGTTTTAACTTTTTTTCCCCGAAGTTCCGTGTTATGGCAATAATAAAATGGCCAGCAACATTCCAACTCAGTTCAAACTACGATCTACAGTCCAATGAACTACAAGTGTTCAGTTATTGGTTTTTCCATCCTTTCTCGAATCGTTGTCATCTATCAATCCTTACTATACTATAATCTATACTAATATTATAAATGTGAATGTAAGTTTGTTTGTTACGCTTTCACGCAAAAACTACTGAACCGATCATCATGAAACTTTGTACATATATTCTTGGAGGTATTAGAAGTAACATAGGATATATTTATTAAAAAAAATATTTTTTTTTAATGGCTTCACTGCTAGCGAAGCCGCGGGTAAAAGCTAGTAATATTATAAATGTGAATGTAAGTTTGTTTGTTACGCTTTCATGCAAAAACTACTGAACCGATCATCATGAAACTTTGTACATATATTCTTGGAGGCATTAGAAGTAACATAGGACACTTAAATAAAAAAATAAAAATATTGGCTTCACTGCGAGCGAAGCTAGTACTATATAAAAATGAATTGCTGTTTGTTAGTCTCGCTAAAACTCAAAAACAGCTTGACAGTTTTTTTTTTGCTTTCTAATATAAAGACGGTTTTAAAAACATGGAAATAAAGTTTAGGTGGTGCGGTACGTAGTTCGCCGGGTCAGATAATCCACGTCAGATAGTTCACGATGTATTTATGGCTATCTTGTAGGTACGGTCACGAGTCACGACCTATGTATATTGCTTATCAATTAATTTTAACGGATTTTCTTCTGAAAACAACGAAATACAAAATATATATTTATGTTTTTAACCGACTTTTTCTAAAACTCGACGGAACACGTATCTACATCATGTTCATGTAAAACTTAAAAAACTGGCCAAGTGCGAGACGGACTCGCGCACGAAGGGTTCCATACCATTATCGCAAATAAACAGCAAAAAATCACGTTTGTTGTATGGAAGCCTCACTTAAATATTTTGTTGTTATAGCGGCTGCCGAAATACATCATCTGTGAAAATTTCAACTGTCTAGCTATCACGGTTCATGAGATAAAGCCTGGTGACTGACGAACAGACAGACAGACGGATCGTGGAGTCTTAGTAATAGGGTCCCGTTTTTACCCTTTGGGAACGGAACTCTAAAAATGAAGTTCATGAATTAGGTCAACACTTAAGGAAAACATGAGTTGGAATTTAGTGGTCAAGACACATCGTCGTCGCCATTCATACCGATCCTAATTCCGCTGGAAACAAATACCCATGTAAACATCAGTATTAGAGATGAGCCGAATATTGGCTTGGCTGACTAGTCTCCATCTAGTAATCGGCTGACTAGTCGCTGACTGGAAATGTGGATAGTTGGCTTCCCCGACTAAAGGGACCACAATTATTTCCATACGAGATTCGGCCTGGTACTTTACATACTAGTCGGATAAAAAGTATTCCATACAATCTAACAGACAGTTACTTTTGCAATCTACACTAATATTATAAAGAGGTAAAGTTTGTGAGGTGTTGTAAGGGGTAATCTCTGGATCTACTGAGCCGATTTAGATGAGATTTGGCATGGAGATAGTTTGAGACCCTGAAAATGACATAGGATAGTTTGTATTCCCTTGGGATGATAAAACATGCTAAGCCGCGGGCAGAAGCTGGTTATAAATAAAATAGGTAATTGTATGATTTTCTGTATGTAAACGCTAAATATTCCGTGACGTAAGTTATAAATTATAGTTCAATAGTACGCACGTTAGTGTGTTGTAATACCTTCTTTCCTGTTTTTCTACATCTCATTTTAAGTTCCCTCCTAGTCCGCATCTTTTATCGATTAATCGCCTACAATAAATGTGGCCGAATAGTCGGCGCTAATCTGTTCATCTCTATCAGTATAAAATAGACAGACAGATTCAGGTCAGCTGACCACATTCTATATAACTGTAGGTAACTGACTAGCTCAGTCTATCGATTGTTTTTCTTTGAAAAGTGTATTAAAGCCTCTTCGCTATATTTTCCTGGCAAAGGCTTGAAAGAACTCTTATTTTGAATTTAATAGAGTTTATCTTTCAACTATTAGGCTTAGTGTGTTTTCTTGTAACACAGGGTTATGTTGCTTCATTTCTCATTAATAGTTTTTTCCTCATGGTAACTGCCGAAGGCTGAAAAGGTAGCGAAAGTCAGCTAGCTACAATATATAGGTTATTATTTATTATCCTCTTTCTTTATTGTACACCACAATGTATGTACAGAACAAACATAGGTACGTAAAACGTAGGTTTTAAACTTTTTTTACATAACCCCAGAATTGGGTTGCGGTTTTGGATGAGGTTATTTGTTAGTAATCCCTAACTTCTGAATTAAGAATTTGAAGCTGAGTATTAAACTCTTAATTTAGCCTGCAAATCTTTCGTATTTCGTAGGGTCTGACACATTATTTACTCCATATTCTCAATACAGAAACAGCCTTAAAACAGTGATGTCGGCAATTAGAAAGTTCGAAATGAAATTGGAAACGTCTCATTTGGATGTAGTTGACAAATTGAAACACGTAAGCTCGTGCATAAAGAGCAAGTCCATTCACTTCTGGGTCATCACAGGCACAACTTGAATATCAAAAATGATAAAATAACATCACGCCTGTGTTTATCCAAAGGTCTAAGTAGAGGTACACCTTAGTCTACTTATAGAGTGAGCCTGTATCCTAAACCAAGCATCTCTCCAGAATCTAGGCTGCTACTAAGTGGGTAACTCCATTGTTATTATTGAACCCTGGCCAATTAGAGGTTCAAATACATATAAGAACTCATGCTCAGTAGTTGCACTCGGGATCTGGACTGTCTAGACCAAGGAGGTCTTTGAACAAAAATCTATTTTAGTATTATAAATTTGAAAGTTACTCTTCTTTGTTCTCGTCTTTAAGCTCGAAGGATCTAAATGAAAATTTAAAATAGGGATATTTCCTGGGTAGAAAAATAATAATTCTATTTAGTCCGTCAATGAGATTATCAAATAAGGCACGTCTTTTTTACTTATTCAAATACTAAAAATTGACAAATATAAAACGCATCAAAGTTCAGGAGTGTCGGCTTGTGACGTCACCTTGTCAGTTTAAAGTGTAGTACACCGTGCGTGACGTCACACGATATTTCAACGCACTGTATCGTCGTAATTTTATTGCTACGTGGTAAAAGAAAAAATACATGTCTAATATTTTTAGGTTATTTAACTGACGGACTAAAAGAACAACCCTATTGGTACACGGCTAGGCTATGTCCTGTATTAGAAAAAGGATACTGATTATACCTGAAATACGTAGTTATGTACCACGCGGACGAAGTCGCTGGCAAAAGCTAGTCACATAATAATATCGTCAATTTCTTTCACCAGGACCTCGTGGCGGACTTGAAGAGCGAAACCAGCGGCAAGTTCGAAGACCTACTAGTGGCCCTCATGACTCCACTACCACAGTTCTACTGCAAGGAACTCCATGATGCCGTCGCCGGCATTGGTACCGACGAGGATGTGCTCATTGAAGTCATGTGCACCATGTCCAACCATGAGATCAACGTTATCAAGCAGACCTATACTGCTAGTGAGTGTTTTTACTTTGTTATGCCTTTTTTGTCTTCAGAGAGAAACTTTCGAAAGGAGTACGGACTCCTGGGACAAGTCTGGGGAATGTGGGATTCTTACCGTGATCACCATCAGCACATGGAAGGGCGTTATCCTTTAAAAGACCACCCTGGAACTGACATTGTGCAACGCCTGTTAGAACATATCTCGTGTAGATTGTAAAGGGGTCTCTTCAAATCTTGGTGTTCTTGGCAGCACGGAATCACTGTTATCGTCAACATTTTTATACCAAGAGGAAAAAGGTCGTGTAGGTATTGGGCAACAGTTGTAGGAAAAATAAATAAGTTAATTATTGCTGTAAACACAAGGAAAACCACTGCTTAGTAACCTAAATAAAATTCTAATAAGGACTGTCATTTTGACACTACGATATCTATTCTAGTACCTACTATGAAATGGTTGCAACACGGAAATTTACGTAGAGTGTTAAATTGTAAAGACGTTTAACAGAACAGTAACCTAGTTTCTAATACCATATTTTTAAATAAAAATAATAATATAATTTATTTTAATAAATAGTGGCAATCTATTTCATACTAATTATTAAAAACAACGGTCGATAATTTTGTCTTCAGCTGAAATACGTCTAATAGCTACTGAGTCTAACATTTCTTACTAGCCCGCAATCTACGCAAAATGCACCTGTTGATACGCACGCACGCTTATCGCTCATAAGATCTTTTATGTACTTACGTAACCTTGTAATTAATCTTGTTGTTATGTCGAGAAAAAGGGCCTCTTGTATGTGACATTATGCACAAATAATTCTCTATTCGAGTCACTTCTGCTATTAGAAATTATAAATCTTATATATATGCTTCCGATAATGGTTTTTTTCCCATGTGCAAGCGCATACTTAGTGGGTAGGATAACTTTAATTGATAAATAACTACCACAATAAAGTTTCTTTGATATCACTCAATTTATTGATATGATCATTATGAACTGTTGTACAGTTAGGCTAGGTTTTTCCTTATGGTCTGTTAAGTTTTAACGGATTGGTGTCGCACGTGTTGCGTTTGTCGCTCGTGTGGGTCGTGTCGCATGTTTATTGCGTCAGGTGGTGGCAGACGTGTCGATCGTGTCTTAATAATGTGTCGGTCGTAAGTTTCATGTGTGTCGTTTGTGTCGCATAAGTCTAGGTTGTCGATCTTTACAAGCAGAACATAACTCTGCACATTATTTGCGCACTATACTAGTATACTTACTTCATTTGCATCCAGTTCACAAAAAAAACTAGTATTATAGTCAAACGGAGGATACAACCAATCTCTTCTAACGATACTCGATTGGTATGAAATTGCGTAAATTGCTGTAAACTTGAAGTTTCTTAGCTCAAGTCCTTGGACGTGTGATGTTCTATGTATCTAATGAACAGTTTCCTTCGAACGCGACTAAAATAACACTCTGCCAACTATTCCGATTCAGTACAATTGTACTTTACGTTGATAGTCAGTATTGTCGTCTGTATATAGTTCTTGGATATCGTCAGTGATATTAGAAGCTCTTTTGGGCTCAGGCCCGTACTTGCTTAATGTTATGTTATTATTTTTAACCGACTTACCAATAAGGAGGAGGTTCTATGTTCGACTTCTTGTGTTCTTTTTTTTTTGTTTGTTTACCGATATCTCCGTCCATTGTGGACCGATATTGAAAATTCTTTTTTTGTTTGAAAGAGTATGTTTCGAAATTGGTCCCATTTTAATTTGGTGAAGATCTGATGAAGAACTCTTAAGATATACGACAGAACCCCTCAATAAATAACAGCAAATCTCTCGGGATTGCTGCAATCGCATGTATGTTTATTGATTATACTATTTCATAACATAACATCACGCCAGTACGCTCTTAAGGGGTACGCAGATCTCTCATTTCACCGGTTATGTTAAATTTTCATGATATTCGGGTTATCTATTCTGGCGTTAAGGTAACTTACTAATCAACTTGTCTATTAGGTAGGTACAACTAAAAAGTGAAAAACAAAAAACGTTTTTACAAAAAAATACTACCGACTTCCAAATAAGAAAACTACAAAGTGAAAAATAACTTTAATTTTTGGAACACGGTGTCCATATCGCAAAAAAATGGTAGGTACCTACGAAAGACACAGTACCACTTCCAAAAATATGACCATCTGTTATTATGTAGTTCCGTTGATCTTTGGCGAATCCACGCACGAAATTGCGAGAAAGGCAATAACATCTCAGTGCCCCTCTTCGCAAGTTCATCTGCGGCATCATTGCCTAGGGACTTGACCCCAAGTTTCAATCGAATTACTTGTCGTCTGAATGGTCGAGTCGAGTCATGAATCAAACAGCTTGTAAAGTGCAAAGTAACATAACACCACGTCTGAATTTTCCGTAGGGTATGTTAGGGCGAAGGTTTTCCGAAGCAGCCAACTTCTAATTTTGCCTCAAACTGGCGGCATCCGTTGTAGTTAGTGAGCTTGGTAATTGAAACGCCCACGAATGAGTCCATGACCAGTAGGGATGTAAAGTTGTTGAACTGCAAACAAGCCGGCACATTACTGCTCTTACAATGTATTTAAAAGATATGCACACTCTGGAATGTGTCTAGTTAGTGATAACGGGTCATAAGAATTTTTGCTTGAAGATCGGTCTGTCTGTGTTTGGCACTGTTCCAAATCTACAGTATTATTGGGTCTACCGATATAAAATCCATACTCTGTGTCCGAGATTCATCCCATCCGTACTCCCTGCTAATATAATAGAGGCGAAAGTTGGTGAAAATGGATGAATGGATATTTTTTTATCTTTTACGCAAAAACTACTGAACGGATTTTGATGAAACTTTACAGCTACATCAGCTCCCTAATTACGTATCTGTTTTGACAGCACAAAGCACACTCTTTCCCATCCTTTAAGTGTTTTACGCTGTACAGTAGACGGATTTTTGACAAATGGAGCAATAAATACAAGGGTAACAATCCGTACCCAACTCTTTGAACGTATACAATTAGAATGACAGACACAGGCAAAAATCATTTATAGATAGAAGTGCTAATTCTACGCGGGCAGATCCGCGAGTGGAAGCCGTATAAAATAGACAGATGTCGTTGGTTAGCTCTCACTAGTCCTTGTATAGTAAAGATAATGTATTGTACGGATAAAATTACTGTTTCTATCATTGATATCATGTTATTATGGTGGTTACAATTATATCATTAGAGATATAGTTACTCAATATATATACTTCCTTTTTTTTTGCTTCCACATGTGAACTTATATGGTAGATAACAAATTTAGACCATTGTGTACCCCATCGACCATAAAACAATCGTATTCGCCCACTTTTTCTCGCTCACTTAGTATTTCAGTAAGCTATATTCTGTATTTTTTACACCTTCAATTTGAATTTATTTTCGCTCGTTAAAATAGTATCCTTTATTTAGTAGATTTTAATTATTTTCTCAAGCGCGAGACTATCAATAATAATAAAGAAAATATATAAGCTTCTAAGTTCCTTTAGCGTCGATTGTTTTGTAAGCCGGAGCAATATTTGAATCGTTGCCAAATATCGATGTAAAGTCAGTATGACGTCAGAGAAGATCGAGGCTTTTTAGGCGCCATGATTATGATTCAACAGTTTTTGCTTAATGGGCTGCCAAACACTGTAGCCTTCGGTTGCCAGTTCCGCATCGAATCTAATCATGTTAAAACAAATGAATATTGGTTATTGCCCTGTTATTGCTTAAAGGGTGGACTTTGCTTCTGTTTTCTTAGAAATCTATACTAATATAATAAATGCGGAAGTAACTTGGTATGTCTGTTTGTTTGTTGCGTTTTCACTTCACATAGATATACCCTAGCAATATATTTCGCCTGGTATTCTCTTCCCCCGATGGCCTTAGACTACGTCACGATAAGTGTTACCATTAGTTGTCCTTTTCAGTAAATTTAGGTACTTTCTCATTTAGAATGCAAATAAAATAAATTACAAACTAGCTTAATTACTAAGTAACTTGTGTGATTCATCTTCAATAGATAAATCACACGAGTTATTAAGTACCGAAGAGAATACCAGGCGGAGTATATTATTATACCATGTAATGTAGGACCTAGAGCAGAGGCTGTAGACAAAATGTCATTGTATCAGTGATGGCGGTGTTCGAAAATTTGAAATGTCAAATTGATCACGTAACATTTCGATAGCGCTTGGCATCCCGTACATTTTAGATGTGTTGCCAATCTCTATAGCGGCGTATTCAATTTATTCTGTCACTAATCTAGAGCCTCAGGATTCAGGACATTGGACAATTTCTAACATACCACGCGGGCGAAGCCGTGGACAGCTAGCTAGTAACTAATAAAACCATTTTTTCTTGTTTAATAACAATGTCACAAATGTTGATGTTTTTATTAGGGTTTATCTCCTCTCGTCAGCCAAATCCATAATTAATAGTGTCGAAAACGAAAATTTCAATTTAAAACAATATAGCTTCCTTTCATCCACTTTAAAAACACAAGACAAGAAAGGTTAAAATTGTCTTTAAAAAGCACTCAATCCTTAGGAAACGTCTAATGGCTCCCATGATAGGTACATGACCCCCATGACGGGCAAGCCCGTGATTCTCAGTATAGCAGAATTAACATTCCCAGTACACTGATGGAATGGGCAGACCTCCAAATGTGACTAGTTGTCGGGGAATAAAGGCGATAAGCTAAACAAAAGCATGAATCATTCATTGCTAATCAGTATGTTATGCATATCATATGCATGCATAATCAGCATGTTATTTCTCGTTATTTTCCGAAGATTGAAAAATAAAATTGTATTTCTCCATTTGGGCTTCCTTTTCAACTTTAGGGCTTCTAAGCTATACGACAAATTTTCGTAACGTGTTAAAAACATTAACCAACCAGCGAATCTGATTTCCTAGGGTGTGCCGAACTTTCGACAGGACACCCGTGGAGGCTTTTTGGCAACGGTCCATGTTATACTACGTCTTTACACACATTATGGTACTTTCGCACCAGACGCAACGGAGCCTATTTTATTAGTTCGTCTGTGAATCTCTGCCTATGACGTAATCTTGGACCAAGAGAATCTTTTCTCATTGATGGATGTTTATCAGGCTATAAGGCTACATGTTGGCTACAAAGCCTTTTAAACCATCCAGTCATTGCGGTTTTCTTTGTTATTTTTATAAAAACAAGTCAGATCTAACATTTTTGATTCATCATCTTCTTTCAAACAGATTTGTGCTATGATTGGTAGCCAAGTGTGTGTATCAGAATGGCGGGTGTAATTTCCAGATTTGCCTAAATTTATTACAGTTATTTGGTACCTTCTGTGTACCTTTACGTACCTCTCTTGAAAATCTGTGTACCTACACCCGTATGATGATATTTTAAAAATTAGGTACACCCGCCATCCTGATGTCAGAACCGCGGGTGTACTGCTAACCAATATATGTAGCCAAGCGTACTGTTTATGTAAATTTGGTACCTCTTGTGTACCTGCAGATAAAAGTATTAAATAAACGAAATACTGCAAGGTTGCCGGAAAAATAAAAAAAAATATTTTCTTCCTTCGACGTATCTTTTAAAATAACAATCTACGTATTGATAACTTATCTTAAATATTAAAAAAAACTATATGTATACATAATTACAAAAACAACATATTGCCTATTTTAGAATTGTGAAGGCTTTATAGAATTAGGATGTTTGTCTGTCAGTGTTTCCAGAATCAAAATGAAACAAGAGACAGTTTTAAAGGATATATTAATTAATTTTCACGATAACGAAATAAGTAAGGATTAATATATGAATTCCCGATATAGTCACGCACGCAACAGTGACTAAATGATACACGGAGGTTTGGGATTACTATTAAAGATATTACATATTAAACGTATCTTGGCAATATGTTTAATATGGAGGTTCTAGGTTCAATTACCGAAGATTGTTATTATCCTTTGACGTCGTTACTATTGTTAGTCAGTATTATAAAATACAAAGTAACGTCGTGTAATAAAAAAATATTTTTTTATTTTTCGCAGCAACCTTATTATATTTCGTTTATTTAAAACTTTTATCTGCAGGTACACAAGAGGTACCAAATTTACATAAACAGTACGCTTGGCTACATATATTGGTTAGCAGTACACCCGCGGTTCTGACATCAGGATGGCGGGTGTACCTAATTTTTAAAATATCATCATACGGGTGTAGGTACACAGATTTTCAAGAGAGGTACGTAAAGGTACATAGAAGGTACCAAATAACTGTAATAAATTTAGGCAAATCTGGAAATTACACCCGCCATTCTGATACACACAAGTAACATGGGACAAGCGCAGGAAGTTGATGTTGAAAAAATCTTAAAAGTTTTTATTTGGGTTCAGCTCCACTAAATCCTATATGTACACACCTATTTTTCCTATTTGAGTAAGTGCTTATAGTTTTGATAAGGTCCGTCTTTGCAAAATAAATGGCCACTTTCAATTACGGAAGTTGTTAATTTTTCTTTTATTTTCATTTCACAGTGTATGGAAATCTCCTCGAAGACGATCTGCGCGGAGACACATCTGGAAACTTCAAACGGCTCATGACGTCTCTGTCTATGGTAAATATTACTTTTATTATAACTAAACAGAGCCACGAACAATGAAATGGTTTTCACGGTTCGTATGACTGGCATATCTCGACGTTTTAATAAATACATTTTGTTTCGTTTTCCTGTTTTAAGTTGGTCTGACAGTTCAAGGAAAGTCGCTTCAGGATTTTAAATTAGTTTAATAGGTTCATAATGCGTGTGCATAATATGTGTTACTTTTTTCCTTGGGATTTTATGAAAATTATTATTCTAGCAGTGAAGTTAAAACTAAATACCCTGAAATAAAACCCAGATCAATGTTTCGTTCCAATTATCAAATACTTGTTTAGTGTACCCGAATGAAAATTTAAACATAATGTATTATTCTGTTCTAATCCAGGCTGAAATAAAACCCAGATCAATGTTTTATTACAATTATCAAATATTTGCTTAGTGTACCCGGATGAAAATTAATACATAATGTATTATTCTGTTCTAATCCAGGCTGAAATAAAACTCAGATCAATGTTTCATTCCAATTATCAAATACTTGCTTAGTGTACCCGGATGAAAATGTATGCATAATGCATTATGTTTGAATCCAGACCATAAATCTTACGAATCCAACATACAATTCCCATCCTTTTTTAATGATTTTCCATGTTATCAATTTTATCTGGTATATTTTCCAGGGTAACAGATCTGAGGACTTCCACGTCGATCAAAATAAGGCCAGGGAGGACGCCAGAAGCTTGCTGCAAGCTGGTAAGATATTGAACCTTATGCCTCTAGAAATAAAGTCAGTAATAAGCCTGCAATAACTGGCTCCTGTGTACAGGATTTCCTAATATAAGAGCCAGGGCTGCACTGATAAATGAGTAGCCTGATGTGTGTCAAAAAAATAAATACATAAGCACACACAGCTATTGTCACAGTTATTTTGAATTAATATTGAAACGTAAGTGTTTGGGATAAGATATTTAATCGCGCTGGCAAATATCAAATGTGGCGGCAGATTTTTAACGCCAAAAATAGTATTAAAATTCTTCAAACTAATTCTAAACTTGGTAATATTACTGCTACCTTATATCCATAACAACATTGTTTACATTTCAAATTATCACACTCAATCATGGCTGTGACATATATGGAGGCGCGAAAAGGTGTTAATTTTACGACAGGTAACTACTTACCTAAGTAGGTACTAATAGAAATATGTAGTTCATCAACAGGAATTTGCGCTTATCTTTAAAGACGACCTTTAGAGAACAAAACGCGCATTCATTACACGCCCGCGCGACCCAAAATTCAGTAATTCTTTGTACTTTCCTTATTATTTTATGAGTTTAAAAATAGAAAACCTCAGATCAAAATGTAGATAGTTAAATTGTCTTTGAGATGGTGTTAATTTCATTAAAATACGCCCTGCGGTTTTGGTGCGGTTGACGTTTTTTTTGTCCGTGTTTGACATAACTTTGCAAATTAATTACACTATGTTATACGAATAAAACACAAAATTTTCATAGATCTAATTATTAAGAAAATGGTATAATGTAACATTTTTTTTTTTCCTAAAATTGCCTACTAGCAGCTACTCAGGGGTATATGTGCCTTAAGTTAAGAGTTTGTAATATTTGTAGGCTCGCGTTCGACCACTATTTCACCTGTAAGCGATGATAAGTTCGACGGTAAATCACGCTTGCCTAAAAGTGAAATAGCAACCAAACGCGAGCCTACAATAGTAATTATAAAAACTTACTGAACTACTGAAACAAATATTCAAAAAATCGCAGTTATGTATGTTCGACAGGAAGAGATAACATTTTTGTGCAAATTCGTTATCGCTCTAAAAATATCCTGCTTCTAAAATATATTTTTGATGAAATCAATACTTACATACAATAGGCGGATTTTTGTTAACCTAATGATTTCATATAAAACTTGGTTCAAAAATAAAACAAAAATTTCACTTTACTGATGTCCTTGATACTGATGATCACCGACTGAACTAAAATAGCACACACGCTTAAAATAAAATCAAAACGTTTTGAATTTTATGTTCATTCAGATAAAGTTTAATTTGCAAAGATTGATATGCGCTTGTTGAAAGCAACAGCTTGCCTATGAATGAGTTAATCAAAGTTCAAGTGCGTTCATTTTTTAAAATGGCTACGCGTGAACATTGCTACTTCTTGTATGTGTGATAGTGTGAAATGATTTCAGAACTTATAACGAATTGATGATGTTTTTCCAATTAAATAACCTTATTAATAAGCTTTTTAAAATGCTAGTCGAGCTATTCATCCAAACAAAATGTGTGTTCAAAATTTCAGCTCAATCGGTTGAGGATAACTGTTTAATAATTTAGTTGCAGGATTTTTACCATACCAGAATAATAACGAATTAGCAAATCATCAGGAGGAAACTTAGATAATAATAATACGCTTGCCTATTCCGATAAACACCAACTTGCCACTGTATTATTAATAATACTAGATTGATATTATGCATATTAATATTTTAATTTAATAAGAATTTCGAGTGTCCTTTAAATCAGTAGGTATTACATACCTACTTAAAATTATTAACTGCCAAAACGTTTATTACCTAACTTGCAGTACTACGAGACAGAATGAGCCAGAAACTAGACCGTGACAAGATTTTTATTTACAGTTAAGGCCAATTTCTGGGACGAAAACTGTCGGTAAATTAATGTCACAATTAAATGTCAAACAGTTTGTGATGAGTTTGAATCAAATCACTTAGCTACGCATATATTTTTTTTTCTAGAAACCCCTTGTTTGTAATTGTATTTAGTGACTAACATGCTTCTGATGATCTAGTTAACATCATTATTAAAATGGAGTTAATGAGTCACTGTTGACGTAAATCCACAGGGATGTCCTCTGCATTACTCAGTCTTGCCAAATATATTTAATGATACAGACGCGGTCCGTTTGTTTTTGTTGTGAAATAAAGGCCGATTCATACTTGTGTGACGTAGATGTGGTTCAAGGTGAGAATCTACTTTTGCTTCCTACAAGCAAATGCTTGGTTGACGTCATAAAGACCTATGAGGCCTCTCATGGAGGGTGAAATAAAGGACTTATACTTTTGTGACGTTAAATGATCTACTACTGTTCCTAAAAACAAATGCATGGATGACGTCTTGGATCATGACGCACCTCAACACAGCTGTTTTCGTTGTAGAATAAAGGACTTTAGTTAGTTAAGATGTGTGTCCGTAACTCCACGTTTTAGCGTGTGTTTTGCGAACGGGTGGGATACATTTTTCATTCGATCCACCCCAGTTCCTCAAGGAAGGACAGCAGTGCCTTGGTGTTGCTGACTATCTCTTGTAGAGTAACTGGGTCGTCCATTTATTTTGGCCTTCATCCAGCGATTACTGGTCAGCTTAGAAGCAGGTCAGGACAGCCCTCTCTGCAGAGCAATGCATGGAGGATGAGACAGGGGCTGCTGTCTCGTCCTCCTCCATCTCTGCAGAGTGGGCTGTCCGTGACTCCTATAACATAATAGTACTTATTAAAGCTCGCGGACCTATTGTTACGGATGTGACTGCACGCAAACAACGACTTAAAGAAAAATGAGCAAATGCTTTTGGATGATGTCATTATGGACCATGACACACCTCAACACAGCTGTTTTTGTTGCGAAATAAATGAGTTAGACTTGTGTGACGTAGAATCTGAAAAACAATGAGAATCTGCTACTGCAAGAATGCATGGATGACGTCACTATAGAGACCATGACAAACCTCAACACAGCTGTTTTTGTTGCGAAATAAATGAGTTAGACTTGTGTGACGTAGAATGAGAAAAACAATGAGAATCTGCTACTGCAAGAATGCATGGATGACGTCACTATAGAGACCATGACAAACCTCAACACAGAATTGTGTAACTTCATTAAGGCGCTGATATGGGTATTTTAATGAATTTAAATTAACCAACACGTCTTAAAGACAAGATAATTTTCTTAATAATTTGATATGTGTATATTAAATTTTGATATTATACATATTTGTATAACAGTATAATTAATTTGTAAAGTTATGTAACTTAAAATTTGGTTTAATACATAGGATACTTTTCATCCCGCTATCTATAATGTTCCCTTGCGATAATAAAACACTTTTCACGCGGGTGTAACTACGTGCTGACGCTTAAAGTCTAGACAGACGGGCTGCATTTAAACTGCATGTCAGGTGCAAAATTGCAGTTTGTGCAGTTGACATACAAAACAAAACTGCATCGAAACTGCTAACAGACTGTGCGGTCCACTTAAATGCAAACGGATTGCAGTCCAAATGCAGCCCGTCTGTTAAGAGCATTCGCGAAACAGCATCAAAGGGTTGTTGTTGTTTTTAAACTAAAAGCAGCTTATTTCTACCTACCACTTGCTCAAGTACGCAAGCGCATGTCATCGCCTTAAAACAAATGAAAGCGATGACTATCAGTGACGTATGGATACGTCATTTAATGCTTGTCTATTTATATTTACAGTGTCAATGTGTCATTTGGAGAGCAGTGACCGATTGATGTTCCAAGAAGAGTTATTATTAGATTTCATTGTAATGCTAGTTTGGGGAAATAATGTAACATCACTCTTGTGATTCCTGAAAGTATGTGTAAAGTACACTTCAGTTATTTTAGGCCCTTGTGTTGTAATGCACAAACCAAGAATCCGAACAGCTAAAAAATAAAAACTGCATGATGAAAATCGGGCTTGGACAACAAATTGTGTAAACCAAATGTTTTAAAATTGCAATGGACTAGCTGATTTGTTTTAAAATTTGTTGGCTCAAAAACTAAATGAATAACGCAATTAATGTTGTTGATTTTTCTTTAATACTATAGGACATGGTCTGGTCAGACCATGATCAAATTTCATCCGAATTCGTGAAAACGTTGAGGCGTTATTTTACAATACTATCAAACATCCAAAGCAGGTTTTCTTCATATTTATCTATACTTCTATACTAATATTATAAAGAGGAAAGATTTGTATTTTTGTATGTAACGAATAAACTTAAAAACTACTGGACCGATTTCAAAAATTCTCTCACCGTTGGGAAGCTACACTATCCCCGGGTGACATAGGCTACTTTTTATTCCTGTATTCCCACGGGAACGGGAATTACGGGTGAAACCGCTAGGTTTCCGCTAGAAACAAATTAAATTAAAATGCCTTTTATTTCATGCATTACAAATATTTTTTCATAGAAAAACCTGCAGATACTTATAATATAAATAATTATTTTACTTTTCCAGGTGAGCTCCGCCTCGGCACTGACGAATCTGTGTTTAACGCCGTGCTATGTTCTCGCTCCTTCCCCCAGCTGAAGGCTATCTTCGCAGAGTACCAGGGCTTGACCGGCCATGACATTGATGACGCTATCAAGGCCGAGTTTTCTGGTGATCTTGAGAAGGCTTTGAGAGCTATTGGTAAGTCGTTTTGCCTAGGTAAAAATATTCGTCTTTAAAATATACAGGAAGGGTTTTTAAAGTGTGTTTGGATGGCAAAATGGTGGATGAATACGTACGAAACGTACAAGAAATAAAGAACCAAGTATTTATTTGGGACAAGCACAACTGCCGTCGGCTCAAAATCTCAAAGAACTACTAATAATTACTCGAAATTCCGACTACCAATCAGGTGTGGGAGCTTGTGACGTCACTTCTAAGTAAAAAGTATGCCAAGACGTAACGAGGTCTTCATCGTTTTTTGTTTACTTACGTGATAAAAAAAGGACTTGTCCTTTATTTTTGGTAATCTAACTAAAGGCTGATTTCACTAATGACACTAATCGCGATTAGTCCAACTAAACTCAGTTTATGCAAATACAGCGTACAGATTTGTTGAGCCCGCTGAGATACTACCAATCAGAACGCTGTATTTGCATATAATGAGTTTAGTTAAACTAATCGCGATTAGTTACATTGGTGAAATCGGTACCAAATAGATTATTTTTGTGATCATGCCTATTTGAACAGACATGACTATGTATTTGTTTTTCCTTTCTAATAGAAACCTAAAACAATGTTTTAACACACTTCTCTTTGTCGCTTCCAGTGAAAAGCGTGCGCAACAAGCCTTTGTTCTTCGCGGAGCGCCTGCACAAGTCCATGAAGGGGCTCGGCACCAACGACCGCCAGCTCATCCGCCTGATGGTCACCCGGAGCGAGATCGACCTCGGAGACATATCCGAGGCCTTCCAGGTCAAGTACGGCGAGTCGCTGCAGAGCTGGATTGAGGTACTATTTGATGATTTTTCGTTTTGCCTAAGTATTTAGTATATCAGTAGCATGGGTCAATCTCCAAGGATCAGCTGCTTTTGCCAAAATCATTCCGAGGATGGGTGGATCTTTAAATATCGGCATTCCTCCGTGCTTCGTAAAGCACGTTAAGCCCTTGGTTCCGGTTGACATTTAAAGGTCTTTGACAGACGTTACGGGTACCATGAACGCGAACTTTTTAACGCAGAGTATTTGTATTTATTTATTCCAAACAATTTTTACATTGTGCCGAAAAACGAAAAACCAACAAGCACCACTACACCTTTATACAAGCTAACTTCCAAATAATTACAAGACAATGAGCTAAAATTTCACATTAAACAATAATACACTTCTATTTCAACCTTCAAATAGTCAGACAAGTATTCAATGATGTCATATAGATATTTATGTAATATGTCAAACACAAGTATAAAAACAAATTGATTCAGATTCCAATAAAGATGTCAATCATAACATAACGCAGTCTCAAGGACTGAAAAAAAAATGAAAGTTTTACAGACAATCAGCAAGAATTATCCATTAAAAACAATACTGCTATTTCACTCTTCAACAATGTCAAAAAAGTATGCATATATGTCAAAGAATTTTTTTATAGTATCCAGATATGTCAAGTGAAGATGTCAAAGTACAACAATGATTATTTTCAAAATCCATTATAAATGCAAAAGTAAAAAAATAAATAAAAATGCCAATAATATAGAGTTGGTAACAATGTCTCTTTAAACCACGGACTGACGTCTGGGAGCAACTTTTATCCGAATGGCAATTTGGGTGGGAGAATTTCATCAAGGTTCGATACCTCCACCAATTCTTTCCATCAGTTCGTGAGCGGCTCAAGCTTGTTGCCTCGTTTTTATTTCAATGTTCTACATCTGACTGCGAATATGTACAATCTGCACATCATATCTTATGGGTGTGTATTCTTTGGCAGAATGAATGCAATATTATGTTGGAAAATGCTGCATCCAGAGTTATTTGCCATACGGACTATTGCAATCAAATATAAAGACTCCTCCACACGCTTGCTGTTTGCCTCAAACAGTGGCGAACAGCAAATACGTGCTGAACACTGACCACAATCACTCAACGCAAACACGGCATCCACAGGCTTGGCGGACGTGCTAGTATATTCCGGATTGGCAAACATGGCGGACGACGAGCTTGTTGTGGCAGCGATTACTTTCGGGTTAACCTCCGACCAATCAGACATTTTTTCCTTACAATTTAGCTTAGGATACACAATTTGTCATGATTCGTAAATTTGAACACCAGTATTAACTCCGTCCGCCGCCCGCAAGCTTGTGCGTACTACTGAAATGAACAAGCGTCTCGTTACATCGCAAACACGTTTGTCAAACACCCTTTGGTTTGTGCATAATAACCGATACCGATGCCGAACACGGGCGAAAACAGGCGAACACAAACACCCATCCACACGCTCGTGTTTGTTGTTTTGTGTTTGATGTTTGCCATTGTTCGCCAAGCGTGTGGAGGCGGCATAACAGCTCACAATGTTAGGACCCATTAATATTAATGATAGTTTTTATCCGTGTTGCTAGGCAACTGGGGTTATCCCAGTTATCCCAACATGTAAGCCGCTGCCGATACCACTGGGTCACCACTGCTCCAGAAGTGAACTAAAAAGTAGTAAACTAGAAGAAAATCTGTGGCATGATACGTATTCACGACCTGACTGACCAAAACCATAACGTATCCTTCGACTGATTTTCTCCTTGTTTACATCTTGTTAGTTCGCTTTGTAAGCAATCAGTTTTTTTGATTTTATTAACAATTTTAATTTACAATATTTTAGTTATTATTTATTGTTCTAATTACTTTTAAACATAAAAGTGGTATATATTTTGGAATCACCTCTAAAAACCCACAATATAGTGGCAAAAACCGCCCTGATCTTTTTTTAACGTCACTTGTCTAATAACACTTGGGCGGTCAAGACCTATCTATCGATGTCTCAATTAAATAAATCCGTCTAGTGGTTGGAAAGATATGAGGTAATAATGAATATTACATACATACGAACATACGTAAGTATGATACACAAGACACGCGTGAAAAACATAACCCTTTCTTTGCAGTCGGGTAATTAGTCATAAATATTTTAAAATAGTTTCTTAAAGCTGCTTCGCCACCTTAACATACCCCGGTCCGCAGCCTATGATACTGGGTGACTCAACTTCTAACAGTGAAAGCACATTCAGTGAATTATCTGTATTTTTTGTAACTTTTTAAAATATTTGTTTAAATGTCTTAAATCTCACAAAACGGTGGTAGAAAACATCGTGAAGATACGTACATGTCTTAGAACTAACAATTATTATTATTTTTACAACCTGCACCGGGTTCGCGTGGTAGATTATTATAGTGCATTCCTCCCTATAACAGATTATGTTATGTAGTATAACTCACTGTTACTGCATTATTCAGGACTATTTGGTACCAGCACATGTACCAGATCGTGGCGAGTCTGGTTTTGATCTTCCAACTGGTCGAGAATGGACTTATTCGTGCGTTTTCCTCTCTATGGTATGCGCAACATTCTTGTCCAGCACATGATCTCGAAAGCCTCAGTCATTCTTCGATCCACCGAGTGAATTGACCAAGATTCGGAGCCGTAGAATATCAGGGTTCTAACGAGTCTCTATTTGGTGTTATTAGAGCTGTTCCTATTTTGCCATATCCTCGACATCTGACTCATTGCAGTTTTGGCTTATCGCAGCCTCCCTGATCGCTGATCATGGAGCCCAGATACACAAACTCATTATACAAGTTCGACCGTGATTTTTATGTTATGCTTATGCTAGTTAAATTTAATATATTTTTATCTCTTTCAGGGCGACTGCTCCGGCCACTACAAGAAGTGTTTGCTAGGTCTCCTGGGCCTCTACTAAATGACAAACAAGGCTCTTACTCCATCGAAGTCTAAAAGTACATCAATATTTAAGGTCCATTTATTATATTTTAATCTCAGTGGTTTTTAAATGTCATTCACAGTAATTGTTAAGATCGCCTGACGTATCTCAATGTTTTTTATTAATGTAAGTTTTCTATACTTTTTGAATGTGTATGTATTTTTTTCGAGTTTTTATTGGCTTTTATGAGATTGAAATAAATGCGTTAATTTATAGCTGATTGTTGCGTTAGAAAATTGAAGCTTATGAAGTGAGGCGAGATCTGAATTTAACTGGTTTTGAACTAATAGTTTTTCTTAAAAGCAAAACAGCTTTATACCTAAACAAGCACACGCGTTGATCTTGTAGAAACCAATAAAGAGGAATAAAATTACTATTTTCTCAAAAATTCTCGAATGTTAGACTATTGTCAATAGATGGCGTTGTACAAGCTTAGAATAGCGACATCTATCGCAAACGCTTGTTACTAAATTCTTTACACATTGCTGTTTGAGCATTATACAAAGTTATTGCAGAATATTTTATGAGATAAATTGAAAATAGTAAAGTATTGGTTGTACGATATGATTGGACATTCACAGTTACCTAAGTTAAAGTAGCAAGAGATTTAAACAAGAAATAATTTAAAATTATTATTCTTGTTTTTTACAATTATCTTCTTTTTTGAACTGTTACATAAGTTCATTATTATAGATCTTATTATATATCTTTGGTTTATATTACATGTTGTCCGTGAGATCTGATTACGATAAATCTCTATAATTTATTGGAAGTATTATAAAATTATAGGTATTCATTTTGAGTTAGACTCAAAAGGTCTGTTATACAATATTAAACTATTAATTTTTATATTCAATGTTTACTCATGCCTTCGATTTATGTTGTGCATGTATAATGTGCCTCTAAAATCCGTGTTCAAGAAATAATGCCCCACATTTTAAATAATATAATCTCTACTGGTAAATACTTTTTAAATGAAACACTTTGGTGGTTAAAAATACTGGAAACTCGAATTGTCACCTCTATTTGAGTAAGCAACCTTCTTGAGGACGACTCGATTCGATTTAAATAACACCGATGGTGAATTAAATTGCATTTACGTACACATGGACGCAATGAAATGCAATTCGATCGATATTTGTACTTGAAATTTTCTTAGAAAATAATATGTGCGCGATATCGCGTAATCGTAATTTATATTGCGTCGCGCCATCTCTAAGGGGTATATATGAATATTATTCATGCTAAAAACTTTACAAAAATATAGGCTTTTGTATGTTTATAATAAAATAGTTAATTTTGTCATCGACACGCTAAAAATAATAAAATAGTTATAGTTTTACTTTCATACTAAGTTCAAGTAAAACGTTTATAGATTTATCTATTATCCACTATTTAAGATCTGTCGTAATTAGTTAATAATAATTATTATTATTTATAATTATTTTGATTAATATTATTGTTTGTCTGCATTTACCTAAGTAAAAAGATACAATCAAATGACAGTGCTTGTGTTTCATCGAATATTCAAAATATTTGGAGCTGAAATATCTTTATTTAATACACACGAATATAATTGACTTATTAAATAAACACTTACGGCAAATAAGAACATTTTATTTAAAAGTCTTTGACGCTTCTCTTTGTATTTACACATAATGTATATCAATAGAAATAATATATTATCATAAGAATCCATTTTTTATTAATAATAAGTTTTTTTTTACAATTGTACCTACTATTGAAAATAATGACTATGTCGTTACGTTTCCTACATCTCCCACCTCAAGTTAACTAAGAATTTGCATTATTAAATGTAAAAACGAAACATCACCTCATAGCAAATATATATATGACTATATAACTATGGCTTTAGATCTTTTGTTGCAAAAATTGATGGCCACAGTACGATAAAGATACGGCCGGTATATTTTGTAAAAATCGCATCGTGAAATCTTAGAGAAATGAGCTTGAAGTCATTCTACCTTGACTGAATGGATTGACAGCTAATTTCATGTTCACATCACCCATGTTTTTATCGTTAGATGGTTACAGAATAGGCCTTTGTACAATGGAAAAATGAAGACTTACGGCCTAAACCGCAACCGGCCAACCGTTCACAACAGCTACTGTTCCTCAAGACAAAAAAACGCACGTTAAGTGCTGCTTTTTCAAGTTTAGCAACGAGCCGTTGATGCGCGTTTTACGGCACTTCTTGTTCGAGTCTTATGCATAGGGAGTTTAGCAACGCGCAGTTGGCGCGCGTTTTTCGGAACTTCTTGTTCGAGTCTTGTTTATAGGCCCCTTATCCTTTTATGAAAGGGGAGCCTATGCTAGTTTCGTCACGACTAACGACGACACTCAACATTGCCGCAAAATTATTGTGTATATTGAAATTTAAAAGAAATGTTTCGTCAAATAAGACTCCCTGATGGCTCGACGCGATTCGATTTATATCACACCGTTAAGGTGAACGCGCACCTAGACGCATCGCAGGAGCCGCACGCGCCGCACTCGTCGCATCTTATAAATCTTTATATGAAATTGAATGCAGCCTCGCGCACCTATCCGCGCCGCACGACCAACATTTCAGCAAAATGCTGTAGGTATACGGATTCCACCAGCGCGTGCGGATGACGTCATCAGATTCGGCGCGTTCGATGCTTGCGGCGAGTGCGGTGTTGGCGGCACAGAGACGTCATCCGTATCCGTATAGAAAATATTGATTATAAGATGTACAGGAGCAGATACTAATATCTTTTAAATTTATCCAATAATGGAGGAAAAAATAGCCGTGAGGAAAACCTCGAATAATTACTTTTTACTAAATAAATTCAGTCGGGACTCTCTGCCCGCATTGCCTCTAAAACTATTTTTAACCGGGTTCAAAAAAAAGAGGAAGTTCTCAATTCATCGCAACCTTACTTAGCGAAATTACTAGTTCACGTGGACACAATGCGATGAATTGGACCGATTTGCACTTGAAAGTTTTTTAGAATTTATGTTGCGTCGTGCCATCAGAAAGGTCCCATAAGGTCGGCACAAACTATCGGACGTGGCTGACGGATGCGACTGACAGCCGCAACTTATTGAATATCTGCGTAATGAATGAACAATAAATTGTGGAAACTATCGGTAGTAAATCGCGGACGTAACCTTGGGCGTTTGGACATCCGATAGGCATCTGGCCCGCTGGATGTTTTTGTCTCAGTCGAGTCTGTCAGCTGCGTCCGATAATTTGTACCCAGCTTTAGTAGTTTGAAAATATTGTGTCAGTCTTGTGCCTAAAAGCTTTGCTTGATCGGTGCTACAGATCTCTCTAAATGTGCCTACGTTGTATAACAACAATTCTTGAACTTTTATGCCCGTTAATATGTATTTTTACACTTTAATATGTGTAATTTATTCAATAAATGGTTATGTAAGTCGATCATTTGTTTTATTAAGGTCCTTTAATGTAGCTGGGTGTCGCAAAATTCATGCTCGAAACTATGATTTTTTACTTATGTAAGGCGTTCGAATCTTTTCTATGGAGGCCGGCTATATCCCGAGAACACACCGCAAAAGTCTGCAGGTATTTTTCTATCGATAAAACTTGATTTTGAATGATCCTTAATAGTAAAATATTTACTGCAGGGTTGCCTGGCCGCATCTAACCGAAATAAGTATTTTGTTATTTTTTACACATCAACATCCAATCGCAATTTTGTAGGTGCCAGCAAAATAAACAGGTAAACTGGCAACCCAGAAATTGTGGCTAATTGAGAGCTGGCAGCCTTACCTTTTCCTATTTTCTATACCACTTTATCAAATGATGTTCACTTAAAAACTCTTATAAGTAATTACATTGAGAGGTTAATCCAAAATATATACCGTCAAACGGGGTGAATAGAAACAAAACTTTGAAGGAAATTTTATCTGCGATTAGGTACCAATTTATTGGCTTCAAAATAAGCATCGTTTTTTTAAAACTAATTATTTAATATATTGGAGTACCAACTAAAATGCTACAAACATTTTTTAAATAACGTGAAAATTCCCTTCAAAGTTTTGTTTCTATTCACCCCTGCGTTCCAATCTTAATTACATCGCAATTACCTTAGTTACATTGAGTCCAATGTAATTAAGGTAATTGCGGCTAGATGTCACCAGGCAACTCTGCATCAATCTATTCTTCTATCAAGTATCATTCATGGAAATTAAGTTTAATCAAAAACAATAAGCCTGCAGATTTCTGTAGTAGGATCTGAGGCTATTCGCCCGACCAGTGAATTGAATCCAGAACCTTATACCTCAGCAGTAATGCATGCGATCACTACATCAACGAGATACCTTTTTTGAAGTCTGCTAAAAATCGTAGACACTAATAATCGTAATAAAATCGTCCCTTAATCTGTGCAAAACTGACGCCATCATTTAATCTAGGTACGCAAGATATAGGTATAACGAAAGCTTACTCGTATCAACAGGTAATTGCTACCTCCCCCCTCCCCTTTGACTGTAATTAGTTCACAAGTTAATTTGTTTCATCCTTCCAGTAGTTTCACGCTGCTTTGCTGTAAGGACGACTCATTAATCTCAGTCTTTGATGCTATCGAGGAAGCATTTACAGCTAGAACTAATATACCTACGGTTGGTGGATAGTTTGTTACTATTACTGCAACAAGATTTGGATTTCAACTGGAATATTTTTAGGCTCAACAAGGTTTTTACGGCCTATTTTTTTTTTCTTGTTTTTATGCTTGAGCTTGACCACTATCTCACCTGATGGTAAACAACTCAGGCCACTGGAACTTCTCAATGTTGGCCATCTGTGGTCTTCTTCATCAATTCCACTTCACCAAATGAAAGTATCATTTGGTGAAGTGGAACTGATGAAGAATGCAAATGCTTGCCATGGTGATGAAAATACCGAAATCTCTATAATATGTATGCCTATAAAATTTGAGGAGTACCCTCCATATCATATGGGATCCCCTCATTAGATCATAACTTAGTGACATGGGATCACCTCGAGAGTATAGCCTTTCAAACAAAAAAAAAATCTAAATCGGTTCATAAATGACGAAGTACCTAATCGGCGAAAATACACAATAAAATAAAAGTCGAACATAGAACCTCCTCCTTTTGGAAAGTCGGTTAGTAAAATACGCATTACGGGAGCTGTTATTTGCACTACCCAAGGGGTATAAAACGGCTGCTCAAGATCAAATGATAGTCATACGCCATCCAGACCTTGAAGGGATCACTTGCGAACAACTCCAGCAAGAAAACAACCCTGGAAATGGATTTCACTGCATATGAAGCCGCTCAAGTGATTGCACTGCTGCAATCATATAGTGAGTGAATTCCGAGTGATGTTGCTCGACTACTGAATTTAAGCCATTTTTGCCGTTCGACGAGTGTGGCGGGAGAAGGAAAAAATGGCTTAAATTCAGTAGTCGAGTTTAAATGCTGCCCGTAGAGCTGCTACAAGGCCACAAGTAACTGCACAGCATTTGCCCGCGAGGCCACAACCATGTTGATTTCGAAAAGGTGTGATTTTAGTGACGCTGAGTGTATAAAGCTGACACGGGTTTAAATTGGTTAAATTAATGCGGCAATAAAATCTAAAACTGCTTAACATACATGACATAACAGTACGCCCAATAACATTTTTCCCGACCCAGAAGTCTAACCCAGAACCTCATGCTCTGCAGTAGTGCTTGCGACCACTAGACCACCGAGTCAGTAAACACAACCTAAAACTCAATCCAATTAAGTGGATACCTACTAATTTAAATTCTCTCTTCACTTAATTACTTACTTTGGTACAAAGTTGCATTCATCGAACATGTGCATAAAACTAAAAACTACTATAAAACTTTACACATTAGCATTCTCCATGAGTAGTGAAACGGGAACTAAATAGGACTGGGTAGTGCAGTTAGTGCTGGGTAGGTACATACTTACTTATGTAGGGACTCGTAGGAACCAATTATTCAACCAACACCAACTCAAATTTAAATATGCCTAAATTGATGTGGGCAGCTGCAGCCTTATTGCGAAATGAATTCGGAAAGCCAAATGGCGTAAGGATGAAATATCGACCAATCACATGCGAGATGAAAGACGCGATGTGGATTTCCGTCTATGTGATTGGTCGATTTTTCAAACTCTTTGCCCTTTGCCTTGCCGAATTCATAACGCAATAAGGCTGCAGGTCTAGTGAAGCAAAGAAAAAAATGTGGTTCTTCAGACATCCACCACCAACTGACTATGTTCAACCTGCAGAAAAGCTTCCTGCAGGCTACCAACTTCCGTGCTGCGGATTAACTCTAACTTCCGATCGTGGTCTGCCTGGCCTCCTTCTGCAAGAACACCTTCTTGGTCGTTGGAAGCGGGAGAATACAATCTCCTTCCCAATCTGTAGTAGACGCACCGGGCGACGGAGGCCGCGAAACGATCTCCAACTGCCATAGGATGTGCCCTGCAGGTCTTGGGGGACTCTGTTGCCTGAACAGTCAAAGGCCCGACATCAAAGGAGGCGGCACGCCGTGTTTCGCGCGTGCCTCTCTAGAGAAAATGTGGCCTTATACGACTGCAGAGGATGACGTGGTCTACATGAATCCATGCAGGCCAATACCTGACCGGGGGCGGGGGCAATTCAGCGCCGCGGCCAAAGGAAGATGCGGAATACCGTGTGGTTTCAGTCAGTTGTCAGAATCTTCGCTCGCCCCGGGGCGGAGTAAATCCATAAGGAAATTCTTATGGATGTCTCCTAATAATTTCGCCTCGTTTTAATCCAACTTACGTACTTTCTATATTTGACTGTCAAAGACATAGGTACGTCATAAGTGCATTTTGTGTCCCCACAAACAACAAAACGATACACTTTCACAAATAAGTTTCCGTTTGAGACGGCATAATGTTCTGTCGTTCTGTTTATTTTGATACGTAAACAAATCACTTTAGTGTCTCAGAAGATGCGAATGTGGGTGGCTGGTTTGCCATAAGTTTTCATTACCCAAGTGGGCGTGGATAGCCAAATCCGAAACTATGAGGAATAGCGAAAAACACTCAGATGAGAAACCGGCCCGATTTTGATTAAAACTAAAACTGCATCATCGGATTTTTGAAAAATCAATATAAAGAATCGAACCAGTTGATTTTGAAAATAAACACACGCACGCACACCATCTGGTAGTGTCGCGCAAAATCTGAGAAGTAATAAATAATAATATCCCACCGCAGTATCTCTACGTTGATGTAGTGGTGGGGCTTGCGTGCTCCAATGAACCCTAGGTCGGTGCCGGGAGATTCTACTTCGGTTTACGTACTTTGCCGCAACATGCCTAAGGTGAGGGGCTAGACTAAGAGAGATACAATCTGCAGGGCAGCTTTGTGGCAAACTGGTGGGCAGTGGCGGCCCCACGGACCTGATCTCCAGGGAGAAGTCTTGTCCCTTGTGTCCGGCTTGCCCTTATAGGCCGGTTGGTGTGAAGACTGACAGAGAACAGAGCGCCCACCTCTCTTGCCTTAATTAGCTGGCTTGAGCCGAGATTCGCAAGGCCGAACGTGATCGGAGGAAGAAAGTTAACTCAGTAAGATGGAACCCTTTGGTGCTACGTCACTAAAGTGCTAGCGACTGTTTATGGGGGAGGGGGGGCTTAATTGAGTATGCAAGTCTTCCTCTGCCATTTTATAGCCGTGTAGATCAACAGTGATCAGGTAATACCAATAGTCCTTCTATAGTTTTAGGTAATCTATCCACGAAACCTCCCAAACCCATAGCCCAATGTGTTTTGTCTCCATATTCTGCAATGGTCCTGCACCAGTCGGGGATTGTCCTTGGGTACTCTTGCGAAGTGACTAGTGCGTATAGTGATAATCGCCGTTTGGTGTCGTATTTCATCCCACATGTCTGACAAGGCCTCTGCGAGTCGGTTTCGGCCCCGCCATTCAAAGGTCCTGGACCTAGGGTTCCGAGAATCTAAAAGATAATAATACAGCAAACTTAAGGAAAGACCTAATTTTTAACAAAAATCTCATTCTGTATTCATCCAAACTACTCGTACATTCATAGGTAGGTATGGCATAACCTAATAATATGAAGAATGGATTAGATTATTAATTTTTTTTTATTCCTACAAATCCTACAGATTCTATAATTCAATCTGGTAGCGATTTATTGTGTGTCTTAATGAAACCGATTATTTAATTATAAAGTAACATCTGTGTATCCTGTATGCAAACTTCATCAGACTTCTGGATACGTTGCGACAATATGATTAATTTGGTAATTAATCACATACTCATTATGAACAATAATTATTCACATTTCATTTCGAATATACCCTCGCTTTACATCTACATATATTATGAATATTTTAATGTTTATTTTGAGGATTATTGTTGCGCGTAGGTACTTTGGACTACTTACTTTTGTGTAGATGTATCTGTCACCGGATTATTGCAGAAACCGTAAGTTTGTAATTAATCTCTTGAGATTATGAATTCTCAATATATTGTGAACAGATTATTTCAAATACAATAAATCCCATCAAAATTTTATATTTGTACCCGTTTATTGGGAAGAATAAGTTTACCATGTTAAAAAACTGGTGTGCTCGAAATTTAAATTACGAGTATAACACCATGAATGTTTTAAATGTAAGCCTTTTGTTTGGTAATTTATAGAAATTACTCCTTGAAATAAAACAACTTTTTGGAGAGTGGACTGTATGTATGGTTACTTGTACAATATGGTTAGGATAGACAACTGCTTGAGGAAAAATAGAAAAATGGGTGGCAGCTGCCTGGAAGGATGGGATCACATGCACTTACTTGGCGTTGCTGATCTCGTCTCCTGGAGCTGGTTTGCGGTGCTCGATCATCACGGTATTTTTCTTGCGCATGCGGCGGTGGGTTTTGCTTGAAGACGTTGAACTAAACTGTCACTTCACGCACGTTCACATTATAAAAAAGAATACACTCGCGACTTCTATAGCATTGCGCGACTGAGATAGCGATATACAAAGTGCATGAGGGAATGAGATAGAGGACAAGGAGGTACAAGTGCATACGGACATTAAAAATGTATGAAACAATTACCGAAACACAACATCCCCCCGGCCTTGAAGGAATCCCTTCGAAAAATAAAATAAAAATAAACAAGAGACATCCACTTGACTTGACTATAAGAGTCTTAAAATTGATATCATAAATTCTTATTTATAATTGCGCGGTTACAACTTTACGTTTAAGATAACGTAAAACAAAAAAAAAAAATACTAGACACTATTTTGGTTAAACAAAAGTTAAACTATTGCGTTGGTAGTGGGCATAACCGCACGACAGGTCGCTCGTAAGTACCAGAATTGTTACGCACTTCTACTACTCGAACAACCCCGTCTTTACCGGGAAACAAACGTGTTATGACCCCCAAAGGCCACAGCAAGGGAGGCGCATTGTCAACATTCATTATAACTATCGTACCCACCACAACCGGGTTAGAAGAAGTATTCCACTTTACCCGAGGTTGTAAATTATGGAGGTATTCTGTACGAAACCTCTTCCAAAACGATTGGACAATGGAGTCCATAAAAGAAAATCTAGAGAGTAAATTAACCCTCTCATTGCTTACATCCGCTGCAGGTAAAACTGCTAAAGGAGCGGTGTGTAAAAAATGCGAAGGAGAAAGAGCGGTAGGTTCTGACGGGTCAGAACTTAAAAGGTAGAGAGGCCTACTATTGAGAACTGCTTCTATCTGATTGAGAACGGTAAGCATTTCCTCATATGTGAGGATTTGTTTCCCTATTACTCGAAAAAGCAAAGCCTTAGCACTTTTTATATTTGCCTCCCATATGCCTCCAAAATGTGGGGCATTAGGGGGGTTGAGACGCCAACCAATGCAGTTTTTAGTTAATTCGTTTTGAAAGTTTTTATAATAATCACTAGACTTCAAAAAATCATGTAATTCGCGGAGATACGACTTAGACGCAATAAAATTTCTGCCATTCTCACTGTATAAAATCTTACATGGACCACGTCTTGACAAAAAACGTTTAAAGGCATCTAAAAATGTAGCCGAACTTAAATCGGAAGCTAATTCGATATGCACGGACTTCGTTACCAGGCATATAAAAAAACAACAACAAACAAAGGCATATCTTGCCTTTTGACAACGCACCCCTCGCTTCCTAGTTAGCGTGATATACAGCGGCCCAGCGTAATCTACCCCTGTGTGAGTAAACGCTTTGCATTGCTCCAAGCGGCACTCGGGCAAGTCAGACATTATAGGAAATATTGGCCTTGGATTCATACGAAAGCAAGTGTTACACTTCTGTATGCGTTGCCTTACTGTACGCCTAGCAGATAAAATCCAATAATTCTGTCTAATTATTGAAAGCAATAATTGAGGCCCAGCATGTAGATAGGTGCGAAGGAGATAATCAATTAAAAGTTCAATCGTATGTCCCTTTCTCGGTAATAGTGCAGGATGTTTATGAGCATAATTGAGTGAAGAATTAGCTAAACGTCCTCCCACTCGTAATATATTGTCAGAAGACAAGAACGGACTTAACTTGCGCAACGTGGAGGAAACAGCTCGTCCACGTTTTTAAATTTTTCATGTCATGTGAAAAAGATGAATTTTGAATGGCTTTTATAACATAAATCTCAGCGGTATTTAGATCACTAGCGGTAATTATATCGTTGCGAGGTAGTCGTTTCATAAATCTCAAAACATAGACCACGGAATGGAGAAGCCTACTCCATGAGGAGCACCTGTCAGTCCTGTCACTCAACAATAAGATTGGATTTTCTGGTATATTAGAGGCTACACAAGAGATGACCTTAGCCTCTGGTGGTTCTACAGAGGTTGGAGAAAAAGGTGAAATGGGCCAATCATTGATAGGCAGTGTGGTCCATGGTGGGCCAGTAATGTGACGGTAAAAGACTTCTAGATAAAGCGTCTGCGGGGTTTTGTACGCCAGCTACATGATAGAAATTCACCGGGTCAATATAAGATTGACACTGTGCTATTCTGTTAGCAACAAATGTATTGAATCTGTGTGGAGATGAGTGCACCCAGCATAATGCGACTTCTGAGTCAGAAAAAGCATACACATTATCAACAGGATATCTTTTATTGAAAGTGTCAGATACGTTTCGCAATAATTTCGCCATAAGGACGATTCCACATAGTTCCAATCTGGCAACTGTAATGGTTTTAATTGGGGATACTCGTGATTTAGAACAGATAAGACTAACGATTGGCTCCCGATCACCTATTGTAACATGAGAATAAATAACGCAACCATACGCCTTCTCGCTTGCGTCCGCAAAAGCCAACAATAGTATATTATGCAACTAATGAATAAAGGACGGATTTAAAGCGAGGGCCATTGATGAATCACGAACAAGTGAAGGATTCTAAAAACTGAATCACGACCGTAGGGAGTGATTCATGATGATTGAATCACGAGCATAGCGAGTGATTCAAGTGTTAGAATCCTGAGCGACGCGAGTGATTCATGGTCCTCGATATAAATCCGTTTTATTCAAGAGTTGCATACTATATTTTATACCATGACTACGAGAAAAAGAAAGATTTAAACAAAAAGCACAAGGGATAATAATAAATAAATAAATGGTTAAATACCATAAATTTTAGAAAAAATGAGAAACCTCAGGGTTCCACATTTTTTATAAATTTAAGCTGAGCTAGTGTGTTTCAGACGCCAGTGACCACCTCCGTTACGTTACATAATTATAATTAATTAAGCACCAATGCAATTAATATTAGAATTACAATCTAAATAAGTATTCACTAAATATCCTAGACCAAAATCAACATCATTATTAAAATCCTAAATATAAACAAACTCAAAATTAAATCGACAAAGCAGTTTGAAAATCGAATATTCTTTGCACAAGAAGTTTGCATCGAGTATTTTATGCGCAAGGAGGTTGTATAGCATTGAGTTGGAGGTAGAATATGTATTGGTGTGTTCTAAATTCAAACACCAAAACAGTGATTAAAAGTGCTTTTTATTCACTGTTTTCAGTGAATAAAATAAGCTTTTTAGAGGGGGAATGGTATAAAGATATTTTACAACCCGGTTCAATACCTATATGGCGCGGGAAACCTAATTCCGATATTAGGTGTAATTCAGCAATGAATTGATGCCATATACTTAAAACACGCGTTGGAGGTATGTCATCCCAACCCAACTTGAGTAGCCACAACACTTTAATCAATAATTTAGAGTACAATATAACTGGGCCTACCAAACCTAATACGTCATAGAGACGGGCAGTAGCCGATAATATTGTTCGTTTTGTGCCCAGTGGTTGAGGCGACGAAGTGGAAAATATAAATTTATCCGAATTGGGAAGCCAACGTAGACCTAAAATTTTTAAATTATTATTACTATCAAACGAGATTGACTCCGACTTGCGTTGAGATATAGGAATATGCTCTAAAAACTCAGAAGAATTGCTAGACCACTTTGCCAACTCGAATTTCCCGGTCTTGAGCATTTGGATGAGATGATGGGCTGTATCAGCCGCTAAGGTGACAGAAGACGCTGACGAACACACGTCGTCCATATAAGTGTCTCTTTCCAACACATCAACGGCTAGCGGGTATTTGTGGCCCTCATCCTTAGCTAACATACGCAAAGTTCTCATCGCCAAAAATGGTGAGGAGCGTAAACCAAATGTGACTCGATTATATTCAAATGTATCTAGCGGTTCGTCTGAAGAAAACCGATATAATATTCGTTGGTACTTGCGGTATTCAGGATGTACTTCTATACATAAGTACATCTGCCGTATGTCGGCAAAAAATGCTATACTAAACATACGAACATTTAAAAGAATGCTGAATATGTCTGCCTGGAGATTACAACCTGGGTGCAAAATATCGTTTAGTGAAACATTCGTATCTGTCTTGGCACTACCATCGAGCACAATGCGTAATTTTGTAGTATCTTTATCTTCGCGAATGACAGGATGGTGTGGTAAATAAAAACCCGGCAGCATGCATTCCTCTGGCGGAGTGCGCGATATTATACCCCTATCCAGATAATCAGTTATGACTTCGTCGTAACGAACACGTAACTCAGGTGACTCGTCAAATTTATTTTCCAATGACAAGTACCTCCTTTTAGCGGTGATATAAGAATTACCCAATTTATCAGGACTTTCCTTGAACGGCAACACTACAGAATATCTGCCGGTGTCATTTCGGGTAGTGGTGGAAATAAAAATATTTTCACATTTTTCTTCTTCAGGGCTTATGAATTTATTTGCGGGTAGTTCCTCAAGATTCCAAAATTTTATCAAGCGAATCATAAGTAACTGAACAAAAGGTGCGGGACACACTGGGTGTCGTAACGATAGGCGCATTGCCCATAATTATATACCCTAAGGCAGTTTCAATTGCGGAAGGAAAACCATTATGATGCATAATGCGATCAAATAAAAGTATTTGACAATATATATTTACTCCCAACAACATTTCAATCGGTCCAGGATCATCGTACGAGTCATCGGCTCTCAAATAATTTAAAGTTGACGTATCGACGCACGAGTCGGGCAACTGTGACGTAATATTTTCTACAACCAACGGCAACGGCGCGATACCGAAACGAGAAGTAAATTTGATATTAGTTGCGTCTAGAATGCGCTGCGCGCTGCCACCGATACTCTGAACTTCGGTATACCGATTTTGTGTAGATATGTGAAGCGATAAGCGCTTACAACAAGCAGACGCAATGTAATCACTTTGCGAGCCTGGGTCAATCAAACATCTGACAAAATGTTTCTTGTTATTATTATCTATAATTATAATTTTTGCGGTCCCCAAAAGGGTAGTAGTTATAAAACGATCCGAGTAATCGCGTGAAACATTACACATAGAAGTGGCAGATGTGACATTAGATTGATTATCAACCTTATTTGTATGTGCCATAGGGTCGCTATTTGCAGGTAAAGCGGATGTACTTTCCAACTGAGACACACTACCATTCTGCGATGTAGTGGACTCATTCCTATTGGGGACAGAATTATGAACGTTATAAGAATTATTTAATTCCCCGAAATGTAATAATGAATGATGCTTGGCAGCACAATGAGAGCAAGTTTTTTGCGAAGAACATTTAAAAGTTCTATGTTTACAACTTAAACAGTTATTACAAAATGAATTATTTTTTACGTAAACAAACCTATCATAAGGTGTTTTAGACATAAAGATTGGAAATTGATATAAATGTTCATGTGATTTAATTTTACACAAAGAACAAGCAAGGCCTTTACTAACTTTATGTTTATTTTTCATATCCGTGTTCATAAAAGATTTCGTAGGTTTTGGAATTGGAATTTTATTACTACGGGAATTATTAGATATATCTGGCCTTTGACTAAAAGAACGAGACATAACCTTACTTTGTTCCTTTACAAATTCAATAAGACTAGAATATGATGGATTTTTTTCTTTACGGTACATCGTCTCAAATAGTTTAACTGTGTCCAAATCTAGTTTTCGTAACGCAATGTGTAAGGATATATCTAAAAGTTTCAACTGTTTAAATGCTTATATTAGAATTAAAATTATTTATAAAACATTCAAAATCTGCGGCACTATTATTGCTCAACGGCTTAAATTCCAACAGCTGATTCAAATAACTACTTGCTAACATTCGGGGATCATCATATTTATCAATAAGTGCATTCCATATGATATTATAATTCTCGGCGGTGGGCGGTAAACCAGAGCACACAGACTTCGTGCTATCGGTTAACTTACCAACTAAATAGTAAACACGCTCACTGTCCCTTAACGTACAATTATCGTGAACAACACTTTTAAACTGTTGGTAAAATAGGGGCCAATTTCGGATATTGCCATTAAACGACATTAACTCAATAGGAGGTAACTTAGGCTTCGATTTCGTAATAGAAGACATATCTTGCATATGGACCTTATTTGTATTGCTATTGCCGCTGACATCAATTTGAGACACAACACGTTTTATATAACAATACATCTCTTCAAACGAAATCCAAGCCTGATATTCGATTTTCTTGGCAGGGTTTATTTGTAATTGTATCGTATTGTATTTGTCTAACGCCTGTTCAAACTCACTACGTAAAATATCAATATTACAAACATTAGATAGAAATATTTCATGTTGTGATTCATTGGCTACAGCTGATTTAGATAAATCGTATATAGACTGCAACCTAGCAAATAATGCAGCGCGTTTAGCCTGTGACATAGTCAACTGAACATGATCCTCACTAGACATTTCAAATTCGTCTTCAGTATCTAATTTTTTACCTTTTCCCATTATTTATAATTTAATATGTAAGAATTTCATATCACTTATCTTCAAGCCACAATAATATAAAACGTTGAGAAATGTATAAAAAAATAACTTTAATTTATATGGAATGAATATGAATATACGGAATATTTCCGAACGCACGGAGCCGATCGAGCGTTATCGACCTACCTACGTGGAGACTAACCGATCCGCTTGCAATCGCCTACCTTCAAACAAAATAATAAAATTATGAATATTTTTAGACTAAGAATATTAAAATATGATAATGCGGTTTGCAATAGAATGAAATAATTATCGATGCGATGTGCATAAGAATATGACTTAAATAGGGATAATTACTTCAATCCTGGTACGTTATGTTATACGTACCTAAGTTGTAAGCGGTGGTTAAGAATAACCTTTTTTGACGGTAGACAAAATGAATCGTATTAGAATAAAATAAAGATTCTTATCCGGCTCGAAGGATCAAAAATGTTTGGTAATTTATAGAAATTACTCCTTGAAATAAAACAACTTTTTGAAGAGTGGACTGTATGTATGGTTACTTGTACAATATGGTTAGGATAGACAACTGCTTGAGGAAAAATAGAAAAATGGGCGGCAGCTGCCTGGAAGGATGGGATCACATGCACTTACTTGGCAATGCTGATCTCGTCTCCTGGAGCTGGTTTGCGGTGCTCGATTATCACGGTATTTTTCTTGCGCATGCGGCGGTGGCTTTTGCTTGAAGACGTTGAACTAAACTGTCACTTCACGGACGTTCACAGTATAAAAAAGAATACACTCGCGACTTCTATAGCATTGCGCGACTGAGATAGCGATATACAAAGTGCATGAGGGAATGAGATAGAGGACAAGGAGGTACAAGTGCATACAGACATTAAAAATGTATGACACAATTACCGAAACACAACACCTTTTAACCAAAAAACTTTTCAAAATAACAAATAACCCAACTGCTTTAAAAGCGAACTATAAGACGTAAACAAGATGCCCGAGCTGGCTGACCAAAACCAGATGTATTCACCGACTGCACAGCATGATTTTCTTCTTGTTTTATATTTTTGTTATCAGCTCTTAAAACCCTTTATTTTGATACCCCACACGACGGATTTGAAAGAAAAAAAATTTGGGACCCGACAATATGGCTTCCAAAATCTGTCATTTTCTATTTTCCAATTTTAATGTAGCCAATGCCACTCGCAGGGTTAAGACGAATCGATTGACTTAGAGAGAATTAGAATCATCAAAATCGGCTAACGCGTTTGGTCTCTATAAAGCCACATAGGAACAAACATACATACATACACAGACTGATAAACAATTTACCCTCATTCGGCAGTCGGGTAAAAATATGCCGCTGCCGCTATAACAACAAATACTGCCTAGCCTTTTCCCAACTATATTAGGGTCGGCTTGCAGTCTTACCTGAGTACCAACTATAACAACAAATACTAAAAACAGACTAACATAAATATTCAAGTGGGGCTCCCATACAACAAACAATTTCTTTTTGCAATAATGGTACGGAACCCTCCATGCGCGAGTCCGACTTGCACTTGGCCGGATTTTTATCATATTAAGCAAGTTCTATAGTAAGGTACCGAAAGAATTGACAAAATACCCATAATAACTCAATTTACACATTCGTGCTGTTTGTCGTTAAAGAGTTCGGTTGTATGTTCCATATCTTGAAAATTGCTGAACCGATATTGATTAAATCACTATTCCCTAAATTGAGAGATACTTAATCCAATAAAAAAGAATGATCACGATCCGAAATAAAAACATACATACATACAAACATTTGGCACACATGTTTGGAAAGGAATCCGCCTCTAGGCATAATTTTTTTAGGCATTATGTTGTTTGGCATAACTTTTTCGCATAACTTTTATCAGCATAATAATACTGCGGCTTATTAATACTTTGCAATAATGCAAAAGTTAGCATAACTGTCATTTGGTCTAATTTGTTTTGCCATAATTTGGAGTTGCATAAATATTGAAGGCATAATATTTATTCGTCATAATAATTTTATGGGTACATATTATTTGAACGCCGAAAATTAAAATACCTACGGGAAAAATGTAAATTTTCAAAATATCGAAAAATTTTATATTTATGCGATGTGGCCCTGGATGATCGAGCGTGGCTGCAAGCTAAACTACCCATTCGCTTCGGTGGGCTCAGCATCCGCAAAATTTCTAGTATAAGCCTACCGGCGTTCCGGTCTTCGGTCCACAGCACTGAAAAGTTAACTAGATAAATCTTGTTGCCATCACTGGTTAACTGTGAAGTGCCGTACTTGACCGATGCAGTGAAATGCCTGGAAAGTGGCTTGCCCGAACACAGCGTTGCCCGAGACCCCTTTTTGCCAGAGTCAGTGGGATGAGCCGCTCTGCAGTTTGGTATGGAATAAACTTATAGATACGTCCACCAATACTGCTGAGCGTGCACGCCTGCTGGCTGTGGGAGAATGGGCGTCGGGCCTCTGGCTACAGGCACTACCGTCACCCTACATAGGTACTATGTTGAGTGCCAACACCTTCCGGATCGCTACACGTCTGCGTTTGGGTGCTTGTGGAAGCAGTCGACCGCCTCGGACATCATGGCCTATCCTGCATTAGGAGCGCTGGTCGGAAAGCGCGCCACGCCAGCATTATTTTGACATCATATGTCGGGCTCTTGCCACCACCGGGGTGCCAGCTGTTTTAGAACCCAATGGCTTGGCGCGCGACCATGGGAAGAGACTAGACGGGATGACCATAATGCCTTGGTAGGCCTTTGGTGTGGGATGCAACATGAGTCGACACCCTTGCGCCATCCCATCTTCTTAGCACGGCGGGCTGTGCTGGGGCAGCTGCTGCTGGTGCAAAAACCTCAAACGGTGCAAATACAACAACCTTATTGGCAACTATATATTATCACGTTGATAGCGATGTAGATGAATTTTTTGACCCCTGCCCTTTTATAAGCGTTCGTAGTTTTATTTTTATTGAAGTTTATGTTTAGGTAGTATTTTAAACTATGTAAATTTATATATTGGTAATAAATTATTTATCTATCTTATCAAATATATATATATATTTTGTTTTGTTTCTTTAAAAAAAAACGTTGCCCCACACTAGAAATTTCTGCCTGTATCTTGGGTGCGTTTACAAACATATAAACTCACATACATAACACCCAGAGCCGGAACAACTATCTGTAGATCATACAAATATTTGTTCCGTGCGGGAATCACACGAAGCGCAGCAGTCAATCACTCAATCACTGCGCCAACCGTGCGCCCTTTATTTGTTATAAAGACTCAAATTAATTAGGTTAAGGTGGTGGTGAACATGTTTGTTTTATTCCAAAGAACATTGTGTGTAAATATCATTATGCGTTTATAACATTTTCTTTATAAGATTATGCATCATTATTATTATGCCAACAGTATTTATGGCAATTATGGTATTCTGCTGTACAGATCCACGTTTTAGTCTATTTACGTTTTATAATACTACACAAACCACACCTTTTATCTTTTGAAATTGTATCAACTCATGTGACTCACTTTTATGTATTCTTTGATACTGCTAGCTACTGAAAAGCATACTTTTAGTTACTTTTGATTGTTTTAATATCCACAACTTAATTTTTATACTCTGACATTTTCATCTGAATTGACATCTGTCTGTCCAATTTATTTTTCTTAAGCCATAGATATAACATACCATGGACTAAGCATTCTATAAGCTGGTTGTACAATATAATTTTCAAAATAAGGGCAGCGGCAGACTGGCCCCTCTGTAAACCGTTTTTTATCCGTTCTGATTACTTATAATTTCGATTTGAATTTAAAATTGAGAAGATATGACAGAACGAGAAAAAACGGGCGTCAGATTTTTTTATTTGATTGTGGCAGTGAACGACGAAATTCTGTTGACTACTTAGTACTACCAAGTGTACTATCTTATCTGAAGAACTCTTTAAACTGTAATATATTCAGGCTGTGAATGTTTATCAAATCTTCAAAGTGCAAAAATATCATTTATTGAGCGTGGTACTTATACTGTGTATCATTTGTCGGAAACCTTGCCTACTGATCGGCCTACTAATCGGCGTACGAAGCCACAGCCCGGCCTCCACACCCCTTGCTGCCTGCGTAACTACCTGCGTTACTGCCTACCTGCCTGTTTGCCTGACTATTAGTTCAGCTGCCTACGTATCTGAATATCTACCCGTGTGCCTGCTTGTCCGTCGTGGTTCCTGCTCACCAGCCTACCTCGAGCACTCCTCGTCTTATGAGGTTCCAGTCCGTCCTGCTGCCCGCTGTGCTGTCTATCTCAAGAAACCCACGTCGTGCGAAGCTGGCCCTTAGTTTTTTGTATACCCTATATCCTTTTTCACAGCTTTAATATTAATAACCCTTATTATTATTAACGTGGCTTACGTTTAGCTCTTCTGAGCTTAACGTAATGTCACACAATATACATTATGGCAAAGCATTTATGCCTAATAAAATTATGCATATTGATCATTATGCTGAATTTCGTTATGCCAATGTAAATTAAGAGAATATATTTTATGCTTATCATTAGTAAATCTGTTTGGAAGCTTCATAGAGTAACATATGTGAAAGTTGTGCAATTCCAACAATATTACATACGTTCGCATGGAATTGATAATCTCCTTTTTTGAAGTCGGTTAAAATGGAAGGTATTGCTATTGATTCTGTGTAATGCCGCAGCTCGCTTACACACTAACATTAACACTCAATTTTTGATCCGTAGTTAACTCAACCAATGGTTAAAAAGGTTAACCAATGGATTCAAATTTCACTTAAATCCGTTATTTCATCAATTGTTAGCCTTACAAATGGTCAAATAAACTGGAAAATAAATTAGTTGATCATTTTTGTTAGACTAACAACGGATGAATAAACAAGTTTTATCGAAATTTCAAACCATTGGTATGCATATTTAACCATTGGTTGAGTTAATCTCGGACCAAAAACTGGGCCTAAGCGATACCTAACATGACACTTATGATCCCCGTGTCGAACGTGTCAAATCTATCATGGTTCCACTGTGTTATAAGTGATGGAGCTATACAGGATGCAGAATACTATCCCTTTTGCCCAGCCGAATCATGATGGCGTCGACCGGTTATGATACAACCCGTGATGAATCGAAGCGATTCGGTTATACACTAAGTTATTTTTACTACGCAGACTTGCAAAAACGTTTACATGGACGAAATGCGATGCAATTCGATTTCGAACAAAAATTTTCATAGAAAACTGAACACTGTGTTATAAGTGATGGAGCTATACAGGATGCAGAATACTATCCCTTTTGCCCAGCCGAATCATGATGGCGTCGACCGGTTATGATACAACCCGTGATGAATCGAAGCGATTCGGTTATACACTAAGTTATTTTTACTACGCAGACTTGCAAAAACGTTTACATGGACGAAATGCGATGCAATTCGATTTCGAACAAAAATTTTCATAGAAAATACGTGCGCGATATCGCCTGTCGACGTCATTTAAATTGCGTTGCGCCATTTATAAACTCCCTTAGGGGCCGCCTTCACGAGCGAGAGAATCGCGGCGATATTATCGTCCGTGCCACGTATTTTTATACACTCTCTTAAGGGCCGTCTCCACGAGCGAGAAAATCGCGGCGATATTATACGTGGCAATCGATAATTTCGCTGCGATTCTCTCGTGAGCAGTACTGTTTCTCAGCAGTAAAGTAAGTGAAAAAGGATCCAGTTACCCAACAACATACACATCTATCTACCAAGCCACATCAAAAGATGACGTCAAGTATAGTTCTCGCCAAACTTCTTGGCCGTCCTGAAGTTGACTACTATGTCGCACAGTAGTAAATCTCATACAAAACCAGCACCGTTTCGTGCCTTGCGCATCGAAAAGCCAACTTCAGGACCGCCCACAAGTTTGGCGAGCACTATAAAACATATTGCAATCAAGCTAACACGCTTACTTATAATTCAGGAGACCGACATGTTTATAAGCAAGGAGTTCACGACGCAAGTTTAATAATATTTGCTAGCTTTTACGACGAGTCGAGTTAATCATAACTTTGACTAGGAAACCTACATGTTTGTTGTTTTGAGAACAGCTTACATATATATATATATAAAAGTCATATTTATGACGACTTCATAGGCGTCAAATTAGGAAACCTCAAAAAAAAAGATAGATAGAGCTCTAATTCTTTTTCTAAAATGAAAGTAGTCTAAAGTGAAAGTCCCGTCAAAATCGGTGCCGCAGTTTCGAAGATTACCCGGAACAGACAAAAATTCAAATGACAAAACTTTAAAAAATAGTTTTTTGTTCTAAGTACCGTATAAACTTTCATCTATGCATTTATTAAAACGCTTTTATTTTGATATTACAAACTGACACTTCAATCTTATTTACTTGTATAGATAAAGATAATATTTAACAGGAGATACCTACTGTACTATTCCGTGTATTATTTCCCTTTTGCCCGTTTTCACTAATACTTAGGCATCATATTAATGCTGTGATTAAATGTTCTGCCTGTTGTGCAATGCAAAAACAATGGTTTTCTATGGGTTCTTCATTTGCCCAAATAAAAAAGGTAATTCAAAAAACCCGACGGCTTATTATACGTATTCGTGAGCTGGCTGACCAAAACCAGATGTATCCTCCGAGTGCACAGCATGATTTCCTTCTTGGTTACGTATTTTAGTTCGCTTCCCCGACTGTTTATTTTTTTATTTATTACTTTTTAGTCAACATTTTTTTAGAATTAGGTACATTTAAACATACCTATGTGTTGTATATTTTTGAGATCACCTCTTAAAACCCTTTATTTTGATAGCCCACAAAATGGCACCAGAAGAAAAAAAAATTGGCCCCACAATATGGCGCCCAAAATCCGCCATTTTTTTATTTCCACATATACCTAATGTAGCTAGTGACATTCGCAAGGTTAAGACGAATTCACTGACGTAAGAATCATCAAAATCGAACAACGCATTTGTTATCTAGAAAGCCACATAGGAACAAACATACATACATAGACTGATAAAAACATTACCCTCCTTCGGCAATCGGGTGGTAATTATCGTCATTGGATTGTATTTAATGCAATTACAATCAACCATTTAATGTTACCCACTGCTGGGACACAAGTCTCCTCTCATATAGCCCTACGGAGTGGGCATAATCCACTACGCAGGCCCAGTGCTGATTGGTTCATGTCACGTATCTTTGAATTTTTGTTTCTACGACATGCCGGTTTCCTCACTATGTTTTCTTGCAGCGTTTTGAGAACATTGGTCATAATGGATTGTACTTACTTTCAGAGGTTCATTGGTAAACAAAAAAAAATACCTATTCGTAATATAAAATGAGTTGGAGAGATCTGCGAGATCCACTGACAAATTACTGTTAAACAAAATTGCACATTCCAAGCTCAGCCTTAAAAGCAAAAATTCCATAAACCAACTAGATATTTAGACTAACTATCGTGACATAAAACCCAAAATCAAGAAGAAAAATCGATCCATAAATTCGGTACGATGAATATCCGTTTACGTTATGATGGATAACGTTTACAACAAAAATTATGACAGAGCCGAAGTCGAACGCCATATTTTGAAAGAAAGGGATGATGAATGGGGTATCAGATATGCAAACAGAATGCAGCCAATCAATTAACTCCCTCCTGAAGCTTATTACAGTAACTTGAGGAGTTTCAATGGGATTTATATTTACAGTAAAATCGCAGGGATAGGTGCAGAAGGTTCAAGCTGCCTAAACTGATAATTTTAATATAGTAGCACACCGCGGGCTATTACCACCTCTTTTATTTTAAGTTCTTTTAGTTCATCCAAAGGTTGTGTGGTAAATATCGCTGTCAGCGACTGTCTGTTGTACCCATAGAATATTTTTTTTTCTTAAAAGAGATGGTGAGTTGTGGAAAATCGAACGGTGTTTTGATGAGATGGGCACTTAAGCAATGTTGTATATGAAGTCTTTACTTTTCTTTCTTAATATAAACGATCTTCCAGAGGCCACTTTGCAGAAATGTATACTTTTTGCCTAAAAGATTTAATAAGTTGGATGCAAAATAATAACATAAATAAAAAAGTTAGCAAGACAAAGTTAATGGAATTTAGCACCTATAATAGCAAACCATTAGCTTTGGATATTCTGTGTAATGGTGAAAAGTTACAACAAGTGGATCAATTGAATTTTTTAGGAATTAATGTTGACAAACACCTGAATTGGAAAAGCCATGTGGAGCGTATTATGTCAGAAACTAGATGGGGTCGTATTTGCTTTAAAAAAGCTGAGACAAAATGTGTCTGTAAAAGCTGCTCTTTCGGTTCACCATGGTAACGTGTCATCTGTCTAATCATGTGTGGTAACACGACCGATACCGACAGAGTCTTCAAGCTCCAAAAACGTTGCATCCGGGTAATAAACAGAGCATGGTTCTTAGATAGCAGTAAACCGCTCTTTCAAAAATTAACTTTAACACTGCCCTGTATGTATATTAGAGATATCTGTACTTTTGCAAAGACACACATGCATTATTTTAAGCAACATACCGAGGTTATACCACGACAGAAAAGGGCTAAGTTTCTCAACCTATTATATCAGCCAGCTGGACATACATATATTTATAAGAAAAATGTGTTTAAACCCAAAATCAAGAAGAAAAATCGATCCATAAATTCGGTACGATGAATATCCGTTTACGTTATGATGGATAGCTGGATTCTTTCCAGATAACATGGAACAAATACTGGAGTCTCAAGGACATTTTTAAAAGTAATATGTATAAAACATGCATAATCTATGCATGTTTTGGTTTGGTAAGAAATGAAATTTACAGTGTAACGTTACGTTAAGCTCCGAAGAGCTAAACGTAAGCTACGTTAGTAAAATAGGATAAAAATAAAAATAAGGGCCAGCTTGACACGGTGCGGTGGGACGGCTGATGGAGCGCTACCGCGAGATGTGGACCGACGTGAACGCAGTGCGCAACCTGCGTGTACTGCTGGCGGGCGCGCTGTAGCTGCGCGCACCTCTTTACTGCTGCGGTTCATGCACCACGTCCGGTAGGTAGGAAGTAAGGCAGGCAGCAAAGAGAGATGTGGGCGCTCGCGCAAAACGACGCGCCGCTGAGGACCTGTCTGCAGCAGCTTATGCCAGTTACACATGCCAGTCTGGCACAACCCGTTGTTATAACAGTAAAAGTTCACTCCAGAGTATAAATTCTTATTTATTAAAAGTCTTCAGGAATGTATAACACTCATTCACAAACTGAATTCATTACAATTTTTATGTACTTAGTGGATACACTTTGTAATTTAAGGCTCAAATATGTGTCCTTCAAATTTCGCAACCAAAACCAAACTAAGAAACTGACGCCCGTTTTTCCCTCGTTCTGTGTCATCTCTTCCGAATTTAAAATTCAAAATATCAATTATGTGACCAGAACGAATAAAAACGGTTTACAGAGGGGGCAGTCTACCGCTGCCCTTGTTTTGTCATGGTATGTTATGTCTATGGCTTAAGAAAAATGATGAAAATGTCAGAGTATAAAACATTACAAGATTTTACAAATTAGCAATATTAATTATGTTGAAGATATTAAATCAATCAGAGATAACTTAAAAATATGCTTTTCAGGTGTTAACAGTAACAATGAAAACATAAAAATGAGACATGAGTTGATACAATATCAAAAAATATGAAGGTGAGATTTGTATAGTATTTAATAAAATGTAAAAAGACTAAAAGACGTGGGTCTGCACAGCAGAACACCACAACAGGAAATAAAAGTCTTTTTATTTAGTTTTATTTATTTTATTAGTTAACTAGCTTCTGCCAGCAGCTTCACCAAATTACAAAAACAAATAAATATCTTTGCCCAGGATTAAAAATATCCTGTGTTCTGATCCCGGACATGTTCTACCCGTAAGCCAAGTTTGTTTCCAATCCATTTCGCAGATGGGGAGTATGTTCATCAATTATAACAAACTTTCGAAGATATATTGATGAACATACATCCTGACTTTCATATTTCTAATATGAGTCGGACAGTAGTTTTTTTATACTTAACTTTTTGCTTACTTCTCAAAATAATTTACTGTTCAGAATCAACAAAATCTTCACTGAGTCAATAACTTTTAACGACAACCCATGTCATCTTGAGTTTTTATAACTGTCAATTTATATCAAGCAAAAATCACTATCGCACTAATATTATAAAAGTGAAAGTTGGTGAGTGTTTGTTTGTTACTACGGCATGAATATTGGAATCTCAAAATCTCGTAATATCAGAATCTTGGAACAAGATTTCCGATATTTTAATTCCGTTACTCAGTGATCCAATGTCGGCTATATAGCTAGAACTAGAACTAGGTAGCTAGAGCTATAAAGTTAGAGCTGGATAGCTAGAGCTATAAAGTTAGAGCTATGTAGCTAGAGCTATGTAGCTAGAGCTAAGATAGAGATAGAGATAGGGATAGAGATACAGACAGAGACAGAGACAGAGACAGAGACAGAGAAAGAGACAGAGAAAGAGGTAGAGGTAGAGATAGAGATAGAGATAGAGAAAGAGATAGTGACAGAGATAGAGATGGGGATGGAGATGGAGATAGAGATAGAGATAGAGATAGAGATAGAGATAGAGATAGAGATAGAGATAGAGATAGAGATAGAGATAGAGATGGAGATGGAGATGGAGATGGAGATGGAGATGGATAGGGACATGTCATGGAAAACCCACACTGACAATTTATGTAAAAACCGGAGTCAGCATTCATATGCTTTACGGAATATCGCAAAGGAGGTACATCAAAAAGTTTTGGTTACGGCGTATCATGCTTATGTTACATCTACGCTGCGCTACGGTATTATATATTGGGGTAACTCTACAAACATGGAGACGGTGTTTAGAGTGCAAAAAAGGTGTTAGGGCAATATGTGGTATTCAGAGCACAAAAAGTTGCAAACCATTCTTTCCACATTTTCGAATATTAACAGTACATATACGCGGTGGCTCTATTCGTAAAAACAAACTTGCACTTATTTCAAACATTACACAGCACGCGACATAAAAATAAGATAAGCGGTAGACAGCACAAAAAAAAACGGTATTCCATAAAAACTTAATCGGAATGGCAGCGCAGATTTACAACAAACTACCTAATTCTTTATTAAATCTTAACAATATAAATAAATTTAAAAAGCATCTTATTAATTTTCTGATGAAAAAGACATCTAAATGAGAACCTATCAGATAGAAATGTGTGTGTATAATAATAATACCTACATATTGTTATGATGAATACTTGGGTCCGATTTGTTTTTATTAAATTATTTTATATATTTTATTTCTTTATTGTTTATTAGACATAACTAAATTATTATGACATTATAAACTCTGACATTACTTACTTATGAAATTGAATTTATGACATTGTATAACATAATGTTTATGTACTGTCAGCTGTGAAGCTACCTTTCACAAATAAATAAATAAATAAATAAATAATAGTTTTAAATTCATGACATTGTAATAACTTATTAGTTTTGAATTTATGACATTGTATAACTTAATAGTTTTGAATTTATGCCATTTTATAACGTAATAACTTAATTTTATGAGTTTTAATAGTGTATTATATTGACATTATGATATTACATAAATTATTATTTTGAATTTATGATATTGTTGAAGGTATTAATTTATGGGATTTTATAAGGTATTAATTTGAATTTATAAGAATTTATAGAGTAATAATTTTGAATATACAATATTGCATAAGTGATTAATTGGAATTTATGACATTGTGTAATTTTAATGATAATTTTGCATGCCTAAATTGGTGCAACACTGTGGATTGCGCATTCACTTGACATCTGGAAATGTATGAATATGTACTGTGATGAGCAATAAATATATTTGAATTTGAATTTGACAGACGAAAGACAGAGACGGATAGACAGACTTCTGTCTGTCTGTCCGTCTCTGTCTTTTGTCGTTTCTAGTCAGGTGAGTGACAGCAATAGGGCTCCGTTTGGACCCTTTGGCTACGGAACCCTAAAAAGAAGAACTCGAATACGAAATACGCGTAAATGACATCACGAAAAGGGGAACATAAAAAAATCCACTGCCACGAACTTAATTTAAAAAGCACGTGCGTGCCTTCAACAGACTGAATTTCCAGTTTTGAAAGTTTTGCCAGAATGTCCCATACAACTTACAAACTTAAAATTTTGCGGAAGCAGTTAAAAGAAAAAAGACTCCCAAAACCATGTAAGGGGTTTAGTTTAGTTTAGTTTAGTTTCGACGGGCTGTTTCCGCAACTCCACGCGACTAAGCGCATAATTTGCGTACGGATGGGATACAGTTACATTATTCGATCCACCCCAGCTCCTCATGACCATTTCACGACCATTTCAGACTTCAGTCTACATGGTCTTCACATGATCTAACCAAGATTTTGTCTGGACTTTAAAAGAGACTGTGACCTCTGAGTTTGTTTCGGCCTTTCTTCTCAGAGTAGTCAGATAGGAAACGCCGACTTCATCTAGTTTTAAAAATATGATCGACATGTAAAAGTGTTTGTACAAACCTACTTACAGAAATAAATCATTTATCATTTATCATTATCATGTAAGGGGTTAGTATGAACTCAAGGGAGCAATTATGGCTTAGTGGTTAGGGCTCCAACTTCCGAGCTGACGGTCGTAGGTTTGAACCCAGGTTACCACGATACTTTGTGTACTTTATTTTATCAACATACGCAGAAAGACTATAATCTTACACAAAAAAATAAATAAAATAGTGAACATTTACCCGATGACTGTCAGAAAGTTTAAAATTTCCGTAATAAATTGGCTTAAAAGCAAGAATGCCACATAGAAATACTCTTGCAAACACTTCAATAAGGTTAAATCACACACACGAACACACACTACAAACACACGCACACACACAAATTTATTTTCGCTATTGACACAAGCCTTGTTCATTCTCACTTTGTAAATTATGAAGACCGAGGCTCCGAGAACAGGTATATGATATACTTAAAAGGAGACCCCTGCGTACGAATAAATGTTGTTTTCAACGTTGTGTTACATAAATAATGTGACAATGAAGTAAAGATTTTTCATAAAAACTTAGTGAGGAAATCGGCATTTCCTAGAAGAAAAACCAGCCAAGTGCGTGTTGGGCCACGCGCAGTAATTGGTTCCGAATTTCTATAATAAATCGGACTAAGAAGAGGGATTTTTGCTGTTACATGAACATTAAAACGGTTTCAGCAGCTCACAACGTTTAAAAACGGGCCCACATACGACGATGGTAACTAAAGAAGGAGTTATAAAGTCCAACTTCACAATTGAAGTTAGAAAAAATATTATCTTTTAGAGTACCACCGCGGGTAGAGGCAAGCGTTTGTAATAAAGATTTGTAACCAGCGTCACCTAATAATTTGAATACTGCAGTATTGCCGTTACGGAGATAGTTTTCGTTAAAATCTTCAAATATTTACATAACGTAATTTTAGTATGAGTATTTTCAAACAACCTACTCAACTACCAAACAGTTTAAATTAAATTATTCAATGAAAAGAACAAACAACCAACGTAAGTAAGATGCAATAAATAATCTATATGAAGGACGTCAATTGGGAAAGGAGCCAATACGAGCGCGCGTTATATTGTCGGTCTATATTGACTTAATAGATGAACATCGACAAACGAAAATAAGTAATTTAATATTTCTATAAGATAATATTATGAAGAGGCCCGCCCGCCTCAATGACCATAATTAAATTAGTACATTATTTTCAAGTTGATTTTATTTATAAAAATATATATAGGTAAGCCCTCAAACAAAAAAAAAATAAGAAATCCTAGTCTTATTTAACAAATTATGAAATCCATAGATATGGATATCGATAATTACATTAAAAATGCAATGCGTTATACTGCACTGAAGTGACCATGGTTGAGTAGTAGTAAATATCGATCTATGACTCGAATGTCAACCATACGGCAAACACAATTAAGTTTATAATTGCGACCACTGTGAATATAGCCATCTGTGGGTAGCGGTATTTGCTTGGCAATCGGATCTAATTTGACTTTAGGTTACAAAACGTCGAAAATATGTCTTTGCTATCACAAAATAGACACCCTCACGCGCATGTGCCGTACGTTCAGGTACTGCCAACGACTCCGCCCACTCCAATGCGTTTATTTGAGCTTAAACATTATTAATATAGAAATAATTATTATTAAGGATGTTATGATTTTATTTTTGTATATTTTTACACAGTTCATAAGCATTTATTTAGTATATGTTAAACGTTATTTAAGTAATTTTTCAATAACATTTATAATTTTTTACCGTTCCAAGTACATTTTATAAGTTGGTCGACTAGTACTCGTAAACTTGTAAAGCCTACTTAGCTGTGATAGTATTCTACTGCCGTGATTTTTTTCATAACCAAGAGCAACTATTTCGCTGGCGCTGGGGGACACTTGACTCTAACAAAAATTTGCAATTTAACGCTTAGTTTTATGTAAACGGATCTCTGAATCGAATATTGGTATTAACAGCCCCGTAATATTTTTGAATGGCCTATCCAACGATACTCCACACAATGGGAGAGACAAAAAAAGAAACATCCCAACTTTACGTATATAGGAGGGGAAGAAAAAAAATTTTTTTTCATTATTTTATTTCATCTCTTTGTCGGAGTAATTAATATTTATATCCAGGCCAAATTATAGCTTTCTAGTACTAAGAGTCTCTGAGCTAAGCTGCGGACGGACAGACGGACATAGCGAAACTATAAGGGTTCCCTGTTGCTTTCGGAACAACAAAATTCAGAATAACTATCCTTGTAGAGTTATGCGAACACTTTGTATCCAAGGATTTTTTTCATATTTCTGAATTCATCCCATAATAGAAGTTGTTTGTATTCTTAGTTCATTTACCCCTGAAGGATTTCTCTGAAAAGTTATCTTATAAATCATAATTACTTATTTTTAAATAGTCACTAATTAGCAATAACGCTTCAAAAGTTTTGATAGCCGTACAATGGAATGGATCACAAATGGATTACAAATTGTATTCAGTGCCTACATCTGTCTACAAACTATAACAATGCTTATTAACAAAGTTACTCGTAAATTCGTCGGCGCTCCGCGCTTCATTAGCATATTATCATGTGCCTATATATGGCATCCAATTGCAATGGGTATGCGATTAATTACCTTCTAGTTATTTCCACTGCTCACTTAGCACGAACGATGTTGATGTGTAATTTGACAGTGTTACCAAAGTATTTCGTAATAACACTATGTTAAGTGCCCGGTTGATGGCAAAAGGCCTAGTATATAGAATTTAAACGAAAGTAGCAAAATGTGTGGGCGCTTTATGTGCACCTCTGTGTAACGCTTCGGGGAATATAGGTTATGTAATGGTGTTAAATGTACTTATATGATTAGACTAGCTTCTGCCAGCGGCTTCGCCTTCGTGAATGTCGAAAATTATACCAAGGGAAAATATTCCGGGATAAAAAGTATTCTATATGCTATTCCAGACTATAATCTATAGCTGTGCCAAATTTCATCCAGTTCCGTCCAGCCGTTTGAGCGTGAAGAAATAACAAACATGCAAACACATACAAACTCTAAGAAACTTTCGCCTCTATAATATTAGTGTGATACGTTGGTATCAAGTGAGCAATAATTGCGGCCCTGAAATCGATTTATGGGTATACAGGTCGTAGCTTCGAATCCAGACATTCTAGGGAGGTACTTTACTGTCACCACTGCTATCAAAACGGTAAAGAAATCATTTTTAACAGAGTTAGTTAAGTAGATCCATCAACAATAAAATAGCATTAAGTAAAGTACAAGGCAGTAGTGAGGACGAGACGAAACAAATTGCCCGCGTCTAATGAGAGCGGCCCAATTTTCCGCTACATGTAAAAAACTCGGGATAATTCCACAGACACCCTTTTCTTTGCATTTTAATAAAAAGGACAGCAAAGCAGAAATGGTCTATGTCTCATTTTCATGAAACGGTATGCTTCTTGTCCGTGACGGTGGTACAATTAACTATTATTTTGCAAATACTGGGTATCGATAGTGACAGTGCGTAGGTCGATTCAGCTGCAAATTTTGTGGCAAAGAGGGCCGAAATGTTTGTGAAACATAGTCTGCTATGGAGTTCTGTTTGAAATTATGTATACTTATAAAAAATATTATGAATATACACACACCGGCAAAATTAGCGGAACAAAATAAAAACGTCGATTTTTTTTAAACTACTATTTTAATTCAAAATAAAATCGGCCAAGTGCGAGCCAGACTCGCGTACGAAGGGTTCCGTACTATTATCGCAAAAACCGGCACAAAAATCACATTTGGTGTTTGGGAGCCCCACTTAAATATTTATTTTATTCTGTTTTTAGTATTTGTTGTTATAGCGGCAACAGAAATACATCATCTGTGAAAATTCAGCTGCCTAGCTATCACGGTTCATGAGATACAGCCTGGTGACAGACAGACAGATGGACCGCGGATTCTTAGTAATAGGGTCCCGTTTTTATCCTTTGGGTACTGAACCCTAAAAACTAGATTGCATTTCGTTGTTGATTTTTTAAGGTAAGTTAAGAAAGTTAAAAATGTTAATAAAATACAATTTCACAATAAAATCAATATTACATAATATGGAGTGTTTCCTCCACGTTCTCTGAATAAAGTTTCCACTTGCCTAGAAATATTGAGAATAATGTTATCCATTGTTTCCTGTGGTAGTTTCTATCATTCCTATAAAACGGCGCTTCGCACTTCACCCACATTTACTTGTGTAGGGATTATGAATTTTGCCCTTTCTTTGAACAGGTCCCAGAAGTGTTCTCTCGGATGCATATCTGGTTATCTCGCCGGCGCCGCTAAAACTGCAATATTGGCCTTATTAAGCAGCAGTATATCTGCAGTTGAAAAAGCGGTATGCGGCCAAGCATTATCCTGGGTCAAAACGAAGTGACCCCGGTTAAAGGAGCAAATGATATCACATTTTATTCTTAAATAACTCTTCTAAAGCGATCTGCAATAAGATCTTCTGCATCGATTACCAGCAAGTCCGCACGAGCTTCCAAACATATCCTACATGAATCCAAAATTCTTCTTGTACCATATAGCACAATAGCATAAAAAAAAATAAAGTTTGTGTTGTCCTTGTTCATGATAACACATTTATTGGGGTTTAAACGCAGGTTTTTGCGAACGAGAAAATGAATGAAACAATTATTCCTGTTAGAAAAACGAGTTTTCTGCTCTGTCCTGATCTTTTCACAAAAAACATTAGCCTCTTTGAATCATTTGAAACTGCAATAAATGGTTGAAACACGTAAACGATGAATTGTGAAAGAAAAGAAAAAGAAAGAAAAAGTGTTTATTTGCCACAAAAAATACATACAAAATTTTTGATTTTTTCCTTTAATTAAACCCTTAACGGTAGTATTAGTAAGTACTTAAATTATGTTACAAAAGAAAAGCAAGATTAAAATAAAATACCAAATTTGAGTACTGTATAAGGATTATGAATGAGTACAAGCAGATGCATGTCGTGACTGTGACAAGAAGGCTTCCACTCAGCATAATGCTGTGCCGTGGGAGACCCACAGCACGGCGCTGATTTTCAGTGGTCGCCTAGTACGTGACGTACGGAAACCAAAGCCTGCACATCACCTGTAGGTTTCATAATGTTTTTTTTTTTTATTGTAAATAGGCTCGCGCTTGACCACTATCTCACCTGATGGTAAGCGATGATGTGGTCGACGGTGAGCTAAGTAAGTTTTTCTCATCTCAAGTGCCCTGGGCCTCTCAGTTTGAAATAAGTTGGGCTCAATGACGTCCTTTACTTTGAAAAAGGTCTAAACGTTAAAAATGAAACGAATAACTCAGTATGTTAATGAAAATTTTTCGAAATTTTAAAACAAAACCATAAAGTGACCTTAAGCGAAATTCTCTCAAAATAATATAAATTCGAATAAAGTTAAAACAATCAAAATAAAATTGTTTTATCAATGAAACATAATTAGTGTTATTACAAAACAAAACCCACCCAGTAAAAATAAAATTATGATAATTTTAGCTTGTTCCGCTAATTTTGCCAGTGTGTGTAGAACAATATATTTCCTAGTCCGAACAGAATTACTACTCTGTCAAAAAAATACCGGGAAAAGATCAATAATACACAAAATGTTACTTATTCTTCCAAATTTATTTTATCACCTTCAAAGTATGCTCCTTCAGAAACGATACACTTACGCCAACGAATAATCCGATCATCAAAACCTTTTTTAACGCTTTTGCCGAATTTAAAATAATTAAGTACAGCACAGTGGACACGTCTTGACGCTTTCGTGATCCAAAGGAAGGCCAGTATAAACATTAATCTCTAATTATTTCTATCTTATGTCTTACTAGCTTTTACCCGCGGCTTCGCTCGCAGTGAAGCCATTCATTTTTTTTTTTGTAAAAGTATCCTATGTTACTTCTAATACCTCCAAGAATATATGTACAAAGTTTCATGATGATCGGTTCCGTAGTTTTTGCGTGAAAGCGTAACAAACAAACTTACATTCATATTTATAATATTAAGTATAGATGTTTTCTGTTTTACATACAATATGTAAATAAATAAACCTAACGTTCTTATTCTTAAGTTGCACTTACTTATTTTCTCAAAGAGCGTGATAAAAAGTAGAGTGTCCACCTCGGGAGCAACACTATTGTGACGTACTTTGAATCCCTCGCTGCGCTCTGGATTAAAAAAACCCTCTCGCCTTTATAATAGTTGTTTGCTCCCTAGACAAACAATCTACTATTTTTTAAAAAGCTTTAATACAAAAAATTGCATTGCCACGAGAAAGAAGTGTGCAAAATTTCAGCTTAATTTATCCTGCAAAATTAGATTACAGATACCGGTGGGGTGTCAGTGGTGTATAGGTGTAAATAAAAGCTTGTAAAATAATACTGCCAGATGATACATTTTACAACAACAAAAAAAAAAACAAAACAAGATTCTACGTTATTATACATACGAGTATATTGCCTAGTTCAGAAGTTAAAATAAAGAAAAACGATGGTAGTGGTCTTAAGTATCAGTATTCTCCCACATTATGCTAGCTGGCAAGTTTCGCCATGTTGCTCATTTCTACCATACTGCATAATTTTTCAACCTTTATTCAATAAAGTTGCCCCGCGGCTCAGCTTTGTTTGAACGTTGCCCCGAAGTGATTTGCATTTGAGTAGGTTTAGGTGTCAACTGGACAATTGTGTGACCAGTGCACTCAGAGCTATTAAGCTGGTAGAAATGTCCCTTAATTAAAATCAATTACTCTATGTATGAAAGATCGTCGCTTGAGAACCGATTGACCGATCGACCTGTTTTTTTTTGTTGATTATTTTTGTTGATTATTAATTGGACACGTTCGAAGCCGGGGCGGGTCGCTAGTAATATGATAAATATGAAAGTCTATATATTCGTTAATTCCATCACGTTTTAATGGCACGAATTTGCATATAACTGGCACGCGGGTAGACAATGTCACTGATTAGGATATGGTACAAGCATAGATCATTTCTATGAGTACAAGTTTCATTTTCTTCTTTTTTCGTTTTCTTGGTATATGATATTTTTTGAAAAGCACGTGAAAAGACGCTGATAGAAGCTACCAACTTCAAATAGCGGCTTTACCCCTGCTTGAACAACTTTAATGATAGGTCTTTAAATATGAAGCTTCCTGGTCGCTAGAGCTGAATCTCCAGTGTGTCGTGCTTTGAAGATGCTCCATGCCCTCTTGACTGCCAATTCTGAATGTGATGTGTTTGCAGACGAATGATATAAACGAATCCGTGCATGTCTGGTGTTCTGAGAGAGAAAGTATCCGAGGGTGTCCACTGTTACATGTTAATTGTGTTGTCATTTTTGAATTATGAATGATTGATTATACATTACCACTCCAATGTGCCAATATAATTGTTTATATGAATTATTTGATTATATTATTGACACAGACACAGTTGTCAACATTGTTGTTTCACAATTTCTATGTTAATTCATATAATTGGTATCTGTATCGTTTTAATTGACTGCCTACTGAAAATGAAAGAAACGTCAGCTCACCATAAAATTTTGTCAATTTATGCTAACATAAATAAAAATAATTTAAAATGATTTTTACCTCCTGTAAGATTTCCAATGTTTTAAAAAATACTGTATAAATTGGCTGCCTACTCTGTATTTTTATTGTTCTGTGGCCACGTATTTACCTTTGTGAGAATAATGGCATTGGAATATTTTATGCTATTCTGGAGTGTTGGGGTCGTGAATGTACCTAGGATTGATTGCTTTTATGCCATCGCTATTTTTGAGTTGTATCTACACTCTTTTGCAGAAAAAAAACGGGCACCTAAGGATATTTACATTCTATGGTCGATTTGAGTTATTTAAATGAAATTTAATTCTTTGACGTAGTCTGTATACTTATAATCGTGTAAATTAATACACGTGAAGTGAAGTCTGGGTTCTTTTTTTATTAATTCTTTAAAGCCGATGTACACGGCCAAACAATAAGAAGTGGTCGGCAATAAAGACAAGAAGATTTTTTATTTAATTAAATAAAGTTACAAAGGTACAAACCTAATAAAATTAACCTCCTCTTGCCAAAATCACAGCTTGAATCCTTCTAGGAATACTTTCCACGATGTTTTTAAAAACGTTTTGAGGAATATGTTCCCACTTTTCTGCAATGACTCTTTTTACCTAACTGATGTTTTATTGAGCAGGTTGCACTGATCTTCTTATCTCTTTAGAACATCCCAGACATGCTCAATTGGATTGAGGTCAGGAATTCGAGCTGGCCAATCTTAACGACGGAGCCCAACTTCTTGCATGTACGCTTCCACGTCGCCAGTACGGTGCGAACGAGCATTGTCGTCCATAAAAATGGAATCTTCCCCAAGTGCAGTCAATGCGGGTTGTGCATATGGAATTAGGACTTCCATTATGTACCGGTGTGCATTGAATGTTCCATTTTCTATGAAAACTAACTCCGTACGCTCCATTGAATTAACTGCTGCCCAAAACATAACTTGACTATGACTTCTTCGAAACACACTTCCGCATAGCGTTCCCGTGACCTTCGCAGCACTCGCCGGCGTCGGTCTTTTCCACACAAAGAGATTCTAGCTTCATCAGAAAACAACATTTTATCCCAGTCCTCCAGAGTCAATGAAGCACAGTTTCGAGCAAACTGAAGTCGAACAACAATGATGAACTTAAAAAATTGATGAACGATGTCGTCTTTAGATGTGACCGTGATCGTGTTGCGACGAATCAAAAAGATGGAGGTGGTGTTCTAGTTGCTGTGCTCCTTGAATTGCGGGCGACAATATTGACAAGTCAATTATTTAACTCTGAGATTGAACAAGTATTAGTACAGATGCTTACCACGCACACATACCTTACGTGCACATACTTCATATTATTGGTGTCGTATATATACCTCCAGCGTCTCGTGCAGAGGTATATGAGCAATACTTAGACATGTTGCAAGGCTTAGCTAATAATCCCAATTGCAATTCATATCATTTCTTTGGTGACTATAACTTGCCTGAGATTGACTGGGCGCAGCAAGGCAACCATGCCACTGCGCATCGCGCGGACCCTCAAATGATGCCTCGCAATATCTTGCTGAATCATGATAGCCTCTACTCCCCTTTTTCTATATTAACTCACCTAGATGTACCTTTCAAACTGATAAAATGCCCTCCGGTTTGCATGTATAACTTTTACGATGCACACTATGATTACATTAAACGCGACGTAGGCAATGTAAATTGGGAAGAGTCACTCTCTCGTCATTCTTCTGAGATGGCTGTTGATATTTTTTTTTGTAACAATATATACAGAATTATCAGATCACATATTCCATTATCTTACTAAAAACTCAAAATTTCCGATCTGGTTTTCACCTTCTCTACAAAAAATATTTAAAAATAAAGATCATGCATATATTAAGTGACAGAAATATGGTAATCACTCTGATTATGTGCATTTTTCAAACTATCACAAATTGTTTCATAGTAAGACCGAGTATTTGTTATAACAAATATATGACATCTGTTGAAGACAGTATTCCCAAATCTATTAAGTGTTTTTGGTCGTATCTCTCTTCCAGGAAAGGATAAGCTAAGTACCCTGTTAATGTGTTTTACAAAAATGTTTCTTCCGATGACCCAAGGAAATATGCAATTTTTTTACAAATTTCTTTTGTTGCACGAACCCACTTCCTTTGACCCAGACCTATAGCAACCGTCTAAATGCTATGAAGACAACTCGCCATGTATCTCTGACATTTACTTGCCAAAGGAATCAATATGTACAGCATTAAAGTCACTGGATTCTTCTAAAGGAGCTGGACCTGATGGCATACCGCCCTCCTTCTTCATAAGTTTTTTTGGGGCAATCCCACCGCACTATTCCCAAACCACTACAACTCCTGAAAGCCAGAATCAACAGTGGCGACCACCAGAAAAGCGCCGAAGCAATGAAGCTCGACGAAGTCCCAGAGAATGAATTTAACTGCCTTGGATCCCGCAATGAAATTAATCAGAATAGAATAATGGAGGAGTAGGAAAATTTTAAATTTCCACTTCCCTCCATATCAAGCAGGAGACGCAGAAAGCATCGCGATAGCGATACGAAAAATTTCACTTGTCTGGGGCCTCTGAGGTGCTCGACAAGTGACATCCTATTACGAAAGCGTCGCGATAGCGATACGAAAAATGTCACTTGTCTAAGGCGTCTGAGGTGCTAGACAAATGACATCCTATCAACGAAAGCGTCGCGAAAGCGATACGAAAAAATTCACTTGTCTAGGGCTTCTGAGGTGTTAGACAATTGACATTCTATCAACGAAAGCATCGCGATAGCGATACGAAAAATGTCACTTGTCTAGGGCGTCTCAGGTTTTAGACAAGTGACATTCTATCAACGAAAGCGTCGCGACAGCGATACGAAAAATGTCACTTGTCTAAGGCCTCTAAGGTGCTAGACAAGTGACATTCTATCAACGAAAGCATCGCGACAGCGATACAAAAAAGGCCACTTATCTAAGGCGTCTGAGGTGCTAGACAAGTAAAGTTCTATCAACGAAAGCATCGCGACAGCGATACGAAAAATGTCACTTATCTAGGGCCTCCGAGGTGCTAGACAAGTGAAATTCCATCAACGAAAGCATCGCGATAGCGATACCAAACATTTCACCTGTCTAGGGCCTCTGAGGTGTTCCACAAGTGACATCCTATTACGAAAGCGTCGCGATAGCGATACGAAAAATGTCACTTGTCTAGGGCGTCTCAGGTGCTAGACAAGTGACATTCTATCAACGAAAGCGTCGCGAGAACGATAAGAAAAATGTCACTTGTCTAAAGCGTCTAAGATGCTAGACAAGTGACATTCTATCAACGAAAGCGTCGCGAGAACGATAAGAAAAATGTCACTTGTCTAGGGCATCTGAGGTGCTAAACAAGTGACATTCCATTAACAAAAGCGTCGCGAAAGCGATATGAAAAATATCATTTGTCCAGGGCCTCTAAGGTGCTAGATAAGTTAAATTCTATCAACGAAAGCATCGCGATAGCGATTCGAAAAATGTCACTTGTCTAAGGCGTCTGAGGTGTTAGACAAGTGACATTCTATCAACGAAAACATCGCGATAGCGATACGAAAAATTTCACTCGTCCAGGGCCTCTAAGGTGCTACATAAGTGAAATTCTATCAACGAAAGCATCGCGATAGCGATTCGAAAAATGTCACTTGTCTAAGGCGTCTGAGGTGTTAGACAAGTGACATTCTATCAACGAAAACATCGCGATAGCGATACGAAAAATTTCACTTGTCTAGGGCCTCTAAAGGTGCTTGACAAGTGACATCCTATTACGAAAGCGTCGCAATAGCGATACGAAAAATGTCACTTGTAGGACCTTAGAGGAGCTAGACAAGTGACATTCTATGAGCAATAGCGACGTTTGAAATGTCATTACGTCAAGGTTGATTACATGACATTTCGATAGCGCTTGGCAAATCCATTCGTTAGCCTTGCTAAGTTATAAAATGTAATCAGGCTCTAGACAAGCGGTATTCGATGTCAGCGAAGGTGACAGTCAAAATATCAAAATATTAAAGATTGATCACGTAATTTTTCGATATCGCTTGTCAATCCCATATAATTTTGCCTTTTTGACAATCACTATCGCCACGCTTTCTATGAAAGAATGTCACTTGTCTAGGGCCTCAGTTATTATACTTAACTTTATTTTCTATTTAAGTATGTGTAGACGAATATTCATAACAATCGACTTTTTGTGCTGGCAATAGTGAAAATGTTTGAACTATTGTCAGTGTAGAACTGTCAGAGTAGAAAAATGGCGTACTTTTAAGCAAGCGTTAAGAAATACTCGTTAATTTGAACTCTAGTCCTGGTGGTTGAGTCGTATATTGTAAAGTTACTTACTTGTTCATTAAAAAAAATCAGGAAACCAAACGACTGTGTTTAATTTCAAAATAGACTGCATACATTTTGGACAATCTCTATCGCCGCTTTCATGGATAAATGTCCCATAGCTAGAGCCTAAGATGACCATTTTAGTACCCCTTCACCAATGCACTATGTATGTGTCATGGACCAAGTGATTAATCAGTGCACTATGTATAATGCCCGGGTATTATGAATCTATTCAAGTCAAATCGGGCAATGTAATAAATACTGTTTTAAACTTCTATATTTATCGCATTGTCTGGTCATTATGAATATTGCTACGTAACGGTTGGGCGATTCGATAATTATGATCAATGAATTAGTCCAAGAGCGAGCGAAGCGAGCTCGGGAGCTTAGGGCACCCCGATGCGGGTAGGTTAGGTTCGAAGGGGATGACAAAGCAAAGCGAGCGAACTGCAGACAGAAATAGGAGCACCTAGCAGCGGATCTCCGTCGACTTTGTTGCTTAAACAGTAATCGTATTTACCTATTCTGTATTCAAATCAATAACAACATTAAAATAATTTAAATAAACATCTTTTTATTACCCGGCCCTATAAGTGATGGGCATTATTCAGAAAGCCCGGTGAATTTCATTATTTCCATAGTTTTTAGCATATTGCCTACTCATATTGGGCATTATTCAAGTTGTCTGGTCATTATGAATAATACCGTATTAATCACTTGGTCCACAACATATGCACCAGTTTATCTCTCGTCTACTAACAGTATCCAATCAAGCTCAACAAAATCACGCTTACAAACTTTCCTTCCCAAGAAATTAAAACTTGTTAATTTGAGTGCAAGCATTGAACAGGCGAGAACATAGTAAGTACCAGCAACTATAAGAACAACGTAAGAAAGTTGTGATAGTCAAGAAACAGCTTAAATTGTATCGGCTACCGCAAGCTGAAGTTTAGATTTTACAACGAAGTGGCTCTAGTACTTTATATATGGTGTTAAAAGATGATCAAAATGGACTTTTTTTTATTCTACCTTAAAGATCTACGGTAGGAAGTAAGTTGTAAGTTTGTTGTAAGCCTGGTAGTATCAATTGGGCACAAATCCAGACTGCGGTTTCCTACTGAGAAATTCCATGGAAAAACCCATTTACATTTTTCCCGACCCGTGAATCGAATCCAGGACATCTCAGCAGCAGTAGTTTTGCGATCACTAGACCAACGAGGCAGTTCGATTAATTAATCGCCAGCGAATTTAATATGAAGTCCTTGTAATTGTCACGCGTCCAGACTGGCGTAAATATCGAAATTCTATTCGAATAATTAGCATAAAATCATTAGTCTGTCAGCATAATTTGATAGATAGGATTAGTAATTAATGTGATCGGCTGAAATATTGGACTCTTGTGTATAAAACCGATGATAATTTGGCTCTAATTGTAACAGAAACTCGATATTGATCGGAATGATAGAGTCCCTGGGCCTGGCCCAGACAGACCTGAGCACAGCCCAAAAAGATCTCTAAAAACTGCAGTGGTTTGTTTGTGTTACAATCACTAGCCGTATGAGAACGACACCCACTGCTGCCCTACAGGCAATGCTGGGACTGCCCCCTTTGCCACATCGTGCGGGAGGAGGCACTTAAGGTTCCTGATAGATGGAACCAAAAAGGACTGCTTTTAGGCTCCATCTATCAGGAACCCTAAGTATAGATTCCAGAGTTAAGCATAAAGGAAGATGCGGTCAAACGAAGACCAATCATAGCATCACCCTGTGACAAAGCCCCAAAAACACACCACTTTCAAAGGATTGAAGAATGACTCCGGTACCGGAGTCGGAGTCTTCTCACACGACCCCAATATAAATATATCCAGCCTGCTAGAAGTGTTCAACACCGTCTATCAGGCGGACTGTGTGGGCGTCATGCAAGCGTTCCACGCCTTAGAAGCCAGGAGCGTTACGGACACCCACATACGTATACTCTCCGATTGTGCCTCAGTCCTCCAATCCTTACAGAAAAAATATATTACCTCGATGCTAATACTAGAATTTCACAACGCACTAGAACAAATAACTGTATATAGTCGCAACACGGTGACACTGTAATGGATAAAGGAACACAGCGGATCGCCGGGTAACGACGCGTCTGCAGAGTTTACGAGACGAGGATGCAGCACAGCAATCCATGGACGCGAGCCTGTCGCACCCATCCCCTTCAACCAAATACGCAGGTGCCTACAGGAATTCACCCAGACACAGACGGAGAACTGGTAGACCTTGACATCGGGCTGCCGGCAGTCCAAAGAAACTATGCCATCCTTGGATAGTAGGCTAACCAGGCGTTACTTACGCCTGGACAGGAACGGCCTGCGCTTGGTGTCGGGGACTAACATGGGAAACTGCTCACCAAACAAATTCTTCCACGCAATAGGCATAACGGACTCTCCTCTGTGCAGCATAAAGCAAAGAGAGGAGGCCTGTGTCCCAGCTGTGGGAACATCAAAAGGCTGATGATGATGAAGTATCATTTATTTCTTTAAATATACGGTGCAGTAAGGTGTCAATATTATACAGATTAATCATATGAACCTACTACCGCTTCTGGTGTCGCAATATTAAAGAAATCTTACTAATATTATAAATGCGAAAGTTTGGATGGATGTATGTTTGTTACTCAATAAGGATGATGACTAAAAAAATATTTTAAGTCCGTCAGTTAGATTTCCAATAAATATTGGATACGTATTATTTCTTTTGTTAACCGACTTTCCAAAAAGGGGGAGGCTCTACGTTCGACTTCTTGTATGTTTTTTTTTTTTTATGTGAATGTTCTCCGATATCTCCGTCAATTGTGGACTGACTTTGAAAATTATTTTTTTGTTTGATAGAGTATATTCCGAAATTGGTCTCATTTTAATTCTGTGAAGATCTGATAAAGAACTTCGGAGATATACAACAGAACTCTTCAATAAATAACGGCAAATCTCTCGGAATTGCTGCAATCGCATGTCTGTTTATTGTTTATACCATTTCATAACATAACATCACGCCAGTACGCTCTAAAGGGGTAGGCAGATGTGTACAGTTCACCTTCGAACACTCTCATTTCAACGGTTTTGTTCAAGCTTTATGGTATTCGCGTAATCTATTCTGGTATTATAAGTACCTTACTAAAGGCAAATTGCTTAATAGGTACAACTAAAAAGTGAAAAATAAAAAACTTTTTTACAAAAAAATACTACCTAACTAAAAAAATAAAAATAAAAATAAATACTACCTAACTTCCAACTAAAAACACTAGTTCTATCAAAGACAGGAAGTCGGTAGTATTTTTTTGTAAAAATGATTTTTCACGTTAATAAAAAATTATGAAGATACATTGCGTTAAAATATCACTTGATGTCATGCCTTGGTACTCTTTTTACATAGAAGTTACGTCACAAGCCCCCACTCCCGAACTTTGATGCGCTTTATCTTGGTGAATTTTTATTGATTTGAATAAGAAAAGATAATAATTTAACCGGCGGACTAATTAGAATTTGCTGTTTCGTACCACGTCATCATCCCTATTACGCCAGAACGACTAAACGGATCTGGAGGAAATTTGGCACAGAGAGAGATTACAGTCTGGAAGTTATAATGTTCCCTTGGGATCCTTTTCACGCGGACGAAGTTGCTGGCAAAAGCTAGCTAATTATCAAGTTCCTTATACGAAATAAACAGTACGTATTAAGAGAAAAATAAAGAGAAATTGAACTATCTATATATGATTACGTATATCAGTTTTAATAGTACGGAACCAAAACGCGAGTTCAACCCATATGTATTTGCCAATCTTAATGAATATAAAAATAATGTTGACATTTAATCATTATTACAAATACCAGTGCAAGTGTCATAAGCAAATATAATCAAATATTTATTTATTTATTTTTAGGTAAACTTACAGCTGCTAAGCAGACATTTAGTAATAGTTTATACAAAATATGGCCAATTACAAGTTTCCACTGATAGTAAATAGAATATATATGAAACTGAAAATTTATAATAGATAATATATGTAGGTATATAACACCAAACAGTAAAATTACTATTTACACTCGAAGAAGCAATCACATAAAATTTTCTTCAATTTATTAAAACTAGTATGGAAAATGTCGATCGGAGCCTCCGGGCAGGTTGTGTTGTACATACGACTCGCTCTCATCATGTACGAGTTCCATCTGTACGTAGTGGTTCCCACTGGGGTGTACAATAAATGGGGTCTACGCAAGAACACAGACGGCACTCGCAGCCCGACTTTGTGAAGCAACTCGGTAACACCAGTTGTTCCATTGGCTATCTTGAAAAGAAACACAAGATCTAATATTTTTCGCCTTTCGTAGAGTGGAAGGATTCGGATTTCGTTGTGTGTTATATAATATATAACAAAACACAAAAAGTGGCAAATACAGAATTTCTGTCTGTTTTGCGCAATCAAAAAGAGGTCCCATAATTTTCCAGAAGTTTTGCCTTACATATTGTAGCAGCTTCTACCCACACGGACGAATACTCGTAGGTCCACTGTGATCTTCAAGCGGGAGCACCATTCCTTCCTCGAGTTTTCGTTAAATTTGTCGAGTTATAATGGTTCAATTGCTTTGTTTTTATCTCAGTCACTCTTTCCAGACTTGTGTCGTTCCATAACTTACAAAGCATCATAATTATTAGTGAAGAAGAAAACGTTCAAGATTTTCAAGCTCTCTGCGTGAATCTTAGGGAGAAGGCACGCTAGCAATGGTTGTATAGCAAGTGCAGGGAATTCCGGATATTCAGAGCGTAATCTCATCTGCGCCAGAGTAATCGGTCCTGATATCTCAGGTCTAGCTTGGAGCGACAAGGCAACTATTTCTGGAATTGATTGCGCAATTCTGAAGAGAGTTACCGTCTGAGTGTTTCCATTTGCTCTTTGTTTAATGTCTAATTTTCTAGTTAGAACTTGAATTTTTGTCCGACTTTCTATCTTGGTTGTGTTCTTGTTGCTTAAAAACATTATCACTAAAACTTCTAAATCGTTTTGCTGATCTTCTTCTCAATTTTCTTGCGGAAATCAAGCTTAGGATAAGCTGCATAAGCAAAGTTTTGAACCAGCATTCTTTATCTTCGAAGTCGTCTAAAATTTTTTTGATTGCATCATTTATTACAACGCTGTCCAGCTCAGCTAATTTTCCAGACGCTAAACTATGAGCCATTCTAGTTGAAACTACTGATTTTGTAAGTTATTTCAAGCGCCTGCAGGCTGCACTCAGTTTATTTTGTTAAATCTGTTCTAGCCTGCTTAGTGTACCTATTTGTAGTATTCTTCTTTTTTCTCCTTGACACGTGATTTGTTGGCTTTACAATCGTTCTGGTTCGTATAACTTGTTTTAAACGTAGCACTTTTATTACTTTTATAAGCAGCCAGTTTTTGACAATATTTGGTGGTTATTTGTTTCTTGCTGCACTGTACTTGCACAATTTTTACTCCTGTCTACGACGTAGAAGGTCTCAAAATACAATGAAATTATCATAGAGTGTTACCTACTACTGACACAACAAGTATGATAGTTAGTGAATGAGTAGAATGGACTTCGGTTCTCCAATTATAATGACTCCATAATCTAAAACCGGTATATTATATTATTAACTAGCTGTCCTCCGCTCCTGTCAACTGGCTACGTGTCTACCCATCTACCCTATCTACCATACCCTACCTACACTATATACATGATTGTTGCGTAACTTTAACCACTTACCTACGCAGCGCACGCAACGGAGGCTCTCAAAAATGAATAATTTTGCCCGTTTATTCAACATTTTGCATTTATGCTGCGCTCCTATTGGTCGTAGCGTGATGTTATATAACCTATAACCTTCCTCGATAAATGGACTATCCAACACAAAAATATTTTTTCAATTCCAACTAGTAGTTCCTGAGATTAGCGCGTTCAAACAAACAAACTCTTCAGCTTTATAATATTATTAGTATATTAGTATAGATTATTTTTTCCACAGAATTGTAAACACAGACAGTAAACACATTGAGACAGTGAACGACAATAGTCGGTTAAGAAACTGATGAGCGTACAGTTATAAAGCTGTTAAGTGAATGTTGATAAACAAAATTCCTTTTCCCACTACTGGGATACATCCACCACCGGGTCCAGGGTTGGTGAATGTCACGATTGTCTATGAATGTATGGTCCTAGGATGTAGGTTTTGTTATAGAGAGCAGGGACGAGAAAATATTCTCAATACAAACAGGCCTGCCTGAGTTCAAACTTACGACTTACAACTCGTAAATCGGAACCGTAACCACTGGGTCACCACTGCTCTTCCACTAAGCCACCACTGTACTTTTTTTTTTTTAATAATACCTACTCCTTATTTCCCGACTGCGCGAAGGCAAAGATAAGGTCATGTTTTTCCAACCTTCTACTATTTGCATACGTAACTTTATGTGTGGAAATCTAAATATGTACTTTTTTATATTTTTGTATCTGTCGGTGGCATCATAGCTCCTAAACGGATGAACCGATTCTGATTGAGTTTGTATTTGAAAAGTGACTTCATCGAGAGTGTTTTTAGCTATGTTTGATGAGAATCGGTTTAGCCATTCAAAAGTTATGGGCGTTTTACTGTTTGAATCGGGGTGTTTTTGCTAGATATCATGTCATAATTACGTGTTCAATAGATTGTCAATCGAAACGTGTACTCGTGTACGTGTAGAACTAGATTCATTATGTAACATGAAATAAAAATGTGTCGCGAGTTTTTAATTTTTTAAATCTCTTTGAAACTACAAAAGAGCTTATTTTGAGGTTATGACTGAAAGACTAATTCTAGGTTTCTTAAAAACACAGAAATTGCCAGAGGCCCAAAATACACGTACAAAGGAAAGATCTGTAATTAGTGTCATGGAGCCTAAAATTACGGTACCTCTCTCGATTAAATATGTGTGTTTCTAATTACGTAAATGGTAAATTAAAGAATGAAAAGCTAATTACTCACATTTTGAATTAGTTTGGCAGAAATATTTAACAAGTGGCCATCTCGACTTACCTTCGTGGCGTTACTTTGTAAATAAAAAAAAAGAAATAAAATCAAGAAGAAACTATAAAAGCGAAGAAAAAAATATTTAACAACTACTCACACACATTATCACATGCAACGCGCACGGCAACAAAGAAAAAAGTGATACTTAAAGACGAAAACACACTTACGTGTCACAGTTCTCTTACTCAGTTGATTGGCTACAAAACTCGTTGTGTTATAAAGTAGGCTGAAACAGAAGAGTTTAATTGGTGGATACCGCGCCATGCCAGGCCACGATACGTAAGTGTGAAAAAAAAGTGTGTTTGCCTCACGGCTTCAACAAAAATCAATAAGACAAGCAACAAAAACAAATCAGCAACAATTAATCAATTAATTAAATCATCATCTGCCCGCCCTTGTCCCATGTTACTTGGGGTCGGCGCAACAAGACCGTCCTGACATGTCCGGGACCATCCTGTCAACTGTCACGCTATAATTGGTTCCCCCATCCTTAATTGAATCAATTCAATTTAATGCATTCACAACACATTCCCATCCCATGACAACTGATTTCAACATAAATTATGATCACCGATGCCACTTTCACATAGGTACTCATTCATCTTGCTTCTTACTTATAATTATATATTAATAAAAGCGAAAGTTTGGATGGATGGATGTATGTTCGTTACTCAAACAATCCCGAACGGTTGAACGGATCTGGATGAAATTTGACCTAGAGGTAGATTATAGTCTGGAATAGCAAATAGGCTACTGTAATCCCGGTGTTATTTTCCCTAGGAATCATAAAACCATTTTTTAACTGGCGAAGCCACTGACAGAATCTAGTAATATTACAAATGCGAAAGTTTGGGTGTATGTCCGTTACTCAATCACGCCAGAACAGTTGAACGGATCTGGATGAAATTAGGCACGGAGATAGATTATGTCTGGAATAGCACATAGACTACTTTATATAAGAAACTAGCTTCTGCAAGCGAAGCCGCTGTGAGAAGGTAGATTCTTATAATATCCATTCGCGAGGCTGTTGATGTTTATAGAAGCAGAGGAAGGTCTGAGAAAGGGCAGATAGATTATGTGAAAGATGACATATGGGTGGAAAGGACTTGTCTATTGACAGGACAGCGAATAAAGATGGAAGAAGAAAAAATGCTGTGCCGACTCCAAATAAAGGATAAGGGCAGAAGTATAATGATGGCCGAATCTCCACCAGACATTTTACGAAGCCTCCTTAGAAAGCTGATTAATGGCCTAAATGCCTATGGGCAATGAGATACTGTTCGAGTCTAGGCTCCAGAGCCTTGAACATCGGAGCCGAGTTGCCGGTGCTGTCTTCTAGACAAGCGTGCTTCATTGTCGACCACAGCATCGCTTACCATCAGGTGAGAGTGTGATAGTGCTCAAGCCTATCAATAATAATAAAAAAATCAGAACGCAATTCTGGAATTTTGTCATCCCAACATTGGCAATTTATTGTCATTTCGAAATGGTATTTCAATTTTTTGTTGTTATTTCCTAAACATAAAAGGAGAATAAAAATAATGAAAATAATTAAGATGAAAATATTCTTTAATTTAAGGCGCAGATATCTCTAGCTGATTTTAAAATGAGAATCACGTCTAAACAGCTAGTCGTAATTTTTTCGAAAAAAAATGTTAAATTACATCATTTTATTAATAATTTGATTTAGGAATAATTAGAGTTTTATTTGTATAGTAAAGTGTAATTAATTTATAAAGTTATGTCTAACACGGACAAAAAAACGACAATCGCACCAAAGCCGGGCATATTTTAATGGTGTCAGCGCCAATATCACCATCTCAAAGACAATTTAACTATATCAATTTTGATCTATGGCTTTTTTTTAGTCATAGAATAATAAGGAAAGTACAAAAAAACCGGCCAAATGCGAACGGTTCCGTACTTGGTAAATTGCGGTTTACGATTTATGACGTATTAAAAAAAACTGCTTACTAGACCTCGTTTAACCCAATTTTCGGTGGAAGTTTACATGGTAATGTACATCATATATTTTTTTTAGTTTTATCATTCTCTTATTTTAGAAGTTACAGGTGGGGGGGACACATTTTCCACTTTGGACACTTCCAAACTATTCAGTTTAGAAAAAAATATATTAGAAACCTCAATATCATTTCTCTCGCGCAAACTATTCAGTTTATAAAAAATGATATTAGAAAACTCGATATCATTTTTAGAGACCTATCCATAGATACCCCACAGGGATGAAGAAAAAAAAAAATTTGGGTTTCAGTTCTAAGTATGGGAAACCCCCAATATTTATTGTTTGTTTTTTTTTTGTGTGAAAATCTTAATACAGTTCACAGAATACATCTACTTACCAAGTTTCAACAGCATAGTACTTATAGTTTCGGCAAAAAGTGGCTGTGACATACGGACGGACAGACAGACATGACGAATCCATAAGGGTTCCGTTTTTTGCCATTTGGCTACGGAACCCTAAAAACTACTGAATTTTGGGTCGCGCGGGTTTGAAAAGAGTGCGCGTTTTGTTCCCTCTAGGTTGTTGGCGATCTAGTCCTGGCGCAGTGGAGGTACCACCAGGCGGCGGTGGAATTAGCGACACGCGGGGTTGCGACAGTCGTCGAGAGGATCCGGCAATTGGGACTCGAGGTGGCCTTGCACAAGTCTGAGGCCATGTGTTTTCATGGTCCTCGGAACACGCCACCACCGGGGTCCCAAATAACGGTAGGAGGGGTTCACATCGGCGTCGGGTTGACGATGAAGTACCTAGGACTCGTCCTCGACAGCCGGTGGAATTTCGTGGAACATTTCCGACGTTTGGCACCCAGACTGGAGCGGGCCGGGGCTGCCTTCAAGCGACTCCTGCCCAATCTAGGGGGTCCAAACGCCTCCTGCCGGAGGCTCTACGCGGGGGTCGTGCGGTCCATGGCCCTTTACGGTGCACCGGTGTGGGCGCATTCCCTGAGGCGGCGACCAGCTCGCTGGTTGAACACGTCCCAAAGGGTCATGGCCATCCGGCTGGTCCGGGGATACCGCACGGTCTCCAGTGAAGCGGCGAGCCTCCTTGCCGGATTGCCGCCATGGGATCTAGAAGCAAAAGTCCTCGCACAAATTTGGGAGTGGCGAGGGGAGGCGAAACGCCGGGGCGAAACCCCACTGCCAAAACAAATCGCGGCTTGGCGGACAGAACTCCGGCAGGATCTCATGGCGACATGGGGAGAGCGACTGTTGCAACCCAGTGCTGGGCACCACGGCGGAGGAGCAGAGGCGCCACGGCGTCCTCACCTTCCGCCTGACGCAGGTCCTCACCGGACACGGCTGTTTCGGGAGGTTCCTGTACAGGATAAGGCGGGAGGAAACGCCCGGGTGTCACCATTGTGTGGATCGCCCGGAGGACACGGTAGAGCATACGGTGGAGGTCTGCCCCGCTTGGGCCGAGCACCGCCGTGTCCTCATGGAGGCGATCAGCGGTGGCGACCTCTCGCGTCCGGCCTTGGTTCAGGCCATGGTACGGAGCGAGAGGGCATGTGAAGCTGTCACCTCCTTCAGCGAAGCAGTAATGCTCGCAAAGGAGGAGGCAGAACGCGTGAGGGAGGCGCAACGGAGACGCCCTCACGCCCCTAGCCACCGCAGGAGACGCCCCGGGCGTCGGGAGTCGCAAGCCGACTCCCAGCCACCGTAGGCGCGGGCTTGCGGACGGCGAGTAATGGGTAGCTCGCCGTCCGATAAGGACCAGGCCCGAGTCGACGGCGCGTAGTGTTCCACGCGCGCCTCAAAGAGATGTCAGCAAAACTGACGGGGTCCGCTAGGGACGATGCTTGTCTGGGTCGCGGATAAATTTGAAAGAGAGTTACCGCGGCCCAGGCACGAGCAACCGAAGGAACACGGGTGGGTTTTAGTCAGTAAAAGTCTGACACGCCCTTCCGCTTCACCCAGAGCGGGAGAAGTCATTGGATGATTTCCCACCCAAAAAAAAAAAAAAAAAAAGGTTGTTGGCGATTGTCGTCGTCTTAAGTAGTATAAAATCATTCGTTGGTAACATAAAATTCTATTATGAGACTTCGGGCCCGTAAAGCAGTTATTAAAATAAAATTACTCCAGTTCTTTGCTCGGTAGACCCTTCTTCTCCATTGTAAGATATCTGATGGAGAAAATCTTGTCTTTAAATATTTGATCTACCCGCCGGCGATCGTAAGATGTTTGTAATGCAATTTCTTATGCTTTGAATTTAAGGCGCTACTCGCTAGGTACCTACCCCAAATTCAGATGTTACGGTCGGTTTTTATACTGTGACTAACATTCTGTGTACAAACTATATTGTTATTATTTATCTTATTTTATTTTATTCTATAAATATTGTATATTCCGTTTCCGTGAATGTGTCCGTGGCATCAACAGTGGGCCCTATCAGAATATCAGCGCAGCGTTATTATCTTTTTAATATCGTTGCACATGCTGAGTTAGGAGCCTTTTTGGTCTCGCACGGGGTTATTTACTTTCATTTTTTTATTGGGTCACAAATAAATATTTTTCTTTCTTTCTTTCTTATTAAAAAAAAACGAACAGCAATTTATTTTTCTAGCATATTTATCGGCGAACTCTTTAGCAATGTCATTTTCGATTGACAAAATTGCCAAGTTAGTCAATCTATACTCCATTTGCGATAACATTAGACGTTTAAATTAGCCCACTTTACAGACCGTTCAACCGATTTTGACTTCTATTGCCTTAGTAATACGACAAATGGTAGCTGTAGTAAATAGTGGGTTTTGGTAACAGGTTTATGCTTTTTATGTCATCCTTATGTTTACGGGATAGAACTCAAAATCGGTTGAACGGACTGTAAAAAGATTTGGAAATATGTCTAATGTTATTTGAAATGGAGTTTAGATTGAGATATTGTCGATTGCAGATAGGTTTTATCAGCTTAAGCTTAGAAAAACTCTTCTCCTCACTAGCAAACTTTACACGAAAAGTAAATAATATTCGCAATGATATCCATACATTTGGATATAGTTTTTGTAAGTTACGATCTTTGATAAAATTTCAAACAAAACAGGAGCAGCCACATTCAGGCCAGGCAAAAAGATTTCAGACTTACGAGTTCATCACAAAACATAATACCATCTATATATGATTTAGAGTCTACAGTTAATTTAATTTAAATTGGAGATCACCAGTTTGACAAGGTCGGGTTTTGCCGGAATGTGTTTTGACAGAAGAAAACTTGATTGAACGAAAAAGACCATGGATTCCGAGTACTCATTTAACTGTTCAAATCTTTTATCGTTTAGTTGAAAAATTGAACATCATTTTTTTAGTCTGGAGAATAGTTATAGGCTCATTGCAGGCAGTTTCACCAGCTTGACGCATGGAATTCTTGTTGTGGGTTCAATTTATAGATCTTCAGCCAAATTTTTTCGCAGTCAACATGGCGCTTTTAAAGCCTGCATTTCTATTTTCTTCCAAGAAAGAGCAGCATTTTTTTACATTTTTGTGCATTTACCAAGACCCATGTCTGTTGATGATTCGAGAGCAGTGGTGGCCCAGTGGTATCAGCCGCGACTTACAAGTTGTAGGTCGTGGGTTCGAGCCCAGGCAGGCGCTTTACTTTGTGTAAATTATTTCATCACCACTGCTCTCAAACCGGTGAAGGAAAACATCGTGAGGAAACCGGCATGTCTTAGAACCAAAAATTCGAAGACATGTGACATCCACCAACCCGCACTGGGCCCGCGTAGTGGATTACGGCCCATTCCCTCTCACAGAGAGGAGGCCTGTGTCCCAGCAGTGGGAACATTAATAGGCTGATGATGTGATGATGATGATGTCTGTTGATTGTGGAGATTTGTTAACAACATTCATATCATACCAAGCAACCTATGAAACTTCAAGCTGAAATATTTTAACTGTTTGGGTAGAGAGTAGCCTCATGAGAGACTTGAATATCAGTTTTCTGAGTTTCAGTAGCCAATGATATTAAAGCTGCTTTAACACTGCTTATTCTTGCAACCCAACGTGTGTCACTGAGCTTTTTAGAGGCTTCTGCGGCGCCCCTAGATATCCTAACGCCGCTACTGATTTCGAACTTGAAAAAGTGTAGGTACCTAATTATCAATGGTAAAACTGATTGATTCATGACCCATTCAGTCAGTGAATGGCGAAGGTTGTTTTTTCCTGCCTCTATACCAAAGGCGGACTATCAATAAGTAGACAAAATAATCCATACCTAACTAACTATTATTTAGTGACCTGCAAAACCAAAAATTTATTTTAAATAACAACCAGGCAGCTGTCAACAGAAGTGAACCTTAAAATTTTTACGTTTACCCCATAGATATAGTCATGTAAAAAAATTCTAAATCTATGGTTTACCCCAACCAAAAATCATTTCCGTCAAAAGTCCTTTTCTTTTGAAATAAATGGCAAGTCTTTAAAGATTTATTTTAATTGGGTATATTCACATTAGTTCTTATACTAAAGATAAGCACAGTATCTAGTATTCGAGATGTTTGTGTGAACACAAAACCAAACTGTTTGACCAACCCTCGAATGGCCGGTAGAAATAACAGTGAAAAGAACAAATTGAACAAAGGTGTTTTTTGGAGATTTTGTACCAAAAACTCAGCTCATTCTTGACTAAATATTTGTGACAATATTTGCGGTCTTAGAATATTATAACCAAAATAATATTCAAATATAATAATAACACTTTTTAACTATTTCTCTGCAGGGTAAAGGCACTAGCATTAAGGTCGTGGCTGATTTACACGACCCCGCTCCAACACCGCTTCCGCACAACACCGCCTCAAATGGAGATGACTGCTCGCTGTCCACGCGCCGACAGCTATTAGGCAACCAGCTGTCCACGCACTTATAGCTAGCAGTCAACTGTCTTTCCACGCGCCGACCAGTTTCGCCTTCCTTTTTCGATAAACTAGCAACGTTCTTCAAGCGAGCAAACTACGTGCGTACAGCGCGCGTGCCACTCGCTTGAAGCACGTGATAAGCATACGGTAAGCGAGACGACAACTATCGAGTGGTACGATGACGGTAAGCTCGCTCACAGCGAGCTGTTTGCTAAGTTGTATTGTCCATGTAAAATATGTCTATAGAGGACGCCCTGAAATTCATTTCAATGAACATTATTTTAGCGGGTCGGAGCAGTGTCTTATAAATTGGTTACGACCTTTAATCACCACGCTTCCATAATATGGTGAAGGCGATTTCAGACTTATATTAAACTTGTTTCTGCCGACGGCTTCGTCTGCGTAATTATCTGAAAGGAAAATATTCTCAGAATAAAAAGTATCCCTTGTGTTATTCCAGACTATGTGCCAAATTTCATCCAGATCCGTCCAGTAGGTTTTGCGAGAAAGAGTTATACAAACATACAAACACTCACACTCACAAACTTTCGCCTTTATAATATTAGTAGGATAACAATAAATCCACATGGTACTTGCCTGGATTTCAACCCAGGGCCTTGTCTCTCATGCTTGAGGCCGTCTCAAGCATGAAAGACAAGGCCCTTTCATCACAGGACGACAGCCACAATTTCTACATAAAAAATAAATAACCGACCCATTTTCTAACAGTTTTTAATTACTGAGCCCATGTTTAACCCGCATTGTTTTTATACAGGCAAACCTTTTCACACGTACCAATTTACTGGGGTCCAAGAGGCGGGCTAATAAATGGACCAGTTATATTCGAACGGCATAAGAAAAAAGGGCGCAACTGACCAAAACACGAAACCGAGAAAAAAAAGATAATGAAATGTTGAACATTATTTGTTCAATAAGACCTAACTTTTCACTAGTCTGCATGGAAGTATGGAAACTCAAAGAAATAGAAAATTGATTGTTTTCCTGATTTCTTTAATCACCACGCTTGCTCAATGCAGTTTGGCGTTTTCAATCTTATCACATATGTAGTTCATAAACGCGTTGATATCTTGGAAAGTTATTTGCCGTATGCCGTAATTATTTATTGATCCTGTATTTTGTCTGTACATTTTGTAATCCCATGTAAGGTTCTTATTCGAGTCAATGAAGTAGGCATGTTCATGTATTAAAATGTCTTGGTATAGCAGATTATTAAAATTTTCTACTCTCATGTTATACAAATTAACATTACTAATACATTTCCTATAAGTCAGCATGCAGAGAACAACATTTGTGTGTTGAATTTTTTCCAGTACTTTCGTTGTGTGGAGAATTATACTAGAATATTCCTTAGTAGATTTGAAGTCTGTTTCACGAATTAAGATAACACAGAAATCATTCATAGTGAATTTCTTTAGCTTTGGTTCCAAATCGCGAAACATATTAGTTACTAGCTGTCCCACGCGGCTTCGTTCCCTTCAACTGGCTACCTACCCACCGTAACTTTAACCACTAACACAGCGCACGCAACGAAAGCTCTCAAGAAGCTCTCTTTTTTTCCCGTTTTTGCGACATTTTTCATTTATGTTCCGCTCCTATTGGCCGTACCATGATGTTATATAGCCTATAACCGTCCTCGACTATCCAACACAAAAATAAATTGTAAAATTAGTATAAGTAGATTCCTGAGTATGGTGTTAGGTAACGAATGTTCATAATTCTCAAATTTATTATTATTCACGAAAACCTTCAGTTCAGTAGTTTTTGAGTTTATCGTGTACAAATGCGGCGCGGGACTTTATTTTATAATATGTAGTTTTGTCAAGCAGCCTAATTACGTAAGTGAATTCGGCAAGGCAAAGGGATTTGAATCCATCAATCGACCTCACTATGTTTTCCTTCACGCTTGACAGCGATATCCAAAATAAACCAAGAAAGTACATATAAATTGAAAAGGTCACATTGGTACTTGCTCGTTTTCCTGATTTCGAATATGTAAATGACTCAACTTTGCCTAAAAGGCCAGATGCGCCCCTTTTTCTTTAGCCGGCAGTATTATTGTCATTTAAATTGGACAATGCGGCCACCAATTGTGGGTTAATTTACTTTTGTTAAACCACCAGATTGATTTAACTTTGTTGATGATTTTTGCCGTGTGGTTGAACAGAGGTTAAAACTTGTTCAGTCATATTTAATAAGGTAAAACCATTTCTTCAACAAAACGATAAATTCTCCTTTTTCCGTGTATTCCCGATCGTCCCACTGGTCCCACTAATGGGACGAACGGGCATTTACAGAGATAATATTACATTTGTTCCCGATCGTCCCACTCGGGGTTTTAGTGGAACAAATGGGAATATGTTCCTACATTAGTGCCACTCGTCCCACTAAATAATATTGTGAATTGAAGATAAAATCGTTGTATTGCAGTTAATTTTTCAAATTAGTTACTTGGTTGGATTTAATCATAATTTTACAAAACAAATTGTTGTCGAAGTGTTTTAAAATGTATAAAACATGTTATTAACATACTAGCGCTAACATTGTTTTATTTGCGTGAAGTCTTTTGTTTTACATTCTCTCCCTCTCATACCTTTAAATAATACCAGTCGGGCAGAGTAGTGGTGATAAAACGGGTGTGTGACAGATTTTTTGTTTTTTTTTTTTCCACTAAACAACCAGTCTGAAATTATATTTAGTGGGACCAATGGGAACCAAAAGTCGTAGTGCAGCAATGCTGCTACAACGCAATGCGCCGTGTGCACCAGCTCTTACCTTATTATTTTGGTGAATGTTGCTGTTTTTATGGAGCCCTCGGTATTCGAGTACGACTCGCACTTGGCCAGCTTGTTGTCATAAAAATCAGGCAGTATTTCGTATCTATAACTTAGCGTGTAGGTATGACGTACGTTTATCTTATACTAGCGACCCGCCCCGGCTTCGCCGTGACAAATTATACACAAAAACCTTTCTCGTTTCTCACTCTTTCTATTGGCGAAAAAACCGCATGAAAATCCGTCCAGTAGTTTTTGAGTTTATCGCGTACAGATGCGGCGGGGGATTTTATTATCAATCTTCAACAAATATAAAAAATATGTAGAAAAGTCGTTTTGTACACCAATTTTTTTTTTTAAATATCCAAAATGTTAAAGGATAACCAACAGAACCCATTTCCAGCATGTTTCGATTTTTGTCTGACTGTTTAGTTGTGCACGCAGAATGTAAATAATTTATTTATTTAAACTGCATGTAAAATGGTGATACATAGGCGGACTTAATGCAGCAAGGCATTCTCTACCAGTCAACCTTTAGGTTAAAAAGAACATAACAGTGGTAGTCCTTGGAATATGAACAATAATTAAAGTGTGATATTAATAAACCTTTATACATAAAAATTGTGCGTAACTCGAAGTATTGTTTAGTTTTTAACCGTCTTCAAAAAAAGGAGGTGGTTTTCATTTCGTCGGAATCTTTTTTTCATGTTTACGGTGTCGAAAAACGGAAAACAATAGGTACCAAAGACGTCGGTGACTTCGGAAAAGAAAGTTATTTTTCGCTTTATAGTGTTTTGTTTTAGAAGTTAAAAAGTTTCTTGTTTCATCGCAGTCGGATCACTTTATCAAAAAATACTCGAATTTAAAGTCTTCAAGAGGTAAAATATCACAACACACGCAATTCAGATACTCGGACAGTTGAACTCCATATTCGATAGATGGAGTTGTACGTTTGACAAAACCAAGGAAGACTTCTTTTGTTTTGTTTGTGTAATTTTCTGAATGGTGGTGTTATGATTCTCCGCGGAAGAATAGCCCTAGACAAAAATTGAGCAGAAGGTAGGGTGGGTAAAGTAGACAGTTGACGGGAGTGAATCCGCCGGCACAGCTAGTTATATAATATGTGGTGATTCTGCTGTAACACAATCCAATAATAAATATTTCTCAAAACAAAATAATTTCGTCATTTATTATGCAAAGCGAATGCTCAATAAAGTTATTAGTCGAGAACGAATAACCCGGTCCGCGGCGCTTGTTATGAAGTTAATTAACAGTTCAAACATCACGATGGATGTGATTTATTCTCGTCCGTACTCGTGCTGATGTGTTAACACATGGTGCGAGTTCAAAATCAAAAGAGCAAATAATTTTTATTTTATTAAAGGTTTTCATGAGCTACTTGCTTTTCATTACATCCGTAAACGAGGTACGTGCTGATTTTATTTTGTTTATTTTTATTTTATAAAAAGAAATTACATTTATTTAAATTAATTTAATTGTATTTTAAATTCAGCAAATTTTGGAGTCCATTTTTTGTTAGTACACAATACCTTATGATTAATGCAATCCAATTCTGTCCAACAATATAAGAAATGAAACAGTTTACAAATACAAAAGGCCAAAAATATATCTACTGAATGTAAATTCGGGACATTTGTACCCGTTTGTAAAGGGTTGATTTAACACTGGACATTTGGTCTCCTTTGTGAAAAATCCTATTTGTAAGTGATTCTCTGGATTTTTACGACAAAATCACGCATGATAATGTTTGACGCCAAATAGGTTTTTTTGTCACATTGAAATTATTTGTTTTAATCGAGAACTTGGTAGATAGGGTGTCTACTTACATAGGGTAAGTAGACACGGATCTTTGTACACAATTTTCGAAAATAAATGACTATATTATTATTATTGTGTACATGAATCAATATTAACCTTTTTCTGCCAAAGATGGTCACCACAACACAATTCAAGTGTTTTTATATAATTTCGATGATATCGGTCAGTAATGTTATTGTGTTTGCTTATTCAGAGTTTTTTAATCCACACGATCGTGAAAACATAAACGAAAGTCAATTTATACAAAAAACCGGACAAGTGCGTGTTGGGCCACGGGCAGTAAAAGGGTTCCGTAGTTGCACAATAATGCGGACTACGAAGAGGGCTTTTGTTGTTTTACGAAAATTTAATCGGTTTCGGCGGCTCACACCAAACGCCGCCGCACACTCCAATGCGTTATTCGAGCGTAAACATTATTAATTTAGAAATCATTATTACTAAGGATGTTATGATTTTAGTCTATATATTTTAACATGGGCTAAGCTGCGGACGGACAGACGGACATGGCGTTAACGTAATCGTCAATTTGTATATCCAGTTTCAATAAAAATTGACGTTTACAAAAAATCACACTAAGCCATCTGTATCACCGTGATAACTTAGTAGGAGGGAAAATAAAGTGAGCAGTCAATCCATCTAATCAACATAAATGACAGCTTAGCTCACTCCACTAAAGTTTACAAGGTGAGATGTTCACAGAATAGACTGGCTGAACATCCAACAAGTTGAAACTTAGTCGTACAATAGAGAGCATCGCAGTCTCACAAATAGATCTGAACTAGTTGCCACTAAAATTCTCGCTGACGAGATGCAAATGGGCGACAGCGTTTCTCGCAGGATTTTAGTAAATTGAGGGAATTGGGCCGACAAGCGCAAGACGCCTCCGACTCCCCAAGTTTCACCATACCAGAGTAGAGTCGACGTCTGAATTCAATTCACCACTCCAGGTACAAATTAGAAGAATCCGGAACGTGAACCGGATTGAAATAGTTGTAAGTTCCAGAGAGTTCAAGTTGGACGGTGGGCCTCCTTTGTCCTTGCACAGGTAATGTAATGTAAACGCAATTGCAAGCGCACGAGTGCAATGTGATGGAATAAGATTTGTTGAAGTATTGGAATATTGCGTTGGTAAAGTATTATGATGCTCGAGAATGTTTCATTTTTAGAAAGTACGGAATAATGTTTATGATCTTATAAGTATACAAGTACCAAAGACCAAGTGATTAATACGGCATTATTCATTATGCTCGAGCAATTTAAAAAAATCCCAATATGAGTAGGCAATATGATAAAAGCTATTGAAATAATTAAATTGACCGAGCTTTCTGCATCATGCCCATCATTTACTGAGCCGGGTTATAAATGGATGTGATTTTTTAATTATTTTAATGTTGACATTGGTTTTAATATAGAAAAGGTAAGTACGATCACTATTTAAGCAACAATGTCGACGGATCTAATTTCTGCCTGCAAGGTCTAAAGTAACCTAACATGAAGGAGATGAAAATAACCTATCCGTGTCGTGGTGCCCTAAGCTCCCGAGCTCGCTTCGCTCGCTCTCGGACTAATTCATTGACCATAATTGTCGAATAATGACCAGAAAATGTGATAAATATAGAAGTTTCAATCAGTATTCATTACATTGCCCCATTTGACTGGACTAGATTTATAATGCCCGGGCATTATACATAGTTCCCTGAATAATCACTTGGTCCATGACATATTATTCGTATATGATTATTATCGTTTCGCCTGGTTATCAATGGGTCGTGTTCGAACAAGAGATGTAACGAAATCCACTTAGCGGAAGCGGAGGCTCAATTCCGTAAATGCCAAGGTAAAGCAGGCGGAGGTAGACAAAATAAAATGAATAAAACAACATAATTTAAAGAAAAACGGTTTTCGCATCTAAGACCGTTACAACTCTATTAAAAACTGAGGATTTGGATGAAAATGTACGATTTCTTGAGTAAATTCTACATTTGCGACAGAGGCGGAGTTCCATTATAATCCTAGTTTTAATTTTTACTGTAAATATTCTTCTAGGGTTTCTAGGGACAGGAGCAAACTGTGGCTAGAGAAGTACCCACTACCTCATGACTTTATTAAGCCCAAGGAACAACTTCTCCTCAATCATGAACTGCAGTGGCCCGTGTGGAATGCTCTGAATCGGTTGCGCACCCAAGGTAGCGCGGATACTAATAATCCCTAATGGACTAATGTCCATTAGGGATTATTAGTCCATTGCACATCGGGTGCGATTGCGGTGCTCCTGTATAGACTATGCTTCACTTGCTGGAGTGTCCGGACTGTCCGTTCACTTGCACCTTGGATGACCTGTATAATGCCTCTGACGCTGTAATAAACGTGGCCATCTACTGGGTCCAAATAGTTTGATCAAATTTACGAAAAAGAAAGATGCCAAACCGGTTAGCCAGTTACCAAACCAAAGGCTAGAGTAGATTCTGCATACATAGTGAATGTTTGCTGACCCATTTTTGCGAATGTCCTAATATTTTAGGCATACAGTGTTCTCTGCTCACCCGTCATACCAAATTTTTCTCTTCTTACTACGCATAGATTACCCTTCGTGTTTTTGAATCCTACTTTTCAGGCAACATAAGAAAATCGGAATAACTGTTTCACTGTGGGAACGTAAATATCAGTCAGATACTTAAAATACTATCATCTTTCGTTTAAAATGCTATTGTAATATATGTATTATGCAATATGTAATGTAATATGAAAAAAATATACCTGTTATATTTATTTTCGACTTATGGCGGTACTTACAAAATAGAAAGGATCTACACGGTTCGCAGGCTTGACTAAAATGAAATTAGAAAAAAATACAGTAGTAAGGGAGCCGCAATAAGCCATCTGCTGATTCATCTCGGTCCCAACTTGTGTTGTGGACACACGAATGTACTATTTTTAACCCACGCTTTGAGAAAGGTAAAACTAAGATAAATCTATGATTTAAATTTGTGTTTTGTATTGTGTAATAACGACAGGCCTTGTGTTGGACGATATTAGTTTTTGTGAATCTGTCTCTGTGCCCAATTTAATCCATATCCGTTCAGCCGTTCTGGCGTGATTGAGTAACAAACATACACCAACATCCAAACTTTCGAATTTGTAATATTAGTAAGATAAGATTTTGAGGTGGTTAATAAAAGTAGATTCCTTTATTGGTTGATGTCTTGGGCGGTGGTTGTTTTAGTAGAAAGTAGTATTTAGTAACTAAGAAAATATCATGCCTGGTATCTCCCTAAAGTTAATATACGTAGTCTTAGGCGATGCTCACACATAGCAACTGTCAACTTTTTCAATCGCTCCCTTTAAGAAGGAATGCGGTCGCAGACATCCGAATGAATTTCCTACGTAAAAAGTCGTAATTCGAGGTTTGGCTCTCGCTTATTTCCTCCTCCAACATTGAACGAATTTAAAAGATATGCCATAAACTGAAAAAGAAACATACATAATTTATTTATTAAGACTTCATGCACAAAATGTACAAAGGCGGACTTAATGCCACATAATGTGCCCCTAGGTTTTTTTTTTCATTTATATTCGCCCAATTTGTAAACTGTAGGCCTCTGTTGACAGCGCAATTTTGATTATCTTTTGACTTCTCAAGATAATGTGTCATCAAAAAAGAAAACACATCATTCTTTTAAAGATTATGGAATATCGTTTAAATTGATTCAATATTGGACGAGGAAATAAGCGAGGGCCAAACCTCTAAGTATGACTTTTTACTTTGGAAAGCCAGTAGTATGTCTGCGACCGCATTTCGTCTTAAGGGTTGACAGCAACATCTATGGCCGCGCAGTTCGTTGTGTTCTTATGGATTTAAATTACGAAAAACGTCTTAAAGCGGCGGGAACAGGTTGCCGGTAACCAAAACCCGAGGGCCAAAATTGCTCCGTGAGTCTAGCGCCTTAAATAAAAATATATTCACGAAAAGCCAACGTCCTACAAGTTTATATCGTGTCAACTTTCACGCCTCCGCGGTATAATAAGCAGCACTTTGCAAAAGTTTTTGCCCCGATCTACGTTGAAGCTTACAAAACGACCACTAAGGAAAGAATGCACCAATTTGACACAAAAATAATGAATTTATATTTATTCTTCATTGTTTTATGACCGCCGACGACGTTATTATAATTGGAGCACGCTCGTTAGGGAGTTTGTTCAGTGTCTACCCAGTAATATCTACAGGATACTTGAAACGGGGGACGTAATATTTTGGTATAGTTCTTTTAAGCCATCATTTCTTATAGTTTTGTCGAGTGACTTTTTTCAATGTTTTATGCAATTAAGAGTCTTGCTAGATCTTTTTAGGGACCTAAAGGGTCCAAATGGAACCTCTCTTTTGCTGTCACTCACGTGTCCGTCTGTCTGTCTGTCCATCGTCTGTCACAAAATTTTGTTCCGAAGCATTTTTAACTTCTTATTGACCTATGGGTTTGAAATTTGGTGATAATGAAATGTTTATTATAACGTATATTTACAAACAAATACCAATATATTCAACATTGGTAAGGAACCCTAAATGTGTCCGACTCAAGCTTGGCCGGTTTTTTTCTAGATAACCTATATCATCTTCTCGTACCCGATGAAAAAAACCGGGGGATTCCTTACTATATTTGAAGATATGTTGTTTCATAATTTACGTGACTTTAATTTCTTGATGATCATGTTGTCAATCATTGGTAATTATTTATTTATTTATTATCACTAATTATAACATCTTTACAGATTAATCCAATATGATGCTACAAGTCACAAACACAAAATTACCTAATACTAAAATAATCTAGCAACAAAATTACACACAATAAAATAATAATAATTATTAATAATACATCAATAAAATACATTAAGTTAAACATGCTAAAGTCTATAGCTCCAGGCCTCGGTAATGTTCGATAATACTATTATCTGTTTGTTAACCGACTACAAAAAAGGAGGAGATTCTCAATTTGACTGAAATTTTTTGAGGTAAACAGTTCCTAGTCCTAACAAATATTAAATATATCAAAGTTACGATGTTTGGTTGTCTGTTAATTAATCACGTCTCAACGGTTGGACGTTGATGATTTGGCACACGGCTCGACCATGTCCTTATATAATAGATAAGGATATAGCATTATTTTATACCAGGTGTAACTAGAAAGAGGCCATCGAAAGAACGTCACTTACAATCTATTAAAGAAACATCAATACATATAATAAATCTGTACAAAAGTCGTTTTTGTACATCGAAAATATTACCAAAAACAATTTCCAGGATGTTAAAGAATAACCAACAGAACCCATTACCAGCATTTTCGAAATGTTTGTCTGTTTAGTTGTGCACACATCACGTAAAATGTACGACACCAATGTAGATAACTTTTATACATAATACAAAATCTTTTTTACAAAAAAAATACTACCTACCGACTTCCAATTAAAAACACTACAAAGTGTTGTTATTGTAAGTAGGTAGGTATTTAAGTAGGGTAGGGTAGGCAGTTGACGGAGTGAAGCCGCAGGCACAGCAAGTCAACAATAATTCCCACTACTTAGGTAGTCTGCCCTCTCAGATTTCTGCAGTTTGCACTGGTCTGGATTCAAGGCACGTAGCCCATACATTAAGCAAACAAGTTCTCAGTATCGTTGCATTTCGTGTCACGTAAACCGTTGGCTTTCTGCCACCTGTGGAGTGCATAACTATCAGGCTTTATTTGACTTCTGGCCTTAAGTCAGGGCTGCCATAAAAATAAAAGCAAATCTAAGTCAAATCCTCTTACTTAGACTGTTTTTTAACCAGGTAATACTCGTTTCACAAGTATAAGACTTACTGATTTGATAAAATATCAAATAAGATATTTATGTGTTACTAGCTGGCGCCTCGCGATTTCACCCGCGATTTTTTTATCTTTCGTAAAAAATATTTTTTTTTAATAAAAAGTATCCTATGTTACTTCTAATACCTACCTCCAAGAATTATATGTACAAAGTTTCATGATGATCGGTTCAGTAGTTTTTGCGTGAAAGCGTAACAAACAAACTTTCATTCACATTTATTATATTGAGTATAATACATTATTACTTGCCTAAGTACCAATTTTACTAATTCCTTGAGTGCTAATCCAAACATAATAGAAAAAACTATTGTCTTGGGAAACAAAGTTCCCAAAAGACACTCAAGGGGATACTAAACACAAGTGGTAATTCGAAACCGAGATGTCAATTCATCTTTGATTTGGAATATTGACACTTCATTATCTTTATTTAGATATGCTGATCGTTAAAATAATATCCACATCATGCATACAGTACGTGTCACAGCCATCTTGTTAAATTAGCCAGCTAATTGAATGCCTAGGCCGTTCATTAAACGCTGGCTTCCAATTGTAAGCCTAGGCCAATAGTTATTTAAACTAGAATCATTCAATGTTTAACAACTTGACTTGTTGAAAGTCAGCTCTTAGAAGATGACTGAACAAGACTCCGCCATTAAGTGATTTAAATTTAATCATAGTTTTGGGCTTCACTCAAAAGTTCAAACGTTGTGCTCAATGACTTGGCTAGTTGTCCTTCAGCCATTCAATTGGATGCCAGCGTTTAATGAACGGCCTAGGTATCCAATTAGCTGGTCTGTGACGTATACATTACCCATTACCTATCTAAGTGCCAATTTCACTAAAGAAACTGGACTCAATCGGTAAACCGAAATTAATGGTTTTCAAAATTATTATCACCTGTTGCATTGGAATATTGACACTGATATCTTTTGAAGTAAGTTTAGATGTGCTGATCACATTCAATTTCTTCAGAGAAATTCACCCTAAGCTAAATTATTATTAGATCTAGTTCATGTCCAATTGTTTATCTCGCTTTCAAAAATTTACCGACCGTTTATAGTCAGATTTAGAACGAAGAGTAAGTAGGAAATATTCAAGAGGTAGCATTGCCTACATACGCTGTAGGTTATTTTTGTAAAAAAAAAGCCTATAACAACTATTTATAAATATTAACGAGAGCATATTTGTCAGCCCACAGAGCTCAGTCCAGTTAGAGACTAGAGACGCCATTGCTATATCATCTTAATGCTATATTGTACATCCATTTGTGGCCTGAGCATGAGCACAAGTTTTGGCTGGGCTTGCCATTCAGAATTGTTACGGGCTGTAAATTTCGATGTACAAACAGTGGCGGTTGGTATGAATGAAATGTCCTCTGGTGAGGCGACTTTTGATGCTCTGTGTGCCAGCCCTATATTTAGATCATTGCGTTTGCAGTGAACTGGATTGAAATGGACTGGCCTTTATACATTACGTGGCATTGAGCCTCCAATCCACATCACTTTGATACATTGTTTACTGATTGTATCCATCAGTCATGCAATCCGATTCATTTCTCACAGGTTTACCTGAATTATTGGTATGTATGTATCTAAGTATATATTTATTATTCCTGTTTTTTTTTTCGTATCTTTTCTCTATTCATCCTATCATTTAGTTGCACCTACCTTGTTTTATCTCTGCACCACCCTAAGGTCGACTGGTAGATAATGCCTAAGGCATTAAGTCCGCCTTTGTACTTATGCATAAAGTTTTAATAAATAAATAAATAAATAACTCCTGAAAGTTCTATGCAAATTTCAGGCAGTTTTGATTCAGTCCTGTTCACACGGATTTGCTTAGTTCTAGGCGAGTTTTCGAGAGTATATATTTATATATTATTATACAGCAAATTTGAATTAGACATTCATAGTAAATTACCTTACTCGTTTTATTCTGTGTTCTCACAGAACCACAAAATTGTTATAATTTATGGTCTTCCTTCAATCGTGAGTTGGTCACCACGAACACTTTGAGCATCATTAGCATAGTATGCTTTAGCATCATTAGCATAATATGCCTATACCACATATTAAGTGGTATAGGGGAGGTGTATCGAGCTACAGTGCGAATAATGGAACATTAAATAATTTATGCTTTCCAGAGTGATTGTAAGTAATTCTTCTTCAAATTCAATTTAAGTTGATGCATCCATAATGTACATACAGGTGGTAAATATAAGTTACAGAAACAATTATGGACCCTGTCGGGCACAGCAACATTCTAGATACAATCAGTGTCTAGGAGAGAGGAATAGTGCTCAATATTTTCCTTATCTATTAACTAAAATAGTTATCTATTCCCTTTCCATCTGATTTTTCTTCTTCTTTTCGTGTGAGGAAGTATATGTGATGTAGTTATCGTACTCAATCGTGATAACGTAAACGATCACTTTGTACAATTTCTATTCAAAAAAGAGGTTTTTCCTTACTGACACCAGACGGCGCTTATCAAGTTCAATATAAATTGACGTTTTTAACGTGTTCCAGCGTGAGACAAAACTCATACTTAAGCACAATGGTGACAGAGGTAGTTAAGCCGTCTCTGGGAACCCCACAGGCCTTTGAGTTGTATATTTAGTAATTTGTGGATGATCATAAGAGTAGAAGTAAGGAAGATCACGAAACGATTGATGGATATGAAAGGTAATATATGCTAGATTGGATATGACCGTTGAAATGACAGTCAATATAAATTTATAAAAGAAATGATTCTGCGCTGACCCCAAATTCATTGGGATGACCTAGACTGTCATTACATTGACCATAATCCCTTTTTTTTAGCATGATTCGGAAACAAACAAAATATGAACAAAAAGTCCCAGAACAGAAATAAAGTGAATGAAACTTCCAGTTTTTGTAAATGTTTGAATATTTTTACGATATTAATTTGCATTGCGTAGGTACTTGGCTGTTCTTTTTTTACTGTCTTATAATCATAAATTGTGAATAGCCTTTCTTTCCAAAGTTCGTTTTGTACATTTTTCTCGTTGTTTCTGTATGGTTTTAAACGAACAGAGACGATTTTATTTAAATTTTTTACTAAACTTGTATAGGCATGATTCAAGCGTCTATTGGAACTTCGTTTTTTGCTTAACAGTATTACAAAACTGATGGAGAACTCTATTTTTTTACTCACTCGCTATCTGCAAGATCAACCATGAGGTATTATTAGTGCTGTAAGTACACCGGGCACTCGAACTTCCGATAAGAGCTATTTACCAAGAGCCCACGGTGAAGCGAAGAGGAACCCAAGGAAAGGCCGCTCGTCAGGGCTTTTGCCGATAAGCCGACGATGTAGCGGCCAACAAGTAAGTTGCGGTGCTACTTGGACGACATCGCAACTGAGGCGGGCCGCGATGTCGTATGGGAGGCATCGCGGATGAGGCTTAGAGGGCGAGGAGACGAATGTCGATATTGCGGTGCGCCACTCTCTCTTCCTACTGCGGCCTAGACGGGGTCGCCACCAATTGATGGTGGACGCTGTGGGGCCGCAGTGTCGTTATAGCGTTGGCCACTCTCCCTATCCCCTGCGGCCGAAAAATATGCCCTGCGGTGCCACCGACCACACCCTCAACAGGGTGACCAAGGGTGCGTCAAATACACGGTGTCGTCTGGTACCCATGTGCTAGTTTGTTTCCTGTGGCGTGCAATGTGTTCTTGTGCGCCGGTGATGGGGGTTACTCCCTAGAGGAGGGTCCGGTGACGGACAGCCGCGGCGGGTTCACGGATGAGTGCTTGCGCGTGCCCGTGTTCTCGCCATAAACGGGCACAGGAGTACACCGTGGAGTTTCAGTGGGTTCGAGTCCTTTTTTTTGGGATATCATCCAATGACTTTTGGTTGGAGTCCTACATTACTCCACTTTCTTCCCGTGGTAGCGCAGAGTTGCTATTTGCGACATTATGATTTTACTTTTCTGAATAATTTTGCTAAAACGACACGGTTGACGCAGTGGTTTAGCGATCGACTGCTGCCTTACGTGTCACGGGTTCGATTCCCGCATGGAACAATTATTGGTATGACGATAGTGTTTTCGGATCTCACTGTTTGTAAATATGAGGATTTATTTTTGTAAACGAACCCACGATACAGAAGACATTACTAGTGTTTCAAAAAAAGACAAAATACCAAGTTCTTTTTTCTAAATCTATATTTTTTTTTAATATTATAAAGCTGAAAAGTTTGTTTGTTTGAACGCGCTAATCTCAGGAACTGCTGGTTAGAATTGAAAAATTCTTTTTGTGTTGGATCATCCATTTATTGAGGAAGGTTATAGACTATATAACATCACGCTACAACCAATTGGAGCGGAGCACAAATGAAAAATGTTGCAAAAACGGGCAAAATTATTTCTTTTTGAGAGCTTCCGTAGCGTGCGCTGCGTAAGCGGTTAAAGTTTCGCAAAAATCATGTATGTAGTATAAGGTAGGGTATTCTGGAATCAAAAACAGAATTGTTCATAAGATTCAAGTTTTTTCTCTTCCTGTAGATGAAGCTTCTGATTGGATGATAAAAGGATTTATCATCCCCAAGGAACACACTACCGGGATAAATTCTATGTCCTTCGCAGAGTCTCAAACTATCACTATACAAATTTAATCAAAATCGGTTCAGTCGTTTAGTCGTGAGCAGGTAACAAACAAATAAACAGTTTTACTTTCGCGTCTATAATATTAATAATATGGACTTTGCTAGTCAAGTTCCTTAACAGGTGCTAAGTAGAGATTTATGAACACGACAAAATGAGAATCGAATGACTTTTAGAACCGTAGTACCGGCCTGTTATTGGCTGCAAGCTCACTTCACACCGCAATGCCACGCCATTATTGCCCCTCACTTTTAATAACACGGCCGTTAGCCTGCCGCGGCGACTTAACGATGACTTTTAGATGAGATTGACCTCATCAGAGAGCGTTCGTGAACATGTGGTAGCACTTACAAAGATTATGATTGTGTTAAGAGTAATTTTTAACCGACTTACCAAAAAGGAGGTTCTATGTTCGACTTCTTGTATGTTTTTTTTTATTTATTTCACCGATATCTCCGTCAATTGTGGACCGATTTTGAAAATTCTTATTTTGCTTGAAAGAGTATTTTTAGATATTGGTCCCATTTTAATTTGGTGATCTGATGAAGAACTCCTAAGATATAAGACAGAACTCTTCAATAAATAATAGCAAATCTCTCGGGATTGCTGAAATCGCATGTCTGTTTATTGATTATACCATTTCATAACTTAACATCACGCCAGTAAGCTCTTAAGGGGTAAGCAGATCTCTCATTTCACCGCTTATGTTAATCTTTCATGATATTCGGGTTATCTATTCTGGCGTTACGGTAACTTACTAAACAACTTGCCTATTAGGTAGGTACAACCAAAAAGTGAAAAATAAAAAGAAGTTTTTGGAAGTCGGTGTCCATAGCGCAAAAAAAATGGTACCTACGAAAGACACCGACTTCCAAAAATAAAGTTATTTTTCACTTTGTAGTTTTCTTATTTGGATGTCGGTAGTATTTTTTGTAACAAAGCTTTTTATCTTTCTTTCTAAATGATAACAACCGCACGGTCAATCTTCTAGGTTAGCAAAATTTGGCAAAGTCGATCTGTAAACCAGTGACCGTGCCGTGCAATTTTGTAGATCTTTGACTGACATTATGGGTGGTTAGAAGCCAGAAAATATGATACTGGTCTCACCAATGGGTTACGTATTATCCAGGTACTAAGTTGTGAAGTTCACAAACACGGGTCCCCGTCACGAATCTATAAATTTTGTAAATAAGAACCTGTACTAAGTTTCTTAGCGACAATTCAATCAACAACAAATAATCCATACGTTTAATACAAAACTAACGAGCAATTTTACTTGCTGATCTAATGTTTTGTGGTACTGAAACGCGTCTGACTCATGGAACTCCATGAATCAGACGCGATGTTACTTTGAGTTTATTGAATTTGGGATTATTTGTTGTTGATTGAATTGTCGCTACGTAACTTTAGTAGAAGTTTTTTATTTACAAAATATATAGCTTCTCGTGGCAGGGTCTTCAGTAATTTTCTGGTATTCAGCGGCATCTGATTAGTCCGATTATTCCGGATTTGAATTCCATAAGAACATTCATGCCCGTAATCCATTCAGGGAATGTTTTTGAAAGGCCTTCATAAATGCAACCTTTTTGCATATGCTTCTTTCTATACGTTATGAGTTAAGTAAAACGCCACCTACTTAGTCAAACAAAATATTTCCTAGAGTATTCTACCAACGTTTTGTAAAACTGCGCCATCCTAGAGGCCCGAACTCGGCGTATTTGTATGTTTGTCAAGAATATATCTTCTGCCTGTTAATATTTCTGTGTGTGCATTAAATATTATTTACTGTGTGTTTGTGAACTTTCAACACTCGTGTATCATTTGTCCGACGCCTTGCCTACCCTGCAGGAGGGTTCGCTGTTTGGCATGTAACGCCACCACCCAGTTCCTCAACACTCCTTGCTGCCTGCCTTCCTGCCTATCTACCGGTACGTGGTGCATGAGCCGCAGCAGACAAGATTTCAGTGGTGCGCGCGGTTACAGCGCACCCGCCAGAAGCACGCGCAGGGTGCGCCTGCCGTTCACGTCGGCCCACTGTTCACGGTAGTGTTTAACCAGCCGTCTTGGAGTAAGCGGGCGGTTGCCACTTCGCCAACTACGAAGACGCGGGCGGCGCGTCGTTTGAAGCCGGCGCTTATTTTTAACTTTTCTATTAACGTGACTTACGTTAAGCTCGTCTAAGCTTACGTTACATAGTAACAAAAACTAAACACTCCAAGTTGGAGAGTTAACTATAAGGTGGATGGTGAAATTTCATACAATATAGTGTTTGGATTGTAGCCCTTATTCCCGATCATATACCCGATATGCTGTGTATGGTTTCAATGACAATTCCTCTCATTAGGTAACCCGTAGATATCAAGATTCCCTTTTTTCTTACTTTTTTGCGTAAAAGGAGTAAAAATCCTCAATACCACAGTAAAACTAATTTACACCCGTTCCTTGATAAAATGAAACATGTGAGTGATTTACGACTGGGCATGTCCCTTAGGAGTGAAGGTCGTGAATATATTTCGTTGAGGCAGTCAGCACCTGTCTCAGCACTGGATTGGGTCTGGATTTATTAGAAAAAGCCTTCGGTAATGTTATGGAAGAATCGTATTTATAAAATTTTAAAAGAATTCGATCAGCCCGAAAATTCAAAAAACAAAATTCTTCGTAAGAAGTATATTGAAAAGCCTCAATCGACACACGCGGGTATTTGTCACTGCAATTCTCTGCTCCAAAACGCTCCACTTGTATCAAAATGTACGTAGGCACTAATATCGAACTTTTGAATACTTAGAGACACACGGTAGACTACACGTTCGGTGCTATCACTGACCTATAGCTGCACTAACGTAGAATTAATTTTCAATGACTGTGAATTTTCTCTTGCATGACCAAAATCATCATTGATCTGCTGTTATTAGGGTTCCGTAATAACAAGGAACCTCTATAGTTTCGCCATGTCCGTCTTTCCATCTGCAGCTTAGCTCAGAGACTCTAAGTACTAAGTAAGAAGAAAGCTATAATTTGGCATGGATATACATATTAATCACGCCAAAAAAGTGGTAAAATAAAATCAGGTAAAAATCATTTTATTAAGGTACCTCTATACCTAAAGTGGGCAATTTTTTTTTCGTCTATCCCATGGTGGGGGTTATCGTTGGATAGGTAATTCAAAAATATCACGAGTCTGTGAATACCTTTATTCGATTCAGGGATTTGTTTGCGTAAAATTAAGCTTAAAATGGCAAATTTTTGTTAGAGTCAAGTAATTTTTGTCAGTCCCTCTCGTGCCAGCTAAATAGTTGCTTTTGGATATGTGAAAAAATTCGCGGCAGTAGTATATATAACGAAATTAAAAGGAAAACTATCACAGCTAAGTAGATTTACAGGTTTACGAGTACTCGTAATAGCGACCAACTTATAAAATGTACTTGGAAAACTGAAAATTTTGTATATTGATGTATTAGGACAACAGTTTTCGAACGGCATAGTTAATTTTGTCCCATCGTTAGATAAATGTTCGGGGATTTCATTGTTTATGAACGTTAGTAATGTTACCTACGTATTTATTTTGATGAATGTAGACTGTTTAAACGGAACCATCTTTGCTAGAGTAAGACTCGTACTTGCCCGGTGTTTTTTCTAATTGGTCTGTGCAGCCTGTCTTTTTAAGTCAAAAAAATTATGTGTAAAATTTCTTAAAATAGTCCTTTGCCCAGTAGTGGGACACGGCTAGCAAGTGGAGTGATGGTCGTGACTATATAGTCAGCACAGTAGTAGGCAGTCAGCATCTGTCTCAGCACTAGATTGGGCCTAGATTTATTGAGACAAATCCACAAAACTTCTTGTAGATACGTTGAACAGTCGGCCTGTGTAATGGAAGAATTGTATCTATTGAAAGTTTCAAATGAATTGATTCTAACCAAAACACGGCTAAGCTATAGGTAAGTATAAAAGGAAGTTTGCGTACCTCCTTTTATTTTTAATGGTTATAACAATGATGCAAGAATTATGACAAAAAATAATAAAAACTTTCTCGCATAAAAATTAACCGATTTAAAAAACGAATCACTAAAAAGTGCAAAATAACTTTAGTTTCGGAAGTCGGTGTCGCAAAACGATAAAAACATGAGGTACGAAAGACACTGACTTCCAAAAGGAAGTCGATATTTTTTTTAGTGTTAGTTCAACATAACTACAAATTGAGCTAGTACCATAGTATGCTATAGTATGTATGCTTAGCTGGTATGGTCATGTTACGAGAATGAATTATAGAACTTATGGAAACGCCGGGAGGTGACACTCTTAAAGGATACATACGGATCTTATCGGTGATGTTCCTCAGAAAGGCCAGGCCACGTACCCTGACGTGTCAAAACTATCATACTTCGACTGTAATAAAGTGACAGATGTATACCAGTCATATACATCTGTCACTTACGCAAGCTCAAAATAATCTTGCTCTAAGAGCTTATGGTCACCCCCTGGTGTGCAGTACCCATAACCAGCGTGCTTGTATGACTAGATGTAAGAACGTCAATGAAGCAAAAAGAGAATAACGTGTAAGGATCATAGATGATAATGATGATTTACTGTAGTTTCCACGTACTCCCATAGGAGAAAGGCGTGAGTTTATGTATGTATGTACTAGCTGTTTCCCGATATTTCTTTTGTCTGCGTATTATTAGTACTTCGAGTAGCCAATTTTATAAATCGCGAAATAGTATTGTAGGTGCGCACCTACAATACTATTTCGCGATTTATAAAATTGGCTACTCGAAGTACTAATAATACGCAGACAAAAGAAATATCGGGAAACAGCTAGTACATACATACATAAACTCACGCCTTTCTCCTATGGGAGTACGTGGAAACTACAGTAAATCATCATTATCATCAGTAGGCCGCTTTACTTGAAAAATATTAGTTCTCCATACAAACTTCCACCCCTCTTTCCACCCCCTTAAGGATGATTGCCGGGATAAAAAAAATCCTATCTCCTTCACAGGGTCTTTAACTATCCCAATACCCATATTTTTCTAAAATGTTTCAGCGTTTTAAGCGTGAAAAGGTAATAGAAAGACAGAGTTACTACGGGTTAGTCACGTCGGGTTTGTAGGATTTTCACCCTGTTCCTCATGTCTCCAAACTGGTGACTCTCGAAGATGAACGTAACGCAGCCTTCGTTTAGAGCTACTTAATCGTGACGTCATCATAACTTCCTTAAGCTTTCGAGCAGCGAGTTACACGGTTAGTCAGTACCCACGGCATCTACGGGGGTATCTTGACCACCAGCATGCAGCGGACGCACATTTCTGGCCATCATCCTCATCTTCTAACACCACCCTCAACTTCATCAGCGAACCTGGCACAGCACGCTGCAAATTCGACCGGTCAACAAAACCGAGCCTTGAAGATGCTCTTTTGGTCGACGGCAGCAGTCCAGCCACTACGCCGCTATATTATTATGCCTGTATTCCCCGAAAACCGCAAGGAAAAACCCAATAACACTTTTGCCCGACCCGTGAATCGAATCCAGAACGTCATGCTCAGCAATAGTGGTTGCGACAACTAGATCAACGAGGCAGCAAATACAAAAAATCTTTTTGACCTTAGGTGACCTGTTTTTTTTTTTTGAAGAGTGGAAAGAATTTGGTTTGTGATCAAAAATCAGGCAAAAGTTTGCTGATCACTACTACTCCCGCCTACTTTCTGCGGCAGGGTAGTACTTATGTTTTATTTCGTCCAATTAAAGTCATTTTCCAATTTGCCACGAAAGCATCGCAGTGCAAAAGAATTATTAACAAAATGAACGTCCTCTTACATAATAAAGGGCTTCAGTAAACAATCTTAATTTAAATTCTTTTGGGAGTTACTAAACTTTAAATTTTGGATAATTATCGCTGGTTAGTAATTCAAAGAAAAAATGTTTAACAAAGTTGGTAAGGCACGAAAAGGAGATTTTTTGATGCCGATAAAAAAAACGGATCTGAAGCAGAATGACCCATTCGCAAAATGTGTAAAATAACTCGTTGATAAAATGTAAGGATATTTTTCGATTAACACAATAAATTTAAAAAAAAGATTTAATATACACGATACATGCTCAAAAAAAAAGAACGTCCTCCTTTTTAGAAAGACTGTTAAAAAGTCAGTCATAGGGCTGCCTATTTTATTCTCGTCACATTATCATGTCGATGATATGAACCCATAAGTTTAGCACCTACCAAAAATCGGTCAACGCGGCTAAAGAAGATTTCACCTTCAAAAAACCACGAGAACTCAAAATCATATTTGCACGGTACATCGACCCCTCTCGATTCGTAAACAAAACGTTCCGAGCAAATGCATGCGCATATATTAGGGATACCTTTAAAAGAACTGCGGTAGTGCGTACTTATTACAATTTCCATTCATATTTCTTGCCTTTGAAAACCTTTCTTTAGTATATTACTATTACCTACTTCTTGCACAAGAGGGATTTTTATGCCTTATCTTGAAAATGGAATGCCGATCACAATTCTTTTTTTTTATTGTTAATAGGCTCGCGCTTGACCACTATCTCACCTGATGGTAAGCGATGATGTGGTCGACGGTGAAGCACGCTTGCCTAGAAGTAACCTATTCACTCTTGACTTAAAGACCCCTAGATTGTAGCTATCGGGAAACACAGACTCCGGCAGGGATTCAATTTCACTCTGATGCTTTACCTTACCAGAAGATCGTGGATAAATAAAAAAATCCCCAAGAGTCGTTCTTTAAGATCCAGAAACGCTTGCCGAGGCCGGTTCGTAATGGTAGGGGGGCTAAATTTTTTTTTAACTTTTCCTCACTCTAGGAATTTCTCCTATATCGTGGTAGCGTTTACATACCGAAATTCCTCCAAGCCTCGGAAACCACGTTAAGCCGCTGATTTTGCCGGTCAATTTTTAAATCTTTGAAGGTCCTTACATACGGAAGCAGGAAAATCTGACACCAGTCTTGCCATCGGAGGTGTCGTTTTACCCAGTTACTGGGTTGTAGAGGTAAGCTAATAATTATGCAGTCGCTTCTTGTAAAATAGTGGTACTCTGCTGCATTCGGTCAGATTGGATACCGTCTCCATCATATCTAGTAGTTGGGAGAAGATTGACTCAGATGCTTTACCTGTCAAAGTCAAATTCTTTATTTCATTTAGGCCACTAAGCGGCTCTTTTGAACGTCAAAAATTAAAAATAATAATATAAATTTAAAAGTAATAACAATTGATTCTTCCGTCAATTCGGAAAAGTAGCTTGTTATGGAGAAGAACTCATAAGAAACTCCACACATACTCTTTAAAAAAAAAGTGTTGTTCAATATCTAGATTCATACATTAATTCATAAACGTGTGGACGATGCACCCAGACTAACACTACTGTACTATATACGTATCTATAGGTATAAAGTATTACAAGCACTAACAGGTAAATTTATTCATTTGATAAATAGGAACATGGTTTTCACATGCAAATATTGAAAACATAGGTAAGTTATCTAATTCAACAACAACGGAACAGTGTGTATGTGTCAATCTCTTAAATAAAAAGAGAAAAAAGCAATGTTGTAACTATGTAGGGACACAATGTACCTACGTACTGACTTACTCAGCAAATATGTTATTGGTGACGCACGGCTGCGCCCGTGATACAGAGAAGTTTAGTCGCAAATAAACTACGGTCGTAATTGGTCGTTTCTATTAAACCTGCACCCTCAACACGAACTAAAAGAACACATCAATCATACATTACCAAAGTGGTAACATTAAACTCATTAACATCTAAAGTGGTGACCCCTGTGAACATTTCATTTTGGTGAGGTGTGTGGATAGACTGAAACGGAAATGAATCCTCAACAAAGTATTACGCCGCGTGCACAAGGTGTGAAAGATGACATGTCCGGCGATGCCAGCGAAAGGGCGCTGGCCAGCATAACTGTCTCTTCGCGTATTCCTGAGTTTTGGATAGACCAAACGCGACTCTGGTTTGTCCAGTTCGAGGCCGCGGTAGAAAATCAAAGACTGAGTGATGCAGCCAAACAGAATCTGGTTGTGACTAAATTAAGCAAGGCTGCTATACAGCAGGTGAGCGATTTGTTGCTTGCTCCGCCGGAGACTCGGAAGTATCAGACGCTGAAAGAAAGGCTACTGGAGGTGTTCGAGGAGTCGGAGACTAGGAAATTGCAGAAGCTGATCAGCGAAATGGAGTTGGGAGACCAGCGACCATCACATTTGCTGCGACGAATGCGTGAGTTGGCCAGAGAGAAAATGCCTGACGATACCCTAAAGTTGATGTGGCAATCGCACCTGCCGAAATCAGTGCGGGCTGTACTGGCTGTGACTGACTCAAAGGATTTGGATGTGCTCGCTACTATAGCAGACAAAGTGCTGGAAAGTACGAAAGAGGGCTCGTCGACAGTAGCAGAAGTCAAAGCAGTGGAGGTCCAGGAAAAGACTACAGGAAAAAGGAATGATGGATCACCAGACATCAGCCGAATCCTGGGGGAAATAGCGAAGATCAACCTGCGGCTCGCAGGTCTGGAGCGTGGCAGAGGCAGAGAGCATAGAGGCAGCGGCAGCCGACGATCGAGATCGGCATCGAAGTGTGGTGATGCGAGTTCCGAGAGAAAAAGTGCTAATTGGTTGTGTTTTTACCACTATCGTTACAGGGAGAAGGCAACAAAGTGTGTTAAACCCTGTAATTGGAGCAAGGGCCAGGAGAAGTCGGCGGGAAACTAGACTTGGTGCAGCCGACGGCGGGACGTTGCACGGTATACAACCGCCTAGTAGTATGTGATAAGAAAACAGGTATGAGATTTTTAGTTGATACGGGAGCTAATGTGTCTGTAATACCCGTGAAGAAAAATCGATCGCGTAGTTATTATGATAGTAATAGGTCTAACTTTACATTGTACGCTGCTAACGGCACAATAATACGAACTTATGGCACTGAGACATTAACCCTAAGTTTGGGATTAAGACGTCCGTATACTTGGCATTTCATTGTTGCAGATGTAAATCAGCCCATAATAGGCGCAGATTTTTTAACAAAGTATAAATTACTAGTAGATTTAAGTGGCCGTCGTCTCATAGATGAAGTAACTAGTTTAAGCACAGTAGGTTTAATTGTAAAGTGGAAGGGATCATCCTTAACTACGATTGATAACACTTGCATTTATTCGGATATACTAGCCGAGTTTCCCGAGATCACTAAACCCGTGTCTTTTAAGGAGGAACCCCCACATGCGGTGTTACATTACATTGAGACGCACGGACCTCCCGTATTTGCTCGAGCTAGACCACTAGCCCCGGAGAAATATGTCAAGGTAAAAGAGGAGTTTCGGCGTATGCAGGAAATGGGAATATGCAGACCGTCGAAAAGTCCTTGGGCCAGTCCGCTGCATGTGGTACCCAAAAAGGATGGGCAGATTCGTCCTTGCGGTGATTATAGGGCCTTGAATGCTATAACAATACCTGACAGGTATCCCATCCCGCGGATAAATGACTTTACGTATATTTTAGGAAAAAAGTACATATTCTCGCATTTAGATTTAAATAGAGCGTATCATAATATTGTGATTGCACCGGAAGACATAGAGAAAACGGCCATAATCACTCCCTTTGGGTTGTATGAGTTTACGCGTATGACTTTTGGGTTACGGAACGCCGCGCAAACATTTCAGCGATATATGAATAACGTGGTATTACAAGGCTTAGATGCACAATTCAAGATAGGTTCAGAAGGGCAGTCAGAGTCCAATTTCTATTTCTGTTACATAGATGACATCATCGTAGCTAGCGAGACGCCTGAGCTTCATAAGTTACACTTAAAAGCGATTTTTGAGCGATTGAACCGATTCGGTATAACTATCAATATGGCGAAATGTAGTTTTGGTAAAGAAAAACTAGAATTTTTAGGTTACGAGGTCACGTCATCAGGTATCAAACCATTACCAGACAAGGTACAGGCAATAATCGATTTCCCAAAACCCAAAACGGTAGATCAGTTACGGCGTTTCTTGGGAATGGTAAATTTTTATAGGTCCAGTTTACCTAGGGCCGCTGAATATCAATCTGTGTTGAATACATATTTACAGAAGGCAAAGAAAAAAGATAAGTCCATAATTAATTGGTCGCCAGAAGCAGACATTGCGTTTGCGAAATGCAAAACTAGCCTACAGAATGCCACTATGTTATCGTATCCGGTAATGAACGCTGAGCTGGCAATATGGGCGGATGCGTCGAACGACTGTGTTGGGGCCGTGTTACAAGTTAAGGTTGATTCACACTGGTGCCCCTTAGGTTATTATTCTAAAAAACTCAGTGATGTGCAAATTAAATATAGCACATACGACAGGGAGCTTCTAGCTATCTATTTGGCGGTTCAGTATTTTCGTTATATGGTAGAAGGCAGATCTTTTGTAATTTACTCGGACCATGAACCATTAGTTTATGCGTTCACAAAAAAACCTAGTGACAAGGAGACGACTAGACGCGTTAGACAACTTATGTTTATCAGTGAGTTCACAACAAACATACAGCACATTAACGGTAGGGATAATACAGCAGCGGATGCACTGTCTCGGGTTGAAACTATCACATTTCCAACAGCGCTCGATTTCAGCGAAATAGCATTGGCGCAACGGACTGATGACGAGCTGACGATGCTCTTATCGAAAGAAAACAATGTAATGCAATTTAAGCGAATTCTTTTACCCGACAGTCAAAGTGAGGTGATGTGCGAACTATCTACTTCGGTTGCAAGGCCATATCTACCAGTAACATTTAGGAAAAAGGCATTTCAGGCGGTACACGGTTTGTGCCATCCCGGAGTTCGTACTACTCGGAAATTAGTGTCGTCTAAGTATTTTTGGCCAGGTATGAACACAGACGTAGGACAGTGGGCCAAAACCTGCGTTCAATGCCAGAAATCAAAGGTTATACGGCATACTGTATCGGGACTAGGACAATACGAAAGTAGTGGACGCTTCGAACATATACATGTTGATCTAGTAGGACCATTGCCTACGTCACCGGATGATTATAGGTATTGCCTTACAGTGGTTGATAGGGCGACAGGCTGGCCAGAAGCTTTTGCAATCAGAGACATTTATGCTAGTACGGTAGCCAAGACGTTGTACGAAGGTTGGATTTCGAGGTACGGTTGTCCGGTAAGGGTTACTACAGATCAAGGCAGACAATTTGAAAGCAGCTTGTTCAATGAGTTAATGAAATGTTTAGGAATAAATAAATTAAGAACCACAGCGTATCACCCGCAAGCGAACGGTACGGTAGAAAGGTTTCATCGCGTGTTAAAAGCAGCACTGATGGCCAGAAGGGACAGTGGCGCGTGGGTTGAGGAGTTACAGACAGTTCTGTTTGGGTTACGTGCAACACCGCGGAGTGACACTGGTGTCAGTGCCGCGGAATTAGCATTTGGAAAAACATTACGGTTACCCGGGGATTTTTACGGTGACAATAGCATAAGCGTTAGCGATTCAAACGAATGTGTAAACAAAATTAGAAAAATTATCGAAAACCTGAGGCCAAGACCGAGTAAACAGAGAGATGCGAGGACTATATTTGTTAATTCAGATTTAAAGACTTGTTCACATGTTTTCGTGAGAGTAGATCTGGTTAAAAGATCCTTACAACCTCCCTATGACGGTCCATATAAGGTTTTAGAGAGAAAAGAAAAATATTTCTTGTTACAAATAGCAGATAAGCGTGTGAAGATATCAATCGATAGGTTAAAACCGGCGTACGTTGTTAATGAAGAAACCCTTCCACTAAAACAACAAGAAAAAGATTGTGTCGTAACTAATCCTAATAATAAACTGGTTAATGATAAGACTACTAGAACTAAGCGTGTAACTTATACCACACGCAGTGGTAGAACGGTTAAGCAGCCGATAAGGTTTGCATAACAAAAAAAACTATGCAGAAAAGAATAGGTTCGATTCCTACTCAAAAACAACTACGATTTAAGTAATGCAAATAAGTAAATAATATTAGTATAAGGTATACAATCAGCAAATAGGTAACACTTGAATGGTTTTGCATATTGTCAATATTTCGAAATTGAACTTTGGAATAAACAATGAATTAAAGCAATTCGGGCATATTAAAGGATGTTTATTAAGGCCAGTCAATTGCAAAGTTTCATAAAGAAGTGCTGACTAAGGGCAGAACGTTCTTGTAGTTTAGATAAATAGTATCTTAACACCAAATGTAATTTATCCATTGCTGGAATAAGACCTTACGAGCTACAACTGTTATTTAGAATAAAATATCTCTGTGTGTAAAAATGGGTTGGGGCCAAAGTAAACCACAACAGAACAATGTCGCTATAGCACAAACGATGTCTAACGAGATGATGGGACAAAGAGTTGGAACTTTAGAAATCATTGTGATTGTGTGCGCCGCTCTGATGGGAATTTTAATTCTGTATTTAATCAGAGGCCAATGCAAGAAACGGGTACGAGGCTGGTTCCAGAAGGAAGCAGTCGCGGCCGGTTGGAGTCTGCCAGCCGTAACGGTGCAAACAGTGCCGCAGCCAACTGTACCCCGTAACCCGGACGTGTATTAGTGCTGAGTGATTGTAAACATAGTCTTGTGTCTTAAGTGTCATTTTCTTCTTAAAAATATAAATGAGTTTTGTAAAGATATAATGGTGTTCGGATAAAAATAAATTGTACTTAGATGTATTTTGTTTATATTGTAATTGAAAAATAAATGTACTAAGTGTAAGTACTTGGTTTTAAGGAGGGGGCTACTGTAGGGACACAATGTACCTACGTACTGACTTACTCAGCAAATATGTTATTGGTGACGCACGGCTGCGCCCGTGATACAGAGAAGTTTAGTCGCAAATAAACTACGGTCGTAATTGGTCGTTTCTATTAAACCTGCACCCTCAACACGAACTAAAAGAACACATCAATCATACATTACCAAAGTGGTAACATTAAACTCATTAACATCTAAAACTATAAACCAGTCTGATTTAGTCTACACTAAATATTGCGCTATGGAGCAGGACCAGCATGTTTCCAAGCATTCTTATCTTGAATATAATCAAGTAAGGGGAGAGTCCATACTACTATTATAGAATAGGAGAGAATAGAATAGAACGGAACAGAACAGGACACGACAGGACAGGACAGGACAGCATAAAACAGAAATATATTTATTATGTAATTTGGCACTCGGATAGATTATGACATAGATTAGTTCATAGGATACTTTTCATCCTGGTAGTAAGTTCCCTCGGGTTAAATCCCTACTTCCACACCGGCTAAGACACTAGCAGAAGCTAATAGTCTATACAATTGTATATACCGAATATGCAGCTTCCCAAAGTACATCATGTTTTTACCCGACTGCAAGGTTATGTTTTTCGCGCGTAACTTGTATGTATGTATGTATGTCATACTAACTGTCCCATGGGACTTTGCCCCCGTCAACTGGCTTCCTACCTACCCTACCTATACATGATTGTTGCGTAACTTGAACCGCTTACTAATAATGCTGATTATGTTAATGTTTCATGTTGGATTATATTCGAACGCAATGTGAATTGTTACTGAATAAATTAAATTGAATTACGCAGTGCACGCAACGGGAGCTCTCAAAAAGGATTTTTTTTTCCGTTTTTGCAACATTTTTTATTTATGCTCCGCTCCTATTGGTCTTAGCGTGATGTTATATAGCCTATAACCTTCCTCGATGAATTGTTTATCCAACACAGAAATAATTTTTCAATTTCAACCAGTGGTTCCTGAGATTAGCGCGTTCAAACAAACAAACAAACTCTTCAGCTTTATAATATTACAAGATGTCCCATGCGACTTCACTCCCGTCAACTGTCTACCTATCTACCCTACGCTACCTACCCTACATACATGAATGTTGCGTAACTTTAACCACTTACATAGCGCACGCAACGAAAGCTCTCAAAAAGGAATTATTTTGCCCGTTTTTGCGACATTTTGGCCGTAGCGTGATGTTATATAGCCTTGACCTTCCTCGATAAATAGGCTATCTAACACAAAAAGATTTTTTCAATTCCAACCAGTAGTTCCAGAGATTAACGCGTTCAAACAAACAAACAAACTCTTCAGCTTTATAATATTATTATAGATAAGTATATAAGTATAGATTCTTTATTATCTTATATCTTTCAAAACACTAGACACATTAATATAATTAAGACATCGTTAGATAGGTCTTAACCGTCCAAGTATTCTTAGAAAATCATACTATGCAGTCGGTGGATACACAATGTTTTGATGAGCCAGCTCGTGAATATGATATCCTCCGACTGCACAGCATGATTTTTGTCTTGTTTACTCACTAGTTTTTCTTACTTCGCTTATTAAGCAGTCCGGATTTTTTGATTAATTAACTTTTTTAGTATACGTTTACAGAGAAAATTCTCATATAAAGATATTTAGGTTCCGTGCTTTATGAGCCAGTAAGCTAGTAAAGTAAATGTCGGTAAATAAACTTTTGATTTTATGATGATTGTTTAGTAAAATACGCTCTCATGCATCCACTGGCAATCTTGGGTTCAAGTAATGCTTTTACTTGACACAGACATTTTATTCAAAGGTTTTGAGAGACACAGCAGATTTAATTGAAAGATTATATATACTATAATAAAGTGAACATCTCGTAACCTAAACATTGTAAATATTATGTGGGTCCATTCAAAGACCTCATACACAACATACACAGTAATTTATAATGATTCCTTTTATAAGTTAGCTACTCCAACGCAAAGTATTGTTATAAAAAACACGTTTTAATGTTTAGAAAGGCGGTAGCCTGTGTAACAAAATATATTACGATTTGTCTACAAATAGAATAAGATCATCTGTAAACAACACTGTATAACATATGAATAAATAAAGACTTTTCAAAATCAATCAAAATCAAATCAATTGAAAGATTTTCGTCATCGAGATGTAACCTTAGCTTTTTAGAATTTAATATCTCCACCAAATATAACTGACATTAGAACAGATCCGGCCGATGGGGCCGAAAAGTTGTGGAGTGGCGACCGCGTACCCCAAAGATGCAGCGTTGGAAGGCCGCCCTCTATATGGAACGATACCCTGGTATAGGCTGCGGGAATCCGCTGCATGCGAGACAATCAGGACCATTCAATGTGGTGACACTTGTGGGAGGCCAATGTCCAGCTGTGGACGTCTTTCCGAAATGATGATGATTATAATCCCCGATTTCCGAATAATAAAAAAGTATTTGTGAAACTTAAAAAAACTGTGAATTTCACTTTAGAAAATCTGTCAGTCTTCGACTCAATCAAACCTTTTGAGAAGTTCCGAACTACAACTAACTAATACTCAGCTCAGAAATCGGTTCAAATATTTCCAATGGCCGTAACGTAACTTTAAAACGATAGGCCAAGCCTTAAAATAGGAGCTTATGTTACTTATTGTTTTATTTAAGGTATCTCCTATAATCTCTTGTTTTTTAAAGGTTTCATAAGGTTACCAAATCCTAAAAATGGCGCCCAAACACTATCTCATCGCTTTACAGCCACTCAAGAACAATCTCTATTTCTAATTCATTCGCTTTATTTATACGCTTGAAGCAAATCAGCGCTGAATACAGCTGTAAAGCAATTGAATGCACTGAATAGTTACTCGTGTAACGATAAATAAGAATGCATGCGCGCTGAAGCAAAACGCTAGATAAAACATGTATGGGTTACACGCTTCGGTAACATAGTAGCTACTGACGTCAATTGCAGCTTTGAAACGGGGATTTGGTCCCTATGACATATTTTTTGCTAGTAAGTTTTTATAGGTTACCTACGTAGATTCTATAAAGGGAACGGAGTAATTAATAGGCTTATTAATGCTAATAATTAGTTTTATTCCACTCAAATTTAATCAATTTCATTACTAAACATCTCGCCAACAATTCTATTATTTTTTTTAAATCCTATTCTATATTCAAATGAAACTTCAAAAGCTGCCAGAAATAGTTTTTGGCAACCTGCATGCTTTTTTTTTATTGTCCGTAGGCACGTTCTTGACGACTATCGCTTTATGGTGCGTTACAGCGCTCGACCTTTACATCTATCAAAGTGCCTACATTGTAAAGTGGGATAATCAATAAAACATGCTATTGATTACCATTGGGTGTATTGCTAGTGATTACTTACGGGACAGAGACGTGGTCGCTCACAATGGGCTTCATCGGAAGGCTTAAAGTCACCCAAAGGTCAATGGAAAGAGCGGAGTATACTCGGAGTTTCCATGTTTGATCGAATCAGAAATGAAGACATCCGCAACATAACCAAGGTTACCGACATAGCCCGAAGACTTGCCAAGCTTAAGTGGCATTGAGCAGGGCACATTGCTCGCAGAACGGATGGCCAGTCACGCCTGAATTTCGTGAGGGGTTGGACAGAGGTGCACTGTAGTAAAGTACACCCACATATCGCCAGTTATTAGGGGGCGATCATATTGTCATAAACCGAGCACAAGTCCAGAATCTGGGCTGTAACTGAAACATTCCAGATGATTAAAACCCAATAATAATTTGCCCGACCTGGGAATCAACCCCTGTACATGCTCAGCGATAGCGCCTTCAAAACTAGACCAACGAGAAAACATAAACTAATCTCAGATTTTTAATTTCGTAGACTAAACTGACATTTGTGTGGTTGCGACTTTATCGTTACGTAAAAATAGTGTCGTATCCTGAGTGATCGAAAATCAAATAATATCGAAAACGGTAAAAAACTTACACTTGTTAAGAAACTAGCGGCTCTTATATAATTTCTACTCATTTATGAAGGACTTCATTTTATTGTTGATTTCTTATTTATTACAAACTTTATATAAATAAATATAACAGTTTCTGCCAAGGAAAAAGGCGTGAGCTTATGATTTACATATTACTGTTTTTGTTTAACAGTTTCATGTTCACACGGAAAATTGCAGTATTTTCCTAGTAATACCTAAAGTATTTGAAAATACAGAATTGTCATTAAACAACGGAACAGCAACGGGAAACATGCTCGGTTGCCTCACAATTACTGCATCTGCACCAAAGTCTGTGTTCTTATTACGAGTTATGATGTAGCAAACACGTTGACACAAAACTTTACTTATTTTTCTCTGTATAGGGTTGTACGTGTCTCATATAGTTGGAATATCGATAGTTGATCTTCAAGGATAATATCGATTTTATGAAAATACTAGTGGCCCACCCCGGCTTTGTCTGGGTCATAATGATTTATAGCCTAATAATAATGTATCTTTCAAATACTGAAAGATTTTTTCAGATAGGATTCAGAGATTACCCGACACGTAGGAACAAACTCACGAAAGTGAGGCTCTCTTTTAATAACATTAGTTATGACTCGCGTTAATGTAGTGTTTCAGAAACGGTTTTCCAGGATTAAACATACCCTATGTCCTTTTCTGTATCCCTGACAACGTGTATACGTAATAGACGCACAAAAACAAAGTATTATTATCAATTTGAATATTTATCATGTTCAGTAATAATATGAATTTTGAAGCTAGAATCGATGATTCTCCTTGCAAAAATTAAACACCAATGGGCAGCAGAAATTAAACACCTATTAGGTATTGGAATCATATAGGAAACTCGATAGTACTTAATATAACAATTTTTCATCTGTTAAAATTATGTTTCTTGCTAGCTTCTGCCAGCGGCTTCGCCCGGATGAAAAGTGTTTTATCATCCCAAGAGAACATTATACCGGGATAAAAAGCCTATGTGCTATTCTGGACTGCGTGATTGAATAACAAACATACATCCACACTTCCAAACACGCATCCATCCAAATTTCACATTTATATTATTAGTAAGATATCAGTTTCGCCTTTGATAATTCTTCTCTCATTTTGGCCTTTGATTTTTCTTAAATCATTTTCGCATTTGTCTAGTTCATTAGTCTATATCGATATTTCAAGCACACAATGTTAAAATATCGATACTTTACAATTGAAGTGCAGCACTATTTCCCATCAAAACCGGTGGACTCCCGAGGAATGCTAATGTCCGGGCTTGTTGGGGTTCCGTATCCACGTTTCTATTAATATTATTCATTCAGATGTTCATTTTTACCATGCAATATATCATCCTTCACCTTACCTTATTTTTTATTATTTGTATTCCTGGTTGGCAGTGTACGCTATTATTTTTTCGTTGTTGTGCTCTTTGCACATTTCGTATATATATATATATATATATATGTATATATAAATATTTTATCTGAATACCTAGCTGTTGCCTGTCTCATCGCACTCGTGAAAGTCGTATTTTTTACAAAAGTACTTTCTACCAAGATAACAGATTCTCTATGTTCAAATTTAGGTAATGGTAAACCCTTGCACCTGTCTTTATTCGTTCAGTCGTTGAGGTGTGATTGATTAACAAAAATCCAAACATACATACTTTCCCTGGCCTTGGCCCTTGGCCTAAAGGTCGCTGGTATCAAACTAAGATCTAAGTATTTTTCCCACGGCCAATTGTATGTGGCTTATTCGAGGGTTAGTAATGCGGATTATCTATTTATATTAGCCCTATAAGGAAACACAATCAACGTTATTTATAAAGATTTTTAAATGTGTCTTACTCTACTATCTAACTTCTTTTTACCCGACTGCGGGAGGGTAATGTTTTTCAAAGTTTATTATTACTAATTTAAATTTAACTTTCTGTGATGAGATAATAATATTTTTAAAACCCGACTGAAAAAGAATGGTGTTATAAGTTTGAAGTGCGTTCCTGTCTATTTGTGTATCTATCTGTGGGATCATAGCTCCTAAACGGATTAACCGATTTTGATTTCGTTTCTTTTTGTTTGAAGGGTGACTTTATCGAAAGTGTTCTTAAGTATGTTAGATGAGTTGTGATACATTTGTACATAACTTCGAGATGTAGAGGGGCAAGCACTTCCCCGTGCCTCTCGATCGCCTCACTCCATATTTTTATGGTATACGCTAGAAGATCCCCAGTAGACCAATTTCGGCGGAAGCCGTATTGGCGGTTACTAAGGATATCGTTAGTTTCTAGGTATGCCAGGAGCTTAGTGTTAAGTACTCGCTCCGTTACAGAGATGGGTCTTTAGTTTGTTGGTTTAGCACGAATTCCCTTCTTGGGCACGCGCTTGCTTCCAGGCATTCGGCGCTTTTCCAGTCTCATATGAAAGGCGGAATAGGCGTGTCAAGATCGGAGACAGTTCAGGCGCACAGGTTGTTTACGTCGAGCTTGGGCAGCACCCTACGGACGTCCTTTTGATGGATGCGAATGTCCGACATACTCGTCTCCGGCCATCAGGACAAGGAGGGGGCCGCGAATCCCCAGGATTCAGACGTGAAGGTTCCACAAAAAGAGAGGCAAATACATTTACCTTCTCCTCTGCGGAGTGGGCCAGCGACCCATAGGGTTTCAGCAGCTGTGGTGGTAGTGAGGGACGGCAGAAGTTCAATTCGACCGACTTAGCCAGGGACCAAAACGCTTTACTACCTGCTGGGTAAGAAGCAAGTTTGGTCCCTATTTGGCCAATGTGGTCGAACCGAGCCCTTCACAACACCAACTTGCAGAACTTGGTAGCCCTATTGAAGGCCCTCTTCTTCTGACCCCCGTCACTCGCTTTGCGCGATCGAAATTTGCTGCAAAAATATTAATAAAGAGAAAGCTCTACACGCTATCAGCTCATTCCGGTACTGATAAAGACTAACTTAAGTACTAGGAGATTATAATCATGAGAAAGCTAGGCTGGAATCATGAGCGGTAAAAAGAGTTCCAGGTGATTTTCAATTTTGAAGTCCTAGTACTCTAATAGTCTCTACCGCTTATGATTCTAGCCCTGCTAATACTTCTTCATGATTCTGGCCTCCCGGTGGTTTGCCTCCTGGTAGTAGTAGTTATTCTTTACCGGTAATGATTCCAACCCTGCAAATACTAAGACTTTTTCATAATTCTGGCCTCCTATTAGTTTGATTTTGGGTATAAAATACTTATAATGTCAACATCTACCTAAAAAAGTAAAAGGGGAAGTTATATTTTTATCATGTTATTAAACTCAATACAGAATTTAAATGAATCATTGATTTTGACGTCCTAAAAAATAAACGTCCCAACACTAGTAAGAACCTACTGATCCGTAGGAGCAATTTCATTTTATGGAGTAAAATTGCGAAATATAAATATATATATGTGGCATACTTCAGGTGTCATTCAATCATTTTCTGTTTAAGTGGATGCTCAATGTGTAATACGTCCTCAAATCATATAGTATTTTAATAAAGACATTTTTGATTAATTAGTGTCCCATTTCATATCAATAACAATATTTAACCCTTAATACTTATGTACTTGAGTGTACTTTATCATAACGGTATTGAGTAAAACACAATGTGTTTGCCAATTGCCTAATACATCATTTTGGAGTGGTCGATTCGCACAACAATAAATTAACTTCGTGCGAATTGCCACAGAAAAAAATTGTCTGCGCCATATTAAAAATATAAATTAAATATTATAAATATTTACTCACGCACTCAAATTATTAAAATAGCAACACTTACATTCATTTCACATCATTCAATCAAATACACGAGGACCAATCCTTAACTCCCGCGCACACACCTTCCTACCTCCTATTTTCCGGTCATCCGGTCGTTCCGCAGTTCAGTTGTCAAAAAAGCGCAACTCCGGTAACGCGTGTGCGCTCCCGTTCCTCTCGCTCTCAAAGGAAACTCAAATATAAGTGTTGTGTGTGACAAACAGACTCTGTGGGTGGCTTACCAGCATTCAACTATAGTGAAAACTCCACTGCTAAAACTATCGAAGGACATTATTATTCAAAACTCCAATCCTGCACCCGTAAGTACCTACCTACTGCCTTTTTCCGCTGCGCCCACAAGTTCTGGTCCCTCTCGCCGAATAAAAAACATAATATACTCTCTCAATCACTCATCTAACCACACACAATACGCAAACGCTTTCCTCACACAATTATTATTTCGAAATTACGGCAGCCATTGTCGCATTTCGCAAAGCATCCGCAAACTCGCTAAATCGCATCCAATGCACACTCTTTTCAATATTTAATTATTTGTTTATTCATATTTTGATATCCGCATATATATTTAACGCTTATTTCACGCATTTAAAAACATTTAACGCATCCACGCACGTTATATTATTACTAGATACCTATTCTCAAAATGGCGTCAACAAGACAAGCAAAAGGGAAGACAGCCAGTGATGATGAACACGAGGTTTACTCAAAACTATCTCTTCTCGAAGCTAAGATGGAGAATCTTTACCAGATTATGCAGAATATATACGATCTTAGCCTAAAGGTTTCCGATCCAACATTTCAATCGCAATTTCTAGCACGCATTCAATCGGTAGATATTATACGATCAAATTTCATGGATACTCTGGACTCGTGTGTTATGGCTCGATTAGAAAATGATCCATCCGCAAAACCGAACTACGCCGCCTTACAATCCTTCGACGAACTGTATTGTTACGTAAAACATACAGCATCCATACTCACACAAAATAATTCTATTAAAAACACTAGGTACAGATAATTCTCATAAATATGATTTGTTGAACCGCAAGTTACCGCCCCTTAAGTTAGTTTCGTTTGATGGATCGCCACATAATTGGTCGCCATTTTACGAGAATTTTAAAAGTCTTATCCACGATAATCTGCATCTCTGAGACGCCGAAAAAGTTCAATATTTAATAGGTTCTTTGTCCGGCAAAGCATTAACCGTTTGTTCAGGTATTACACCTACCGCCAATAATTATCTTATAATTTGGAATTCTCTATTAGAAAAATACCAAGATTCTCGAGTACAAGCTTCCATTTACGTACAACAAATAATTAACTAAAAAACCAAATCAATCTATCGATACATTTCTCGAACAATTTTACTCTGCAGAAGCCGCTTTACGCCGTTTAAATATTGACGATCTCTCAGATTTTATTATTACTCACGTCGTACTTACTAAACTCGATAAGGAGGTAGTGAACTTGTTCGAGCAATCGCATAGACATATTCAAATACCCACATTCGATCATCTTTCTAAATTTATTAAAGAACAAAGTAAAATACAAACGCTACGTAATCCTAGGTCAAATACAAAACCTTTTTTGACTCAACGCTCCTCAAATAATTATAATAATAATACATCAAATTCTAAAACTACTCGAGCTTTCGTCGCAAATACTCATTCACCCGCAATACAAAAACGCTCATGTAAAATATGTAATGATCCTAACTCGCATCCTATATACAAATGTTCATTTTTTGTTAATCAAGACCCGCGTAGGTACTAGATTTGAACTAGTAAATAAACATCGTTTCTGTCGTAATTGCCTAGGATTTCATTATACTAAATTCAGTTAATCAATAAATACTTGTTCCACATGTCAACGCAAACATCATACGCTCTTACATGTAGAAAACTTGGAAGTCGAACCTAGCGCACCGCAGCTGATCTATCAGTGTGTCAACACGCAGCCCGCGCCCCGCGCCACTCCCCTCACTACCGCTCTGCCTGCCGCGATCGTGTCGCATGTTTCTTCGGTCGCCGCCGCCGCTGATAAGTTTGCGCGCCAAAATTTAAATGATCTTGCGTTATCAATGACCGCTTCTACTTGTAATATCGATAGTAATAGTACTACAGTTTTATTACCTACTGCTTCTGTATACGTTTATAAAAATAAGAATCCAAATAAGGTTCGCGTGTTTCTAGATACAGGTTCAATGAGTAATTTTATCACAAAGTCGTGTTGTGAACGCCTTAATTTAGTCATTACTCCCGATAACTCAACCATTCTTGGTATAGGCCAATCTAAAATATCTGCTATTGGATTTACGAAATTTAAAATATTTTCCCGCTTTGATTCACGCTGCTCGTATATTATCCATGCTAGCGTAATAGAAAATATTACCGACGGCTTACCTAGTCTACCTATAGATACGTCAAAACTAATTCACTTACGCAACTTACCTATGGCTGATGATGCATTCCATTTACCGGCCGAGATCGATTGTCTAATTGGCAACGAGTTATTCCCGTTCCTATTAGGAAGTGGAAAGGTTACAATACCCGGTTCATCGGTCGTCGCTGTACAGATTACACTAGGTTACATTGCCATGGGTAGGGCAGATTGTGATAACCGCTTAAAGACACTCGCACTCCTATCTTCCAAAATAATAATACATATAATAATAAATCTTTTTTCTGCGCTACCGCTTCTAACTCACTTGAAACTCTCACTCAACGCTTTTGGGAATTAGAAAACGTCCCTGATAAAGTTCACAGGAGCCCTGATGATGAGGCCTGTGACCTTATCTTTAACGCTACGCAATCACGTGATGGTACTGGCAGATATACTGTACAGTTACCGTTTAAAACTCCATATTCTGAATTAGGAAATTCTTACGCTATTGCTCACCGACGTCTCATTAATTTAGAAAAGAAATTAGATTCGCATCCCGATATTCGTAAAAATTATAACGCCACTATTCAAGACTACATAGATCAAGGATATCTGTCCAAAGTTGATAATCCCTCCTTTGAAATTCCGCATTATTATATTCCGCATCACGCTGTTTATCGCCCCGATAAATAGTCGTCTAAAATACGCATAGTACTTGATGCTAGTTGTAAAACTTCATCAGGTAAATCTCTTAATGACATTTTATATATTGGTCCTAATTTACAAAGTAACATATTTGACTTACTCATAAATTTACGCATGTTCTCCGTCGCTGTTGCAGCTGACACCGAGAAGATGTATTTTCAATTAAAATTCGACTCAAAACATCACGCCTTTCAACGCATTTTATATAGGTTCGATAACGCTAGTAAACTAGAAACTTACGAATTCAATAGGGTTTCTTTTGGTGTTTCAAGTTCGCCATACTTGGCTATGAGGGTGATTCGCCAACTTGCTGCTGAAAGTAAAGATCAGTACCCACTACCGCATACGAGGCTGAAAATCATATGTATATGGACGATTATATGTTCATTAGATGGAGTTGATAAAGCCGAAAAAACTCACCGCGAAATGGTCGCTATGTTTAAGTCCGGAGGTTTCAATCTTATAAAATGGGTCTCAAATAGTTCTCAATTAATGGATAAAATCCCCGCTTCGCATAAAAATCCACAAAATATTAATTTCGACACAGACGCTAATTCAAACGTGAAAGTTGTAGGTATGCAGTGGAATCCTGTAGAAGACACCTTTCAATTTAAAATTAGCGCTATTTCTCTCATATGCACAAAACGCACAATTCTCTCCGCAACCTCTCGTCTTTTCGACCCGTTAGGTCTTATCGCTCCCGTGACAGCATTTATGAAGTTACTCGTTCAAGAATGTTGGAAACATGAACTTGACTGGGATAGTCCAGTACCTACGCATATTGAAAATAAGTGGAATCAATTCCACAACGAACTCACTTATCTCGAACAAATTAAAATCCCGCGTCATGTAGGTATAACTTCGAATACTCACGTGACACTCCTCGGTTTCGCAGACGCTAGTGAGCGCTGCTATGGTGCAGCCGTATATTTAAGGGTTAGCGCTAATGATATAGATCACGGATCTGTTACTCTACTCACCTCGAAATCACGCGTCGCTTCACTCAATGCCGCTGGCTCGCTTGGAACTATGCGCTGCACTCTTATTAGCTAATCTTCTCACCGCTGTAAAAGATACTCTAAGCAAACGCTGTCAAATTGACAAAATTTACGCATTCTCTGACTCAACCGTAACACTAACGTGGATACACTCACCCGCATATAAATTTCACACATTTGTCGCAAATCGGATAACGGAAATAAATTCTAGATTACCCGCTAAACATTGGTTTCATATTAATGGACAAGAGAACCCCGCTGATATTGTTTCTCGTCCTATAACGCCGAAATTACTTTCAAAACTAGAATTTTGGTTTAACGCCCCTCATTGGTTCTCATCTCCTATATGGCAATGGCCTATTAAAACATTTGAAATTAATTCTAATAATTCGGAATTCATGGAAATGAAAACTACTACTCTATCCGCTAAGGTCATTCAACCTGAAACTACTCGTCCTATTCAAGAATTAATTGATCGCGTCTCTAGTTACTCAAAATTACTTCGCATCGTAGTATTTATTCTACGCTTTTCTAAACGTCTTAAATCTCATAGATCTATAACAGTCTCAGATTTAGATACCGCTGAAATATATCTCATAAAATATGTCCAAAATTTACACTTTTCGGAAGATATGGTCAACTTAAAATTAAATAAACCAATAAATAAAAAAGTCTTAAAGCTTAATCCATTTATCGACTCTTCTAATATCTTACGAGTAGGTGGAAGATTAACTCACTCTCAACTCGATTACGGTCAAAAGCATCCGATATTACTACCGCAAAAAGATCGCGTAACTAACCTCATAATTGGTTATTATCGTTAATCTTCATACAGGTCCCGCTCTTTTATTATCTATGATAAGACAAAAATTTTGGATAATTTCCGCTAGAAATTTAGTAAGACAAATAGTTCACAAATGTCATAAGTATTTTAGACTCAATCCAAAAAAATACTTACCCGCCAATGGGTGATCTGCCCGCTTTTCGAGTTTCAGACGTGAAACCATTTGTTCACACCGCTGTTGACTACGCTGGTCCTTTTTTCATAACTCATATTCGCAAACGTGGAATCAAAAGCCAAAAGGCTTATATTTGTTTATTTTTATGTTTAACGACTAAAGCATTACACTTGGAACTTGTTTTTGATCTTAGTTCTGATTTATTTCTCGCCGCTTTTAAGCGCTTTATATCTCGCAGAGGTCCTGTTTCGCTAATATATAGCGATGGAGGTACCAATTTTATTGGAGCAAAACGTAAACTCAATGAAATTTACTCTCTCATACAGTCCAAATCGCATATTAATTATATTAGTCAACAGTTATTGTCTGAGCATCGCGTACAATTTAAGCATAGTCCGCCTTATGGCCCGCATTTTAACGGACTCAGCGAAATAAGTGTGCGTTGTGTCAAAACTCATTTTTACAAAGTCATAGGATCTCAAATACTCACTTACGAAGAATTTAGTACTGTGCTTGTTCAAATCGAAAACTTGCTAAATAGCCGACCTCTATGTGTCTTGAATTCGGATCCTGCCGATATTACTGCATTAACGCCTAATCATTTTTTAAACATAACTCCACTCAAATTCTTACCCGCTGAAGATGTCACCGACATCGCTGATAATCGCTTATCACGCTATCAATTACTCAATAAAATAACGCATTCATTTTGGCAACGCTGGAATAAAGAATATCTTACGTCTTTGCAAGAAAGAGAAAAATGGAACTCTCCCTCAAAACCTATCGAGTTAGGTACTATTGTCGTAATTAAAGACAATCACTCTCATCCTCTTAGTTGGCCTCTAGGGATAGTAGATGTGGTTTATCCTGGAAAGGACAAAATTATAAGAACAGTTAAAGTAAAAACCGCGACTGGTTCATATATAAGGCCAGTAGTTCGGATTTGTCCGTTACCTTCGCAGTAAATTTAATATTACCCAATATTTTTTTTAATATTACTACTCTTATTCTCCTTTAATATCTTAATTCTTAAATTGTTTAGAGGAAACCTCTAGTCCGGGGGAGTTGTCTGCGCCATATTAAAAATATAAATTAAATATTATAAAATATATTATAAATATTTACTCACGCACTCAAATTATTAAAATAGCAACACTTACATTCATTTCACATCATTCAATCAAATACACGAGGACCAATCCTTAACTCCCGCGCACACACCTTCCTACTTCCTATTTTCCGGTCATCCGGTCGTTCCGCAGTTCAGTTGTCAAAAAAGCGCAATTCCGGTAACGCGTGTGCGCTCCCGTTCCTCTCGCTCTCAAAGAAAACTCAAATATAAGTGTTGTGTGTGACAAACAGACTCTGTGGGTGGCTTACCAGCTTTCAACTATAGTGAAAACTCCACTGCTAAAACTATCGAAGGACATTATTATTCAAAACTCCAATCCTGCACCCGTAAGTACCTACCTACTGCCTTTTTCCGCTGCGCCCACAAAAATAATATTATAAAAAGGGTCGATTTGCACATTTCGGGCGAGTTAAATTCGTGCGAATCGTCCAATAACCTGGTAAATTACGTAGCATGCTATAAAATGCTGGTCCTACTCCATAGGGATTCTTTGGTGTTATCAAAGTCAATCTGGTTGATTTGTATTGTTTTCATAATTATAGTAACGCTTTATTTTATATTTATCTACTCTTTTTGTATTAAAAAAAACATGACTCGCACACTGTTCCGTTGTTGTTAAATTAGGTAATTTAGATGTTTGCAATATTTGTAAGTATGTGAGAACCATGTTCCTATTTTTCAAGTGAAGGAATTTACCTGTTAGTGCTTGTAATTCTTATATGTATTATAGTAGTGCTAGGTGCATCGTCCTCACGTATCTGAATTTATTAATGTATGTACTTTAATATTGTAAATTGCATTTTTTTTTTTTATTGTAAATAGGCTCGCGCTTGACCACTATCTCAAAAAAAAGAGTAAGTATGGAGTTTCTTGTGCGTTCTTCTCCATAACAAGATACTTTTCCGAATGCACGGTAGAATCAATTTTTATTACTTGTTGATTTTAATTGTTAATGTTCGAAAATGCCACTGAATGGCCTAATTGAAATATTTATTTACTAAATACATTTGACTTTGACTTTGAAAAATGTTTCGAGGTTTTAAAAAAAAAAATTCTTTTTAATATTTTCCCTTAATAAACCGGATTCCACGTGGATGAGGTCGCGGGCAACAGCTAGTTTATAATAAAAGTAGGATTAAAATCTCCATAAATAGTTCAGTAGTGTCTCTGTAGCAATAGTGAGTCAAAACCTGGTGATAAATTCTCGTTAATTTCCAAATCTCATTGTTTCTTACAAAAGAATAGCTAAAAAAAAAAAAAAAAATATTTTGGTTTTCTTTCTACTTTCGTCCTGTCGTACCTACCAGTAGGCACTTCAACTCGATAAAAATTTTGCTGTGCAGAATCTGAAGTACCTTTTCAAATCGCATCTGGTTTAACAGGAGGACCAGGTAAAGGGCACTTACCTACTTCCTCCAGAATATTAAATTATTGCTATTTATATAAACGAGAATTTCTTCCTCAAACAGGTCTGAATATTGTTAAATGACGCTTATTTTAGAGATATTTGGTATAGACTTTTATAACTTTGTTTACTTTGAAATGATAGTAGTTAAAAGTAAAATGGAGCTATCGGTCAATTTTGTAAAAATCTCACTGTGAAAACCTTTGGTGTAGTGGGCTGTCATTCTTACTGATGCTAGGGAATACGGATATACAGCTATGAGGTCTTTCGTTTTTGTGCTCACCAGTTGGCGCCTCTGGCGTTGAACCTATTTGGTCAGACCACCTGATCTGGCTGCGACCTCACGACCTCTTGCCGTCGACTATGCCAGTGATCATCAATTACCCAAGGTTATGGAAACAATACTCTTGGTTTATATTCCATCTAGTTTCTGTCAGCGGATTCGACCGCATGAAAAGTGTTTTCTTATCCCAAGGGAACATTATACCGGTATGAAAAGTAATCTATGAATTATTTTAGACTACAATCTATCTCTGTGCCAAATTTCATCTACAGCCGTTCACCCGTTCTGACGTGATTGAGTAACAAACATACATCCAAACTTTCGCATTTATAGTAACAGTAAGAAATATTATAAATAAGATTATTCGTCAAAACTTTACAGTTAAACAGATGCCGTAAATACCGAAACAATAAAAAAGTCATTGTGTATCGCGTGAATCCACGTTTTAGGTACTCAAGGGGTTAATAGTTTTAAACTTCATTGATACGTGAAATCTTTTCTTCTACTCGGGTTTAAAACTGATTGAAAACTTTGTAACAAAACAGAAAGTTCTGCGAGTACTCAGGTTAGATTGAAACTCAGGCTCAAGCCAGCAAATCGAAATACGTGCAAGTAATTCTCAGTGCTAAAATCGGTACACTATACTGCGTTCACGGTTTAGTTTCCAAACGTAAACAAATACATAATTATGTATCTGATTTTGGGCGAACAACTCATCACTGAATATTATAATATAAATGCCCTCGCCGCGTTTTTATACGATATACTCAAAAAACTAATGGATGGATTTTCATGTGGTGTTCACCAATAGAAAGAGTGAGAAACGAGGAAGGTTTTTGTATATAATTTGTCACGGGCGATGCTGGGGCGGGTTACTAGTTTCCTATACATCAAGTTCAGTTTGCTTAACTACTAAAAAAAAACTTTTTTAACCTATAAAGAACGTATGTTCGCGCCAACACTACGCGACCGAAACCTCGCCTGCGCCGCGCCTCCCATCACTATGAGGCGTCCCGCATGCGCTCAAGCCCCGCAATGCGCCTGCGTGGAGAGAGCCGCGCTCTCGTCCGTTGTTGCTCCGCTACCGCCAACGATGACACGCGCGCCTATGCGCTTCCTACCGTTTGTCCACAATAGAGATGGGCTTAAATGTTAAAAAAAAATAACACTGCTAAATGCTAATGCTAAAAATAATTAACAGTTAAAATTAGCAGTTATTTTCAGCAACTGTTAAATTTTGGTCACAGACGTATAAAGAATGAGTTTATACGTCATTAATTCTCATTTCCTTCATACTTTTCACAGGCTTATTTTTAGCAACTGTTAAATTTAGTCACAGACAGATTTTTATCACCTAATTAATTCTCATTTCCTTCATACTTTTCACAGGTTTAGGACTGTCAACTTTTTCTGTTGGCGTATTTATAATAAGAATCAATTTATTTACAACGATTTCTTTTTTTTTCATATGTTTTTTTTTAGTATTCGTAATTTTTGTATAATAGTCTTTTGTTTTTTTTTTTCTTATATCTACTTATCACTTAGTAACAAAATAATTATCTTAAAATTTTATATATTTTTTATTTCCATTTAAAAATGTTAATTGTTTGACTTTTCGGACTCCTATAATATATGCTGTTCAATAATTTTGCAACTAGCTGTTAATTAATATTATACAGTTTATTGAGTGATTCATGGTTATATTTAGGCTTATGTAGATATAAAAGTCGATGCGTCGGATATTTGAATTCGGTTGTGTTCGATAACTGTCAAGTGGAAAAAGCTTATGTTAAAAAAGACGCTAAATAAAAATCTGTGCAACTGCAACTATAATTATCATTTAATTAAATAACGCATTTTACAATCGCTATGTTGAAAACAATTCAATAGAGACGGAAACGGAACAGGAACACGACCGTGTGTCGTGTGTCCTTTTCTTTGTTGTTTTGTTGCCGTCGCGTCTGCCTGCGGCCTGCAGTAGTGGGATAAAGCGAGACAAATATATCCACGGGGAGCAAATCCTCGGCGTGCCCTCATTTCGGACGCCATATTATCAAAACAAACAGCCAATCACAGACGAAGGCTCAAGGCTGATACCAGATATTATTTTGTTGTGACTGCTAAATTTAACAGCTATCTCAGAACTTATTTAACAGGTGTTGACACTAAAAAAATTTAGCAGTGTTAATTTAGCAGCTTATTAATTTTAGACCCATCTCTAGTCCACAACGACCTAAGATACCTAAATTACTAATAATCTTAATTAATAATAAGTTTCAAATTGCTAACAAGTTGTGTCTTATTTAATAAACTGTGTGAACCCACGCGTTTACATAATAGCGACCGTCTAACTGCAATCATCGGACTCCGAGACTCCGAACCTTCTACCACTTCGTGCTACCTATCCTGAGCTCCGTGCACCCGCCACCGTGTGCATTCGGCTTGTCTGCGAGCAGCGAGCCTCGACCATCGTGCGTGTCGAGAATCAGTACGAAGAAGCAAATCAAGATAAGAAATTTTGCGTGTGCGGCCTGCTTGGGCGTGGCCGGCCCGTGAATACCTACCCAGCTAAGTTTCCTTTCTTCTATTTTCCTATTACCTATACCCCCTTTTTGTTGTAGTTTATAGCCTGCGTAATTGCGGGACAACTACATCAGTGATAGGAAAAGCATGCATGCATGTGCATTGTGCGTATCTATTTCATTTAACAACAATATTTATTCCTGCCACCTATACGCTTGTTTTTTGTAGCCCTGTGCAATAGTGCGATTGCATAGGCAGCTACAAGTGGCTAGGAAAAATACCTATAGGTAAGGTACCTACTTACAATTCCACGCTACTATTTTGCGATTCAATTGTTCCAGTCACCTATTCTATTCCGTTGTAGGCTATCTACCATACCCCGCACTAAATTGTGCAACTACAACAGTGACCTTGGAAAACTTTATTCGTGCGCCATTTTGTGTTGTTCATTATGACTATCGCGTTGCCTACGCTATCCCTCCCCGCACGTGTTGGATGTGCTATCCAGCATATTTTGTGCTCGTTTGCAACATAGCTATCTTATTTTAATTTTTATGGGTTACTGACGAGTGTTTATTTTATTGCTTGTGCGTGGTTTGTTTTCGCCCCACCCGCTCTCTGGTTGCACTATCCTTGGCTTGTGTTGCACGTTATATACCCCGCCTTGGGCCGACTATTTCAGCGCAAGAGGTGCCCGTGCCCATCCTTGTGGCCAGAGCCCGACATCACTTCACGCGAGCCCACACCTGTCCCCTGCCCCGAGCTCCGCGCCCGCGCGTGGTTGCTTCGCTGACGCCGAGGAAGTGCCGGTAACTACCGATAACCAGACGAAGAGGAACGTAAGATCTTTCCATTTATTTGTACTAGTGATTCAGTGCTGTCTCTAACAAGGTGTTTTATTTGATTAATTTATTATCGCCATGGATATCAAAACTCTAAAAGCTAAACGTGCCAGTATCCGTGGTAGGCTAACTAAATTTGAAAATTACATTAACCAAATCAAGACAGTACCCATATCTGAATACAAAGAATCACAAGTAAATGAGCATACATTAAAATTAGAGATGATCAGAGATTTATTTAAAAACTTTGTTGTGTTGCAAGATCAAATCGATGACCTTTCCATAGAAACTATATCTCTTGAAATTGATGAGAGGGATTCTACAGACTCTAAGTTTATAGAATTAATTGCTGAGGCAGAAACAATTCTGCGGCAATGCCCTAGTGAATCTCAACAAGTTCCGTACCATCATAATTCTCAGAGCGAGCAATTTAACAGTGTGAATTTAAAATTACCTAAAATAGAAATAGCAAAATTTGATGGTACTTATTCCAAATGGTTAGACTTTAGAGACACCTTTAAATCACTAATTCATGAAAACTCACGATTACTTCCTATTTAGAAAATCCATTATCTCAATTCTTACTTAACCGGCGAAGCAGCCAATATTTTAACTAACTTATCGGTCTCAGACAAAAACTACACGGTTGCTTGGGACCTGCTGTGTCAGAGGTACAATAACAAGAGACACTTGATCACTCAACATATAGATTTAATTTTATTTGAACTACAACCCACTCACCATGATTCTGAAAGTTCTCTAAGAGCGTTGGTTTATAGTGTCAACAAAAACCTCAGAGCCCTGTCAAGTTTAGGTCAGTCCACAGACGAATGGGACCCATTGATAGTACAAATTATGTACCACAAACTTGATTTCACTACCAAACGTGCATGGGATGAACGTAGGAATCCTGATGATGACAATATGCCCAAATTAAGCGAATTAATAAAATTCTTACAAAATCGTGCTAACATTGTAGAGAATACTTCTAGTAGTAAGAAGCACAACTCTTGCAAGAAGCAGGAGCGCGCTTGCACATCCTTAGCATGTATAGAAGCTAATACAAATAATGATAAACCTAACGGAGAATCAACATGGGTCTGCAACTATTGCAGTGCAGATCACAGCATCTACAAATGTCCTACATTTTTATCAAAAACTCCAGAACAACGAAAAGCTGAGATTTACCGCCTAAAGTTATGTCCTAATTGCCTTAAAAAGAGACATGTTGCCAAGGCGTGTCCGCAAGGGCCATGTCGAAAATGTAACAGAAAGCATAATTCATTGCTTCACATAACTTCACAGCCTGCAAGCAGCGTTCCTGCGCAACCTGCCATTGCTGAAGCCACGGATGTTCCTGAATCAACCAGTGAAGTTTCAGTTAACTTCTTGTCTCAGGTACAAGGAAACAATCTCGTATTACTATCTACTGCCATTATTGACGTGATAAATACAAGTAGCAACACATGCCAGAAAGTACGTTGCCTTCTCGACTCTGGCAGTGCGGCCACCTTTATAACTAGAGAGTTGAAAGAGAAGTTGAGCTTAACTGCCATACCGACAAATACTACAAGGATAACCGGTATGGGCAATACACACTGTGGATTAATCGCAGAGAGAAGCGTCGTCCGCATACATTCTCGCCACACAGACTACCATACCACACTGGCATGCCTGGTTCTACCTGAGCTTACAGCAAATATTCCAAGTTCAACCATTGATTTAAGCTACTTCAAGATACCGCCGAAAACTCCACTAGCCGATCCTTCCTTCAACACTTCAGGCCCAATAGACATGTTGATTGGCGCGGATTTATTCTGGCAAATTATAGGCAGAGAGCAGCAATCACTTGGAGCAAATTTGCCATTTTTGAGAAGTTCCCAGTTGGGCTGGCTAATTTCAGGCGCTATGTCTAAACCTTCCAACGATGTACCTGGAAGTATTCAGTGCAATTTGTCAAAAAATGACGATCATTTAAACAATTTTGATCAACAACTTGCCCGATTTTGGGAGCTAGAAGAGCTACCAAAAAGGCCTCTCCTAAGTGATAGTGAGAAGACGTGTGAGCAGCATTTTCAGACACACACTACCCGCCAACAAAATGGACGTTTCTCTGTGAAGCTTCCTCTTAAAGAGTCTACTGAGGTTCTAGGTGACTCCTATCATAGAGCAAGACAAAGATTATTTTCTTTAGAGCGTAAATTCAGCAAAAATCCGAAGCTGAAGCAAGCCTATTGTGAATTCATAGCAGAATACCTGTTGCTGGGCCACTGCACTCCGCTAGAGCAGCCGCCGCCGCCGCGCCGGCACCACTATCTGTGCCACCACGCTGTGCTGCGCGAGCAGAGCGAATCCACCAAGCTGCGCGTCGTTTTCGACGGCTCCGCAGCGACATCTACTGGCGTTTCCATAAACGACATCCAAATGATTGGCCCCAAGGTACAAGACTCCCTATTCTCGATACTGCTGCGATTTCGCCTATACAAGTACGTATTAGCTGGAGATATCGATAAATTCTTTCGTCAAGTCGATGTCCACGAAGAAGACAGAGACCTACAGCTTATTCTTTGGCGTGAAGAAGATAATCTCCCCATAAGAACACTTAGGCTCAACACCGTGACCTATGGCTTCGCTAGCGCAAGCTACTTGAGCACGAAGTGCTTGTGGCAACTTGGAGAAGACTGTGACAACGATAAGATCAAGAAAATAATTCAGAAGGATTTTTGTTGTGACGATCTATTAACAGGAGCTGACACTAAAGAAGAGCTACTACACATACTGAATGCAGTCACCGGTATGTTGAAATCCGGCTGCTTCAATCTTCGAAAATTCAGGTCAAATGCTCCTGACATCTTTCCCATCTCCAATGTCGACCTGCAGAGCAAGTTAAGCTTGAGTGACGCATCCAGTGCCCTCGGCTTGGGCTGGAGCCCTCAATCCGACTCTCTTCAATTCACCATTGAAGCTCCAAGCCCCGAATCTTCAGAGAAGACTACGAAAAGAACAATACTATCATCATCTTTCAGCATTTTTGATCCGCTTGGATTACTTTCACCGTCCACTGTCCAGCCGAAGATGCTTATGCAACAGCTTTGGCGACGAGGATTGAACTGGGATGAGCCAGTCCCAGAGGATCTACGAAAGGAATGGCAGGAAATAAGTTCTAGCCTTCCATTGCTTAATGAAATGGCAATACCCAGAAGAGTTCTATGTGAGAATCCACAAGAAATTCAATTACACTCCTTCTGTGACGCATCCATGCATGCTTATGGCGCATGCATATACTTACGATCAACTGATAACGAAGGTAACGTGGCAGTCCATTTACTCTGTGCCAAATCAAGAGTGGCGCCTACTAAACCGCCTCTTACCATACCAAAGTTGGAGCTACTTGGAGCTCTACTTGCCGCAAATCTCACGAAGACTGTTTTGGACTCCCTGCGGTACCCTATTTCAACATGCATACACTGGTGCGACTCCAGTGTCGTACTCGCATGGCTCAACAGCACTCCCAGCAAACTGAAGAGTTTTGTTGCTAACAAGGTCGTAGAAATCTGCGAGAATACAAACCTTTCTTCATGGCGTCACGTGCCCACTGCTGCCAATCCGGCTGACTACATCTCCCGCGGTGTCCCTGCAGAGAAGCTGCGCAATCTACAAGACTGGTGGTCAGGCCCGTCCTTCCTTAGCATGAATAAGAATCATTGGCCATCACTTGAAAAACCAAGTAAAACCAACTTACCTGAGATGAAGGTCCTACTTGTGACGACCGCAAGCAAGTCACTAGTTATAAGATTTGAAGATTTCTCCACTCTCAACAGAATCAAGAGAATATTTGCATATGTACTAAGGTACATTCAATGTCTGAAGGATAAAAACATTATAAGAGGTCCTCTATCGGTTCAAGAGATGAAAACTGCGCTAACATTATTAGCCAAAGAGGCTCAAAAGCAGTCATTCCCTGAAGAATACAATAAACTAATAAAAGGTGAACCCATACTTAAGGGTAAAATATCAGCTCTTAGTCCATTTCTCGACGAGGAAGGTGTTATGAGAGTAGGCGGTAGGTTTGATCGTTCAAGCTATAGCCACAATAAAAAACATCCTGTAATTTTAGACTCTAAACATTATATGACCATTTTGATCTTTCGCCAGGAACACATACGCCTATTACACGCAGGTCCACAGCAATTGCTGTACTCTGTCCGAGAGTCCTTCTGGTCGATCAACGGCAGGCAGCTCGCTCGCAGCACCGTCCGCTCTTGCGTCGTGTGCCGCCGCCACAAGGGACAAACTCTCACACCGATGATGGGCAATCTACCTCCCGAGCGAGTCACACCCGCTCCACCCTTCCAATCTATCGGGATGGATTTCGCGGGGCCCTTTCACATCCTAAATAAAAAAGGTCGTGGTGCTCGCGTATCCAAATGCTATTTATGTCTCTTCATCTGTTTTAGGTACAAGTGTGTGCACTTGGAGGCCGTTAGCGACCTCTCTAAAGACGCATTTATTTCATGTTTAAAACGTTTCATTTCACGTAGAGGAAAACCCTTAGAGATATTTTCAGACAACGGGCGTAATTTTGTGGCCGCTTCCAAAGAAGTGGGTCAATTTTTAAAATCAAACACGAAAGGCATTAGTGATCTTGCAGCAAACATGCAAATTAACTTCAATTTCCATCCACCTTACGCTCCTCACTTTTCTGGTCTGTCGGAGGCCGGCATTAAATCGGCTAAGCATATAATCAAACGTGTAATGGGCAATACTAATCTGACCTTCGAAGAGTTGTCCACGCTATTTGCGCAGGTTGAAGCTATAATGAATAGCCGACCCCTGTCCCCACTTTCTTCTTGTCCTACAGATTTCCTTCCTCTCTCCCCAGGAGACTTCCTGATCGGCCGGCCGCTGACCGCACCGCCATCGCAAATCATCGATAACAACGCACACTGCCGCACAAGATATGAAGCCATCGAAAAAATGCGACAGCAATTTTGGACACGGTGGCAACGAGAGTACATCTCTGAGCTCCAAACAAGAACGAAATGGCGTGAGAACAAGACTAAGTTGACTACTGGTGATCTAGTCCTCATTCAGGAGGATAATACGCCGCCGCTATGCTGGCGCCTGGGGCGCATTGCGAAACTGTATCCTGGAGAGAACGGCATATCCCGCGTCGCCGACATCTCGACTACCAGAGGCACTATCAAGCGGTCCCTCACTCGCCTCTGCCCTCTACTAGACTGATCCAGATGTTCATCACACATTTATAAGCAATCAATAAGACAACATTTAAAGAAAATGGGGACAATATTTAATGAAAAGGAAAGCATGTCAATACTGCTTCACGTGCACGGCATCACCACACCGGCCACTTGAGGTCCACATCACTGCACTGCCGCATGCAACGCCGCACTGCCACTCACTTCTTGCAACGTGGGCACACGTCACTGTACCTGTAGTTCTGCATCAGCGCCAAGGGCGCAACTTCATCAGCTTCGACGACGGAAGCCTTCGTCGCCAACGTCTCGTCGTCCACGCACCCCTGCTGGACTTCACCGGCCCCGGAGTATGTTCGCGCCAACACTACGCGACCGAAACCTCGCCTGCGCCGCGCCTCCCATCACTATGAGGCGTCCCGCGCATGCGCTCAAGCCCCGCAACGCGTCTGCGTGGAGAGAGCCGCGCTCTCGTCCGTTGTTGCTCCGCTACCGCCAACGATGACACGCGCGCCTATGCGCTTCCTACCGTTTGTCCACAACGACCTAAGATACCTAAATTACTAATAATCTTAATTAATAATAAGTTTCAAATTGCTAACAAGTTGTGTCTTATTTAATAAACTGTGTGAACTCACGCGTTTACAACGTATGTTTTTTTTTTTAAATGTAGTTACGGACCGGAATTTCTTCCTGTATCGTGGGTGCGTTTACAAACATATAAACTCACATACACAACAGCCAGAGCCGGAACAACTATCTGTAGGTCATACAAATATTTGTTCCGTGCGGGAATCGAACCCGCGACACGCAGCGCAGCAGTAAATCGCTCAACCACTGCGCCAACTGTGCGCCCAACCTATCGTGGCTTTCCAGTGGTTAAGACCTCGCTTCCCTTTCTTGCAGCCGTGGGTTCATGTCAGTATCAATGTGGCTTTTTCAATTCCCTTTCTATGTTGATCTTGGACATCGCTGACAATGATGAAGGAACACATCAAAGGAAACCAGAGCTTATATGTAGTTAATTTAAGTATGAAATCGCCAATCCGCATTGAGCAAGCGAGGTGATCAAAACTCGTGCGGTCTCTGTATAAGATGAGACTTTTATCCTATGTGAATGTGACACAGTAACAAGCTGGATTTATTATATAAAATTACAACTAGTACTTGGTACTAATAATTTCTCTCAACCTACTCAATTCCCTGTAATCTGGTGTTTGAAGACACAGCATTTTATGTCGATTTAAGGTAAGCAATTAACTAACCTTAAACCTAAATGATTCTCACACACAATACTATGGCCCAATTATCTAATTTACTGTCAAAGTATCAAGAGGGTACAAGTATGGCATAAACTTTACCACCTTTACTTGAATGAAAAAAAACCATCCGAATTGCGAACCTCCTCCTTTTTGGGAAGTCGGTTAAAAATAATAACAATCATACTCTACTCTACCATAAAATAGAAAGTATACAAAAAACCATAGATATAGTATGTACAAGATAAACAGAGTCAGATGAAAAGCGAAACCAAAAAAATAAAATCTATGTGTGAGGGAAATTGTCAATGTGTTAGTTAAAAAAAGGTTGTTTAAAAGTGCATGTTCGTATCGATATCGATACTTGGTGAACACAATAAGAAACACGATTAGAGGGTTGTTGCCGTTGTTGGTTATATTGAACTGTTATAAAAACTGGGCAAAATACATGCTTTGCTTTTATTAAAATACAAATTACAAAATACTATCAAAGTTTGCCACTAACTAACCATACGACAGGAAGTGTCATTCTTACAGGCACAATTAAATTAGGTACAGGTTATTTCATTAGGAGTCGTCGATGTTTTCTTTGTATGCAGTAGGTATTTCATTTCGAAATGTTTACTACATATTGTAGGGTTTTTATTTGGAGATCATTCATCTCTGGTTAAAATTCGAATCCATTTTTCTCTTTATACAGAATTATTTGGGAATCTGTAGGTACATATATATTACAAATTATTATTTACACAACAGAATAAATTACTGGTGAGCAGAGGACTGATGTATTCAAGACACTGTAAAACTAATAAATGCAAACAATACAATGACATTCCTAAACCTACTCAAAGTAACAAAACATCAAAACTCTCCGAAACATTTTGAAAAACAAAGGCTAACATAATAAACATGCAACTTAAAATACAGTTAAGATGAACACATCTTCTCAATCCTAACTTAAATCTATTTTAACAAAACTTGACTAAATAAGTTTGTATTCATGCCATGATGTCACTATATAACGATTAAGTTTTTATCGATACTCTTGACGTCACCGTTTTGTCAAGCCCTAGCGTAAACAAACAATTTTCTCTTTTACATTATATTTTAGCAAATTCTGTTTAAATATACGAAATACACTTTTATAAAACAATGGAAATCAATATACTAGTGTAAGAATATTTTTCTGAGCCGATTACTAGCAGAAATTTGTCAAAATATGGTTCGAAATAATCCAAGGACAAAATTGTATTTACCTATGAAAAGTGTATTTATTGGGGTTATTTTGTCTTGTAACGTCACATTCACTCACAGAACAAGCCACCATAGTTGCATAATTAATATTATAAATTTAAATCTAAAGATTATTATTTAAATGCAAGAAATTCACCGCGGTGTAAAACTGATGGGACGCTATGGACTCTTTCTCGCGAAAAAAATGACATATTGGTACTTCATTCACTCTCTCTTTTTCTCTTGGGCGGTTAGTATTTGATTAAAATTTCTCGCTCGCACGCTTCGTGTATCTTTTTGCGTAGCAAAAAAGTTCTAAATCTATGCAAAAAACCACTGCCGCAAATTTCGAAAATTGACACCTAACTTGACAGATTCGCTAGGGTTGCTATTACATTGATTCCGAATTAAAAAAAAAGAGTAGGTAGTATAAGTTGCAAACACAAATACATCGATTCGTCTAAACATACATTTTATCATGCTTACGTGCCATAAAGGGTAGATAGAGCATCAAATATCCATTTAAGATCACGACTCCACATACGACGAAGATTGGATGGTAACAAGGCGTAACAATGGTTTAAAAATGATCCCATCAAAAACATAAAAATGTGAATAGGCACCAAACTCGACAAAACATAAATGTGAAAAAGGCGCCAAATTCGACGAAGAAGAGTTGAGATGACAAGTTTCATAGCCTTTCCTCTAACAAAGCTACAAAGTACAGTTTTGTCGACTATGGACTTGGAATAGTTTATCGTTTCTTTGATATTAAATTTTTAACTTGTCATCTTGATTGTTTTTTTACCTTTACAACTTATAAGCAGTTACCGGCGGTTTATCCATCTCAAAAGGATCAATCAATCAATGATCTCAAACGGATGTGATGAAGATATCCAAGCTAAATTACATCTAAATCACTTCAGTAGATGCAGAGATTACCTCCTACAACCTCACAAACATAACCCTTTTATAATATTAGTATAGATTAGTGTATAGTGTAGAAGAACAACAGTAAGTATCTTTATTTAATTTCAAGCTTCTTGAATGAGGGTTTTTAAGAAAATTCACGCCACTAGTTGGCGCCACATTGGTGAGAGGTCTTTTACTTGGAAAATTTAACTTATGACATCAACTTGCTTGACGTCAATTTGACTAATGTCAAAAAACATAAGCATTTGACAGCAGCTTGGACCTCACGTCTCAGTGATGCCACCTAGTGTACATGATTTCAGAATACCCTCATTGGCTTCATCGCTCACTGACATGTGTCTAGATTAAGCTGTCCATCCTTTGCCGACAATTATACAACCAATAAGCTAAACGGAAAAATAATAACCATCCAATTACGAGTCGGACCCGCATAACGAGTGTTCCGTAGGACTTATGATTTTCCTTTAGGATTCCCTGTAAATTATCAGTGAGACCGTTTATACTTCAAAATGTAAATTAATCAAAATATTCATCATATAAATAAAAGGTTATGCCAAATTTTATCTAGATCCGTTCAGCCATTCTGGCGTGATTGAGTAACAAACATACACACATCCATGCAAACTTTGACATTTATAATATAGTAAGATTTTGAACTTTTTATAAAAGACTGAATGACGTGACTGGACGTGACAAACGCCCGCGCTAGTACTCGTGACAGCCCTGACTGAGCTCTTCCAATAATGCCCAAGAATCCCTGTAAAATCGTAATGTCAATATGTGCGTGCAAAATGTCGCTTTGCTCGTATTGGACTCTCTGTCTGAAGCGCGCCGCCGCTTACTTACTTTGTGGCTCTACCCCTGATTTGCGGTAACACCTGTGTTACGAGTGTTGCCACTCAAAAAAAGTACCTTGCCAAAGACCTTTTTAAACCGATTTGCGTAATTTTCTTCGAAATTCTGTGCCACGTCGCCTGAATTATCCGATTTTTCAGATACATGTAATTATTTGCGATGATGATACTAGGGACATGTTTTCGATTACTGAAAAGAGGTTTACATGACTTTAGTTATGCATAGGAAGGTATTCTTAATTCTTCATCTAATTTAAAATTTTAAGTAAATTAACTACTCTCAAATTATTTTTTATGTAGTTAGTACCCACCTTTCGTATAATTTAATTAGTTTTTGGCACAAAGGAACCTTCCACTAGAACACTGTGTAATCTTATAACTAAGAAAATCTTAAACAAAGCTTCAATGTTCCTGAAATATCTATACTTACTATACATAATATTATAAAGCTGAAGAGTTTGTTTGTTTGTTTGTTTGAACGCGCTAATCTCAGGAACTACTGGTTGGAATCGAAAAATTCTTTTTGTTTTGGATAGTCCATTTATCCAGGATTATTAAGCTGAAGAGTTTGTTTGTTTGAACGCGCTAATATCAGAAACTACTGGTTGGAACCGCAAAATTCTTTTTGTTTCGGATAGTCCATTTATCCAGGAAGTTTATAGACTATATAACATCACGCTACGACCAATAGGAGCGCACCATAAATAAAAAATGTTGCAAAAACGGGCAAAAATTATTCCTTTTAGAGAGCTTCCGTTGCGTGCACTGCGTAAGCGATTAAAGTAACGCAACATTCATATAGGTAGGGTAAGATAGATAGGTAGCCAGTTGTCGGGAGCGAAGCCGCGTGGGACAGCTAGTCGGTAATAAAATTCACATTTATAATTTATTTTAAAGATTTAATTTTATTTCTTCCTACATACGTTGAAACATGTTTGAACCTTGAACCTTTTGATGAATTTTGATAAGGAGATATACTGGACCTTGGAGAAGGACATGCAACACTTTTTTGTGGCAAACCCACTGGCAGAAGCTTGCAACCCATAAAGATTAAAATTTACTACATCGTATTCTTGGACTTAACTATATACCTTGTTCCTAAAAATACTCCACATCATTAGCGACAAGAAACCAAACAGATTGATAGTAAAAAAAACATAAACATAGCCAGGTGCTCCGAGAAGCCACATGATGGATGAATGCCATCAAATATTTGATGGCAATACGTATTCGTTTGTCACGATAATCCCGTACAGAGTTGTGTGGATGTCATTCTCTCTACTTATACATCATTAACGAACTCTTGGATAAATAATAATATGATGGTAGAGAGTGTTGATATTTGAGAAGAAACTAATTACCTACTGGTAGCAATAGTGTTTCCTGTAACTGGGGCTGTGGAGGTTAGATTGGCAGTCGTTTCTACTGTTCAGATAAGTATTAATTAATTTTTATGCTCTAGGTTATATTATTCCAGGCCAATGTTTGCCTGGTATATATCGATAAGACCGCCATTACACCCAAATAATAACGAATATTGTCAAACAGTTGTGCTACAATATTTGTGTACAATAAAATACTTACTGCGTGTTCAATACAGAAATGTCACTATTATGCAACTAAAACTACCGCAAGCGTGTGTGTATTTCCTATCATAATTTATTTTATACCATTCCTCCTCTAAAAAGCTTATTTTATTCACTGAAAACAGTGAATAAAAAGCACTTTTAATCACTGTTTTGGTGTTTGAATTTAGAACACACCAATATAATATATTTGACCTCCATCTCAATGCAATACAACCTACTTGCGCATAAAATACTCGATACAAACTTCTTGTGCAAAGAATATTCGAATTTCAAACTCCTTTGTCTATTATATTTTGAGTTTGTTTATATTTAGGATTTTGATAATGATTTTATTTTGGTCTAGGATGTTTAGTGAATATTTATTTGGATTGTAATTCTAATATTAATTGCATTGGTGTTTAATTAATTATAATTATGTAACTTAACGGAGGTGGTCACTGGCCCCTGAAACACAGGTGTTGTTTAGGTAACTCAAACTCAAAGGCTCAGCTTCAATTTACAAAAAATGTGAAGCCCTAAGGTTTCTCATTTTCTGTAAATTTTGAAGGTAATATACCATTTATTTATTTATTATTATTCCTTGTGCTTTTGGCTTAAATCCTTCTTTTTCTCGAAGTCATGGTATAAAATATAGTATGCAACTCTTGAATAAAACGGATTTATATCGAGGGCCATGAATCACTCGCGTCGTTCAGGATTCTAACACTTGAATCACTCGCTATGCTCGTGATTCATTCATCATGAATCACTCCCTACGGTCGTGATTCAGTTGTTAGAATCCCTCACTTGTTCGTGATTCATCTATGGCCCTCGCTTTAAAACCGTCCTTTATTCACTAGTTGCATAATATACTATTTTATCACATCTATTCAAAAAGAGCTAGTTTATTCTTCGTAAACAGGGACTAAAATAGCTCATTAATCCCTAGAGACTAAAAGTAATTTAAATTTGGATCGTGGATATTGTTAGTAAATGTTCCAATCAGCAAAGAGAAGAATGTATGAGGTGAATGGCTAATGAGCGATTGTAATTCTATTTCGGACCGCACGGGAACATTGTATTGAACAATTAACAGGCTGGAGAACTGCGCGCGAGCCAAATAAAAAATAAATCTACAACTGTAACGGATGATACTAATAAAATTGTTACGATGCACTTCCATAAATTCTTAATTCTTTATTGTACACCAAAACAATACATTCATCACTTTCTGTAAAATCAATATTCATGTACAAGGGCGAGCTTAACTCCAAAATGTTCAAAATAAAACATAAATGTTCAAATATAAACATAAGCCTCTATTTTTTTTTGCTATGCTTGCGCTTGACCACTATCCAACCTGATGGTAATCGATGATGTGGTCGATGATGAAGCAGGCTTGCCCGTAAACCTGTTCACTCTTGACTGAAAGACTCCCAGTTTGTAGCTATCAGGAGATACAGACTCCGGCAGGGTTTTCCACTCCTTTTCTGTACGCATTATAAAAGTATTCCCAAAATGTTTGGTGCGTATGGGTGGGACATCCACGATTTAGCGATGACACATCACCGTTTCTATTGTAGTCCGATGATGGAACGGGCTAGGAGGAATTAGTTCATGCAATTCCAACGCACACTCTCCGAACCGTATGTACCTGATAAAAACCAACAACAACTCGGCGCCACTCGGCGCAACTCGGCGCCGATGTTCGAGGTTCTGGAGCCTAGATTCGACTAGTACTTAATTGCCAATGAACACTATTTTAAGCTCGAATGACGTACTTTGAATTCCTCGCTGCACTCAGGATTCTACTTTGGAATCCCTCGCTACTCCCAGGATTTTACTCTAGAATCATTCGCACCGCTCTGGATTAAAAAAAAACACTCTCGCCTTAAAATAGTTGTTTACTCCCTAGATACACAATCTACTATTTTGTTATAGATTCAAATATATAGTAGTCCGCTACATTAAAAACATGTTTTATGACTTCAGGTGAAAGACGTCCACGGCCAGATATAAGCCTCCTGCAAGCCTCGTTTTTGGGAGTCAGCTAGACGTGAGCATCTACTCCCTCGGCCTTCACCTAGTGAGCGGCCTTCTACCTCTGCGTCATCGGTTACTGACATCTTTTTTTCAAATCGATGGAAAACTTTTTAAATATTTTGGGTCCAGTGTGTGTGTATGTGTTTCATCACCACTGCACCGGCTTGTTCTAAAACCAAAATTCGAAGACATGTGACATCCACCAACCCGTACTTGGCCCGCGTGGTGGAATACGGCCTGTGTGCAGAGAGGAGGCAAGTGTCTCAGCAGTTAATAACAGGCCACGTTAATAACGACAGTGGCTTTCATCAAAGTGCAGGCGACTTAAACCTCTGATATAAATATATTATTCCTTCGACGATGGAGCTCGCTGATCTAGAGATCAAGAATACACATATTACCAACTGAACCACAAGCCAAAACCCAACGTGAAACATAAATAAATATCTAGAAATATTAACATAACAAAGAGCTTCCAGAAACAGGAATATAGAGAGACATATTAATATTTAAATAAATAGCAAAGGGCTACCTGAGACACAATGAAAATGTATTATGAATCGAATATTGTCTGGAGCATCAATATTAAGTATCGTAGCGGACCTTTTAAGCATTCATTTTGTTCTAGCTTAGCTTAGCTTTGTGAGAATTGTAAGTGGAACGGTCGAATTTGGTTTTTATGAAAATGTTCCGTGAATATATAAATACTTAAATAAACTCACGCTTTTTTCCCATGGGGGTAGGCAGAAACAACATACCGCCACCTGCTACGATACTTACACACTTCATTAGTCATACACGCACGCCGGTTATAAGTACTGCGCACCTGGCCTTTCTCAAGAACATCACCAATAAGGTCTATGTATGTCTTTCTAGGGAGTCCCCTCCCGGCGTTTCAATTCACGTATGCCTTGTATACCTGATACCTTCTGTTAGTCACCGTTTATCCATCCTCTCAACATGACCAAACCATCTTAGCATAAAATTTTAAATTTTTGTCACTATACCTTCTTTTAAACCACAACGTTGTCTTATTATTTAGTTGTCTTGTACCGAGAGTGTAGTTATTTATTGTCTGATTTAGTAACATAATTTATGTTAGATTTCATTGTCATCTACTTATCTAGAGATTTTTCCAACTATGTTCCAGTCTTAGGGCGGTTTATTTATTAATTTTTATTCCATTTAACATGGTATACAAAGATGTTACATGAGTTAAGGGTGAGATCATACATGTTTTGCTTAAGACTTCTTCTTCTTCTTCTTCGTGTCGATGATTCCTTTCACTAAATTTTCCTCGAACAGTATTCAGCCACATCGATAGCCTTAGCGCTGGCCAAGAATAAAGCATGCAAAATGATTAACACAACTTATGTTCAAAGTATTCCATAATGCAATTTTACTGGCATCATTTATCCATTTAAAAAAGTGAATTTTAAACAGTCTGCTATTTAGTATTTCAAGTTTACATGGTAATTTGTTACATATGTGTACAGCCATAGCTTTGTATCAGTGTATTCAATTGTTGGTGAGCCAAGTAAATAAAATGAAAATAGCTAAACAGCTTTCACTATTTTTGTTAATCGAGGGGTTTCGTCTAAAACAAATCTAAATTTGTTCACGCCTTGTTCCTAGAGCATACAAGTGCTGCTGTTCTGAAAAGATCTGTGTGTTTCCGTACAAACATACATGTTTCATATAGATATAGTGAGGGTAGTGGTAGCAAACCGAGTTTTTTTAATATTGATCGACAAGATTTGCCGGTGGAATGTCTTGAGCGATAAATGCTCTGTTATGGTTAACAAGCACTTTTGCTGCAAGGACTCCACATATGCACGATAGGACATTTTTCATATTCACAGCTGTTTTAATGTTTGTGACATTTTTAATTTGTCTAAGAGCGTATACGAATTTATTGATTTTATTACATACACTATCGATTTGAGCTTTCCAGTCTAGATGTTCATCTATGATCGTTCCCAAAAACTCAGTTTTTGCTACTTGTTGAAGTTTTGATACATTCATTTTAAAATTTAATTTGTTATTAGAAGATTTTTTAAATTTTACATATACTGATTTATTGAGGTTAATAGATAAATTATTATTATTAAGTCAATTTATAAGATTTTCTATTGTATTATTTATATATATTTCATGATCAGTTATTGATTTATATTTTTTTTGTGTTAGAAACTATAATTGAAATGTCATCAGCAAACAGAAAGCTTGCTTTATGATTAGTCACGTTAAAAAAGTCATTCACATAAAAAAGAAACAAAATCGGGCCCAATATACTGCCCTGAGGGACTCCGCGTTTGGTGTTTTTAAATCCAGAACGGTATGAAACCATATCCTTATTGGCATTAATATTAGCAATAGCAACACACTGCCATCTGCCGAATATGTTTGACGATATCCACTGCAGTGGAGGTCCTCTTATCCTATATACTCAAATTTCTGGACAAGCATGTTATGCGAGACCAGGTTGAACGCCTTAGATAAATCTTAAAATAAGCCCGTTGAATTTCTCGCAGTAATTAAGAAGCCTTTTAATACATGCACTTTTCGTAGATTTTTGATATAATTGGTATTGAAGTTATGGGGCGATATTTGTTAACGTCATTTTCTTCACCAAAGTGGTTTTACAACTGATATTTATAATTTATTTGGAAACACTCCTTGAACAAAAGTCAAGTTTATAAGATGCGTTAAAACGCCGCGTATTGCCTTAGAACATGTCTTAATAATTCTAGTGCTAAGTTCGTCGTAGCCTTATAAGGTGGTGTTATTTAATAAGATAATTTGTTGTTCTACTTCCTTTTCTATCATAAGATAGAAGAACATTGAGCTAGGTATTTAGGTTTTCTTCACAACTCTGCTTGAGATACTATATATACTTATCCATGTTTGTTTTACTGTTATTTTTTGATTTATCTTTATCGTTACTTTCGGAAAACACAGATCATAAAAAAGGCATATTATCTCATGAAAACAAATAAATGCCAAATTTGCGTCCTTTTCAATAAACACTTCTGACCAAGACAACCTTTGTAGACATTTCTTGAACTTGTGTGTATTATGGACATTTTAATCTCTTTTGTAAACGTAATAAATGGCATCTTTTATCGATTGGCGTTTTCAGGGAAAGTCTGTCACTGTGGTCAGAGAGATAGAGTGGGAGCACTGTTGTACTACTCTGTTGTAGATGCATCTGGGATATTACTCAATATATGGTCAATACAAGAGGATTTGCGAGTAGCTTCATAAATATGAATTTTTAATTTGTAGCTGTTTGATAGGTCTTGGAATTCGTTAGTGATTTTACTTTTTTTCAGTGTTGGGCAAGTATGTAGTATGTTAAAGTCTCCTATTAAAACTATGCGTGTTGAAGGCTTGTATTTTTTGAGAATATCATGTAAGGGACTATCTAGATTAGTTAAGAATAGGTTGGGGTTGGACTGGGATGTTCGGTATTTGCATATTATCAATAGTTTTTCATTAGTTAACTCAATGCCACAAATTTCGAATGTATTTACTGATGCACATTTTTTAACGATTGATAACTCCTTGAAAATTATATACTTTTTAACTTGCATCCTAAGTTCCACCTCGGCTTTTTTTCCACAAAAGTTGGCTGCCACTATGTCGCATATCTTAAAATAGCTCTCATGGCCTGTCTTGATAAATGTTTCAGATAGGCAGATTACATGTGGGTCATTATGTGTATCTCGCATCTCTTGTAATGTTACCATTAAAGATTACGTTGAGGCTTGGGATTGAGCTGCTCCAATTAATTTTGTTTTTTTTTTTTAATATTTTGCTCCGTGAATTTTGTTTTTCTTGCAAAGACAAGGAAATTTACTTTCTAAAGTATTATATTCTTTTATTTTAATTGTTTTGAATGTGAAGACTATGTGGATAATTCTTTATTTTTGTGTTTAATTTTAATTTATCTAAGTTATTTTTTAATCATGGTCTGGCAGTTTGAGTAGTTTATGCGGCCTACACGAATGTCCTTTCTTTGGTATTGTTCGTCGAATCGTTGAGCTCCTTAAATTCTGAGTTGAGCTGCACGGTCATTGACAAATGCGTGCACAGACTGGACAGGTCAACTCAATCTGGATGGTTCTTTCCTCAAAAGACCATTTCAGAACAGTCTACATGATCTTCACATGATCTAACCAAGATTTTGTCTGGACTTTAAAAGAGACTTCAAAGTCTGAGAAGAAAGTCCGAAACAAAGTCAGAGGTCAACCTCTGACTTTGTTTCGGCCTTTCTTCTCAGAGTAGTCAGATAGGAAACGCCGCCCTCATCTAGTTAAAAAATATGATCGACATGTAAAAATGTTTGTACAAACCAACTTACAGAGATAAAATAATTTATCATGTTATTTCTAATAGTTCCTGAATAGATAGAATGCTTGCGATGTTTTGATGTAATATCCTAAAGTGAAACTAAGATTTACTAGGTGACGTATTTTTAAAATTATTAGTTTTTTTTTTATTGGGAAATAGTATGGTATGGTACCCTTCTTTATG